>CM075673.1:142449166-144849166 GCA_037962975.1 Clitoria ternatea
AACTCTCAAAGTTTTTGCCTCTCTTCATCTTCCCTCTGCACCTTCATCCTCTTCTCCTCACCATGTCTTCCTCTCGCACCGTCAAAAGAGCTAGGTCCTCTATGGCTCAGGCCAACAACCCACTTAACTTCTCAAGGTTCTTTTCCTCTCCTAGAGACCTCCAAAACTTTATTAAAAATTTTTCTGAGAGAGAAATCATGACACCCCACTACACCATTGCTGAGACATTCAAAAACCATAGCCTCACCTTTACTCAATGCCTCCACCACTATAACCTTTTTCCCTTCTTCACCCTCAAGGAAGAAGAATATTATCCTGAACTCATCAGAGTTTTCTACTGCAATCTCAGACTTATCAATGGGATGGTCGAATCAAAAGTGAAAAATGTGACCATCAAGCTCACCAACGCTCAATTTGCTAAAATCTCCATGCTGCCGCTCAACAATGCAGAATTTGAAGGAGGAGAACCCGAAGATGAATGGGGCTTCAATGCTCTCATTGCTCGTCAATCCTTGTGGAAAGTTGATCTTCCCAGGAGCAACCACAAGCTGGTAGGACATCTGACCATGAACAATCGTCTTCTCCATTTTTTCTTGGTCAAGATGTTGGTTCCCCGTGGTGGGAACTATGCTCTGGTGGAAGAGGATGATGTCCTCTTAATGTGGGCAATGCTGAACCACAAAGATATCAACTGGGTTCAACTGGTCAAGTTCCACATGTGCCACGCAAAAGACCAACAAAAGCTCCCATATGGCATTCTCCTCACCAAAATTTTTAAATATTGTGGAGTAGATTTGGCTGGAGAATTATCAGAAAAAGTACCTCCAAGAGCCTGCATTGGCACTCACCATTTAACCAAAATGGGTCTTGTCTTTCTACATGGAGCTTGGTTCTCAAGGATGGAAGGCTATCATGCCAACATTCCCTTTGAAGCGCCTGCTAATGAACTTGTTCCTCCTCTTCCTCAACAACAAGCTGCACCGGAAGGCCCCTCTGATCCATTCGCATCTCTCTATGCTCACCTTGACCGCCGCTTCGACCATATTGAGAACTCCCTTCAAGAGTTTTCAATGACTGAGCAGCAGCACTTTGAGATGATGCAACAGCGCTATGAAGAACTCTCCCACCAAATCTCCGGGCTTCGATTTTTTAATCCTGATAACTAGATTTTGTGGCTGTGCTTTCTATTTTTCTGCTTCAGTTCTTCATTTCATTTACGCTTTTATTTTCTTCATGTAATTCCCTTCCGTTATCACTAAATAAACATTTGTCTTTCCTTATATGCTATACTTGTTTTATTATTTTTGATGATTCCAAAGGGGGAGAAGAATTATTTGTTCATATCTTGTTCATCTGAAATAAGCTGCTAAAACAAAATTACCAAATGATTAACAATTTGTAAAGAGGTTAATAAATTCCAAAAGATAGGGGGAGACTTAGGAGTTTTAGTTGTTTCAAAGCTGTAAGGGATAACCTTTTAAAGAGATAAAGCTGTAGAGGATAACCTTTAAGAGATAAGAGATTTACTTGTATAAGTGATAATCTGATTTTAGAGATAAGGAATATTCAAATGTTTTTGCAGATAAAATTAGATAAAGATTGATTGTTTACACTAACAACCCTCAAGAGATGAACATGGTTGTCATTATCAAAAAGGGGGAGAATGTGTTTGAATATGGTAACAGGTACAAGGATTTTGATAATGACAAAACACTCTTGAAGAAAGTCTTGCAAAAACAAAGAAGACATGAAACAGTGCGAAGCTAATCGATTAGGAAGCCCAGTCTAATCGATTAGAGTGATTCTGTCTTTGGAACAAGTGCAACAGGGCAAAAGCTAATCGATTACAGCAATTGAAATAATCGATTACAGAGCTACTGGAATTAAGCTAATCGATTACATGAATGGCTCAATCGATTACCAAAACCAAAAAATGGATTTAAAAGCATCAGGTATAACAGCTAATCGATTAAGCGAATTCTGACAATCGATCAGAAGCCTACTGGAATTAAGCTAATCGATTACTATGACTATATAATCGATTACGAAGCTACGAAGCCAAATTAAATGCATCAGGCATCTCTGCTAATCGACTACAAGGCAAAAGGAAATCGATTATCAAGCTTCTGACTTGAAGATAATCGATTAGGCAAGTAAAGCTAATCGATTACATAGCGAACAGAGATGGAAAATTCGAAGTGTAATCGATTACAGCTTAAGGGATAATCGATTACGATAGTGGGAAAACACATATTGGTGGGAAACCAGCACATTTCTCCATTACTTCTTCAGATCTCCACTATGTGCAACGGCTAGGAACAAGAAAGGCACTCCTCAAGCTCTCAAATGGCTCTATAAATTCAAGAGGAACTTAAGCACAAAACACACAACTAGAAGCTATCATTCTTCACTTGTTCTTGTGCTTAGTAAGCCACCTTTCTTGTATATTCTGAGTTTAAATTTGTACATCCTCTCATCTTGAGAGTTAAAGTTTGTGTGATCTTTCACTTGTACATCTACTCTATTAAGATAGTCATTTCCTTGTAAACACTTCAACAAACACAAAGGTTTTTCACTCTAGGATTGAGTGGTCACAAAGGTTGGGGTTCAACCTTTGGGTATTGAGAGTTTGAGAGATTGGGTGGGTTACCCTTTGCTAGAGAAGATTGAGTTCTTGAGTGTGGGACACTAGGAAGCTGCAATTGCTCATAGCTTGTATCTCTAAACTTCAATAGTGGAAATCCTCTAAGTGGGTTGCTTAGAGGTGAGACGTACACCGGTGTTGGTGGAACTCGTTATATTGGTTTGCAAGCTCCTCTCCCTTACTCTTTTACTTTCATATACTACAATTGGTTGATTTATGTTGATTGTTTGTGAATTGCATACTTGAGCTTGTCTAATTTGATATATTTCAAATACTGCCCACCAAGTATTTGTTAAATTGCTTCAGCTATAATTATCCTTGTGGTGCATTGCACACTATCTCCAACTTGAGTTCACTTGCATTCTCTTGTAAACTTGGATATAAAAATCAAGTTCAAAGGCATTCCAATCAAAATTTTAAAAACTCAATTCACCCGCCCTCTTGAGTATTGAGGCCACTTGAACAACACTTCAGAATGCTGATTGAATAATCCATAACGCTCAAGCGAGCAAGCTCACGCTCAAGCGTGACTCCAAAATATCACTCTCGCCCAAGCTTCTCCATCACGCTTAAGCTAAGAAAGCGATACTGCAGTGCATATTTCGAAGTCGCTCAAGCGAGAGTCTTTCACGCTCAAGCGAGAGTCCTTCACGCTCAAGCGTGAAGGCAAGTTATTTAAACACTGACTGTTTCCTCCAAAGAGACACTCGGCACCAGTGCTGTTCCTACTGCCTTCTCTCTTACTTTTGTACCTTTGTAATTTAAGTGCTGAGCTGTTATTAGTTAATGCTGAACTATAATTAGCTAATGCTGGACTGTAATTTGTTAAGAGCTGAGCTGTAATTAGTTAGTTATTCCGTAATTATGTAATTAGTTAGTTAGTTTAGTTATTAACTTAGCTTTCTAAGTGATTAGTTAAGTTAGTTAGTTAGGTAGATGCCTATATATATGCTTGTACATATTCTGTAACAACATCAGAGAACAGAACATAATTCAGAACACAGTTCATTTTCCATTTCCAACATCTCTCTAATTCCTTTCGCTCTCTAAACTCTCTCATCCATGTCTTTCCAACTTCCTTCGATAGAACCAATGTCGATGGATTTCTAAATTCCTAAGGTTGGGATTGCAAAGGTTTGCGATGGAATCTTGAAGGTGTATTGAGGAAGTTGACTTCTAGATCCTGAGGAGAACGAGCTGAGGAGTGGATCTGCTTTGCTGGATTGACAAATCCAGATCTGATGAAGAACTTCACCAGTGAGGAATCATGGTTGAAGCTTAGGTAACTTCCAGCTTTCTAACTAATTCAGGCCTAGCAATTAGGTGAATAGTTAGAGTTCAACCTCCAATTTCGCATTAGATTCGTATGTTAATTGAGCACTTAAGGGATTAAGGTTTGATGCATAGGAATTAGTGTTTTTTCACCTAAGGAATTAGGGAATAACCACTTGCGGATTGTCCTCTTGATGTTTGAAGCTCGATTGAACCTCAATTGCATTTTCTTGATGAAGTTGTAAACTGAAGCAATCCTAACCTATCTTTTATCAATCGTATTTCATCCTTAATACTGTCTCTGAAAAATATAAAAACTTAGAAAGTATAAAATAACAAAAACTGAATGAATCCTTTGATCATTGTGTTGGTTCAGCTTGTATCTGTCCAAGATTGAGGTACTTACCACAATCCCTGTGGGACAATCAAATATAATACAATTTTAACGACTGGTGCTCTTGCCAAAGAATAAATCCTCTAAGAATTACACATCAAGTTAATGACTCACAGATTTAGCATCAAATTCATCAAGGTCTGATAATAAGAGGCTTAAGGCAAAATACCTTCAAGGGATTTCCAACGTCTATATCTCATTTCAAGAAGTAATAACGGTCGTATCCTCCAAGCTTCTATAAATACCAAGGAAGTTTGAACATCAAGAGATAGAAGAAAAGTTAGAAATCAATCTCTTCAAGTTATTATTCAATCTCATTCTTGTTCATTTCTTGTAAGACAAAGACCCTCATTACTTTCTAGTTCTACCTCTAACAGACTCAGGTCTTGTGTCAAAAACTTAGTGTTCAAATCCAAATTGTTTATTATCTGTACACTAAGTTCTGAAAACCTCTTTCATTTTTTTCTATTCGTAAAAGTTTGGTGTGTTACCAGAACGAGTTTGTGTGTTGGGAAACACTTTGACCTGAAAAGGCTTTTGAAAGAATACTTAGGTTGAGCCAGGAGTGGCTTGTTGAAAGAATACTTGGGATAAGCCAGAAATGGTTAGTGTCAAGAATACTTGTAGCACGGGTCTGGTGCTGTTATTGTAAAGGAGTTTTTACAATAGTAGAAATCCTTCAAGTTTGAAGGGATTGGACGTAGCTTTTGTATTGGAAGTGAACCAGTATAAACTCTGTGTGTTTATCTCTCTCATTCATCACTTGTTTGATTACTCGTTTTTAATTTGGTTCAACGTTTCGTGAAAAAGAGTCTAAGGCTTATTCAACCCCCTTCTAAGTCTGACTCTGAACCATCAGAAGCTGACAAAACACATATAAGGAACAGAACATTGAGAACGCAACACCCTCAGAGAAAGAGGTGAAGAACGTAAAACCCTAAAAAACAAAAACAAAAACAAAAACAAAAACAAAAACGTACATGTGAATCAATTATCGGAGAAAAAATCGAATAATGCAATCACTCCCGAGAATGTCAACAGTTCCCATCTTTGGTGCTACCTCCAAGATTAGGCGTAGCGGTCACCTTCTCATGCTGCACCAACTTGTAATCTTTTAATGGGGGTTCCTCAGTGAACACTACGACTATGGCAACTATTCCACCATCCGACCATCTATTCAATGCATCTTCATCTACTCAACTGCGGCCTGGGTGTGGGTTTTTTATGTTCCCATTTCTGCCCTTTGTGAGTTTCCTTTTCGGTTGTTGCTCCCAAATTACTTGGCGCCGTTTGTAAGGTTGCTTTCATCGCCTGATCTCAATGCATTTTGTCTTTCCTTTTAGCACCTAAGGTCTCACTTCAAACGATTGGGTTCAAGTGGACCTAGTTGAAATAACAAAAAAATATAATTAAAAAATAACTAAATCATAATATAGTTAATGATGTAGACTAAACATTCATGTGTCACTTTATTTTCTTGAGACTGTGGGGAGTGCAACAAAACCCCCCAAACATGTGTGCCCCGTAGAAACCACCTTTTAAAGATTATATTATTATTAGTACGAAAGAACGTAGCAGAGTCCAAGTGGAAAGCAAACAATAAACACGCTGAGTCTTAAAATAGAGTTTAGCAAACAGACACGGATCGAGGAAGAGGCAAGCAGAAAAAGACGACGTATAGCAAAGGATGGTGCTGAATAGCAGCGTTGTGATGAGGGTGGCGTACGCATCGGCGCATCTTTGTCAATACATAGCGTGCAATCCTGAAAGGTTGAGCAGCGACGTCGTTTTGAGCCTCATCTTCTGTCTCCCTCTCCAACGCTTTCTCCTTTCTCTCTCCTCTTACCTTTCCCAACATCCTCCTCCTCACTCCGATTGAATTTCAATTCTCATCCCTGCGTATGTGCGCTCAATCCTTCTCCTTGTATATTACAATTTACGTTTCTCTTTTTATATTTATTTTTTAATGTTTATTTAGGGATGCTTGTGTTTATATCTTCTCCAAGGTTTTTCGTTTTTATTTATTTAAATTTAAATGCAATGGACCCTGTTTCTCTCTGTATCAATTACTCCCTAAATTGATTAATTTTGTATAAATTGGATATGTATGCGAGGTGAAAATTGAAATTGGTTAGTATTTTATTTTTAAAGGAGGGCTAATTGTTCAATTCAGGAGATCAACTTATTATTATGATCCTTTTTTTCCAGAGTTACCAAACATAATGAATGTAGGTAGGTGTTGGGGGTAAAAGGTTAAAAAGAACAGGTATTATGCCTGATATTTGGCTACATTTATTATGATTTTATTTATGGATGCAGAGTTGATGGACAGTGAGCGTAAAAAGCGGTTATCGCTTTTGAAGGACACTATAATGATTGATCAATATGGAGGATTTTCATTTCATGTATTCATGATGAGATGATACCTACTAGGTTACAAGTCCTATTTCCTTAATTGTAATTCAGCTCGTTACTATTCCTTAGTTTTGTTAACTTAACCTAATAGATGGTTGGTTCAAGTGGCACATATTTGATTCTTGTTGAGTAAGGACAAATTTCCTGTTTGGAGTGTAAGCTCTACGATGACGCGGATGCTCGAATAGAATTGTTTAGAATTGTTTTACTCACAACACAGGGTCAAACGATATTACCAATTTTTAAAAAACAAACAAACAATAATGTGATAAAGTTGAAATTATGTGTGTCAATTCCAATTTAGCTAGAAGAGGGATGGGGTGGATTCTGTGTGTCAACTATCTATGTGGCTCTTTTGAAGAAACCACTTGCTATGCCAACATATCTTTGGCTGAATGGTTTCATGAAATGCTGAAGACAAATGACGTGTGGCCACTGCAGCATGTATATGCAATTGTTTGGGCAGTAGGGCAAAGAAGGAACAGGTGGTTTTTTTGGAGTTTGTTCATTGGTCTGTGATGCTAACACTTGACAAGGATTATTCGGTGCTTGTGGAGCACAATCACGAAATTGTTTTGCTTCCTTTAGCTGCACTGCGTGAATTGTGGAATCCCCCTGCAACAAATGTGGTGGTGAAATTAAATATGGGAACATGTTATGATTTGGTGGCAAGTAATTGTGAGGGACAAGTATTAGCAGCTGTTGTTTCATACTATCCAGAGTCTCTTGATTTTACACTTGCAGAGTCCATTTGTTGTAGATGGGCTATTATCTTCGCAAAAGATCTATGTTTTACTTATGTGTTGATACAAATCTGGTTGAAGTTCATTTGATTATGTAGGATTGCGCGTTACAAATGAAATTCATATAAATGTTGATTCTAGCTTTCATGGAAATTTGAATATGGCTGGTTTAGGGGGACGTTTTAGAGATTCTATAGGGACGTATTTGTTAGGTTTTATGGGAAGGGTGGTGACAAAGGACAACATTTTTGCGGAACTATTTATCAGGGAATTACTCTTGTTGTTGATCATGGTTTCACTTGTTTGGTTGTAATGTCTGATTGTCTTTATGCGGTTAACTTGATTCTGCTAGAGAAGGCTTCCCGTATGTATGCTGCTCTGATTAGGAGAATTCGTGTTTTGTTTAGTCAGAATTGTTTTATGCCGAGTCATATACTTAGGGAAGCATAGTATATCAGTGAGGATGAGAAGAAGTTGATTTATTATTTAAGTTTGAGGTTGTATTGGTCATATTTTTAGGTTTGATTTATTTAAAAGTTTAGTTTAGTTTGATAGCTTATATAAAAATTTGATTTAAGTTATTATTAATAAAAATATAAATAAACATATATTAAATAGATTAAAAAGTTTATTTTAAACAATGCAGGTTGTCTTTAAAAACTTAACAACTTAAGTACAATATACATTAATTATCAGCTTTTCATATTAAAGGTGACTTTAATGAAATTTAACATATGTATTCATAAATTATTATTATAATGTTAAAATTATATTTTTTTATAAATTTATATACAATAGCTTAAAAAGGCTGGTTTGAGAAATTATGAAGGCTTTTTCAAAAGTTTAACTTGACTTGTTTAATTAAATAAACTTTTTGAAAAGTCTTGGATATCTATATTAAATAGGTTAGGTCAAACTAGGTTTTAAATAGGTTAGTCATATGTCCTAGACGGGGGGCTTGGGTGACCTGACCTATCCTCATCCCTACTTATTAGACTTGGTTTTCTTTAGAGGAGAATGTGGTCTTTATTGGATCCCCCCCCCCCCCCCCTCCTAATTTGAGTTTGTTTTTATTTTCTGATGCCTCAGGTGTCTTTCATTTAAGACCTTAGCTTTTTGGTAATTTTCCTTGATTACAAAAAAAATAATGTATGGAAAGATGTCAAAATATATGAGTAAAATTTCATCTTTTCACGTGATTAAAATCTATGTTTAGCCCTCCTAAAGTTTTTAAAATAGAGATACATCATCATAAAAAAATTTGTTTAAGTGTAAATGTAACAAACATTTAACCAGTACTATCACATCACGTTACATGTCAATTTTTTCAATTTAAATATACATTTAGCTCTCCTAAAACTTTCAAAATAGAAATGCTTCATCATAAGAAAATTTTATTAGTTTTAGACCCTTTTAATTTTTGTTGTGATAAAAAAGGTATTTGTCATTAAGTTGATAATATCAAGTGTTGAGATGGTTGAGTTAACTATATTAAATGTTGATTTGATAAACATTTAACTACCTCAACACTACTACACCTTAGGTGTCAATTATTTTTAAAAAAAAATCATGTCATAAGAAAGTTGAGGAAGAAGAAGAGACAAGAATTTTCAATTTTTTAAAATAATTGACATATGGTGCAACATGCTAATAATATAAATCAACTTAATGACATATACCTTTTTTTATGATACTATAAATGGTGGGAACTAAAACAAATGATTTTTTTTTATAAGTGATGTCTCTATTTCGAAAAAATTTATGGGAGGCAAATGTATATCTAAGTTTTAAAAAATTGACATGTGATGTAATGTGAAGCATAAAGTGGCTAACACTTAACAAAGTTAACTTAATGGTAGAAGTATTTTTTTTATTACGTCAAAAATCAAAAGACCTAAAACTAACATAATTTTTTATGTGACGTAAACGTATATTTAAGCTTTTAAAAAAAATGACATGTGATATAATGTGAAAGTGTTGAGGTGTCTAACACTCAACAAAGTTAACTTAACAACAAGAACTTTTTTATTATCATGTAAAAAATTAAAAGAACTAAAACTAACATAATCTTTTATGAGTGATATCTTTATTTTGAAAATTCTAGAACCAATTTTCACATTAACATGGCTTTGGTCCTGATTTTTTATTTTTCCGTTCTTGATATAAATTCTTATTGATTTGGTTCTTTATGTTCTATTTTAATTTAAGTTAGTTATTATTGTCAATTTTACACTAACATTGTCACATCAATTAAAATGACGTTATTTTGAATCTTGTTTATCATCCTTTTTCTTTTTTCAATATAGTGATTATCATGGTAGATGTGACAACACTAATATCCTATACGAAGGAAGCGATTATAGTTAGGAAAAGATCGATGACAATGATGAGAAAAAATATATAAATTGCTAAATTAAAATATAAATGACAAATAGAAAAATAAGCTTAAACTCAAAGCAAAACATAATAACCAAATCAAAACCTGAAAAGAATATGTAAATGATTAAATACATGTTTTTACCGATAAATGTCATTGGTTACTTCAAGTCAAAGTGAACTAGCTCAAATGCTGACAAAGTGAATGATTAATATATGACTTTACTCTTGAAGTATTAATGTATGTTTTAATTTTTTCCCCCTATGTATGATCAACCTAAAAAATTATGCTTTACCAATAATTAATTATAGCATGCTAGTTTTTTATTTTTATTTGTGGTCAATAATGTAATAAAATATATTTTTTGTATTTAGTTAAGAATTATTATAATTTAAAATTTAGAAAAATAAATATTAAAAGTAAAGATTAAAAATCTTCGGAAAGTTAAAAAGTTACGAGAAATACTACTCAGTTAAAACTAATTATTTTACATGGGTTTAAACTTGCCGCTTTCATTGTTAAACAATAGTAATTGTTAGCATCACAAATGTATAATATTGTAAAACAAAGAGAGATAAACGAAATTAGAGACAAAAATGTAAAATAAAATAGATAATTTCATAGATGTGATGAAAAGATAAAAAAATTGTGATATGAATGATATATTAAGTTTACTTAACGAATAACATAGTTTTATAAAATTGTGTTCGTCTATAGTTTTGGAAAGGGATTTATCATTACTTCCTACGACGTGGTGGATAATTTGAAAAGATCTAAAAAAGTAATAATAGATCTTTAGTTTAGTAAGATACATAATAAATTTAGTCATTTAATATGTACTAAAACCAAAAGAAAAAGTTATGCTCAACCTCTGCACCAATAAAAAAAAAAACCATGTATTGAAATTAATGTCTATTTATTTCGGTTTATTATCTTCGGAAAGGTGAAAAATGTACAACAACAATACTAACAAACAAAAAATAAAACAGAGATAAATGAAAAAAAAAAAATTGAGCGGAAAGAAAGGGAAAATTTGGTTGCAGTTGCTGTTAGTTGCTAGTTACATGTTTGAGATGAAGACCATGGTGACGCCATTGACAAGGGTCTCTCCATTTTTTAACCAAAATGGCAATAAAGCCCTTCCCGTTTCTCTCAAACGCCACCGTTCCTCACCAAACTCTCTCTCCTTCTTCTCTTCTCACACTCTCTCTCTTTCCATGGCCGCTTCATCCCAATCCACTCCGGTACCTCTCTCTCTTCACTCTTCTCTTTCTCTCCCGTGTTTTCTTCCACCCAATTGAATTACACTTACCTTGCTCGGTTAAAAATTTGCACTTTTCATGACATGATTCGAATTTTGATTTTTGTAAAATTAGTTTTACTTCAGTTTTTTGTCTCCTTTATTGGAAGATCGAAAATTTTAAATTGGTTAATATTTGAAAGTCTTGTTCTTTCAATGATGATCATTGGTTGATTGTGAATAACAATATTGATATTGTGGTATTGTTGGTTTCTGAATTCAGACTGTGTCGCCTGGTGATGTTAACATCAACAAAGACAATGTTTTTCAATTAATTCTAGCACATCAGGTATTCTATCAGTTATCATTTCCAATCTTTTACTAGAGCATGTTTCATCGGGTGTTATTCCAACGCCAACCATGGTTGAGAAGAAGTGAAAAATATTCACTTCTGTCCAGCGATATTGAGATTTGTGTTGTAACAAATCGTGGACATTCATTTATTCTCGTAATATGTGTCATGTTGGTTCAACCGTAAACTAAACATGCATAGTTGAGATATAATCTTCATATGCGTGTGTACTTTCAAGAAAATTAGTTGTGTGCTAATTTTTACTGGGATTATTTTGTGATGATAGGAAAAAGCTGCTAGGCTTCCACCACTTGAGGAAGTTCGAACTGTCCTTGATCGTAGCGTACGTGGGATGCTCTCTACATTCTCTAAGGTCTGTGTTCTTTCTTTACAATGATTTGTTCAAATGGTGGTTTTTTCGTATGTGATCAGAAGTTTAGTGATTATAGCTGAGTGTAATTCATGGGAATCAAATCCAGGGTTAATTAACTTTTCTGATGTTGAAATGACCTGCAATCGTCTTCTTTTGATTTTTAACATGCAGAAGCTCGACGGTTATCCGTCAGGGTCTATGGTTGACTTTGCAATTGATGCAAACGGATATCCTATGTTAGCAGTTAGCGACCTGGCAGTTCATTCAAAGGTTTTTCTTTTCTTCCTCTAGAATTTTCGTATTGTCAGAAAATGGTAAATATTTTTAATTTAAACTTCAAGATTAAATTTCTTTCTGGTTGTGAACCAACTTCATAAAAAATACGAATTTGATATTACTACAAGTTCAATTTCAAATCATATTTATCATGTCCTCAACCAATCTTGTTAACAATTATAATTCATGAGAACGTGTTTTGCAGCCAATAGTTACTCAATTAGAAGCTTGCTTCCATTGCTAAAGAGCCATTTTTTGCAGGACTTAACTGCCAATCCTAAATGTTCGTTACTTGTGGCTAGAGATACTGAAGATAGGACTGATTTAGTGATCACTCTACATGGTGATGCTGTCTTTGTAAGTTATGATCTTCTGTTTGTTTTGCAGTTCTACACTGTTCTATTTTTGTGTTTTCATTTTCTTTTACTTTTACTTTTGTGTATTAGATTACGGAATTATTATATTACAGAATCATTATTTGAAGGTTTATAAGTTTAACTGCATTTCTGGATTTTTCAGGTACCTGAAAATGATAAAGAAGCCACTCGAGCTGCCTATTTGGCAAGACATCCCAATGCATTTTGGGTAACTTTGTTAATCTTTCTTCTCTATAACTTACTTTTTCCTTATGCTTATAGTTATACAATTAACTGCTGTAAAAAAAATTCAACATTGAAGGTTGACTTTGGAGATTTCCGATTTGTGCGCATTGAACCGAAACATGTACGGTTTGTGTCAGGTGTTGCCACAGCTTTGTTAGGATCAGGAGGTTTGTTAGCTATGCCATTTTTGTCAATTTTATTTGCTGTTAATGCTATTGTGTAAGAGTCCTCTAGTTATGTTTAGAGGATAAATGAAGAAGGGAGGGTTAACTTTACATTTAAGTAACATTTTGCTTATTTTCTTAAAGAAAAAAAAGAGTAATATAATAAAAGATTATCATGTAACCTTCTTACTATCTTGATAAGGCCTGGAAAGTAGTTCATTATGAAGATATTAAGTAGTTAGTTGTTAGAATAATAGTTAGCAGTTAAATTGAATTGATATGCTGGGCTGTTAAAGTTTTAGGGTAAAGGAGTCAGTTTATCGGGAGGATAGGGTTGAAGAGGGATGGTTGCAGACTTGAAGGTTAGGGTGATTTGCAGGCAATGGGAGAGGTTTTAAGGGTTACATTTGTGGATGTTTGGACGGTGATTTGCAGGCAATGGGAGAGGTTTTAAGGGTTACATTTGTGGATGTTTGGACGGCATGAAGTTGGGAAAAAGCTCTTCTGAGTTGAGCTTGTCTCTTAAGCGAGCAACTAGGGATATGTAGTGTGTTCATTCTTGATATGATTTAAAGGTTGTGCCCATAACCTACTAAAATTTAAGAGTAGATTCATCCATACCTTCTCAGTTTAGAGACAAACCCTTTCTTAGAGGAGTCTTTTTTTTTTTCCGCCTCTTGAAGATTACTTGTGGGATCCATAACTAGTTAAGCACTCCAAGAAACCATACCCTTAAGGCAATGCCAAAGCACCCTGACTCCCTAGTAAATATTATGAAGGATAATGCAACCTCAAAATCAAAACTAAACCAAAGTACTGAAAGCGTTTTATGTTTTAACCGGAAGATTTCGTGACGATGATGTGTTCTTAATCATATGGAGTGATAAGAACCATGTCTTTCAAGTCGATTTCTTTTATTGGAAACCGTACTGGTTATCTGGTTTTAGGAATTAGGATAGTCTACATTATGAAGGATTATGCAATAAATCATTGCATTTTGCGGTGAACATTTCATCTTCAATATCTGCTCCATTGTTGTTAATCATAATATCTTGCCATCACAATTGGAAGCTTTAGCAATAAAATAAGCAAGTATCATCATCGGACTACAAATGAATTTCTTGTATTTTTTATATTATTCTTTACAGCATTATATTATACTTTTATCTTAACTTTGATTTCAGATTTTAGTGGAGATGAGTATAAATCTGCAAAAGTTGATCCCATAGCTCAGTTTTCCAAGCCAGTGGCGGTAGTGTTCTCTAACTGACCATCATATGTTACACATCTATGTCTTTCAGAAGTTAGACATTTTTTCTTCTAATGAATTGTGTTTATTTGACAGTCTCATATGAACAAAGATCATGCTGAAGATACAAAAGTGATTGTGCAGCATTGGACCTCAGTTCCAGTATGTTATTTTGGACATTGTTACATTATACAATACCGTGAATAAAATAGGTTCTTTAGTTTATCTTTAATATCATGTAAAATTCTTTTGTTAAACCAGTGTGCAATATGGTGTCTTAGTGGTATGAGAGTATTATCGCCATCTGCAATAAAATAGGATCTTTACTTTATCTGTTAATATCGTGTAAATTTCCTTTGTTAAACCAGTGTGCAATATTATCTTAGTGGTATGAGAGTAATATTCAGTGGTGTGCCAAATGAACAGGCATAAGAAAATCTATGAGGATGATTTCCTGATTATCATGTATTCATCAATGTGTTATTAATTATTAACACTATCAATGCTAGGGCATTAGGGCACTGAAAAGGTCAACGACATAAAATAGGTTCTGGAAATGATATATGGACCCAAATTCTTGCTTCTTTTCTGCAGGTGGAGGAACCAATAATGATTGGCCTTAATTTAACTGAATTGGTCATCATCTGCAGGTGGACTTTGCATACATACTGGATTTGGACAGTCTTGGTTTCAATGTTAAGGTATTGCTACTGTTATTTTTTAAACGAGCAAATAGTAAAATTAGTCCTTGAAAGATAGAGTAGCTATCAACTAGATCACTAACTAACATGGTGGCCATCAATCTTTGGAGGACTTATTTGGTGACCATCATCTTTAAGGAACCTAGTTGAAGGTCATCTTATCTTTCGAGAATCAATTTGATTATTTACTCTTTTTTTAAACATTTAATTCTTAGCCCATTCCTTCAAAGACTATCTTCAATAAGTTGCCCCTTTCAATAGTCTTATATCTTATCCTCATCTGCAGTTTTTAATTGTTTTTCAAGTTTGAAATCCCGGCCTTCTTTATTAGAAGAATTATCATTTTTTTGTAGGCTGGTTATCAGGGCGATACTTTCAAGCTCCGTGTACCTTTCCCTCGACGTGCAGAAGATAGAAAGTAAGACATCATATCTGATATAAAATCCAAATCTCAGGCAAAAAAAAACAAATTATTTACATTCATTAAATCAAATATTCTCCTGTTTTTCAGTTTTCCTGCGCAATTCCATTACTGTGTTAGTCTTGGCTTTACTGTTCAGTAAATTAAATTTGATGCTGCTGAAGTATTAGCTAAATATCTCCCCTGTTACGTCTTTTCTTTCTTTCATCATCCTTTCAGGATGGGATTGATCTCATGTCCATGTCAATGAGTCCTTGCTGAATAACCATGTTATCACTTGTCAGCTTCCTATTGCCATGCTTATGTCTTACTTTCTGATAAGGAATAGCGCAGAATAATGTATGCTATCTGGTTTTATAGCCTGCAGAGAAGTGATTCTTCTACTGTTTTCTTTTAGGGATGTTAAGACTCTCATTGTTGAGATGCTTCAAGCTGCTAGGCCTCAAGGTGATTGAATACGCCACAGTGCAATGATGAAAAGGTGCTCGTCCAAAATTCATCTCATCCTTACATTCAATTCATGTGTTTGGTCTCTAAGATTTGTCATTTTTCTTCGTTCAGATATTAGTTGGCCATGCCTTGGAACTAGATATACCACATAATTTATGCCAAGTAATTGCATAAGTATTGCTAAAGTTCTTATTGTCTGCTACTTCTAAACCAATTTACAAATTGTATCTTTGCTAATCCTTAATTTGAGTTTCCTGGTTTGGTAGTCTCATAGTCAAAGGTTACCATTTCAATCTTGGATTGTGTAATAAAGCTTGAAAAATGTCAAAAAGTAGAGAAGGGCGACACTTAAAAGATGGGACTGTATGAGAGATGTTTTCTCTGTTCTTATCCCTTTCTGCTCGAAATGCTGCAGCACCCACCAGTCATCCGTCACGGGGAGTGGACAAAATATATACGTTGAAAAGTAGACAAGTGAATGTAGTGATATTTTTCAAAGATAAAGATATAAAGAAAATGATTGACTTTGTTTAATTCGTCTCATATACTCTATTTGGGAATCTTATGGGGAAAACTTGCAAATTCAGGCATACAATTGGTGTAATAGGCTTCTCACAGACACAAACCCGTTGTACATGAATTTATATGTGAACACTCTCTTGTTGAGAGCTGAGACTATATATAATATAAATAATCCTTTTGAGAAACAATTATAAATATTTATGTTGGGATGCATACGATAGTAATTTTTACAGAGTAATGATATGTGTACACCTAACAGGACACATACTCATACGATGAGAATGGATTGTCCAACTTTATTGTGGCGAAGGCAGGGGAGGTTTAATAGTTGTTTATACTTTTTCTACCGGAATAAAAATTATACAGAATTATTTTACCTAATTTTTACGACTGAACGGTAGACAATACATTCTCTCCATCCAATAACCATACATCTCTTCATGTTTTTACCTGTCATATCACACAATCTATTATGTTTATATCTATAATTTATCTCAACTCAGTATCTCTCTCTAGTAATAGATATCCCATGGGAAATCTGCCAAATATGCCGACAAAATTAAGGTTTTCAAAATTTGGTTGGAAAAATTAAAGTTTTGAAAAGTGTGATTTGTATTTGGATATATATTATTGTAGTAGATGAAAAGTAGTGATCTGTATTTGGTTAAAAAAAGATTTGTTAAATTTGGTTTAGGAGAATAATATTTAGATGAAAAGTTATCAAAATGGATAGTGGTTGAAATAAACCAAAAACGCCTATTATATGTCTTATTGAAAAGTGTGATTTGTATTTGGATATATATTATTGTAGTAGATGAAAAGTAGTGATTTGTATTTGGTTAAAAAAAGATTTGTTAAATTTGGTTTAGGAGAATAATATTTAGATGAAAAGTTATCAAAATGGATAGTGGTTGAAATAAACCAAAAACGCCTACTATATGTCTTATGTATGTATGTATGTATGTATATGTATGTATGTATGTATGTGAAAAGCCCTCTTATGTGAGAATTAGAAGAACGAATTTGGGCCGTACAATCATACAATTGTTGATTGAGATTAATCATGAAAGTTTTTAAAGAAGTCATGTGACCTTTTAAGTGATCATGTGACTTTAAAAAACTTTTAATCTCAACCTTCTATTGTATAGTTATACAACCCAAATTCTCATAAGATACATCCCCATATATATATATATATATATATATATATATATATATATATTAGCACGTTATTTATTTTATAATTTCATTTTTACAAAAGTACCTCTAACAATAATAAAATAACTTAAAAATAAACCGTTTTTATATTACAATTGATTCATATCATCTAAAAAACTTTACCAAGGGTTAGAAATGTATTTTCCATGTAATTTAAGGCTAAATAATCAATTACCATGCTTGGGATAATCGATTATTGATGAATCTCAAACCATCTCAACAAATAAATATTGAGTAATTGATTACCACAATTACAATGGAACCACATTACTTGAAGTGAGGTGACCTACTCCTACGTTTGAACAATATTCCTCCAACCCAACCTCATTATGTTGTACGTGGTGTGTGTAGCTAAATAGGGTCACGTCTTATCTTGGAAACAAAGGCTTTGCAAACGGGAACAAAGGTTACAATGATGAACAGATGTTGTAACTTTTAACCAAACACTCACATAGTGTCATCTCTCATTTTATAAATAATCATTGTATCTTTACACCCAACTTTCTTACATTCATTTAACATTAATTTTATTTTTATTTCTCTTTGCTTTATCAATTAAATTACCTATCATAATTTCTTCACTCATATCTCATTGTTATTTTCTTGCTATCTCTTTCCAGCTATACCTCTTAATACCCAAAAATAGGGTGTGAAGGTATGATTTTTCTACCATGAAATTATGAGGAATACTCGATGTGCCATAAATTTCAAAAAAAAGTTAGAAACTACTTAAGAAGAAAGTACAACAAAGTCACTTTTGTTTGTATGTATGAAGATGATGATTTATATTCCGTGATGTCATGGGAGCACTATGCCAACTTAAAGGTTGTTGCTAAGAGAGTGTCATGTCAACCTTGTTCACAATGAGAATGTAAAGCACAAAATCCCTAGAGAGTTACCCTAGGAGAATTAGGTTTGTATTACTCAAAATGTGTCACTTGAATTACAAAAGGGGGCTCGAGGCCATTTATACAATCAGTAAAAAGAAAGAAAATGGCCCTTTGGTCCAGACCCAAGGTGATGTAGGGGTAACTGTATCCCTCAAGGATTGAGGGGATCAGAGTCCTTGATTCTTGCCTAAAAAGAGGGAGAGAGAGGGTAGTGTGCCCCCCTCAATCTGGGGGGAACATGAGCCCCCCAGTCACGAGAGCCGGGCATAAAGCCAAGCTGAGTAACTATGTGTCATGTTGGAGTCTCCTTAGGTTGATTATTATCAGATGGTTCTTAGGTGAATGAATTGTTCCAAGTGAGGGGTAAGTCCATGGGATCTAGGAGAGACCTAGTCCGAGTAAGATGATTCACCAACTCCGAGGGCATCAGTCTGAGTGCGATGGATATCTGAGTGAGACAATTCACCAACTCCGAGAACATCAGTCTGAGTGCGATGGATACCAAAGTAAGAACCATTCCGAGTGAGGTGGCAATCCGAGTGAGACGATCCACCAACTCCTAGAGCATAAGTCTGATGGATATCTGAGAGAGAACCATTCCGAGTGTACTCAGATGGTTGTTAACCTTCGTTTCGTTTCTCCATACAATGTCTACACCTGTCTATATTGCATTAATGAGACGTTCCTCCTAAGCTATTGAATGTGCCCCTTGGGTTCAGGGGCATTACTTCAAAAATGAAAAACTTGATTGCTACGTGTCAAGGACAACTGTTCTTGAAGAGTCATCGTGGAATTGTAGGTGGCCAAAAGGTTCCTAACCGTCAGATCCATGGTTTAGAAGGTCAGGGAAAACCCTATATATAATCTTGCTTTATTTCATTTTTTTTCCTTTTACTGCTATTGTTTTTTCCTTTTACTATTGTTGCTTTTGCCTTATGTTTTCATAAAACATCCCCGACTCTTGCTTTTGTTCCCCTCTTCCTTGAGTTCCTGTTCTTAGAAAGGTTAGTGTCCTTTGTCTCGCTTATGTTAATTGAAGAAATAACTTCTTTCTCTGTAAACTTCTACTTATGGGTCAAGGAGGAGGTTCTGTCAAAATCCTTTTCCCTTCAAACTGATGAACCAATCGCATGTATGTGGGAGATGGGTGTTTAATGATTCATTTTTGGAACCAAAGGTAGAATTTTTGTATTGCTCTCTTGATGAGAAGGTTTGCCACTCCCGAACCAACCTTAGCAAAGTAGATTTCATCTATGTGTATGAAACTTTATTTTTACGTCTTCACTTGCCATTTCCCTTTTCTAATTTTCAAGTGGGGGTTTTGAACGCCTTGAACGTTGCCCCCACCCAACTTCAACTGAACGATTGGGCGTTCAACAAAGCCTTTGAGGTTTTATGCGATCATTTTGGTCGGACACCCTCTGTTCCTTTTTTTTTTATCTCTTTCAAGCCAAGATCTTTAAGGCTAGGGTCCTAGTTGGTTGGGTTTCTTTAAGTGGGGTTACTGGTCACTGTCTGATACACGTATTTTAAAACATCCTAACTTAATAAAAATAATCCTGAAATTCAAAGAAATTTTTCACAAATTTTTAAAACTAGTAAGGATGAAAAGAATTACATAAAGTGAAAACCTCTTGCTTTATCTTTATTTATTGTAACGACTTGAGCCGGATGAAAGGAAACCTTCACGTCCGATTTTGAAAGGGGGAGATCTTATTGGATTAGATCCTATCCAAATTTTTCATTTGCTAGACTTGTAGTTAAAAAACCCACTTTTTTACGATTACGAGGTTCATTCGAGTATGAAACCCAATCTTGGAAATACAACATACCACTTTTTTTTCTAAAAGTAAAATTATAACCATTATCCTTTGGCAATTAAAAGAATCCATTCTATATATATATATAAACACATGAAAAATGGTTTAGGTTCCATCAAGGATAATTCTAAACAATTAAACATAGAATAATCCACAAAATAGTGGAATACATATCTTATTTTGAGGGTTATGAAATTTTATGGAAAGGAGTTCAAAAACATCCTATTTAATTCACAAAATCAAGTAAGTTATTCAAACAACTAATTATATAATCATTACATAACCCAGCAATGTCAAAATATGTCAAACAAGTAATAAAACAGGGGAAAACAGAGCATGAATCGATTCAGACAGTGATAAGTGCTTTTTAATACAATAAAATAGATTTAGTTTGCTTAGAATTTAGTCATTATCCACTGTATTTCCTTTTATTTATTGCGATTTTTACTTTCTTTCCACTCTATTCTACTTGGGTATGTTATTTTACAGGAATTAAGGAAATAAAGGGTCAAAAACAAGAGAAAACCGACCTACTCCACAAACTCCGTCCTCAATCCAGAACACCGCCCAGACTTTTCCTCAACCAACACCGCCCAAGCTCCTAATCCATGACACCACCCAAGTTCCTAATCCATGACACTGCCCAAGTTCCTAATCCATGACACCGCCCAAGTTCCTAATCCATGACACCACCCAAGCTCCTAATCCATGACACCGCCCACGTTCCTAATCCATGACACCGCCCAACCGTCCTCACCTCTCAACACCGCCCAACCGTCCTCACCTCAACACACCGCCCAACTTCCCAACACCGTCTCCCTTTCTTCTTCTAATACATAACACCGCCCAGTAACCCTCTCAACTCCGCCCAGACTCTTAAACCACAACACCGTCCAGCAGTACTCTCCACACCGCCCAGACTCTCTTCAAAGGCCCAACACCAGATCAATTGAACACCGCCCAGCAACACCGGCTCCATCCACCACACCGTCCAGCAACTCCATTGTCCCTCATATCACCATACCTGCCACATACAAACCAACAACGCCCATGCAACCAACAACGCCCAGTAACCAACACACCGTCTAGTACTCAGCAAATCACCCTCCAGCAAGCTTTCACTCGGATTTGTGGGAGAATAACGTTTTTCCACTCTGAATTTCTTTATTCTGCACCGATCTTCACTAAAATCCAAGCACCGAATTATTGGATATATTAAAATATGCAGATTGGAAACAAGTTGGCACAGCTGGAATTCACATGCACCGAAAGTTTCTTCCACTTACAAATTAAACGCGTTTTCCTTAGCTGGATTCATTCATCCATTCGCCTATAAAAGGAAGAGCAACCAGGAGCAAATAAGCCATCACTTCCATCAACCACATCAGATTTCTTTTCTTCGTTTTCTCTTTAGTTTTCTTCTTTTCCATTTTTTCTTTCTCTGTCCGTTTTTCTTCTCTTTCTTTTTATTTTCTTTTCTTTCTTTTATTTTGTAAGAGTGTGAGGGCTGTAAAAGTGAGATTTTTAAATCTGTAATTGGTGGAGAATATTGCAACAAGGAAATACAGTGGTAAATTATTTTAAGCTTTTGGAGAAACCCGTAAGTCTTTATTTTTACCATGTCTTGTATGTTTTATTTTTCCATTATTTACATGAATTTAAATTATTTCATGAGTAGCTAAATTAAATATCTTGGGATAAAGGGGGTATGATAATATTTTATTTTAATGTTATTTTGACTTGGAATTAAATAAATTTCTGTTTTCCATTTAGTTCAATTATGCTTAATGCTTTTAGTAATTCCTAACAAGAACCTAAATGATAAAACTGTATACTTACGGGTATATTAGTAAGTTTAGGTAATAAATAGAATCGAGAGATTTATTTTTACCGGAAAGCTTTGAACTAAACCTAAGATTTTTGAGATGCTTTTTGTGACCTCGGTAAAACCGTGAAAGTAATCAAAATTCTTTTGAGGAAATAAAAGGGATTTTCATAAAACGATAATGGGCCTTTCTGAGGATTAAGCAGCGCTTTCCATAGGTTAGGTACATTAATAGGATTCCGAGAGGAACATATTAATTAGCTTTTGGAAAATTCGCCTTGGAAAACTTAATTCGATTCTTATTTATGAAAAGTTAAAATTCATTAAACATAAAATAGAGTCTTAATCCCCCAAAATCCCAAGATATTCTCAACTCTGATTTTTTTTAGTGTCAAGTAAACTTTATTTTTATATTTATTCATATTCTGTGCAACTTTAATTTGTGCTTTATTTTATAAAAATCTTAAAAATTAATTGTGTGGATAATTAAATTTCAATATGCTGGTACTTTGAACACAGTCCCTGTGGAGAACGATAATCTTTTATATTACGCGACATAACCCGTGCGCTTGCGGGCCCTGTCAAGTTTTTGGCGCCGTTGCCGGGGACTGTTGTCCCTCAAATATCGGCAATATTGAAATACGATTAGATCATACTTGTTAATATTTTTATTGTTATTTTTATTTTCTTTGTAATTTTGTATTTTGTTCTATATTCTGTGTATCTGTTTTATTTTTGTAATTGTTTGTTTTATTTGTCATTTATTTTCTATTTATGCGACGAAGCCATAGTGTCGATCTAAACTTAGGATTTGACCCTGAGATAGAACGTACCCTTAGAGCTTTGAGAAAACAACAAAAACAACAAAAAGAACAAAAAGAAAAACAAATGGCAGACCAACACAGACCCTTAAGAGATTTTGCCGCTCCAAGCACCAATGGGAGAGGATCTAGCATCCTTAGACCCACAGTGGAGGCTAACAATTTTGAATTGAAGCCTTCACTACTCTCAATGGTTCAACAGAACCAATTCGGAGGTTTACCCTCTGAAGATCCAAATCTTCATCTTCAAATCTTTCTTGAATACTGTGACACCCTGAAGATGAACGGAGCCACCAATGATGCCATTCGCTTAAGACTTTTCCCTTTCTCCTTAAGAGATAAAGCGAGGGCGTGGTTATACTCTCTTCCAGAAGGATCCATCACGACTTGGGAACAATTGTCTAGTGCTTTTATCAATAAATGGTACCCAAGGAACAAGACTGATGTGCTGAGAAAACAAATCATCAATTTTTCACAAAAAGATGATGAATCCTTGTATGAAGCCTGGGAAAGATACAGAGAGTTGCTAAGAGAATGTCCTCACCATGGGATAGAAAGGTGGTTGACAATCCATATTTTCTATAATGGACTAACTTCCACACAAAAGATCTCTTTAGATGCTGCAGCTGGAGGAGCCTTCATGAGTAAAAATGTTGATGAAGCTGAGAACCTGATCGAGGAAATAGCTCAAAACACTCACCAATGGAACTCTGAGAGAGGATTACCTTCTAAAACATCAGGTAAGTACTCTGTTGATGCTCTTTCCTTACTTTCTGCCAAAGTTGAAGCATTAACATTAAAACTTGATAAAATAGGGTCAACAGGTGCTACTAATATTGTTTGTGAAGTTTGTGGTGTTTCAGGACACGGAGCTACAAACTGCCATTTAGCAATGACCCCTAATCAAGAACAAGAAATGCATCAGGTAGACGCTATTGGAAACTATGGTGGAAACTATCAAGGTAACTACAGACCTCCACAAGGTCCACCTGGCTTCCAAAATAGGCCACCTCAATTTCAAAGTAACTACAAACCTCAACAAGGAACCTATATTCCACAAAAATCAAAGCTAGAATCCTTGATGGAGACATTTGTAGCTACTCAACTTAAACAAAATGATGAATTCTCTGATGCAATAAAAAACTTGGCTTCAAAAGTGGACTCTCTTGCCACTCACAACAAAATACTGGAAAATCAAATTGCCCAACAAGCCTCCTATTCTCAAAGAGCACCAGGAACATTTCCTGGGAAACCAGAGGCTGGACCATCTAACCAAACCATGGCTGTCACTCTTAGGAGTGGTACTCAATACGATGGGCCAGTTGACAAGACAGCAAAGGAGGAAAAGAAAGTCGATGAATCTTCATCTCATCCAGTAATTAAAGAAGAGAAACCACAAGAAAAGAAGGAGGAGGTTAAGCCATATCAACCTCCCGTTCCATTTCCTCAGCGCTTAGCCAAAGCAAAGTTGGACAAACAATTTGGTAAGTTCCTTGATGTTTTAAAGAAATTGTATATTAATATTCCTTTTACAGATGCTTTGCAGCAAATGCCCACATATGCAAAGTTCCTGAAGGACATTCTGTCCAACAAAAGAAGACTGGAGGAAGATGGTACAGTTGCACTTACTGAAGAGTGCAATGCTCTAATTCAAAAGAAACTTCCACCCAAGCTCCAAGATCCAGGTAGTTTCTCTATTCCTTGCATGATTGGTGACATGAATATAGATAAAGCATTGTGTGATTTAGGAGCGAGTGTGAGTTTAATGCCATTATCTGTTGCTGAAAAGTTAGGATTGGGTGAACTAAAACCTACTAGGATGTCTTTACAATTGGCTGATAGATCTATAAAATATCCTGTAGGAATTTTAGAGGATGTTCCTATTAAGATAGGAAAATTTTTTATACCTGCTGACTTTGTTGTGCTTGAAATGGATGAAGATTCTTTGATTCCTATTATTTTAGGCAGACCATTTTTAGCAACTGCAGGTGCTGTGATTGATGTCAAGAATGGTAAGTTGTCTCTAACTGTTGGAGACCAAAAGGTTGATTTCAACTTGAAAAATGTTTTAGAAAAACCTTATAATGATGTTTGCTGTACTGTGGATTTTGTCGAACAAGTGGTAAAGGAATCAACCCTTCCTAATGACCCACTTGAAACTATTTTCATGATTGAGCCGACAGAAACATCTGATTGCTCTAAGGCCCCACATGATACTGAGGTCATGTGTGACAAAGTGGTAAGCCCCAATGTGGAATTAAAACCTTTACCAGCTTCATTAAGGTATGAATTTCTTGGTCCTAATTCCACATATCCTGTGATTATTAATGCTGAATTGAATCCATGTGAAACTGAAAAACTTTTGAAACAACTTAGGTTGTATAGAAAGGTAATAGGTTATACAATGGATGATATCAAAGGGATTAGCCCTTCTCTTTGTATGCACAGGATTACTGTAGAAGATGAAAGTAGGCCCACAGTAGAACCGCTTAGGAGATTAAATCCTAAAATGCAAGAAGTGGTTAAAAAGGAAATCTTGAAATTGCTTGATGCTGGAGTCATATATCCTGTTGATAGTAGTAAATGGGTAAGTCCTGTCCATGTGGTGCCTAAAAAGGGGGGAATAACTGTGATTGAAAATGATAAACATAACTTGATTCCTACTAGGATTGTCTCTGGTTGGCGCATGTGCATTGATTATAGGAAGTTAAATAGCGCCACGAAAAAAGATCATTTCCCCCTCCCTTTTATTGATCAGATGCTTGAAAGACTTGCGAAACACTCTTATTTCTGTTATTTGGATGGGTATTCAGGTTTTCATCAAATTCCCATTCATCCATCTGATCAAGAAAAGACTACCTTCACTTGCCCTTATGGGACTTATGCTTACAGACGTATGCCTTTTGGTTTATGTAATGCACCTGCGACTTTTCAAAGGTGTATGCAAGCAATTTTTTCTGATCTTATTGAAAATGTGATGGAAGTCTTTATGGATGATTTTTCAGTGCATGGTTTGGATTTTGATAATTGTTTAACAAATTTGTGCCAAGTCTTGCAGCGTTGTGAAGAAACTAATTTGGTTCTAAATTGGGAAAAATGCCATTTTATGGTAAGAGAAGGCATAGTTCTTGGACACCTGGTGTCTGAGAGAGGTATAGAAGTTGATAAGGCTAAAGTGGAAGTGATTGAAAAATTGCCTCCACCCACAAATGTGAAAGGTATTCGGAGTTTTCTTGGACATGCAGGGTTTTACCGTAGGTTCATTAAAGATTTCTCCAAGATCACAAAGCCTCTTACAACTCTTCTGGGTAAGGATGTGCCTTTCAATTTTGATTCATCTTGCATGGAAGCTTTTTGCTGGATTAAGCAAGCTCTAATCTCTGCCCCCATCGTACAACCACCTGATTGGAAACTCCCATTTGAGCTGATGTGCGATGCGAGTGATTACGCAGTAGGAGCTGTGTTGGGGCAAAGAAAGGATAAAAAGCTCCATGTAATTCATTATGCCAGCCGGACGCTAGATGATGCTCAGGTAAATTATGCCACAACTGAAAAAGAACTATTAGCTATTGTCTTTGCTTTTGATAAATTTAGGTCTTATTTGGTAGGATCACATGTTACTGTTTACACTGACCACTCTGCCATTAAGTATCTATTGAATAAAAAGGAAGCAAAGCCTAGATTAATTAGGTGGATTCTAATATTGCAAGAATTTGACTTGGAAATTAAGGACAAGAAGGGTACCGAGAACTTGGTCGCTGACCACCTATCTAGGTTGACATCTGAAAAAGAAGAAACAGATAATATTCCCATCAATGAATCTTTTCCAGATGAACAACTCTTGAATCTTAGTATCCAACGTGTTCCTTGGTATGCTGATTTTGTAAATTTTCTTGCATGTGGTATCTTACCTCCTGATCTTAGCTTTCAGCAAAGGAAAAAGTTTTATGCAGATGTCAAGCATTATTATTGGGATGAACCACTCCTTTTCAAGCAATGTGCGGATGGTATGATTCGGAGATGTGTTTCACAAGATGATGTCCATGCTATCTTGGATCATTGCCATTCTCTTTCCTGTGGAGGGCACATGAGCTCCTCCAAGACAACTGCTAAAATATTGCAAGCTGGGTTCTATTGGCCTAATATTTTTAAGGATGTACGTAAGTATGTTCTAACTTGTGATGCTTGCCAAAGAACAGGTAACATTGGTAAGAGACAAGAAATGCCATTGAATACCATTTTAGAAGTTGAATTGTTTGATGTATGGGGTGTTGATTTTATGGGTCCCTTTCCCTCTTCTTTTGGAAATCAGTTCATATTAGTGGCAGTTGACTATGTGTCAAAATGGGTGGAAGCCATTGCTTCACCCCATTCCGATGCTAAAACTGTTATTAAACTTTTCAAGAAAATAATATTTCCAAGGTTTGGGGTCCCAAAATGTGTTATAAGTGATGGAGGGTCTCATTTTATTGAGAAAACTTTTCAGACCCTTCTAAAGAAATATGGAGTTAAGCATAAGGTTGCTACACCTTATCACCCACAAACTAGTGGACAAGTTGAGGTATCCAATCGGGAAATTAAAAATATTCTTCAAAAGTGGTGAATACATCACGTAAGGATTGGTCTATTAAGTTAGATGATTCCTTATGGGCATATCGAACCGCATATAAAACTCCCATTGGAACCACACCTTTTAAGCTAGTATATGGGAAGCCCTGTCATTTACCTGTTGAGCTAGAATATAAATCTTTTTGGGCTGTTAAAACTCTTAACTTTGATCATAAGGCTGCAGGTGAACAAAGATTGTTGGAATTAATTGAGCTTGAAGAACTCCGTCTAGATGCATACGAAAATGCCAGAATTTATAAAGAAAAAACCAAACAATGGCATGATCATCACATCCAACGGAGAACATTTAATCCAGGTGATATGGTTTTACTGTTTAATTCCAGACTGAAGCTTTTTCCAGGTAAACTGAGATCCCGATGGTCGGGACCATTCAAGGTGACAAAAGTCTTTCCCTTTGGAGCTGTCGAACTATGGAGCAAGAAATCTGGTACATTTAGAGTAAATGGACAAAGAGTAAAGCATTACTTCACAGGTCAACCAATACAACCAGCAAGTGACTTGGACTTGTTTGATGCTCCTGATGAGTAAATCCAAACGGTGAGAAGTCTGGCTGAAGACTTAAAACTTAGCACTGATAGGGAGGTAACCCTATAAAAAGTTGTTGTTTTATTTTAAGCTTTTATTATTTAAAAAAAAAAACCAACTATGTCAGATGCTAGTTTGGGGTTATTACAGGTAAGTTTTCTTATCGTTTTATCATCCATTTTAACATTGAGGACAATGTCAAATTCTGGTTTGGGGTGGTAGGTAAGAAAACTTAACTGTTTTGTTTATGTTGTGTGATTGTTATTTTATTTTGCATGTGTGTTTTCCTTGATTTGTTTGTAATCTTGTAATTTACCATGATTGAATGATAAATTTACTTTGAACACAAGGCTAAAGTATCTAAGGACCCCAAAATTTTGAGTAAAATTTTCAAAATTGTTTAAATGCCAAATAAATGCTTAAATGAACCTTATGTGATTAAAATTTTCTTTGAAAAAGACTTTCCATGGTTAGACTTGAGCCAAAATGGGTTATTTATTGTAACGACTTGAGCCGGATGAAAACCTCTTGCTTTATCTTTATTTATTGTAACGACTTGAGCCGGATGAAAGGAAACCTTCACGTCCGATTTTGAAAGGGGGAGATCTTATTGGATTAGATCCTATCCAAATTTTTCATTTGCTAGACTTGTAGTTAAAAAACCCACTTTTTTACGATTACGAGGTTCATTCGAGTATGAAACCCAATCTTGGAAATACAACATACCACTTTTTTTTTCTAAAAGTAAAATTATAACCATTATCCTTTGGCAATTAAAAGAATCCATTCTATATATATATATAAACACATGAAAAATGGTTTAGGTTCCATCAAGGATAATTCTAAACAATTAAACATAGAATAATCCACAAAATAGTGGAATACATATCTTATTTTGAGGGTTATGAAATTTTATGGAAAGGAGTTCAAAAACATCCTATTTAATTCACAAAATCAAGTAAGTTATTCAAACAACTAATTATATAATCATTACATAACCCAGCAATGTCAAAATATGTCAAACAAGTAATAAAACAGGGGAAAACAGAGCATGAATCGATTCAGACAGTGATAAGTGCTTTTTAATACAATAAAATAGATTTAGTTTGCTTAGAATTTAGTCATTATCTACTGTATTTCCTTTTATTTATTGCGATTTTTACTTTCTTTCCACTCTATTCTACTTGGGTATGTTATTTTACAGGAATTAAGGAAATAAAGGGTCAAAAACAAGAGAAAACCGACCTACTCCACAAACTCCGTCCTCAATCCAGAACACCGCCCAGACTTTTCCTCAACCAACACCGCCCAAGCTCCTAATCCATGACACCACCCAAGTTCCTAATCCATGACACCGCCCAAGTTCCTAATCCATGACACCGCCCAAGTTCCTAATCCATGACACCGCCCAAGCTCCTAATCCATGACACCGCCCACGTTCCTAATCCATGACACCGCCCAACCGTCCTCACCTCTCAACACCGCCCAACCGTCCTCACCTCAACACACCGCCCAACTTCCCAACACCGTCTCCCTTTCTTCTTCTAATACATAACACCGCCCAGTAACCCTCTCAACTCCGCCCAGACTCTTAAACCACAACACCGTCCAACAGTACTCTCCACACCGCCCAGACTCTCTTCAAAGGCCCAACACCAGATCAATTGAACACCGCCCAGCAACACCGGCTCCATCCACCACACCGTCCAGCAACTCCACTGTCCCTCATATCACCATACCTGCCACATACAAACCAACAACGCCCATGCAACCAACAACGCCCATACAACCAACAACGCCCAGTAACCAACACACCGTCCAGTACTCAGCAAATCACCCTCCAGCAAGCTTTCACTCGGATTTGTGGGAGAATAACGTTTTTCCACTCTGAATTTCTTTATTCTGCACCGATCTTCACTAAAATCCAAGCACCGAATTATTGGATATATTAAAATATGCAGATTGGAAACAAGTTGGCACAGCTGGAATTCACATGCACCGAAAGTTTCTTCCACTTGCAAATTAAACGCGTTTTCCTTAGCTGGATTCATTCATCCATTCGCCTATAAAAGGAAGAGCAACCAGGAGCAAATAAGCCATCACTTCCATCAACCACATCAGATTTCTTTTCTTCGTTTTCTCTTTAGTTTTCTTCTTTTCCATTTTTTCTTTCTCTGTCCGTTTTTCTTCTCTTTCTTTTTATTTTCTTTTCTTTCTTTTATTTTGTAAGAGTGTGAGGGCTGTAAAAGTGAGATTTTTAAATCTGTAATTGGTGGAGAATATTGCAACAAGGAAATACAGTGGTAAATTATTTTGAGCTTTTGGAGAAACCCGTAAGTCTTTATTTTTACCATGTCTTGTATGTTTTATTTTTCCATTATTTACATGAATTTAAATTATTTCATGAGTAGCTAAATTAAATATCTTGGGATAAAGGGGGTATGATAATATTTTATTTTAATGTTATTTTGACTTGGAATTAAATAAATTTCTGTTTTCCATTTAGTTCAATTATGCTTAATGCTTTTAGTAATTCCTAACAAGAACCTAAATGATAAAACTGTATACTTACGGGTATATTAGTAAGTTTAGGTAATAAATAGAATCGAGAGATTTATTTTTACCGGAAAGCTTTGAACTAAACCTAAGATTTTTGAGATGCTTTTTGTGACCTCGGTAAAACCGTGAAAGTAATCAAAATTCTTTTGAGGAAATAAAAGGGATTTTCATAAAACGATAATGGGCCTTTCTGAGGATTAAGCAGCGCTTTCCATAGGTTAGGTACATTAATAGGATTCCGAGAGGAACATATTAATTAGCTTTTGGAAAATTCGCCTTGGAAAACTTAATTCGATTCTTATTTATGAAAAGTTAAAATTCATTAAACATAAAATAGAGTCTTAATCCCCCAAAATCCCAAGATATTCTCAACTCTGATTTTTTTTAGTGTCAAGTAAACTTTATTTTTATATTTATTCATATTCTGTGCAACTTTAATTTATGCTTTATTTTATAAAAATCTTAAAAATTAATTGTGTGGATAATTAAATTTCAATATGCTGGTACTTTGAACACAGTCCCTGTGGAGAACGATAATCTTTTATATTACGCGACATAACCCGTGCGCTTGCGGGCCCTGTCAGACAGCACCCTGAATCGATTCATGTAAAAAAAATTTATGCAGATAGGAATGCAACAGGGGGATGAATCGATTCATTCCCCCTATGAATCAATTCATGCGTTCTGGGCAGGGGCTGAATCGATTCACACCCTGCTGTTTATCACTTACAACAAAAACAATAGAAACAGTAATTTTGTCAACTTCTTCATACCCTATCTTCCTCATTTTAAATCCAATGATCATGAAATTTTGACACAAGCTATAATATCATTTGTGACGTATGGCCACTGGCCGCACTCAAAAATTCCCAAAAATAAGGAAGTTATGCGCAAAAATGTGTTAAGCTCATTTTGATGCATTTTTGGCAACTGAAAGGTCAATTCTTAATGGAATTGACCTATTCCAGTTTCTACAAGTCACAAATCATGCCTATATACTAATAAAACTGTTCTAAGCTATTCACACCTTATAATTTACAATTTGACTATCTCTGTTGCCAAATTATACAGGGAATTCACATAAAAATTTACACATATATCAATTTAACACAGCCATTGTCATTTCTCATTCAATTACAATCCCTGGACATCAAAACTCATATGCATATGGTGGGACCATCCATGGTCTCCGCTCCCCAACATCATCAATTAACATCATCATCCATCACAAGAACAAGCATATGCTAGAAAAGAATCTAAACTTCCAAGTGAAGCTAACAGTTACCTTTTCCACTAAACATTCTCATATACACATGCATATATATATATATATACATAACAAAATAGGTATTCACAAGAGCCGGCCAAGGCAGCTATAAAATAACTATATGCATTATGTACAAGTATGTATATATAATCCTCCAACTCAAGCTGAGTGACCTCTCACATACCATCACCCCGTCCTATACACTGTAAAAATAACCACAAATAGGAGTGAACATCAAACATAAAAAATGACAGCCATATCACTGATCAATTATTCTATTCTCTATCATGTAATGAGGTATAATAATCTACAAACACAAACTACCATTCAACAATATTGACTACTCACATCACCATGCTATAACATCAAGTTATTCTCAATAACATACATATGTGCACATATCATTTTCATTCAATTAGATCCAATATTCATCATTAAACTTTGTGTTGCAACACTGTCTCTCAGCCATATACTTAGCTCTCAGCTAATCCGGCCGTTTTACTGGTACTAAACCGTTTGCCTTCTCACGTAACACAATCACTTTCAGTGACAACGGTAGTGTTACGAGCTAACCTCGAGACTTACTCAAGAGGTTTGCCTTGAGTCTCACTCAAGGTCTTTGTGGAATCCTCGAAACCACATAATATACAATCATACAAAGCATCTCATGCTACATATATGACATAAACCATTTCATTCAAATGCATCCCATGCAATCTTTCCATACTCACAAAAAGCCTTTCATACAATATTTACATCATCAATTCAAATCATCTACTTCACAATTCAAGCATCTCATGCAAAATTTCAAACATACTATATTCATTCAAGTATGTTAAGCGTAAGTACCATTCATGAAACAATTCATACTTCTCATATCATACGTATCTCATGTAATCTATCAAATTTATATGAATGGCAAACAACATGAACATCTACTCCATAAAACACATCATTCATAATTCGATACATTAATATACCTCGAATCCGCCTATAACTATGAATTTAATATGTAAAAGCTTCCCCTACCTCAAGTAGAGAATCCCAAAAGCTCTGAGAGCTATCGAACCTCACTAAACACGAATCGTAACTCCGATCTCTATTCTTCAAATCAAACAACTTCCTAAAGTAAACAATACATATACTTATATACCAAAATTGACATTAACTTTACATTTCGATCAATAAACATTGTGAACACCTATTTCGGTCTGGCCGGTGTTGGATCCAACTGGCACCGTCTGTAAGCAATAAATAATAGGTGTGACATCGTCTGATGTCCAAGAAAGGAACACTGGTCCAGGGTTGTTGAAATGACATCGTCCGTTGTCCAAAAAGGGAACACCGGTCATAGCTATTAAAGTAGTGACATCAGCTTGATCAAAGAATACCGTCTGTGGAACCGGTGTCCCCTACGATCCGATGTCGTGACTCTCATGAACCTAACATCGGATTGGCAAGACCGGTTGCCCATGCTGTGACTTGGAATCGCACATCCAAGCCAATCCTCGAATCCTGGGAGTGGCAGACAGGGAACGGAAGTGGAAATAATTAAAAATTCTCCACCAGCCGATGCTCCCCATAATTAGTTAGTGGCCAGGCTGGCTTCACTGCGCATATGGGTGAGTGGAGGCTTGAGCTGTCCAAGCACTCAGCCAGCACCCAGAAGCTCTATAAATGCCTCAGTTGAAGAGGCACAAGGGTCGACACTCTAAATACAAAAACCCCAGAAAACTTGCTCCGAACTTCAAATCCTTGAGCCCCTGTTGGAGAACATCTTGACTCCTGAAACTCACGAGTTAAGACACCGGCCCAGGCCCAGTTTGCAGTAAACCTCTCTGTTTCCTGGATATCGTCCAGAACGCATAAATCGCCCTCATCAAGTTCACATCGGCTCTTCCACCAAACCCCCACACTGTCCCTTCGCTAAACCCTACACCGGCGCCATACTGCGCTCCACAGCTACACCAGTATTACTCTGGCTATTGCTGCTCAAGCCCACACCGGCCCACATCCGCACTCCGGTCCCCAGCGTCCTTTCTACACCGATTACATTCTGTCACCTCTTCAGTTCATTTTGCCTGCTTTCTTACTGCCTTGTTCTTTTTGATGAATCTGCCCTTTTGTTAATTTAGTTTTTTTGGTTAAGATTGTTCTATTAATTTATGTTATTTTTACTCCATAATTAATAATAGCAAAAAGAAGCAAATATTTTTGTGTCCCTCTCGACCAATGTAGAAGCTGTTTTTAGCCAGTGTCGTACAGAAGTACTTTCGTCTACACTACTTTCCTAGAACTTGTACACGTGCGAAGAACTTTACCTTGTATGAGCCTTTCCCAAGGACATCATCCGCTATCAACCTCTTAACTTTTCCTAAAAGCCATCATCAAGAACTATGTAACCCTGATTTCTCGATAACTCGAGAATACGCCACTTTTTTTCCTTTCTTATTCTCTCTCTTAGAAAATTAACTAAGACCTTATCATCTTCATGGAAGTCAATTTAGACGTGACGTCTTATTGATTTCCTCCCTTTTTCCTGGTCGTCACCACTCTTTACAAAAATCGAATTAATTTGGACGTGACGTCCTGTTAGTTTCTTCCACCGACCAACTTTATATCCTGATGGAAAATGACTAATTCGGACAAGACGTCTTGTTAGCATCCTCCCTCCTTCGCACATCCCTCCATTAAGAGTTGGGATTAATTTGGACGCGACGTCCTGTTGATCCCTCCTTTCCTGATTTGGTATCTTGACGAAAGGATGGCTAATTTAGGCAAGATGTCTTGTTGGCTTCCTTCCCCTTTTTTACGTTACCCCCATCAAAGCCAGGATTAATTTGGATGAGACGTCCTGTTAATTTCGCCCTTAGCTTTTTCATTCATCTTATCTGCCTCCTTTGAAAAATTTTTAGGAAGAAGAAGTAAATGCAATTTTAAGGCTATCCATGATGCGCATTTTCAACTTTGGTACTGTTTTTAACAGGCGATATGGGGTGCTAATACCTTCCCCACTCGTAACCGACTCCCAAACTTAGAATTTCATTTTTATAACCAGTGTTTTGAAAGAGGTTTTTCCTGATATTTTTATCCTAAAAAAATATTGATGGCGACTCCCTGTTTTCTTTTCGAAAGGACTTCGAAAAAACCGTTTCACGCTCATGGGTCGGCCACGCCGCCGCGATCCCGGTCGCGACAAACATCAATCCATAATCATTTTCATTATGTTTTAACTTACCAACAAACTCCGATGGCTTCCGACACTTGATTCCGATCAACCCCGAATTCTGAAAACCTTCGAAACTCTCCAAAACTACATTATTTCATTGAATCGGCAATCATTAAGTTACACTTTTATAGAATTGCAATTTAGAATTTATTCTAACTCACTTTCCATGGAAGCTCAAGGTTCTTGAAAACCCCAAAGCTGCCCACTTACATAAATAGCTTCTAAATGCTTCAAAATCCATAAAATTATAAGAATTGAAAGATACAAGCTATGATATAGCAAAACCTATGACAAGAACTAATCAAATCATCTTGAATTAGAGAATTTCAAGCTCTCTCCCTCCATGGCTGTCCACGTGAAAGAGAAAGGGAAGGAAGCTTAATTTCCACTTTAATTTGATGAATTAGAGAAGCAATTGAAGAAGAAACAAGTTGGGGTTGCTAATTGGAAGAGATGAAGAAAGTAGAAGCAAGTTTTTCCTTTCTCTGATACTAACAAAAATAAAATGGAAGAAAGGAGAAGAGATTTTTAATTTAAATGATTTAGGGATGCATTCGTCATTATGGAATTTGTTTAATTAATTTCCCATTTTCATTTCATTTCTCTTTAACTCTTACTTTGCCAAATAAATCCTAATTTTAGGATGTTACACATTTGACCAGTCATATAAAAATTTCAAGAGTCTTTTCTTTAAAATCTGAGTAAGTTTAGACGTGCCCGGGGTGAATTTCCTTCATGATCCTGATGGTCGTCCGCCTTTCCACTGTATTAGACGCAGAAGCCCGTTCAATATTGTTTAACTAGGAGGACCTATCTCTCACCGAGCGAGGCAACGTGAAATTTTTCGTTAAAGATGTGGGGCTTTTTTTTCAGCTCCCAAGGACTCATTTCCTTGTCCCCTGACTCGAGTGCTCTAGACGCTTGGATGCGTAAGTATACGTTTTAATAGGGTATAATGAATTATTTACTCGACATCGTCATATTTATTTGTGAACTTGTCTTTTTTCAGGTGATATAGCACCCATCAAGTTGTTAACCAAAGAAATAAAAAAAACTACCAAAAGAAAGGTGCATTTAAAGGGACTTCTTCTCCCACGGGGACATCTTCTACTATTCCCATGATTGTCATTTTTGTAAGAAAGCTTCCTCTTCCTCTTCCGACTGCCACAAATGTCGAACCCGCTCGGCAAATCAAAAGGCAGTGTCTTCAAAAGGAACCATCTCCTCCTAGGACTAAGACTGTACAGACCACCCTGAGCGAGGCTACTCCTAGCAGGGCAAGACTTTCACATGATACGCCTCCTTCTAAAACTCTTGTTATTATGGTGTCAGAGAATCTTGAGTCCCCTGAAGTGCCCTTTGCCGACTCGGGACAGGGTAAATGCAATAACTGTCGAATAGATTATTACTCCTTTGCGCAATGAGTATGAAAACGCTTCCTGGTAGTGGGAGAAGTTTATGAATAAGAGTTTGGTGGCTTCTATAAATCTCGCTCGGTCCTTGTAGGATGGCCGTTTTCCTATTCTGAAGTATATCGATCGGGTCGTGCTGTTCGAGGAAGACAAAAAAAGGTATACAGACTCGAACCTGGTGGCCATGTGTTGGGTTATAGAGATGTTTGGCCTCTGGGTGGCCTCAATGAGTCGTTACATCGACAAGTACTTTGTGGCACAGGAAAAAGCAATGACACGACTTTCTATTGAAAAGAAGGCTTCTGACACCAAGCTTCAGGAAGCCATGGAGTCAATCAAGAGAACAACTAAGTTGGAGGAAAAATTGAGGAAGGCTGAAGAGGCCTTGAGGGATGCCTAGTCTAGACAGGCTTCCTTCAAAGCAAAATTAGCCCTTGCGGAGGAGAAGCTGAGTTATTATGAGAAATGTTAGGCAACTACGGAGGATGCACATTGTGACCATAGGATCTTTTTTTATAGTTAGTAAAACTGAGGTTTGACCAACCTTAACTCCTAACTAAACACCCCATAAGTCTGCTATCCCTCACCTTACATGGGAAAGATATTTGGCTGAAATAGGATCCTTTGCCTGATATGCCCCCTCTACCTACCTTGTAATTAGTTATGAGTCAATCTTTACCTATATGCATCGATCTCCCAAATCCAAAGACGTTCACAAATCCATAATTAGTTCTTCATACTCTACCTAGTTATTACTCGCTTTGAATAGAAATCTTAACGATTCCTTAATGATCAAACTGGTGGAGGATTCGAGTATGATTCTCGTTCCACTCCCTTTTTCAATCAATGACCCACTAACAGACAGGGTCCATAGAGAATGCTCCGTGTCATATTCCTCCTTATCACTTCCTAGCTTGACTAGGAAATCGCTAGGACCCGTGCCTTGATAGCTCCTCTGTGTTCATAACAAATTTTGTACTCGAAAAGCTCCACAACCTTAACAACCATTCTTCTTGCCAGCTCTGGCTTCTGGAGTATCTTACTAATTGGCTGATCAGTCCTAACAATGATTTGGTGGCTATGCAAATAGGGTTGCAACTTCTAAGTGGCTATCACCAAGTTATACGCAAATTTTTCTACCCTATGACACCGTACTTCAGCTCATTGCAGAGTCTTACTTGTAAAATATACCAGTCGTTGTGTAGAATCTTCCTCTTGGACCAAAGCTGCACTGACGGCCTGCTCCCCAACAGCCAGGTATATTATTAACTCAGCCTCAAGCATGGGCTTGGTCAATATAGGGGGTCGAAGCTAGATAAGTCTTGTATTCTCCAAATGCTTTTTCACACTCCTGGGTCCATGCGAACGTGTCAGTTTTCTTAAACACTTGATAAAAAGCATTAATATTTTAGCAAACTTAGAAAGGAATTGAGAGAGGGCTGCAATCCTCCCAGTAAGACGTTCCACCTTTTTTATGTTTTGGGGACTTCTTCTATTTGGGATGGCTCGGCATTGATTGAGGTTGGCCTCGATACCTTTGTGTGTCAACATGTACCCCAAAGATTTTCCACCTTGTACCCCGAATAAGCACTTGTCAGGGTTGAGACGCATATATGCCTTCTTAGCTTGGCAAAAGTTTCTTCCAAATCCTTTATATACTTACATGCTTCCTTGGTTTTTACGATCATGTCGTCAATATAAACCTCCATATTTCCTGCTAATCTACATGGCAACAATCTTGTCCACTAGCCTCTGGTAGGTTGCACCGACATTCTTAACCCGAACGACATCACTCGATAACAAAATTTTATACATTCGGTTATAAAGGCCATTTTTCTTTATCTCTCGGGTCCATCTGTATCTGGTTGTATCCTGAGTATCCATCCATGAAGCTTAAAACTTGGTATCCTGAAGTGCCCTTTACCAAACGGTCAATACTGGGTAAATGATAGGGATCTTTGGGACATACCTTATGTAGATCAGTGAAGTTGACACACATCCTTCACTTTCCACTCTCTTTTCTTACCATGACTACATTGGATAGCCATGTTGGGTATTTAACCTCTCGAATAAAGTTAGTTGCCAGTAATTTGTTTGTTTCCTCCTTGACAACGGTTTTCCTGTCAGGTCCCAGTTTTCGTTGTTTCTGTGCTATCGGCTAAGCCTCTAGGTTGACATTCAACGAGTGGCATATGACTTTCGGGTCAATCCCCACCATATCTGAGGGACTCAATGCAAAGAGGTCTACGTTGGCCTTTAGCAGAGTGACTAGGGATGCCTCCAAGTCCTGGTCTAGTGCCGCACTGATACAGGTACACTGGCTCGGGCTAAATCCTACTTATACCAGCTTTAGAGATTCAACTGGTTGTGGTCGTTCGTGCTCTCTTTCATCTCGGTGAATCAAACCTCATTTTAATATCTTCGTCCACTATAAAGGTCTCTCTAGCCAGAGACTCTCATGATAGCACTCCCGCGTGACCTTAGGTCGTCTTGGACGACTCTGATACACCCATCTCTGAGTGGAAACTTCATAGTAAGATGCAGAGTTAAGACAATAGCACCAAGTGAATTAAGGGATGGACAACCCAAGATGGCGTTGTACGAGCTCGGGAAGTCAACGATCAGGTATTTCACCATTGCTACCCTGTTATCATTTCCTGAGCCGAAGATTGTCTTTAATTCAACGTAGCCCATCACCTGTACAAAATCACCCGTGAAATTAAGCAATGCACTGTTATACCTTTTGAGCCACCTTGGAGGTAGCCGGAGTCGCTTATATGCCTTCCAATGTAGAATATTTATGAAACTCCCTTGGTCCACCAACACTCTTCCCACGATACACTCTGCAATCTCCATAATGACTACTATTTTCTCATCCCTGTTTAGGACACCCATGGGAAGGTCTAAGTTGTCAAAAGCAATAACTCCAGTGTTTGGGTAGCTTTGCACTGAATTTATCTGCCTGACTCCGTGCGGGGTAACAACTCTACACCCAGGGAAACCCCCCTGAGATGGTATGGATAACTCTTTTTTCGTTATCCATCACATCATCAGGTTGGCGGGATCGGGAGCGTTTGCGTTCTTGGTGGGGTCGATCATTTGGCTGTAGCTCTACCTGACTCAAGAATTCTCGCTCTCTCTTCCACCTGGTTTAACGTGGCGTTTATCCTTACTTGTCAATGTATTTCTCCAAGTACCCTTGGCGTATCAAGTGTTCAATCGGATTTTTGAGGGACCAGCAATCCTCTATGCCATGTTCAAAGGTGCGATGGAATTCATAGAATTTTGCTCTCTCTGAGCTTAGGGCCTTATCCAGGCGGGGGTAACTTGAGCAACCCAGTGTTATAGACTTCCTGCATAACCCGATCCCTCCTACTATTCAAGGGAGTGAATATATTGTATTTGGGATTTGGATAGGCCCCGTTCCTCTACTCTTTGCCCGGCCTCAGGATCTTCTTCTGCAACTCAGCCTTGGCAATACCCTGCTTAGCATTTCCTACCTAACTGGCTTCCCGTTCCTCCATGTTAATATATCAAGCGACTCTCTACCTGAAATTATCCATATCCAAAGGCGGTTTTCTAGCTAATGAGTCTGAAAACTTACTAGGGCGAAATCCTATATGGATAGTGTGAAGGGCCACCTCTAAGCTCAGGTTACGAATTTGAATGGCTTGCTCGTTGAAATGAGCCATGAACTATTTGAGAGTTTCGTCTTGGACCTGCCTTAGATTCAATAGGCTATGCAAAGTTTGTTGAACCGCTCAGTTGGATGTGAATTGGTTCAGAAACTTCTTTGTTAATTCCGCGAAACATGATATGCTCCTCCGAGGAATGTGTGAGAACCGTCATAGAGCGGATTTGGTTAGGGTTATCGAGAACGTCCCACAAAGTAAAGCGTCCGACACTCCTGTGATCAACATGGTAATGGTAAACATGGTAAGATGCTCCTCCGGGTCCTCCCTCCTGTCATACTTCTCCATCGTCGATGGTTTATAATTCAGGGGGGTTGGTGCTGTCATGATCTCCTCCATGAATGGATAAGCCGCATAAGGGTGTGGGAGATCAGGTTTACCTGTTCCTTGCTTTGTGGTCTGAGTATTGTGGTAATTAGAGGTTTCTCTTTCTTCCGGCCTATGGGTGCGTAATTCTTTATTTTCTGTGTAATTCCTCCACAATGCGTTGTAGTGTTTTGACTATAGCCGTCAATTCCTGTACCTGGTCATCTCTATGTTGTTGTTGTTGTTGTTCATGGTGATTGCCATCCTCCCGATGACTAGGGTTGTTGTGGGTTGTCACCATTGTTCTTTTGTTTTTTAGGATTAGGGTTTTATGCATGTATGAACCATTTTATCGGCCCACGATGAACGCCAACATGTTCACAATGAGAATGTAAAGCACGAAATCCCTAGAGACCCTAAGAGAATTAGGTTTGTATTACTCAAAATATGTCACTTGAATTACAAAAGGGGAACCTCGAGGCCATTTATACAATCAGTAAAAAGAAAGAAAAGAGAGCCCTTAGTCTAAGCCTAAGGTGATATGGAGGTAACTGTATCTCTCAAGGGTTGGGGGATCAGAGTCCTTGATTCTTACTTAAAAAGGGGGAGAGAGGGGAGTGTGGGCCCCCTTAATCTGGGGAAACAGACCTAGTTAGCTAAACATTGTTTTTGTTAGAAACTTCTGTTGCTTAAAAGAAGAAAACACTACTAAGGAGTTACAGCTACTACGACTAACAATTTCTATCAGTTGAACTTGTAATCATGGTGGAAGATAAACTTTTCATTTATAATTACAAATTAGATCATTTGATAGAAAATATGATACTATTATCATTCCTTTTTAAAAAGTATAAAAATCAAATTAGTAAAACTTATCTAGAGATTCTATTACATTTTTGTGATATTTTTTAACATAAAAATGTCACGTTACTTAGAGTGCTTATGTAGATATCCATCTAAGTAGAATTGATTCTTCTAGAATTGATATCGATCAACCAAACCGATGTTTGACCAACGAAAAAAAATACATTGGTTCAATGGAATTTTGACTGTCTCGAACAACAAGAAAGATCAATAATAACCATTAAATTTTGTTATTTTCATAATTTTGTTTCTTTAACAGGATATTGAATCTATTGGACTCCTAATAAGTAGTGCAAAGATATTCGCGTTCCATTAATTGTGGTGTATTGAGGGAATGTCCAATCAAACAGGTTGTTAATAACATGAAGTGATTCAAATTAGATATATTAAATGACAAATTTTCAAAATCCTACTGCATGATAATGTAGTATAGCCAATTTTAGTCCAAACAAACTTTTAAAAGGAACTTATATAAGTTATGACATTTCCAAAAATGTATCATTGTCGACCAAAAACTTGAAAAAAATAAAAAAGAAGAGTATCACTAGATAATGAGCCTTGTTTTTTTTTAAAAGAAAACATGTTTGATTTTGGTAGTGTATGTGAATTGTAAGGAGTCCCTTCCACATATTTGATTCCTACTTAAATAAAAAATATTTTATTTAATAAAAAGGTTTAAGAAAGTGGCAAATTTTTTCATATAAAATTATGTTAAGACTGTAATAAAATTTAGGAATAATCAATATTATTGATAATTTTAGATATGTTTTTATTTATTAACTAGTGACATATTTTTCTAAGGACACAATTTAATATCTTCCTCAAAAAAAATTATAGAACTTAGAACATTGATGGAGTGTAATACTATTATTTTGATATAAAATGATTTGATGAAATATAGTTATATTTTTTCTTATAATTAAAAACTATTAAATTTCTTTAAAAATTGCCTTAAACAAGATGATGTTGGAGAACAATAGAGTAAGTAGTAGTAGTTGATTGGCGCGCACGACAAAAGCTGAGCGCGTTGAAACTTTTTATATAGCAAATGGAAAATGGCAACTTCAAAGCTGCAAACAAATATGCACGTTTTTGGTTTTGCTGTCCTCCGTAATAACAAGTCAATTTTTCAAAACGATTTACTTTTATGAACAAGTGATTTGTTCCTGTTACAATAACCCACCATGCAATTCCTTTTAATAACAAAAGGTCAATTTTTATGTTAAGTGACAAGAGATAAACTTCAATTTATCTTCATTTCATATCCAGCAAGGAACTTGGGTGGCAGATCCCTTGTCCCATTGTGTATGTGTAGCCGAAAACAAAAGCCAACCAAAACCAATAAGCCTTGGAGATGCCTGAATTAGGATGATACAATACCACATCAACCGTTTGTATCTTATTCTTGATTCCTAATACCCAAAAGGTAAATTTTAAAATCATCGTCACTACGCTATTAACAAGACATCCACTTATATGTCACAACTACCTCGTAGCTGAAACACTCGCAAATGTTGTGAATCCAGTGTCGTGTGTCTGTCCCTTTGTTCATTGTAGCATACACGCTTAACTGCCTTTCTTTAGTTTGAACTTTGAACTTAAGACATAACTTTCAATGTGCGGGCGCGTTATTGTAATCGTTGAATATTTGGTATTAAAAAACCGTAATCTTGGACCATTTTAAAAATACCATACTCCTTTTGATTTTCAGCCTCAAGCTTAAAATGATATTTGGAAAAAATAGATTTGGTTACAAGAGAGTATATATGCATGAATCTAGACACTCCATATGGTCCATATTTCCGGAGACTTGCACCCCAATTCTTCTAGATCAAGACCTCATCTACCCCAGTGGTTAAGATAATGATAATATGTAGACGCAACAAAATCAGTGAGATACTATATGCTAGTACACGTAGATGATGCTTAAGTTGGTCTCATGCTTACCCTTTCCAATCCTTGAAATATTTCTTTTCCATATTGGTTAAACCACTACCCTATCTTTAATTGTTCTCCTGGCGGTCAAAAACTATATGATTTAATGAGAAAACATTAATAGGTGCATCCTAGTGCTATGTCAGCATGTGGGGCATAGCATGAATAAATTGGTTAGCAAAAAAGATCAGCCAATTTTCACACACCCAAATCCCCATCTCCAAATTTTCCATCTAGGAATTCTTTCGAAACCCAGGAAAATTATAAAACCATGAAGACGGTTGCTGAAATCTGAAAGAGAGGGAGAGGGAGATGAAGAATAATAGGTGAGAAAATAATTTTTAATTGGAATGGATTGGATTGGATTGCGTCGGATCTTACTCATTTGAGGATAAAAAGTACATGAGGGGGAGAAGGGGCATATACAATATGCCTTTCCGAACTAACTTGGTGAACACAAATAATAATTAAAAAAAAAACTTGAATCATGAATTCAAACATAATTCATTATCCACATCTCCAAAACATTTCAAGGTTCGAGAAGAAAAAGGGCTTCCCCCTCTTGGTGTGTGGATCGGCTAAAATGTTATTGCACCATCATCCCTCATTCAGAGTCACTCTCCATGCTTCCCATGGCTTTCAATCCCCTTGGTCTCTGCATCCATGAGATAAAAAAGCACATGCAATGAGAAGGGGAGAAGATAAGAGAATAAAGAAGGCAAGTGTGAGGGGTGTATATGGTATATATACACAACACAACACACAATACACAGCCAAGTTGTAGATCTAGCCACAAAAGAAGTAAAAAAGCAACACAAGACACACCACCAACCACTTACCTTCTTGTTACTTTTCTTCTCCCTAACTTCATATCTCTCTTGGCACATATCAGTCAACCACGCTCCAGGGCTCACCAACTGTAACCCATCATCACCAAACAAAACAAACGGACAAGATAAGGTGGAGAGCATAATAAAGATCCCAAACCAAAATCACCCACCATAACATCCCCTTTAGCCCACAAAAACAAAATATCCTTTTTCTATTTTAATTTTTATTACTTCCCTTAAAAAGAGGAAATAGAGAGAAAAAAACAAAACTCACAAGTAAGCTTCTTTGGATGATCTTAGCCCTCTTTTTGGGTCTCTGAGGAAGCTTGCAACCCTTCATAGCGAGAAAATCCTCTTCTTTCTCTTTGCTTGAGAGAGTGATGTAAAGCTTTGGCCAAACAAGGGCCCTTTCCTCTCCGTTGTGGCCGTCACCGGCGACTTTACCGTTTTCCTCCGCTGACCCCCTCGTTGTGTAGTACCGGTCTTCCTTCTCCGGAGACGCCGATTTCCGATTGTCGCCGGCCGATGATCGGAGGATAGCACCGTCGGAATTCCTGCACCCAAAATTCTCATCAGAATCCCTCAAAATAAGCAAAAATCTGAAATTTCACAAACATTTTCAGAGAAATTACAGATCCAATACCCTTTAATTTAAAAAAATATAAACCTAACAAAAACATTTCCACCCGGAAGAGAAACCACACGCATATCTCATCTGGGTATGCTAAAAAATTTGATTTGCACATCATTATGCAAAAAAACTCTTTTTTTCCTCCGATTAAAAAAGCCGAGTAAATGACCAAAAAAAAGAGAACCCATTTCTCCCCCTGCTGCTTCTCTTCATGAGAAAATCCACCAGCAACCAAGACAAAGAAAAACAACATCGTCACATTACATTAAACAAATCGAAACCCCATTTTTTTCTTGGTTCTGGGAAACCCAAGAAAAGAAACAAATAAAAAACCATTTTTTCCTCTCATTGATGCTTCTCTTCCTCTGGAAGTAACCCACCGAAGGGAACAGCATCATAACGTTACAACACCAAAAATCACATCTATGAGATGCCAAACACAGGAAACAGAAAAGGGTAGAAAAGAGGATTCTGAGGAAATGCCTCAGTAGTGGATGTAGCTATTATAAGCACCTTGTAAGGCGATTTGGTTGTTGATGAAGATGGGAAGTTTCTTTCTCAGAAAGAGTAACACCAGAACGATGATCCACCGCAGACGAAAGTTTCCTTCGGATCCCACCATTAAGCCTGGCTGAAATCCGAGGGTCTTTCACCCTCACACATCTCAGCCTCTTCCTGTTCCCCCACTGCAAGAAAAACTCTGGCTCTGAACCCTTGCACCCTTTCTGGTTCCTCTCCTCTGTCTCCATCTCTGCCACACAAAACAAAACACCAACCAAAACCAAATAAAACGCTCATCAAGCTTCAATCTTTCAGGTTCACAACAAACCCCCATCACACATAGGGAAAAGGGTCGTTTCCACCACTGCGGGGGAACAAAAAAATGAAAACACAAAAACCCAAATTTGGGTTTTTTGTGGTGTGGAGTGTGGTGGATTGTCCAAAACCAGATTCAGATATGGATTGATGAAAATTGGAGAACATGACAGAGAGAGATTGAATACCAAAGTGTGAAGTATAGCTTCCAACCTCAAGATCTAAGCCTTTAAGGGAAGACAATCCCTTGCAACAAAAGTATCCTGTAACATGAAGAAAAGGGTCAGAACATGTGAAAAGAAAGAGGAAAACGTACAATGATATACAAATTCAGGTTCAGAGAAGAAGGGTGTAAGTTTTCCTACCAGAGAGAAATCACAGATTTTCTCTGGTGTTAAATTTGTAAACTTTCTCCTTTTACAAACGTTTTTTCTCTCTTGATTCTTACTCCTCTCACAGGCTCATGTACTTCTAACCCTCTTTATATGTGTTTGACGAAGTGGTGTGTGCGTTTTCTGCACCACTTTCTCTCTCTATCTTCTACGAAACTGAAACTGAAACTGAAACTGAGTTTGGGGCTGGGTTTGGGGGATTGTTCCTCTTTTTCTCTTGTAACCATTTAACTCTGGGTTTGTGTATTTATCCTTCTCGTGGAGGGATGAGAAAACTAGAGAGGATCGGAGCCGTTGGATTTGGAAGAAAAGGGTTTGGTGATTGATCACAGCTTTGTGGGTCCCGCACCCTCAGACTCTTCTTCCTCCCCTTTTCACTCTTTTTTTCCCAATAATTGACAAACATAAAATAACTAATAATAATTAGCATTGAGATTTTGTATTGTTTTTTTGTTACTTTTGTAAGGCTTGGAGATGGATGGAGGAGTTGTTATCAGACCTGACCAGCCCCCAACCAACCGGGTTTGGGTTTGGGCTGGGCCTCGAGATGGGCCTTGGTTTCTGTCAAGCCCACTTCAAGATGCGATTCATGTAGAGCAAAAAAGTAACAGCCATACCATAACTTTTCAGGATCATTATATATACAAAGTTGAGTACGTTTGTTTATAGTTATGTTTTTTTCTGTGTTCTCGATAGAATGAATGTTTTGGGGAATTGAACAATTTTTTATTCTAGTATATGATGCCTTGAAAAATATGAAATAAAGTTTGGCGTGTAAAAAAAATGGCTTGTACACCAACAAATATACATGCATTTGATGTAGTTTAATACTCATTCGTATGAAGCCTTGTTCTCTAGTTACCGTCGATAAGGTGGATGAACAATAGGAGGTTCATAGATAAAGCAAGGTTAACCATGGGAAATAGCCAAAGAAACTAATATCAATTAATTGGTTTCATCCAAGCATGTTAATTCTATAGGAATAAAGCCAAGGTAAATGGTCATGGTCATATCGAAGGGTTGGTAACCATAATCTTATAAATTGTAATTACCATAATGATAAATCCTAGTTTGATACATTGGCAAATAGTGTTATAAAAGACTCATGCATGTTGGTTCAACAACGTTTACGGTAAAATAGCAGAAGGCCATATCAATGGGTTGGTAATCATAATCGTTGTAATACTGAATTAAAGTTTGATATCATAGTGGATCCCTTATTTTTCTGTAAAAATCTATAGGTGAAGATATGTTGTTTTTCTTATTTATGTGAAACGATAGAAGTTCAGGTTTCGGTCACTATGTGTGTTATATTTTATTTTATGTCTTTTGATGATTGAGATGGATCAATAACCTTGGGGAAGTTATTGATTGTTAAATAATTTTATGGTAGTAATTTTTATGGTAAAAAAATAAAAAAATAAAAAATATTAGTATTAAATTATATCGGTGTAGTGAACTAGTTATCCGATCGTGTGTGGAGTGTCATACTTTACACTTGGAACCCTGAAATAAATATCGAGTTTTCAATGTTTTTAAGGAGAGTGGGGAGTGATGGAGGCTGAACCAAATGAGATAAATAGCCTTGCTAACAATAAATAAAATTTTACGTCAAAAACCAATCCAAATTTCTCGATGACTTTTCACCTGGAAAGTTCTAAAACTTTGTGAGTGAGACCCAAATACCTTTAGCAATTTAATTATGATTGAAAGTCATTTTCTTGTATCCAAATGCCACACAGCCACCACCATTTTTTAGCCATTAAATTGCATAGAAATTGATCAAATTACATGGCCTCCTTAAGGTGGTTACATACCAAATCACCTGACATCATTACACCTAATTACCTTTCAAATCCCTTCTTTTCCTAGATTTAAGCATCATTTTCTCTCACCTAACTCGACCCACTAAAATATGAATATAAATTGCCTATATATATATATATATATGTGTGTGTGTGTGTGTGTGTGTGTGTGTGTGTGTGTGTGTGTGTGTGTGTGTGTGTGTGTGTGTGTGTGTGTGTGTGTGTGTGTACCATAAGTGAAAAAGGAAGAAACTATTTGGCACCAATTTCTTCTCTCTTGGTCATGAGTTCTCTTCCACTTCCTCTCATAAAAAAACTTCTTCTTCTCCTCTACACCATTCACCATTCACCATTTAGCCACCACCTTAAGCTACTTAAGACCACCTCTTTGGAAACAGGGAGCCAAGAAAAAGAAAGCTTCAAGCCCTATCCTTTCCACTATATTCAATGTGCAAAATCCAAGAGGTAAGGCGAGTTCTCCTTGTTTCTCTTGGGATTTTTGTGCATGCATAGGTGATGAAAATCACCCTAAGGTTTCCATTGTTGATTAAGGGTTAAAAATGAGTTTTTTCCTTAGATTCAAACTAAAGTTCAGTACTGGAAAAAATTATTTTTCTTAAGCAAGATTTTGAGAAAACTTGGATCAAAAGTTTTATTTTTAACCCTTAATGAAGAAAAATGTTTGCATGTTTATTTTTATGACTTTTGGCCGATTGAATGTATGAACTTGTGATGTTAAGAATGTGATATTTTGTGCCTTGAATGTTGGATACTGAATGGTGTGGTTTGATCCTTTTTCATGCAAGATTTCTTGGTAAAAAAATTCTATCTTTCACTTTGCATATGAGTTATTTGATGCCTATGTTTAAGATCCTTATGTCTATATTTGAAATCTAGAATTTTAAACATGGATTGATGTTTTATTGAGTTGCTAAAATATTGTGTTGAATATCAAAAGAAAAATTTGATAAATGTAAGTATGGGTTCTTACTCAAAATTCGAGGAAATTGTGTTTTTTGAAGGATATAAAGATGAGGGTGATGATTAGGACCTTTGGATCCTAAAATTAGTTGATAAAATACGTGATGATGTTGCATGGGGATGCTACCCAATTTTAAAAATGGTGATAAGGATGTAAAAGAATTGGTGTCTTTGTCCTTAAACTCGATCGGTAACGCTTTAAAGGTAAAAATGAGGTTTTCGACAAAAGAACTTAGTTATAGGGGCAAACTGAATTCTTATTTAAAATTTTTATATGATTTGATCTTACAAATGTAAAACTTCAATATTTATTCATTTTGGGCTTTAGGTTTAACCCAATCAGAGTTTTCTATGAAAATAAGGCGTAAATCACGTTTTTAATAAATCGACGATAAAAAGGTTTTGAGACTTAAATTTTCACTCAGATTTGGCGCTGCCATCTATTTAAGGAATAAAATGAATTCTTAAGTTTTGAGAATAAATTCTAAAAGGATTTTAGTTTTTGGGTACCGAAGGAAACGAAGCTCGTAGTTGAAAATATGATGAAGCAATGTTTCCGACGAATCGGTAAAAGAATTAAGCTGTAAGGGTTGTGTGATTCCAAAAATACTATCGGGGATTTCATAAAAACTTCGAGTAATATTTTGAATTGGCTATTCAAGTTAAGTTTTTGATCTTCATAGCCATGATTTCTCCTTTGAACTAAGTCGAAAAACGCTATATTCATAAAACTACTTTCATGCCTTTTACCTAGTACAACAAAGCCCTTACTTCTTTAATTACTTGAGCCACTTAAGTTTTCCCATCAAGTACTATTACTTTCCATGATGCTTCCTCCATAATTTATAAGTACTAAGTCTATTTTCTAGAACCATATTTAGTATTTTGAAATTACTAGTGAAAGATTTAAGGTCTTTTTAGACAAAACTCTTTGAGATCTCTATAAACTGATATTTGGTTGTGAGTAATGAGTATTGTATGGTGTGTATTTACTTAAGATGTTAAGGATAAAGGACATTGCATGTAAGAACCCCGTTTGACAAAAGTTAAAAAGAAAGAGTAACATACTGGATCGCATACATTATGTGCATAGATTTGAGTTTGGAAACTAAAGCCTCAATGATGGGTACATTAGAGAAACATAAGAATTCGATCACGTGGAAGATCTTGGGAGTATAATTGGGTCGGGTTCCCAATGGTTTAATGTCACGCCCGAGACTGGGAAGCCCGTTGCAAGCCTTTTGTACTTCGACGAAAGACAATTGTTTCTAAGACTGTGGAGAACCAATTCCATTGTGAATGTGATCACGACTAGTGAGATGGTCATGGATCCATGTGTTATGGAACATACGTGTTCCTTACCTTGATGTTGTGTGAGAACTTAGTGTACTCCTGTCGCTCTAGTATGAAAATGTGTCGCCTAGTAGACGTACCATGGCAAGGTCATTGTGATGATATAAGTATCTTATGGGCCTCATTCGTATCATGAAACACTAATTAAAAATGAGTCATAAAACTTCCAACTCATGCATAGCATATTGATTGACTAATTCATGTTACTGATGGCTGTGATCTGAGATAATATTCATATGTTGTTGTGTGGCGATGAATTCCTATTGACTGAATTGTGTGTATGGTTGTAATAAGATACCCTTGTATGTATACCCAGAGTAATATACTTACCCACCTCTCTAGTTTGTTGTATGTTCTGCTTATGGTTCTTTTTAGACGGGAATCGTGAAGGACACAAACAAGGTCTTGACTAATAAAAGTGGGAAGTTCCCACCAAAGCACCACTGTAAGCAATAATGTATGGCTCTAAAATCATAAATCATATTCACACTATAACCATAGATAACACACTTACCTTGAACAAAATCCTCATTTCTCGCTATATCAGAAGCATCAAAAGTAAATACACGCCCCGCCATAACATTTTACGCTTCACTGGATTGCGCATCACCCCTCCTTTAGTGTTCACCTCCATGGCCACCGTTGTTTTGGCCTCTACATTGTACATTACTGCCACGAGCCACAGGAGTACTAGCCTGGTTACTTTGTACATTCGGTTACCGCCTTTGTGGATAATTAGGCCTTAAATTCCCTTGTTACCCACATTGGTAGCAAATAGGTTAGTTAGCACCACAATCTTTAGCAAGATAGCCCTCCTGGCCATAATTATTACAAGACCTGTTTCTAGAACGGTCACTAAAACCACAACCAGAATAAGAGGATGATGTGTTTAAAGAGTTGCCATCATGGAAGAATTGTCTTTAAATTGAACCCTTCAGCCTTTAAGGGCTTCGTATCCTTTTTCTAAGATACCCTCTGTAGCTGTACTTCCTCAGTCAACTTGGCCTTATTCGCCAGGGTAGAGTAATCATAAATATCCAATCATACTACAGAGTTCAATGTGCAGTCTCGCCTCATACTTAGCACATTTGTTTCCTTTAATCCCTTCTAAAGAAAAAAGGGTGATAAAAGTCACACAACTCATCAAATTTAGTAGTGTATTTTGTAACATCCCAAATTTTAAAATAGAAGATTAATTAAGGAAAATAAATATTGACAAATTTAATGTAAATTGTTTAATGTCCCAAAATATTAAAAATAATTAAATTAAGATTTTTAGGGACTATTGGTAAATTATAGAGACTGGTTAAGCTAAAAATGAGCCCGATTGAGATATGAGTGTCGGACCAAGTATCTCTGATTGAGATGATATTGGTCAGGGCTGTTGAGAATAATATTGGGAATCCACACATATGTTCAGAATAATTTTCAGATAAAGTGTTGAGCCCGAACGAAGAGCCTGTTAGTCATAAAACGATAAAATCTTAATGAATGAGTTAGAATTAAAAACCAAAAGCCCAAAAGCCTCTCCCTTTTCACGTGAAGCTTTTGGAAGCTCATTTTACTTCTTCTTCTTATTCATCTCTCTTTATCTCTTCTTCTTCCTCCTCTCAAACCCTAGCCAAGGTGGTGACCCTTCTCCTCCATTTTCGTTTTTGAAGAAGCTTGGAGGAGGACCCTTGGAGCAGAATTCTTCTTCCTCTTCTCCTCCAATTTCACAGCCCTCTTTTCTCCCCTTGGGACCCATTTCGTTTTGGGTGTGAGGTAAGCTCCTTTCACCATTTTTGGATGGGTTAATGATGATATTATGGGGTGCTATAATTTAGAAGAGTCATGCATGTGAATGGGTGATTGTTGAAGCATTTAATGCTTATGCCCTAAGGTGGGTGGCAATAAATGTGGGGTTTTAATGAGGACTTGATAATGGTGATGCATTTATGATGGGAAGAAGATGAGAAATGGATGTATTTATGAACATGGTTGGGTTTTGGTGGAAAACCCTGACTTTAAGATTTGGGGAAAATAGTGAATGTTGATTTAAGAACATGTTTTATGAAGAAATGCATGACATTGATGAACATGGATGTGGATGAGTAGAGTTACATGAAGGTTAGGGCTATTGTTGTTGGTAGCCCTTGAATTTAATAAATATGGCTCAATGGGAAGGAATTCCCGAAGCCTAATAGATGATAAAAATGATGTCTATAGCATGTCTTGCACATGTTATGAAATCATGGACATAACTATGATTATATAGAATTGAAATAGTGTCTTCAATAGTGAATTGATTGAGGTTTTACATGCATATTAATGTAGGACCTATTCCGAACGATGAGGCGGGTGTGTCTTATCAATCAGAATTCTTCTCTTGAGGTAAGAGAGGAGTCTTATGTTCTAAATGCATGAATTTGAATGTTATTTGATTGCCATATGTATTGGTATGCATGTTAGCCTTGCTTGAGATAATATGAGAAATTTGTAATATGTTATGTGGTGTGGATTATATGTTTGGCAACATGCTTTGGTGCATTTGGAATATTCATGGTATGCTATATGGAGGTGTGTAGTGACTAATGATATGATGTTATGTTTGTATCTACCATGAATGTGATATGAATGCTCGATGATTGTTGAGGATGAGAATAAAGGGGAATGCCACACAAAGACTTAAACTAACGTGAATAACCAACAATAATAAAAGCTTTGTGATGATGTTGGTAATGATGTTGATGATGTTGTTTGGTGAGTGGCATGTATAGGATGCATAGAGTGAGGAATGCATATGATTTGCATTTGCATCCATGGCATACTGCATAGCTGCCGGTGTTAGAATTTTAGGGGATTCCCCCGGTTGGCCCAGTGGGAGGGCGGCTCTGTGCACGAGCAATTTATATTTCCCCTGTGACTCGGTGTGTAAGTCACGAAGCTGCCCATGTTATGCTACGGGGAGCCGCATGTGGTTGACCCTTGTAGGGGGTAGCTCTTGATGAGCAGGTGTCCCCGGTGGTCCTTGAGATCATAGCTGCCATGATATAACTCATGGTTGGCTCGCAACACCTTATGTTAATATGTTGTATACCGCGACCATGGTGAAAATGACTAGGTGTTGCAAGATGGGCGATGCGGTTTATGTACCAGTAAAATAATTGGTGAATGCATGCAAATTTAAGTATAAGTGTACACATTTTACTACTGCAGTAGGGGTATGGTTAGATAATCATACTTGAATCCCATATTTGGTGTTTATATTCCCACAGTTAGATATGCAATTGTTGAAATATTCCTTTGTGTATATGCATTAGCTTAAGAGCATTTGCATATAGCAAGAAGGTATGCCCAAGATGATGAGATATGATGATGGATGTGATGAGGATTAAAAATATATTTTAAGACAACATACAAGATATGAATACCAAATAATGGTTGTGTGATAGTTCAATTGTTGAGGGACATGATTATGTATGTGCTTGTGTACTTTTTTTGGAATTATGATGTATTTATGATAAATGTACGATGGAATTGTGATGGTATATAGCATGGTGAATGTTATAGATGTGCAAAGTATACATGTTTAGATGCATATATACATAATCACATGGTATTCATATTCATACCTTTGGAATATAGACTCACTCTCCCATGTTATCTATTTTTAGACTTATGATGCAGGTACTCATGGGAAGGGGTTGACATTTTGAAGTTCACTTTGCTTGAGGAGGTAAATAGTGGTGTAGGAAGTGCCTTGGCCGGTGAGGTCTAGATTTTGTATAGCGTGTTTTGAATATGGATGTTTATTTTGATATCTAGAATGGTGGTAGATGATTTTGGTGGTCATAGAGGAAAATTGGATCTTGGTGTGTGATCAATTTTCATTTGTGACCCCAATGATGTAAAGGATAAATTATGATACTTGGTGTTGTTAATCTTCATGAATGAATGATGTTGTACATGTTTAATTTAATACATGAATGAAGAAATTCTTAAATTTAGTGTTCTATAAGGTTGATAGAGTTTGTAGATGCATGATGAAGTAAAATAATGTAGTGAAAAAGGTTAAAGAAGTAGAAGTTGTTAATTCATATGCCATGTTGAGAGAATTCCCCGTTTCTGCATAAGTTCTGCAGAACTCGCTCAAGCGAGTGAGAATCTCGCTCGAGCGAGATTGTTATGAAACAGGGCTTTTGGCCTCTGGCCTGATTTCGCCCGAGCAGGTGTTTATCTTGCCCAAGCGAGATTGATGTAGAATCAGAGGTTAGCCTCTAGACAATTTTCGCTCAGGCGGGAGGGTGATCGCTTAAGCGAGGGGGAAGAGAATTAGCTACTGGACGATTTTCGCCCAGGCAGGAGATGCCTCGCCCAAGCGAAAATCGGCCAGAGAGTTACCAATGTTGCTAGAGCAATCTCGCTCAAGCGAGACATGTCCCGCTCAAGCGAGATTGATACCTGATACATACCTCCTTCCCTCGCTCAAGCGTCTCGCTGGCTCGCTTAAGGTTTCCCTTTGCATCTCGCTCAAGTGAGACAAGGCTCGCTCAAGCGAGATGAACCCCCTGATGCTCAAACCTTTCATTCGCTCAGCTTTTCTCCGCTTCGCCCAAGCGTAACCTTGCTGACTCGCTCAAGAGGATGTGTTTCTCGCTTGAGCGAGTGTCACCCTGTTGCATATTTTCCTTTGGTTTCAAATTTTTATATTTTCTTTGCAATAAAATTCATTTATGCATTATTTTAAAAAGTGCTTTGAATCCAGTATGGATCATGGAACTTTATGAAGTTTTCTCTCTTAAAATTCATTCATGCAACAATTAAATTAATTGATTCTTCCGCTGTCTTTCATTGGAAAATTACTAGGAAATTATCTTTCAAATTCTACCCTCTCATATCTTCATATATGGGAGTGGTTTATCTTAGATCCGGGGGTTGCGTTTCCAAACCTCATCACTTATTTTCTATTTATCAAATAGTGATTTTAATTCGCGAAAAATTTCCCCGTATTTTCAGGGCGTTTCATATTTAGAAACAAACATTTTCCTTTGCTCTAGTTTCAAGAACTTTATCTCTTTTTAGATTTTATAATTTTCAGGAAAGTATTTAGCAAGAAATTTCATTCAAAAATTAGCCCAAATCAAGGGCTCACCAACAGCATTCATATGAACCTTAGTCCTAGGCCACCATACCATCACCTTATCTTTCAGCTAATAAGTAGCAAATTGTACTTTTTGCTCCTTTGAGCATTCAAAATATTCAAAAGTTTGCTCAATGTCTCAAATCCACACATTTGCGTCGTCATAATCATGACCACCCTTATAAATAGGTAGAGCTCCTTTTAAAAACCTGTCAAGAGTCAGACTAGATTCAGCCTTCCTTATTATTTGAGAGAATTTGGAGAAGAAATCACCCCCTCCATGAGAACTAAATCCTTCCGCCATAGATTAATTTTACAATGATGAAACACATTACCATTAGTAACCAATGAACCACTCAAGGTTAAAGGAAAGTACCTCATATGCAAAACTTTACACCACCGGAGTGCGAAGGGAGCAATGCCAAGGGATCCTGTCAATAACATAATCAAACATACCCATAATATATCCACACAAGACTTAAATAAATCACCACATAATCAGTATTTAATTATCATATTTAATCAATTATTTTCTTCTTATTACAATATTTTATACACCCAGTTCGGTCCTGATAGAAACTACTCTGATACCACCTTGTAACGTCCCCTTAATGATTTTAAAAATTTATTCCAGGATCTGACCAAAAACAACGAAAAATTTTCACTTTTGACTTTCCCGACAAGATAATAATCCAAGGGCCACGTTCTAACATCCCTGATAAATTAAAATTAGGAAAGTAAAATTAAATATTTAATTGAGTTGGAATTAAAAGGAAATAGGGTTTTAAAGTAAATTTGTAATTTAAATTGACATTTTAGGAAGAAAAGACAATTTAAGTTAAATTTTTAAGGAAGTGGCATCAGGAGCCCTGACGCGTAGCGTGGCTGTGGCATGTAGCATCAGGTGGTAATTAATGAGCTGATGCGTAGCGTCATTCTGACCCGTAACATCAGTGTTGTGATCAACTTTTAATCGAGGCATGCAAAATAGAATGGCAGAAATACCATTCTTCTTCTCTTGTCTCCCTCTCTACAAATCTTTCCCAAGGCTTGGTGGAAGCTCTCGTTTCTTGAGTTTTTGAGTAATTGGATGCTAAGGTAAGTCATGGGAACTCTCAATCCCAAGTCTTTCTTCTTCTCTTCTTCCCCTCACTCAAAACCGAATTTGCATGGATGGGGAAAGGCATGGGTTTTGAGTTTTGATGGCCTTGAGAGCTTGGGTTTGAGTCTTGGAAGGGTAAGGAAGAAAATATACTAATTGGATTAGTGTTTTGGTAACCGTAGGTGCCGAGACGGGCGTTGGTCGAGCGTTTGACCAAGTGGGCGTTTGGAAAAGAAGCGGTGAATCGAGTGACCGAAGGACGCAACCGACACCAAGAACAAATTATCGAAGCTTGGAATCAAGGTAAAGGGGTGTTAGGGTCGTAATTAATTAGGATTGGTATGCGTGGTAGCCGTGGAGAGTTTAGAAACCAATTAGGAATTGTTAGAAATAATGTAAGTAATTAGTTATAATTTATATAATTATTCGTGTATGTTTATGTGTGATTAGATAATTAAGTACTAAGTAAGTATGTTAAATTAATTAATTTTAAGAAAAGGAAGTAAGTAAATAAATATATGAATCATATGAAATTATGAAATGCCTTGTAAATTTTGAATTAGAATAAAAATGATTTTGTTTCGATGATTATGTTAACTCGACATGTTACTTGATGAGTATGAAAGTGTGATAACATGGCTTGTGAGGGCTGGATTAGTGTGGCCACCCTGTGTGGTGTTCCTATATTAGTTTTTGACATTTATATGAGAGGTTGTTGATGATATGCCATGTTGATATGATATTATATGTGATTATGTGGTGTGAGATGACCGACGGTATGTATAGCCCCTCGTTTTCTGGCTCCTATGATTTTTGTGCCCAGTTGAGCTACCCAATGGTCAAGTAGGACCCAGTGGTTGAGGTGGAGAGTCAAGTAGGACTCGGTGGACCAAGTAGGGTCCACAGGGTGTCAAGTAGGACCCCCTGATGAAGATCTATCCTTTAGTATCCGAATACTAGGAGTCTGATATACATATATACGAGTCATTTATGTTTATGTGATTTGATATCGATGCATGTTTTATGATGAATCATGAATTAATGCCCATAGAGTGTTTTGATAAATTCGATGATTTTTGAGGGGTGATTTAATATAAGTATGAATATATGCTTAATGCGGTGTATGTGAATTATGTCACTTGGGAATTGAATTGAGACTTAGAAGCATCATGGATTACCAAGAACTAAAGGAAATGAATCTAATTATAAGTTTAAATGTAAGGTGACTGGTAAGTTAAAAATAAGTTATTAGATATTTAGGTTCCTTTCTATTTCCATTCTATATTAATTACGATATGCCAAACACTCACCCTTGCCGTGGTTTATTTAATTTTTAATGACCAGTGACAGGGAGGATGTCGATGCCCCTGAGGTATGCCAAGCGGAGGGTTGATCCCAAGGATGAATGAATTTATGCAATATATAAATATGTATGTAATAGGTGGTTAGTTATGTGTGATGAGTCGATTATGTTATGCTTAAGTGATTGTTGAATTAAATTGGTGTGTCGAGATTGATGATGATAATCATATGGTGTTAGTGAATTGTTGTTGATGATGATTGATGATGATGATGCTAATTTGAATTATGATGATTAGCTATATAATGTGCGAATTTGATGTTTATTGGCATGGAGCCAATGTAGAATGATTGATCATTGATTGCTATGGGCAGGTCTTGTTGACAACATGAATGATGATTGTTATGTGCATGATTCTGGTGTGTATGATTAGTATATGATGTACATGGGAGGTAATCAAGGGAGGCATTGATGAATTGATGAATTTAGGAATCATGCATATATTGAGTTTTGTGAATTTGGGGAACTAAACCAGTGATTTTGAGGTCCGATGGGTTTTGGGATCCCCGGAAGGTACCAATAGGTCCCTAAGGACATATAGGAATTGTGTGTATTGACCTTGGGCCATTTGGAACCTATTTAAGGTGTTTGGTGTAAGGGTTTTGTACAAAAAGGGGTTAAACTGTGTTTTGCACATAACTTGCACATATGGCAGAATTTTGGCAAACAGTTAGTGCCAACAGTTTCGGAATGAGGAAAATATGTGGCCCGTGAAGTTTCGTGGCAATCATACCTGAAACGGGCCATTTGGGTAGGTTAGAAGTTTGCCGATTGGCCTAAAATCCATGACAGCATCAGGTGCTGTTACTGTCAGCCTGGTGCGCAGCGTCAGGGCTGCGTTCTGGGTGTCGTGTGTAGCGTGGGGCTGATGCGTAGGGTCAGGCCCCCTGTTTCTAGCTTTTAGATTTTTTTTATTTTAAATGGTATTTTACACTTTTAAATTGTTATATAATTGATGTTTTGGGACCCTCAGGTAAAAATAAATATTTTCTTAAATTATGACATAATTAAATTGTTTAATCGCGAAAAATTTGTTGTGAAAATCAATTAAACTGGTAGAAATAAATATAAAATAACTTAGGTCGTCACACATGTTATAATAGAACATCAAAAACTTAAGTTTTTGGCCCCGATAATCGATTACCAGGGTCATGGTAATCGATCACCAGAGGCCAATTACGTAGGAAATGAATTTTTATCTCTAGTAATCAATTACAACCATAATAAAAACTAGAATTATGAAGAATTTTACATTTTGGCCAACTTTCAGCCTACCTAATTTTCTCATTTTAACTTCGATTGCTACGAAACTTCATGGGCGCTACGAAACTTCATGGGCACTACGTTTCCCCATTTTGGAACTATTGGTGTAGTCCGTTCGCTAAAATTCCTCCATGTTAGAACCAAGTCTATTTTATAAAGACTCTGATGTTGATGGTTCTTATCTCAAGATTTGTTAATAACACATATTAAGGTATTTGATTAAATAAAGTCTTCCTATGTGTTATTTGATATGTCTAATTAAGTGCTTCAGGTCAAAAGTTTACAAGGCATAAACTATAAATGAAAGGGGGAACTTATCATAAAAAGTCTAATATCGGTACACAAGTTTGTATAAGACTAAAGAAAAATTCAAGAGAAGTCTAACCCTAGTTACACCATCAGGGTTTGATCTATCAAGTCCTGTCTCAAGTGGAACATGTTTTGTTAAGACTTCATAATCAAGACTTCCAAATATATAAAGATGTTATTCTTGTCTTTATATCAAAGCATAACATATCCTTCTTTAAGAAGCTTAACATATGCTCTGAAAAATATGCATATCAAAGATAACTGCACTTATCATCAAAAGAAGTAAGGGGACAAAATAGTGCAAAAGCCAAAGCCTTTTATAAGAAGAAACCAAGAAGCAGTTCTGCGCATTTTAGAATTTTAGTACACGTGTTAGAATGCTTTTAAAAGGTTAACTCTTTTTGCTCTACATAGTTTTATGTTGAAAGAAGAAAGCCTACAGAAGGACTTTTGTTTTGAGATTTTCAAAGAACACTATTTCAGTGCAAAGCTCTGATGTTTCTTCATACCAGGCCTTTGTTCTCTCTTCACTCCTTAAGGTCTGGTGCTTTCAATGGTTAAAACTTCTTCAATGGATTCACAACGACTATATCTCTTTATCAGATTATCAAATGGTCACTTTGAGTGATCTATAATTATGAAGAATTCAAAGATTTGAAGGATAACTTTCGAGATCCAAAAAGAAATCATTTGCAATCAGCTTACAAAGTTCTCTTCTTTATTCTTAGTTTTTATTTTAAGCAAAGACCTTCTTTGTAGTTCTGCATCCAGCAGACCTTGGTCTTTAGCTTTCTTACTTAGTGTATCAATTCATATCATTGTATCTTTTCATACACTAAGTTCTCAAAAACACCAAACAGAATCTTTCATTCAAATTAGTATTTATGTAAAAGTCTGGTGTGTTACCAGTCTTTAGTTTTTGTTGGAAAATAGTTTGTGGCCTGAGGAGGCTTTTGAAAGAATACTTAGGATTGAGCCAAGAGTGGTTTATTGAAATAATACTTGGGATTAAGTCAGAAGTAGCTAGAGTCAAGAATACTTATGGCACGGTCTAGTGCTAAAATTATAAAAGGAGTTTTTACAATAATGGAAATCCTTCAAGTTTGAAGAGATTGGATGTAGAATCTGTGTTGGAAGTGAACTAGTATAAATTCTTTGTGTTTATTCTTTGATTCCCTGCACTTAATAGTTGGTTACAAAAGTCTGATCACCTACGCTTGTAAAGTTTTTAAAATTCTACATAACAGTATGAGACTTATTTAACCCCCTTCTAAGTCTGACACTAAACCATCAATCAGTATTAGAGCTTGTCCTTCTGGGTTGATCACTCCAACGAGTGAAAAGGAATAAGATCCATGGCAGTTTCTCAAAACCATCAGCTTATAGCAGAAGGATCCTTTATCAATAGACCACCAGCTTTCTTTGGTGAAGATTATCCATATTGGAAGACAAAATGGAGATTTCATTAAATCCACTCAATATGGCTTATGGGGAGTCATCACTAATGGTGACCATCCAGTTCCTATTGATAAAGATGGGAAGCCTAAACCAAAAGATGAGTGGACAGTGTTTGAATTAAAAAGGATGGAGACCAGTGTCAAGGTTAGATTTCTCTTTACATGTGCTCTAAGTAAATTAGAGTACAATAAGGTTTTCAGCTATAGACCAGCTAAAAAAGTCTGGGATGCTCTTCAACGTAATTATGAAGGCATCTCCAATATGAAGAGATCTAAAAAGATACTGTTGACAAAATAATATGATACATTCATAATGGAGGACCATGAAACGGTGGACCAGATATTTGGAAGATTCCAAACTTTGCTAAATGATCTTCAAGCTCTGGGGACAACAACATCTGTAGAAGATATAAATGTCAAGCTTCTTGGAAGTTTGTCTGAAAGATTTGATGTTAAATGCTCAACTCTTGAGGAGGCCAAAGATCTAAGCACACTCACCCTAAATGAACTTCTTAGAGTTCTTAGAGTTCATGAAATGAAGTTGAAGTAGAAGGAATTCACCAAGCCTTCCTTCTCCAAAAGCATTGCCTTGAAGTCTGAAGAATTAGGCAAGAAGTCCAAAGCTCTCAAGGCTAAAGAGTCCACCTACTCAGAACCAGACTCTGATGAGTCAGGTGAAGATACAGATCAAGAGCTTGCTCTTGTAACAAAAAGATTTCATAGGCTGCTGAAGAAAAAGAAATTCAGACTTGAAAAGTTCTAGAGGAAAGATCATAAAGGTAAATCTCAATTTAAATTTAAGACTAACAAATCTACCTTGGAGTGTTTCAACTATAAAAAACCAGGACATATGAAGGTAGAGTGTCCTCCCTTGAACAAAGACAAGTAGGACAGAAAAGAAAAGATTTCTAAAGAATAAATAAGGATTAATCACATGGGATGATGAAAATTCATCCAACTCTAGTGAGCCTAAGGAAGAGACAGAGTCTGTCCAAATCTGTCTTATGGCTGATATGGAACCAGATTCAGAAGCCAACTCAAGTGATTCAGAATCTGAAGAAGTAAGCTATTTTGAGCTCAAAGAAAATTATGATCGTTTGTTTAATGATATTTCCAAGTTATTGAAAAATTTTAAGAAATTGAAAATAAAGCATGTTGATATAACCACTGATTATGAAAATCAAATTTCAAAACTAAAAGAAGAAGGTTTTCATAAAAGCATTCAAAAAGAAATAGAAGAAAATGAAAGAATACACCTTAAAAAGTTGTAGAAACTTAAACAAGAGAATCTTATTTTGAAAACCAATTCGGAAAACACCAAAGTATGATGTAACTCTCAAGTTGATGAAATCATCAAATTGCAGAAGCAAGTGAACTCATTTACTTTAGACCTAGGCAGGTTTGTAAATGGCATTGAAAATTTGAACAAGCTTTTAGGTAAATCCCATGGTGGCCATATTAGACCAAGTTTGGGCTACATAGAGAAAGATGATTTCAAGCAATCTTTATCTCCTTAACCTGTTCCAAAGAAACAAAAATATGTAAAATGTAATTATTGTAAGAGGCATGGTCATGTGATAAATGATTGTTAGAAAAGAAAGAAAAGGAATGGAAAGGTTGCTAACCATGTAGGACCCAAGAAGATTTGGGTACCAAAATCATTGATCATTCCTATTGTAGATGTGCTTGAAGTCAAAGACAAAGCATCGGCACTGGTGTCTGGACAGTGGATGCTCACATCACATGACAAGAAGAAGTTTTATGTTCATAGACCTAGAGTAGTTTAAAGGTGGAACAGTCACCTTTAAAGGCAACCAGACTGGAAAGATCATAGGGTCTGGTAAAGTTGGTAAAGTTCCTTCAACTGTTATTGAAAATGTGTATTTGGTTGAAGGTCTGGGACATAACCTTCTGAGCATTAGTTAATTTTGTGACAATAGGTACAAGGTCTCTTTTGACAAAGAAAAGTGTATTGTCATCAACCACGTAGGAACCACACTCTTTTTGCAAATAGACATCATAACCTATACAAGGTTAACTTGAATGAACTAAATGATCAAAATGTAACATGTTTGTTTTCAAACTCTAAAGAAAGATGGATCTGGCATAAAAGGCTTGGGCATGGTAGTTTAAAACATATTTCAAAATTTCATAGAAAAGGCTTAGTCAAGGGACTTACAAAAATTTCCTTTAACAGTTCTCTGCCTTGTGAAGCATGCTAAAATAAGAAACAACATAAACCCTTTTTGAAAACAAAAATGTTGTTTCCATAACTAGACCATTAGGACTATTGCATTTAGATATGTTTGGTCCATCTCAAGTACAGAGTCTAGTAGGAAAGAAGTATGAATTTGTCATTGTTAATGACTATACAAGAATGACATGGTTATACTTCCTAGCCTACAAGGATGAGTCTGTGAAAGTATTTAAGATTTTCTACAAGAAAATCCAGAATGAGAAAGGATTATGTATTGGTACAATAAGAAGTGATCATGGTAGAGAATTGAAAATGAAGTTTTTGAAAAATTCTACAATGAGTCTGACATAACTTATAGTTTTTCTTCTCTAAGAACACCTTAACAGAATGGTGTTCACTAGTGCAAAAAGTGGATATAACAACTAGATATAATCACGAGTTAGAGGAGATTAGTGATAAAAGAATGTATGATGGCATTTTTGAAATTATAATGTAACTATATAATCATGAATAATTAACATCCGTGGTTGTAGGTTCAGGGGTAACTATATAATCACGGTGAAAACCACAACCGTGATTGTATCGCTAAATATATAATCAAGGTTGTAATTCCAACCATGGATATATAGTTTAGGACTCAGGGTTTATAGGTTGGGCACTATATAATCAATGTTGGTTCTACAACCGTGATTATATATTAAGGATACAATCATAGTTGTTGAAACAACCCGACTTAAATAAACCCAAAACCGAGACTAGGGAAATTTTTCCAAAATTTAGAACGTTCAAAACGTTCATAATCAGCCCAAATTAAGAGTCGGGGTAAATTAAAAACAAACTAAGGCAAGGGAAAACAAAAGCCGACCAGAGAAAGGGAATACCGGGTCCAAATACCATGCGCTAGCAAGACCCAGCTTTCGTCGCACTGCCCAGCGGAATATAGCGCTCGAGCGAGCCCCTTTCTCGCTGGAGCGAACGCCTTGTTCGTTGAAGCAAACACCCGTACTCGGTAATTTCCTCACTCAGAATTTAGACCCAAATCCACTCGGGGTTTGACCACTTCGGGTCATACATCACCCGGGACACTCACACTTAGCCAGATACTTAATTTACTTCAAGGAGGCCATAAACATGCTTCATTCGGAAGCGTCTTAATCTTTACTCGGGAAATGATTCCCTTGGTTACTCCACTCGGAGTCCATAAGCTTTCCCTCACCCGGATTGTTTCCCCAGTCCAATATCACTCGGTATATTTCAACCTCAATTCACTCGGAGTTCATTACCCATTCTTCACTCGGCATATTTTGATATTCCACACTCGGAGATCACATAACCTCCATTCCATCGGAAGGAGTCTCCACAATCAAGTTCCATTCGGAATTACTCTGACTTATCATCACTCGGAGGAATTCACTAAGTTAAGTCTTACTCGAACTTATTTAATACTCAGCCATTCAGAATATAATTCACTCGAAATATATATATATAGCCTCGTTCACTCGGAAGAGGACTCCTAGAATACACCTCAATCAAAACCATCACAACAACTCTTCCCTCGGAAGAGGTTCATTCGGGATTTCTCACTCGGGAATATTCAAACCCTTCCCCACTCGGGGTCTACTCATATTTTTCACTTGATAACATATGGACTAGTCTTCCCTCGAAAGTAGCCCACTCGAGTACATCTTACTCGGAACCATTTTAAGCCTTCATCACTCGGAAAAGGCCACACAAACTAAAGCCTCACTCAACAATCACATGCACTTGGCAAATCACATGCTTTTTAATATAAAATCCCAAACGGGAATTAACATAACCGACCCACATCTCATGCACTCGGCAATCACAATGCCATCCACTCGGAATTATGATTTATAACAAGCATCACATGCTATTTCATGAGATCCACTCGGCATTAACATCTTCATAGCAAGCATCTCATGCTAATTCATATAAAATCCCACACGGAATTAACACAACAGTCCCCATCTTATACACTCAGCATTCGCATGTTTAATGACAAGCATCACATGCATTTAAATACACAATCACACACGAGGATTAGTACAACTCATGCACTCGGCTTTCTCATTATCAGCCACAAGCATCTCATACATTCATATAGAATTATAAACAAAACCAGCACATCATTTATACACTACAATCATTCGGTATTCATACTGGTTCACATTACATGCACTCGGCTTTTCATAATAACATATACATACATTCACTCGGTATACATCTCATGGACGGAAATCAACATGCACCACCACATAATTCATTATCAATATATTACCAATGCAACACAATACAGTGAACTAATTTTCACCCGGAACCCGTCCATAAACTATGCATTTGAGATGTAAATTAGCCCCCCTACCTGGAATGAGGATCCCAAAAGCTCCCTGAGCTTGCAACACCGATTGAACGTTCTTCAGTCACTCGTTCTCAACAGAACGATCCTGCATCAGTCATCCAACAGCACTCTGCTCTCAGCTTTTAGAAGAACAAAACGCTGCTTCCTCACGAGCAGATCTACCACCAAGACACTCTATGCCAAGCCTCCAAGGCACAACGTCACCCCACACACAGTCCAGTGGAGGATTCCATGGCTGTTCCCACACACGAACAGACCAGTCCTCACCAACTGCGGAGGACCCCATGCTTCTAAGCACCCATCGTTGCTTAGGTAGAACAGAGGAGGATCCAGCCATCAAAACACTCAGCACCACATGGTTCTCTCACAGCCACGTTGTTCCCACTTCGTGTTCCCACTTCCCACTTGTGGTTCTACTCAGTGTTCGAGTGGAAGAAGAAGATGAAGGAGAAGACGAAGAACCAACGAAGAAGAAGAAGAAGAAGAGGCCACAGGAACTCGAGAGAGAAAGGAGGAATGTTTTACAGCATAAACAAAGTGAAATAGGCAGAGAGTGGGAAATGTATAGCTCTTATCCCATCACTGCCCCGTGATAGGTCCACTCCCATCAGCCATCACATCCCATTAATCTCCCATCCCATCAGCGTGGGAATCACGAGGGAGAGAGGGAGGGAACCGAAGCCCCTTTAACACCACTAAGGGCAGATATGACATTTCCTGGCATTATTATTATTATTATTCAATCAACAATTTTAATTCTGTAATTAACCTTAATTCGTAATTAATTCTAAACCAGGATGTTACACTACTCCCCTCCTTCAAAGAATTTCGTCCTCGAAATTCAAATACAAACTTACCTCAACAAACAGCTCAGAATATTGCTGCCTCAACTAATTACATGTCTCCGTTTCCCAAGCATTCACCGACCGGTTCATAATTCCACTCGGTATAGCTTTACCTCTCAAGCGGTTTACCGACCGCTCCATAATTCCAGTCGGCATAATCGCTAAAGTCAGATCCTACCTGATTACAACCTCTTCATAGAATTCAATATATTTGGGGATTCAATTTTTAAAACGTACAAGTTACCTCATTTAACTCTACCAATTCACCATAACCAAGGGCACCTCTAATTCTTTGGCCACTCGGCCCTACACTCTCATCGCCAATCGGTGTACATCCATCGTCATTTCCTCCAATTCATAAGAGTTACTTGGCACAATTAAGTATCCACACAGAGTATAAGCTCAAAGTTGCGTCACATGAAACACATTAGGGATGTCAATTATCCAGTTGGGAAGGTCCAGTCGGTAAGCAACATTACCGATTCCCCCCAAATACTCACTACAATCCGATTTATCTCGAATTAAACCCTCGGCTATACAACATCCAACCACTAAATTTCTTCTTTCAAACCGTGATATATCTTAGCAATACCGAGCCATGTGCTTCAATTAGCACAGTTTTCCTAGATTCATCCTTTACAAACACCACACTCGGCTCTAAAATCTCAGATTTCTAACCATTCCTTCGGCTAATTCCATGCCTACACCCTGAGAATATCACTCGTACCTCTCTCTCAAAAATATTATTCGGGGTTTAAGGGCAATTTTTCACCCAGAAATCTTTTCACTTACAACAACTCACTCAAAATCTGAGTCTACTTCAAAGACAAATCCGAGTTCAAACTCAACAACTCTAACCATCGACCTGAGCACGGACTCAAATAAATTCACCTCTTGGATATCTACTCCCCTCTGGAGCCATTCACTCAGAAACCTACCTATTCCAAGTCCCACTTTCCGTCCAGAAGTTCCTTTGGAAAGGTTAATCAGGGGCACGTCCTACAGACTTAGAAATTTTACACGATGCCCGACCACACGGAACCAACTTACTCGGTACCGTTCCTCTTGGCAATGTCACACTCCGAGACACTTCCCCGAAAATCACACGACTCGGATATTTCACCCAAATTTCGCCTAACACAAATGTGTCATCCGGACACAGTTCCTTAACTTAGTAATGACTCCCACAAAATGATGTTTCACTTGGAACATCATACTCCACTCAATAGTTCTTTCTCCCAGAAAGATTTCACTCGGAATTATCTCCACTTTCTTACACTCGGAATATACTAATCTTTCCCGAGCAAATTCTCGCCTTATCTATCACCTCGGCTCAAGGTCACAGTTTCCTCACTAAACTTACCATATCACTCGGTTTGCCTTATAAAACTTTCAATTTTTAGTGACAGACTTGATTACCCTTCTATTTCAATAATCAATCATTATTTTAATAGCCAATTCATACCCAATAACCTCTTATCCTCTCAGAGGTAAACACATCAAGGTTAAAACAAACCTTCTATCCTCATTTTGATACTCAACCACTTACTGTTCACTCAATACAACTCTTATCTTCACTCAGAATAGCCCGATAGACTCACCATCACCATAAGCAGCTACAGTCTCACCTGCCCGACTTATGAATTGTTGCATCCTACTTATAAGATGACGTCTCATTCCTATAGGGTTACAACAATCATATAGAGTCACTGTAAAAGTGTACACTGCCACAATACCTATGGTAGGTAGAGTCGTCTCGGAACAGGTTACCTTGCTTACTCATTGCTCCCACCGACCATACCCACTCAACTAATACTAACCCACATGAAAATTAGTGGCAATTCACACACATATATATAAGCACACATTTACATCAATATCATCATTATGCACCACCTAGGGCACATCATGCAACAACAATCATGAGATATCATTTACCATTACTGTAAAACAGTATAATGGCAATAGGCTTCCGACCCTCACAAGGTACACGCCTTGTCATAAAATGGCATATCAACAATCGGCTTCCAGCCCTTACCGAGTAAATATCTCATCATTGGATCTTATCCATCACAAAACTATGGATTAACAATCTAATAATCCCTCATTTCATCATTCATCTTTGACCATTAATCAATTTAAGCCTAGATGATTCACTAAACTCCCTCAGGTATACAACTCGGATTACAATATAACTTGCAATCTTGCAGCAGGTTTCTGCATCAGTAAACCTTTTCACCCATCATAAGCACAATACACTGGTGGACGTGCAATCATCATCACATTTATTATTCGTATTTCATCTTAAGACGATTCAAGCCCCAACAATTCATTATACAATTACTTCACTCGGACTCAACAATCCATAAGGGTTAACATATCATCAGACTCAAAATTCCAAGGATTTCCTAACACCCATCGTGGGGCACTCCCACAGCGTTCAAATATCATCGAGCCTAGACCACCATCGGGTCCAGCTCCATAAAATCTGATAGCATACAATTATACTAAATCCGATCGGGATTTCCATACCTTATGGGTCACCACTAAATCAATTATTCGCTCGGTTTTCAGCTGCAAGACTGAGTCTAACCCAAATCCTCAAGTATCCAATTACACCAAATTCCCCCAACGTACAATCATATATGATCATGCCCAATCAACTGGGTTACCACACCTAGTGGTCTAACATTTAATCCATTATTCACTCGGTTTCCTCAACCAACAACCGAGACATAACCCCAATCTAACATATGTCTGATTTCACATTTATTTACTTACCACATACTCAATTCCCAATCTAGAGAACAGCAACAATTCACTTACATCATATATCACTCAGGGTTCTCGTGCCAAGGGATACAAAACTCGTCCCTTACACATGGCACAACCGGTTAGTTGAATTCGAATACACCACACTAGGGGGTTCTTCAATATCATTCACTTAACTCAGATATGTGAGTTCTATACCGTTCAATAAATATTCCTCGGCTATGAGCCACCAGCTTGGCTTATACCAGAGATCGAACCAACTAATCTGACTCCAACACGTAAGAAGGTCTCAACACCCCTTGCTTTATCTCTTTCTAATCCACCCAGGCTTAGAATAACCTCTAAGCATTGCACGAATAACCGAACCAGGGTAGTAGCAAATCTCTACTCCCAAATTAACATATCAACAGTAGTACCTCTCACTACTGTTCTCAACAAAACACATAGGCATATAATCACACAATTCATAGTTAAACATACATCAAATCCAATAGAATACCACAAGCAATGATGACAACCGGTCACATTGCACACAACCACCCACTCAGAGTAAGCATACCTTGGCCTTGGACCTTTTGAGTCTACTCTGATACCAAAATGAAATAACCCGATTTAAATAAACCCAAAACCGAGACTAGGGAAATTTTTTCCAAAATTTAGAACGTTCAAAACGTTCATAATCAGCCCAGATTAAGAGTCGGGGTAAATTAAAAACAAACTAAGGCAAGGGAAAACAAAAGCCGACCAGAGAAAGAGAATACCAGGTCCAAATACCATGCGCTGGCAAGACCCAGCTTCGGTCACACAGCCCAGTGGAATATAGCGCTCGAGCGAGCCCCTTTCTTACTGGAGCGAACGCCTTGTTCGCTGAAGCAAACACCCGCACTTGATAATTTCCTCACTCAGAATTTAGACCTAAGTCCACTCGGGGTTTGACCACTTCGGGTCATACATCACCCAGAACACTCATACTTAGCCAGATACTTAATTTACTTCAAGGAGGCCACAAACATGCTTCATTCGGAAGCGTCTTAATCTCCACTCGGGAAATGATTCCCTCGGTTACTCCACTCGGAGTCCATAAGCTTTCCCTCACCCAGATTGTTTCCCCAGTCCAATATCACTCGGTATATTTCAACCTCAATTCACTCAGAGTTCATTACCCATTCTTCACTCGGCATATTTTGATCTTCCATACTCAGAGATCACATAATCTCCATTGCTTCAGAAGGAGTCTCCACAATCAAGTTCCATTCGGAATTACTCTGACTTATCATCACTCGAAGCAATTCACTAAGTTAAGTCTTACTCGGACTTATTTAATACTCAGCCACTCAGAATATAACTCACTCAGAATATATATATATAGCCTTGTTTACTCAGAAGAGGACTCCTAGAATACACCTCAATCAAAACCATCATAACAACTCTTCCCTCGGAAGAGGTTCATTCGGGATTTCTCACTCGGGAATATTCAAACCCTTCCCCACTCGGGGTCTACTCATATTTTTCACTTGATAACATATAGACTAGTCTTTCCTCGAAAGTAGCCCACTCGAGTACATCTTACTCGAAACCATTTTAAGCCTTCATCACTCGGAAAAGGCCACACAAACTAAAGCCTCACTCGGCAATCACATGCACTTGGGAAATCATATGCTTTTTAATATAAAATCCCAAACGGGAATTAACATAACCGACCCACATCTCATGCACTCGGCAATCACAATACCATCCACTCAGAATTATCATTTACAACAAGCATCACATGCTATTTCATGAGATCCACTCGGCATTAACATCTTCATAGCAAGCATCTCATGCTAATTCATATAAAATCCCACACGGAATTAACATAACAGTCCCCATCTTATACACTCAGCATTCGCATGTTCAATGACAAGCATCACATGCATTTAAACACACAATCACACACGGGGATTAGTACAACTCATGCACTCGGCTTTCTCATTATCAGCCACAAGCATCTCATACATTCATATAAAATTATAAACAAAACCAGCACATCATTTATACACCACATGCATTCGGTATTCATACTGGTTCACATTACATGCACTCGGCTTTTCATAATAACATATACATACATTCACTCGGTATACATCTCATGGACGAAAATCAACATGCACCACCACATAATTCATTATCAACACATTACCAATGCAACACAATACAGTGAAATAATTTTCACCCGGAACCCGTCCATAAACCATGCATTTGAGATGTAAATTAGCCCCCTACCTGGAATGAAGATCCCAGAAGCTCCCTGAGCTTGTAGCACCGATTGAACGTTCTTCAGTCACTCGTTCTCAACAGAATGATCCTGCATCAGTCATCCAACAACACTCCGCTCTTAGCTTTTGGAAGAACAAAATGCTACTTCCTCACGAGCAGATCTACCACTAAGACACTCCATACCAAGCCTCCAAGGCACAACGTCACCCCACACACAGTCTAGTGGAGGATTCCATGGCTGTTCCCACACATGAACAGACGAGTCCTCACCAACAGCGGAGGACCCTATGCTTCCAAGCACCCATCGTTGCTTAGGCAGAACAGAGAAGGATCCAGCCATCAAAACACTCAGCACCACACGGTTCTCTCACAGCCACGCTGTTCCCACTTCGTGTTCCCACTTCCCACTCGTGGTTCTACTCAGTGTTCGAGTTAAAGAAGAAGATGAAGAAGAAGACGAAGAACCATCGAAGAAGAAGAAGAAGAGGCCACAGGAACTCGAGAGAGAAAGGAGGAGTGTTTTACAGCATAAACAAAGTGAAATGGGCAGAGAGTAGGAAATGTATATCTCTTATCCCATCACTGCCCCGTGACAGCTCCACTCCTATCAGCCATCACATCCCATTAATCTCCCATCCCATTAGCGTGGGAATCATGAGGGAGAGAGGGAGGGAAGCAAAGCCCCTTTAACACCACCAAGGGCACATATGACATTTCCTGGCATTATTATTATTATTATTCAATCAACAATTTTAATTCTATAATTAACCTTAATTAGTAATTAATTCTAAACCAGGATGTTACAGTTATGGGTTTAACCATGGTGATATATTAAAGATACGATCACAGGTATTGGTGTAACCATGATTATATGTGTAATATAATCACGGTTGTAAATGGAACCGTGATTATATATATTTGTAGAAACTTTAAAAGCCGCACCTGATATAGCTTTTTTCATTTTCTCCTTCTTTGTTCGAGCTGTTTCTCATCTTCCCGAATCATTTCCAGCATCCGCAACCGTCTGTGCCTCATGTTTTTGCTATTGTTTCCTTTATCTTGCTCGTTAGTTGTCCCAGTTTGCTCATTGCTTGTCCTAGTCTTACAGCATTATTCGGTAAGTCCTCCCTATTTTTGGTCGTCACTGTGTGTTTATCTCATATACATTGTTTGTTAGATTTGTTTTTAGTGTTGATGTGATATATGTTGTTCATCATGGCGACGCTGTTTTTGCTTAACACTTTGTACCATTTCACATATGCGATATATGTTGTTCATCTGTTTTTACTGAACACTTTTTGCTGATAGCCATGTCACGGGTTATGAAGGACCACCCTTAAGTTATACGTTGCAATTAGAGCACATTTTACAGTGAATTAAAGTTGGAACTTAAGACTTGAGATTTATCATCAACCATGTACTAGCTTTTTAGTTACTTTCCAAGTAGAACCCAGTTTTGGTTCTTGTTTTTTTAGCGTTTAGGAAACAGGTTGCTTTCGGGAACTTAAAGACAAGTTAACTTATAGCTACACATTTTGATTAAGTTTAATTTGGATTAAACCATGTTAAGAAATACCATGTTTGGTAGAAAATGACTTAGAAATATAGTAGAATATGGAAAAGCCAGGTGCAGATTTATAGGTGCAGATTTATAGTTTAGTATCATAGAATTATAGCATTTTGTACCTTTCTAAAATAATGTAGCATTTTAGAAGCATAGATTTGGTTAGCATTTAATACCATGGGATCATCGAGTATACTAGTTTATTAACATCATAAGAAATTCTAAGCAATATCCTCTATCAAACAACTAAAATTTGTTCTCTCATAAAACACCACATGTATCTTTTTTATACTTTATTGATATGAACTATGTAGTTGTATTGTAAGTAGTAAAATTCTTCATATCAGAAAATTATAACAAAATTGTGTTATCAGAGACTCAAATTAAAAATTATGATGAAATTATTTGTCAACTGATTTATCCAATTTGTTAAAATGTGATTAAACTATTATAGTTAAGCAAATAATTGTCACAAATAATACATGTAGATAATCTTTTATGAACACCGTGAGTTCATTGCTCTATGATTGTGGCTCTTTGTAATTTTCAAATCTATCTAGTAGATATGTTCTTACAAAATTTACATTTCATTTTATAGTATATAATGTTATTTCTGTTGCTGTTTGGTTCTCTAATATAATGTTATTTCTATTGCTGTTGTATGTGTATGGTTGTCAATCTTGTGAACTCGTAGACTCATACTAGTTAACTAGTATGAAAGTTGCTTTGTATGAGTGAACCGTAGTTCCCTGTATGAGATTCGACACAAATGATCATTAAATTAATTAATTTCATCGTTTGTGTTGAATCTTGAATTGTCCGTTTGGACAGTTTGGGATGAACAATTGTTTTTATACGTCGTTGGTATGTAAAGTTAGAAGTTATTTTGAAATTTGATAAAGTTTCGGTAACTTGCATTTTGTGTTATTCTCTGGGTACATATTTGGTTGTGGTTGAATTTGATTTGACCATTCTCATTTTGTGTACTTAGAGACCAATGCGAAATGTTGTCAAAATTTGATTAAATTTTAAAATAACTCCTAATTTGTATATATCAATGACGTATAAAAACAATTGTCATCCAGAATGGGTAGGACCACCACGTTGGTAAAAAAAGTGAGATTGATCATAGCACCTTGTAAACAGTTGGTATGGATCAGAGTTGGATAACTGCATCATGCATAAGTCTAGAGTACGAGAGTGGAGTTGAATCATTTATAGAATTCATAGCAAGGAATATTGAGGAGGTGAATGGAAGGTATTTTTGTCCTTGTGTTAAATGCTTGAACCTGCATTGTTTATACTTGGAAGAGGTACGGGAACATCTACTGTATGATGATTTTCTTCGTAGTTATACCCGTTGGATATGGCATGGTGAAGATGTGGTGGTGCCAAGTACCAGCTCTCAAACTGAAAACTGAAGCTCGACGCATGGAAGCAATGTCGACATGGATGACCGACTTGAGGATATGATTCGTGATGTGGGGGTAGAAGGTTTAAAGAGAGATAATGTATATACGACTCTATGTGAGGATTCTAAGAAGCTATTGTATCTAAACCGTGTCAATTTCATGAGGTTATCAATAGTTTTACAATTATTTAATTTGAAGGCCATAAACGGTTGGACGGATAAACGTTTCACTAACTTACTGAAGTTGTTGAAAGCAATGCTCCCAGCTGGAAACACCTTGCCAAATCGTAACTATGAGGCCATAAAGGTGTTGTGTCCTATGGGTTTAGATTATACAAAGATACGTGCATGCCCAAATAATTGTGTGTTATTCCGCGGTGAGTATGAAATGCTACATCGATGTCCTAGTTGTGGGGTATCACGGTATAAGAAGAAAGAGGCTGATTCTTATGAAGTATGTACTAAAGGGTATCCTGTAAAGGTGTTGTGGTATCTGCCCATAGTTCCAACACTAAAGCGTCTGTTTGCCATGATGTAAAACTTATGAGATGGCATGCTGATGAAAGGGTTGTTGATGGACTACTTAGGCATGCGGCAGATGGATCGTAGTGGAAGAAAGTGGATACGATGTTTCTAGATTTTACCCATGAATCAAGAAATGTTAGGCTTGTACTAGCCACAGACGACATGAACCTGTATGGGAACCTGAGCACAAACCATAGTTCATGGCCTATTTTGTTATTTGTTTACAACTTGCCGCCATGGGTGTGCATGAAGCGGAAATATGTTATGTTATGAATAATGATTTCTAGTCCACGACAATCGGGGAACGACATTGATGTATATTTAACTCCATTATTTGAAGACCTCAAAATGTTATGGGAAGATGAGGTTGATGTGTTTGACAGGTTTTCAGGGCAATCATTCAAATTGCGTGCCATGCTATTCTGCACGATCAATGACTTTCCAGCGTATGGTAACATATCTGGGTATAGCGTTAAGGGTCATAAAGCTTGTCCTGAATGTAAGGAGGGAACTAGTTCTATACGGCTGCTGCACCATGGTAGGAAAAATGTTTATCTTCAACATCAAAAGTTTCTTAAAGCTAATCATCCGTTTCGTAGGTTAAAGAAGTCATTCAATGATGCGTAAGATTTTGAAATGGCTCCTCCACCACTGTCTGGTCGCCAGATATATGAAAAGGTGAAAGATATCAACGTTGTGTTATTAAGTATGAAAAACAATCCATCGCACAAAACAATTGGAAGAAAAAGTCAATATTTTTTGCATTACCATATTGGAAGGAGCTTGATGTAAACACTATATTGATGTAATGCATATGGAGAAAAATGTGTGTGACAATTTGGTTGGAACACTCTTAAACATACCCGGGAAGACTAAGGATGGCCTAAATTTGCATATGGATTTAGAGTTGATGGGTATACGTCAGGATTTGCATCCACAATCAAAGGGCAAACAAACATATTTGCCCCCAGCATGTCATATGTTGTCCAGGAAAGAAAAGCAAAGTTTGTGTGAATCATTGTGTAGTGTGAAAGTTCCGTCTAGTTATGGTTCAAACATCAACACTTGTGTTTCCATGAAAGATTTAAAGTTAGTTGAGTTAAAGTCTCACGATTATCATATGTTGATGTAACAGTTTCTACCTATCGCCATTCATGACGTTCTTCCTAAAAATGTGAGAAATGTCATAACAAGACTGTGTTTATTTTTCAATGCCATATGTTGCAAAGTAATCGTCCCCGACAAATTGGATGTGTTGGAACAGGAAGCATCATTCATACTATGTCAGCTTGAAATGTATTTCCCGCCTTCTTTTTTTGACATAATGTTCCACTTAATCATCCATTTGGTGAGAGAGGTCTGTTTGGGTGGTCCAGTGTTCTTGCAGTGGATGTATCCCGTTGAACGATATATAAAGATATTGAAAGGGTATACGAAGAATCAACGTCATCCTGAAGCTTCGATTGTGGAAAAGTATATTGTAGAGGAAGCCATTAAGTTTTGTAATGATTATATGTCATATGCTGAAAGCATTGGTCTTCCGAAGACTCGTCATGATGGGCGATTAGATGGGAAAGGTATGATTGGTAAAAAGATGAAGAGCATGCCACGAGATGATGTCCTTCAAGCACACTTATATATTTTGAACAACACGAATGATATGCAACCGTATCTAACCACTCACAAAGAGCTAGTCAAGAGAAACAACCCTAGAATGACTGAAAAGTGGGTGTTGAATGAACACAACAAGACATTCATGTAGTGGTTCCAAATGACCGTTCTGAAAGATACATCTGCTTTTGCGACATTACATCGACTAGCACGGGGCCTGAACTTTAATGTCTTCACCTTTTGTGGGTATGATGAAACACCCTTAGTTCTCCAGACCCGAATCCCGATGTAATCAAGATAAATAATTAATAAAAATGTGAGTAAATTTTTCGCGTTTGAAATAATTTTGAAACACCTCAACGATCACAACAAGACTCGAACCACAGAAACCCAAAGATTGAGATTTAATATTTTATAACTGGATCGTATAATAATTCGCCCATAATTGTATACAAAATAACAAAGTTTACAGCGGAAGAAAAATATGTATACAGGGCATACGCCTAGTCCCATATATGAAGATATGAGAAAAGGCTCGGCAAAGCATGCAAGCATACAACACAAGCCTATTAGGCCACGACCAATCTTAAGCATAAATCATAAACATGCAATGCCTTAAATATATATATATATATATATATATATATATACATATGCATCTATATGGTCATGCAACATACATCTCCAATGTCCATGTTCCACAATTGACCATACTCGATTCAATCTTAACATCCTATATCATCAATACTTATACATTCCCAAAATGGGCTACATGACCAACATATTTTATTCATCAAATGGGTATAAATTCTAATAACCCAAATATCAGTACATTATCCATTCTTATTATCATTTATAATACATCCACCCATATCAATGATTATCAACATCACTATATACATTTTATTCATAATGAAATAATTTACAACCGCTGCCGACCAAGGCATTCCATTACCACTATTTTACCTTCACAAAAGCTTTACTTTAAAAATATCCTCATCCCATGATATTCCTACATCAATACTAAAAATGGACAACATGGGAGAGTGAGTTATACATTTCAAATGATGAATATGAATACAATTGAGATTATGTGCATATGCATATTAACATCATGTATGCTTTACTGATTCATCAATAATCATCATAATTCGCTTATCTTAATGATATACATATATTATATTCATCAATCAATTCATAGCAAAGCAAGCACATATATACATCTTTTCTCAATGCCACAATGGGCCAATATCATTGTCATCAACCATAGACAAACAAGCCTTTCATTACATTAGGCCATCACATACAACATTATCATATTCAATGCCATTTTGTCATATTCATATTTTACATGTTGTCTTTTAGGTAATTCATTTACCCATCTCATCATCATCATATCTCAATCTCAATCATCATCCATCATCATCACCTTTTGGCATATCTCCATGCTATATGCAAATGCTTTTAGGCTAACGCATATGCACAATGGAATCAATAACAAATACGGATTCGACTGTGGAAAAAACACCAAATGTGGGTTCAAGCATGATCACATACCATGCCCCTACCGCAGTAGTATAATGTGACACATATCTTATAATGCATGCATATTCACCAAATTTTATCGGTACCAAACCGCATCGCCCATTTTGCAACACCGGTTATTTTCACCATGACCGTGGTAAACAACATAATCAACAATATAAGGTGTTGCGGGCCGGCCATGATTCATACCATGGCGGCTGTGATCTAAAGGACCACCAGGGACACCTGCTCCTCAAAGAGCCACCCCCACAGAGTTGGCCACATGCAGCTCCCCGTAGCTATACATGGGCGACTTCGTGACTTACACTCCGAGTTACAAGGGAAAAATAAGAATACTCGTGCACCGATTCGCCCTCCCACTGGGCCGGCGGGGGGATCCCTTAATATTCCAACACGGGCGGCTATGATATGCCATGGATGCAAATGCCAATCAATTCATTCTCACAATATGCATCCTATCATGCCACTCATCAATCATCATCATCAACACCAACACCACCATACAATCTTTAGTGGATTTTATCATTGTTGGTTTTAGCCATTATTTTCATTAGTATCATCATCATCAACACCAACACTACCATCCCTCATTAGTATCATCATCATGCAAGAGGGTGTCATATAACCATATCATTTACTTTTCATTATCTTCTCACCAAGTCGTATTACTAGTGGTGGAATATTCATGCCTTTCATGACATATATTAGGCACACACGCATTTTGTAACATCCCTGTTCTTTTAAGAATAGTTTTACTCTTGTAAAATTTGAATTATGAAAGGTTGTGAGTAAGAATAAGCCAATATATACCCTGTTAATGGTCTATAGTATCTCAAAAATGTCATTTTTGCACATAATAATAGAATTTATATGGACCATTAGTGAAATTATGCAAAAACTGAGTGAAAAGGGCTCTGTTCCGAGTGACAGAGAAGAATTCCGAGTGAAGGAATGAAATTCCGAGTGAAGGAGTGAAATTCCGAGTCAAATGCTTCTTTTCCGAAGGAAACTCCTCTGATTTTAGTATTCCGAGTGAAAGAATACATATATACTTATGTTTATGTTGATTTGATGCTTCTCACCGACTGGAACGTGTTAAGGAAATATTTGGGAAAGATTCTGAATGAACATGGATACCATTTCCGAGTCAGTAAGGTATTATGAAATCCTGAGTGAGATTGGTTAGAACAGACACGGTTTAAGATGACTTAACCGAGTGGTAGTCTGAGGAATTCTGAACCAGTTAGGACGACGTGACATAGTGAACAACCGAATGAAAAAGAATCGTAGATCGGATGGAACATTTCCGAGTGCCTCGACCCGTACTGATCTAGGATCTAAGATCCGATGTCTCTTATAACAGCTTGGATGGGCGGAGTAAGGGAAGACTGACTGATTGCAGACCGGACTAACACTACACCGAGTGAGTATATGTGCACACAACAACTTTGAGGTAGTGTTCACAAACCGCCCTTTCTCCCACACAACACCGCCCTCTTCCACAGACGGTGTCTTTAACTCCTTCACCACAACACCGTCCTCTTTCATGGATGATGTCCCTCAAATCAACACCGCCCCTCACACTCCAGACCGCCCTCACACTCAAGACCACCCTCATACTCCACACCGCCCTCACATGCAATACCGACCTCCTCAAATCCTCCAACACTGAACACTTTTTAATTCCACTTCAGATAGTGGTCAGCCCACTTAATTACATAAATCCAAAAATAAGTGGTACAACGAACCAATCACAGGGGAAAGTTGCATCCATTATAATACCTTTATATATTTTATTCCAATCAAATGCAAAGCTAACTGTGAAAGGAGTCAAAAGGCTCCATTATCCCACCTAATCCTCCAACCGATGTTCCCCACTTACTTCTTATTATCAAACCCAGTGATATGACTCTAAGAACACACACACACGAAACACAGCTACAAACACACCTCTGTTACCATTTTCCTTTCCAGCAAGCTTCTTTCTCTCTCTTTTCTCTTCTGTTTCACTCGGAATTCGTGCAGGACAGTAAGGGAACTTTTTCTTCTCCTCCAGTAGCTCCATAAAGGTAAGGGGGTATATTCTTGGGTGCTCTATGGGAAAACCGAGTGAAGGAAAGGGTTAAGGAACTTGTTCCTCACCTTTCCAGGACAGATTCAGTGTTGTGTGAATTAAATGCCTTAATTGTTATTATTTGTATTTATATATATATATTTGTTATTAAATGCATATAATCAGTGATGAATTGTAAAATGATATGTACTGTATTGGACTGAAAATACTAAGAATCATGGGTACCGTGTGATTTCCAGTGAAAAATTATGAATAGAAGATGGATTTAATGATAACAGGTTCTGTTTTATGTTAATCCGACTGGTTTTACATCTATAATAACTCGGTTTTGCTTAGTTTCAATTGGATCCAACCTTAACTGAATGTATTTTATTCTGATAGAACAATTCTTCACTCGGTAAACAACCTTATTGCACTCGGATAACTTTTCCTAGTTTACTTTCACACGGTTAGCATCTTCCCAGTTGATTTCACTCGGAAAACATCATATTTCACTCAGAAAACAGTTAGTTTTACCCAGACAACACCTTTCAGTGATTTCACTCGGAAAATAATTTATTTTACTCAGCAAACAGTTATTTTCACTAAAAGAACTCCTTTCAGTTTAATGTAACTCGGTATATAAAGTCAATTCACCCAGAAGACCTTTCCCAACCTGATTCCACTCGGAATCAGGATTATCTTACTCGGATTTATTTTACTCGCATGTGTCTTATTCAGACAGAACCCTTTTCAACTAATTTCACTCGGTAAACTCATGTTTCACTCGGAACTTATATTGAATTCACTCAAAAAACTCCTTTGAGACTGATGTCACTCGGAATCGTAGTTTATTACACTCAGAAATTCATTTTTACTCGGTTTCACCAACATTTTCACTCATGAAACTCTTTCTTACTGATTCCACTCGGAAATTATATTTTAATTCACTCAGAAATTTATTTCACTCGGATTCAAGCTGTTCCAGTCGGAAAACAACATTCCAGTTCATTTTCACTCGGACTCAAACTTATTTCAGTCGGAAAACAGCATTCCAGTTCATTTTCACTCGGACTCAAACTTATTTCAGTCGGAAAACAGCTTTCCAGTGTCATTTCACTCGGATTTTTAGCCAGATCGCTTGGAGAACCCTTCTCTGTATGATTCCACTCGGAATCATACTTATTTCACTCGGATTTACACCTGTACCACTCGGAAAACTCTGTTTTTAGTGTTTTTCGCTTGAATTTTCAATTGGAAACTAATCTTTACTACTTTTTAAGTTATTGGTAAGTTATAATTATCATTCTTATTCTATTATTATTATTATTTATTATCAAACTTAATATTGTTATTATTATTATTAGTTTTATTATTATTATACATTGTTAACATCTTAATTATGAGTATTTACATAAAAAATATATTATTTTACTCTTTATGGAAAATATAATTTTAACCAAGATATAATAGATATATTTCTAAAATAATAAACGGATATCTTACAATGTTTTAATAATTGATGGAATTCAAAGAGCTTGGAAATAATATGATGAGACTGGAAACACATAAGATACACAGGGATCTAATGATAAAAATAATGCATTTCACATCATGAAAATATTTTTGAAGAAGAAAAAAAAAACTAGAGCATACACCTGGTACGCTGGAGGACATTCACGTTCGATCTCAGTAGAAGAATCTTGGGAGTACAACTGGAACGGCAACCCAATGGCATCAGAGTCGCGCCTGATAGTCGGGTGAGACGATGCAATTCTGGTGTAATTCGACTAAATGACGGGATGTATCTATGATCGTGAAGAGCTAAGTCCCAAGATGAAATGATATATATAATGATGAGAACCTGTGAGTTCCTTCGTACCATATGATAAAAGAAAGGGGACTTGGTGAGCTCCGATCGCTCTAGAATGGAAACGTTGTGCCCAAGAAACAACTTGAGCAGGATGAATTCCAAAGAATGAAAGGATGATAATGACGAGTTTATTGGGCCCATATGCATGATGAGACTTAACCAAAGATAAATCATAATAAATTCAATTCATGCATTTTCATGACGACATGCTTGATTGTTATAAATATGCTAATTGTATGAATTATGCGATATTATTTGTTAACTGGATTATGTCCGCACCGGATTAACCAATCAGGGTCTTGGGTTATACTCACCCTTACTGTTGACAATTTTCAGAGGAATTAGAAAATCAAGAACCCGAGTGTGAAGAACAGCAATATGCTGAACCCACTGAGAACGATCATTAAAGATAGAATATTATTATTAATAATCAGACACCGGATGACTGTATAATATTTAAGGGTGCCTGCGTGCCCCATTCTGTTAAGAGTACAATTATTTTTGAGTTTGTGAATGACTATGAAATATATCTATTATTTGCTTCCACTGATCTGCCATCTCTTTATAAAAAAAAAATATTCACTTTTTCTAAAAACTGTTAACACTCTCAGTTAAATAGGATGAACCTACAGAAGGATTTGTCTTATCTAACCGAGGGTGTTACAAAGGTGGTATCAGAGCATAGTCGATTCATTAAGCTTGGGGAGTGGACCATTAGGTTTCCATGTACTCTGATGGAAATATTTAACAGTCCATAAAACATCTCAGACTAGATATCCTATGTGGAATGCTCCACATATCGCATACCTTGAATCTATTTGTTGATATTCTTTCAGCAAATTTCTAATGGCACGCCAAAATAACAATCATGTGATGGAGAATCTTCTTACCAGAATTGTGGAGGTAATAGAACGCCAAGAGTTACCTCATTCTTCTACTAGGCAAAACCAAGGATTAGCTGACTTCCAGAGGAATAATCCTACTCAATTCAAAGGAGGCTTCAATCCAGAAGGAGCACAACTATGGATTGAACACCTTGAAAAGATTTTTGCCGCTATGCGATGTTCTGATGAGGATTGTGTAACCTTTGCTGTCTTCATGCTGGTTGGAGAAGCAGAACACTGGTGGACTCATGCTAGAGTCAGACTAGCTACTGATGGGCATATCATTACTTGGGGACGATTTAGGACAGAATTTCTCGCTAAATATTTCCCTGAAGACATAAGGAGACAGAAGGAGCAGGAATTCTTCAATCTGAAACAAGGTAATATGACTGTTGGGGAGTACGCTGCTAAATTTGATGAATTGGCAAAATGTTGTCCCTACTACACCCACATGGGAGAAGCGTCAAGATGTGCAAAGTTCGAAGCAGGGCTACGACATGAGATTCGTCAAGCCATATATTGTCAACAAATTACACAATTCACTACTTTGGTTGACAGATGCCGCATATTTGAGAACACCTCTAATCTTCGACGACCTGGAACGTCTAATCATGGCCCAGAGCGACGTATGCCAGATCGATAGCAAAGGAGGGATTTTCAAGTAGATCGGCCATATTTTCAACCTTCCAACTCAGCCAACCGAAATCCTTCAAGAGATCAAGGGAACAATCGGAACCTGAAATGCTATATTTGCGGAGAACCACATATGGCAGTAAATTGTAAAACCTGCACAATTTATGGACGGACTGGACATCATGATGTTGACTGTTGGTTCAAAAATGCTAACAACCAGCAACAGATGACTCAAAGATAGGTAGTGCGACCAACAGGCCAAGGGAATAGGGGACCTGCTGCAAATACCCCTGCAAATAATGCCCCGAGAGTGCAGAATGTTTCCCACAACAACAACTTCAACCAAAACAATAATCCTGGAAGGCCTGGAAACAACTCAACTGGAAGACCAAGAGGAAATGCCAGAGTTTTTACCATGAATGGTGCGGAGGTATCACAAGAGAACGATCTTGTGCAAGGTATATGCTTTATAGGAAGTACTCTATTAAATGTATTATATGATTCTGGAGCTACTCATTCTTTCATATCTGAGAATTGTGTAAAACATTTAAAGCTTCCTACAACCTCTCTGCCTAATAAGATGATTGTCACGATTGCTACAAATAAGCCCATTTGCCCTTCCTACATGTGTTTGAAATGTCCTCTCAACATCGAAGGGAAAGCTTATCAAGTAGATCTGATATGTTTACCTTTGATTGATCTAGACATTGTTCTAGGAATGAATTGGCTTGCTGCCAACCATATTCTTATTGACTGTCATAATAGATCCATCTCTCACGGGTCTACTACATCACACTGTGATCAAGACATTGATTCTTGTACTGTTAGCTCAGAAAAGGTAATCTCAACAAAAGAAGTCCAACTATACATGATCCTTACTGAAGCTGAAAGTAAGGCCACTTCTCAACTTGAACAGATTCCTGTTGTTCAAGAATTTCCAGAAGTATTCCCTAAGGACATACGAGAGCTACCTCCAGAGCGAGAAGTCGAATTCAGCATTGACATTATACCGGGCGTGGGACCAATCTCTATTGCTCCTTACCGGATGTCACCCAAGGAACTCAGTGAACTCAAAGAGCAGTTAGAAGAACTTCTAGAGAAAGGAATGATTAGACCCAGTGTCTCACCTTGGGGAGCACCAGTTCTTCTAGTCAAAAAGAAGGATGGCAGTATACGGTTATGTGTTGACTATCGTCAGTTGAATAAAGCTACAATCAAGAACCGATACCCTCTCCCAAGAATTGATGATTTGATGGACCAATTACAAGGAGCCACTATCTTCGCAAAGATTGATCTGCGATCAGGCTATCATCAAATCAGAGTGAAGAAAGATGATGTACCCAAAACAGCATTCAGAACACGATATGGGCACTATGAGTATCTTGTTATGCCCTTTGGAGTTACAAATGCACCTGCAGTCTTTATAGGATACATGAATCGAATCTTCCATGAATACTTGGACAAATTCGTGGTTGTATTCATTGACGATATTCTCGTCTACTCCAAGAGCCATGAGGAACACGAGGAGCACCTCCGAATTGTTCTAAACACTTTGCGTGCAAGGCAATTGTACGCCAAGCTTTCAAAATGTGAATTCTGGTTGACAGAAGTGAAATTTTTAGGACATGTCATCTCTAAGGAAGGAATTGCTGTGGATCCTACCAAGGTAGAAGTTGTACTAAATTGGGAACAACCCAAGAATGTGACGGAAATCCACAGTTTCCTTGGACTGGCTGGATATTATCGTCGATTCATCGAGAATTTCTCTCAAATTGCAACACCTTTAACCAAGCTGACTCGTAAAGATCAACCATTTGAATGGACTGACAAATGCGAAAGCAGTTTTACGGAGTTACGCCAACGACTCACTAGTGCACCTGTCTTGATTTTGCCAGATCCTGCCAAGCCATATAAAGTGTATTGTGATGCATCAAGACAAGGACTAGGATGTGTCCTAATGCAAGAAAGAAAGGTTGTTGCTTATGCTTCAAGACAGCTAAGAACGCATGAAGTTAATTATCCCACACATGACTTGGAATTAGCTGCTGTTGTGTTTGCCTTAAAAATCTGGAGACACTACTTGTATGGTACATACTTTGAAGTCTTCAGTGATCACAAAAGTTTGAAGTATCTATTCGACCAGAAGGAGTTGAATATGCGACAACGTAGATGGATGGAATTTATCAAAGATTATGATTTTGAACTCCGATATCATCCTAGGAAACAAATGTAGTAGCTGATGCACTCAGTCAAAAGGCTTTACGTCTATCATATATGATGACAAAGGAGTTAGAATTGATAGAACAGTTTCATGATTTGAATCTGGCAGTAACACCAAAAAGGGGAAGTCTTATGGTTGGAATGTTGAGAATTTCCAATGATTTCCTGGAACAAGTCAAAGAAGCTCAAGCCAATGATCAGGAGTTTCAAGATCTAGCAGAAAAGACAAAAGAAGGAGTCTCAGAGTTTAGCAAAGATGAACATGGGGTGATCAGGTATCAACAGAGACTCTGTATTCCAGTCAATACAGATCTTAAAAGATCCATCCTGGATGAAGCACACAAAAGTAAATACAGTATCCACCCAGGATAAACCAAGACGTATCAGGACTTGAAGAAATTATTCTGGTGGCAAGGAATGAAAAGGGATATCGCTGAGTATGTAACAGCTTGCCTGATGTGTCAGAAGGTAAAGGCGGAACAACAACGTCCAAGTGGGACCCTTCGTCCTTTGGATATTCCAGAATGGAAATGGGATAAGATTGCTATGGACTTCATGAGTGGATTTCCCAGAACATCAACTGGATATGATGCTATTTGGGTAATCGTGGATCAATTAACAAAAACCGCTTATTTCATTCCTGTCAATATGAAGTATTCCCTAGAGAAACTCACCCAGATCTATATCAAGGAAATTGTACGATTACATGGAACTCCCACTGCAATTGTGTCCGATCGAGATCCTCGTTTCACATCACAATTTTGGAAGAGCCTGCAACAAGCTCTAGGAACTCGTCTGAAGTTAAGTTCCGCATATCACCCACAGACAGACGGACAATCAGAAAGAACAATCAAGACTCTTGAAGATTTGTTGCGTCTTTGTGTCCTAGAACATGGGGGAAGTTGGCAAGAATACCTTCCACTTGTGGAGTTCACTTACAACAACAGCTACCATACCAGTATCGGAATGGCCCCCTATGAAGCTTTATATGGAAGGAAATGTCGTACACCTTTATGTTGGTATGAGACTGGTGAAAAGACAATAATTGGACCAGAGATTGTTCAGAAGACTACAGAGCAAGTTCAAAAGATCCAAATGGCAATGAAGGTTTCGCAAGATAGACAAAAGAGTTACTACGACAAACGTAGAAAGCCATTGGAATTTGAAGAGGGCGATCACGTATTTCTCAAAGTTACCCCTACCAATGGAGTAGGAAGAGATTTGAAGGCCAAGAAGTTAAGCCCCAGATACGTAGGACCCTATTAGATTTTGCAAAAGATAGGAACTCATGCCTACCGTATTGCTTTGCCACCCGAGCTGTCAAACCTTCACAATGTCTTTCATGTCTCTCAACTCCGCAAATATGTACCAAGCCCTGATCATGTTCTAAGTCCCGATCAATTTGTTCTGAAAGAAAACCTTACCTTTGAAGCATCGCCAGTTAAGATTGCTGACCAACGTCTCAAACAGCTAAGAGGCAAGGAAATCCCTTTGGTCAAGGTAGTTTGGAGTCAAACAGATGATGGGGATGCTACTTGGGAAATTGAGGAGAAAATGAGAGAATTGTACCCTTAATTATTCCAACTTTGAATTTCGGGATGAAATTCCTAAAAGGGGAGGAGAATGTAACATCCCTGTTCTTTTAAGAATAGTTTTACTCTTGTAAAATTTGAATTATGAAAGGTTGTGAGTAAGAATAAGCCAATATATACCCTGTTAATGGTCTATAGTATCTCAAAAATGTCATTTTTGCACATAATAATAGAATTTATATGGACCATTAGTGAAATTATGCAAAAACTGAGTGAAAAGGGCTCTGTTCCGAGTGACAGAGAAGAATTCCGAGTGAAGGAATGAAATTCCGAGTGAAGAAGTGAAATTCCGAGTCAAATGCTTCTTTTCCGAAGGAAACTCCTCTGATTTAAGTATTCCGAGTGAAAGAATACATATATACTTATGTTTATGTTGATTTGATGCTTCTCACCGACTAGAACGTGTTAAGGAAATATTTGGGAAAGATTCCGAATGAACATGGATACCATTTCCGAGTCAGTAAGGTATTATGAAATCCTGAGTGAGATTGGTTAGAACAGACACGGTTTAAGATGACTTAACCGAGTGGTAGTCTGAGGAATTCTGAACCAGTTAGGACGACGTGACATAGTGAACAACCGAATGAAAAGGAATTGTAGATCGGATGGAACATTTCCGAGTGCCTCGACCCGTACTAAGATCCGATGTCTCTTAGAACAGCTTGGATGGGCGGAGTAAGGGAAGACTGACTGATTGCAGACCGGACTAACACCACACCGAGTGAGTATATGTGCACACAACAACTTTGAGGCGGTGTTCACAAACCGCCCTTTCTCCCACACAACACCGCCCTCTTCCATAGACGGTGTCCTTAACTCCTTCACCATAACACCGTCCTCTTTCATGGATGTTGTCCCTCAAATCAACACCGCCCCTCACACTCCAGACCGTCCTCACACTCAAGACCACCCTCATACTCCACACCGCCCTCACACCCCACACCGCCCTTACATGCAATACCGACCTCCTCAAATCCTCCAACACTGAACACTTTTTAATTCCACTTCAGATAGTGGTCAGCCCACTTAATTACATAAATCCAAAAATAAGTGGCACAACGAACCAATCACAGGGGAAAGTTGCATCCATTATAATACCTTTATATATTTTATTCCAATCAAATGCAAAGCTGACTGTGAAAGGAGTCAAAAGGCTCCATTATCCCACCTAATCCTCCAACCGATGTTCCCCACTTACTTCTTATTATTAAACCCAGTGATATGACTCTAAGAACACACACACACGAAACACAGCTACAAACACACCTCTGTTACCATTTTCCTTTCCAGCAAGCTTCTTTCTCTCTCTTTTCTCTTCTGTTTCACTCGGAATTCGTGCAGGACAGTAAGGGAACTTCTTCTTCTCCTCCAGTAGCTCCATAAAGGTAAGGGGGTATATTCTTGGGTGCTCTGTGGGAAAACTGAGTAAAGGAAAGGGTTAAGGAACTTGTTCCTCACCTTTCCAGGACAGATTCAGTGTTGTGTGAATTAAATGCCTTAATTGTTATTATTTGTATTTATATATATATATTTGTTATTAAATGCATATAATCAGTGATGAATTGTGAAATGATATGTACTGTATTGGACTGAAAATACTAAGAATCATGGGTACCGTGTGATTTCCAGTGAAAAATTATGAATAGAAGATGGATTTAATGATAACAGGTTCTGTTTTATGTTAATCCGACCGGTTTTACATCTATAATAACTCGGTTTTGCTTAGTTTCAATCGGATCCAACCTTAACTGAATGTATTTTATTCTGATAGAACAATTCTTCACTCGGTAAACAACCTTATTGCACTCGGATAACTTTTCCTAGTTTACTTTCACGCGGTTAGCATCTTCCCAGTTGATTTCACTCGGAAAACATCATATTTCACTCAGAAAACAGTTAGTTTTACCCAGACAACACCTTTCAGTGATTTTACTCGGAAAACAATTTATTTTACTCAGCAAACAGTTATTTTCACTAAAAGAACTCCTTTCAGTTTAATGTAACTCGGTATATAAAGTCAATTCACCCAGAAGACCTTTCCCAACCTGATTCCACTCGGAATCAGGATTATCTTACTTGGATTTATTTTACTCGCATGTGTCTTATTCAGACAGAACCCTTTTCAACTAATTTGACTCGGTAAACTCATGTTTCACTCGGAACTTATATTGAATTCACTCAAAAAACTCCTTTGAGACTGATGTCACTCGGAATCGTAGTTTATTACACTCAGAAATTCATTTTTACTCGGTTTCACCAACATTTTCACTCATGAAACTTTTTCTTACTGATTCCACTCGGAAATTATATTTTAATTCACTCAGAAATTTATTTCACTCGGATTCAAGCTGTTCCAGTCGAAAAACAGCATTCCAGTTCATTTTCACTCGGACTCAAACTTATTTCAGTCGGAAAACAGCATTCCAGTTCATTTTCACTCGGACTCAAACTTATTTCAGTCGGAAAACAGCTTTCCAGTGTCATTTCACTTGGATTTTTAGCCAGATCGCTTGGAGAACCCTTCTCTGTATGATTCCACTCGGAATCATACTTATTTCACTCGGATTTACCCCTGTACCACTCGGAAAACTCTGTTTTTAGTGTTTTTCGCTTGAATTTTCAATTGAAAACTAATCTTTACTACTTTTTAAGTTATTGGTAAGTTATAATTATCATTCTTATTCTATTATTATTATTATTATTTATTATCAAACTTAATATTGTTATTATTATTATTAGTTTTATTATTATTATACATTGTTAACATCTTAATTATGAGTATTTACATAAAAAATATATTATTTTACTCTTTATGGAAAATATAATTTTAACCAAGATATAATAGATATATTTCTAAAATAATAAACGAATATCTTACAATGTTTTAATAATTGATGGAATTCAAAGAGCTTGGAAATAATATGATGAGACTGAAAACACATAAGATACACAGGGATCTAATGATAAAAATAATGCATTTCGCATCATGAAAATATTTTTGAAGAAGAAAAAAAAAACTAGAGCATACACCTGGTACGCTGGAGGACATTCACGTTCGATCTCAGTAGAAGAATCTTTGGAGTACAACTGGAACGGCAACCCAATGGCATCAGAGTCGCGCCTGATAGCCGGGTGAGACGATGCAATTCTGGTGTACTTCGACTAAATGACGGGATGTATTTATGATCGTGAAGAGCTAAGTCCCAAGATGAAATGATATATATAATGATGAGAACCTGTGAGTTCCTTCGTACCATATGATAAAAGAAAGGGGACTTGGTGAGCTCCGATCGCTCTAGAATGGAAACGTTGTGCCCAAGAAACAACTTGAGCAGGATGAATTCCAAAGAATGAAAGGATGATAATGACGAGTTTATTGGGCCCATATGCATGATGAGACTTAACCAAAGATAAATCATAATAAATTCAATTCATGCATTTTCATGACGACATGCTTGATTGTTATAAATATGCTAATTGTATGAATTATGCGATATTATTTGTTAACTGGATTATGTCCGTACCGGATTAACCAATCAGGGTCTTGGGTTATACTCACCCTTACTGTTGACAATTTTCAGAGGAATTAGAAAATCAAGAACCCGAGTGTGAAGAACAGCAATATGCTGAACCCACTGAGAACGATTATTAAAGATAGAATATTATTATTAATAATCAGACACCAGATGACTGTATAATATTTAAGGGTGCCTGCGTGCCCCATTCTGTTAAGAGTACAATTATTTTTGAGTTTGTGAATGACTATGAAATATATCTATTATTTGCTTCCACTGATCTACCATCTCTTTATAAAAAAAAAAATTCACTTTTTCTAAAAACTGTTAACACTCTCAATTAAATAGGATGAACCTACAGAAGGATTTGTCTTATCTAACCGAGGGTGTTACACATTTTGCCAATTTATAACTGAATCCCAAAACACCACTAAGACACACCAGAATCACATACCCATAACACATTCACATGTCATTGCATGATAAAACAAAACTAGGATAATAACAAGTCCAATTCATTTTCAATATCATGGTATGTGAAGGTCATGACAATGCCCTCGTGTTTTGATAACTAAAACATATTAAAAAATGTATACAATCAAATGTATAAATATGTCATGGCTTAACCATATCAAACAACATCAAAACATAGTGCAAATAAGCCAAAAACATACCATGAATTGATTCAGGAAGGTCCTTGAATCGATTCCTGCGATTCTGGAGCACCAACTAACAAAACAGGGATCCTTGAATCGATTTAAACCCCTATGAATCGATTCAAGCATGGTGAAATTGATGAACAGTAATTCCAGGGAGTCTTGAATCGATTCAAGGCTTCGTATGAATCGATTCAAGCTCATCCAGTAGCCTCTGAATCAATTCAAGCAAATATGTGAATCGATTCAAAGCCCTGAAAGTTTCTATTTTTGGAAATAGAATGCATTGGATTGATTCAAGCCTTGGCATGAATCGATTCATGCATTCCCAACACCATTTTCACTCTAGGAAACACCATCCTATGACCCCATTCATCAAACCCAACATCCATTATGCTTAGACACACCATCTCATGGGATTTTAGCTCAATAAATCATGTATCTATATACACACATACATATTCCATTTCATCATTGATTATTCACCAAGGGCTACATTATATCCTTCAAAGAGGTTCAAAACTCTTGAGGCCATCACCCATACATGTTTATATCATTTTCAAGGCCAAATAAATTGCCAATCTTTTCATTCAATAATCATCACTCAACTTATCATATTTACACAATCATGGTAAGGCAAACATGAGTATAAATCATATACATTAATCATCGATTACTCAACTCATGCAATTGAAATGTAAACTCCTTTCCTACATCGGGAGAACAACAGCAATCTAAATGCTCCAATCATTTCACCACATCTTTCGAATTACAATCTACACAACACACATATATGCATTCATTCAATTATGAGCCATCATAAGGCTTTCATTATAATTCTAAATAATTGCTCCCATATTATCAAGCTTAGTAACAAGTCCTAAACTTGTCAAAACATCTACTTATACTCTTATGTTAGGCTTCGGGAATTCCTTTCTCAAAACCAAGATCCTCAAGATATAAAAGGGCCAACTATACCCAATAACAACCATACCATATTCATCATTCATAAGGTATCCAAAGCACCATCTAAATCATCCAATTGCCATCATTGTCACTCAAATTCATTATAAACCCTTTTAGCTTCATTCAAGGCCATCAACAACTAGCACTTTCACATGGCAACATCATGGCCTAAGGCCTCATCAAATCCTTATCTTAACTCATTATCCACATCAATGATTCCAATCATATTTTCTAAACCCAAAGGTCACTCTCATGACAACCAAATCACCAATTCAACTACCTATGCCAAAAGTCTCAATTATTATCATTCTCAAGGGTTTTATATAAATTGGAAAGCATCAATTCAACAACTTTCATACATCATTACAAGCATAATATCATCATCAAAGTGCCAATCATTTGTAAACAGCAATCAATGGTCCCAATGGTCATCTACCCTATGGTTTGGGTTTCATATGCATATACCATCATTCATAATACATTTAATTTAACTCAAAATTTCATTAACATCCATAATCAATTTCTAATACTTCTAAATATTCATTTCCCTAATATAAATTACTCTAAAGCATCCAAACCATCAAAATATCATTTAGGCCAAAACCCCCAAATCACCACACTTAGGGTTTTTCTCTAAAATCACCAAATCAACCACTACAACCCATTTGATGAATTCTCATAACTCAATAGCCCTCATTCTTATTCATTCACAAAACCATAATAAAAATCACATCTCCAAGCCATCCAAGCCTAGGGTTTATCATTTTCCATCAAAATACCACTTAATCTCCTATCACAATACTTTAATAAACTCAAAATCATTAATAAAAGCCATGGATGTTCAAAATCTTACCTCTTTCTCCTATCCCAAAGAGGAACACAAAATTGGGAGATGGAGAAAAAGAAGTGAACCAAGCATTGCCCCAAAGTGCCATCCATGCTTCATGAATCCAAGCTTTATCTTTAATTTTGGCAAGAAATGAGGGTGGAAGGGGAGGGGTTCAGTTTTTGCCATCGGAAGGGAAGAGAGAAGGAGAAAAATAAAGAAGAGGGAAGAAGAAAAGGAGCCCACAATAATAGAGAAAAAGAGAGAGGAAATATGTAAAAATTGGACATTGTCCATTGGTCCAAAGGGTGCATCATGTTACTTTTTCCAATGGTCCAAAAATCCTATTACCCAATGGATAGAAGAGAGTAAGGTAGAGCGGGAAAGTGGACGGTGAAAATGGAGAGGGAAAATAGGATTTCATATTTTCTTTTAATTCCATTTGGCTCGTATATTTCCTGTTTAATATCATACGCCGTGTCCAATTAATTATCTCCTCAAAACCAAAAATTATTTTAACCATACCACCATAACCACAATAATTTTCTAAGTACTCTAGACCCATCAATTATTCAATTTGACCAAGTGGGTCCCACATCATCTGTTAAATCATCTGATTCTGGTAATTCTCAATTTACTGATAATTCACCTCTAATATCTAATTAATTCTCCCATAATCATTGGACCATAAATAATTAATTATTTTTATTCAATAAATTTATTTTCTTTAAAATTTGGGATGTTACATATGCATAAATAACTATTCGTTTTATACAAGGACACAGGATGAGAAGAGTACAAATCAAAATAGTAGAGTTATGGTTATGGCTCAGTCAATGCATTTCTCAACTTTAAAAGGCAACAACCCTGTCATGGCCGAGTCATGCTACTTTGGTGTGATTGAAGACATATAGGAAGTCGATTACGCTCCTTTCACCGTTCCTATGTTTAGATACAAATGGGTTAACAATAAGAAAAGTGTCAAAACTAATGATTTCAGATTTACATTGGCGGACCTCAACAAGATAAGTCATAAGGAGGAACCATTCATCATGACAACACAAGTAAAGCAAGTTTTTTATGTTACTGACCCAGCTGACAAAAGGTGGTTAATTGCTATCCAAGGTAGACATAACATTGGAGACCCCAATCTTAATGTTATGGAAATTCCTTCTGCTATAATATGTATTCCGACATATGTCATGGAACATAACATAGATGATGTAGTTGTCAGTCGTCATGACCACCATGACGGCTTATGGGAAAATATTCCATCTTCATAGGGTATGATTGATTGAATTGAATGTTATATTAATGAATCATTATATTAAATGTTATATTAATTATTGCACTTAGGCGTCATCGGGGAGAGAGGTTACGTGTTGACGTCGATGTCAACACTGGATAATTTCGTGGACCACATGCCGCAAAGTTTAGCAGTTACTTGGGAGTTATGGCTCGCACGAAGGTGTTCATTATTATCCCCGACTGGGATAATGTCGAGGACCTCATGAAGAACCATATTTGGTCAGATATTTTGGTAAGTTAGATATCATTTAAGTTTTATTTTAGTGTATTATTTCATGTAATTCATAATAAAGTATCTTATACGGACTAATTTCCACTTGTAGGATTCTTGGGAGTTACCAGCACATGACACACTAAGGAGGAAGATCCTTAGTATTATTGCTAACCGATGGAGGTCATTCAAGTCCACTCTCACCAGGAGGTATGTAAGGACTTTAAATTCTTAATCAACGGTTTACTAACTGTATTGCTAATTTACACTAATCCTTATTTTAATTATGAATTATAGGTATATATTCAGGGAGGAATGAGGATAGTTCCCTGGAGAGAAATATACCTTCATAAATCAGGAGACTTTGGATGCTTTCGTTGCATCTAGGCAGACCGAACAGTGGATGCTACGTCAGTATTTAGCATGTTTAAATCATTTATAATTTTAACGTAATTGTAAATAATTTTCTTTCTTGTTGTAGGTGCTAAGAACGAAAGCACAAAACATTAAGAAGAAGAATGACTGCCCCCACAGATTGTCACTAGGGGTTACCGACTATTGGAGCAGCACATGGCCCAGGAAAAGGTCAGTTAGTGTCAGGCTAGCCAACCTGACACCGGTGTTGTGGATCCCCCTTCCCCACCTACGCGCCATGAGAAATGGAAGCGGGCTAGGGTTAGGAAGAGTGGGGAATATATTTCCTCATAAGCTCTAGAGGCTGCCTCACGAATAATAAGTATCCACCTTATAAAGTTTTTAGTTTTTTGGTTTACATGAAGCCCTAAACACTAACTTATTTGGTTTCAGGATTCCTTGGTTGAGCAATCAATCCAAGGCTCTTTCGTAACCCATGGTAGGCAGGATATTTTGACTACCGCCATCGGCAGGCCAGAGCACCCAAGAAGGGTACGTGCTGTTGGTCGAGGTCACGATAAGTTGTAAATGACTGTATCCTTTCATTTTGTTTTATATTAAACAATTATGGTTTAATCATTCACATTTCACAGGCCTCTAGAGCTATTACGATGTTCTCGACCTGGCGTCCTCCATCGAGCAGTTGGTGGAGGAGAGGGTTGAGTCGAGGGTGGCTGCTGTGAAGGCTGAGTGCTATGAGCAGATGATGACGCTATACGTAGAGATGGCCCGATTCAAGGAGGAGATGAAGGCCTCATTCAGCCATCACCAGGAGCCTACTGCACCAGCTGGTGATCCATAGGTTGGATTCCTTATAGTATTTAACTGTTCATTGTTTGTAATTTGTTTCTTTAATTATTGAATAACTTCTGCTTGATGTGTAAATATGTAGGTACAGAGGGTTAGCATTAAGGGGTCATGCGCTGTAGCTGACCCTAACAATGATGGGGTCGAGGCTGCGGATACCCATCAATGTGACTTGTTCATTGATGGGTCGAAGGAGCCAGTTGCCACTGGCATGGTGTACAACTTAGGCCCTGTGGTTCACCATCAGTCATTACCTGATGGTATGTCCAGGGTCTTTATTGTACTCGTCATTGAGGAGGATGTTGTTGTGCTGTCAAGTGGTGGGACACTTCCTTATGTGGCCCAACAGACTCCTGTCGGTTGCTCCTTTGTTATATTGTTAATTTTGGTATAAACCCTTAATGTTTTAACTATTCAATAGGAAGCAGGCCCGACATTAAAAAAGCCAGAACCTGTCAATGATCCGATCCAGATGCTATGGAAGGTTAGGGCTGAGCTAGGCAGAACGCTGTTGGGGTACCATGGCAGCCACTGATGTTCGGCTGTCCAAGTTCACTACTGCTTTACATTACACGGAGTGACTTGTGTGAGATTATGATGGGGTCAACGATGCTGAACATATCCGTCATTTAGATTTGGGAGTTGTAAGTATATCATTTTAGGTTCAATTATTTCATTATACAAGTTATTTGTCACTAACCTGTCTAAACTTGTTTAGGTTTATGCATAAAATTTGTGTGGACTTGGGTTTCAATGGAACTTATGGTTTCTTATAACCCTTTTTCATATAAAGGAGAGGGAAAAACAAGGAGGACACCCAAGAATACATCCAGAATTGGATGTATGAGTTTAGGAAGACGGTATACCTTGCCCGTATCATAGAGGGTAAGATTCTATTCCTTAATTTTTGTCAATTAAATTTTGCATTTTGATGTCTCACTTATCACTGGTAACTCCAGCGCTCATTGGACACTTGTGGTGATCTGTCCCCGGGCTTCAGTAGCTCTATACTTTGATTCTATACACAGGACTGTTCCACAAAACCTCAAAACAATAGTAGACATATAAGTTAAACCCTAAAAAATAAAATAACTTTCTACAAATTCTATCATGTCATTTTTGTTATTCGATGATTCTAACTTATCTTGTGTTTTATTCTGACGCAGGGCTGTGGTTGGATATAGTCGACTGCATGGAAGTAAGTCAAATGGGAAAAAAATCGTGTGGGTGCATCCAAAAGTAAGTCAATCGAATTCATTCAAATCTTTATATTATATTTTTAAAAACTTGAATTCACTTATTCTATATTTTATGTCCATTGTAGTCTTATAGGTAGGAGGGTAGCTATGAGTGTGGCTATTACATCATGCACACCATGCTGACCATCGTCCAATAACATTTAGTAGATGGATGGACAGATGTAAGTCTCACTTGCTTAGTTTTCTACCAATTGATCAAATTCATATAATAAATACAGTTTTTGTTCTAATTATTTTGTGTATTGTTTGTAGTACTTTCAGGACCGGTCATACTTCCCTAAGACACATGTAGATAATGTTAGAAAGCAATGGGCGACATACTTCATTGAAGTAAGGCAAGGACTTACATAGATATAGGACTTAGATAGATACTGTAGGGTTTAGAGTTTACATTTTATTAGTTTACCTCTATGTCAAATATTGTATATAGTTTCATTTTCTACATTGTTATGATTTGATATCAAATTAATGTTATATATATACCATTTGTTTTCATTTATTGGTTCTGCATATGCTGGGATATACTGTGTTGTGCTGGCTGTGTCATATTGCAGGTTTGGGAAAACAATAAAACAAAGGCCACATTAAAAGAAAACCTCATATTTAAGCACGGTTGTTACAATAACCATGGTTATAAAGCACAATTGTTACCATAACCATGATTATAACTAGTATTATAATGCACGTTTATGAACACATTTAATCACGATTGTAGTGGCAACCGTGATTAAATAGGGTCTTATTTAACCACGGTTACCAACAACAACCGTGATTAAATATGGTCTTATTTAACCACGGTTGCCAACAACCATGATTATATATGTTCTATAACAATTATGAATCGTGATTAAAAGCCCTTATCTATTACCACGGTTGGAACAACCATGGTCTATGAACCATGATTAAAAGCCTATTTTAACCGTGATTAAATCCCTTTTCTACACTAGTGGTTGTGGAAAGGAAAAATAGATCTCTACAAGAAATGGCCAAAACAATGCTTTATGAAAATGATCTTCCAAAATATTTATAGGCAGAGGCTGTGAGCACTTCTTATTATAATTAAAATAGAATTCTTATCAAACCTATACTGAAAAGACTCCTTATGAATTGTGGAAGGGAAAATACTCAACATTATCATATTTCCATTCCTTTGGGTGCACTTGTTATATTCTTAACACAAAGGATCATCTTGGAAAACTTGATTCTAAGTGTGATAAAGGGATATTCATGGGGTACTCAACCACATCAAAATCTTTCAGAGTTTTCAATACTATAACTCAGACTATTGAGGAATCAATGCATGTAAGGTTTGATGATCTTGAAGAGACTGACAGGAAACTGAAAGATCTAAAACTTATTGATGTAAGTATGCAGTAGCAGGAATCTAAACAAGATCAGTAAGATTCTGATCCCGCACAATCAAAACCAACAGAAGATGGAAATAAAGAATTTGAACAACTGCCATCAATGTCTGAACCTGAGAAGCATAGAGACTGGAAGTTTAAGACTTATCACCCTTTAGAACTCATCATTGGAGATCAAGCAGCTAGAGTTAGGACCAAATCAAAACTTCTTAATCAGTTATCCATTGCCCTTGTATCATAATTGGAACCAAAATCTGTAAGTGAGGCTTTTGAGGATACAAACTAGGTCATAGCTATGCAAGAATAGCTGCATCAGTTTAAGAGGAATAAAGTCTGAACCCTTGTCCTAAGGCCCAAGACCAAGAGCATAATTAGAACAAAATGAGTGTTCATAAATAAGCTTGATAAAGAAGGCAAAGTTATCAGAAACAAAGCCAAATTAGTAGGACACGGCTACAACCAGCAAGAAGGATTAGATTTCACTAAAATTTTTGCTCTTGTAGTCAGACTTGAGGCTATTAGGATACTCCTTGCATTTGTTGCTTATAAAAGAATCAAATTATATCAGATGGATGTTAAGAGTGCTTTTCTGAACGAGTTTATTGAAGAAGTTTTTATGAAACAACCCCCTGATTTTAAAGATATTTCTTTTCCAAATCATGTTTATAGACTTAGTAAAACACTGTATGGTCTAAAACAAACACCTAGAGCTTGGTTCGACAGACTCGGTTCCTTTTTTATTTCAAAAGGCTTTACTGGAGGAAAAGTTGATACAACCTTATTCAGAAAAGGCTCTCACAAAAACTTTATAATTGTGCAAATCTATATAGATGATATTGTTTTTGGTGCTACTGATGTAAGTCTATACAAAAAGTTTTCAAAAATGGTGCAGGTTGAATTTAAAATAAGTATGATGGGAGAACTCAAATTCTTCCTAGGCTTGCAAATCAAATAGACTAATGATGGTATTTTTATCCATCAGTAGAAGTACACTAAGGAGTTACTTAAAAAGTTTAAAATGGTTGATGCTAGGCCAATGAGCACTCCTATTCATCGTAATTGCATAATCAATAAAGATGAGTCTGGTACATTAATGGATCAGACTTTATATAGAGGAATGATTAGTTCACTTCTATATCTCACATCCAACAGACCATATATAATGTTTAATGTCTATATATGTGCAAGATACTAATTAGACCCAAGGAATCACACTTGTCTGCATTGAAAAGGATTTTGGGGTATCTTATAGGTACCACTAACCTTGGGCTGTTCTACAAAAAAACAAACTCATTCTTCTTATTTAGATACTATGATGTAGATTTTACTAGAGACAAAGTGGACAAAAAAACACAAGTGGTGGATGTCACTTTCTTAGTTAAAGTCTGATTTCTTGGAGAAGCAAAAGCAAAACTCTATTGCTCTTTCAACTACAGAAGCTGAATATATGTCTGCAACAAGTTATTGTTCTCAACTTCTTTGGAAAAAATACCAACTTGAAGACTATTCAATTAGAGAAGAAGAGATCCCTGTGTTATGTGATGACACAAGTGCCATAAATCTATCCAAGGATCCCATTTAGCACTCCAAAGTCAAACACATAGAGGTGAAGTATCACTTCATTAGAGATTATATACAAAAATGTATTCTAAATATGAAGTTTGTAAATAGAGACCATCAGTGGGCAGACATTCTAAGAAAGCCTTTAGTTGAGGCTAGATTTGCTTTTATTAAATAAAATTTAAATTTAAGAAATATTGATTAATTAAAAAGTCTATCATTTATTAAATCTGTTTACTTTCTTTAAACATGAAGTCTGTATGAATGCATGATAAATATGTTTATTGATTGTACAAGTCTAATCATGCTTAACCTATAAAAGCTAGGACTTCTCTTCTTATATACTGAGAGGTTAATTAATCTAGAATAACCTTTTTGTTTTTTGTCTTAACCGTTTCATTTCTTTTTCGGAATTAACTTTAAAACATCCCATGTGGCAAAGTTAATGGTTTTTATGTAACTGTCATCTGAACTATTTTTCTCTCTCCTTTCAGTTGAATAATTTTTCCCTTTTTAAATATGTGTCTTTTTATTTTTCCTCCTCTGTGCTAACTTTTGCTTTCTCTTTGTGAAACCCTTTCTCTTCCAAAACTCTAAAACCTTTCTTCTTCCTCAAATCTCTTCTTTGCAATGGTTGAATCCTTCTTAGTCAAGGACATCGTTGAGTCCTCTTTTTTTGACCTTGGGCATCATAAACTCGATGGTCGCCGATGTTACAAAAGAACTAAAAGGAATTAGCTAGACTCATTTTTGCACAAACAGAGAACCATATTCTCCTTCCTTGGTCTAAGAATTCTGCAAGACTGTTCATGTGGATAAAAAGAGGTTTGCCATCTATAGCTTTCTCAAAGAAAGACAGATTGAGATTTCAGAAGATATGATCTCTGCTTCCTGTGGTTATGCTTTTGGTGGGTTAGTTTTCATGGAGGATTTCAAAAGTGTGGAGGTTTCTACACTGGACATCAACTAGTTGCTGTATGGAAGGATGCACCCTTCCAAGCTTGTATCTGGAAACATTTTTCCTAAGGTTAAGATGCTTCATCTTCTGATTAAGCAGGTTTTCTGCCCTAGGAAAAGTGCCAAGGATACAGTTTCTAAGCTGGACCACTTTTGCATGTACCACATGCTTGTGAAGGAAAAGTCAACCTTGCCAACATCATTCTGACCTATCTAATTTCTTTAGTGGAGAAGAAACAGAAGAAGATACCTTATCCTGTTGTTCTAATCAAGATTTTTACACTTGAGAATGTTCTAATGAAATATGTAGCAAACATGACTCAAAGCTCTCATCTGGTGAGTAAGCTTCTAACCTTCTCACCTTTGTTGGACCATTCCATGGAAGATTCTGATGCTTCTCCTGCTAAGAAGCAATCTATTCCCTAAATGGATTTCAAGACAAAGAGGAAAGCTGGTGAAGGCCCAAGGATGCTTGTAGTCAAGAAGGCTAAGACTGCTCGTGTTAAACGTGAAGAATCTGCTTCACCTATCAAGGCCCAGCCTTAGAACGTTGCTCCTCATCTCTTTCATTTGAAGAAGGTAGCTCTAGACTTTAGGGTCCAAGCTACTAAGAGGACTGTCCCAGTGTAACATCCTAAAATTTTATATGAATATTTAATTGAGAGAAATAAATAACAAATAATTATATATGAAATGATTAATGTCCCAAAAGTTTAGAAATGATTTAATTGGGATTTATTATGACTGCTCATAATTATTGAAGCTAAATAAGTTAAAATTTATATCCGAATAGAATATGGGTGTCGGACCAAGTATCTTCGATTGAGATGCTATTGGTTAGGGCTATTAAGAATATTATTATGAATCTGAATATATCTTCGAAATAATTTTTAGATAAAGTATTGAGCCCAAACAGTGATCCTGTTTGTTATAAATCGGAGAAGTGTTAATGATAGATTAAGTTTTAAAAAAAAACCCTTATTCTTCACTCTCTTTTCACGTTGGGTTTTTCCTCTAAGACAAATACACATTGCTCTCTTCTCCTTCATTCTTATTCTCATTCTCTTTATCTTCTTCCTTTCTTAAACCCTAGAAAGTGGTTTTATGCATCTTCCCTCCATTTTTTCAAAAATCCCCACTGGACTTGAAAGAAATGGTGGTGACTTGAAGCTCTCCCCCTTATTCCTCTAAATTTTATGCTCTCTCTCCCTCTCTTGGTATCCATTCTCTTTTCTTGGCTTGAGGTAAGTCCTTCACCATTTTTAATGAGTTAAAGCCCTAAGTTTGCGTTATGGTGGTTAGGTGAGTGTTTAAATGCATGTGAGTTGTTGTGAGAGCCATTGAACATGCAAATCCTAAGGTGGGGTGTAATTAATATAAACTTTTATGTGCATTGAAGAGGGTACATAAAAATGCCATGGTAACAGTGGAAACTATAAGCATTTATGATGGTTATTGGGTTTTTGATAAAACCCTAACCCTTGATTTTAGGGAAATATAAAATATGAGTGGAAGGAATATTTATTGATATTATGGAATGTTATTAATGAAGAGAGATACCAAATAAAGATGGTTGGTAAACCATTAATGATGGGTGATAACCCTTAATAATGGTAGATGATAAATAATGGTGGTTGAAAGCCATTAATGAGTAAACCCACTAAGGGAGTTGTGTGTGAAATTGGTATGTATGAGTAACTAAATTTTTGTGTTGTTGCCCCTTTGAATATAATGAATTTTGGTTAAAGGGAAGGAATTCCCGAAACCTAAGAAAATAAGGAAATGAAACCTATTACAAGTCGTAATATAATAAGACTCATATATATGCATTAATTGTATACAATAATTGAAAATGATATGTGGTCCTACAATTATTTAATGTAGGGTTTGATAACTCTAGTGAGGTGGGGCCATCTAACCCAGAAGAGTACTTCTCTTGAGGTAGGAGAGGAGTATATTTTTCAAATGCATGATTTAATTTTTATGAGGATAATGTATATATCAATGCATATTTGCATGTTTTTCCTTGTATGGATATACTACCTCTAAGGTGTGCTATTAATTAAGATTGATTCTATGATTGATGGTTGAATTTGGATTAACACATTTGATGTGGACATGAATATAGAATATGATGGTCGGCATGCTTTTTGATTTCCATGTGTGGATTATTGTTGATGCAAGTCTTTAGCTATTACGATATGAATGGTATGCCTTGAAGGGCTTTGTAATTGGTTATACACCACTAACTATAACGTTAAATGTGAATTATACCCCTAAGTGAGAGGGTAAGGAATTCTTGTGAAGCTAAGGCTAGCATATGCATTGTTGCATTCATGGCATAACATTTATATGTAGTTTGCGATCACAAGATATATTGAAACAAAGAAAGCCTTGCGGGACCAAGAAGGAGTACCCTTGTGTATGGGAAACTAATATGTGAGCGGTTAAAAATGATTGCGATCACAAGGCGTATTGAAATGATAAAGGTCTTATAAGACTATAAGAAAGAGGACCCTTGCGGGGGAACTAGTATTTGAATGCTCAATTAGTGGTTACGATCGCTTGATATTGTTGAGAAAATGTAGATCTTGCAGGATCTTGAGAAAAGCACCCTTGCGGGGGATAAAGGCTTAAACAACTATGTGTGGTTGCAATTATTTGAAAAACCATATGCACATGGGTTATGAGAAAATGTTTCGAATTGGATCCATTGTATATGCATTATACAGTATGATATATGCATTATCTATATGAACATGGCATATGAGTTGAGGGTGATCAAAAGAATGATACCCTATTGAGTGTGTAAATTGAGAATTAGACCCCAGGGTGATTAGGCGAGAAGGACGTCACTCAAGCGGGTTCTTGTGGATTTGATTTCCTGTGATTTTTGCTCAAGCGAGAAAGACACACTCGAGCGATTTCTTGAAGAATTGATTATGTCTCATTTTCGCTCAAGTGACCTAGGTCTTGCTCGAGCGAATTCTTGAGGAAATGGTTTTGTGATGTTTTCGCTCAAGCAAGGGGTGTCTCGCTTGAGAGAATTAATTGTGAAATTGGTTCTAGACTGTTGTCACTCGGGCGGATATGGCTCATCCAACCAAATTGTTGGGTCTAATTGTATGTTGTCTCTCGCTCAGGCAAATCAGAGCTCGCTTAGGCGAATGGTGCTTCGCTTAAGCGAATTGGTCAGGATTCTATTGTCTTGTTCATTTCCTCATTTTTGGGCCTTTTCTCATATCTTCATATATGAGACTAGGCGTATGCCCTGTATATATTTTCTCTTCCGTTATAAACTAATTTATCTTGTATATACACAATAGAGTGAATTATTTATCGATCCAGTTTATAGAATTCTTTAACCTCAGACTTCGATTTTCTGTGATTTGGGTCTTTATTTAAAGATTGGGCGTTCAAACTTTAAAATGTGAAAAAAAATTATTCATATTTTATTGATTTAATTATGTTAATTTTATTGAGATTCAGACCCGGGGAATCGGGGTCTGACACCCTATTCCTGAAGAGTCTGATGACTCTGATGATCAGAATCCTATAGGGCTACTAAAAAGAATTCAAGCTTTATCACCTTATCCTCCCACTTCATCACCTAAGAAGAATAAGTCTGTTCCACTCTTATCCCAATAACAGAAGCAGAAGTCTATGCTTTTTTCTTCTCAGCAACAAAAGAAGAAGTCTGTTCAGACCCTTGCTCATGACAAGGTTCGTGAGTTCATGAAGAACCATGCAAAGCTCTATCCAGATATAGATACCAACAGTTGGTCTGGTGAACAATGGTTTCAAAGGTTTTGAGTTGCACACTTAGTAGTGTACCCAGGAAAGACAATATAAACCAGAGCAACAAGAAAAAGCTCTGAAGGAAAGGGAAGCTCTTCAAGAGTAGAAGAAGGAAAAGCTAAAGAAGATGTCAGGGTCTGACTCCTCATCAAGGTCTGTACCTCCTTCCCTTCATTCTATTGCTCAACCTTCTCAAACTTCCCAATCATCTCAACCATCCCAACCCTCTAGCTCATCCTTTATTCCACTCCATGCACGCTTCATACCCAGCCCTCCATTTCTACCAAAACAAACAACACTATTCCCTCTATCCTTGTTGAACCTCATTTTGATCACCTTATCATAACCCGACTTATCCACAACCAAGATGAATTGGGATATCATCACCCCTTAAACCAAGCTATCATCAATGCCCCTGGTTTTTACCATAGGAAAGTCAAAATCTTTTCTAACCCTCATTTCCCACCTCCTATACCCATAGAAGACATCCTGCTGAACCCTTCTCTCACTACCCAATTTGACCTCATAATGGTACATGCTTTTATAAGAGAAAGAAAGATAATTTTGTGTGTTAAGGAGTGTAATATCCCAAATTTTATATGAATATTTAATTAAGAGAAACAAATAGAAAATAATTATATACGAAATGATTAATGTCCCAAAAGTTTAGAAATGATTTAATTGGGATTTATTATAACTGTTCATAATTATTGAAGCTTAGTGAGCTAAAATTAATACCCGAATAGAATATGGGTGCAGGACCAAGTATCTCCGATTGAGATGCTATTGGTCAGGGTTATTAAGAATATTATTGTGAATCTGAATATATCTTCGAAATAATTTTTTAGATAAAGTATTGAGTATGAACGATGATCTTATTTTTTTTAAAATAGAGAAGTTTAATGATGAGTTAAGTTTTAAAACAAAAAACCCCATTCTTCATTCTCTTTTCACATTGGGTTTTTCCTCTAAGACAAATACACATTGCTTTCTTCTCCTTCATTCTTATTCTCTTCATCTTCTTCCTTTCTTAAACCTAGAAAGTGGTTTTGTGCATCTCCCCTCCATTTTCGTTTTTCACCATTGGTCAAGAAGAAGACATGGTGGCTTGAAGCTCTCCTCCCTCCTCTTGGGGAAACTTATTTTGTTTGTTGGCTTGAGGTAAGCTCCTTATCGTCCTATTGAGTTTGTGCCCAAGATTGTGGGTTCTTGTTATTGGGAGAGTGTTAATGCATACGGGTTATTGTGGGAACCGTTAAATATGTAAACTCTTTGGTGAGGTGTCTTAAATGTCACATTTATGAGGGATGGTGATGGTATGTGGAAATGGCAATTAATGTAATGGTGGAAACTATACGTATTTATGATGGTTGTTGGCTTTTTGATAAAACTTTAACCCTTGATTTGGGGGGAAATGTAAAATATGAGTGGAATGAATATTTATTGATGTTGGGGAATGTTATTAATGAAGAGAGATAGCTAATGAAGATAATTGGTAAATTATTAATGATGGGTGGTAACCCTTAATGATGGTAGGTGATTAATAATGGTGGTTGGAAGCCATTAATAAGGAAACCCATTAAGGGAGTTGAGTGTGGAATTGATATGTGTACAGGTAACTTAATTTTGGTGTTGTTGCCCCTATGAATATAATGAATTTTGGTTAAGGGAAAGGAATTCACAAAACCTAAGAAAATAAGGAAATGAACCTTATTGCAAGTCGCAATATAATAAGACTCATGTATATGCATTAATTGTATGCAAGAATCAAAAATGATGTTGAATGAGTCATTTGATGTGGTCCTACAATTATTTAATATAGGGTTTGATAACTCTAGTGAGGCAGAGCTATCTAACCCAGAAGAGTACTTCTCTTGAGGTAGGAGAAGAGTATATTTTCTAAATGCATGATTTAATTTTTATAAGGATAAGGTATATATCAATGCATATTTGCATGTTTTTCCTTGTATAGATATACTACCTCTGAGGTGTGCTATTAATTGAGATTGATTCCATGATTGATGGTTGAATTTGGATTGACACATTTGATATGGACATGAATATAGAATATGATGGCCGACATGCTTTTTGAGTTCCCTGTGTGGATTATTGTTGATGCAAGTCTTTAGCTATTGTGATGTGAATGATATGCCTTGAAAGGCTTTGTAATTGGTTGTACACCACTAATTATAACGTTAAGTGTGAATTATACCCCTAAGTGAGAGGGCGAGGAATTCTTGTGAAGCTAAGGCTAGCATGTGCATTGTTCATGGCATAACATTTATATGTGGTTGAGATCACAAGATATATTGAAACAAAGAAGGCCTTACGGGACCATAAGAAGGAGTACCTTTGCATTAGAGAAACTAATATGTGAGCGATTAAATGTTGTTGTAATCACGAGGCATATTGAAATGATAAAGGTCTTGCAGGACTATGAGAAAGAGGACAGCCCGGGGACTAGTATTTGAATGCTCATCAGTGGTTGTGATCGTTTGATATTATTGAGAAAATATAGATCTTGCAGGATCTTGAGAAAAGCACCCTTGCGGGGGATAAAGGCTTAAGCAACTATTGTAACATCCTAAATTTGAAAATTTTAGAAAATAACTCATTAAGGCGGTGGCTTATTCTTTTCCCATACGCCTTTAGCATTTTGGGTCTAATTTTCTCAAATGATACTTGATTGGAATGATTCTGGTCACGTTCACTTTGTTTTGAAGAGATCTTTAATCTCTATTTCTGGGCTCTATCCCAAATTCTCAATTTGTCATGCTCAAATTTAAGGATTTAGTAAATTCATCATAAAATCATGATTATTCACATTTTTATCCTGTGCATGGTTAGTTCAGAAATTCATAACTCTCTCATATGATCTTTGTTTCTTGTAAACTTGGTGTCAAAATCTCCGTAACAAAATGAAAATATAGAACCCCTGGACTGTTTCATTTTGATACTAACTGTCTGTAGAAAAAATTGCATATCTCCCTTGTCCGAAACTTAAATCACTTCATTCTTTTTGGTATAGATTTGTATTGAAATTATCTATAATAATTATGAAGGGTACGAAACCCAATTCTCAAAGGATAATTTTTGGTGAATTTATTTCTGAGCATATACCTGATTCGAAGACGATTAGAGCTTCCTGACGTATTTTGACTATATCTCACTCAATTCTTGATGGATTTTTTTTGTGCTTTATATTAAATAGAACAAAAAGTTCTACAACTTTTGTGTTTAGACCCTTTCCAAATTTAGCCTGCATCACCCCTTAAAGTCTCGCACAAAATTACGTGCAAAACTGGATAACTTAACTACTCCATGCAACATGGTCCAATAAGCTTGCAACACCAATGGGCACTTGTTCCAATCAGCCTCACCCCTTGTTCAGCAAGTTTACCACATGTCCTCCTCTCCTAAACTCTTCTCCCATGCATAACTACAACCCATCACTTATCATTATCAAACTTATCCATCATAATCCGTAGCCATAGAGAGAGAGAGAAAAGAGTGTAGAGTTTCTGGACCAGCATACTTCCCTCAATGATCTCTGTCAATCCCACCGTTGGATCGGCCTGAAACTTTGCGAGTGTGTTTTCAACATCCTCCTCTACATTCTCACCGTTTATATTTTCAGTTCGACATCTGTAGGTGGAGACATCGTGTTCAAACAGTGACCCTATTCCAGTTCACAGGAATTCTGACCAGCTTTAGAAAAACTGCCATTGCCGATTCGTTAATCGTTGGATTGGGCTAAAATTTTGGTATAAGATTCCTGAGGCGTGGTTCGAGGTACTGACCGTTGGGATCGTGGTTTTGAGGTTTATACTGGGAGATATTGTGCTTGAATAGTAGCACAAGTTTAAATCAGCGATTGACTCGGATCGTTCGGGGAGCGTTTGAGTTTTGAAATCAAGGATTCCAAGTAGGGGGAGCATTTACATTTTAAACGCATAGTTTATGAATGGTTTCGGGATAGTATTGTTATTATTAGTAAGAAATCTCAAATATATAATATGTGTGACATAATTTTGTTATGATATTTTCCGTTCATATATTATTGATATTGAATTTGGCATGAGATATATATATTGTATTTGTGAATTTGTTGTGATTCCTATGCATGATATGTAGTTGGATATGTGATGATAATATGAGTATATGCATGAGATGCAAATTGATATAGCATGGGATGCTTAAATTGATGAATAAATATGAAATATGATTGTGGTTTCGAGGATTCCACAAAAGACCTTGGGTGGGACTCAAGGCAAAACTGTAGGCCCGTCGGTTGTAACCGGGCTTTCTGAATTGGCAAGCGCACCAATCGTTTGTAGTTTTCGAAATTTAGATATCGTTCCACTGGGATTGAAAGTCCAATAACAACAGTAATCTTCTACTTACTATGGTAAATATGAAGGAAATTATGAACAAAAGAATGATTTATGTTCAGTTTATACAATATTCACAAGATAACATGGTTGAGTGATTCATAGGATAAAAATAAAATAAAATCTATCTAAAAAGTTGAGTTGCAATCTAGAATAGGTAAGATACTTGAGATAAACACAGATAAACAAATTATGTTGGAAATTGGATCCCTAATCTAGAATAACAATGAGGAACTCAAAACATGCATGTTTAATCATCAAGTTTCATGTCATTGCAGCTTAAAATCATTATAACCGATCCCTCGTGATATAAATTCTAAGAATTCACCGTAAAGTCCGATCCCTCGTGAGCTTTCTCAGTAAAAACTTGCATTAAGACCTGGCCTTATGGCAACAATGGTTAACAACCCCTATAGAATTGAGATACCAAGGGTATTCCAACTTTTTACTTTCGTCAAAACAAGTTTCAATACGGCATAAATAATCATTCTCCTGTTTGACATTTACACTAATAAAACCAGTTTCGATACACATGAAAATCATTCTCTCGTTTGACGTTCATATTAATAAAAGGTTGAAATACTAACATGGACTTGAATCATAAACATGCAGAGGTCGAATTCACAACATTATACTCAATAGATTAGTTCACCAATTCCAACATAAACAGATTAGTTACACATGGTAAAAGTAAAAACAACACTTACAGAGTTTGACATTACGAAGAAGACGATGGAAACTTCACAATACAACGATCACAATACACCGAAACACACTCAAGTATCTAGAAAACTATTCTAGAACTACAACTCACAAAAGAAGTACTCAAAGTCGAGCACAAGAGAGAAGAGAAGAGAAGTGTATGGAATGGGATGCTATGAATGGTGTTGGATGGCCCTATTTATAGGGCTGAGCAAGGGTGCTGACGCTACGCGTCCCTGTGACGCTACGCGTCAGATCCCTGACTCAGCCTCCATTAAACACTTGATAATGGCCACTTTCAATAATTAATCTTGATCATGCCTGGCCACTTGGACATGTTTCCACGAGTTTTGGCCAGTTATGCTGATTGGGGTGGCCCTTGGGCTGAGTGGAGTGCCCATTATTGGGTCCAAGTGGGGTGGTTGGCCAAAAGTAGGAGTGGAGACAACGCAGCACTGACGCTACGCGTGGCTGTGATGCGTAGCGTCAGCATCAAAAGTAGCTCTTGATGCTACGCGTGGGGTGAGGCTACGCGTCAGATCTCCAGTGTAATTTTCTCTTGATTTCTTAACTTTTTCACTGCAAAACGAGAGAAAATTGATCAAGGGCAGATTATTTCCAACAACACTCATTTATTGAATTTAAATCCTATTTTTCTAACAAATTAAACTAATTTTTATAATTTTTATGAAATTTTTATTTTAGATTTTATTGAAAATTTGAGGACTAACAAATACCCCCAACTTGAGACATTGCTCGTCCTCGAGCAAGAGAGAAAAATAAGAAAATAAAAATTTGAAATCAAATTTTTAAGTTAGTCCGAAAATTTATCACAAAAAATAATTACACAATTTCAACTATTCTGTAATAATCAAAAACTGATTCAAATATAACAAAGGTTTAATGATAAAATTACTTACAATATTCTATTAACAATCAAGCAGAATTTCAGGCTTACCTCACAAGTGTTTATCTCTATGCAATTGGTAACCTGTTTCACTCAATCAATCATAAAATCAAACGAATTTAACTTTGTTTGTCATCTAATCAATGGTTATTTATACAGAGTTAATTCGGAAATCACAAGGTCTTTTCACGGGTTGTAATGAGGCTTGGTTTACAAGAATCAATGGTTTTTCTTGGAATTTCAAAGACCTGAAATCATAAAAGAGCATTTTACAATCCTTAGGCTTTCTCTTGTTCCAAACTCTCATTTATTTTTTATTGATAAAAAATAAATACCCCCAACTTGATTCTTTTCACTATTTTTGACTTTTCTTCTCTTTTTCTTTTTTTTTTTTTTTGAAAAGAATCAAGTTGCTTATTTTCACTACCCATTTTTGTGAGAACACTCAAAATATTTTTCATTTATTTCAACTGCTCTTTTAATCAATCAAGTATAGGGAATGGTAAAAACAAATTTAGGCTATAAGGGTACCAAAGAATTTTATTTTAGGCTCAAATGGGCTTGCAAAGGATAAAAGACTTTTTACCAAGGTAAGCTGTTTGGCCCAAGGTTTCGTTTCACCAATAAATGTGCCTTGATCATTTTCCCGAATTTCTCTGTACAACAACACAAATCACAGATTAAAGCAAAATCAATTCAAATTGAAAATATGTCGATTAAAACCCTCAAGTGTGTAAAAAGGATCTCTCAACTCACCGGGTTATTGAAATTTGCTTGATGGTTAATAAACTTATTGTAATTAAATTTATCAAAATTCCTAAGTTATAAAGAATCAAAAATTGATTTTAACAAAATTGGTTTTATTGTGTAAAAACTCTAAGTGTATAAACTAACTTACTAACGAAAATTTGATTCATTTATTTAAAAGAAGAATTATTTTTCGAAAGAAAAATGAGCAAAAACGAATAAACACACCACACAATGATAAAAATGCCATAATATCAAATGTAAATATAAATGTAAATGTAAATCCAAATATAACTAGAATCAAATGTACTCAAAATAAATGAAGATGGCATCCTCAATCCTCCATCTGATCATCATCATCCTCCTCCTCCTCCTCATCATCGCCATCAGAGTCATGATGTGCACTAGAAGATCCACCAGTCTCAGGGTAGGTGGGTAAATCTCCAGGCCAAGCTACATGTGCTGCAAACTCGGCTGGGGTAACATAAGGTGCTCCCTCTCCCTGTAACCTGTACTGATAAAATTCATCGTGAAGATGAATATAAGCTCTGTGAGTGGCAGTCATCATCTGCATCATATGCTGATGCTCAAGTGTCATCCGGGCAAAGCCCTGTGTAACAGCATCAGCAGATGGAGGCTGCACTGGTGGTCTCCTCCTCCGAGGTCGGGGCTGAGCCTCCTGCTCTAGTGGTGGAAGCTCGCACTGCTGCACAAAATAATCTCTGTTTACTAGAACTTTAGGGACTCTCCCTGAAGAACTAGTAAACTCGGGTGAAGGTACAATGACTCCCTGCCTCCTCAGTAAGGCAGATATGATGAGAGGAAAGGGTATGGGGCGATTCACTTTATACCCAAGGGCATAAAAGTGAATCTGCTCGGAGATAAGCTCGGCGATATCAATAGTGTGGCCCTGGAGGATAGAATAAAGGAGGCAACAACGCTCCACTGGAAGGGAAGAAAGATGGGTGACAGGAGAGATATTATGGAGCATGAGATGGGACCACGCCTGGGCTATGGGGGTAAGCTGGGTCTTGAGGAGGTTAGATGGACTCCTTCCAACCCTACTCAGGTTGAAAAAGATTCCATCCTTGCTCAGAAAATGAGCAACCTCCTCGAGGGAGTATCCTAACTCTCCCTCAGCAAGAATCTTGTTTCTGTTTTCCTTCCAGAAACAAGTGTCATCCTCGGGAGTAGGCTCCCAAGGGTTACCCAGTATGGTACTGATGGTGTCCCGGTCATAAGAGATATGCCGGCCTCTAACCCAACTCGTCCGCTGCTGCCCAAGATTTGGTGCGTCCTGGCGGGTCCTATAAGCATTTGCGTAAAACTCCATCACTAAGATGGGGTCCCCCTCAGTAGGTAGGGAGAATAGAGGTCCCCATCTTCTCTGCTGTACTCTATCCTGCAGCTCAGGATAGTCTCCTGCACTCAGATCAAGGACCCTCTCCCAGATCAGTCTCTGGCCCTTGATCTGATGAAATCTCGCCCACTTCGCATCAGTGCGAAATCTAGTAGGATCCCTCGGTCCCAACACCTCCTGTCTCTGAGAATCTGGATCCTCAGAAGTGGTGTCAGTGTCTGTGGATTTCCTCTGTCTTTTAGAGGGACCGGCTGTGGGAATGGATTTCTTAGGTGCCATCTGCAAAAAGTAAAAATTTAAAATTAAACACACACTAAATAAATCACACACAAGCAAACAATTATTTGTAAAATATTTTTGGGTTTTCTAAAATTTTTCACAAATAAAAATGCAATTCAACGACATATTTTTGAATTTTTTACTATTTAAAGAAATTAACATACATATATTTAAATAATATACAAAACAAAATACAATTTATTCAAAATTCATACAAAGTTGCAAGAAAGTATAAATATAAACTAAGAAAATTTATTAATTTCAAAAGAAAACAGCAAACAACAAACAAAACAGCAAGATTTAAAAACAGAGGCTGACGCTACGCGTGGTGTGACGCTACGCATCAGCCTGTTCTGCCCACGCTACGCGTGTATGGGACGCTACGCGTGGGCTTACAGTTCATCCTCACGCTACGCGTCAGTGGGACGCTACGCGTGGGATGCGCAGAAAAAAGAAAAAACAGGGGTTGCACAGCAGCAACCCCTTTTCAACCTACACTACATCCATTCAATCCCTAACTCCTAACAGCAATCAATCCCAATGGTCTTCTAATCCTAATCCTAACCACATTTATTTCTACAAATTAAAAATCAAAAACAAAACTAAAGAGAAGGGATTAGAATACTTACTTGTGATTCCTTGAGCAATGGGATTGAGAAGCTTGGGAAGAGAAAAAAAGGGAGTTTCTAAACTTTAGGGTTTTTGAAAGAGACTAAAGTGAAGCAGAGAGGGAATTTTAGGTTTTAAAACCTAAGATGGGCCTCTCTGGTTTAGTTTTAAAAACTGAACGTGGGCTCTGACGCTACGCGTGTATGGGACGCTACGCGTGATACCCAAAATGCAGAGTCCACGCTACGCGTCAAGGGGGCGCTACGCGTGGGCTTCTGTTTTTGATTTTCCAAAATTTTGATTTTCAAAAACCTTTTCTTTTCAATCTTAAACTCCTTTTCTTTTCAAAATAAAATTCTATCTAATTATTTTTGAAATATGTTTTTTTTTTTTATGAAAAACAACCTTAAAAACAAAAAGAAAAGAATGGGTTGCCTCCCATTGAGCGCTAGGTTTAATGTCTCCAGCCAGACATTACCTTTGATTAATCAGGTGGTTTCCCAATATTCTTTGAGGAATCACCTGTCTTTTTCTTCCTTCTTCTTTTCCGATGCCTAATTACCTGTTTTTCATCTTTCAAAGCATCGGTTAATTCAAAACAATTTAATTGATTGGGAAGAGATATACCTGGTTCGGTCGAAAGGTGAACCTTTGCCTCATTACTTATCCTGAGGTGTTCATGAGCACTGAAGCTTACCTCTTCTTCATAAACTTTGACTGCAACCATACTTTGATCAACATCCACTTTGATTTTTGTAGTCTTCATGAAAGGTCTTCCTAGGATCAGGGGGATCTCAGTATCCTCCTTCATATCCAGAAAGTCAACTTTGAAGTGGTACTTGTCAACCTTTACTAACACATCTTCCACAATCCCAACAGGCTTTTTGACAGAGCGATCCGCAAACTGTAATTCTGTCTTTGCTTCTTTTAGCTCATATTCACCAATGCGTTTTATTAAATCTAGAGGTATCAAGTTGATGTTAGCCCCTAAATCTAATAACGCATTCCTGATGTTGATATTTCCGATTGTTACAGGAATGGTGAAACTCCCCGGATCTTTACATTTTTTTGGGGTTATACAGTTTGTTTCTTGCTCTGTATCTCTTTGCATATTTTTTCTTTTTCATTTTTTTCATTTTTTTCTATTTTTTCACTTTCTTTTTCTTCTCCTTCTTTCTTTTTCTCACTCTTTTCTTTACAATCAATTTTTACAATATCAATAGAAACAGCATTACATTGTTCCCTTGGGTTTTGAGTGTTTGCAGAAAACCCAGAACTCTTTAATTCAGCTATTTCTTTTGCGAGCTGACCCATTTGTATGTCTGATGCTTTTCGGGCAGCTTCATTTGTCTCTACAAACTACAATAGCTGTTGAATAGCTTCCTCTATTCTTGTCAACCTTGCATTGTCAGTTTGTTGTTGCTTGAATTGATTGTTAGGAGGTCTGTTGGAAGGTCCAGCATCTTGTCTCCAGCCAATATTCTGATTTTGCCAACCCTGCAGGTAATTGTTAGGAAAAGAATTTCCATGATTAAAAGGATAATTACCTAAGGGTGCTCTTTGATGGTTCATGAAATTGGCTTGCTCTTGCTCATTTCCACAGTAACCACATGGTTGTTCTCCCATGCAGTGCGTGCATGCTTTAAGTTGAGCAGGGGGTGGTGATGCTACTTGAGCAATTTGAAGTTTTTCCAACTGCTTGCTCATAACTTCAATTTGTTGGGTCAGTAATTTTTGCTGAGCCAACACTGCATCATTTACTCCCAATTCGAGCATTCCTGGCTTCCTTTGCATATTACCTCTTTCATGCTTTGCTTGTCGGTCACTAATAACCATTGATTCCAATATTTCTATGGCTTCTTCCACAGTCTTGTTCATTAAAGAACCACCTGCACAAGCATCTAACATCATCTTGAACTGAGGCAATAAACCATGGTAAACGATTTTTACCTTCTCGGCATCGTTCAGGTTGTGGTTTGGGCATTTTCTCAAGAGTGCCTTGAATCGTTCCCATGTTTCTCCTAATGATTCATCATTATTTTGAGAAAAAGAGTGTATGGCTGTCATTGCTTCAAAATATTTTGAAGGAGAATAAAATCTTTCCAAAAATTTTCTTTCAACATCGGACCAGTTTGCAAAACTACCCGGTGGACAAGATTTAAACCATTCTTTTGCTTTCCCAATCAATGAAAAAGGAAAGAGTCTCATGTAAACAGACTCTTCTTGATTGGGTTCAAAACCAATTGTGCTGCATAACTCATAAAAAACAGTTAAATGTTCATATGGTTCTTCATGATTTAAACCAGCAAATTGGTTATTTTGAATAATATTTAAAGTGGCAGGTTTAATTTCCACTGGTAAAACTGGTCCTTGAAACATTCTCGAAACTCGGGGTGGACCATTTATAGCAGCAAACTGTCCCAATGTTCTCCTTTCAGCAGCCATATTTGAATTTTCAAAAATTTTTGAAGTAGAAGAAGAATTAGTTTGTGTTTTAGATTTCAAAGACTTGATTTTCCTTACAAACCTTTCTATCTCAGGATCAAAATAAATTTTACCTGCGGTAGATCGAGTTTGCATACACAAACTAGACAAAGAAAGTTAGTGTAACAATGATACGAAATAAATAAAAAATTATCTAAGGTAAAAAAAATATTTACTACGGTAATTAAAATTTTACTGTTTTACTGAAACAATTCAATCCCCGGCAACGGCGCCAGAAAACTTGTAGGCCCGTCGGTTGTAACCGGGCTTTGTGAATTGGCAAGCGCACCAATCGTTTGTAGTTTTCGAAATTTAGATATCGTTCCACTGGGATTGAAAGTCCAATAACAACAGTAATCTTCTACTTACTATGGTAAATATGAAGGAAATTATGAACAAAAGAATGATTTATGTACAGTTTATACAATATTCACAAGTTAACATGGTTGAGTGATTCATAGGATAAAAAGAAAATAAAATCTATCTAAAAAGTTGAGTTGCAATCTAGAATAGGTAAGATACTTGAGATAAACACAGATAAACAAATTATGTTGGAAATTGGATCCCTAATCTAGAATAACAATGAGGAACTCAAAACATGCATGTTTAATCATCAAGTTTCATGTCATTGCAGCTTAAAATCATTATAACCGATCCCTCGTGATATAAATTCTAAGAATTCACCGTAAAGTCCGATCCCTCGTGAGCTTTCTCAGTAAAAACTTGCATTAAGACCTGGCCTTATGGCAACAATGGTTAACAAGCCCTATAGAATTGAGATACCAAGGGTATTCCAACTTTTTACTTTCGTCAAAACAAGTTTCAATACGGCATAAATAATCATTCTCCTGTTTGACATTTACACTAATAAAACCAGTTTCGATACACATGAAAATCATTCTCCCGTTTGACGTTCATATTAATAAAAGGTTGAAATACTAACATGGACTTGAATCATAAACATGCAGAGGTCAAATTCACAACATTATACTCAATAGATTAGTTCACCAATTCCAACATAAACAGATTAGTTACACATGGTAAAAGTAAAAACAACACTTACAGAGTTTGACATTACGAAGAAGACGATGGAAACTTCACGATACAACGATCACAATACACCGAAACACACTCAAGTATCTAGAAAACTATTCTAGAACTATAACTCACAAAAGAAGTACTCAAAGTCGAGCACAAGAGAGAAGAGAAGAGAAGTGTATGGAATGGGATGCTATGAATGGTGTTGGATGGCCCTATTTATAGGGCTGAGCAAGGGTGCTGACGCTACGTGTCCCTGTAACGCTACGCGTCAGATCCCTGACTCAGCCTCCATTAAACACTTGATAATGGCCATTTTCAATAATTAATCTTGATCATGCCTGGCCACTTGGACATGTTTCCACGAGTTTTGGCCAGTTATGCTGATTGGGGTGGCCCTTGGGCTGAGTGGAGTGCCCATTATTGGGTCTAAGTGGGGTGGTTGGCCAAAAGTAGGAGTGGAGACAACGCAGCACTGACGCTACGCGTGGCTGTGATGCGTAGCGTCAGCATCAAAAGTAGCTCTTGATGCTACGCGTGGGGTGAGGCTACGCGTCAGATCTCCAGTGTAATTTTCTCTTGATTTCTTAACTTTTTCACTGCAAAACGAGAGAAAATTGATCAAGGGCAGATTATTTCCAACAACACTCATTTATTGAATTTAAATCCTATTTTTCTAACAAATTAAACTAATTTTTATAATTTTTATGAAATTTTTATTTTAGATTTTATTGAAAATTTGAGGACTAACAAAAACCTCTTGAGCGAGGCTCGGGGTTAGCCCGTGACACTACCGTTGTCGTTAAGAGTGATTGTGTCACATGAGAGGGCAAACGGTTTGGTACCAGTAAAATGGCCGGATCAGCTGAGAGCTGAGTTATGGCTGAGAGCCAGTGTTGCAACACAAAAATTAAAACTTAATGGATCCATATAATTGAGCATATTTATGCATTGATATATGTTGTTGAGAACAACATGAGTGGTATAATTATATGAGAATATGAGATTGAATGTTATATGATGAGGTTGTGTAGTATTGAATATGATTATATATGTTAATGAATTGGATACTTGATCCGAATCAATAACTGTCATTTGACATGTATATGCTCACCCCTATTTGTGGATATTTTTACAGTGGACTTAGGACGTGACGGAGATTGGTGAGAGGTCACCAAGATCGAGCGTGGAGTACTGTATATATATTGTATATAATGTATATAGTAGTTTCGTAGTAGCCTTGGCCGGCTCCTGTGCATACCTGTTTTGTTGTGTGTACATATATGTGTACATATAAATGCTTAGTTGAATAGGTAACTGACGGCTTCAGCTGGAAGCCTAGACCTATTTTGAGCATATGCTTGTTGTTATGGTGGATGATGATGTTGTATTATGGAGACCCTGGTTGGTCCCACCATATATATAAATGTGTGTGATATTTGATATATCCATGAAACTGTTGCATTGCTTAAATGGGTAGATTATGTGATGATGAACTGCACATTAGACGGTTGATGTAGTGATAACAGTGTAATTGTACTGTTCCAAAATCCTATTTTGAAATTGAAAGTAATTCGCGAAAAATTTATTTGGGTTTTAGAAACCTAGTTTTAAATATTAGGATGTTTCAACTATGCGTGGTTGCAATTATTTGAAAAACATTAGGTTATGAGAAAATGTTTCGAATTAGATCCATTACATATGCATTATATAGTATGACATATGCATTAACCATAGGAACATGGCATACGAGTTGGGGGTGATCAAGAGAATGATACCTTATTGAGTGTGTAAATTGAGAATTAGACCTCATTGTGGCACTTACTAAGTATGTATTGGTGTAGTAGTATTCACTTAATATTGCTTGTGGATTTCGATAATGAGTGTGATAATATTGTGAATTGACGATTTAGTCTTAATTGGTGGTGTCCTTGTTAATAAACTTATACATGAACATGAGTGTTCAATAGAAATTAATGAAATATGTGGCCTTATTGGTTGATTGAACTCCTTAATAGGAGAATATGGTAAATTGTATTCATATTTATGTTATTACAATTTATTTGATTTTCATCATTGAGAAAGTATGTTCACTCTCCATGTTGTCTATCTTTTTAGCCCTTGTGTTGTAGGCTACGACCATGGAGCAAAAGCTTTTCAATGAGACAAGGTATGGTATGAGGGAAGAATTGGTATAGATGCCTTAGCCAGCATGTTTTGGACAAATAACTTTTGTAAATCCATTTTTGAAATGGTTGTATATGGCATTATTTTGTATAGCCATGTTATAGTTTAGTGCCTTATGGATATGATGATGATTGGATAACTGATGACATTGACATCCTAGATTGGTAATTAATACACTAGGATCATTTGAATTGAATTTGTGATCATTTTGTATCACCATAAGAAGGATAATGATGATTTTAATAGATATGATCTTTGATGATGCATGTTGCATAGCGTGCATGATTGTGTTGTTGAAATTTATACATATTGGGAAGTGGATAGACTATATTCCCAAATAAAGATTAGTGCCTCAAATAGAGGTTGCCTATATTGCTCATATGTGACTCAGGTGTAATGTTGGTTGTGGCCAAATAGGCATAAATTATGATTTGATGCTTGGTTGGGCTAAAATGCCCTTAGATTGCCATTTATGCGTGGATTGATTTAGAGTCCAAATTATGGTGTGTGGCTTGTTGGAACAAGTCCTAAATAGGTGTTTAAATGTATGCCAAGTGTTGGTTTGGATCAATTTTGCATGGAATGAGTTTTGGCATATCATGTTGTATGAATTGCATAAGTTGGGATGCATTTTTTGATAAATTCTCTTAAGCGAGTGAAATCTCGCTTAAGCGAATTTGGCCTCGTATCAGTGTTATGGCCTCTACACCAATTTCCCTCAAGTGAAACATGGTAATTTCGCTCAAGCAGAGGAGTCTCCACTTAAGTGAATAAATTGAGAATTGGTTCTGTGTATTTTTTGCTCGAGCGAGTGAGGCGCGCTCGAGCGGATTCGTTTGGAATTGACACTGTCTCTTTTCGCTCAAGTGGATGCGGACTCTCTTAAGCGATTTCCTTCGAAAATGATTTGACATTTTCACTCAAGCGAGGGGTGTCTCGCTTAAGCAAATTAATTGGAAATAGCTATTGGACAATTTTTGCTCAAACGGATATGGCCCGCTCAAGCGAAATTATTGGGTCTGATACTCAGTTGTTTCTCGCCCAAGCGAATTTGAGCTCGCTCAAGCGAATGCTTACGAACTCGCTTAAGCGAAAGTGGCTTCACTTAAGTGAATTGACCAGGATTGCATTTTGCTTGTTTCCTTTTTCCTTTTCTCACGTTTTTGGGCCTTTTCTCATATCTTCATATATGGGACTAGGCGTATGCCTGTATACATTTTCTCTTCCGCTATAAACTCATTTATGTTGTATACATATTAGGGTGAATTATTTATTGATCCAGTTTATAAAAATTTCTTAATCTCAGTCTCCGGTTTCCCGAGGCTCGAGTATTTGGTTAATGATTGGACGTTCAAACTTCTAAAATGTGAAAAATTTACCTGTGTTTTATCGATTTAATTTTGATAATTATATTATGATTCGGGCCCGGGTAATCAGGGTCTAACAAGGAGCAAGGACCCCTTAGGCTCTTTGGTCGCCCCTATCTGAATCTCCGTGGAAAGAAAATTCTCATTGCACCAGACAAGCTCACCCCTCCTCTCAGGATTATGGACAAAAGGAAGAACAAGCTAGAGATGCATGATCCAAGACTCATTATTACCAACCAACATGGTATGAACCTTATCCCAAGAAACTTTCCATCTCTTCTCTGAGAAGCATCTTCACAGCCCCTGAGCTCAATGAAGACCATGCTCATGCTTTGTAGAATCATCAATTATGGATCATCAACTTTGAAGGCCAGTTCTCCAACACCTATGATAATAACCTTTACTTCCTTTATGGCTTTTAGGAATGTTGTGGCAGAGTTTTCAGGGATCATATTCTTTATGAAGGAATGTATCTTCCTTTAATTCCCAACCATATCAGTTTTCCCTCTATCATTGTTGTGTCTGTTCCAGGCTTTTTATGTGAACCGCTTGGTCGTCTAATCATTGTATCTCTTTATGCTTCAACCATCATTTCCTCATTATCTGGATTCCTCTATGATGCCCTATCTCTCGTTGATATCAAAAAGAGGAAAGTAGTCTAAGTTAGTCTAAGTTCTTTTGGGAGTTTATGATCAATGTCTTTGGGAGAGTAGTTTAAGTTGTTCATTTTGAGTTATTTTGTAAGAACTGAACTTTCACTAGTTTTAATGAAAAAATTTTGTTTCTTATATTTGTTTTATACATAGATAATTATAATTTTTTCTCTAATATATAAGTATATCATCTAATTGATAACACGATATGCTTTGATTCTTAAAATGCTATAAAAGATATGCCTTGCTTGATAAAATGAGTTATGCTTTGATATCTGTTTCACAAAGCTATGCATTGATGCTCTGATCAAACTTGCTCAATAATCTTTATGCTTTGATTCTTTTAGAGTCTAAATGTGCTCTGACCTTGTTATATCATGACAAGTTTGATGAATTTTTTTGGCTCATCCCTATCATATCTTGCTTATCATAGACTCTAATTAATAAAAGACTTAATCTTTGCTATCAACAAATAGGGGGATTTTTAGAACTAAGTCTATTTTATAAAGACTCTACTATTGGTGGTTCTTATCCTAAGATTTGTTAATAACACACATTAAGGCATTTGATTAAATAAAGTCTGCCTATGTATTATTTGACTTGTCTAATTAAGTGCTCCAGGTTAAAAGTCTGTAAGGAATAAACTTTAAATAAAAGGGAGAGCTTATCATAAAAGTTTGATATTGTTACACAAGTTTGTATGAGACTAAAGAAAAATTCAAGAGAAGTCTGACCCCAGTTGCACCATCAGGGTCTTATCTATGAAGTCCTGTCTCAGGTGGAACACATTTTGTTTAGACTTCAGAATCAAGACTTCCAAATATATAAAGACGTTATTCTTGTATTTATATCAAAGCTTAACATATCCTCCTTGAAGAAGGTTCAGAACTGATCCCCTTCTATGAAGACAGCTCGTATCATCAAAGAAGATAAGAAGACAAACATTTTTTAAAGATCCAAAGAATACAACAAAAGATCAATATTTGTTTTGATGATGCTCTAAACTATGCACATATCAAAGAGAACTACACTTATAATCAAAAGAAGTAAGGAGACAAAATAGTGCAAAAGCCAAAGCTTTTTATGGGAAGAAACCAAGAAGTAGTTCTGCGTATTTTAGAATTTTAGTACGCGTGTCAGAATGCTTTCAGAAGCTTAACTCTTTTTGCTCTACACAATTTTATGTTGAAAGAAGAAAGCCTGAGATTTTAAAAGAACACCATTTCAATACAAAGCTCTGACGTTGCTTCACACCAGACCTTTGTTCTCTCTTCACTTCTTAAGGTTTGGTGCTCTTAATGGCAAAAACTCCTTCAATGGATTCACAACGGCTATATCTCATCATCAGATTATCAAACGGTCTCTTTAAGTGATCTATAAATATGAAGAGATTCAAAGATTTGAAGAAGAACTTCCGAGATCTAAAAAGAAATCATTTGCAATCAGCTTACAAAGTTCTCTTTTTCATTCTTAGTTTTTATTTTAAGCAAAGACTTTCTTTGTAGTTCTACGTCCAGTAGACCTTGGTCTTTTGCTTTCTTACTTAGTGTATTAGTTCATATCATTGTATCTTTTCATACATTAAGTTCTCAGAAACACCAAACACAATTTTTCATTCAAATCAATATTTGTGTAAAGTTTGGTGTGTTGCCAGCCTTTAGTTTTTGTTGGGAAATAGTTTGTGGCCTGAAAAAGCTTTTGGAAGAATACTTAGGATTGAGCCAGGAGTGACTTGTTGAAAAAATACATGGGGTTAAGCCAGAAGTAGCCGGAGTCAAGAATACTTGTGGCACAGTCTGGTGCTGAAATTGTAAAAGGAGTTTTTACAATAATGGAAATCTTCAAGTTTGAAGGGACTAGACATAGCTTTTATGTTGGAAGTGAACCAATATAAATTCTCCATGTTCATTCTTTCTTTCCCTACACTTAACAGTCTAGTACAAAAGTATGATTTCTTGTGCTTGTAAAGTTTTTAAATTCCATATGAGAGTTTGAGACTTATTCAACCCCCCTTCTAAGTCTGACTCTGAACCATCACTCCATATGTGCAAGATATACACAAAAATGCAGTTTGATCTAACTTAACCCAAGACAATGCACAAAACCAATCAAATGAGTTTTAAATCAAGCAAGATTTTACACACAAGTCCTAAATGACCTAGAGAACCTATTGGCAACCTCTGGGGGATCAAATTCCCATTGGACCTCCATTTCACCTTTTCAGTTCTTAATTTCACCATTTATTTCATCTAAGATGCAATGTAAGTTCATCAAATCTTAATCCATCAATTCCATCATCATTCATCACCTCAATATGCATTTACACCATAATACATCTCACACATATAAACATGTACCTACCCATCATAATTATGTATAGATCATACTTGGCTTAATGCCAATCATATAGCTACATTAATTACTATAAGGCTTAATGTTATTCAACATATAAGTTCCATACCTATAGTCTACATCCACACACTAAATCAACATCATCAAACCATCAAACATAGTCACCAACATCAACCATTGCACCACAACCTAAGCTTGGAAATTTAAACCAAAATATCAAGTTAACTATCATATAACATATACACATATAAAATATAACTAAGTCATTACAATCACCATCACAACTACATTAACTCCACTACTTCCTTGGCATCCACTCTTCACTTGGCGCTTTCCTCTAGGGCATTTGCAACCTCCCTATCATTAGTTACTAAAAAGAAAAGCAAAGGTGAGTATTTGGAAATCATAATTAATATAGAATGGTACATGCCAAAAACCAATATCATATACCTCACCTACACATTCATTTTCCATCATTAAAATGCCTTACAAGATGAACAATTATCATAAACCCATCGGGCCATATCAGACACCATATACACCAAGTTAACTCTTATAACCTTCAAACACATTATACAATTAATCATCACCAATCTCACGATTCTTCTATCGCCATAACAAGCCCACCGGGCTAACAACAATATCATGCACGCTAATAAGAATCTATTCCCTTTCATCTCAAATCATCGCCAATACATCATCAATCAAGAAATTAAGGCAACATGTTTGTCAATATAATTCTTCCTTTGTTTCAATATCTCAAATAATCAAATAAATACCAATGAAAACATCACCAAGGGTCAAATCATGTAAAACACAACTGAATCTCAAACACTTTTAATGACATGCTAGTACCCAATTACTAAAAGGGTCGACCTTCAGTTGAAGATACTACTTGACACCCCGTGAACCCGACTTGGTCCACCGAGCTTGACTTGGCTCTCCACCTCAACCACTGGGTCCTACTTAACCACTAGGTAGCTCAACTGAGTCCTATTTGACCACAGGAGCCAAAAGCAAGGGGCAATATATATCATTGGTCATCCTCAACCATATAAACCACACATAAATTCATTTTAAATTCTAGTTCTTTTTATTAATTGGCATAAAAGCCTCACCTTTTAATTATTCAAGGTGACCATACAAACCCGGCCCATAAACATCCACTAGGGTGGCCACATAGACACACCCCTGAATAAAACAACACATGTAATTAAATCGCTATCAATTATACATTTTCAAACAATAGGGCGGCCATACAGACCAAACCCATAATCATAATCAAAATCTCACTTTGCAACAACCATTAAGGCATAATGACATAATCACTACCAATTAAATTTCACATACACATGCTATCTAACACAAATCATAGGTTTTCAATTCCACCGAACATAATCATCACCAAATACTATATCACTTCATGTTACTTATAACACATAATCCACCCAATTTGATCTATCACACGCCACATATTATTTAACATAATTTATACATTTTCTAAAATCGTTATTCCAATTTATAACGTAACATTCTATCACTTCAAATTAATTATCACTTTCGGTCTCCTAATTATATTACATAATATGAATCATTTCTTAAATTATTATTCATTTTATTTTATGTTTCAATCCTTGATAGCCAATTCTAATTAATTATAACATAGAACACCCTCTTACCTCGATTCCAAGCTTTCGTTAATTACTCTTTATGTCGATCTCATCCAACAACTTGATTATTCACTGCTCTGTTCCTAGTTTCAGCACCCACAATGCTCAACGACCTTCTAAAACCCATTCCGATACCTACAATTACCAAAACATGCCTTATGCATTACCATGTTCAGCTAGGAGAGGGGAAAGGGGAATACGAATTTGAAGCTACCCATTGTCACACATGCTTTACCCAAGCCTCACATTACCATAAACATGAAAAAACTGAAACCCCAAGCAAGACCCCATGCATAGCCATGAAAGAGAAACAAAAGGGAGAGAGAAAGCTTAAAATTTAAAACGCATATACACTTACCTCACCCTACCGATTCCAAAAATATGGTCAATTTAAGGTTCCGACATGAAATGGACCTCCAATTTAAATCTTGAAGCCACTGTCATGGAGGAAAAACAAAGTGGTCTCTTCTCTACCTTATGCACATGTGAGTTTGAAGAAGAAGAAAGGTAAAATTTGAAGTTTTAATGTCTTAAGGGCGCTATGGTCATTTCATCTTTTCTCTTTTCTTTTGAAATTTTCTTTTATAACCTTTTTAATAAACCTTTTTACTTTTAACCCTTTGGTAAAGTAAAATTTACCATCACCTATTTAATTTAATTTAAATTTTAATAATCAACCAATCAAATAAATTTATTTCATTTCATTGTCTTAATAATATGTAAATTAATTTATAATAATTAATAATGATTTTTGAAAAATCTAAATTAATTCCAAATACTTTATTCACTAATTTCTGCCAATAACCGATAATTAAATTTAATACTCGAAATGTTACACAAGTAGGAAGTGCGGGCGTTCAAGTTATCTAGTAGAAGGGCAACGTAGAGAATTGACCTTGGCTAAACTTTAGTTGTAAATGGATAATATGTTTTTGGAGCCTGCATGCCTCATTTTCTTTCAGAGTATGTAGAATTTTGTTGGATGAACCATGTCACTATCATATAATTGTTCTGAAAAGTTATTTTGCTATACTCAGCACACACAAAAAAACTTCAAATTTTCACAAATTAGGTAACACCTTAATTAAGTAGGACAATTTGGTGTGAAGAATTGTCCTAGTTAACCGAGGGCATTACAACTAGTGTCATAGAAGATTCTAACAAGAATATCTAATCAAATTCAATTATGAAAATTGTTAGATTGATAAAAGTAAGATAGTTATCTTAAATAATAATGGAAGAGACATTAAAATTAGCGATTCTTCCGATAATTTTCACATTTAAGAATCTGAAGTCCATATAATTGAATATGTTAATATGAAGTCTTGAACCCTAGCTCAATGGTTAAACATTTTTAAAATAAATAAGAAAATGAATAGGTAAATTGAAAATTAATTATGTAAGACCTTCAATCATTAAAGCTTTCATGGGCATGACACTTAACATTCAACGTATACTAAATAATATTTCATTAGGGTTTATATTGGATGCATTGAGTATCTTTGTTTCTAATAAACAAGATACATACATACATGTGTAATAATGAGCTAGCCAACATACAACCCATCTATTTAGAAAAATCACCTAATTTATAGCAACCTTTGAGGAAGTCAACAAGTGTTTTCCTTCTTAAAATGGATGCAAAAAGGAAAAACATGGAAGTTGGTGGTGATGAAGTGTCATAATAATTGATGCCAAGGTAATCAATGTTCATATCAAAGGGTTGGTAATTGTTGCACTGATTTTTGTCCGGGTACCATTTTTCACTATTAGAAAATACAACATAATAAGAAAATAAAATTTTATAAACAAAACAAATAATTTTGGTTGATTTTAGTTTTTTAAAATTTAAATACGATTTTCATTATTTCTTCATCAAAATCAAATTTCAAAAAAATATCTCCTTACTATCAAATTTAAAAATATACAAAAATATTTTATTTTATTTTCTCTCTCTCACTCATAAATTCATTCACATCACAGTTTACACACTCATTCTACCATTACCATAATTCCATCCACTCTACCATCACTACAATTCCACTTAACCATATAGAAATTTCTTTCCTTATTTTTATTTTTATTTATTTTTATTAATATTTTACTTTTATTTTATTTTGATTTGTTTTCTTATTATTTCATTTCATTTTATTTATTTTGGTTTTTATTTTATTTTTTTATTTTTCTAACTATTTCTTTTCTTTCTTATTTCTTTTTATTTTATTTTTCTTTTCTTTTGTTGACCATTTCTGTTTCACTTTTTATTTATTTTTTTATTTGAATAATAAAAGAAAAGGTAGTATTTTTAGGAAAGTAGGTAGTTACTTTTTAAAATGGGAGAGTGAGTGGAGCAATTGTTTCTTGAGTGTTCTGGAAGGTTCAAGACTTCCTTATAAATATCGCAATAGGAATTTGAGAGTTTTTTAGTTAGTGTTAAATTTAAAAGGAAGTCAGTGTTAAATTCAGAGGGGGAATCAATGTTAAATTTAAAGGGGCTTTAGTCACTGCAGTCACCATTAAATTTAAGAGAACATCTTGTCACTGTTTGAATTAAGAGAACACATTCAAAGTAAAACATTTGGTCCACCATAAAATCAAGAAGGTTGAGTTAGCATAATCAAGTAATATTTTTCTTTTCTTTCATTTCTTTCTCTCTCTTTTTTCCTTTCTTTTTTTTTGCTTGTTTTATTATGGTTTTGTTGTTTAGTTTTATTTCATCTTCACCATCACCAACTAATAGCAACCCAAAACACCACCACCAAAAAATATCACCCCCACCAACCAATACCTAAAACCTAACCATCCATCAGCATTAGCAACCACTATCACCCACACACTCACCTAATTTTTTTATTATTAGTTTTTTATTAATATCTTTATTTATTTATTTATCATTATTTATTTACCACTCATTTTTTATCCTAATATAAAAAGACAAAAAATATAATAAGTTGTCGCTCTTCATATGTGTATTTAAGCTTCATGCCTCATTTTAATTTTATTGTCTATTTTCTATTTTAAGAAACTACAGAAAATATAAAAAATGTTTAGTGTGTTTTAATTTAAAATTTGATTAATAACATTTGTTTGAAATCTACCTTTGTAAAAAAATATTTTTATGAATAAAGTTAACAAAATATATTTTTAAGCATTAAAAAATAAATTTAGTTTAAGAATGTTTATTTGAGAACTATTCCTTTTAAATAAAGAAATTTATTTGTTAAATAAAATTATACAATAATTTTATAGTGGTTTCGTATGATGTACTTCATCTACACCAATGCTATAAAATTATGAAGGAAACAAGTGTATAGATTACTCTATCTCGTACTTTTTTTTAGCATTGAAGGTTTCTTTATAAAAACATATTTGAAAATAAAAATATTTTTACTTAATAAACAATGCAATAATTTGATAGTGGTGTTGTATGATGCACTTCTTCTATACCAATGCTATAAAATTATGAACCATTTCATACTTTTGTTCAACATTGATTTTTTAAAATATATATATATAAAATAAAAATATTTTCATTTAATAAACAATGCAATAATTTTATAGCGATGTCGTATGATGAAAGTCATCTGCACTAATGCTATAAACTTATAGAGGTGGTAAGTGTATACATTATTTATCTCATACTTTTTTCAGTATTGATTTTTTTAAAAAAAATATAGTTTCATTTAATAAACAATGCTATAATTTTATAGCATTATCGTATGATGAACTTCTTCTCATTAATGCTATAAAATTATAAAGGATATAAACTTATAGATTATTTTATCTTGTACTTTTCTTTGACATTGATTTTTTAAAAAATATATAAAAAATATTTTCACTTAATAAAAATACAATAATTTTATAGCGGTTTTGTATGATGAACTTCATTTGCACCAATGCTATAACATTATGAAGGGAAGTAAGCATATAAATTACTATATCTCGTACTTTTCTTCGGCATTGAATTTTTTAATAAAACTATATAAATCATGAAAATATTTTCATTTAAGAAACAATACAATAATTTTATAGCGGTGTCATATGATGAACTTTATATGCACTAATGCTATAAAATTATGAAGGAAAGTAAGCCTATAGATTACTTTATCTCGTATCTTTGTTCGACATTAATTTTTTAAAAAATACACAAAAATATTTTTATATAATAAAATTAATTTTATAGCAGTGTCATATGATGTACTTCATTTGTACATGAATTCCCTTGTTTACTATAAAAAAATTCAAAATATTTTTGAACTGGTCTGAACCGGGGTCCAGGATCTGGTGTGGGACCAGCCACAAGAGTTCAGGTGAATTAGGGTTTGTACACCGGTACAGTGGGTATCCGGTATTATAATCCGGTCTCTCAGTGGGAGAAACCGGTCTTGTTGCCCCGGAGATCCTTCACACCAACGTTTCGCATTGAGGGAGGAAAAAGGTGGTGTCACCTGCGAAGATTCTCCGACGCTCAAGTTAGAAGAGTGTATGGGCTCAATGGGTACTCAAGTAATGCAATAGAAAGAATGTGAGATAGAACAACATAAAAATGCATGTGTATTGAAATGAGCTATTTATAGTCGAACGTAAGAAATGAATCGTTGGATGCAGGTGGGTCCCTTGGCTCTGATGGCGTATTGAATATGTCAATCAATATGGCTCAGTGCTCAGTGTGTCAGGAGGGTAGGTTAATTATCAGAATACAATCCTGTAATAGGGATGAAGGATAATCACCTTTTCGCATATTTCGCTGACAATTGTACTTGCTCTTTGAGATAATTGACATTGACATATTTCGCTGTGTAAGGTATCTTCACTGATAAGTTATAAAGAACTCTTATCTCACAGTGACCCTGGGGCAAACAGTTATTCACGTCGTGGAGATAAGGTCGGATGAAGTGTCCCTCGCAACGAGGACGGATGAAGCATTTGTTGTGGTAAGAACGGATGAGATAAGGACGGATAAACGGTGTAGCTTTGTCTTCTTATGATACCGGTTGCTTCCCTAATATGTCACTCTGACGTCATAACTTTGGGGACCGGTATCCAGACCGGATCATTTGTCCCCTAGCTTATGTGAGGGACTGTGAGGTTGCTTACATGAGCTATACAGCCTTTGAGAAGTCTGGATGCCGGTGGAACGCTCTAGAAATTCCTTCTGAAAACTCTTTGACATCCGCTCTGCCAGCTTGGTAACCGTTCTGCTTGTGTTATCCACAACGGATTCAGACAGAGATTCATATTGAGGGAAATCCCAAGAGTTTTTAGGAATCAAAACTCTTGGTATTCGAAGAGTGGTTGGGGTGCATTAAATGCGTCTAAAATGATTGGACATTAAATGCCCTTTTTAACACGTGAACCATCATTACCCAAGAGTGTAACCGTCGATTGGGCTTATTAGGCCTGACTTTCAATGTCCACAGGCCCGGTTTGTGAAAACCTTTACTGAAACGTTCCCACTTTCGCGCTTTATGTTACGAAACGACGAAGTCATTTGAATTCGAAAGGTTGCGTTTTGAAACGAACGTCGTAACTTTTGGCAGACACTGTGCTTCTTCATTACCTATAAAAAGAACACTTAACGAGTTTTGGAATTTATCTCTGTCATCAAGCTTAGTGAACCTCTGCTTAAATTTCTGAAGACTTCCTTGCTGCCTTTCTTCTTCACCAAGTTCCCTCTTCTTTTAGGTAACCTCCCTATCCTTTACCTCCATACCATTTTATTCATTCTGCTTCAACCATGCGCCCTAGAACAGGCAACGCTGGTACCTCAAACAGGGGGAGTCTGAGCTCTCGTGCCCCCTCTAGCCGCCGTGGTTGGAGGATTCCAGTGAATCTTCCTGTGGCTGGGCCTCATCGCTCGGAGAGAGTTGAAACTTCCTCCTCGCGAGCGCCAGTTGATCGGCGCCGCCCTGAGGATCCCCTTGACTCGAGGGCTACCAGCTGCTCTGATGATGGGTCAAGCAATGAAAGTTATCTCTCTGACGATGTTGCCTTCTACCACAGCACACACGCGTTCCATCGTGTATCAGGTACCAAGGAGATTCTGGGGTCTGGCAAAACGATGATTCTACGGACCACTAAAGGGTGTGTTAACGTCGTGGCACACTGGCTGAATTAGGAAAAGCTGATCAGGGAGAGGCCGTACTGCTGGGTTGAGGAGGAATTCTTGGAAATCCCCTCACATCATGTAAGTGAAGAGGAAAGCCCAGTCACTCTCCGCTGCAAAATTTATTCTGACAAGAAGTATAAGGGACGTTTTCTCATCCTTGCCCCCCGCCCAACTGAGAGGGTCTGCCATCGCGTCCCTGACGATAGGTCGGCCTACATGTACGACTTCGTCTTTCAAAACTTGGGAGTCCGCTTCCCCCTGACGGAGTTTTAGATGGCCGTCCTGTGCTTCCTCGACTACGCTCCTACCCAACTGCATCCCAACGGATGGGGCTTGGTGCGCGCTTTCGAAGTTCTGGGAGAGCATTTCAACTTCACCACCACTGTGGCCAAATTGTTTCATTACTGCCAAGTGGTCCGCTGTGCCAACAAGAAGGGCGGCCTTGGGTTCATAATACTCCGTTGTGACTCAAGGGTGGTGAACTTCAAGTCCTACACCGAATCCGCGAAGGTGGACGGACGCTCCTTCAAATACTACTATACGCGGGTCTGAATTCAGCCCAACAAGCCGGTCTTCTGGCTTAACAAGGAAGGATTCACCAAATTCCCCCTCAGTTAGTCGCACGAGCACTTTCTACTGCTGAGCCGTGCTTACTATACTGATGAGAGTGAGCTTTCCTCTTACTCTATCGAGGTGCTGAGTGCCATGCAAACAGCCTCAAAGACCCTCAAGGGGTTTTCTTGCCGGCTTCTCTTGGGAAGTGCCGATGTTCGGGACACCTATCTCCGTAATATCCATTCTTACCTATGGTTATGTTATGCATTCATTCCATTCTAATTGTTTTTCTCCCCATGTATTAACTCAATTCTTCTTGTTTTGCAGAACAAATTAAAAAAGTCTCTCCCGAGATGTTGTCTCTGAAGTCTATGTTGGCAGACGACTCCTCCTCCTCTGAAGAGAATGAAATTCAAGCCAAGAGGAACTCCACCAAAACTCCGACCATTCCTCTGACCTCCGTGGTGGGAGATGAGGTCCCCCTCGTCGATGAGCAGGAACCAGAGGGACAAACAGAGGCTGTTGGGCAGGGTAATGAAAAGGCCGTCCCAGAGAAGAAAAAGAAAAAGAGACATCTGGTCAAAATGGCGGACGTGGAGAAGCTTTCCTCTGGTGACCCTGCAAAGAAGCGCCAGAAGACCCTTGAGGAATCTGGGTTGAAAAAGGACAAGGGGAAGAAGCCCGTCTCTGACTCAACTACCCGTCATTCACAGACCACATCTGGACCGGACTCTAGGAGCGGTCCTCCTCCAGTGTTTGATCCTCCAGGAGAATCCTTTCTCTCTCCTTATCTCTGGTTTCAGGGATCTGCGCCCCTTACTCTTCCAAAGGCGAGGTACTGTCTTTGCCCCTCTCTTGATGCTGCTGAAGTTCGGGGGGCGTGCAAGGATGGCCGTTGGCAATTGGATGAGCTATCCGGCCTCTTGGACTCCTTGAGTGAAAAGGCGGATTACATGGAACAAGTTGACAAACTTGAGGCCGATATCGCTACAAAGGAGGCCTGGGCGGCCAAGCAAGCTGAGATTCACAGAGGTGTGGAGGCTGAACTGACTAAGGCCAAGGAAACACTGCAGAAGAAGACGGAAGAAACAAGCCAGCTTCACTTCACCAATAAAGCTCTGGAGCAGTAGGTTGCTGAACTTCAGCAGCAAAATAAATCCATCCCTCTCCTTGAAGAAGAGCTGCAATTGGAGAAGAAGAAGTCGACCAAGCTAACTGACGATCTCGCAGTAATAGAGGCCGGCCATAATAAAAGCCTGGGAGAATAGGAGGCCCTTTAGAAGGAGATGCAGACCCAGATCGAAGAGCTGAGGAAGGGGAGTACGAGCGCTGGGCCGTCGGAGGAAGATTTCGCTAAGCTTCAAAAGAAACTATCTGCTGCTAAGGCCAAGGCTGCCAAAGCCTTGGAGATATACAAGAAGGTGGCTTTCGAATCCTTCAGCCTGGCCCTCCGTCAAGTCTTCTATCGGAACCCCGATGTGAAGCTTAATCTGTACGGCTTGGATCCATTCTATGAGTTCCACGGAGGGAAACTTATTGAAGTTAAGAGTGACGGCTTGCACCAGGATCCTCCCGATGCCCTTTATGAACTACCTCCACTTCCGGAGGGTCAAAGCATGGAACCAGTACTACCTACTCCTAAACCCGAAGATGAGACACAGGGGACTGCTAAAACTGGCCCAGAGACCAGAGCATAGAGGACTCAAACTGAGGGAACGAAGGAGAGGAGAGCGGAAGTGCCCACGCCAGAGAATCAACCACCAACTCTTTGATTTAATGCTTTTATTTATAGCTGTGTACTGGGATCCGCTCTAGCTTTGATACCTTGGGATATGTAGAATTTTCCTCTGCAGAAATAAAGTTTGTTTTTGCTTTTTCTTCTATCGTTTGTGACAAGTATATGGTTGTTGGATAACTTAGTCGTATACACAATACTTTACCTTTTTAATACTTTACAAACCCGCTTTGTTTAACCTTATTGTTGTTTAAAACGTATGTGTCACCCCAGAGTAAAATAACAGAAATTGTAACAGATAAATAACACTTACGCTAAAGTATGCCTTGTCCCCAAGTGTTAGTATTTTGGGAAGGGAATATCTGTCGTAGAACATTACCTTTAACTTCTTGGAAATTAGAAAGGTTCATCCGATCTCGAACATGTGGAACGGCCATATTTGCATTCAGCCGCCCTGTGATGAATGCTTTGGAGATGAGGACAGAAATTATACTTGGAGTTTGGTTCGATCCTACATCAAAGTTTCATGTGGGGTTCGATATGACCTTGAAAAAGGTCAAGTCCTGCACCTGTGTCTTGAGGTTCGGTTTAATCCTACAACTCAAGTCTTTAATGGTGTTCGGTTCGATCCTACTAACCATACTTGGAGTTCGGTGCAATCCTACAATCCAAGCCTTCAACACGGGGTTCAGATCAGGGCTAATCCTGAACCTACTGCGCCTGTTACTCGGGGTTCAGCGTGGTCTTGAAGAAGAACCAGCTTACTACGCCCAAGCCTTCAAATGGTGTTTGGTTCGGTCCTACTAACCATACTTGGAGTTCAGTGCAATCCTACAATCCAAGCCTTCAACCGGTGTTCAGCCAAACTTACTAACCGTACCTAGACTTTGGTTTAATTCCTACAATCCTGGCCTTCAAATGGGGTTCGGTTTAATCCTACAACCCATTTCCCCCTCGAGGAGTTACATCGTCAATACACAGAATTAGTGATTGAGATCATCTGTCCTGAGGGTCTTCGTTTCGTCCCTCGAGGAGTTACATCGTCAACTACAGAATAGGTAGTTGAGATCATCCGTCCTGAGGGGTCTTGAACGTGACAGCTTATAACTATGGATCACAACATAAAAATGAGAGAGTGAGATTGGTATAATCATAAATTGTATTCTCATTACATTGAATATACATTACAAAGGAAGCGTAGTTGGGGTCATGCCTCGTTAAAACCTTCTTGAGAAAACCCAATGGGAGAAAACTCAAGTAAGGAAAAAGAGTACATGCCGTCTTACCAACTAGCTGTAATAAACACTTAAGTTCTGAGTGTTCCACTTATTGCGAATTGGGGTTCCATCGAGCTCCTTGAGCCGGTATGATCCCTTTCCAGTTACCTCAGAAACTTTGTAAGGGCCTTCCCATGTCGGTGCTAGCTTCCCTTGGTAGGCGAATTTATTCCCCACACTTGCCTTCCTCAAAACAAGATCTCCGTTGTTGAATGCTCTGTATTGAACACGTTTGTTGTACCGGAGAGCTGCCTTTGCCTTTACTTCCTGGTCTCTAACAAAAGCTCCTTCCCTTAATTCATGGAGAACGTCCAGCTCTGATGCCAGATTGGCGTTATTGTCTTCAGCTGAAAAATATTCCACTCAGGCCGATTTGGTCTGTAGCTCCACTGGGATCATCGCCTCAACTCCATAAGTCAGCCGATATGGGGATTCATTAGTGGAAGAGTGTGGTGTAGTACGATACGCCCACAGAACATGGCATAGCTGATTAATCCAACCTCCTTTTGCTTCTCCGAGGCACTTCTTCAATCCTTTTAATACCTCTTGATTAGCCACCTCTGCTTGGCCATTTGTCTGAGGGTGCTCAACAGACGAGAAAATTTGGACTATCCCCAATCCTTTGAGCAAGTCCGTGAACTTCTTGTCTATGAACTGAGTGCCATTGTCAGTCACAATCCGCCCTGGGACACCGATTCGAGCTATGATGTTTTCATATACAAAATGCCTTGTCTGCGCAGAAGTAATATGCACCACTGGCTCAGCCTCAATCCACTTAGTGAAGTAGTCTACCCCCACAATCAGATATTTAATACCACTAGGGGTGGTAGGAAACAGACCCAGGATATCAAGACCCCACTGGTAGAACGGCCATGGCACAACGGATGAAGAGAGTTCTTGGGCCGGTGTGTGATGGAGATTAGAAAATCTTTGACAAGCATCACACTTCTTCACAAAATCTGCACAGTCCTGTTTCACCGTGGGCCACCAATATCCAGCCCTGAGGACTTTTCTTATTAAGCTTTTGCCCCCGGCATGGTGCCCACACTGCCCCTCGTGTACTTCTTCCAACACTGCTTGTACCTCATCTTCTCTTAAACAAAGGAGGTACGGGACTGAGAATCCCCTTTTGTAAAGAACACCATCGACCATGGTGAAGTATGGCAGTTCCCTTTTTACTCGTCTCCTCTCCTTCTCATCAGTGGGAAGCTGTCTATCCGCCAAATAACGGATATAAGGGATGACCCAAGAGTTCTCATAAGGATAACTGACCATTATAGCATTCAGAGAAGGGAACAGAGGGATGCTAGGTGGTGTCAATGTGCTCTGAACCACCGTCATTGTGCTGCCGGGCTGCTTTGTACTTGCAAGCCTTGATAAGATATCCGCTTTAGTGTTCTCCTCTCTTGGTACATGCTTAAATTCCAGCACGTTGAATCTCCCCTTCAATTCATTCACACAATTCAAGTATAGTTGAAGTTGTGGCTCTCTGACCTGATATTCTCCCTGGATTTATGAAATCACCAGCTGTGAATCGCTGCACAGTGTAACTGCTGACGCTCTGATGTCAATCCGCTCGGAGGCTGGCCAAGCATGCCTCATACTCAGCTTGATTATTGGAGGTCTTGAAATTAAATCAGAGGGAAATCTCCAGGTGCACGTCGTCATCACTTTCCACCACGACACCGGCTCCACAGCCTTTACTGTTTGATGACCCATCAACATAAATGGTCCAATGCGCTCGAGGTGTGGCTGGATCCGACCCTGTCATTTCCACCATGAAATCTGCCAGGACCTGAGCTTTAATCGCTCCTTGAGGCTCATAAGAAATTTCGAACTCAGAAAGCTTGATGGACCATTTGATCATCCTTCCAACGAGATCCGGTTTACTAAGCACTGAATGGAGAGGCAGATCCATTCTCACCAGAACTGGATGAGCATGAAAATATGGCCTCAACCGTCGTGAAGCCCACACAACTGCTAGAGCAGCCTTCTCTATCTTTTGATATCTACCTTCAGCCCCCTGGAATGTCTTATTGGTGAAATACACCGACCTCTGTCCCTCTGAAGTTTCTTTAACAAGGGCCACGCCTAGGGCTTCATCAGAAATTGCTAAATACAGGATCAGAGTCTCACCAGGGTCAGGCTTCACCAGTATTGGTGGGCTCGAAAGCACGGCCTTAAGCTGCTGGAAAGCTTGTTCCTGCTCTTCTCTCTATTCAAAACTCTTGTGTTTCTTCAATGCCTTATACAGAGGAAGGGATCTATGCGCCATCTTAGGCATGAATCGAGCTAGAGTGGCCACTTTCCTATTCAATGATTGTACTTCCCTTAGGCTCTTAGGGCTCTGCATGTCCAGTATTGCCTGATATTTTCCAGGGTTGGCCTCAATACCCCTCTGGGTCAACATAAAACCCAGAAACTTCTCAGCCCGGACTGCAAAGGTGCACTTCAACGGGTTCAGCCTCATGTTATACTGTTGCAGCCGAGTAAACACTTGGTGCAAATCTTCGATGTGATCCCCTCCAGCAGGAGTCTTTGCAATGATGTCATCAATGTACACCTCCACCAGCTTGGTGTGCATGCCTTCGAACACTTTGTTGATCATTCGCTGGTAGGTAGCGTCGATGTTAGATCATTCGCTGGTAGGTAGCGTCGACGTTCTTCAGTCCAAATGGCATGACAGTGTCGCAGAACACACCGCGGTCATTGACAAAGGCCATCTTTTCTTGATCTCCTTCCCATATCGGAATCTGATTGTACCCTGAATAAGCATCCATGAAACTGAGGTACTGGTAACCAGATGAATCATCTACCATACGATCAATGTTTGGGAGAGGATACAGATCTTTGGGGCAACACCGGTTAAGATCTACGTAATCCATTGCACATTCTCCATTTGACATTGGCTTTCTGTACCATTACCACGTTGGAAAGCCAAGATGAATAGCGAATCTCCTTTATAAAACCAGCCTTCAACAGTTCCTCTGTTTGCTCACACGCTGCCTTCTGCTTCTCCGGTCCCAACCTCCTCTTCTTCTGGGCCACCGGTCTCGTTTCTGGGTAAACAGCGAGTTTATGGCAATAGAAATCAGGGTCCATCCCAGGCATGTCTGCTGCAGTCCATGCAAAAAGGTCTTTAAACTCCTGCAAAAGAGCCAACAAACGTTGCTCCATGCCTGCCTCCAGATTATCATTGATGTGCGTAACCTTTTCTAGGGAATCCCCTAAAATGACATCCCTGGAACCATCATCCGGTGTGGGCTTTGAGGGGTTAAGAGGGTCGATCTTCAATTCCACCCTGGGGTCCAAGTCAATCAGGCTGACAGACCCAGCCGCTGTTCCTCTGTCATTCAGCTTCCTCTTCTTATTAAATGTTTCCAACTTGACCATGTTGAGGCTCAAGTTATAACAGTATCAAGCCATTTCCTGATCTTCACGAAGGGAGGACACACCATTATCCTTGTCGATGAATTTGATTAAGAGATGGGGAGTGGACACAATTGCTTCCATTGCATTCAGGGTAGGTCGGCCTATGATCCTGTTGTAAGGGGATTCCACATTGATCACCAGGATTCTCAACTTCACCGTTCTCGCACCAGGCTCTCCTTCAAAAGAAATGAGGGTATCAAGATACCCTTTAGTGGGTTGCTTCGCCCCATTAAACGCTGTGAGTTCTTGTGTGTATGGCTGCAGATCTGCATCATTAAAACCCATTCTTTTGAAACAGTTATAAAAAATTACATCGCAAGAACTTCCCTGGTCGACGAGGATCCTCTTCACATCTTTGTTAGCAATGACAGCAATGATCACCACTGCGTCGTCTCCTCCTGGGATCGTCAGGCCGAAGTCATCATCAGTGAATGACACCATCGGGGCTACCACACCGTCCCTGAAAGGGCGGTTATCTCTGGGTTTGCCTTGAATAGACAAGATCATCCTATGGTGATTTTTTCTGGCTGTGATCGATGCTCCACCTCCTGCAAACCCTCCAGCAATCATCTCGATCACTTCACGCCTACCCTGCCTCTGCTGCTGAGGTATGCCTCCTTGCTGGGCTCCTTCAGCGATCACCACTCCCTTTTGCTTCTCAGCCGCAGTAAGCCTCCTGACTGGGCTGCAACTATTGTCACCCTCATCATCTGGATCTCTCCCCCTTTTATCCACTCTGTCAGGCTCATCTAAAGATTTTTCTCTGAAGAGATATTGCTTCAGCTTTCCCTCTCTAATGAGGGTCTCCACAGTATTCTTCAACGTTTTGCACTCATCCGTGTGGTGACCTGTTTGTTCATGAAAGGCACAATATTTACGTGGGTTACCAAGCCTTTTGACTGGGGTGGCTTCCTTATACCAAAGACACTGAACGTTGGCCAATCGACTTCCCTCAAGATTTGGGAATGCCTGGCGTTCAGAGGAGCATAGTTACTGAAGGATGAGACGCGTCTGTCTCGTTGGTGAGGCCGAACGCTTGCAAAATCTTCTCTGAAGGCATGTTTTTCTGGTCTCATCCTCTCCTTCTCTCTTCGTGGCTGCTGAGGGGGTACTGGGGGCTTCATCCTAGTTCCTGTAGCCTCTAGATGCATTTCTATACCTACGTACTTGGAAGCTTTCCTTCGAAACTCCTCGAAGGTTATTGGGGGGCTCTTTGCCAAAGATAGGGCAAAAGCTGAACCAGGTTGCAGAGCTTCAACCACAATATAGAGCTGTATGGCCTCCGTGAGATTTGGCACCAACGCAGCCTCCTTATAGAATCTCTTCAGAAACTCCTTAAGAGTTTCAGTCTCTCCTTGCCTTATCTGTGCCAAGGTGTGAGATGTCCTTGGGATGTCCCTGGAAATGACAAAATGGCTTTCAAACGCAGCTGCCATTTCTTCCCAGGAGTCTATGGATCCTGAGGATAGGCTCTTGAACCAACTGAGAGCCTCCTCCGTCAGTGTTCTTGGGAACATCCTACACATGACGTCTTCATCAGCTCCTAGGTACATAGCTTCATAGACATAAGCATCTAAGTGCTTAGTAGGATCAGTTTCTCTATTATACTTTCCGATCGACAACGGCTGAGTCGTCTGCAAGTGCTTAGGGATGACGACACTCATCAGCCTCCTTGAGAAAGGGACGCTGAGTCTATAAGCTCCAGAGGTCACCACTGCTTGCTCCTTTCTCCTGGTACTGACTCTATCACCAGAGTCTTGAGTTTGTTCCCTCTCCTTATATGTAGGGATTTTTGAGTACTGGAGGGTCGTAGATCTTTTCCTCACTGATGCATGGTAAGCTTCTTCTGCATGAGACGTTACCCTATCCCCAGCTCCTCTCTTCTCCCGCCTTAACTCCATCAACTCCTCCCTGAGCTGCCTAATAACCTCATCACGAGGGTCAGAGGTTGGCACTTGCACCATCCTTCGGGTGTTGGTGACAGGAGATTTGAAGACGAGTCTCCTCCCAGCCTGCTGGTGGGTTACGTCCTCCACATGACCATCAACAAAGTCACGTCCATCACCTTCCATTCTGACTACTAGACTTCTACGAAAAGTGGGAATAACTCTAACGAGTCCTACTGGGCGTGCCAATGAACTGGTCTGAACCGGGGTCCAGGATCCGGTGTGGGACCAGCCATAAGAGTTCAGGTGAATTAGGGTTTGTACACCGATACAGTGGGTATCCGGTATTATAATCTGGTCTCTCAGTGGGAGAAACTGGTCTTGTTGTCCTGGAGATCCTTCACACCAACGTTTCACATTGAGAGAGGGCGAAAGGTGGTGTCACCTGCGAAGATTCTCCGACGCTCAAGTTAGAAGAGTGTATGGGCTCAATGAGTACTCAAGCAATGCAATAGAAAGAATGTGAGATAGAATAACGTAAAAATGCATGTGTATTGAAATGAGCTATTTATAGTCGAACATAAGAAATGAATCGTTGGATGCAGGTGGGTCCCTTGGCTCTGATGGCGTGTTGAATATGTCAATCAATATGGCTTAGTGCTTAGAGTGTGTCAGGAGGGTAGGTCAATTATCAGATTACAGTCCTGTAATAGGGATAGAGGATAATCACCTTTCCGTATATTTCACTGACAATTGTACTTGCTCTCTGAGATAATTGACACTGACACATTCCGCTGTGTAGGGTATCTTCGCTGATAAGTTATAAAGAACTCTTATCTCACAGTGACCCTGGGGCAAACAGTTATTCACGTCGTGGAGATAAGGTCGGATGAAGTGTCCCTCGCAACGAGGACGGATGGAGCATTTGTTGTGGTAAGAACGGATGAGATGAGGACGGATAACCGGTGTAGCTTTGTCTTCTTATGATACCGGTTGCTTCCCTAATATGTCACTCTGACGTCATAACTTTGGGGACCGGTATCCAGACCGGATCAATTTTTAATCATTTCTTAGATAAAAAATAATAAATTATTTTTGAAATCCCAACAAAGAACTACGTAATCCCGATTTCTTGGTGTACCTAAGAATTCGTAGAAATGGGATCAATTCCTGTCAGACCCATTTTTTCCTTAAATAAATCTTTTTCCTTTTACTATTATTTGTTTCTTAGGTGAATTTAAAACTTATCATTAAAACTGCATGATTTAATTTGAGGTACTGTTCCTAGGAATGAGCAAATAAAGGTGCTAATACCTTCCATAGTCGTAACGAACTCCCAAACTTAAAACTCTAAATTGTTTTTCCAATATTTTACCCTTTCAAAAATAAAACAAAATTTTGGTGGCAACTCCACATTTTCGAACGCTTAACTTATATAATTTTTGTCGGGATCGCTATTTCGTCACCTTACGATAGATGACAACTTCATTAGGGACCATTAGAGAGTTAGACCTTGTTTGAATTAAATCATACAATTTTTGTGATAACCTTATTTTCACTCTTTTTTATTTTTATGTTGTGACATGTTTGAATTTTGTTATTTGATGTTTAATTGTTTATTTGTTGTTATATAAAATATCTATTCACCTTAGGGTAGATGACAATAAATTGAATATTAGTTGTTTGTTGGAATATTTGTTCACCCTAGGGTAGATGACAATAATTGGAATGCATTGCTTTTTTCTATATTTGTGATGTGGATGGGTTTTGATCAAATGTAACAAGTTTGCGTGTCCCCCAGTGCACACTTTGGCAGTGGCTCTATACCTGAGCCTGAGTTCACCATAGGATAGAGGGGTGATTAGCGGTGTTGGTTGAGATGTACTTTCTGTTGGCTATCGTGAAAGCTCTAGATAGAGTATGGCTTTTCTAAGGAGTCCCATAATTCATAGTTCACCTAATGTTTTGGTAAGCGTCGAAGTTAGGTCATGAGCTCTAGTGGTCTTGCTTAGAAATTAGTACCTATCCAAGTGAGATGCACACATAATAACCTTACAACTATAGGATTAGTACCTCATAAGTAACTGTGTCACACAAAGGGGACATACTTTGCCTTTATATTTTTCTTTTACCCGTCATCATCTAGGTTATTAGCCTTTCAAGTTTACTTTTGTTAATTTTTGAAAAGAAATAAAATAAAGGATGATAATTTGCATGATCCTATAATTACACACATCAATTTAAGCAGGTTGTTAATTCTCTAAGAAAAGATGAAAAGGATAAGTGCACTTAGGGAATCGATAGTTGTATTCATGAGGTGCAAAAAAAATTCTTGCATTTCAATCAAAGCCTTTCTCCCCTTTCATCAAGTTCTCAAAATTGCATAATCATTACATTGATATTTTTTATGTATAAAAAAAGGAATTAAACATTTATCTGTGAAAGTCTTAAGCCCAAAAGCTACATGACCATATTTGATTAATCAAGTGATCAAAGCAAAAGCTGAGACAAAATCTTGAAGTGGAAATTAAGGAAAAAGCCCTTTGTGAGTTGGAAATTTTCAATTGAAGATGTAAGTTTTGCTATCATTCAACAAAAACTTTGGCAAAATTCTGAATAGAAAATTATTAAAAAATAAACCTTAGTGTGCAAATTGAAAATTTTCAATCAAATATGAAAAATTTATGCCATATATTTCATAAAATATGGGGCATTTCTTTAATAAAGAAAACATTTTTAAGGAACCAAATGAATCTTTGGACGAACACTTACATTTCATTTCCTCAAAACCTCATCTCATATAATAAATAATTACATTTTTAAAAAAGATCTTTTTCAAGCATCATGCATCATACCATTTTAAAATAACAAAAAAAACAAAAATTGAAAATGCATCATCAGTTGCATCAATGAAAATGTATCTTTTTATTTTCTTGATGTGCATCCCCTTCTCCTTAAAAAATAAAAAATAAAAGTAAGACTAATTCCTCGATACCCCTACAATATGCGTGAGTAATGAATGTCATAGAAGAAACAAACAAAGAGTTAAAAATGAGATCTATCGGCTAAAGGAGTTACACAAAGGGATCAAGTGGCTACTGTTGTAAGAAATGTTACTACCTCCAATCATGAGGCAGATCTGGTGTGCCCGTGTTGTCCAAATGAGGAACTCAACAATTAGGAAGTCATTGAGTTACATGTACTATCCTTCAAAGTTGGAAAGCAATGCTTCAAGGATGATCCCTAATTAGAGGGAATAACATTTTAAAAGGATTCAACTTCTGAAAGATATACAAGTGTTTTTACATGGTCCTGCTAAGATATGCCAACATTTAATATAAGTATTGTTAAACACAAGCTCCCCTTGAGGACTGGTCATCCCTTAATGAAATAGAAACTAAGAAGAATGAAGGCTGGCATGTCTTTAAAAATTAAGGATAAGGTTAAGAGGCAGTCATTCTTAATAAGGGGCATTGACGCCATTGAGCCTATTGAACCCAAACTTAATGGTCATAACTTTATCCTTGTCGTGGTTAATTACTTCACAAGAAGGGTGGAAGCGTCATCCTATGCAAGTGTCACAAGAAATGTAGTGTTTAGATTCATCAGAAAGGAAATAATTTGCCTCTATGGTTTACCTTATAAATTCATCACAGATACTACGACAAAAGTAAAATTGGATGAACCTAAATGAGTATAGGCTTGGTTTGACTAGATCAATCTGATTGATGACAAGAGATTGACAACATTATGTCATGGTCAATTATATCAGAAAAAGGAAAAAAAGTTTATAAGAAGAAAATTCACCCTAGAGAGTTTTATAAGGGGGATCTGGTACTTAAAAAGATTCTGCCAATTCAGAAGAATTACCATGGAAAATAGACCTCGAACTATAGAGGACCTTATGTTGTCAAGAAAGCCTTTTCCAGATGAGTCTTGATTCTTACAAACATGCATCGCACGATGTTAAATTTCACACTGATGTTAAATTTCTGCACTGATGTTAAATCTCTACACAATGTTAAATTTCTACATAATGTTAAATTTTTCGCACTCTATGTTAATTTTCCACATAATGTTAAATTTTCACACCCCATGTTAATCTTTCCACACGATATTAAATTTCCACATGATATTAAATTTCTACATAATATTAAATTTTTATTGATGTTAATTTCTCGTATCCCATGTTAATTTCCCGCACGATGTTAAATTTCTACACAATGTTACTTTTTCACACCCCATGTTAATTTCTCGCACAATGTTAAATTTTTGCACTTATGTTAAATTCCTACACTTATGTTAAATTTCTACACTGATGTTAAATTTTTACATGATGTTAAATTTATGTTGATGTTAATTTTCCATACAATGTTAAATTTCTATACTAAAGTTAAATGTTTACACTGATGTTAAATTTTTGCACAAGGTTAAACTTTTGCATTGATGTTAGGTTTCCGCATTGATATTAAATTTCCGCATTCCATGTTAAATTTTGCACCCAATGTTAAATTTCTACATCCGATGTTAAATTTCTACGCTCAATGTTAAAGTCCTATACCCTATAAGGCATTTGTCTATGTTTGTCTTTTTGTCTTTAGTGTTCGAGACAAAATGTGTTTATTGCTTTATTATTTTCCTACTACGATAATCTAAAAGCTATCACTTTTCACACCATCTAGTAAAAAACAAGTAAAGAAGGGCAAATTATTGACAATGATTTTTGTCCGGTACCATTTTTTTACTATTGAAAAATACAAAAAACTAAGAAAAGAAAATTTTATAAAAAATACACATAATTTTGGTTGATTTTAGTTTTTTTTAAAAAATATAAATTCCATTTCCTTTATTTTTCAAATCCCAATAGAGAACTATGTAGTCCTGGTTTCTCTATGTACCTGAGAATACATTGGAGCGGGATCAATTCTTGTCTGGCTCACTCTTTCTTTAAATAAATCTTTTTCTTTTATTGTTATTTGTTTTTTGAGTCAATTTCAAAGTTACCATTAAAACTGTGTGATTTAATTCAGGGTATTATTCTTAGAAACGAGCAAACAAGGGTGCTAATATCTTCCATATTCGTAACCAACCCCTAAACTCAAAACTCTAAAGAGTTTTTCCAATATTTTCCCCTTTTAAAAATAAAATAAAATTTTGGTGGCTACTCCACGTTTTCGAACGCTTAACCTATATAACTTTTTCGAGATCGTTATTTCATCATGTTGCAATAGCAACGGTAATCTTGAAATTATAATCATTATAATGATAAATCCAGGTTTGAAATGTTGGCAAATACTTATTTTCTTCCTTTTTATCTGTCTCCATTCTAAAAAAGATTTATTTCTTTTTATTTGTAGGGAATGACCAAACACTATTAACATTAATAAAGATTTAATTTAAGATAAGGATAAAGTAGGAAAGTAAATGTAAAAATATTGTAATCCAAGAACATTAATTGGTTTTCTTAATTTGTATGATTTAACTTTTAAAACACAGATAAGAAGAATGGGAGGGACTATCATAAAAGGCTCATGCATTGTTAGTTCGGATAATTTAAGTTAAAGTAACTGAAAGTCGTATTAAAGGGCTGGTAATTATAACTATGTCAAGTATAATCATTGTATTAATGAATCCATGTTTGACATTTTGGCTGCTAATGCCATAGAAGATTCTAATGAGAATATCCAACCAAATTTAATTATGAAAATCGTTAGACAGATAAAGGTAAGATAATTATTATTAATATCTTAAATAATAATGAAAAAGACGTTAAAATTGGAGATCCTCCCAATAATTTTCATGTTTAAGAATATGGGGACTATAGCATCTTGCCTAATTATTAGATACTAACCATGCAATTAAAGTTAATCCAATATATAATGCTGTACCGATTAATAAAAATACAAAGGAAAATTTTTCACGATTTGTAAAATATTTAAAAGTTGAGAATGATGAAAATTTATATAAAAAGAGGTTGAAAATGCACCATCAAATTGTTAAACATTAATAATACCATCACATAATGGTAACAATATTTCTATAGTTCATGGAACTAAAACAATCTAGAAAAATGGTTAAATGAAGCATAAATGAAGAAAATAGAATCAGGGCAACTCGTTTGAGCGAGGCCCTGACTCGCTTAAGCGAGACCAGCAAGAGTCGCTTAAGTGAGCCCGTCCACGCGCAAGCAAAATCCCTCTAGAACCTTAACCACGTTCGCTTTCTTAAGTGAGTCACGTTCGCTTGAGCGAAATCACCACAGAATCATTTTGCCCGGCGTTCGATCGAGCGAGGCCAAGCCCGCCTGAGCGAGATTCATCCAGTAAGCATCCCCCTAATGCAGGCATGTCTCGCTTGAGCTAGAATCATTCTCGCTTGAGCAAGATTGGGCCAGAGGCCACACCACTGATGCTGAGGACTCTCGCTTGAGTGAGAATCCATCTTGCTTGAGCGAATTATATAGTACATGCGTGGAAACTTAGAATTTTCACATAATCTGATATGCTTAAACATTCACATGCACCACTTGGCCTAAATTATCCTTCTATATACATTCAAACATGCATTTGGGATTTACTTCAACTAATCATGCACATTAATCTTAACTCTAATTCACTAAATGCATCACAATTAAACTTATCACTTCACATACTTTTATAGAAGATAGAAATTTGTGAAATTCATTAATTCATCCAATCATCAAGACACTATACAATTCACACACAATTTGCATCATTCATGACTCACAATTATATACAAGACCTACCCATATCAATTTATCATCAACACCTAATATTGGCTCCATGCCAATATACATCAAATTCATGAAAATCAATATTGCTCACATTAACATCACCACCATACCACTTCATTAACATGAATTCATATCCTCATCAAATTAACACATGAATTTTGATTCATCATTCATCACAATCAATCATAATTCAAATTATCATCATTCATACCACATCATATCCACATTAACCACATGCTAAGTTAATCCAACAAACACATAAAGCATGTTATGATATTACATACATTAAACACATTACATATGTTTATTCATTTCATAATTTCCTTCACTTCTTGGCATCAATTCTCTGCTTGACGCACCTCTGAGGCATCAACATCCTCCCTGTCACTGGCTACTAAATTAGAGGAAACCACAACAAGGGTGAGTATTTGGTATATCATAATTAATTTAGAACGGTAAGTAAATAACAAAGCATATGATTAACTAAGTGTTATCACTAATACTAATTCACTAATTCTACCATATACAAATGGTTTCCCTTGTCTTTATCATAACTTCATATCTACAACTTCCTTACAACCTACACACATTTACAAACCACCTAATTTCATACAAGTTTCAGCATCCTCAAGGTGTAAATCACAATGAGAAAACATAATGGAGCATATTCACATCATCACATAATATCAACAATTTCATTGAATCTCACAACTGACTGTTATATAATTCGACGCCTAGTATCCGGATACTAAAGGATCGGCCTTCAGCTAGGGGTCCTACTTGACACCCTGTGGACCCTGCTTGGTCCACCGAGTCCTGTTTGACTCTCCACCTCAACCATTGGGTCCTATATGACCACTGGGTAGCTCAATTGGACACAAAAATCATGGGATCCAGAAAACGAGGGGTTATACACACTGTTAGCCGTCCCACACTACATAATTATGCATATATATCATCCATCCATACATCATACAACATGTGGCTCACTTACAACACTTAATAATCATCAACTGGGGCGGCTAACATGCCAAGCCCACCAACATCATGTCATATATGCATATTATTCACTACTATTACATAATTCTACCATCTTAATCATGCTCACATACATATATTTATGATCCTCAGAATTTAAATCATCGCCAAAACATACATGTACATATACATATATTATATAACTATTATCTAGCTAATCTACGAACTATCCAAATACTCTTACTTAATTTATAACTTTCCCATGACCGACTTACATACCATCCTAATTAATTATAACCCGAACACCCCCTTACCTTGATTCCAAAACTTTAATAATTTTTTTTTGGTGTCGGTTGTGTCCTCCAGTCACTTGGTTCAAGGTTCCACTTCCGAATCTAACACCCGCTTCACCACTCGGTCTTCCGGCGTTCGTTTCACTACCTACGAATGTCGGAACACGAAACTTATCAATTTTCGATTGCACCCGCTATCTTAGGATCAATACCCAAGTCGTATATTGTCGTAAAACACAAGACCTAAACCTTTCCTCACACATGCAATACGCTTCTAGAGAGAAAGAGGATAGGGAAAAAGAAGCTTGAAATTAAAGGCATAATTAGGCATACCTCGATGCCTCAACTTTAAAAACGTGATCAATTTGAAGTTTTGATGCAAAACGAGCCTCCCATTGGAAGCAATGAGCTTCGGCAACGGAGAGGAAGGAAGAAGAAGATGGCACACACGAAGATGAGGAAGAAGAAAGGTGATTTTTGTTATTTAAGGTCCAGGGGTGAAATGGTCTTTTTCTTATTTCTTTTATATTTTTCCTTTAAAGCTTTTAATTAAATTTCTTCACTTTTAACCTTTGGCAATGAAAATTTACCATTATCTCATTAAACCTTATTTAAATCTTTATAATTAATCAATCAAATAAATTTATTTAATTCCATAACATTTAATTATTTATAATTGTATTTATAATAATAATTTCTAAAAATCTAAAATAAATTTGAGGATAATTATTAATATTTTCCCACCAATCAAAGATTTTAATTTAATTATTCGGGATGTTATAGGGACCACATAATTCAATATGCTAATATAAATTCAACATTAAACCCTAACACAACAGTTAAACATTTTAAAATTAAAATAGAAAGACCAATAGGTAAATCTAAAAGTAACTATGTAAGACCTTCAATCCATATGACTTATGTGGGCATGACACCTGATATTCAACATTTTCTAATAATATTTCATTAGGGTTTACATTGGACGAATGGAGTATCATTGCTTCTAATAAACAACAGGGTGTATGTTTTAAATGATGAACTAGCTAACTTGCAACCCATCATCAATTACCTAATTTATAGTCAATAAGTGATTTCCTTCTATAAATGGATACAAAAGGGAAAATCATGGAAGTTGGTAAGGGTCCTAATATTTGATGTTTTGTTCTTTCTTATCTAGATTTTAGCTATAAGTCTCCTTTCATTGAAAGTTATAGGGGCAACTCGTCAAATGTTTCATAGGTTTATAAAGGATTTAGTAATTAAGTGGTTTAACAATTGTAATGCATGTATTGATAATGAGATCCAAAATATAGACACTCAACATAGTTTAACAATAGTTTGTATGGGAAGAAGACCTATCCTCTAATTAATATTAGTAAGGTGGGTGGTCGGTAAAAGGTTTAAGGATGAAATAAAGTTTGTAGTGAGAAATGACCATTAAAAACTAATATCAATGATAATTGGTCTGACTCATGCATGTTACTTCGACAGAATTCAAAATAGAGTAATTGAAGGTCTTATCTAATGGTTGTTAACAGTAGTTTTGGTGTATAAGTATGATAATGAATCCAAGTTTGATATTTGGTTGTTAGTTCATTGAAGATTTTAATAAGAATGTTAGACAAAATATGAATAATTGTTAGATAGATAAGGCATGATAATTATTGTTGATATCTAAAACAATAATGGAAAAGACACTAAAATTGGAGATTCTCTAAATGATTTTAGTGTTTAAGAGTATGGAGACTAGATAATGGACAATGTTATTATAAAGTCAACATCAAATCATTGTATAGAGGTTAAACATTTTTAGAAAAAATAGATTAATGACCCCTAATATTGAACATATTTTAAAGAATATTTCATTATTGTTTGCATTGGACGCAAAAAGTAGCACCGCTTATAACATGGTTATCAAAACTGGACTGGGAATCGGTGGCCTGTCGGGTCCGGATGTATGAAAAAATTGGTCAGCCACTGAACTAGTTAAGAAATGGGTTTACCCAGTTTGAACCGGGTCAATATTTTTATTTTTAAAAATTTTAACGCTCAAAATGACATCGTAGTGGCCTAACTTAGGGCAAAAATTAAACTCTGAATGATTTTAATTCATTCATGCCTCTCCCACCATTTGCCCTGATTTCTTCATCCCACGACGAATACTGCATCCTTCGTGCCTCTCCGTCCACCGTGCTCCAGGATCTGTGTCGAGCCCTTCATCGTGCTTCCGTCGTCGAGCTCCTTCATCGTGTGTCGTCACTGAGCTTCCTCCATCGTGCGTTGGTGTCAAGCTCCCTCCATCAGCGTCGAGACCTCACAGGGAACCCCCTGTCATCTGTATCAATTTTGCCTTGGTGTAATTCAGTAGTTGTTACTACTCTTGAGTTTCATTTCAAATTTTTAATCTCCTTGCCTTGGCTGGTTATTAAAATTTGTTGTTAAACTGATAATGATCATAGATGAGCCATAGCCACAGAATGGTTAGATAATGTTATACTAAATTTTTTGATTAACAATTTGGGCTCTAATGTTATACTGAATTTGCAATAAGTTATTATGGTGGCCAAATTGAAAAGGGGTACTATAACATTTGAATGTATAAAGAATTATGTACTGTGTTTCTCCTGTTTCTTAGTTGGGTTCTCCTGGTTAAACTTTGAAGATTTTAAGGTGTTAGAAGATAGATCTTAAAAAGGATGTCCTTGAAGTTACAAGATGATATCAGTTAATCAACAAGGGTCAGGATTATTGAATTTAATTTGATATGTTTGTTCTTATTTCTTATTTAAAGTTTCTTGATTTATTGATATTAGTTAATCAACAAGAATCAGGATTATTGAAGTTACAAGATGATATAAGGAATTTTACTTTTTGGTCTTGTTTCTTATTTGAAGTTTCTTGATTTATGTTGTAACTCATTATTTTTACAGCATATGGGGTTTGAAATTGAGCTTTGAATATTCTTTCATCTAAGAAAATGATGGTTAAAAAGAATGACCTTCAAGCTATAAGATGATATTGTCAAGAGCTAATGATTCTCAAATTTAATTTCCTTGATAAGTTTGTTTTATCTTGTTTCAGCTTTGTGCCTCTGTTGTGATATATCTCTTCATTGTATTTTTTAAATATGTTTTTATCTCAAGCCACAGGACATCAAAAAATTTTCCCCATTTTTAGCTCTGTACCTTGATAATGATTTCCATATTCCTTATATGACATAACCATCACCCATGAAGAAGCCAAAGAGCCTTCACGGCCTTTGAAGGTTTCCTTGGACAGTTTTAGGGGCCCTATTGTAACACCCTAATTAATTGCAACTAAAAATTCCAAAAATATGAGAAAATTTTTCACAAAACAGTCCCGTATTATTCGATATATGAGGGAGTAGGCAAGGGAAGAACGAAAAGCCTTCACACGCACATAGCAACCTACAGGGAAACTAAAACTGGGGCCGGCTCAATGGGTTTATCGTAACGCACCAACACTAGGGCGGATTGCACAACACCGTTTATTCGCTCAGACGGGGTCTGACACCGTCCAGGCGGAGTATGGTAATGCAGCAGTGGATAGAGGAGATTTCACAATGAGGCTTCCCTTCGAGTAATACTGGTCACTCAACGGGAGGAATAGATAAGGGAAATATGTTAATACATTCACACGCGTAGCATTCGGTGGAAAGGCGGAGTTAGAATCATCCTACTTGGCTAGGCGGGGTATATTTATCTTGGGCGGGCTGTCCTAGTTACTTGGGCGAGGTATGACGCCGCCTAAACGAAATCTACATAACGCCTCTTTAACACAACTACAAGGTAATTTCCTCCATCGGGTATGGACAAGGGTTCACTAAGTAAATCCCCACACTCGCCTTTCACTCAGAAAAATGAGAAGTTACAGGGTACATATACGTTAGTAGGTTGTGGAGAAAGGAGGGATCTGAACCTATTCCACCCAGCTCAACTAAGTATGACGACGCCTGGGCGGACTTAGCCATAACGCACAATTCGGGGTCAACATCGGGGTCTGGATTGTGTTAGCATCGCAACGGATAGGAAAGGATAATGGTCGATATCTCACTCTGGTAATTACTCGCTTCAGCGTGAGTCCTCGCGCTTGGGCGAATTGCTCCCACACTTCGGGCGGGGTACGACTCCGCCTAGCGTATCCGACATAAATTTTTCCTAAGACAATTCTCGGTTCACTCAGACTTAGCTATAACCTGCTCAATCAGACTGTCCCTGCGTATCTATTAAAGCATAATTAGGAAACAAGGCAGCACATAGCATCACGCACACCAAAACCATACATCCATATATATACATAAAAGTGCATGTCAATATTTACAATACAAAATCGGACTTCTCCTTGCCCGTAAAGTTCTATTCATCCCCAAAACATTAACATCCGGTATGAGCCAGTCCGGGCTTAATCTAACAACGCCTTAATTAAACCTTCCAAATGCATCAGCACTCCGCCCAGCATTCCAGCTCTGTTTCTGATCCTCCTCACGAGAGACATTCACTGAAAATGGCCACTGCAGGGGTGAGCTTTTACATGTAAAATGATACTCACAGACTCGGTATCAGCGTCAGTACACGCTTCTGCTATCACACAACCTTTCTCAAGTAACCAAATTCATACAATTCAAACAACATTCATGACACACATAATTCACAGAGTTTATTCCACATCTAAATATATATTCATGCATTCAAAATCATACACATGCACATACATAGATTTATACATCACCACAATCAGCCTTATTTCTATATGCATGCCTGCGGATCCGACTCGGGTAAAGACTCTCAGTTACGGTCCCCTTTTCTTTTGGCCCCTCGTCCCTCAGCTCTTACCAGGTGGCACCGGCCTCCCCACGGCGTCTCGAGACTCTCTTCTCTAGCTCCAACGGCTACCACGAGCTCTATTGGGATCTAGCCAGGGTTGGTAACTGGAAGTCGTTTCCCTTGGGGTTCTTGACCTTCCATGGGTCACCCCACTCTTACTCATGCAACTAACACATTCATTATTACACATCATCGCGCCATGAACACCTTACCGTAGTCATTAAGTAAGAACGGATATCCCCCACTACTCGTAATCATTCAGTCAGTCACACCAGCGCATGTTACAATCGGTCATCAGACTAACAACATTGAGCAATCCAATTAAGAACATGCATATACATACTTTTCATAGTTACAACAAAATAGATCCATCATTATCATCCACGAGCAAGCTACACCATCGCCACGAAGATCACTATCAGAATCTCAAATCATGCATCAGTTTTAGTAATTGTGAATACATGCACACATGCACAGCATCAGTTCTAATGATTATAAATACATGCACACACACACACCCGCACTCAGCAATACATTCATCCGGTACCGTTCTTAGACCATGCATTCGACATGCAAGCGCCCCCTACCTTCAAAAGAATCCTCAGAAACCTTTCTGTTCTCGTTGTTGGGTCTGACGTCTTTCTCCTGGTTCGTTCGGTCTTCCTTGGCTTGTCGTATCCTGCGCCTGATTCTGGGATGAAGTGTGGTCCGTTCTCCAGTACTGCAACCCAGACCTCCAGGAGCGAAGAGTAAGATAGAAGAAGAAGAAAGATTAAGATGAAGAGGGGAAGTAGGGAATGAAGTGACGGAGAAGGGAGTCTGAAGAAATAGCAAGTGCGTTTTTTCCGCCAAGGGCTCACGCTTATATATATATATATATGTGTATGTGCGCAGTAAAAGAGGAGTGGGATGGGAGAGTGCGTGTCCAGCAGTCACGTGCACTCCACCCCATCCCCTGACCACCACCATTTTTTTTTAATATTTTAATGGCTTAATCCTAAGTAGTTAAATGTAATTAACAGTTATTTCTTAGTTAAAAATCAAATCTTAATGGTTTATTCTTCATTCAGCATTAAATTTTAAAACGGGGATGTTACAGTTCTCCCCCACTGAAAAAGAATTTCGTCCCCGAAATTCAGTCGGTACTTACCTAGGTAAACAATTAGGGGTACTGCTGTCGCATAGCGTCTTCGCGTTCCCACGTGTAGGAGGTGGTCTTGCCTTGCTGCCACTCCACCTTAACCAGCCTTACGTTCTTGTTTCTTAAGCGTTTTACCGATTAATCCACGATTCCAACCGGTGTAGTCACAGTGGTTAGGTCTTCCTTGATCTCTACCTCGTCGTCAGGCATCGTGTGGCTGGGGTCATGCAAATACTTCCTTAGCTGAGACACATGAAAAACGTTGTGTAATCAGGACAAGTGAGTTGGTAACGCGAGGCGGTATGCCACGGGGCCAATCCGTTCTACTACCTCATAAGGTCCGATGTAGCGAGGGCTTAACTTCCTACTTTTTAAGGCTCGTCCAACTCCTTTACTCGGAGAGGTTCTCAGAAACACTCGATCTCCGACTTGAAATTCCAATGGCTTGATGCGTTTGTCATGGTAGCTCTTCTGCCTGTCTTGTGATGCTTTCATCTTCTCCCTTATTACTCGGATCTGTTCTGTGGTTTGCTTCACGATGTCTGGTCCCAGTAATAGACTTTCACCCGCTTTCGACCAACAGAGTGGGGTTCGGCATCTACGCCCATATAATGCCTCGTAAGGTGCCATGCCAATGCTGTGATGATGGCTGTTGTTGTACGTAAACTCGATCAAGGGAAGGTACTGCTCCCAGTCCCCACCGTACTCTAACACACACGCTCTCAATAAGTCTTCTAGACTCTGAATTGTTCGCTCGGATTGTCCATCCGATTGGGGGTGGTAGGCAGAACTAAGCCAAAGCTTCGTCCCCAGTTCTTGATGCATGCTGGTCCAAAACCTGGACGTAAATCTAGGGTCCCTATCTGAGACGATGGAAGTAGGTATGCCATGCAGTCGGATAACTTCTTGAATGTAGATTCGAGCCAATTTATGCAATGGGTACCTCATATTTACTGGTAAGAAGTGTGCACTCTTCGTCAATCTGTCAACGATGACCCAAATGGCATCATGGCCCGCTCGGTTTTTGGGTAATCCCATGATAAAATCCATCGCAATTGAGTCCTATTTCTACACGGGGATCTCTAGAGGCTGCATTGCACCGTACGGTTTTTGGTGCTCTACCTTCGATTTCTGACAAGTGATACACCGGGCCACGTACTCCGCCACATCCTTCTTTAGTCCGGGCCACCAAAACTGTCTCCTCAAGTCGTGGTACATTTTCGTGGTTCCTGGGTGAATGCTGAGTAGGCTTTTGTGGGCTTCATCAAGCACCATTCTTCTCAATCTTCCTTCACTTGGTATGTATATTCTGTTTCTCACCCGGAAGATCCCATCTGACCCCTCTGCCAAGGATAAATCCTTTCCTTTAGCCTGAATTTCCTTCATTTCAGCTAGGTAAAAGTCCGCCTGTTGCTGTTCGTACACGGATTTTAAGAATTCGTTGGCAATCCTCAATGTACCGATTGTCATCTTCTGAGAGGAAGGGGCGTCAACATGCAAGTTCATGTCTCAGAACCGCTCCAACAACTCAACTTCTTTTGCCATCATGGCTGCTATGTGGAGGGATTTTCGACTCAATGCGTCTGCTACGACATTTGCCTTACCTGGGTGGTATTTCAACTCGAAATCATAGTCCTTCAAAAACTCAATCCATCTTCTCTGCCTCATGTTCAGCTCCTTTTGGTCGAATAGGTATTTGAGGCTCTTATGATCGCTGTATACTTCAAATTTGGATCCGTACAAGTAATGCCTTCAGATTTTCAATGCAAAAACTACTGCTGCCAACTCCAAGTCATAGGTCGGATAATGTTGTTCGTGGGGTCTCAATTGTCGAGAGGCATATGTTATCACTCGATCCTTCTGCATGAGTACACATCCTAATCCGAGTCCGGACGCGTCACAATAGACCACGAAGCTTTCTCGTAACTCAGGTAATGCCAACACCGGAGCAGTTGTCAACTTATTCTTCAGCTCTTGGAAGCTGCTCTCACACTCCGGACTCCACACAAAAGGAACGTTCTTCCGAGTCAATTTAGTCAGGGGTAATGCCAACTTAGAAAAACCTTCGATGAACCTTCTATAATAACCTGCCAAGCCCATAAAACTCCTTATTTCCGAGATCGATCTGGGCCTCTCCCATGCCATTACAGCAGCTACCTTCGCAGGATCCACCGAGACGCCTCGCTTGGAGATCACATGCCCGAGGAAGTGGATCTCATCCATCCAAAATTCGCACTTTGAAAGCTTTGCAAACAATTGCTTCTCCTTCAACACTTGGAGTACCGTCCTGAGATGTCCTTCATGCTCCTCAGATGTCTTAGAATAAACTAGAATATCATCGATGAAGACAACAACAAACCGATCTAAGAAGGAGTGGAATATGCTGTTCATGTAATTCATGAAAACAGCAGGGGCGTTTGTCACACCGAACGGCATCACTACATACTCATAGTGACCATACCTAGTCCTAAAGGCAGTTTTAGGAATGTCCGAGTCCTTCACTCGGATTTGGTGATATCCCGATCGTAAGTCGATTTTCGAGAAGACTGAGGCTCCACGCAGCTGGTCAATTAAATCATCAATTCTAGGCAGTGGGTATCGATTCTTGATTGTGAGTTTGTTAAGCTGTCGATAATCTATACAAAGTCTCATGCTGCCATCCTTCTTCTTAACAAGTAGCACAGGTGCGCCCCATGGTGACACGCTTGGTCTAATGAACTGCTTCTCAAGTAACTCATCCACTTGTTTCTTCAACTCTACCAATTCAGTTGAGGACATTCTGTAGGGTGCACTGGAGACCGGTTCGGCTCCAGGTATCAAGTCTATAGAGAATTCAACTTCTCTATTGGGAGGCACACTCGGGACGTCCTCTGGGAACACTTCTGGGAATTCGCAGACAACCGGAATTTCGTTCACTAGGGGCTCATTCTCATCTTTGGTTAGACAAAGCATCATAAATAGTTGGGTTATACCTAGTGCCGTGCCATCTTCAGTGGGTTGTTTTGGGAAAACTATCTCTCGGTTTCTACAATCTACTAATACCTTATTGGCTGAAAGCCAATCTATTCCAAGCACAATATCAAGACCCTTTAAGGGCATGCAAATCAGATCGAAGGTGAAACTCCGATCATACAACTCAAATGCTACATTTTTACATATTGACGATGTGAACACACTAGGGCCAGTGGGGCTGGCCACTTCCAAAGTTCGGTTCATAGACACAGTTGGTAGCTTCAACCGTTTCACGTACTCATCAGCTATAAAAGAATGGGTTGCTCCCGAATCGAAAACAACATTAAGCGTATTCATTCCAAGTGAGCACTTACATTGTACTAGATCGTTTGCTGGTGCAACATCCTCTGCATTGATGGTGTAGATCCTTCCTGTCGCTGTTGGGCCGGTGTTCCTCTCTCGGCTGTTCGGGGCACGCATCATATTTCCTCTGGTTCCGTTGCCTCTGCCACCAGGTCGTTGGTTATCATTCACTCTGGTTCGATCTTGAAATCCTCCTTGACGCACATTGGTGTTTGCCTGGCGGAGTTGGGGGCAGTCCGGGCGAATGTGTCCCTTCTCTCTGCAGTGGTAGCATTTAACATTTGTATCATTGCATTCCTTAGCAAAATGATCATCGCCGCATTTAAAGCATCCGCCATACCTTGGTCGCCCACTCATCTGTCTCCCTCGGTCATTATGGTTCTGATATCTGGTGAAGGGTTCATTCCTCCTCACGTTCCCTGGCCTCTTGAAACGTGATTGCTGAGGCCTCAGGTGCTGGTTGGCTCTGCTGCACTGGCCCGAATGGGCCCTGTCATCCTCTTCGAATATTCTACACTTGTTCACTAAGGCAGGGAAACTCCGGATTTCATGGTATCTGCAGGCCCTCTTAATATCCGATCTCAGTCCGTTCTCAAACTTAAGACACTTGGAGTGCTCCGTTCCTGGCTGCTGGAAGGACGGATAGAATAGGCACAATTCTTCAAATCTGGTCGCGTATTCTTCCACAGTCATGGAGCCCTGTTTTAACTCCATAAACTCCAGCTCTTTCCGACTCCTCACTGTGTCGGGAAAGTATTTGTCTAGGAAGCAGGCCTTGAAATCGTTCCACGTCAGTTGATTGTCATCTTCGGGGAATCGGCTCCTGGCTATCTTCCACCAATTCTCCGCTTCATCTCGCAGCATATACACTGCGCATTCCACCTTCTGGGCTTCGGTACAGCGAAGACCCCTAAAAATTCTCTCTAATTCCTGAGTCCACTTGAACGCCGCCTCAGGGTTCCGTCCTCCTAAGAATTCACTCGGCTTCCTCTTCAGGAAGCGGTCCAGCACATGGCCATCCTCAGGTTGAGTTTGGCCTTGCCTTTCAAACACATCAGCAAAGCGTTGGAATGCTGTGGCTATAGCCTCCATACTTTGACGATGCGCCATTCCTTATCCTGAAATTGACATTTAAGGATAAGTATACGGAGCCACTTACTACCGATCTAGTTATTAGTCCAACAATTAATAGCTTAGCACATTATGTCATTCGCCTAAGTCATACACACAATCGGACCAGGGGAAAACAACCCCTTGTCCTCGAGTCAATCATCAATCAGGTCAACCAGCATCAGAACAATTTCAACCATTCAATCAAAAAGACACACACACCACCGCTTACACTTGGTAAGCATACTTTGGCCTTGGACTTTTCGGTCCGCTCTGATACCAAAATGTAACACCCTAATTAATTGCAACTAAAAATTCCAAAAATATGAGAAAATTTTTCACAAAACAGTCCCGTATTATTCGATATATGAGGGAGCAGGCAAGGGAAGAACGAAAAGCCTTCACACGCACATAGCAACCTACAGGGAAACTAAAACTGGGGCCGGCTCAATGGGTTTATCGTAACGCACCAACACTAGGGCGGATTGCACAACACCGTTTATTCGCTCAGACGGGGTCTGACACCGTCCAGGCGGAGTATGGTAATGCAGCAGCGGATAGAGGAGATTTCACAATGAGGCTTCCCTTCGAGTAATACTGGTCACTCAACGGGAGGAACAGATAAGGGAAATATGTTAATACATTCACACGCGTAGCATTCGGTGGAAAGGCGGAGTTAGAATCATCCTACTTGGCTAGGCGTGGTATATTTATCTTGGGCGGGCTGTCCTAGTTACTTGGGCGAGGTATGACGCCGCCTAAACAAAATCTACATAACGCCTCTTTAACACAACTACAAGGTAATTTCCTCCATCGGGTATGGACAAGGGTTCACTAAGTAAATCCCCACACTCGCCTTTCACTCAGAAAAATGAGAAGTTACAGGGTACATATACGTTAGTAGGTTGTGGAGAAAGGAGGGATCTGAACCTATTCCACCCAGCTCAACTAAGTATGACGACGCCTGGGCGGACTTAGCCATAACGCACAATTCGGGGTCAACATCGGGGTCTGGATTGTGTTAGCATCGCAACGGATAGGAAAGGATAATGGTCGATATCTCACTCTGGTAATTACTCGCTTCAGCGTGAGTCCTCGCGCTTGGGCGAATTGCTCCCACACTTCGGGCGAGGTACGACTCCGCCCAGCGTATCCGACATAAATTTTTCCTAAGACAATTCTCGGTTCACTCAGACTTAGCTATAACCTGCTCAATCAGACTGTCCCTGCGTATCTATTAAAGCATAATTAGGAAACAAGGCAGCACATAGCATCACGCACACCAAAACCATACATCCATATATATACATAAAAGTGCATGTCAATATTTACAATACAAAATCGGACTTCTCCTTGCCCGTAAAGTTCTATTCATCCCCAAAACATTAACATCCGGTATGAGCCAGTCCGGGCTTAATCTAACAACGCCTTAATTAAACCTTCCAAATGCATCAGCACTCCGCCCAGCATTCCAGCTCTGTTTCTGATCCTCCTCACAAGAGACATTCACTGAAAATGGCCACTGCAGGGGTGAGCTTTTACATGTAAAATGATACTCACAGACTCGGTATCAGCGTCAGTACACACTCCTGCTATCACACAACCTTTCTCAAGTAACCAAATTCATACAATTCAAACAACATTCATGATACACATAATTCACAGAGTTTATTCCACATCTAAATATATATTCATGCATTCAAAATCATACACATGCACATACATAGATTTATACATCACCACAATCAGCCTTATTTCTATATGCATGCCTGCGGATCCGACTCGGGTAAAGACTCTCAGTTACGGTCCCCTTTTCTTTTGGCCCCTCGTCCCTCAGCTCTTACCAGGTGGCACCGGCCTCCCCACGGCGTCTCGAGACTCTCTTCTCTAGCTCCAACGGCTACCACGAGCTCTATTGGGATCTAGCCAGGGTTGGTAACTGGAAGTCGTTTCCCTTGGGGTTCTTGACCTTCCATGGGTCACCCCACTCTTACTCATGCAACTAACACATTCATTATTACACATCATCGCGCCATGAACACCTTACCGTAGTCATTAAGTAAGAACGGATATCCCCCACTACTCGTAATCATTCAGTCAGTCACACCAGCGCATGTTACAATCGGTCATCAGACTAACAACATTGAGCAATCCAATTAAGAACATGCACATACATACTTTTCATAGTGACAACAAAATAGATCCATCATTATCATCCACGAGCAAGCTACACCATCGCCACGAAGATCACTATCAGAATCTCAAATCATGCATCAGTTTTAGTAATTGTGAATACATGCACACATGCACAGCATCAGTTCTAATGATTATAAATACATGCACACACACACACCCGCACTCAGCAATACATTCATCCGGTACCGTTCTTAGACCATGCATTCGACATGCAAGCGCCCCCTACCTTTAGAAGAATCCTCAGAAACCTTTCTGTTCTCGTTGTTGGGTCCGGCGTCTTTCTCCTGGTTCGTTCGGTCTTCCTTGGCTTGTCGTATCCTGCGCCTGATTCTGGGATGAAGTGTGGTCCGTTCTCCAGTACTGCAACCCAGACCTCCAGGAGCGAAGAGTAAGATAGAAGAAGAAGAAAGATTAAGACGAAGAGGGGAAGTAGGGAATGAAGTGACGGAGAAGGGAGTCTGAAGAAATAGCAAGTGCGTTTTTTCCGCCAAGGGCTCACGCTTATATATATATATATATGTGTATGTACGCAGTAAAAGAGGAGTGGGATGGGAGAGTGCGTGTCCAGCAGTCACGTGCACTCCACCCCATCCCCTGACCACCACCATTTTTTTTTAATATTTTAATGGCTTAATCCTAAGTAGTTAAATGCAATTAACAGTTATTTCTTAGTTAAAAATCAAATCTTAATGGTTTATTCTTCATTCAGCATTAAATTTTAAAACGGGGATGTTACACCTATGACTAGGTCAAGGGCCAAGAAAGCTAGGGAAGCACTCCAAAACTATTTGGCTTCTTCCATGGACACCATGATTAGGCCCAAGCCCAAGGAGGAGTTCTTGAAGACCCTTACCCTTTTCTCTTGCTCTATAGAAGGGTAATAAGCTTGTGTTTTATGGTCTGGGCCTCCTTAAGGCCTTTATATTGGGCTTGTTTTCCATTTGTATATATTTTATTTTCATGTTATTAGTTTTAGAAATATTTTAGGATTAGAAATTAAGACTTAGCTTTGAGCCTTGCATGGCCATATTTCCCATTTGGGCCACTTTTAGGCCTTGTATAAGTGTTAGGTTGCTTTGGGCTCTTTTTGGGCCATGTATTTTGTGTTTTTGGGACTTGGGTGAAGCTTTTTCAAACCCACCCAAGCCAATTCTGAAAATTTAGTTCCTAGGAGGTATAAATACCTCATCTCTTTATATTTCTCTCATAAGTTAAATATTAAGAAAAGTTTAGAGTGAGATACTCCTTATTCTCTCTAGAAAGTAGAAGTACTAGGCTCCTTTCTCCTTTGTCTTATCCTTTGGTCTTCTCCCAAAGGTGGTGACTTCTCTCACTTTATCTCTCTAATCTCTAGAGAGTGGCGGATTCACCTTTTCACACTCTCTTCTCCATCTCCTTCTATTTTTAGCTAAATCCTCTCTAGATCTAGGTTTTCTTCACATAAATTCCTCCATCTCCTAGCCTTTTTCCATTTCGGTTTCCATATATTCTTCATCAAATTGTAAGCTCTCATAATCTTCTTGAGGAACTTGCTTGGATCTATGGAATGCTAAAGAGGGAGATCCATCTCGATGCTTCTCAAAGGCTCCTTTGCCTACATCATTTGGTATCATGAGTCTTTTCCTCTTTTAGTATTTTTTCTAGATCTATTTTTGTACTGTTTTAATTCTGAAATTTCAGTTCCAAATCTGAATTCCTCTTGTTCTATACATCAATTTTCATATATCATATGCTTAAAAACTCCAAAAATTACAAAAGTTATGCTTACTTGAAGTCTTAGATCTACAACTTTTGGCTTGGAATTTTGAGAAGTGCTTTCACAAAAGTTCTTGCTGCTCTTATTATTGACTTAACCTCAAAGTTTCATAAAAAAATTGAGAAAAAAAAATTAGTCAAAGTTGTTGACCTTAGATGCCTTATACTTCAAGTAACCTCTCTTTTCTTATGTTTTCTTGACCTTTTCTTGCATATTGTGTTGTATTTGAGTCATTTCTTTGATTTTAAGTAATTTTTCAATTCTGGACTGCACCTTAACTATGTGAAATGTTGATGCTCCTTAGGTGTTTGTTTGATTGTTTAGGTGTTCATTAGTTTCCTTAGCTATTGTTTTAGGTGTGGAGCTTGTTTCCTTTGTTTTCTAGGTGTTATGTTTTGGCTTTTTCTTATTGTGTTGTGGCTGGACTCTTTAGGCATTTTAAAGTCTCCTTTTAAAGTGCCTAACAAGCTCCTAAAAGTGTCAAGATCACCTCTCTTTAAGGTGACATTTGTGCCTTGTTTTTGTAGGTTGTTAGCATTCCTTTTAGGTTGGGTTTTCTAGTTTAATTTCATTTTTCCAGAAGCTGTACATTGATATTTTCATTCTGTTTTTGTGCTTTAGTTTATGTCGTTTGATGCATAAGTCATTACCTTCCATTGCCTCTTTCATTTGGAAGTAGATGCTTGCTTTACACTTTGTGTAGTTTGCCATTTTTGCCTTATTTTGTGCACTATTTTGGACCAATTTCCAAATCTATCTTGCTGCAGTAAAGTACATAAAAAAACAGAGTAAAAAGCTTTGAAAACAAAGAAAAAAAGTGAAAAAATTTTAAAAGTTCATTGGCCATTTGTTCCTATAATTGTTTAGGCCATTTCCTTGCAAAAAAGAGTGGAAGTGATTGAAAAACACAGAATCGAAAAAAAATTCCAGCAGCTTTATTATCACTTGTGCAGTAGTTTATATTGTTCATTTAGTGCCTAATTGTTCATTTGTTTGAGGCAAACTCATTTGGAAAACTATACAAAGATTTTGGTAAAATTCAAGCATTCTAGAGTTTCTAGTTTGCCTTTTGGGTGCTTACTTTCTTTCTTGCATTTAATTTTGTAGTTTGTCTTTGTTGTATTCCAAGTTTGTCACTCTATTTCATAATCTTGTATGCCTTCTTTCATTTATCTTTTATTGCTTGTCAAGTTCTAGTTTGTCACATCCTAATCCTTTTGGTTTAGCTTCCTAATTTGCTTTTGCTTGCTTGTCTTGTTCTCTCTAGTTTTGTCCATTGAGTATTTCACTTCTTGACATTCTTGAGATTAAGGTTTAGTGAGTTCACTATATTGAAGGGATTGAGATTTGAGTAGTAGACTTGATCAAGTGCAATCTATAAGTATTGAAGGAAATGGACATTTGAGTGCATACACTTGAGAGATTGAGTGTAAACACCTTTCTTTTTAGTTTCTCTTATTTTTGTGCTAACCATTACTTTGAGTTTCCAAGTCTTTCTTTTATAGCTTGGTGAACCTCCTTGGTGGATATTCTTAGGGGACTTGAAGACTTTTGGAAGCTTTTGTATTAGAGAGCAACTTTTGTAATAATTTTGGAAGTTATTTTTATGATTTGTATTTTCTTTTCCCTTGTACTTTGGGAATTTAAATTTTGTTACTTTGTTAAGTCCTTGTATTTGGACATTAAAGACATTGGACCTTGGACTTCAATTTTTTTTAGTTGATTAAGAGTAATTGGGCTTAGGACTTAGTTTATTCTTTTTGCACCGACTAGTGTAAGTGCGATTTTGCTTGCTAGTCTAGTTTACATTCTTGCACCAACCGACTAGATTGCTTTACTTGCTTTCTAGTTAGTGTAAGTGCACTTTTGCATGCTAGACTTGGTTTAAATTTGATCCGGTGTGGATACCGGTCCCAAAAACTAGCTACCCCAGATAATATAAAATGAAATTTACCTGTAAAAGGTGTATATCGAACCGGACTACCTCTCAAGCACACCAGAGTTAAAAGGCTCCACAGTACAAAACATGTGATTATAACCCTGGCCAAAATAAGTAAGTGTGTAACTTGCACCTGCAAAAGCTGCAGATTTTGACCTTGACACAGGTCAAATTACCCACTTGTGTTTTGAGGGAACCATGTATAAATAGCTCTTGTCATTAATGCATAAACACAATTAAGTAGATCTAGAGCACTCTTACTCTGTTATTCTTGCTCTGTAATACAGATCTTTTCCGTTATAACCTACTGACTTAAGCATCAGAGTCCCTTTTGTAGGTATACCTTCGGTGTGGTTTCAAGGACTAAGGATGACTTAAATTTTGAGTACCTCAATGAGAAGAGCTTGGAGTTCCCACTGAATCCATGTTTACAATACCGGACTCTCACTAAGACAGTGTAAGAAGTGAGAGAGGGGGGGCTCAACACTGGTATGAAGTCAACAACTTTGACCCTGTACACCGGTCAGATCATTAGCATGCTTAGTGGGACCTATAAACTAAGTCCCACATCATCGAAGTTAAAGTTATAGAGGCCAACAGGTGAAGCGGTGCCCTCGAAGGACATGTCGAGAATGTCGTCCAAAGGGTTAAACCTCGGATATTAAAATTCAAGGACAGAATCGTGGAGACCTCTAGCACAGACCAACCCCAGGGAAGGATGCAGGCTGTCTAGCAACTAGACCCGCGGGATGAGTTTACTAGGCAACTAAGGATGGAGATGCAGGAGCTAAAGCAGAATAGGGAACAATAAAATAATACAATAGGAGAATGAAGGCAGCAGGAGCCTTCTTACACCCACGAATACTCTCAAGCGCAGACACTTGATGAGTAAGAATCGACGTACTAAATTACAGATATGAATAATCAGCGAGGGATCCGTTGCAAGGAAGAGGTGGAGAATACCGGTTCAGTGTACCATTCACTAGGAGATTAATGTGTATACCTATCCCAAGGCATCTGCAGACCCCCCTAGCCGCTGTCGATAGGCAAGTACAATGGAGAGTTTGACCCCAGACGGCATCTGGATGCCTATGCAAATGATTCACTTTTCCTTAGGGCAGAAGAAGACGTCATGTTTAGGATGTTCCCCAAGACCCTGACTGCTAAAGCTCTGGGATGGTTTAAAAGCTTACCACTGGGGTCAATAGATTGTTGGGATGACCTAGCCCATGCCTTCCTGCACACTTTGTCATCTCAAGAGATGTACTCGGGACATCTCATACATTGGCCAAAATCAAGCAAGGTTTGGATGAAAGCCTTAGGGATGTTTTAAAAAGGTTTTACAAGGAGGAAATGTTAGTGCCAGGATTGACTGAGCAGATTCAACTACACATAGTGTGACATCCCGGCGCTGTTGAGGGCGGGGAGTGATTGCCGGTGCATTGGCACGGACAAGGAGCGGCTCCTGGCAGGCTTCCAGCGGGGGATGTGATATCCCGGTCACTGTTGAGGGCGGGGAGTGATCGCCGGTGCATAGGCACGGACAAGGAGCGGCTCCTGGCAGGCTTCCAGTGGGAGGGACACATGAACGAACTGAATACATACCAGAATGAGAGGGATCCAAAGACTGTATAGGTATGGGACTATACAGTCGAGGATAGCTTAAAGAAATGAATTCGTACTACCTATATCAACAAATGCATTAGCCTTTTCGGTAGCCTATCACTTAAGAACTCCAAAGTTAAGCGTGCTTAACTTGGAGTAATTCTGGGATGGGTGACCTCCTGGGAAGTTCTCAGGAAATGTGTGAGTGAGGACAAAAGCACATTGGAAAGGTCTCGTGTTGGTCTGTGGGGCGAGTCGTTCATTCCTGAAAAGCGGCGGGGGCGTTACACATAGCGGTTAACGCTTTGTCTTTGGTGAAAGGGATACCCCTGACATTTGAGGAATTTTGGAGAAAGGTTGCGAAGTATGTAGGGAGAGAAATACATTTGGCAGTAACAAAGAGGAAGACTCCGGCCACAGAAGACCGGCCATAACTCCATGAGTGAAAAGGACCAAAGATGGGAGGGGGTAGAGAGCAAGACCCCCTCTAAGGCAGAAGGAACGGAGGAGTATTAATGTAACCCAGTTCACACCCCTGGGAGTACGACCTAACCAAATTCTGAGAAAGGTTGGGATGAGAAGTTTTATGGTAAATGGAATTAGAAAACCTATGCCTATGAAAAGACCAGGTAACACGAGTAAGTACTATAAATTTCATGAATAGGCCGGTAATAACACTGACGAGTGTAGACAGTTAAAGGAAGCTATTGAGACTTTGACCAGAGAAGGAAAGTTAATACAATATTTATTCAGACAAGGGGTGTACAGAGAGCGAGTAAAGGAGTCCCTAGAAGAAGGGACACTAGATCGGCCAAAGAAGAGAACAGGGAATCAAAGAAGCAAGCCCTAGATAAAGAAAAAGTCGTTATAGATAACATAGAAAAGGATGATGAGTCATGGATAAAACCTCCTGGTTCGGGAAGAAAAGACATGATCAATATGATTGTAGGAGGATTCATAGGTGGAGGAGTGTCCAATTCGGCTTGAAAGAACCACTTGAGGATGATCATGTTTGTTCAATCGAGGACGGACAATAAGCCATACCGGGGAGATGTGCAGACCCTAATGATCACATTCTCATATGAAGATTACAGACCCACCATACCTGGAGGGGATGATGCGGTGGTTATTGAGGCCATTATAGCCAATAAAACAATTAGGAGAATCTTGGTGGATCAGGGAAGTTCTTGCGACGTAATTTTTTATGATTGTTTCAAGAAGATGGGGTTAACAGATAATGATTTGTAACCCAACACTCAGGATCTAACAACCTTTAATGGAGCAAAGCAGTCTACCAAGGGCTACTTAGACACGAGATTGACATTAGAAGGAGAGCCGGGGTCAAAAATTGTCTGAACTCAAGTATTGGTAATAGATGTGAAGTCCCCATTCAATGGAATCCTAGGAAGACCATCCTTGATGCTTTGGAGGCAGTGGTTTCAACACTACATTTGTTGATTAAATTTATTAATAAAGATAACCAGATATCCGCAGTAAGGGTGGATCAACAGATGGCAAGATACTGTTACAACCTGAGTGTCAAGGGTGTGATGTTAGGCGATGACCCCAGCAAGACAACCGGGGTGAACGATTGTTTAGAAAGTGACATGGAAGTATGGTTAGTTAAACTCTTGAGAGAATTCAAACATCTCTTTGCATGAACAGCGGCAGACATTCCATGAATAGATCCGAATTTTTATTACCATAAGTTAGCAATCTATCTAGAGTCAAGAGCAGTAGCACAAAAGAAAAGAAGGCTTGGTCTAGAAAAACAACAAGCTACTTGTGAATAAACGGAGGAGTTATTGAAGACGGGATTCATCAGAGAGGTCTAGTATTCAACCTGGGTATCTAATGTGGTAATGGTGAAAAAGACGAATGGAAAATGGTGGATGTGCACTGATTTCACAAATTTGAATAAGTGTTGTCCAAAGGACCCTTATCCGCTCCCCAACATAGATCAAATGGTGGACGACTCCTCAGGGTACCGGTTTCTCTCGTTTATGGACGCTTACTCCAGTTATAATCAAATTCTGATGTGGAAGGATGATGAGGAAAAAACCGTATTCGTGAATGACAAAGGCATTTTCTGTTATACGATAATGTCGTTCAGACTCAAGAATGCAGATGCAACATTCCAGAGGATGATGAATAAAGTCTTTAACGGAATGAGGTCCAAGATGGTAGAAGTTTATATGGATGACATCATAGCTAAGACACCGGCAGGAGGTGACCATGTGGAAGATCTAAGGACAATTTTTCAAAGGATACAAATGTACAACATGCGTTTAAATCCTCTGAAATACACCTTTGCAGTTCTAGCAGGGCGGTTTCTCAATTTTATGCTTAAGAAGAGAGGAATGGAAGCCAATCTAGATAACTGTAGGGTGATAAAAGAACTCCAGAGTCCAACCAATGTTAGAGAAGTATAGTCATTAAACAAGAAAGTGGACGCTCTGTCTCGATTCATGCCAAAAATGGCATACCGGGCATTGCCACTATATAAAATCCTAAAGAAAAATAAGAAGTTTGAATGGGGAGAAGAGCAGGAAGAAGCCTTCAGAAGTCTCAAGGAGGTGTTAGTTAATTTGCCAGTGCTAGCAAAGCCAGACCCAGGAAAGCAATTATTTGTATACTTGGCCGTATCTAATGAAGCATTAGGAGCCGTCCTGGTTAAAGAAATAGTAGAAGGACAAAGACCTGTGTATTTTGTTGGAAAAGTAATCTGAAGGACGATATGAAAAACTTGAAAAGGCTGCCCTGGCACTAGTTTGGACATTCAGACGATTGAGGCAATATTTTCATGCCCATCCCATTGTAGTACGAACTGACCTGCCACTACGGGCCGTCCTGTATAAGCTAGCTTTAGCAGGAAGAATGACAAAGTAGGCCATAGAACTTTCAGAATTCAATATCTCCTTTAAGCTAAGAACGGCTATAAAGCCTAAGTCTTAGCAGATTTTATAATTGAATTAACAGGCGAACCCCCGTCGCAAGTGCAGGAGCACTGGACCATCTTTGTGGATGGATCCTCAAATTCAAAAGGTTGTGGAGCCGATGTAGTTATAGAAAGTGAGGATGGGGTCAGCATAGTTCTTGTTGATGAAAATTTGTTTAGGAAAGGGATATCGGTCCCATACCTAAAATGTTTAAATAAGGCAAAAATAGGAGAAGTAATGGCCGAGATGCATAAAGGCACGTGCAATCACCACTGTGGAGGTAAAAGTTTGGCTAGAAAAATAGCCAGGGCTGGTTATTGGTGATCCACGATGACAAATGATGCAGTGAAGTACGTCTAGAAATATGACTCCTGTCAGAAGAATAGCAATGAGCATCATGTCCCCGCTGAGGAGTTATTTACCTCGGCAGTCCCATGGCCATTCCACCAGTGGGGCATGGATATCTTGGGACCATTCCCAAAGGCGCCAAGCAGAGTTAAATACCTGATTATGGGAGTTGACTACTTCACTAAGTGGATAGAGGCTGAGGTCATAGTGTACATTATAGCTTCCCAGACTCGAAGGTTTCTATATGAAAACATAATCACTAGGTTCGGTATCCAAGGAAAAGTAATTACAGACAGTGAAACACAATTTACAGATTCGAAGCTCATGAGCTTATTAGAGGGACTCAAATCCAGTAAGTGTTCTCATCAGTAGAACACCCCCAAACAAATGGCTAGGCTGAGGTGGCTAATAGAGAAATACTTAAAGGATTGAAGAAGCGGTTGGGAAATGCCAAAGAAGAATGGGCCAATCAGTTATGCCATGTCCTATAGGCATATAGGACAATGCCATATTCATCGACCAGAGAAACCCCATTCTGGTTAGTCTACGGAGTCGATGTAGTAATCCCGATTGAAATCAATTATATCTCTCCTAGAATAAATAGTTCAGCGAAGAGGAAAACGAACGATGGTTGAAATAGAAACTTAAGTCCCTTTACGAAGTACGAGAAGCCGCTTTCGTCTGGGATCAGGCTATTAAAGCTAAGGTAGCACTTCGGTATAACAAGAAGGTTCAATGAAGAAGATTTAACATCAGAGATCTGGTGTTAAGAAGGGCCTCAGTTGGAAATAGGTTCACCCATCAAGGGAAGCTCGCACCAACATGGGAGGGTCCATACCAAGTGCATGAAGTCACTACAGGAGGAGCCTATCTATTAGAAACGTTAGAAGGCGAAGTTTTTAAAAATAAGTGGAATATAAAGAATCTCTGTATGTATTTCAGCTAACCGGTATCACAAGTCATGCACTCTTTTTCCCTACCTAAGGTTTTTCCCACAGGGTTTACTTAAGAGGTTTTTAACGAGGCATGCAGCCAGGATGCTTATTCATTAATGAAATCTCCTTTGAAGCACATTCAGTACTTGCCATTCGATTTTAACAATGGTTCAGTTATTAAAACCCCAGAGTGGTCCAAGGACCCCAGAGTGGTAGTTTCGATTATTAAAACTTGGAGTAGTCTAAAAGACCCCAGAGTTGTTAAGTTTCAGCTATTAAACCTCAAAGTGGTCTAAAAGACCCTCGAGTGGTTAAGTTTCAATTATCAAACTGTCGGAGTGATTCAAAGACCCAGAACGGTTATCTTAACATCATATGAACCAATATGGCAAATATTTTAACATATGCTAGAAAATGAAAGTAGAGATGATGTAAATAAAATGATTTGAATATATATGTAAACGTTTCATTACAAAAAATAAGGCACAATGGCCTGAACAAAGTACGCAATACTAAAAAAAGAGGTGGAGCTCATCCCGCCTATAGAGTAAAAAGGAAATAAACTAAGGATTTGGTGGGGGGATTTCCTCCTCTTCTCCCTTAGAACCGGCCTCAGCCTCTTCAGCATTTGGATCCCCAAGACCGTCATCCTCTTCCCCTGATAGAGGTGTAAGTTTGAAGGGCTCGTCAGAAGGAGTAAAGGACTGACCACCCATTTCGGTCACCAACTCACCATTCTGGAATTGGTTGGAAAAATGAATCCCGTTCAGGTTGAGAGGGGTATCCCAGTTCCGGTGGATTACCTAGCGGACTGCATGACAAAAGGAGTCCATGGCAGCGTGAGCAAATTACAGCATATTTTCTTGGTACTTGTTTTGCTCATCTTTCACTACCATAGATAACTCCTCATGCTTTTTTCGAAGATCGGTCACGAGGCCCTCCAGTTCGGCCATTTTCCCAAGTAGTCCGTCCTTTTCCTTCTTCCAGCTCTCCTCGGACTATTAAAGAGCTTGATTAGCCCCATTGAGGGATTTAATCCTCTGGTGAGCTCAATCATAGTCCTTGGAGAGGTGGGAGTTTTTATCTTTTAAATGGTCCAACTCCAGCTTTGGACCATCAGTAGCGACGGAATAGATGGGGGAGAGAGTTTTGATGTTGTACCATATCATCGTCTCTAAGGTGAATATGACATCGTCTTTCTCTAACCTAGGTTTAAGGCGGAAGAGGAGTTCAAAGTTGACGTCAGGGAGAAGGGTCCTAATTATCAGATTCTCTAGAGCCTCAATGCCAGAACGAGGAGGAGGAGTATCACCGTCCACAGGGGTCTCAGTGGCCACCCCCTTGCCCTTGTCTACCAATCGAGGGGCAGGGTTTACCTTCTACCTTTTGGACACCTCGCCAGCTTTCCCCTTGCCCTTTCAGGAGGACTTCCTCATCTTTGGAGTGACGTTGTTTTCAGCGGTAATGTCAGCCACTGACCCCTCCATTAGCTTGCAGAGGTTTTCCAAAGCGGCGGCATTCATGTTCCCTAAAAAGCATAAAGGTCGATTAGTAAACCGCGGTACATAAAATTATGAAAACAGAGATAAAGAGATGGGTAGATACCCAAATGAGCGAGATACTTATTCCGTGTCTCCGCGGTGCCAAGAAGAGAGCGGAACTTGATGGGGGCACCCCGGGAGATATTATAGAGGGTGTCAACCACCATCTTGGTAGACTCAGAAAGGGAGGACTCGTCAATGGCATAAGCCAAACTCTCTAACAAGAAATGCTTATGAGTCCAGCCGGTGTAGATCCTGAATCGGCCTTCCTCATCCTTCAGAAAGGAGGCTCTGTCCCTTTAACATAGAGTTTCAGGAAGGAGTTCTTGAAGAAACCTCTAGTGATCTTGTAGGAATTTGCAAAGGCCTCAAAGTTGACGATGTTGCTTTGACACCGCAAGTTGACAAACCCTATTCCAGTGCCACCTCAGCGCATCACACGAGCAAACCGAAAGAAGACGGCGATAGTAGGGGTGAAGCCTGGGTGTTTGCCCAGGACTTCAAGAGATAGGACCAAGGCCCAGCCGTTGGGATGGAGCTGGCTGGGGGCGATGTCTAAAAATCACAACACTGTCATCTTAAATTTATTCAAGGGGAACTGGACTCCCACCTTGGTTATTGTATAATCATGAAAATAAATGAAGCGGTCCCTCGAAATGTGGTAGATCCGCTCTGTGAGTGTAAGGGCGAAGAGGGCAAATGAATTAGCGTATTTCTTTGCACGCCAGTGATACTCAATTTCAAGTTCCACCCCATCTGAAGGTTTGGCGAGGTGACTATAAATGGAGAACACGTCTTGAGAAACCCAAAAGTATGGATTCTCAGCCTTCCGTGCTAGCCAGTTCACCTTGTTCGCGATCATGAAGGTGTCGTCGAGGTCATTCCTCAAGACCGATGAGCCGGCAGTGTCCATAGTTACAACATGCACTAAAAAGGGAACAGTTGAGTAAAAGTCAGTATCGTCAGTGTAGTAATGCACTAGGATAGAATCCTCACCCCGGTCCGGAGACACGAGAGGAAGAAGAGAATGAGGATTTTGAACTCTGGAAGTAGAAGACTCCACTTGGGAGGTATTTCCCAAGTCGATCGGAGTCATCCACCTACGGATATCCATTTGAGTAAGCCGAGGTCCTTGACGAGGAACCTCGGGTGGCCAAGACACTGAAGGGTTTGAAATGATTTCACAAGAGACGTCTTATTCTTGATCGTGGTTAGATGAGAAAGAAGACATGGTAAAAAGAAAGGTTCTTTAGAGGCTACCTGTGGGAATTATGCGAGCAGTTCTTCGAGTACGAACCAGGACGAAGTGGAAGAATAAGGCAGACAACGGTTAAGTAGAGTTTTGGTAAGCAAACTGATAAAGTGGCGAAACAGCTGAAACTCGCCAGCTTTTATAGGTGATAAAGCGATATGGCCCAAAGTTGAAATGTCGCAAGCCCATGGACAAAATAGAATGCAAAACGTCATGGCCCAGAGAGGCTATGAAGCTTGGGTTCTGAATGACGCGACCGTTCTGACATGAAGGTGCGTGAAGGAAACACGCCAATAAGCAGCTGCCATGTCAACGATCCATGTGACGTGTCATTTTTCAGATTAATAAATACCATAAATATGGTGGTTGGGGTGGTACCAGGTAAGCACGCCACCTCGGAAAAGTCAAAATTATTTTGAAGTCTATGACATCAGAGGATTCGGTGTTAGCTCATTATCGTAACCAAGTTACAACAATAAGCTAGGGGGAAAATGATCCGATGTGGATATCGGTCCCAAAAACTAGCTACCCAAGATAATATAAAATGAAATTTACCTGTAAAAAGTGTCAATTAAACTGGACTGCCTCTCAGGCACACTGGAGTTAAAGGGCTCCATGGTACGGAACATGTGATTCTGACCCCGGCCAAAATAGGCAAGTGGGTAACTTGCACCTGCAAAAGCGGCAGATTTTGACCCTGACACAGGTCAAATCACCCACTTGTGTTTTAAGGGAACCATATATAAATAGCTCTTGTCATTAATGCATAAACACACTTAAGTATATCTAGAGCACTCTTACTCTGTTATTCTTGCTCCGTAATACAGATCTTTTCTGTTATAACCGTACTAACTTAAGCATTAAAGTCCCTTTTGCAGGTACACCTCCGATGTGGTTTCAAGGACTACGGTTGACTTAAATTTCGAGTACCTCAACATGAAGAGATTGGAGTTCCTACTGAATCCAAGTTTACAATATCAGACTCCCACTGAGATGGTGTAAGAAGTAAGAGAGAGAGGTGCTCGACATTAGTACAAAGTCAGCAACTTTGACCTCATACACCGGTCGGATCAAAATTCTTGCACCATGACTAGTTTTTCCTACTCGCTTTCTTTTTATTTTCTTGTTGCCTTGTGTGTTATTTTTCTTTTCTAGGTTAAAATCAATTAAGTGCCCCAACTAGTATCTCATCACTATCATTTTGCATTATAACATGTCTTTATTTAGTAAGAGAGGTGGAGAGTCAACCCCCCACACATGAGATTAATCTTAGAAAAACTTAATAACATGACCACTGGGTTAGACAACCTAGAAAATGGGGAGGGTAGAGATAGAAACACTAGACATCATAGGCATCATAGACATAGACATAATGATGAAACTAGTGAGGTTGAGAATAGGCATCATAGGAGACACCATAGATCTCATGAGGAGGGTGGCTTGAGAGAAGTCAAGCTAGAGGTCCCACCTTTCCATGGAAAAAGTGATGTAGAAGCCTATCTCGATTGGGAGATAAAAGTTAAGCAACTTTTTACCTCCCATGAAACTAAAAGTGAAAAAAGGTCAGGATTACCACCCTTAGCTTTCAAAACTATGCATTAGTTTGGTAGACCCAAATCCTAAATAAAAGAAAGAAAGACCATCTTCCACCCATTGATGAATGGGATGATCTTAAGGCCTTACTTAGGAAAAGATATGTGCCCTCCTATTATAGGGGTGAACTATTGGCCAAGCTCAATAGACTCACCCAAGGGTCCAAAAGTGTGGAGGATTATTATAAGGCTTTGGAGATAGCTATGATTAGGGCTAATATTAAGAAGGATGAAAAAATCCTCATCCTCATGCCTATATTTTTATATGGCCTTAATCATAATATTAAAAAGAGAGTGGAACTTCTACCTCATGTGGACATTGAAGAGCTTCTGCATCAATGCACACGAGTAGAAGCTCAACTCATGGATGGAGCTTCATATTATTATAGAGAGTCAAAACCTTATAGGTCTAGGTGGAAGGGTAAGGAAGACTCCATCCCAAGAGAGGGTAGTAGTACTAAGAAGGGTAAGGAGCATGAAGTGGGCTCTTCAACTCCTAGGATGAAAAGTGAGGTTCATAGGGATCATTCCCCTACAAGACCTTCTAGAAATAACCCTTCTAGGAATAATAACTCTTCATCCCAACCCAACTCTTCAAGAACACGTTCTATTAAATGTTTTAAATGTTTAGGAAGAGGTCATATTGCCTCTCAATGCCCAACAAAGAAAAGCATAATTATAAGGGGCATTGATCACTATTCAAGCTATGAGGAAGCTTCCTCTTCACACTCTAGTGAAAGCTCAAATAATGATTCCTATGAAAGTGAACATGTTATAGGAGATGAAGGTGAATTATTTATGATTAGAAGACTTCTAGGAAGTCACATAAGGGATTATGACACTACACAAAGGGAGAATATCTTTTACACAAAATGTTATATTAATGAAAAACTATATTCTCTCATAGTGGATAGTGGTAGTTGTGCTAATATGACTAGTCAAAGGCTAGTTCACAAACTTGGTTATACACTAATAGATCACCCAAAACCTTACAAATTGCAATAGCTTAATGAAAAGGTGAAATGTTAGTGAACAAACAAGTTCTTCTTTCTCTCTCCATAGGCACTTACCATGATCAAGTTTGGTGTGATGTTGTGCCTATGGAAGCGACTCATGTCTTATTGGGTAGACCTTGGCAATATGACAAAAAGGTTACCCATGAGTGTTTCACCAGTACCCCCACTTTTGTCCATAGTAATAAGAAGTTTGTTCTATATCCATTGTCTCCCAAACAAGTGTTGGAAGACCAACTTCAAATGAAGTTGAAAAAGGATAGGGAGGTTGGGCCTTCCACCCCCTTCAAAAACCCAAAAACAAAAAAATAAAAAACCAATAAACCAAAAAGATAGGGGTAAAGGGATCCTCACCTATAAAAGTTTGACAATGATATTTGTTTCGAATCAATCATCAACGATTCATTTTATCACAACTTTAATCCTTTCAAGTTTTTGATCAAAATAGTATTTTTAATATTTAATTTATCAATGAAAATTTCCCTTATAATTCTAAAATGTGATCAAAATGGCCTCAAGAGGTCAAAATAGTAAACATAAAAGAAATTGCTAAGAGTTTATTAATTTGGCGACAAATTAAATTTATAAATGAGTCTCTCAAGGAATCTAGTACTAGCTTGCTTTAATGTTATATATCAAATACTATCTTCGTCCTTTATTATAAAAACCTTTTGAGAGATTTCTTTGATTCTTAATATAAGAATCTCATAAAAAAATCAATAACATTAATTAATTTTCACTAAAATACCCTTACTAGTCATTAATGAAATAAGCATTAATTAAGTAAAAAAAGAAAAAAGAAAAATTTGTGAGTGTCAATAAAAGTAAGATACGGTTTTTATAGACAAATTAAATGACTTTAACTATATTAACCAACTTTTCTTAAAAATTAGAATTAGCTAAGAGGTTCATATATTAAACAACGGAGATAGTAATTAATATGATATTATGGGTAAGTTGACATAATTCATGTAGAATATTTGAATGCCTTATTATAATATTTTGAGCATTTGATTCTTGTAAATATACCTAAATTTCTTCTTATTTTTGTCAATATTTGTTCCTTATAAGTTTTTGAAGTTTTTAGAATTAGAATATAATTAGAATAAACAATATTATAAAAGTATTTTTTATTATCATTTAATCATAAATTATCATCTAAGTGAAAATTAGTAACTCCTATAATATCTACATCAAAAGTCATATTAATTCTAGTTGATTAATGGTGCAAAAATCTTTACATCAAATATACATTAAAATCAAAATCTTTAAAATATTATATATTCATTAGGTCTTAAGACATACTCTAATAAGTTACTAATACTAAACTCATCTATACTTTTATTCAAAAGAAATATCACATAGCATCTCATGACTATCATCCATGTTATATGACTAAATATATGTCACATCACTATTAATTAGTGATCAAAATTATCTTATTTTTTGTTCCTCCTGTGGGCTAGTGGGGCACGTGCATGACCCCACTCCCTAATCTTTTACTAAAACTCATTATTCCCATTACCTTAGCCGATTACGCTGAGGGATAGTGGACCTGATCCCAACTTTGCCATTGTTGATTATTGTATAAATGGCCTGAAAAACTTTAATGGTATGGTTAAGTGACACATTAAAGAGAGTGATAATAAGACTTTCTCCTAGGGTAATTTCTCTAGGATTTTCTCGTATTTACGCTCTTTTGTGAATATTTTGCCACCTACCATGGGGCCTGGTGAAACAGTTCCCATAAATCAGTCTTTACTAGTTTAGAGAAGTGAAGACAGTGACAACCCGTAATAATCGTCGTGAGGGGGATGATGGCCAACAACCAGAGCCTAGTCACGACGACCAAATCCAACAACTTAGAGGCATGGTAGAAGCACTACCACAGTGGTAGATCTAAAGAAGGAAAATGCCGAGTTGCGCAGATAGAGAGTGGAAGAGTATGAAGCCTCAAGCCACTATGGCACCCAGTCCACCAAGAAGAGGACGGATGACCGCGCCTCCCAACAGACTCAGGGTACGACAAAAAACGAGTTCATACACCCCTACGCCGCCCATCCATTTGTGGGAGAAGTTATGGACGCACTGACTCCATCCAATTGCAAAACTCCAATTATGGAGAGGTATGACGAAAGAGGGGAACAGAAGGAAATCTTATGATGTTCACCACAACTATGCTTATCATAGGAGCCTCTAATTTCTTATTCTGTCAGACTTTCCCTACCACGCTAACAAATTTTATGTTGTATTGGTTCTCACACCTTTCCCCGAGGAGTATAGCCAACTTCTCTGAGTTGACTATGAAATTCCTGAGTCAATTCATCACCAGCTGAACGGTGCAAGAGACCTCCCATAGCCTGGTGAATTTGAGGCAGCAGATAAATGCCTAATTTGTGTATATTTCTTGATTAATTAGGCATGATTTTGTTAGGATATCATTATATCTAGATTATTTTGCGTTCATTATTGATGAAATTGGATTCTAGATAATTTTGTTGTAATTATGTAAATATGTATCCCTTATCCCAAGTTAATATATAATTATAGGTGAAAAGGACGAGGAAGAAAAAAGGAAGAAGTTTCTGAAGCAATTCCCTATTCAAAATAGAGAAAAACCAAAGTTTTGATTGACTCGTTTAAGTGAGCTTGAACTCCGCTTGAGCGAAGTAATCGTTTGAGCGGGAGATAGCTTCGCTTGAGCAAGATTGAGACAGAAAAAATTAAAGCATTAAGGGCAGAATTTGCTTGAGCGACCTTGCATCCGCTTGAGCGAGATTCATCCAGTGAACATTAAAAAGAATTCACTTGAGCAAGTTTTTCTTTACTTAAGTAAAATTCATCCAGAGGCCAAATAAAAAGAATTCGCTTGAGCTACAAACCATTGCTCAAGCGAATCTAAAATAGGGGAATCAGTATGATTATAGACTCACCTGAGTGAATTATTTGCTCAAGAAAGTTATCGAGGGAAACATTATATACCAAAGCTTGCTTCAAGGTGAAGAATGCTCACTTGCTTAAGCGAGTTAAAAACTCGCTTGAGCGAGTCGATTGGAGATAAAAAGGAAACTTAGAATTTTTCAAGGGGGTGGAGATTTTTTTGGCACAGGCATATCACTTCTTCTTCCTCGTCCTCCATTGAATACCTTAGGAAACTTTTCTCTTCATCTTTTCACTATCTTGATTTGTTGTAATGGCTACCATGAGTAGCTAAACATTCCTTTGGGATTGGATGTAATTGATTCGAACCTGACGTACGCTTGTTATATATATATATTTGGCACCTTCATTCTATTGATTTTGGCTTTTCATTTTATGCTTAATGCCTGAATCTATCTGATCAATAGCTTCTTAATTTTAGTTTTCTTGGGTTGTTGGAAAATGGCTTTTGAAAATGGATCTAAATGGAATGCTCATTGCGGTAATTATTAGGAATAACAATCAACGAAATGAACATTAAAATAATCGCTCTTAATGCTGGGATGTTTTCAAAGTGATTGAGGGATCAACAGTTTGGGAATATTCTTATGGATTTCATAGTTGAGGGATCGATACAAATAACTTTGATTGTGATGTAAAAAGCAATATTTCAAAAACCATTTAAATAAGTATATACAGCATATCAGAGGGAGAGATAGATGAAATCCAGTCCCAGTCTTTTAGTATCTATTTTCTCCTAAACCATTATCATCTTCGCATATTTATATCCATATAGTTGTTTTATTTCTTGTCTATTTATTTCATCATGATGTTTATATACCTTTCCCGCCATAATAGTTCAAATTGTATTTACTAAAATCCACTATCCCTCAGTGGAACGAAACTCTATTTTATATATATATATATATATATATATATATACTACAATGGGTAGTGGATAACTTGCCACAAACACCCACCAAGTTTTGGCGTCGCTGCCGGGGGGCGGTGTGATTTTTCAAATATTGATTCAAAATTATTAGGCATTATGAATAGTTTTATTTTCCTTATTGGTTTGCTACTTAATCTTATCCTGGACTAATAGTTAGTTGTAGAATTGGTTTGATTTATGTTATTGCATGGACAGGGATTGAAAGACTAACTGATGTTTTACCCTGAATTAGAGAAAACCATTCGCAAAGGCAAAGGTAAAGTGAAAAAGCAACAATAATCAGAAAAAGGCCAATCTTCTTTTTCTACACCTATTCTTGAAGCTTTATCAAAGCCCGAATCTGAACCAATGGCAGAAGAACAAAACAACAATCCTCCAGGAAGAACATTGGGAGATTATGCTAATCAGAAAGGCCTTAGATATTTTTCATACATTGCTATTCCAAATACAACGAGAGCTTTAGAGATGAAACATGTTTTTCTCAATCTTATTAGTGCTCACCAGTTCATAGGAATGTCACATGAAGATCCTTACACTCACTTGTCAACATTTTATGAATTGGTTGGTACAATGGGTTTTGAACTAGGAGCTTTAAAAGAAGCATACTTACGGTTATTTCCTTTTTCCTTAGTAGGCAAAGCAAAAGAATGGCTTCAATCCCATCCAAAAGCGAGTTTGAATAATTGGTCAAATATTGAAGAAAACTTTTTACAGAGGTTCTTTCCTCCATCAAGATTTATAAAAGCTAAATCAGACATTTCTGCCTTTAGACAAGGTGTAGAGGAACCATTTTGTGAAGTATGGGACCGATTCAAGTCATTGATTAGAAAATGTCCCAATCATGGTTTTGAAGACACTGCCCAATTGAATATCTTTAATAATGGGTTGAAAGTCGATACCAAGATGATTTTAGATGCTGTAGTATGAGGCACTATGATGACAGTAGATGCAGACCAAAGGATCATTGAAGCCTTATCTTCTATAGATTATCAGGCATAACATGATCGTCATTAAGTGCAAAGGAAAGACATCCTTGATTTAAATACTACAGATGCTATCCTGGCCCAAAATAAAATCCTTACTCAGCAAATAAAGACTATGACACAACATATGGCAAAACTCCCACAATAATTGCATACTGTGCATTCTCCTTCTATGTAACAACAAATGCAACCTAGATGTGATTTTTATGGAGGCGACCATCTTAATAGACATTGTGGCTCTACCGAGGAGTCAGTGCATTATATTTGTAGTCAAGGTAAGCCAGGTAATTTTAATTCTAATTATTCTAACCCACCATTTTAGGGCTAGAGGAGTAATCAGAACCAAAGAGGTTGGAAGTAGGAAACTGCTCTATTTAATAGACCAAACTACCAGCAAAGTTATCTTTCCTTGCATGAGAAGATATCCAAATTGAAGGATACGTTAGAAAAATTTATGCAGGCCTTTTTGACTAATCAGAAGAACACTAAGGCATCTATCAGAAATTTGGAAACTCAGGTAGAACAGTTAGTTCGCCAGATTACAGATTAGCAAGGACACCATTACGGAGCTAACACCGAAACCAATCTAAAGGAGCAATGCAAAGCTTTCACTACAAGAAGTGGTAAAGCTGTGGGATTAAACTTGAGTGAGAATGAAAAAATTTAGGAAGAGATTATGAATAAGAAAATTAGTGAAGAAAAAGAGATAGAAGGTAAGGAAGAGATTGGAAAGAAAGAGCAACAGGAGAGAAAAATAAAGAAGAAAATGTAAATAGTGAAGAATAATAGAAAAATAAAAAAAAAGAGAATGAAAGAGGGAAGGAAAAAGTAGAGAGTCAGGTTCCACAATTAAAGAATCTACCTTATCCAAAGAATCCTTCCAAAAGAGATAAAGAGAGACAATTTGCTTACTTTATGGACATATTCAAGAGATTACAGATCAATGTCCCGTTCATGGAAAAAATGAAGCAAATATGTATGCTAAGTTCATGAAAGATCTGTTTTTAAAGAAGAAGAGATTTACAGAGGAGACAGTTGAGTTGGAGGCTGGATGCAGTGCCATAATTCAGAAGGCGTTGCTACAAAAAACCAAGGATCCAGGAAGTTTTACCATTCATGTTACTATTGGTGCTTTTCCAGTAGGAAAAGCATTGTTAGATCTTGGTGGCAGCATCAATCTGATGCCATTATCTATGCTGAAGTGAATTAGAGATCTTGAAGTCCAACCTACATAGATGACCTTACAGTTGGCTAATAGATCCATGAAATTTCCTTATGGAGTGGCTGAAGATGTTTTAGTTAGAGTTGAAAAATTTGTGTTTCTAGTTGACTTCGTTGTTATGGATATTGAAGAAGATGCTAAAGTGCCTTTAATTTTAGGCCGACCTTTTATAAAAATGACGAAAGTCATTATAAATGTGGATGATGAAAAGCTTAAAGTGAGAGTTTAGGATAATGAGGTGAATTTCAATGTGTTTGAAGCGATGAAGCATCTTGAAGATAAACAATAATATTTTAAAATTGATGTTGAAGATCAGGCAGTGAGGAAGGAAGCTGAGAGTTTGATCACTTCTGATCCTTTACAGAAGGCCTTGATTTATACCTTTGATGATTTAAGTGATGATGAGAAAGATGTTGTTGAGGAGTTCTTGAAAGAGTTAAACTCTAAAAAGATAATTAAGCCAGATGAAGAATCTACTAAAAAGCTATCAGAACAAGCTGAGGTTAAATTGCAAAAACTTGAAATCAAGACTTTACCTTCTCATCTGAAGTATGTCTTTCTTAATAATGAAGGACAAAAGCTTATGATCATTAATAGCCATCTTTCAGAGTCTAAGGAGCAGAGGTTGATTTAGGTACTTAAAGAAAATTTAGGTGTTATTGGATGGAGACTAGAGGATCTAAAAGGAATCAGCCTAGCTTATTGTATGCACCAGATCTTCATGGAACAAGAGTTTAAAGTAGTTGCTTAGCCACAAAGGCGATTGAATGCCACTATAAAAAAGGTTGTCAAAGGGGAGGTCATGAAGCTGTTAGAGGCGGGAATGATTTACCCTATATCAGACAGTTCCTGGGTTAGCCTTGTGTAGGTAGTTCCTAAAAAGGGTGGTATGATTGCGATAAAAAATGAGAAAAATGAGCTCATCCCTACACGGATAGTCACTAGATGGCGAATGTGTATAGATTACAAAAAGTTAAACCAAGCCACCCGGAAAGATCACTTTCCATTGCCCTTTATGGATCAAATGTTAGAAAGATTAGCGGGGCAAGCTTACTACTATTTTCTTGATGGTTATTCAGGCTACAATCAAATAGTTGTAGCTCCTGAAGACCAAGAGAAAACAACATTCACATGTCCATATGGAATTTTCGCTTATCGAAAAATGCCATTTGGATTATGCAATGCTCTTGCCACCTTCCAACGGTGTATGCTTTCTATTTTCTCAAATCTGGTGGAAAAGTGCATAAAAATATTCATGGAAGATTTGTGTTTGGTTCTTTATTTGATCTTTGCCTTGATAATTTAGACACCATCTTGAAAAGATGTGTAGGCACTCACCTTGTGTTGAATTGGGATAAATGCCATTTTATGGTAACAGAAGGTATTGTCTTAGGCCATAAGGTTTCAAGCAGAGGGATCAAAGTTGACAAAGCAAAGGTGGAAGTCATTGAAAAATTGCCACCTCCAGTCAATGTCAAAGGAGTTTGTAGTTTTCTTAGTCATGCAGGTTTCTATCGATGGTTTATCAAGGATTTTTCCAAGATTGCCAAACCATTGAGTAACCTTCTAAATAAAGATACTCCTGTTGATTTTAATCATTCTTGCCTATCTACTTTTGAATTGTTGAAAAATAAGTTAATATCTGCCCCTGTTATTGTTGCTCCTAATTAGCAGCTAGATTTTAAATTAATATGTGATGTTAGTGACTATGACATTAGAGTAGTTTTAGATCTAAAATTTTCCATGTTATACACTACGCCAGTAAGGTTTTAAATCCTGCCCAGGTGAGTTATGCAATAACTGAGAAAGAGTTGTTGGCTGTAATGTATGGTCTAGAAAAGTTTATATCATATTTAATTGGTTTTAGAGTTATTGTATTTACAGATCATGCTACTTTGAAGTATTTACTCAACAAATCTGATTCTAAGCCAAGATTGATCAGATGGGTTTTGCTCCTGTAAGAGTTTGATTTGATCATTAAAGACAAAAAGGGAAGTGAAAATTATATAACTGATTACTTCTCTAGGCTTGTTAACAAAGAAGTCATTAATACACAACTTGAGGTTGATGAGGATTTCCCAGATGAAAAGCTGTTGTTGATCCAAGAAAGACCATGTTTTGTTGACATGGTAAATTTTAAAGTAGCTAGAGTAATACCTGATGATTATACTTGGTAGCAGAAAAAGAAGTTCCTGAAGGATGCTAGATAATTTGTATAGGATGATCCATACTTGTTCAAGATTGGATCTGATAATATCATATGCGGATGTGTCTTCTCTCAGGAAGCAAGAAGCATTCTTTGGCACTGCCATAACTCTACCCATAGTGGACATTTCAACGGAGAAAAGACAGCTGCTAAAGTCCTTTAATCCATATTTTACTGGCCAACTTTGTTTAAAGATGCAAATCTCTTTGTGCAACAATGTGATAACTACCAGAGATCTAGAAGCATTTCTAGAAGGAATGAGATGCCATTAAATGCTATCTTGGAAGTGGAAGAGTTTAACTGTTGGGGAATTATTTTATAGGTCCTCTCCATGTATCATTCTTCAATCAATATATTCTTGTTGCTGTTGATTATGTTACAAAATGGTTAGAGCCATTGCTTGTCCCAAAGCAGATGCTAAAATTATCGTTAAATTCTTGAAAAAAAACATTTTTTTACAGGTTTGGCATTCAAAGGGTCTTGATTAGTGATGATGGATCCTATTTCTATAATTTATAGCTGTAAAAGTGCCTATAATATTATGGAGTTAGGCATAAAGTTGCTTTTCCATACCATCCTCAAGCAAATGGGCAAGCAGAAGTCTCCAACTAGGAAATCAAGCGTATTCTTGAGAAAACTGTTTCCCAAAGCAAGAAGGATTGGTCATTGAAGCTGGATGACGCTCTTTGGGCATATAAGACAACCTATAAAGCTCCTACAAGTTTTTCACCTTATTAGTTCATTTTTGGTAAGAGTTGTCATTTTCCAGTTAAACTAGAGCATAAAGCTTATGGGCGATAAAGTTGTTGAATTTTGATTCCAAAGCAACAACAAAAAAGAGAAAATTACAGATAACTGAGCTTGAAGAATAAAGGATGAATGCATATGAGTCCTCTAAAATTTACAAGGAAAGGATAAAGGAGTACCATGACAAGAAGATTCTGAAAAAGAGTTTTTATCCTGGTTAATCTGTGTTGTTATTTAATTCTAAGCTTAGACTCTTTCCAGGGAAGCTTAAATCAATGTGGTCAGGTTTATTCTTAGTGAAGGAAGTCAAATCAATGGAGTAGTAGAGTTACAAGACCTTGATTCCAAAAGAACATGGACTGTGACTGGTCAAAGGTTGAAACCATACCTTAGCGGAGATATGGAGAGGCTCACCATGCTAATCCACTTGCATGATTTGTGATTTACAATACGCGTTGAGCTAATGACGTAAAACAAGCGTTTCCTGGGAGGTAACCCAATTTTTTAATGTTATTTGCTTTGATTTTGTGTTGGTATTTGTAAATTTTTCTCATAGAATATGTTTTATGCTTTTCTTGATAAAGTGCATGGATATTATGACACTTGTGTGATAGAGTTGGATTTGGAGTAGAAAGATTATGCATATAATTAATGATGTGATGATATGTTGCATAGTTCATGAAACTTGTGTTGAAATGCTTAATTGAGGTACTGAATATGAAAGGTTCAAGCAAATTGATTTTAATTTTGATGCATAAGTGAAGCAGCATGCCAAATTTGAAGTGGTGTATTTGCTTGTGCTAGTTTGGATAAGTTCATGCTTATGTTGATGCCAAAAAGTGCAAATTGCAAAAATGATCATTCAATCATGCATAAATTCTTGATTTTATGTAATATACAATTGATTGTTAGAGTATTGCATGATGATTGATATTGCTTGATTGGAATTATCAATTGTATCTTGGTGTGTTTTAATTGATGATTAAAATTGGGTAAAAATTTGTGAAATGGTCATGTTTTGATTACCTTGTATAGACTTAGGAAATTTTTGATGAAATCTTCTTGATTTTGTGCAAATTTGAGCATCTCGTTCAACTGAATTTGGATTCGCTTGAGTGAATGTTGTAGACAGCCTCATTTAATTCTCATAAATGCTTGTCTACTAAACTCGCTCAAGCGGGTGGTGCCCTGCTTAAGCGGCTTTTTATGTAAACCCAATACGCTTAAGCCATGTGCCCCTCGCCCAAGCGAATTATGCAATAAATGTATCAGGGGGTGCATCAAAGTTTAGCCACTCAAGTGAGCCCTACTTCGCTTGAGCGAATTAATTTGAAATTGATTCTGCCAAAATTTCACCTAAGCTAGTCCTATTCGCTTAAGCGAAAATTGACAAAGTATCAGGGAAGAGCTTCCAGGTAAAACTCGCTTAAGCGACCATAAGCTCGCTTGAGCAGCCATAAGCTTGCTTGAGCGGCCATAAGCTCACTTGAGCGAATTCTTTTTGAATTAAACACTGTGAAAAATTTGCCCAAGTGGCTGGCTCGCTTGAGAGAATTAATTAAGGAATTGATTCTGTAAAAATTTTGCCCAAGCAGCCCTAGCTTGCTTAAGCGAAATCGTGACTTCTAGACTTTTCCAAGTTAATTCGCTTAAGCGAATTCATCCCAGTTAAGCGAAAATACACGATTTATGTTTTTAAAACCCCATTTACTCTTATTTGAGCAGTTACTTTTTCAAATCTTCTTCTTCTCCCTTACGAGCTCTCACTTCTCTACTACGTGCCCTAGTTTCCTTTGCTTTCTCCTTTTTATTTGTAGATTTAAGTAAGTTTTATGCTTTTCATCTTCTTCTTTTGTCTTAGTTACTTGTGTTTTTTGCTTGCTCCATGAGGTTCCTCTCTTGCTCTATTTTTCTAGTGTATATGGTTTCTTTTCTTTCTTATCCCAAAGGCTCACCATTAATGGCCTAGGGATGCAGAAATATCACAATCATTAGATGGCACGCAGACACCCTTATTGGAAATTAAAATGGCGGTTGGTAGCTTGTCTCCATGTGGCAAAATCATCTACTACAAGAGGATCTATGTGGCGAAAAAGACAATCAAAGAATTGACAAAGATATAAGTCACACCTCTCAGTTTTAATGCCAACCGGCTTGGAAGATATACACCTCTCAATTTTTATTCTAATCGAATCTAAAGACATACATCTCTCGGTTTTCATCCCAATCGGCTCGGAAGATATATACCTCTCGGTTTCCATTTTAATCGGCTCAGAAGACATACAACTTTCACTCAGGCCAGACAAGCTACCTTTTTGTGATCAGATTCGGCTCACGTAAGATTCAAGTCATGTTCGTCCTCAAATTTACAATAAATCTTTTAATAAAAATTTCATAAAAATAATAAAAATTTGGTTAATTTGTTAGAAAATTAGGTTTTAATTCAATAAATGGATGTTGTTGGAAATAATCTGCCCTTGATCAATTTTCTCTAGTTTTGTAATGAAAAGGTAAGGAATTCAAGAGAAAATTATACTGGAGGATCTGACGCGTAGCATCAATCCCACGCGTAGCGTGGACCCTAAATTTTGATGCTGACGCTACGCGTCACAGTCACGCGTAGCGTCAGTGCTGCATGGACTCCAACTCCAACTTGGCCAACCACTCCACTTGGACCCAATAATGGGTACTCCACTCAGCACCAAGGGCCACCCCACTAAGCACAAATGGCCAAAATACAGCGGAAACACGTCCAAGTGGCCAAGCATGATCAAATTTAATAATTTGAAGTGGCCATTATCAGCTGTTTAATGGAAGCTGATTCAGGGGCCTGACGCGTAGCGTCAACACCCTTGCTCAGCCCTATAAATAGGGCCATCCAACACCATTCAAGACATCCCATTCTCATTCACTTCTTTTCTTTTCTCTCTTTATGCTCGACTTTGAGTACTTCTTTTGTGAGTTGTAGTTCTAGAATAGTTTTCTAGATACTTGAGTGTGTTTTGGTGTATTGTGATCGTTGTATCATGAAGTTTCCATCGTCTTCGTAATGTCAAACTTTGTAAGTGTTGTCTTTACTTTCACCATGTGTAACTAATTTGTTTATGTTAGAATTGGTGAACTAATCTATTGAGTATAATGTTGTGAATTCGACCTCTACATGTTTATGATTCAAGTCCATGTCAGTATTTCAACCTTTTATTAATATGAACGTCAAACGGGAGAATGATTTTCATGTGTATTGAAACTTATTTTATTAGTATGAATGTCAAACGGGAGAATGATTATTCATGCCGTATTGAAACTTGTTTTGACGAAAGTAAAAGTTAGAATACCCTTGGTATCTCAATTCTATAGGGGTTGTTAACCATTGTTGCCATAAGGCCAGGTCTTAATACAAGTTTTTACTGAGAAAGCTCACGAGGGATCGGACTTTACGGTAAATTCTTAGAATTTATATCACGAGGGATCGGTTATAATGATTGTAAGCTGCAATGACATGAAACTTGATGATTAAATATGCATGTCTTGAGTTCCTCATTGTTATTCTAGATAGGGATCCAATTTCCAACATAATTTGTTTATTTGTGTTTATCTCAAGTATCTTACCTATTCTACATTGCAACTCAACTTTTTAGATAGATTTTTATTTTCTTTTTATCTCATGAACAACTCAACCATGCTATCTTGTGAATATTGTATAAATTGTATATAAATCATTCTTTTGTCCATAACTTTCTTCACATTTACCATAGTGAATAGAAAATTACTGTTGTTATTGGACTTTCAATCCCAGTGGAACGATATCTAAATTTTGAAAACTACAAACGATTGGTGCGCTTGCCAATTAACAACCCGGTGGTAGAAACGAACGGTTTAGACGCTATCGCCGGGTTAACAAGTTTTCTGGCGTCGTCGCCGGGGATTGAATTGTTTCAGTAAAACAGTAAATTTTTAATTACCATGGTAAATATTTTTTTACCTTAGTTAAATTTTTTTACTTTAACTTATTGTTACACTAACTTTCTTTGTTTAGTTTGTGTATGCAAACCCGATCTACTGCAGGTAAAATTTATTTTGTTCCTGAGATAGAAAGGTTTGTAAGGAAAATCAAGTCTTTGAAATCTAAAACACAAACTAAATCTTCTTCTACTTCTAAAACTTTTGAAAATTCAAATATGGCTGCTGAAAGGAGAACTTTGGGACAGTTTGCTGCTATTAATGGTCCACCCCAAGTTTCGGGAATGTTTCAAGGACCTGTTGTACCAGTGGAGATTAAACCTGCTACTTTAAATATTATTCAAAATAATCAATTTGCTGGCTTAAATCATGAAAAACCATATGAACATTTAACTGTTTTTTATGAGTTATGTAGCACAATTGGTTTTGAACCCAATCAAGAAGAATATGTTTATATGAGGTTATTTCCTTTTTCATTGATTGGTAAAGCTAAAGAATGGTTTAAATCTTGCCCACCGGGTAGTTTAAAAAGTGGTCCGATGTTGAAAGAAAGTTTTTGGAAAGATTTTATTCTCCTTCAAAATATTTTGAAGCCATGACAGCCATACATTCTTTTTCTCAAAATAATGATGAATCATTAGGGGAAACATGGGAACGATTCAAGGCAATCTTGAGAAAATGTCCAAACCATAACCTGGACGATGCCGAAAAGGTAAGGATCGTTTACCATGGTTTATTACCTCAGTTCAAGATGATGTTAGATGCTTGTGCAGGTGGTTCTTTAATGAACAAAACTGTAGAGGAAGCAATTGAAATATTGGAATCAATGTCTATCAGTGACTGCCAAGCAAAACATGAAAGAGGTAATGTACAGAGGAAGCCAGGAATACTTGAATTGGGAGTGAATGATGCAGTATTGGCTCAGCAAAAATTGTTGACCCAACAAATTAAAGTTGTGAAAATTGTAATGCTGTTTCTTCTAAAAATTGTAAAGTTATGAAAATTGATTGTAAAGAAAAGAAAAAGAAAAAGAAAGAAGAAAAAGAAAAAGAAAGTAAAAAAATAGAAAAAAATGAAAAAGAAAAAATATGCAAGAGCCAGTAAATAAAGAGCAAGAAACAAACTGTACTACCATCATAACTCCGGAAAAATGTAAAGATCTGGGGAGTTTCACCATTCCTGTAACCATTGGAAATATCAACATCAGGAATGCTCTGTTAGATTTAGGGGCAAACATCAATCTGATGCCCCTAGATTTAATAAAGCGTATTGGTGAATTTGAGCTAAAAGAAGCGAAGACAAACTTACAGTTTACAGATCGCTCTGTCAAGAAGCTTTTTGGGATTGTGGAAGATGTATTAGTGAAGGTTGATAAGTACCACTTCAGGGTTGACTTTGTGGTACTGGATATGAAGGAGGATACTGAGATCCCCCTAATCCTAGGAAGACCTTTCTTGAAGACTGCAAAGATAAGAGTAGATGTTGATCAAAGTATGGTTGTAGTCAAAGTTTATGAAGAAGAGGTAAACTTCAGTACTCATGAACATCTTAGGACGAATGATAAAGTTTACCCTTCAATTAAATTAAATTATTAAATTAACCAATGCCTTGAATGATGAAAAACAGGTAATCAAGCATCGGAGAAGAAGAAGGAGGAAGAAAAAGACAGGTGATTCCTCAACGAATATTGGGAGACCACCTGATTAATCAAAGGTAATGTCTGGCTGGAGACACTAAATCTAGCGCTCAATGGGAGGCAACCCATTCTTTTCTTGTTATTTTCAATTATTTTTAACATAAAACAAAACAAAACAAAACAAAACAAAACTTTTTAGAATTATGTTTTCAAAAGAAAAGGGGTTTAAAACTCAAAAGAAAAGGTTTTTGAAAATCAAAATTTTGAAAAATCAAAAACAGAAGCCCACGCGTAGCGCCACTGTGACGCGTAGCGTGGACTCTGAATTTTCAACCTGATGTGTAGCGTCCCAACCATGCGTAGCGTCAGAGCCCACGTTCAGTTTCTAAAACTGAACCAGAGAGGCCCATCTTAGGTTTTAAAACCTAAAACCTCCTCTCTACCTCACTTTAGTTTTCAAAACCCTAAAATTTTGAAACCCTCTTTTTCTCTCAACACTTCTAAACCTTCTCATATTTGCTCAAGGGATCACAAGTAAGTTTTCTAATCCTTTCTCTTTAGTTTGATTTTAATTTTCAAATCTTAGAATTGCATGTGGTTAAGGTTAGAATCAGATGACCATTGGAAATTGCTTGCTGATTGAATTGAATGTGGTTTGGAAAGGGGTTGCTGCTGTGCAACCCCTGTTTTTGTTTCTGTTCTGCGCAACTCACGTGTAGCGTCCCACTGACGCGTAGCGTGAGGATGGACTGCAAGCCCACGCGTAGCGTCCCATTGACGCGTAGCGTGGGCAGAACAGGCTGACGCGTAGCATCCCACCCACGCGTAGCGTCAGCCTCTGTTTTTAATTTTGTTAAATTTTGAGTGATGTTTACTGTTTCATGTATATATTTATTTTTTGTTTTTAATAAATCAGTCCAGTATGCCTATTTTAAAGTTTGTTTGTTGTTTTCTTTTAAATTAATAAATTATCTTATTTAGTATTTGTTATACTTTCTTGCATTGATAAAAATTAAAAATAAAAATTTTTGTTAATGCATATTATTTTGTGTGAATTTTTGTTTTATTGTTAAAAATCCAAAAATATGCATATTAACTTTCTTTATAAATCACAAAAATACAAAAATATGTTGTTTTGAATTTTGTGAATTACATGTCTATTTTGTGTAAATTTTTTATCCTTAGAAAAACCAAAAAATATTTGTGTTTTAAATTTTGTGTAAATATTTGGTTGATTATATATGATTGTTAAAGTGTGATTTACTTTTTAATTCAATGTGTGTTTAATTTTAAAATTTTTTTTACCTTTTACAGATGGCTCCGAAGAAATCCATCCCTGCAACTGGTCCTTCTAAAAGACAAAGAAGGGCCACTGATACCGATACTACTTCTGGGGATCCTGATCTTCAGGGACAGGAGGTGTTAGGACCGAGGGATCCTACGAGATTTCGCACTGACGCGAAATGGGCCCGCTTTCATCAGATTAAGGGCCAAAAGCTGATGTGGGAGAGAGTATTGGATCTGAGTGTTGGAGACTATCCTGAGCTGTAGGATGAAGTTCAGAGAAAGAGATGGGGACCCCTATTTTCTCTACCGACTGAGGGGGATCCCATCTTAGTGATGGAGTTTTATGCGAACGCCTTCAGGACTCGCCAGGACGCACTGAGCATAGGATAGCAGCGGACGAGTTGGGTGAGGGGCCGGCATATTACATATGACCGGGACACTATCAGTACCCTATTGGGTAATCCTTGGGAGCCTACTCCCGAAGATGATACTTGTTTCTGGAAGGAAAACAGAAACAAGGTTGCTACTAAGGGAGAGTTAGGATACTCCCTTGAGGAGGTTACTCATTTCTTGAGCAAAGATGGAATCTTTTTCAACCTAAGTAAGGTTAGAAGGAGTCCATCTAACCTCCTAAAGACTCAATTGACCCCTCTAGCCCAGGCGTGGTCCCACCTCATGCTTCATCACATCACTCCTGTCACCCACCTCTCATCTCTTCCAGTTGAACATTGTTGCCTTCTCTTTTCTATTCTTCAGGGTCATACCATCGACATCGCCGAGCTTATATCTGAGCAGATTCACTTTTATGCCCTTGGGTATAAAGTGAACCACCCCATTCCATTTCCTCTCATCATATCTGCCTTACTGAGGAGGCAGGGAGTCATTGTACCTTCACCAGAGTTCACTAGTTCTTCAGGGAGAGTCCCTAAAGTTCTAGTGAACAGAGACTATTTTGTGCAGCAGTGTGAGCTTCCACCTCTGGAGCAGGAGGCTCAGCCCAGACCTAGGAGGAGGAGACCACCAGTTCAGCCTTCATCTACTGATGCTGTCACACAGGGATTTGCCCGGATTTCACTTGAGCATCAGCATATGATGCAGATGATGGCTGCCACTCATAAAGCATATATTCATCTTCATGATGAATTTTATCAGTATAGGTTATAGGGAGAGGGAGCACCATATGTCACCCCGGTTGAGTTTGCAGCACATGTAGCTTGGCCCGATGATTCACCTACCTACCCCGAGACTGGTGGACCTTCTAGAGCACAAGCTGATATTGATGGTGATGCTGATGAGGAGGAGGAGGAGGATGACCAGATGGAGGATTGATGGTGTTATCTTTTGCACCTTTTTACATACATTTTTATTGTTAGTTTCAGGTTTACATCGATATTATTTTGGATATTTTGTCTTTTATTATGTGGTGTGTTTAATCTTGTGTAATTATGTTTTTGCATGAAAAATAAAAAATAAAAAACATTATCTTTCAATAAATTAATCAAATTTTTGTTAGAAAGTTAATTTATTCACTTAACATTTTTACACAATAAAACCAATTTTATAAAATCAATTATTAATTCTTTTATAACTTAGGAATTTTGATAAATTTAATTACAATAAGTTTATTAACTATCAAGCAAATTTCAATAACCCGGTAAGTTGAGAGATCTTTTTAAACACTTGAGGGTTTAATCGACATAATTTCATTCGAATTGATTTTGCTTTAATCTTTGATTTGTGTTGTTGTACAGAACATTCAGGAAAATGATCAAGGCACATTTATTGGTGAAAAGAAACCTTGGGCCAAACAGCTTACCTTGGTAAAAATTATTTTATCCTTTGAAAGCCAATTTGAGCCTAAAATAAATTCTTTGGTACCCTTAAAACCTAAATTTGTTTTAACCATTCCCTATACTTGATTGATTAAAAGAGCAGTTGAAATAAATGTTCTCACAAAAATAGGGAGTGAAAATAAACAACTTGATTCTTTTCAAAAAAAATAAAGTATGAAAAAGAAAAGTCAAAAATAGTGAAAAGAATCAAGTTGGGGGTATTTATTTTTCACCAATAAAAGAAAATGAGAAGTTTGGGCCAAGAGAAAGCCTAAGAATTATAAAATGCTCTTTTATGATTTCAGGTTTTTGAATTCCAAGAAAAAACCATTGATTCTTGTAAGCCAAGCCTCATTACTGATGCTAAAATCCCGAGCCATTAACTTGGTGGTGAAAATCTTAGTAAAACAAAATATGACTCTCGGATTTATACTTATGGCAAGCGCACCAGTCGTTAAAATTGTAGAATATTTGATCGTCCCACAGGGATTATGGTAAGTACCTCAATCTAGGACTAGTACAAGCTGAACCAACACGAAATACAGGTAGTTCATTCGGTTTTTATGATTTTAATGTTTTCTAGTTGTTTTTGGTATTTTCAGAAACAGAGTTAAGATGAATGTGAAAAGTGATTAAAAGAAAGCAGGTCAGGATTGCTTCGGCTCACAATTTCTGCAAGAAACATGCAATTAAGTATAATCGAACTTCACAATCTAGAGGACAATCCGCTTGTGGTTATTCCCTAATTCCTTAGGTGAAAAACACTAATCCTTAAGCAATGAACCTTAATTCCTTAAGTGCTCGATTAACCTAAGAATCTAATGTGAAATTGGAGGTTGAACTCTAACTATTCACCTAAATTGATTAGGCCTGAACTAGTTAGAAAGCTGGAAGTTACCTAAGCTTCAGCCATGATTCCTCACTGGTGAAGTTCTTTATCAGTTCTGGATTTGTCAATCCAGCAGTTCTGCTCCACTCCTGAGCTTGTTCGCCTCAGGATCTAGAAGCCGATCTACTTGCTCACAGCTTCAAGACTCCATTGCTAACCTTCGCAATCCCAACCTTAGGGATTTAGAACTCCATTGTCTTCGGTTCCATCGAAGGATTGTGAAACGTCATGGAGGAGAGGATTAGAGAGAGAAAACTATGTAGTGAGAGGTTCAAAATGTGTAATGAATGTTCTCTATTCTGTTATTTCGTATCTGTGTATGCATATGTCTTACATAATATGTACAACCTATATATATGTTTTTTACCTAACTTAACTACTTAACTAATAACTTAGAAAACTTAAGTTAACGACTAAACTAACTAGTTACACAGTTTACAGAGTAACTAACTAATTACAGCTCAGTTCTTAACAGGATCCAGCTCATCCTTAGCTAATTTACAGCACAGCACCAGCTAAATGACAGCTCACTACTTAAGTTACTAAGGTTGCAGCAGTAGAGAAGAAGGCAATGGAAGCGGAAACAATACTACACCAGGTGTGTGTTGTTGGAGGGAAGACACAGGGTTTAAGTTACTGCTTTTACGCGTCAGCTTGCTGGGTTTTCGCTTGGGCGAGCTCGGGAATTGCACTGCAGTGTTGCTTTGTCGCTTAAGTGTTATGGCGAAGCTTGGGTGAATCCTTGGCCCTCGCTTAGGCGAATTTAACTCTCGCTTGAGTGGATTAATTATTCAATCGGTATTCTGAAGTTGGCGCTCGGGTTCTTCATATAATATTCCGAATCCTTGTTCTCTTTTGGAGTCAGTGTCTTTGAAATCTTACTCAATCGGGCTTTTGTTAATTCCTTTCGGTCAACCCTTTGAAGTCTTATTCAGTCGGTCTTGTGGACTTCTCTCAGTCGGATTTACGAATTCTCACTCGACTTTTAGTAATTCTTCACTCGGATTTGTCCTTTTCTCTCGAGTACGTCCTGTTCCTGCACCAAAAATCAACTAATTGCCTAGCATTTGTATGCTGGCTACTTATTAAATTTATAAATAGTAATAAACTCTTAATTTATTAATGTTTTTGACCATTCTCTTCTATAAATAAAACACTTTTGCAATATTTACATAATTTATAAATTATTATCAATTAATTGAATAATAAGGCTAAACTAACCACTTACACAATGAATTAATTCTAAAATTGAACAGAATAATTAAGTCTTTTCAAGACTTATCAATTACAACCTGTGAAAAGACCTTGTGATTTCTGAATTAACTCTGTATAACCAACCATTGATTAGATAAAAATCAAAATTAAATTCATTTGATTTTATGATTGATTGAGTGAAACAGGTTACCAATTGCATTGAGATAAACACTTGGAGAGGTAACCCTGAAATTATGCTTGGTATGTTAATAAAATATTGTAAAGAATTTTATCATTAAACCTTTGCTATATTAAATGTCATGTCTATAATTGATTATTTCAAAATGGTAAATTGTGTAAATACTTTTTGTGGTAAATTCTCAGACTAACTCAAAAATTTGATTTCAAATTTTTGTTTTTATTTTTCTCTCTTGCTCGAGGACAAGCAATGTCTCAAGTTGGGGGTATTTGTTAGTCCTCAAATTTACAATAAATCTTTTAATAAAAATTTCATAAAAATAATAAAAATTTGGTTAATTTGTTAGAAAATTAGGTTTTAATTCAATAAATGGATGTTGTTGGAAATAATCTACCCTTGATCAATTTTCTCTAGTTTTGCAGTGAAAAAGTAAAGAATTCAAGAGAAAATTATACTGGAGGATCTGACGCGTAGCATCAATCCCACGCGTAGCATGGACCCTGAATTTTGATGCTGACGCTACGCGTCACAGCCACGCGTAGCGTCAGTGCTGCGTGGACTCCAACTCCAACATGGCCAACCACTCCACTTGGACCCAATAATGGGTACTCCACTCAGCATCAAGGGCCACCCCACTAAGCACAAATGGCCAAAATAAAATGGAAACACGTCCAAGTGGCCAAGCATGATCAAATTTAATAATTTGAAGTGGCCACTATCAGCTGTTTAATGGAAGCTGAGTCAGGGGCCTGACGCGTAGTGTCACACTGACGCGTAGCGTCAGCACCCTTGCTCAGCCCTATAAATACAGCCATCCAACACCATTCAAGACATCCCATTCTCATTCACTTCTCTTCTTTTCTCTCTTTGTGCTCGACTTTGAGTACTTCTTTTGTGAGTTGTAGTTCTAGAATAGTTTTCTAGATACTTGAGTGTGTTTTGGTGTATTGTGATCGTTGTATCGTGAAGTTTCCATCGTCTTCATAATGTCAAACTCTGTAAGTGTTGTCTTTACTTTCACCATGTGTAACTAATTTGTTTATGTTGGAATTGGTGAACTAATCTATTGAGTATAATGTTGTGAATTCGACCTCTGCATGTTTATGATTCAAGTCCATGTTAGTATTTCAACCTTTTATTAATATGAACGTCAAACGGGAGAATGATTTTCATGTGTATTGAAACTTGTTTTATTAGTATGAATGTCAAACGGGAGAATGATTATTCATGCCGTATTGAAACTTGTTTTGACGAAAGTAAAAGTTGGAATACCCTTGGTATCTCAATTCTATAGGGGTTGTTAACCATTGTTGCCATAAGGCCATGTCTTAATGCAAGTTTTTACTGAGAAAGCTCACGAGGGATCAGACTTTACGGTGAATTCTTAGAATTTATATCATGAGGGATCAGTTATAATGACTGTAAGCTGCAATGACATGAAACTTGATGATTAAATATGCATGTCTTGGTTCCTCATTGTTATTCTAGATTAGGGATCCAATTTCTAACATAATTTGTTTATCTGTGTTTATCTCAAGTATCTTACCTATTCTAGATTGCAACTCAACTTTTTAGATAGATTTTTATTTTCTTTTTATCTCATGAACAACTCAACCATGCTATCTTGTGAATATTGTATAAATTGTATATAAATCATTCTTTTGTCCATAACTTTCTTCACAATTACCATAGTGAATAGAAAATTACTGTTGTTATTGGACTTTCAATCCCAGTGGAACGATATCTAAATTTTGAAAACTACAAACGATTGGTGCGCTTGCCAATTAACAACCCGGTGGTAGAAATGAACGGTTCAGACGCTATCGCCGGGTTAACAAGTCACTCGACTCAAGCTTTGCTCGACACTCATGACTAGGGGGCTCTTGTTCCTCTTGTGGGCTAGTGGGGGCACGTGCATGACCCCACTCCCTAATCTTTTACTAAAACTCATTGCTCCCACTACCCTAGCCGGTTACGCTAAAGGATAGTGGACCTGATCCCACTTTGCCTCTGCTAATTATTGTATAAATGGCCTGGAAGCCCCCAATTGTATGGTTAAGTGACATATTAAAGAGAGTGATAATAAAACCTTTCTCCTGAGGTAATTTCTCTAGGATTTTCTCGTATTTACGCTCTTTTGTGAACATTTTTTAAAAACTTGAATAAAAATAAATAACTTTAAAAATATATTTTTCTTTTTATTGTTAGTCCTCAAATTTTCAATAAAAGCTTAAATAAAAATTTCATAAAAATCATAAAAATTAGTTTAATTTGTTAGAAAATTAGGATTTAAATTCAATAAATGAGTGTTGTTAGAAATAATCTGCCCTTGATCAATTTTCTCTAGTTTTGCAGTGAAAAAGTTAAGAAATCAAGAGAAAATTACACTGGAGAATCTGACGCGTAGCCTCACCCCACGCGTAGCATCAACTGCTATTTTTGAGTCTGACGCTACGCATCACAGCCACGTGTAGCGTCAGTGCTGCGTGAACAACCACTCCACTTTGGCCAACCACTCCACTTGGACTCAATAATGGGCACCCCACTCAGCCCAAGGGCCACCCCAATCAGCATAAATGGCCAAAAACTCGTGGAAACATGTCCAAGTGGCCAGGCATGATCAAGATTAATTATTGAAAGTGGCCATTATCAAGTGTTTAATGGAGGCTGAGTCAGGGGTCTGACGCGTAGCGTCACAGGGACGCGTAGCGTCAGCACCCTTGCTCAGCCCTATAAATAGGGCCATCCAACACCATTCATAGCATCCCATTCCATACACTTCTCTTCTTTTCTCTCTTGTGCTCGACTTTGAGTACTTCTTTTGTGAGTTGTAGTTCTAGAATAGTTTTCTAGATACTTGAGTGTGTTTCGGTGTATTGTGATCGTTGTATCGTGAAGTTTTCCATCGTCTTCGTAATGTCAAACTCTGTAAGTGTTGTCTTTACTTTTACCATGTGTAACTAATTTGTTTATGTTGGAATTGGTGAACTAATCTATTGAGTATAATGTTGTGAATTCGACCTCTGCATGTTTATGATTCAAGTCCATGTTAGTATCTCAACCTTTTATTAATATGAACGTCAAACGGGAGAATGATTTTCATGTGTATCGAAACTGGTTTTATTAGTATAAATGTCAAACGGGAGAATGATTATTTATGCCGTATTGAAACTTGTTTTGACGAAAGTAAAAAGTTGGAATACCCTTGGTATCTCAATTCTATAGGGGTTGTTAACCATTGTTGCCATAAGGCCAGGTCTTAATGCAAGTTTTTACTGAGAAAGCTCACGAGGGATCGGACTTTACGGTGAATTCTTAGAATTTATATCACGAGGGATCGGTTATAATGATTTTAAGCTGTAATAACATGAAACTTGATGATTAAATATGCATGTCTTGAGTTCCTCATTGTTATTCTAGATTAGGGATCCAATTTCCAACATAATTTGTTTATCTGTGTTTATCTCAAGTATCTTACCTATTCTAGGTTACAACTCAACTTTTTAGATAGATTTTATTTTCTTTTATCCTATGAATCACTCAACCATGCTATCTTGTCAATATTGTATAAACTGTGTATAAATCATTCTTTTGTTTATAATTTCCTTCACATTTACCATAGTAAGTAGAAGATTACTGTTGTTATTGGACTTTCAATCCCAGTGGAACGATATCTAAATTTTGAAAACTACAAACGAATTGGTGCGCTTGCCAATTGACAAAAAAGTCCGGCGGTGGGAAAGAACCGCTGAGTCGCCGTCGGGCTCAACAAGTTTTCTGGCGCCGTCGCCGGGGATTGAATTGTTTCAGTAAAACAGTAAAATTTTAATTACCGTGGTAAATATTTTTTTTACCTTAGATAATTTTTTTTATTTATTTCTTATCATTGTTACACTAACTTTCTTTGTCTAGTTTATGTATGCAAACTCGATCTACCGCAGGTAAAATTTATTTTGATCCTGAGATAGAAAAGTTTGTAAAGAAAATCAAGTCTTTGAAATCTAAAACACAAACTAATTCTTCTTCTACTTCAAAAATTTTTGAAAATTCAAATATGGCTGCTGAAAGGAGAACATTGGGACAGTTTGCTGCTATAAATGGTCCACCCCGAGTTTCGGGAATGTTTCAAGGACCAGTTTTACCAGTGGAAATTAAACCTGCCACTTTAAATATTATTCAAAACAACCAATTTGCTGGTTTAAATCATGAAGAACCATATGAACATTTAACTATTTTTTATGAATTATGCAGCACAATTGGTTTTGAACCCAATCAAGAAGAGTCTGTTTACATGAGACTCTTTCCTTTTTCATTGATTGGGAAAGCAAAAGAATGGTTTAAATCTTGTCCACCGGGTAGTTTTGCAAACTGGTCCGATGTTGAAAGAAAATTTTTGGAAAGATTTTATTCTCCTTCAAAATATTTTGAAGCAATGACAGCCATACACTCTTTTTCCCAAAATAATGATGAATCATTAGGAGAGACATGGGAACGATTCAAGGCACTCTTGAGAAAATGCCCAAACCACAACCTGAATGATGCCGAAAAGGTAAGAATCGTTTACCATGGTTTATTACCTCAGTTCAAGATGATGTTAGATGCTTGTGCAGGTGGTTCTTTAATGAACAAGACTGTGGAAGAAGCCATAGAAATATTGGAATCAATGGCTATTAGTGACCGACAAGCAAAGCATGAAAGAGGCAATATGCAGAGGAAGCCAGGAATGCTCGAATTGGGAGTAAATGATGCAGTGTTGGCTCAGCAAAAATTACTGACCCAACAAATTGAGGTTATGAGCAAGCAATTGGAAAAACTTCAAATTGCTCAAGTAGCATCACCACCCCCTGCTCAACTTAAAGCATGTACGCACTGCATGGGAGAACAACCATGTGGTTACTGTGGAAATGAGCAAGAGTAAGCCAATTTCATGAACCATCAAAGAGCACCCTTAGGTAATTTTCCTTTTAATCATGGAAATTCTTTTCCTAACAATTACCTGCAGGGTTGGCAAAATCAGAATATTGGCTGGAGACAGGACACTGGACCTTCCAATAGACCCTTCAACAATCAAGGAGATTACAATGCTAGGTTGACAAAGGCTGAAGAAAGTATTCAACAACTGATGCAATACATGGAGACAATTAATGTCACACGTAAAGTATCAGATCAACAGTTAAGCCAGCTAGTAAAAGAAGTAGCCGACATCAAAGAATTCAAAGCGAAAGAACAATGTAAGGCTATTTTTACAAGAAGTGGTAAGGCCGTAGGTATGAATCAAGAAAAAGAAAAAGAAGAAGAGAATGAAAAAGAAAAAGAGAAAGAAAAGGAAGAAGAAAAATAGAGTGAAGAAAAGAAAGAAAAAAATGAAAAAAATAAAAAAATCAGTATCTTGGACAGACACCCCCTGTCCAAGATTTACCATATCCTCATCCACCATCAAGAAAAGATAAAGAGAAGGAATACAAAAGATTCCTTGAAATCTTTAAGCAGTTACACATAAACATTCCTTTTTCTGAGGCATTAGAACAAATGCCTACATATGCTAAATTTATGAAAGAACTGCTTACAAAGAAAAGGAAGTATGATGAAGAGATTGTAGAACTTGAAGCAAGCTGCAGCGCTATTCTACAATACAAGATGCCAGAAAAATCCAAAGATCCTGGTAAATTCACTATGTGTTTGAATATGTTAACAGGTCCAATGATGTGCAAAGATTTTGATAATGACAAACACTCTTGAAGAAACCGATGCAAAAACAAAGACATGAAATCAGAATTGAAGTAACAGCGAAGCTAATCGATTAGGCCATAGATGCTAATCGATTAGGAGCTTTCTGTTTTGGAAGAAATTGCATCAGGTATGGAAGCTAATCGATTATGGAGCTGAACAATCGATTAGATACTCACTGGAATTAAGGTAATCGATTATACACCAGAGACTAATCGATTACACCAATCAGAAATGGGACAAAATGCATCAGGTATGAAAGCTAATCGATTAAGGGAACCATATAATCGATTAGTGAGTCACTGGATTTAAGGTAATCGATTATACACCAGAGACTAATCGATTACACCAATCAGAAATAGGACAAAATGCATCAGGTATGAAAGCTAATCGATTAAGGGAACCATATAATCGATTAGTGAGTCACTGGATTTAAGGTAATCGATTGCAAGACATGCTAATCGATTAGGATGCTGCGAAAACAAATTAAATGCATCAGGTACAAATGCTAATCGATTACAGGAAGTGAAATAATCGATTAGTGACTCTCTGACTTGAAGCTAATCGATTACAACGCGAGGGTGTAATCGATTACGCTAGTGGAAAAACAGATTTAAGTGGGAAACCAGGTCATGTCTCCACCATTCTTCAAATTTCCACTAAGTGCAACGGCTATGATGAACTAGGGCACACCTTAACTGCTATCTTGGCTCTATAAATTGAAGAGGAAGACAAGCACAAACACACAACTAAGAAGCAACAATTCATAGCTCTATTTTGTGCTTTGTAAGCCTATTTCTTGCATATTGTACTTTCACTTGTATATCCTCTCATCTTGAGAGATTAGAATTTGGGAGAGCTTTTCATTTGTATATCTGCTCTATTGAGAGAGTGTATTGATTGTAAACAAACACCAAACACACAAGTTATTCACTCTAGGTTGAGTGGTTATTCACTCTAGGTTGAGTGGTTACAAAGGTTGTGGATTCAACCTTTGGGATATTGTGAGATTGAGAGATTGGGTGGGTTGCCCTTATACTTGTGAGGATTGGGTTCTTGAGTGTGGGACACTAGGAAGCCGCAATTGCTCAAAGTTGTATCTCTAATCTACAATAGTGGAAATCCTCTAAGTGGGTTGCTTAGAGGCGAAACGTACACCGGATTGGGTGGAACTCGTTATATCGGTTTGTAAGCTTCTCTTCCTTACTCTTTTACTTTCATTTACTGCATATTTGTTGATTGGTATTGATTGGTTGAGAGGAGCATACTTGAACTTGCTTAACTTGTTATATCTCTAATATTGCACACCAAGTGTTTGGTAAATTGCTTCAGCAACATTTCTCATTATAGTGCATTGCTTGTTATCCTCCATTCTATTTCACTTGCATAATCTCACAAGCTTGGTTATAAAAATCAATTTCAAAGGTATTCCAATCAAAAGTTCTAAAACTCAATTCACCCCCCCCTCTTGAGTATTGAGGCCACTTGAACAACAAGTGGTATCAGAGCTTGACTCTTGGTAGATCATGCTTAACAGCTTCAAGAGATTAAATGGCCTCAAGTTCTCAAAATGTTTTTCCCGAGGGTGGTGCAATAAATAGACCTCCCGCTTTTAATGGGGAAGGGTATGCCTTTTGGAAAGAAAGAATGAAAATCTTCATTCAATCAATTGACTTGAGAATATGGAATACCATTGAAAATGGTCCTTATATACCAATGCACACTATAGATAGCAAGAATGTTGAAAAACCTATAGATGAATGGACAAGCGAGGAAGAAAAGAAAGTCCAATATGGCTACAAGGCCAAAAATCTCATTACTATGTCTTTAGGACAAGATGAATTTTTTAGGATAATGACATGCCAAACTGCTAAAGAAATGTGGGATACTCTTCAAGTAACCCATGAAGGTACTAATGATGTAAAGGACTCCAAAATTAGTACCTTGACTAGCCAATATGAATGCTTTAGGATAAATTCAGGAGAATCTATTGTAGATATGCAAAAAAGGTTTACACTTATTATCAACCATCTTATTACTCTTGGCAAAGTATATACTAACAAAGAGCTTGTGCACAAAATTTTGAAAAGTCTTAGCAGGGAATGGCAACCTCTTGTCACAGCAATAAAACAATCTCCTAGCATCAATGAAATGTCTCTTGCAACACTCTTTGGAAAATTGCAAGAACAAGAGCAAGAACTTAAAGCATTGAAGCTAGCCGAGGAAGAGGAGAAATCCACCAAGAAGAAAGGGCTAGCCCTCAAAGCCACCTCCATGCATGAGGAAGAATCATGCAGTGACTTAGATGAAGAAGAAGAGTTTGGGCTATTCGTAAAAAGATTTGGAAGATTCATGAAGAACAAAAAGTTCCAAAAGAACTTTAAGCCCCAAGGTAGAAACCTACCTCTAATGAAACTTCCTCTTCACCAAGTTGTTTTGAATGTGGCAAGGAAGGGCACTTCAAAGCCGATTGTCCAAACCTCAAAAAGAAGGGCAAGGACAAACAAAGAAGAAGAAGAGCCTATATTGCTTGGGATGAGAACGATGTGAGCAGCTCCGACGACTCGGAAGATGAGCAAGCCAATCTTTGCTTAATGGCAAATCATCAAGAAGAAGATAATGAGGTAAATCTTCTTGACTTAGATAAAAATGAGCTGTTAGATGCATTTGAAGAATTATATGATAAATTTACAAAAATCTCTAGTAAACTCAAAGCATCTAGGAAAACTAGTGATACCCTTGAATTGCATCTCATGGAAGTATGTAAAGAAAATGAGAGCTTAAAAGAAGAACTAGAGAAAGTTCAAACATGCTCTAAGGATAAACCATGTGAGTTTGCAAAAAGGTGCATTGTATTAGAAACCAAGGTTGAAGACCTAAATAGGACACTAGAGAAATTCACAAATGGAAGAGATAATTTGAATATCCTACTTGGGAAACAAAAATGCATGTTTAGTAAAACCGGTTTAGGATATGACCATGAACATAGTAATCACAAAATGGAGAAGCACTATAAAAACTTCTTTGCACCACCAAGCAAATCCTCCTCACCTTTTATGAAATGCAATCATTGTGGTACCAAAGGACATAGTGCTTATAAGTGTAGTGTTAGGAAACTAGGACCAAAGGTCTTAAGAAAGGTGTGGGTTCCCAAAGGAACATCCCCACAAGCTAACCTTAAAGGACCCAACATAAAATGGGTACCTAGTTCTCTAAAATGATTTTGTTTTGTAGGTATGCTTCAAGGCAAGCAACACCCATTGGTACTTGGATAGCGGGTGTTCAAAGCATATGACGGGAGACATAACCAAATTTACATCATTCACTCCCAAAAGGAAAGGAAGTGTCACCTACGGAGACAACACTAAAGGAAGAATCCTAGGCATTGGAAATATTGGTAAGAATTCTTCCACCTCCATAAGTGACGTATTGTATGTTGATGGCCTCAAGCATAATCTACTTAGCATAAGTCAATTATGTGACAAAGGATATAGAGTTTTATTTGAATCAAATTGTTGCATAATTGAGCATAAGACTAATAAGGAAATTAAGTTTGTAGGCCAAAGAATTGATAATATTTACATGATTGATATGGATAGTTTGTCTACAAATGATGAACAATGCTTCATTTCAAAAGAGGATGAAACATGGCTATGGCATAGAAGAATAGCTCATATACATGTAGACCACTTGAACAAACTTGTTTCTAAAGATTTAGTAATTGGTCTACCAAAGATTAAATTTGAAAATAGATTTTGTGATGCATGTCAAAAGGGAAAACAAGTAAAGGCATCTTTTCAATCCAAAAGCATTGTTTCTACTCAAAGGCCTTTACAACTTTTGCACATGGACTTATTTGGACCATCCAAAATCAAAAGCTTTGGAGGTAATTACTATGGTCTAGTTATAGTAGATGACTATTCAAGATATACATGGACATTGTTTCTTGCTCATAAAAATGAAGCATATCATGCATTCAAGAAACTTGCAAAGATTATCCAAAATGAGCAAAACTCAAAAATTGCATCCATTAGAACCGATCATGGGGGGGAATTTGAGAATCAATCTTTTGAAAAGTTTTGCGAAAAACATGGTATTAATCACAACTTTTCAGCTCCTAGAACTCCACAACAAAATGGAGTAGTTGAAAGAAAGAATAGATCTTTAGTGGAGCTTGCTAGAACCATGCTAAATGAAAACAATATTGCAAAACATTTTTGGGCCGATGCGGTAAACACCGCGTGTTATGTTATGAATAGATGTTTGATAAGGCCTATTTTAAAGAAAACCCCCTATGAGCTTTACAAGGGTAGAAAACCCAACATTGCATACTTTCATATTTTTGGATGTAAATGTTTTGTGCTCAACAATGGAAAGGATAATCTAGGAAAGTTTGATGCAAAATCTGATGAGGCAATATTCCTAGGATATTCTCAATTTAGTAAATCTTATAGAATTTTCAACAAATAAACAAATACCATTGAGGAATCTATTCATGTCAAATTTGATGAAAATAGCCATAACCCTCCGAGAAAGGAAGATGTTGATGATCTTGTAGGTACCTTCCAAGAAATGAACTTGCAAGACAAAGAAGAAGAAGTCAACAATGATGAAGGTGCAACACAAATTGAGAGACAACAAGATTGGGTAACCTTAAAGGATCATCCCTTGGACAAAATCATTGGAGAAATAACCAAAGGGGTAAGTACTCGAAACGCCATTAGAAATGCATGCAATCACTTGGCCTTTGTATCCCAAATAGAACCCAAAAATATTGATGAAGCCATTATTGATGAACATTGGATGTTGACCATGCAAGAAGAGTTAAACCAATTTGAAAGAAATGAAGTTTGGGAACTTGTGCCAAGACCCAATAATCATCTAATAATAGGCACCAAATGGGTTTTTAGAAATAAGCTAGATGAAAATGGTATAATAACTAGAAACAAAGCTAGACTAGTTGCAAAGGGATACAACCAAGAAGAAGGAATAGACTATGAAGAAATATATGCTCCCGTAGCTAGGTTAGAAGCCATTAGATTATTGCTAGCTTTTGCATGTTGTATGGATTTCAAACTGTATCAAATGGATGTCAAAAGTGCGTTCTTAAACGGCTACATTCAAGAAGAAGTTTATGTAGATCAACCTCCTGGTTTTGAAAATCATAAATTTCCAAACCATGTCTTCAAATTGAGAAAAGCTTTATATGGTTTGAAACAAGCTCCAAGAGCTTGGTATGAAAGATTAAGCAAATTCCTTCTAGAACACAACTTTGAAAGAGGAAAGGTTGATACTACATTGTTTATAAAACGCAAACATAATGACATCCTCTTGGTACAGATTTATGTAGATGACATAATATTTGGTGCTACTAATGAAAATCTTTGTCAAGAATTTGCCAAGATTATGCAGAATGAGTTTGAAATGTCCTTGATGGGAGAACTCACCTTCTTCCTTGGACTACAAATAAAACAAGCCATTGATGGAACGTTCATTAGCCAAACTAAATACTGTAAGGAACTACTTAAAAGGTTTGGAATGGATAAGGCAAACGAGATAGCTACACCCATGAGCACATCCTGCTATCTAGACAAAGACGAAAAGGGTAAGGACGTTGAAATCACCAAATATCGAGGTATGATTGGATCCTTACTGTATTTAACTGCGAGTAGACCTGATATTATGTTTGCGGTATGCATGTGTGCTAGATATCAAGCATGTCCTAAAGAATCACATTTGACTGCCGTAAAAAGAATTGTGAAATATCTTGTGGGTACTCAAAATGTTGGTCTATGGTATCCCAAAGGCGTTGAATGTAATCTTTTAGGATATTCTGATTCCGACTTTGCGGGGTGTAAGCTTGATAGAAAAAGTACTAGTGGTACATGCCATTTGCTTGGTAGTTCCCTTGTTTCTTGGCATAGCAAGAAACAAGCAAGTGTTGCATTGTCAACGGCTGAGGCAGAATATGTAGCAGCTGGTAGTTGTTGTGCTCAAATTCTTTGGATGAGACAACAACTTCTTGATTTTGGTATTACCTTGAATAAAGTCCCCATTAAATGTGATAACACTAGTGCCATTAATATCTCGAAAAATCTAGTAATGCACTCTAGAACCAAGCACATTGAGATTAGGCATCACTTTATTAGAGATCATGTGTTAAAAGGGGATTGTGTACTTGAACATGTAGAAACTTCTAGGCAACTAGCTGATATTTTCACAAAACCCTTGGCTAGAGAGCAATTCATTCACATAAGAAGAGAGTTAGGCATTCTTGACATGTCCAGTTGTGTTTGAATATTTTGATAAGAACTATGTTGAATGGCATGATGCATGGTATATATCACATTTCATGATTGGAACTTTGCTGTATGTAAAATTTGAAGTTTTTGACTCCATAATCGATTACATTGTTAATCCCAATCGATTACTAAGCTTCTGTTTCTAAGATAATCGATTATAACTCACCCATAATCGATTACAATCATTCTGTTTCTAAGATAATCGATTATCCATGATCAATAATCGATTACGAAGCTTCTGTTTCAAGTTCAAAACGTTTCCTCTTCTTCATAATTGATTACCACATTGCTCCAATCGATTAGGACGATTCTGTTTCTAAACTAATCGATTACCCTAAGCCTCTAATCGATTATCCTCTGTATGAAACGTTTGAAATTCCCCAGAAACAATGACCTAATCGATTACCACCTGTCTCGTAATCGATTAGTGCGCGTTCTGATGAGTCAAAACTCCAATTTCCTAGGCTCACTCGAACAACTCCCTCTCTTAACTCACTTCACTCCTTTCTAAACTCTCTTTCCTCCTTCCTAAACCTAATTTTCAACTATAAATACCCCTTCATTCACCTTCTCATCTCACACTACCTCCTTCCTCTCAAACCTCTCAAAAACTCTCTACCACTCATCTCTCTTCATCTTCCTCTTTGCCTTTTCCAACCATGTCTACCTCAAGAAATGTCAAGAGAGCTAGGTCCTCTACTGCTCAAGCCCATAACCCCCTTGACTTCTCAAGGTTCTTCTCTTCTCCCAGAGAACTTCAAAATTTTATGAAAAATTTTTCTGAAAGGGAGATTATGACCCCTCATTACACCGTTGCTGACACTTTTGACAACCCAAGCCTTACCTTCACCCAAAGCCTTAACCACTACAACCTCTTCCCCTTCTTATCCCTCAAAGAAGAAGAATACTATCCTGAGCTTATGAGAGTATTCTACTGCAACCTCCGTCTTGTCAATGGGATGGTTGAATCCAAGGTGAAAAACACCACCATCAAACTCTCAAATGCCCAATTTGCAGAAATTTCCAAACTGCCCCTCAACAATGCTGACTTTGATGGAGGCGAACCCGAGGATGAATGGGGTTTTAATCCCATCACTGCCCGCCGTTCTTTGTGGAAGCCGGCTCCTCCCATGAGCAACCACAAACTAGTTGGCCACTTGACCATGAACAATCGCCTGCTCTACTTCTTCTTGGTCAAGATGATTGTTCCCCGTGGTGGGAACTATGCTCTGGTTGAAGAGGATGATGTCCTCTTAATGTGGGCCATGCTGAACCACAAAGAGATCAACTGGGTTCAGTTGATCAAATTCCACATGCGCCATGCCAAGGACCAGCAGAAGCTTCCTTATGGTATCCTCCTCACCAAAATTTTTAAATTCTGTGGTGTTGATTTGGCAGGGGAACTCTCTGAAAAAGTGCCCCCAAGAGCTTGCATTGGCACTTCCCACCTAAATAAAATGGGCATGGTCAACATTGCTGGAATATGGATTCTAAGGAGTGACCGGGAACATGGTGCCAACCCCTTTGCTGAACCTGCTGCTCCTCCTCCTCCTCCACCTCAACCACAAGCTGCACCATCAGCCTCTTCATCTGCACCCCAAGCAGACCCATTTGCATCTCTCTACGCCCATCTTGATCGCCGCTTCGATCGACTTGAAAACTCCCTCCAAGAGTTTTCAATGACCGAGCAGCAACATTTTGAGATGATGCAGCAGCGTTATGAAGAGCTGGCTCACCAAATTGCAGAAATCCGCTTCTTCAACCCAGATAATTAGATTTTTAGTTATGTTTTGTTTAGCTGTTGGTTTCTTTTTGTTTTCTGAATTTTGAATAATTTTACTTCTTGTATTTCCCATTTTTATTAATTCAATAAAAGTATCTTATTTCAGTTTATTTTATTTCTCTTCACTGCTCTAATTATTTTTGATGATTACAAAGGGGGAGAAGAATATATGTTCATATGTTGGATAATGCTCTGATACAAATATGGATAATATTGATAGATGCTCTGACTACAATTTTGAATATGCTCTGATACTAAGAATATGGATAATAGATGCTCTGTTAACAATATTTGAAAAATATTATCTGTTTGTTAAATTCCTTTTGATAGGGGGAGAGTTATAGATAAGAGATAATAGACAATAGATAAAATGAGATAAGACATTGGCTGCTGAATGTGATTACTCTGATTTTTGAAATTGGTCATCTGCTATTTGAAAAAGAGATAATGTAGCAGAGTTGTTTTTGCAAAAAGATAAATTTAGAGATAAGTCTATATTATTTAATCTAACAACCCTCAAGAGATGAACATAGTTGTCATCATCAAAAAGGGGGAGAATGTGTTTGAATATGTTAACAGGTCCAAAGATGTGCAAAGATTTTGATAATGATAAACACTCTTGAAGAAACCGATGCAAAAACAAAGACATGAAATCAGAATTGAAGTAACAGCGAAGCTAATCGATTAGGCCATAGATGCTAATCGATTAGGAGCTTTCTATTTTGGAAGAAATTGCATCAGGTATGGAAGCTAATCGATTATGGAGCTGAACAATCGATTAGATACTCACTGGAATTAAGGTAATCGATTATACACCAGAGACTAATCGATTACACCAATCAGAAATGGGACAAAATGCATCAGGTATGAAAGCTAATCGATTAAGGGAACCATATAATCGATTAGTGAGTCACTGGATTTAAGGTAATCGATTATACACCATAGACTAATCGATTACACCAATCAGAAATGGGACAAAATGCATCAGGTATGAAAGCTAATCGATTAAGGGAACCATATAATCGATTAGTGAGTCACTGGATTTAAGGTAATCGATTGCAAGACATGCTAATCGATTAGGATGCTGCGAAAACAAATTAAATGCATCAGGTACAAATGCTAATCGATTACAGGAAGTGAAATAATCGATTAGTGACTCTCTGACTTGAAGCTAATTGATTAAAACGCGAGGGTGTAATCGATTACGCTAGTGGAAAAACAGATTTAAGTGGGAAACCAGGTCATGTCTCCACCATTCTTCAAATTTCCACTAAGTGCAACGGCTATGATGAACTAGGGCACACCTTAACTGCTATCTTGGCTCTATAAATTGAAGAGGAAGACAAGCACAAACACACAACTAAGAAGCAACAATTCATAGCTCTATTTTGTGCTTTGTAAGCCTATTTCTTGCATATTGTACTTTCACTTGTATATCCTCTCATCTTGAGAGATTAGAATTTGGGAGAGCTTTTCATTTGTATATCTGCTCTATTGAGAGAGTGTATTGATTGTAAACAAACACCAAACACACAAGTTATTCACTCTAGGTTGAGTGGTTATTCACTCTAGGTTGAGTGGTTACAAAGGTTGTGGATTCAACCTTTGGGATATTGTGAGATTGAGAGATTGGGTGGGTTGCCTTTATACTTGTGAGGATTGGGTTCTTGAGTGTGGGACACTAGGAAGCCGCAATTGCTCAAAGTTGTATCTCTAATCTACAATAGTGGAAATCCTCTAAGTGGGTTGCTTAGAGGCGAGACGTACACCGGATTGGGTGGAACTCGTTATATCGGTTTGCAAGCTTCTCTTCCTTACTCTCTTACTTTCATTTACTGCATATTTGTTGATTGGTATTGATTGGTTGAGAGGAGCATACTTGAACTTGCTTAACTTGTTATATCTCTAATATTGCACACCAAGTGTTTGGTAAATTGCTTCAGCAACATTTCTCATTATAGTGCATTGCTTGTTATCCTCCATTCTATTTCACTTGCATAATCTCACAAGCTTGGTTATAAAAATCAATTTCAAAGGTATTCCAATCAAAAGTTCTAAAACTCAATTCACCCCCCCTCTTGAGTATTGAGGCCACTTGAACAACACACTATTCCTGTCTCTATTGGGGGAGTAAATATCGGTAAAGCTTTATTAGATTTAGGGGCTAGCATCAATCTAATGCCCCTAAGTATGATGAAGCGTATCAGTGATCTTGATCCACAGCAGACAAAGATGACTCTACAATTAGCTGATAAATCCATCAAGAGACCTTATGGGATTGTAGAAGATGTGCTTGTAAAGGTTGACAAGTTCTACTTTCCTGTGGATTTTGTGATCCTAGACATGGAAGAGGATGCTGATATTCCTCTAATTCTTGGAAGACCATTCATGAAAACTGCTCGAGTACTAATTGATGTGGACAATGGGAAGTTAGCAGTAAGAGTGCATGATGAGGAAGTAAATTTTGATGTCTTCAAGGCAATGAAACATCCCAACCCAAAGCAAGATTGTTTCAAAGTGGACGTCCTTGATGAAACTTATCTCTCCTTATCAAAAGGTATGATTATTTCTGACCCATTAAATAAGTTATTGACTAACTCAGTTGAATTTTTGGATGAAGAAGAGGAAAAACAGATTGAAAGATATCTTGAAGAATTTGATCACGGGAAAGAAATTTCCTTTGAATCAAGAAAGATTGAAGAAATTCAAGAATCACCTACTGAAGAGATCCAGAAACCTGAATTAAAAGTGTTGCCTTCCAATCTGAAATACATCTTTTTGAAAGAAGGTAATTTGAAACCAGTTATTATTAGTAATTTGTTGAGTGAAACAGAGGAAGAAAAACTGGTGGAAGTATTAAAGAGCAATCAAGAAGCAATTGGGTGGACGCTTGAGGATTTGAAAGGTATCAGTCCATCATACTGCATACACAAAATTTTGTTGGAAGATAATTTCAAACCTATTGCTCAACCTCAAAGACGCCTCAATCCAACTTTGAAAGAGGTAACCAAAAAGGAGGTTTTGAAATTGTTGAAAGCAGGTATTATCTATCCAATTTCTGATAGCACATGGGTAAGTCCTGTTCAAGTTGTTCCAAAAAAAGGTGGTATGACAGTAATTGTTAATGAAAAAAATGAACTAATTCCTACAAGAACTGTCACCAGTTGGAGAATGTGTATTGAGTATAGAAAATTAAATCAAGCAACAAGAAAAGATCATTTTCCATTACCTTTTATGGATCAAATGCTTGAAAGACTATCTGGACAAGAATATTACTGCTTTCTTGATGGTTATTCTGGATATAATCAAATTGCTGTTGACCCTCTTGATCAGGAAAAAACTGCCTTTACATGTCCTTTTGGTATATTCGCTTACAGAAAAATGCTATTTGGATTATGTAATGCACCTGCTACTTTTCAAAGATGTATGTTTGCTATTTTTGCAGATTTAATTGAAAAGAGCATTGAAATTTTCATGGATGACTTCTCAGTCTTTGGAAATTCATTTGAAACATGTCTATCCAACCTGGACACCGTACTGAAGCGGTGTATTGAGACAAATTTAGTGCTTAATTGGGAGAAATGTCACTTCATGGTGAAAGAAGGAATTGTACTTGGTCATAAAATTTCTTCTAGAGGCATTGAAGTTGACCAAGCCAAAATAGAGGTAATTTCTAAACTCCCTCCTCCTGTAAATATAAAAGGTATTAGAAGTTTTTTAGGACATGCTGGATTTTATAGAAGGTTTATTCAAGATTTTTCAAAAATTACAAAACCCTTATCAAACCTTCTAAATAAAGATGTTGAATTTAAATTTGATGAAGCATGTCTTAAAGCTTTTAATTCCTTGAAAGAAAAATTGGTTACTGCTCCTGTAATTGTTGCTCCTAATTGGAATCTACCCTTTGAACTTATGTGTGATGCAAGTGATTATGCTGTTGGAGCAGTTTTAGGTCAAAGATACGAGAAAGTTTTTAAAGTCATACATTATGCTAGTAAAGTCTTGAATGAAAATCAAATAAATTATACAACTACTGAAAAAGAATTACTAGCCATAGTGTATGCTTTAGAAAAATTTCGATCTTACTTGATTGGCTCAAAAATAATCATTTTTACTGATCATGCTGCAATCAAGTATCTTTTAACTAAACCTGATTCAAAACCTCGGTTGATCAGATGGATTTTGCTCCTTCAAGAATATGATCTTGAAATCAAAGATAAAAAGGGTAGTGAAAATATGGTAGCTGACCATCTTTCTAGATTAGTGAATAATGAGGTTACTGTTAAAGAAAGAGAAATTTTGGAAGAATTCCCAGATGAAAAACTTTTCAAAATAACACAACGGCCATGGTTTGCTGACATGGCCTATTTCAAAGCAGCAGGAGTTCTTCCAAATGATTTGACTTGGCAACAAAGAAAAAATTTTTTAGAGATGCTAGATATTTTGTTTGGGATGACCCTCATTTATTCAAAATTGGAGCGGATAATTTGTTATGACGTTGTGTGCCTGACTGGGAAGTAAAAGATGTGTTGTGGCATTGTCATAAATCACCATACGGAGGACATTTTAATGATGAAAGAACATCTGCAAAAGTTCTCCAATCAGGTTTGTACTGGCCCTCTCTTTTTAAAGATGCTCACTTATTTGTTCAATCTTGTGATAACTGTCAAAGAACAGGTAATGTTGGAAGAAGGCAAGAAATGCCTCTTACAAATATATAAGAAGTTGAGGTATTTGATTGTTGGGGAATTGACTTCATGGGACCTTTTCCTAACTCATACTCAAATCAATACATTCTTTTGGCAGTAGATTATGTTTCAAAGTGGGTGGAAGCAATATCTACTCCCAATGCTGATACTAAAACTGTTGTGAATTTCTTGAAGAAAATTTTTTTTTGCAGATTTGGGACACCAAGAACTTTAATTAGTGATGGTGGTTCACACTTTTGCAATAAAGTTCTTCAGAAAGTATTACAACATTATGGAGTAAAGCATAAGGTAGCCACAACATATCATCCACAAACCAATGGGCAAGCAGAGATTTCAAATCGGGAAGTGAAAAGGATTCTGGAAAAAACTGTATCATCTTCTAGAAAGGATTGGTCACAAAAACTTGATGATGCACTCTGGGCATACAGAACTGCATTTAAAACACCAATTGGTCTTTCTCCTTTTCAGATGGTTTATGGAAAATCATGTCACCTTCCAGTTGAAATGGAGCATAAAGCATATTGGGCTTTAAAATTTCTCAATTTTGATCAAAATGCAGAAGCAGATAAAAGAAAGCTACAGCTTCTTGAGTTAGAAGAAATGAGGAACAATGCCTATGAATCATCCAGATGCTACAAAAGTAAGGTGAAAGCTTACCATGATAAAAAGTTAAAGAAAAAACACTTCACACCAGGTCAGCAAGTTTTATTGTTCAATTCAAGATTAAAATTGTTTCCTGGAAAATTGAAATCAAAATGGTCAGGCCCGTTTTTGATTAAAGAAGTCAAACCATATGGAGCAGTGGAAATTGAAGATCCAACTTCCAAAAGAAGTTGGATGGTAAATGGCCAAAGGTTGAAACTATATTTGGGTGGTAAAATTAACAAAATTACCACCAGTTATCTTTTAACTGACCCTTGAAATGCAGGAATGTCTGGTTGGAGACATTAAATCTAGCGCTCAATGGGAGGCAACCCATTCTTTTCTTGTTTTTATTCGATTACTAAAAAAAAAAAAAATCAAATTTTCGTTAGTAAGTTAGTTTATACACTTAGAGTTTTTACACAATAAAACCAATTTTGTAAAATCAATTATCAATTTCTTTATAACTTAGGAATTTTGATAAATTTAATTACAATAAGTTTATTAACCATCAAGCAAATTTCAATAACCCGGTGAGTTGAGAGATCCTTTTAAAACACTTGAGGGTTTAATCGACATATTTTCAATTCGAATTGATTTTGCTTTAATCTGTGATTTGTGTTGTTGTACAGAGAATTCAGGAAAATGATCAAGGCACATTTATTGGTGAAACGAAACCTTGGGCCAAACAGCTTACCTTGGTAAAAAGTCTTTTATCCCTTGCAAGCCAATTTGAGCCTAAAATAAAATTCTTTGGTACCCTTAAAACCTAAATTTGTTTTTACCATTCCCTATACTTGATTGATTAAAAGAGCAATTGAAATAAATGAAAAATATTTTGAGTGTTCTTACAAAAATGGGGAGTGAAAATGAGCAACTTGATTCTTTTCAAAAAAATAGAATATGGAAAAGAAAAGTCAAAAATAGTGAAAAGAATCAAGTTGGGGGTATTTATTTTTCATCAATAAAAATAAATGAGAGTTTGGATCAAGAGAAAAGCCTAAAAATTATGAAAATGCTCTTTTATGATTTCAGGTTTTTGAAATCCAAGAAAAACCATTGATTCTTGTAAACCAAGCCTCATTACAACCCGTGAAAAGACCTTGTGATTTTTGAATTAACTCTGTATAAATAACCATTGATTAGATGACAAACAAAGTTAAATTCGTTTGATTTTATGATTGATTGAGAGAAACAGGTTACCAATTGCATAGAGATAAACACTTGTGAGGTAAGCCTGAAATTTTGCTTGGTTGTTAATAGAATATTGTAAACAATTTTATCATTAAATCTTTGTTATATTTGATATCAGTTTTTGATTATTACAAAATAGTTGAAATTGTGTAATTATTTTTTGTGGTAAATTTTCGGACTAACTTAAAAATTTGATTTCAAATTTTTATTTTCTTATTCTCTCTTGCTCGAGGACGAGCAATATCTCAAGTTGGGGGTATTTGTTAGTCCTCAAATTTTCAATAAAAGCTTAAATAAAAATTTCATAAAAATCATAAAAATTAGTTTAATTTGTTAGAAAATTAGGATTTAAATTCAATAAATGAGTGTTGTTGGAAATAATCTGCCCTTGATCAATTTTCTCTAGTTTTGCAGTGAAAAAGTTAAGAAATCAAGAGAAAATTACACTGGAGAATCTGACGCGTAGCCTCACCCCACGCGTAGCATCAACTGCTATTTTTGAGTCTGACGCTACGCATCACAGCCACGCGTAGCGTCAGTGCTGCGTGAACAACCACTCCACTTTGGCCAACCACTCCACTTGGACTCAATAATGGGCACCCCACTCAGCCCAAGGGCCACCCCAATCAGCATAAATGGCCAAAAACTCGTGGAAACATGTCCAAGTGGCCAGGCATGATCAAGATTAATTATTGAAAGTGGCCATTATCAAGTGTTTAATGGAGGCTGAGTCAGGGGTCTGACGCGTAGCGTCACAGGGACGCGTAGCGTCAGCACCCTTGCTCAGCCCTATAAATAGGGCCATCCAACACCATTCATAGCATCCCATTCCATACACTTCTCTTCTTTTCTCTCTTGTGCTCGACTTTGAGTACTTCTTTTGTGAGTTGTAGTTCTAGAATAGTTTTCTAGATACTTGAGTGTGTTTCGGTGTATTGTGATCGTTGTATCGTGAAGTTTTCCATCGTCTTCGTAATGTCAAACTCTGTAAGTGTTGTCTTTACTTTTACCATGTGTAACTAATTTGTTTATGTTGGAATTGGTGAACTAATCTATTGAGTATAATGTTGTGAATTCGACCTCTGCATGTTTATGATTCAAGTCCATGTTAGTATCTCAACCTTTTATTAATATGAACGTCAAACGGGAGAATGATTTTCATGTGTATCGAAACTGGTTTTATTAGTATAAATGTCAAACGGGAGAATGATTATTTATGCCGTATTGAAACTTGTTTTGACGAAAGTAAAAAGTTGGAATACCCTTGGTATCTCAATTCTATAGGGGTTGTTAACCATTGTTGCCATAAGGCCAGGTCTTAATGCAAGTTTTTACTGAGAAAGCTCACGAGGGATCGGACTTTACGGTGAATTCTTAGAATTTATATCACGAGGGATCGGTTATAATGATTTTAAGCTGCAATAACATGAAACTTGATGATTAAATATGCATGTCTTGAGTTCCTCATTGTTATTCTAGATTAGGGATCCAATTTCCAACATAATTTGTTTATCTGTGTTTATCTCAAGTATCTTACCTATTCTAGGTTACAACTCAACTTTTTAGATAGATTTTATTTTCTTTTATCCTATGAATCACTCAACCATGCTATCTTGTCAATATTGTATAAACTGTGTATAAATCATTCTTTTGTTTATAATTTCCTTCACATTTACCATAGTAAGTAGAAGATTACTGTTGTTATTGGACTTTCAATCCCAGTGGAACGATATCTAAATTTTGAAAACTACAAACGAATTGGTGCGCTTGCCAATTGACAAAAAAGTCCGGCGGTGGGAAAGAACCACTGAGTCGCCGTCGGGCTTTTATACGAATGTCACATTTAATAATATTACTTAATTTATTTATGCATCAAATTCATTAATTATCACATTTAATAAAATGATGCAAATAAGTTTTGTATAAAAAACTGAAAGATATCAATATTATTGATACCTAAAATTTAGAGGTCTGGCCCAATAACACAAGGTGTTTCTTGAGCTAACAAACTTTTTTGATTGTATCTCGATCACGTACATTTGTGCTCTAATACTAGGAAAATGACATATACCTAAAATGACTTTGACACTTAAGTCTATGGGTACTCAAGAGAAGTTGGAATATCAGAATTAGAGGTATTTGCGGTACGGTTCACTTCACTTTTAAAGTAAAAAATAAGCTGATTAATATACATTTTGGTTTGGTTCAATTGAAATAAGATACAAAAATCAAACCATACCAAACCATTACGGTTTAGATTGGTTTGGTTTAACGGTTTTAAACTTTTGTTTTAAATGTAAAACACTTGGACATCAATGCAATAAGTATAAACTATGCAGTAAATCTTAAAAGTTACGAGAAATAAAATTATAGTTTATCTTTTGACTACTTTTAACAATAATTTTTTATGTCAAGAGTACTTTAATTTATAATTTATACATTGTGTTTATGTAAAAGGCTTGTAGTAGTACTTAAGTTAGGTCAAACAAACTCATAACATAAATAACATATGATCATTAATTAAATTATAAAGTATTACTTAAAGGGATGGGTAAGAATTTTAAAAAAATACTTAAATGTAGTTTGGTTTTGTTGGGTTTGATTCTGAGGATAGGAATCAAACTAAACCATGTTCAAAGGTGTAATTTTTTGTAATTATGGTTAATGCAGGCAGTGATTTTTATGGCTTACGATTGTATTGGTTTAGTTTTATGGTTGGTCGCATATTGAGTTGATTCTTGAACACCTTAATTAAAATAACTTAAGTAACATATGTGAACCTTTATTTATAAAGACTTAATGGGATAAACCCTTGTTTTTTGCTTATATATATATAAAGGAAATTATCAATGAAATCAAATATTCTTATAGATATATATGATAATTATCAGATAATATGTAACATCCTGTAAATTAAATTTAATGCCAAAGAGGTATTAAAGAAATTATAGGATGAGGTTAATTAATTTAGAACAAAGCAAAATAAAATAAGAAGTCAAATTAGCTAATAAAATATGAACCAAGGGTTACCGAGGTTGGTTTAGGGGTCAACCAAAGTAACCCAACCTAATTAACCCAAACTTAAAAAAAATTCAAAATTTTCTATTTTCTTTCCTCCTTCTCTCTATAGCCATCTCTTTTCTTTCTTTTATTTTCCATTTCACCATCTTCTCCACTCCTCTCTTTCTCTACCACTCCATCATCATCTCACGCCACCTTCATCCTTCTCTCCTTATTCCTTCATCTTTCTTACACCATGGCACTACCTCTTCCTCTCCATCATCTCTCCATTGCTCCAATTAAAGGCAAAGCCCTCCCCTACAGCTTGTAACGTCCTAAGTTATTTTACATTTATTTTTATTCAATTGATTAAATCTTATGATAAATTTTTCCCTTTCTTGATAATTATTCGAGATTTAGTGAAATAGCATTTTTTTTACCGATTTATTCAAATGACAACAGTTGCAGTCAAATTAAATAAATGAAATCTAAAAAGAAGAACAATTTAATCAAAGCACAACAAATGGGGAGAAAGGGAATCAGGGCCTCCCGCTTGAGCGAGGCCCCTACTCGCCTGAGCGAGATTCCGAACTCTCGCTTGAGCGAAGTTTCTATTCACTTGAGCGAATACCTTTCGCAAATCGGAGTGGGCAAAACATACTAACGGACTCCCGAAAAATCTCACCCTGAAAATGATTCTGTTATCCAACGAGTTGTCATAGCAACCATGAGAGCATATAAATAGACAGTGATGTATTTTAAAATATAGATTTGTATCCGATCCGGTCTTGGTTAACACACAGCTAATAATAACGCTCAGAAGTTCTTATACACACATATAACTCTACAGAGTCACTCAAAGTCACTCGGGCCCTGGCACCGAACTCCCCCTTGGCGCGACTCCATGGCTCCTTCCCCCTCCCTGTCACTGGTTACTAAAAAAAAGGGGCAAGGGTGAGTGTTTGGCATTGTAATTAATATAGAATGGAATTTAACAAATATACACACATTTATATATATATATATATATATACATCAAGCATCATTCAAAAGTAAGCACAGTTTACTCAACAAGTGTATCATTTGTAACCATCAAGGGGTCAGCCCATACTTAACAAGATATCAACTTTTCACTCGGAAATCTATCAAATTGCACACAGAAACATAGTGTATTACATACGATAACTATATTAACCCAACCAAGCAATTCCATCACATTCATCATAATCACCACTGACTCTCATACAATCTGACTCTTAGTATCCGGATACTAAAGGATTGGCCTTCAGCTGGGGGTCCTACTTGACACCCCGTGAACCCTGCTTGGTTCACTGAGTCCTGCTTGACTCTCCACCTCGACCACTGGGTCCTACTTGACCACTGGGTAGCTCAACTGGGCACGAAAACCACGGGAGCCGGAAATGAGGGGCTATCATATACCGTCGGCCATCCCACACCACACAGTCATCCAACAATTTACCTTTCACATAATAATATCAATTCCTCATCACTCGGGTAGCCTGCTTGCTAACCCGGCATCACATAACACTGATCATTTCAACATTAGATATCACAAGATCATAACATGATAAACTCAACCACACACCCGATCCTCAACTAATTAATGTACACAGTCACGCATGCACAAGCATAAACACACAACTACGTTTAGTAACATTTTCCTTAACCTGATTACACTACCTCAATGACCCGAATAAGAAGCGAGTCCTATTCTAATTAATTATAACCCGAACACCCCCCTTACTTTGGTTCCACGCTTCGATAATCTGCTCTCTGTGTCGATTCCTTCCTCTGAGCACTGGTTTCGCAGTCTCAGCTTCGTCACTCAGTCTTCTGTTGCTTAACCTACTACCTACGGATCATAAAGTACAGCTCGTCACTTCAACGCCCTTAGTTCATGGACCGTATTTGGGCTCACACTCATCAGAGGAGTGGAGAACAGCATCGTATATAGCCATGCATGGCCCTTGACCGCCAAAGAATAAAAGGGATAAGGGAATCACAATTAGAACGAATCAGTAGACTCACCTTGAAGCCTCGATCACAGGAATGGGGTTCAATTGAAGTTCAGACACAAATGGAGTCCCTCCCTAGCGCATGCAACTCAACGTTAAGAGAGGAGAAAACAAAAGAGAAGGGACAGACCAGCAGCAGAGGTAACTCGCAAATAATGAAGAGGGAAGGAAGAGAATCTCCTTTTATATATATAAAGCTCATGGGCAAGATCGTCTTTTCCTTTAATTTATTTGTATTCTCATTAAATTTTAATCAATTTCACCATATTAAACTATTTTATAGTTTATCAAATCAACTACACTTATTTATTCCCTCACGTTTAATTATTCATAATTCTCTAATACTTCGCAAGAGCATAGGCCCAGTATGAATACCGGCCCACCGGCGTCCTAGCTTGGTGTTCATACCTCGAAAATCTGAGCTACAACCTGAGAGGTTGGATATCTCATCCGCGCTCGCCTCTTGGTTACCTACACCTGTTGTTTCAGTCATTATGAGGTTGATCCGGGCTATGACCCCGAGTGAGGTGCTCTCCTCACATCGGTTTGGACCAAACCACCTGGCCCTGCCCACTCTTCTCCTACACGCCTGATATTCAACTCTGCCTGCCCGCGCTTCTGAGACCGATCTCGACACCGGCTTTCCCGTCTCTGGCTCAGACAGAAGAAATATTAAATAAAACTTCTAAAACATTTACTAACATTTCCCATTTCTTATAATTCTCATTAAAACATCAGGGATATTACATCCACCCTCCCTAAAAGGAGATTTCGTCCCCGAAATCAATGTTCCGGTTGGAAAAGATGAGGGTACATTCGCCTCATATCGGATTCTAACTCCCAAGTGTAGTTCATCCTATGTAAATTCTGCCACTTCACCTTCACCAGCGGTACCTCCTTGTTCCTTAACTGTTTGGTTTGATGCTCTTCAATGCTGATCGGTACAGCCTCCACCGTCAGGTTCTCCTTCACTTCAATGGAGTCACTCGATACAATCATGGTATCACACGGAATGTAGGCTCGAAGTTGTGATACATGGAACACGTTGTGAATGTTAGTCAACGATTGGGGAAGATCCAGTCGATAAGCGACTTCACCAATCCGTTCTAGTATTTGGTATGGTCCAATATACTTCGGATTAAGCTTTTGGCTCTTCAAAATTTGACCTACACCCTTAGTCGGTGAAATCCTTAGGAACACCCAATCACCCACTTGGAATTCAAGGGGTCTATGCCGATTGTCATAATAGCTCTTTTGCCGGTCTTGGGCAATTTTTATCCTCTCTCGGATTAAAGTGATTTGTTCGTTCATCTCTTGAATCATCTCAGGCCCCAGATGAAGGGCATCACCGTTCTCATTCCAACATAATGGAGTACGACATTTCCGACCATAAAGAGCTTCGTATGGAGCCATCCCAATGCTGCTATGGTAACTGTTATTATATGCAAACTCTACCAAGGGCAAGTATTTCTCCCATGATCCGCCCTGTTCCAGCACACATGCCCTTAACATATCTTCAAGAGTTTGTATAGTCCGTTCTGATTGGCCATCGGTCTGGGGATGGTAAGCTGAGCTCAGTTTGAGCTCAATACCCAGTTGTTGTTGCAAACTCCTCCAAAACCTTGAAGTGAATCGGGGATCCCGATCGGAGATAATGCTTGAGGGCACACCATGCAGTCGTACAACCTCCGCAACGTACAACTTAGCTAGTCGATCTAGCGACCACTTCATATTTATTGCCAGGAAATGAGCACTTTTGGTTAGTCGATCAACAATCACCCAAATCGCATTGTATCCGGTTCGAGTGCGAGGCAGTCCGGATACGAAGTCCATGGTGATACCTTCCCACTTCCAGATCGGAATTTCTGGAGGTCGAAGCAAACCTGGAGGTCGTTGGTGCTCAACTTTGCACTTCTGGCATATCACACAGGATTTCACATACTCGATTATTGCCTTCTTCATGCTTGGCCACCAAAATTCCTTTTTTAAGTCATGATACATTTTTGTCACTCCCGGATGTATTCTCAGAGAGCTCTTGTGTGCTTCTGCTAGCACAGCCTGCCTGAAGCCTCCATGTGTAGGCACCACCAGTTGGTTCCTGAATCTCCATATACCATCGTTACCCCTAGTTATCTCCACATTTTTGCCTTGGGCCTGAGTATCAATCAGCCTCAGTAACTCTTCATCGTCTTTCTGTGCAGCTACCACAGACTCCAGAAATTCGTTGGAGATTTTTAACATTCCGATTGTCATTCGATTTGGCGCATCCATAACAATTCCAACATTCATATTCCTAAAGCTTTCCAGCAATTCCTGTTCTCTACCTATCAGGTAAGCCACATGTAATACCTTCCTGCTTAGTGCATCTGCCACAACATTCGCCTTGCCCGGGTGATACTTCAAATCGAAGTCGTAATCCTTCAAATACTCCACCCATCGCCTCTGTCTCATATTTAGCTCCTTTTGATCAAATAAGTACTTTAAACTCTTGTGATCACTGAATACTACAAAGCGAGCTCCATACAGATAATGACGCCAAATCTTCAGTACGTACACCACTGCTGCTAGTTCCAGATCATGAGTCGGGTAATTCTCCTCATGTGGCCTCAATTGCCTTGAAGTATAGGCAATTGCCCGATCAGCTTGCATCAACACACACCCCAATCCAAATTTGGATGCATCACAATATACTTCAAATTCCTGTGTTACATCGGGCAATGCAAGCACAGGGGCAGTCGTTAAACATCGCTTGAGAGTTTGGAAGCTTAATTCACACTTTTCCGACCACACGAAGGGGTTTCCTTTCCTCATTAACTGAGTCAGAGGGAGTGCTATCCGAGAGAACCCCTCAATGAAGCGTCGATAGTATCCAGCTAATCCGAGGAAACTCCTGATTTCAGTTACTGACTTCGGCCTCTCCCAAGCCATAACCGCCTCAATTTTTGTCGGATCAACTGAGATTCCCTCTCGGGAAATTACATGCCCCAAGAATTGTACACTACTCCCCCAGAAATCATACTTAGATAGTTTAGTGTACAACTTCTTCTCTCGGAGTACTTGTAAAACAAGTTGAAGATGTTGAGCATGCTCCTCGTCCGACCTCGAATATACCAAAATATCATCAATGAATACCACCACAAACTGGTCCAAGTACGGTTGAAAGGTCCGATTCATATAGTCCATAAAGTGGCAGGAGCGTTCGTTACTCCAAAGGGCATTACTACGTACTCGAAGTGCCCATACCGAGTCCGAAATGCTGTTTTTGGGGTATCCTCTGGCCTCATTCGGATTTGGTGGTACCCCGACCTCAAGTCGATCTTAGAAAACACAACGGCGCCTCGCAACTGGTCTAGTAAATCATCAATCCGAGGTAGTGGATATTTATTTTTGATCGTCAGTTTGTTCAGCTATCGGTAATCAATGCACATTCGCATACTACCGTCCTTATTCTTTACCAGTAACACCGGAGCGCCCCAGGGTGAGGCACTGGGTCGGATAAAGCCCTTTTCTAGTAATTCGTTTACTTGTTTCTTCACTTCGGTCAATTCCACCGAAGACATTCTATATGGCGCTCGGGACACAGGTTCTGCCCCGGGAATCAAGTCAATAGAGAAATCAATCTCCTGACTGGGAGGTAGCTCCGGAATTTCTTCCGGAAAAACGTCAGGAAATTCACAAACAATTGGAATATCGCTCGGCAGGAGGTTATGCCGACCCTCTAAAGCGAATAAAACAACATACGTGGTTAGGACATCGCTCACCCCGTCCTTCATGTCAAGTTCTTGAGAGAAAACAATATTCTTCTGATAACAATCGACCAACACATGATTAGCAGCAAGCCAATCGAGACCTAGAATAACATGTAAGTCCTTCAGTGGCATACAGATAAAATTCACTCAAAAAGTACGGGCTTCGATTTGCATCGGCAGTTCTCTACACACTGTAGTCGCACAGAAAGTGGAACCAGTTGGAGTGGAAACAATAAGAGCGTTCTCCATTAAACTGATCGGCAGACCAAGCCGTCGCACACAACTTTCTGAAATAAAGGAATGGGTGGCACCCGAATCATAAATTACATCAACCAGATAGCCACAGATGAGGCACTTACCCTGTACCAAATTGTCATTCCTCGTAGCTTCCGAAGCATCAAACGCAAACACTCTCCTGGTCATGGCGTTCTGGGCACCGCTAGATTGGGCATCATATCTTCCCGATTGTTGGTTCCCTGTACCAGCTCCATTCCGGCCTCCCCTCGGAAAGTTGGAACCCCGGGTCCCAGAAGAGTTAGTTCGGTTGTCCTGCCTGCCCTGCGGCTGCCTCTGAGGGCAATCAGGCCTGAGGTGCCCTGGTTGTCCGCACTAGAAGCACACAATTTGGTTGGCTTGGCAATGTTTGGCAATGTGACCTTCCTGACCACAATTGTAGCATGCACGGCTACCAGAAGGATTACCCGATCGACCGGTGGAACCCCGACCGGGAGAGGATGAGGAGGTAGCAGAAGACTTGCCTCCCCGGAAGAATTGACTCATCCTCTTGAAGCTGAATCCTTTCGCCTTCAGTGGCTTTTTATCTCTCGACTGGGACGTCCTTTGTAACTGTACCTCTTCAGTCAGTCTTGCTTTGTTCACCAGGGTTGGGTAGTTCCTAATCTCCATCGGTATGATTACACTACGGAGTTTAATCCGTAGTCCAGCTTCGTATTTGGCACACTTACTACCTTCAGTCCCTTCTAAAGAGAAAGGGTGGTAAAAATCACACAGCTCGTCAAACTTGCTGGTGTACTCGGCCACAGACAGCTGGTCTTGCTCCAACTTCAGGAATTCCATTTCCTTCTGGATTTTGTAGTTATCCAGGAAGTATTTAACAAGGAACCTCCTTTGGAAATTTGCCCATACCAACGGCTCATTTGCTGTGTTCATCTGCACCTTCACTCGGGACCACCATACTCTAGCCTCTTCTTTTAGTTAGTAAGTAGCAAATAAAACCTTTTGCTCTTCTGAGCACTCAAAATATTCAAAAACCTGCTCGATATCCCTGATCCAAATGTATGCCCCGTCATAATCGTGTCCCCCTTTGTAGATCGGAGGATTCCTTTTCAGGAATTTATCCAGAGTGGGACCGGACTCGGTCCTACTCATCAGCTGAGTAAATCTAGAGAAGAAATCATCTCTTCCCCCGGAACTTGTCTCTTCGGCCATTTAGTAATTCTACAATGAGCAAACACATCACCATTAATAACCAAGGTCAGCCAGGGAATCGGAAATTTACCTTCTATACATAGAATACTACGCCAGTGGAGGGCCAAGGGAATGATGCCAGACCACACACACAATCATAGTACAACGAAATACAATCAACCTTCATAAGACTAACACAATCACTAGACCGACCCATACACCGGCTCTAGAAAGAACCGCTCTGATACCACTGTAACGTCCTAAGTTATTTTACATTTATTTTTATTCAATTGATTAAATCTTATGATAAATTTTTCCCTTTCTTGATAATTAGTCGAGATTTAGTGAAATAGCATTTATTTTTATTTTTTTTTACCGATTTATTCAAATGACAACAGTTGCAGTCAAATTAAATAAATGAAATCTAAAAAGAAGAACAATTTAATCTAAGCACAACAAATAGGGAGAAAGGGAATCAGGGCCTCCCGCTTGAGCGAGGCCCTTACTCGCCTGAGCGAGATTCCGAACTCTCGCTTGAGCGAAGTTTCTATTCGCTTGAGCGAATACCTTTCGTAAATCGGAGTGGGCAAAACATACTAACGGACTCCCGAAAAATCTCACCCTGAAAATGATTCTGTTATCCAACGAGTTGTCATAGCAACCATGAGAGCATATAAATAGACAGTGATGTATTTTAAAATATAGATTTGTATCCGATCCGGTCTTGGTTAACACACAGCTAATAATAACGCTCAGAAGTTCTTATACACACATATAACTCTACAGAGTCACTCAAAGTCACTCGGGCCCTGGCACCGAACTCCCCCTTGGCGCGACTCCATGGCTCCTTCCCTCTCCCTGTCACTGGTTACTAAAATAAAAGGGGCAAGGGTGAGTGTTTGGCATTGTAATTAATATAGAATGGAATTTAACAAATATACACACATTTATATATATATATATATATACATCAAGCATCATTCGAAAGTAAGCACAGTTTACTCAACAAGTGTATCATTTGCAACCATCAAGGGGTCAGCCCATACTTAACAAGATATCAACTTTTCACTCGAAAATCTATCAAATTACACATAGAAACATAGTGTATTACATACGATAACTATATTAACCCAACCAAGCAATTCCATCACATTCATCACAATCACCACTGACTCTCATACAATCTGACTCCTAGTATCCGGATACTAAAGGATTGGCCTTCAGCTGGGGGTCCTACTTGACACCCCGTGAACCCTGCTTGGTTCACCGAGTCCTACTTGACTCTCCACCTCGACCACTGGGTCCTACTTGACCACTGGGTAGCTCAACTGGGCACGAAAACCACGGGAGCCAGAAATGAGGGGCTATCATATACCGTCGGCCATCCCACACCACACAGTCATCCAACAATTTACCTTTCACATAATAATATCAATTCCTCATCACTCGGGTAGCCTGCTTGCTAACCCGGCGTCACATAACACTGATCATTTCAATATTAGATATCACAAGATCATAACATGATAAACTCAACCACACACCCGATCCTCAACTAATTAATGTACACAGTCACGCATACACAAGCATAAACACACAACTACGTTTAGTAACATTTTCCTTAACCTGCTTACACTACCTCAATGACCCGAATAAGAAGCGAGTCCTATTCTAATTAATTATAACCCGAACACCCCCCTTACTTTGGTTCCACGCTTCGATAATCTGCTCTCTGTGTCGATTCCTTCCTCTGAGCACTGGTTTCGCAGTCTCAGCTTCGTCACTCAGTCTTCTGTTGCTTAACCTACTACCTACGGATCATAAAGTACAGCTCGTCACTTCAACGCCCTTAGTTCATGGACCGCATTTGGGCTCACACTCACCAGAGGAGTGGAGAACAGCATCGTATATAGCCATGCATGGCCCTTGACCGCCAAAGAATAAAAGGGATAAGGGAATCACAATTAGAACGAATCAGTAGACTCACCTTGAAGCCTCGATCACAGGAATGGGGTTCAATTAAAGTTCAGACACAAATGGAGTCCCTCCCTAGCGCATGCAACTCAGCGTTAACAGAGGAGAAAACAAAAAAGAAGGGACAGACCAGCAGCAGAGGTAACTCGCAAACAATGAAGAGGGAAGGAAGAGAATCTCCTTTTATATATATAAAGCTCATGGGCAAGATCGTCTTTTCCTTTAATTTATTTGTATTCTCATTAAATTTTAATCAATTTCACCATATTAAACTATTTCATAGTTTATCAAATCAACTACACTTATTTATTCCCTCACGTTTAATTATTCACAATTCTCTAATACTTCGCAAGAGTATAGGCCCAGTATGAATACCGGCCCACCGGCGTCCTAGCTTAGTGTTCATACCTCAGAAATCCGAGCTACAACCTGAGAGGTCGGATATCTCATCCGCGCTCGCCTCTTGGTTACGTACACCCGTTGTTTCAGTCATTATGAGGTTGATCCGGGCTATGACCCCGAGTGAGGCGCTCTCCTCACATCGGTTTGGACCAAACCACCTGGCCTTGCCCGCTCTTCTCCTACACGCCCGATCTTCAACTCCGTCTGCCCGCGCTTCTGAGACCGATCTCGACACCGGCTTTCCCGTCTCTGGCTCAGACAGAACAAATATTAAATAAAACTTCTAAAACATTTACTAATATTTCCCATTTCTTATAATTCTCATTAAAACATCAGGGATGTTACACAGCTCCTCTTTGCAAACCCACAACCCATCACCATCTCACATCCTAATTTCGTTTCAATCTTCAAGAGAGAAAAAAGGCACAAGTTCTTCTTCTTCTCTTCCTCTTAATGTTAATTAAGGTATGCTAACCTAACCCCAACCACCATTAAAACTCTGACACTTATTAGATTCTAATTTCATGTCGAAAGTGACGTTCAGAGTCGTGAGCCGTGTCAGAAGTATGGATCCACTCCGAAACCTTTGTTCGATTTTGTATTCGGTTTCATAAATTAGATCGATTCTAAGCTTAATTAGATTAGTTCATTGTTAGAATTAGAATTAGGTAATTTAGAGTTTGTAAGTTGAAATATATAATTTATCAGAATTTAAACCATATGTGTTTTGATGTAGGTTCGATGTCAGTTACGAGAACAGAACCCTCGACAATATCAGAGTACTTGTCATAAGGTACAAAGAGGAGAATTTATGCTTTGATTACATAAATAATAGATAGGTAACCTTAAATTTTATGAAAATTTATTTGAGTGAAAGTTGTTATATGTTTATGCATGAATTGATGAATATGTGATTATTGAGGAATATATGATGGAGCATGATAATTGCAATGATTGTATGGATAATAATGAATATGTGATTATTGTATGGATAATGAGATTGATGATATTATTGATAATGTGTTGAATGAATGAAAATTGTGTTTAGATGATTTTGATGATGATATTGAAAGTGTGAAAGAATTGACAATGAAACATGTTGATGACTATGAATAATGATGTTGTCATATTAAATAATGATTGTTGTGATAATAATGAAACTGTGATATTAATGGTGGTGATACAAAATTGATGGTGCTACTAAAGATTTCATGAAATTATGAGTGAATATGATTTGATGATGAAATTGAATATGATAATCATGATGATGATAATGATGATAAGAATGAGATGGTGGATGTATGTGGTTATTGTACATTCATGCATCATGTGCATTGTGATGCCTAAGAGAATGCAAAGTACTCCTGTGGCTAGTCTCGGTGGGGGTGGCTTCTAGTGTAGAACAAGGACTCTATGGGAAAATGAGAGCCTGGACGCTCTAGGTCAGCGTATTCTAGAGTTGGCTCGCAACCCCTTGATTATTAATGATGTGAAGCCACAATCACTGAAGGTGGCACAGGGTTGCGTGATGGGTGATGGTACGATGCACCGGTAAATAAAGTTACTAGATGTGAATAAGTTATTGGTAATGCAATACAATATCCATTGGAGATATAGATCCATCAAGCATTACATTTGATAATGTTAAGGAATTGCACATGGCATATAGATGCAAGTATATGTGGATTGTAAATTAGATATAAGATGGTGATTATTGAATTATATGTGAACCTTAGTAGTGATTATATATTGAAGGTTGTTATGATTCCATGAATTTTGATTGAACTGTTGATGTGTATACTTATTCATATTATCTATTAATTTGATGCATTTACTCACTCTCTGAGTTGCTATTTTATAATGGATTTTCAAGACAATAAGGATTCATGATGGATGGCCAATGTGGAAGGGAGACACAATGCTGGGTCTGTTGCCCGAATACAATTTTGATGTAAATAGATGTTTGGGATTTGGTACATAATGTGAATGTGTATGCATGATGATGTTATGTATTATGAGTGTGACAATGTAGTGATGATACACATGGCTTTTAACTGTGTTTGATGTTTTTTTGGACTTATAATGTGATGCCAAATGAGACATATTTTGGAATGTTGTATCTAAGAATTGTGTTTGTTTGGTTTAAGCACCATGGTGTGCAAATGTAATGAAATATGTGATATGTGTGATGCATGAACAATGGACTTAGGAATCCTTGCTGTAGGTCATATAATGCAACAAGGAAAGTGAATTTGTAAATAAATGTGTGCATTGAAATATGGCATGCCTTATAAAATGACGTATTTTGTCCTAAAACTTTCGATGTGCACGATTATCAATTGGATAAGTATTTTGACATGGGACTTGAACCATTCGCTTAAAAATGGTGTATACTAGCTTATGGTAAAATTTGGAGGAGATTTGGTTAGTTTGAGCCTATGTGTAAATTAAATATTTTAGAAAAATGTGCATATTCTGCTACTGCTAAAAATCTCATTATTGCAGCTCTAAACTTTGTAAAACTGGGAAGAGTGCAACACCCCTTAATTTTGTAACAAGCTCTAACATAAGATTGTTACTTCTGCTTGACATTTTGGATGAGTCTAGTCTCTGTCAATGCGTGCGCATGTTTTGTGAAAGTTTTTAGTAATTCCTAGGGAAATTATAACATCCCAAAAATTTTATTCTCATGTATAATTATTTTGATTAAGACCATCAATAATATTATCTATTTTATCTCGACTTTCTATGTAAAGTTTGGTTAGGACAACATCTTCAATTTAACCTTTTACTATTGTAAATAATTTTAACTTTATACCTTAGGTAAAAGTTAATCAAATAACTTATTACCTATTTCCTTAGTTATTAATTTCTTTTCCTTTTTCCATTTACTCCCATCAAATTACCACATACTCCACTCAAAATGCGTCATCTTGTACACATTTTGATTGCTAGTTATAGTCCTAATTTGAAAATGTAGTTAACTATAATGTTGTTCATCTTCTTATTAGCTTTCTAACAAGACTAAATTCATTAAAATCCATTAAGATTTGAGAGAGATATGCCCAAAATACTAAAACTATTTCAGAATTAGTATTTTATTTCAATCATATCAACTTGTACATATTTTAATGCCTACTTAGAGTCTGAATTTGAAAAAGTGGTAAACTACGAAGTTATTCCTCTTCTTCTTAGAGTTCCAACAAGACCAAATTCATTAAAATCTATTAAGATATGAGAGAGATATGCCCAAAATACCAAAACTGTATTAGAATTAATATTTTACTTCAATCATACAAGCTACATTATTTAAGTTGCAGGAATGGTCAACAATGGATCCCATTTTTCTTACATAAAACCTCCATTATCACCATACTTAATGCACCTAACATCCCACTATAATTCCATTATGAAAAACTTGTCCCCCACTTGTCATTTGCATGATTAAACCAACACTACATCTTATTCCCAAGTCTGAATTCTTATAACAAGCTAAATTTAGTGAAGACATAACTCTCATTTTCTTTCATTTTCTCCATCAAAGCCACTCTTGATCTGAAGTTAGGACAACAAGAAAACACTTTCAACCACTCTAGGATCCTCCATTAAGGTAAGAGGGGATGAGGTTGTGAATAAATTGGGAATGGGTAGAATTGTATGTTGTTCTATGATTTCCAGGTTTATTTTCATAAGTTTTTACTTAATTTTAAAGCTGAAAATGTGTGAATTTGACTTTTATTTCTTCATCAAAGTTGTAGATCTTTTTTTTGTGAATTTTGAGACTTAAACCAACTGATTTGGATATGTATAGCATGAGTTATGGTCAAAATAATAAAGTATGTTTCTTTTGACTATTTCATGACTTGGTTCTAGATATATGTTGAGATTGTAAATTTTGTGAGTATGATTAGCCATCTTTATCTTCATAAAAGTTATAGATATAGACGTTATGATTCTGTTAGAATTAGTCTCATATCAAAATTCTAAGTAATATGGAAATTATGCTTAAATTACTCTCATGTACTCATGTTGTTTAATTATTTCTAAAAATGAGTGTTTTTAATTAAAGTTTGGTAATTCACATATTTCAAAATTGAAAATGATATATCCATGAAAGTTGTAGATCTTTGTGTCCTATAAATTTAGAGACCAAAATCTTCAAAAAAGGATAAGTAAAACTTGAGTTATGATTTATTTATTAAAGTATAACGTTGCTAGAAGTTATGTATGGGTCAGTGCTTGTCTAGCTATTTGAGAATAATTTATAAAGAATTAATTTTTGAGCCATTCATAAAAGTTTTAGATATTTAAGTTATGAACATGTGGGATTTACTCCAATGTAAAAATAATTTTTCTATTAAGAGATATACAATTTTGACCAAAGGTTGTCAAAGCTATAACTGAATCTGTAATACTGAAATTACTATTTTGAAGTCAGAAAGTAATTTTGAAACTGCATTTTATACTTATAGAATTGGCACAAGTTTCATCTTAAAATAATTTTTTTACAATGCGATATGCCTATTTTACCAAACTATGTACATGCAGTTAAAATTTACAAAAGTCAGTGTGTTGTTTGTAACGTGGAGCAAATTTTGTAAGGAATTAGAATTTTTGGTCTGCATAAATGTTGTAGATAATTTTGTTATGGAACTAAAAAAGTGGAATTACTCAAAAAGGATTTGATTTGCTCATGTTATGGCCTTTTTTACTAATGTATGTTGCTGCTGTAAATTTCTGAAATTTATCTATGATGGTTATTATAGATGAAAATGATATTTTTCATGTGGGTAATGATTTATTTATGAATTAGTGAGGGATTATTGATTATTATGGATGTTATTGAGTGTCCTATGAATGTCATACAATATGTATATCTTTGTGATGTATAATTATGAATGACTAAATTAATGTATACATAAATGCCTTGTGGTTTATTGAGATATGTTGTTGAACTGTAAATCCATGATTTTGAGAATTGATATATGTGATGTGTCCTTTGAGGACTTGTGGCTTTCCAAGTGATTATGGAAGTATTGATATCATGGTATGTTAAATTGATAAAGAGAATTAAAGGTATTCATGCATTATAAGCATTTGGATGCACCATGGAATTTAAGGGTTCCATGATTGCCGACCCTGTGGGGGTTACTCTATGATGAGTTAAAGCCTTATTTTCATTGAGCGCCATGAAGGGTAGGGATTCATGGTTTATGCTAAGTCTTACTTGTGTACTTCGGTACTTGAACGCCATGAAGGGTAGAGATTCATGGTATATGCTAAGTCCTACTTGTGTACTTTGGTACTTGAGCGCTACGAAGGGTAGGGATTCGTGGCTTTATGCTAAGTCCTACTTGTATCTCTATGAGACTTTTTACTGTAGTATTTCCACTAAACCAAAATGAATCCAGCATGACATCATTTGGCTAAATTTAAGATTATTAAATGTAAATGACCTTGTTTGGTATATTCGTCATATCATAATTGTTTGTTTTTTATAGTGCATGCTTCACAGAATGATGAGTGGTAAAATTAATGAAGCTTTTATGTTTTATTACTTGGACCTTGACTTTATTTGACTTTTAATGTGTTGTAATAATATTATTATGTACCTTGTACTGCAATCTTATCTATCGTTTTCGCTATATAAATGTATTATGTTTTATTCGTTCATGACTAGTATGCATGATAATATTCCGCATTTATCAATTTTTACATGACCTCAGAATTTAAATTACGAATTTCAAAATGATTCTTTAAACGTGAAAAATTTATTACAAAAATCTGGGTTAAGTAATTGGAATTTGTAATTTCAGTTTTGGGTGTCACAACAGAAGTGGAATCAGAGCATTTTTAAAAAATTCAGGGCCAATTACTATGACGTCTTATTTCTTTGATATACTACATGAATTTATTGGTTACTTGCTTGATAATACGTTAAGTATGTACTATATGACTTGTTGCCTAACTGATAAATTGTAAAGTACTTATAGTTGTGTTATAATCAGGTAATTGTATACGATATGCTTTCCCTTAGAATTAGTATAAACCAAACTACGAATGTAGGATGATAAGAAACAATAACGACGCTATGGCAGCCACTTTCAACCGCTTGGTTGAGGCCTTGGAGAAGCAAAATCAATTAAGAAATACTGAAGGACTTCACAGATTGGATCACTTCTTAAAAAGGAAGCCATCGCAGTTTAAAGGAGGCTATAATCTAGAGGTAGCATACCTGTGGATTAAGGAAATGGAACCTATCTTCTGATCTTTACCCTGCACAAAATTCAAAAGGTGGAGTATACCACCTACATGATGATTAAGGAGGCAGAGAACTAGTGGATCCATACGGGGATTCATATGACTGAGGCCGACAGACCATTGGATTTGGCTAACTTCAAAGATTGTTTTCTAGAGAAATATTTTCCAGAAAGTGTGAAGAGCCAAAAGGAGCTAGAATTCATGGAGCTGAAACAAGGCTTAATGTCTGTTAGTGAGTATGCTGCTAAATTTAAGGTGCTAAAGCCTCAAAGTGCGTCAAGTTCGAGAATGGTTTGAATTCTGAGATCAAAAAGGCTATCTATTATCAAGAAATTCAAAGCTTCTCAATCCTGATCAATAAATAGCAAATTTTTGAAGAAAACCACCAAGCCAGATTGGCTCAAGAGAAGATCAATAGATAACTGAGACCTCATCCAGTTACCTTTAAGAGGAAAAGATTGTCCTATCCAAATCATTTTCGGGGAGGATCTTTATCTTCTGTAGGAATGCCTAGAAATTATCCTCAGATATAACAAAGTCAAAGATGCTTTAAATATGGAGGGAACCACCATATCTGTGACTGCCCCAGACGCTCAGAGGACATGATTTGTTTTCAATGTAACCAAAAAGGTCACATCCGCCCAAATTATCCTCAGAATCGCCATCCCTTTATCAACAACAACAACAACAATGCGGTACATAACCGTGGAGGTGCTACCCATAAAGGAGATCGTAATGGAAATAGGCGGGGAACTCAACCTCAAATAAAGGCTGAGGAGTCAGTAGAAAAGAGATTACAACCAGCAACAAGAAGAGTCTTTGCCATCAGCAGTTCAGAGGCAGGCCAAGTAGACGACCTTGTGCAAAGTAAGTGTGAGATCAATGGTACCATTTTATCTATATTGTTTGATTCTGGTGCTACTCATTCTTTTTTTGAGGAGTGTATTAGACATCTTTAATTACCTGTAAAGTCTATGATGTATGACCTGATTGTTTCCACTCCTACCGGTACACAACTTAGGACTACTAAGGTGTGTAACGATTGTTCTGTGCTCTTAGAAGGTAGAAACTTTCTTGTCAATCTTGTTTGTTTGCCTTTGAATGATCTGGAAGTAATTCTAGGGATGAACTAGTTATCGACGAATCGAGTCCTAGTGGGCTGTCATAGCAAGACCGTGATATTTCCATCAAAAAGCAACACTATTTCTAACAATCCCAAGATCTTTGCTTTAAAAGGAGAAATTCAAATGTTTGCCTTGTTTTCTCTTTCCAAAGGAAAGGGTAAATCTAAAACAATTAAGATGCCAATTGTCTTTGAATTCCCTGAAGTATTTCCAAAAAATGTCTTAAGTTTACCTCTAGAACATGAAATAGAATTCTCAATTGACTTAATTCTAGGAGCAAAACCAGTGTCTAAGGCTCCATATCATATGTTACCTGTTGAACTGGCAGAACTGAAAAAGAAAATTGAAGAGTTGTTAGAGAAGCATTTTATCAGGCCCAGTGTGTTGCCATGGGGAGCGCCAGTATTGCTTATCAAGAAGAAAGATGGAAGCATGAGATTATATGTAGATTATTGTCAGTTGAATAAATTGATAGTGAAGAATAAATATCCTTTGCCCAGAATTGATGATCTAATAGACCAATTGAGAGGTGCTACAGTATTTTCCAAGATTGACCAACGATCGGGTTATCATCAGATTCGTGTCAAGTCTGAGGATGTTCCAAAGACAGCTTTTAGAGCACGCTATGGTCATTACGAGTATCTTGTGATACCTTTCAGAGTGACCAATGCCCCAGCTGTATTCATGGATTACATGAATCGAGTGTTTTATCCATACTTGGATCAGTTTGTTATTATCTTCATTGGTGACATTCTGATTTATTCTAAGACTTGAGAGGAGCATGAAAAGCATCTTCGAGTGGTATTGCAGATTCTGAAAGAGAAGCAGTTGTATGCTAAGTTATCTAAATGTGAGTTTTGGTTGAAAGAGGTAAAGTTCCTAGGTCATGTGATCTCAAGCGAAGGAGTGTTTGTGGATCCTTCCAAAATAGAAGTTGTAACAAACTGGGAGAAACGTAGTTCAGTTACTGAGATACGAAGCTTCCTAGGATTAGCTAGTTATTATCGAAGATTTATCGAGGGGTTTTCTCGAATTTCCTTATCGATGACTCATCCGACCCGGAAGAATCAAACTTTTGCTTGGACGCCAGAATATGAGAAACGTTTCCAGGAACTAAAATCAAAGCTTACATCTGCTCCAGTCTTAACTTTACCAAATCCACAAGAAGACTTTGTGGTTTATTATGATGCTTCTAAAATGGGTTTGTGTTGTGTTTTGATGTAGCAACAGAAGGTGATTGCCTATGCTTCCAGGCAGCTAAGGTTGCATGAAATGAACTATCCGACGCATGATCTAAAATTGGTAGTGGTGGTATTCGCTTTGAAAATCTAGAGACACCATTTGTATAGAGTCAAGTTTGAGGTGTTCAGTGACCATAAGAGCTTAAAGTATTTGTTCGATTAGAAGGAATTAAACATGAGGCAACGGAGGTGGATGGAATTTCTTAAAGATTATGATTTTGATTTGAAGTACCATCCAGGAAAAGCAAATGTGGTAGCAGATGCACATAGCAGGAAATCCATTTATATGGCATCTTTAATGGTAAAAAGAGATGGAAATGATAGAATAGTTTAGAGATATGAACTTGGGTGTGGAGATGAAATCTTCAAGTATGACCTTAGGAACTTTGAAGATCACCAATGATTTTTTGAAGCTGATAAGTGAGAGGCAGAAAATAGACTTGTAATTACAAGAATTAAGAGAGACTCAAGCAAATAGAAAAGATGTGGGATTATAAGAAGGATCAGATGGAATCTGGAAGATTAAAGGCAGAATATGTATACTTGATGACATTAATATGAGGAGAACAATTTTAGAAGAAGAATAAGAGTATATTAAGTATTCATCCTGGATCAACCAAAATGTATCAGGATCTGAAAAAGAGTTTTTGGTGGCCAAAGATGAAGCAAGAGATAGCTGAATATGTATCATCATGTTTGGTACGCCAGAAGTCTAAGGTAGAGCATCAGAAGCCATCAGGTGTCCTGAAACCATTGGAAATCCCTATCTTGAAATGGGGTGATATTGCAATAGACTTTGTTTCAGGATTGCCAAGGGCATGTTCAGGTGATGATGCGATATGGCTTATTGTGGACAGAATGACTAAGTCTGCTCACTATCTTCCAATGAATATGAAGGATTCTCTATAGAAGTTGCCACGATTATATGTGAAAAAGTTCGTGAGATTGCATGGTGTACCATCCAGTATTGTGTCAGACCGAGATCCGAGGTTTACTTCTCTATTTTGGGGAAGCTTGCATCAAGAATTGGGTTCAAGGCTTTGACTAAGTTCAGCCTATCATCCTCAAATAGATGGACAACTAGAATGTACCATACAAAGTTTGGAGGATTTATTGAGATCTTGTGTGCTTGAGCATGGTGGTAGTTGGAAGCAATTTCTTCCACTGATTAAATTTGACGTATAACAATAGCTACCATAGCAGTATTGGTATGGCTCCATTTGAAGCATTGTATGGCAGAAAGTGTCGAACACCCCTTTGTTGGTTAGAAACTGGTGAAAGTTTAGCGTTAGGGCCTGAAATTGTGCAACAGACTACTGAACAAATAGAAATAATCAGAGAGAAGATGAAGGTATCCCAAGATAGACAAAAGCACTATTATGATAAAAGGAGAAAGCCACTTGAATTCCAAGTTGGTAATCATATGTTTTTGAAGGTTTTCCTCACAAGGGCATTGGCCGAGCACTGAAAAGTAAAAAGTTGAGCCCAAGGTTCATTGGACCATATGAAATTCTAAAGAGAATTGGCCCGGTGGCCTATCAGATTGCACTTCTTCCTCACCTTGTAAATTTGCACAATGTGTTCCACGTATCACAATTGAAGAAGTATGTACAGGATTCTGCTCATGTGGTTGCTACTGATGATGTTGAAGTTAGAGAGAATTTCACCATTCCTGTAGAACCTGCACAGATTATGGAAAGGTCGATTGAACACCTGAGAAGCAAGGATGTACCATTAGTGAAGGTGGCATGGAAACAAGAAAATGATGTAACTTTAACTTGGGTGTGCAAAGATGCTATGAGGACGCAATACCTAGAATTGTTCCACTGAGGGATATGTTGTATTAAATTTTAAGGACAAAATTTTTATTAGGGTGGGAGAATTATAACATCCCAAAAATTTCATTCTCATGTATAATTATTTTGATTAAAACCATCAATAATATTATCCATTTTATCTCGACTTTCTACGTAAAGTTTGGTTAGGACAACATCTTCAATTTAACCTTTTACTTTTGTAAATAATTTTAACTTTATACCTTAGGTAAAAGTTAATCAAATAACTTATTACCTATTTCCTTAGTTATTAATTTCTTTGCCTTTTTCCATTTACTCCCATCAAATTACCACATACTCCACTAAAAATGCGTCATCTTGTACACATTTTAATTGCTAGTTAGAGTCCTAATTTGAAAATGTAGTTAACTACAAAGTTGTTCCTCTTCTTATTATATTTCCAACAAGACCAAATTCACTAAAATCCATTAAGATTTGAGAGAAATATGCCCAAAATACCAAAACTGTTTCAGAATTGCTATTTTATTTTAATCATATCATCTTGTACATATTTTAATGCCTAGTTAGAGTCCAATTTTGAAAAAATGATAAACTACAGTTGTTCTTCTTCTTCTTAGATTTCCAACAAGACCAAATTCATTAAAATCCATTAAGATATGAGAGAGATATGCCCAAAATACCGAAACTGTATCAGAATTAATATTTTACTTCAATCATACAAGCTACATTATTTAGGATACGGGAATGGTCAACAATACAACCCATTTTTCTCACCTAAAACCTCTATTATCACCACACATAATTCACCTAACATCCCACTATAATTCCATTATGAAAAGCTTGTCCCCCACTTGTCATTTGCATGATTAAACCAACACAACATCTTATTCCTAAGTCTGAATTCTTATAATAAGCTGAAGTTAGTGAAAACATAACTCTCATTTTCTTTTATTTTCTCCATCAAAGCCACTCTTGATTTAAAGCTAGGACAACAAGAAAATATTTTCAACCACTCTAAGATCCTCCATTAAGGTAAGAGGGGATAGGGTTGTGAATAAATAGGGAATGAGTAGAATTATATGCTATTTTAGGATTTCCAGATTTGTTTTCGTAACTTGTTACTTAATTTTGAAGCTAAAAATATATGAATTTGACTTTTACTTCTTTATCAAAATTGTAGATCTTTTCTTTATGTGAATTTTGAGACTTGAACTAACTGATTTGGATATGTATAACATGAGTTATGGTGAAAATATTGAAGTATGTTTCTTTTGAATATTTCATGACTTAGTTTTGGATATATGTTGAGATTGTAAATTTTGTGAGTATGATTAGCCATCTTTATCTTTATAAAAGTTGTATATATAGACGTTATGATTCTGTTAGAATTAGTCTCATATCAAAATTCTAAGTAATATAGAATTTATGCTTAAATTACTCTCATGTGCTCATGTTGTTTAATTGTTTCTGAATATAAGTGTTTTTAATTAAAGCTTGGTAATTCACATATTTCAAAATTGAAAATGATATATCCATGAAAGTTGTAGATATTTGTGTCTTATAAATTTAGAGACCAAAATCTTCAAAAAAGGATAAGTAAAACTTGAGTTATGATTTATTTATTAAAGTATGACGTTGCTAGAAGCTATATGTGGGTCAGTGTTTGTCTATTTGAGAATAATTTATAAGGAATTAATTTTTGAGCCATTCATAAAAGTTTTAGATATTTGAGTTATGAACATGTAGGATTTAGTCCCATGTAAAAATAATCTTTCTATTAAGAGATATACAATTTTTACCAAAGGTTGTGAAAGCTGTAACTAAATCTGTAATAGCGAAATTACTATTTTGAAGTCAGAAAGTAATTTTGAAACTGCATTTTGTACTTATAGAATTAGGACATATGGTCTTCATAAAAGTTATAGATAATTCTATTTTTGAAAATTTTACATAAGTTTCATCTTAAAATAATATGTTTACAATGAGATATGCCTATTTTACCAAACTATGTACATATAGTAAAAATTTGCAAAAGTCAGTGTGTTGTTTGTAATGTGGAGCAAATTCTGTAAGGAATTAGAATTTTTTGTCTGCATAAATGTTGTAGATAAGGGATTTGCATGATCATGTGTTAGTATCTCTAATTGCCACCTAGAATTCCACCATTAGCTAAATTAAACCATCTTAAGCCACCTAACACCATATACATCCATTAGGATAGAAATTAGTGGCCTAAATCCCAGTAACTCTCTTGCTTAATTTTAGTATTAAAAGTATGCCTGTGGAAACTTCCATCCATTTCCACTATCTTGGCTGAGAGCACCATTGCCAAAACTTTCTTATTTTCTCTTAAGATTCATTTCTCTCAAAATTTCCACCATCATCCCACTGTCTAGCCACCACCTTCCACCAGCCTTTCACCACCACACTTCATGTGTAAACACCACCACCAAACACCGTCCAACAACCCTACACCACCACTACCATGTTCTCTTTAAATCTTAAATTTTCCCCACCATTTCTTCACTTCCTAACCATACAACACCACTTGAAATTCTTCTTGCCTCCACCTAAAAAAATTTTAAAGAGCAAAGGAGCCAAAGAAATGAAGCACAATGACTCATTTTCCTCCTCACTATGGACGTCCAAGCTTAAGAGGTAGGGGGAGTTTCTTTCTTTTTGCTCTTGTGTTTTTTCATACTTGGGTGGTGGAGATCACCCTAAGACCTCTACCCTCTCTTAGTGCTCAAAATCTAAGTTTTCCTTTTCAAATCAAAGCTGAAAAATAGTATGAAAAGCTTGAGTTTTTGTAAAATAGATTTCATAAAAAAATTTAGTTTTTGGCACTAAGATAAAATGAAGCTTTGCATGCACTCTTGGATAGTTTCCATGTCTTAAAAATGTTGTCTTGAAATGATATGGTTGCTAAATTAATTTGCATGTTTGATATATGTGCTTGCATGAGAAAATTTTAAAGAAAAATCTCCCATTTCATGGTTGCATGTCACATGTGATGGCCTAGCTTGATGAATATCATTACATGTTAGAAATTTGAAAATTTAAGTGGATGACATGTTTAAGGTTATGTTTAAATTCTGCCCTTAGTCAATATTTAAAAAATAATATGATGCATGAAAAAATTATGTGAAAAGGCCTTTAAATTTCATGGATTTCTTTAAATAATTGTTTAGGGTTGTTATGTGAATTTATGGCTTACCTAATTTTGTGTTGTAGATGTTTAAATTTTAACTTAGTATGAATATATGGTTGTTAAATTTTATGGGTAATGGATTGGATAAGAAAAATTATGAAGTACCAGTATGGGTTATTAGCCAAAACGCGAAGAAAACATCATTTTTAAAGGAAATGAGGTAAGAATGCAATTGAGTTGTAATTCTATAATTTTGTTGATTGTTATATGTGATGCTAAGATAGAAAAATGGTTGTTGCCCGAATCTGTACGACATAGATTAAGAAATACGAAAATCGATAACTTTGTCCTAAAATACGTTCGGAAGCGTTTTTAGCAATAAATTTATAAAGGAACAAGGTAAACAAGGAAATTTTTGTGTTTGAATATATATTTCAGGTTGAATTATTTTGATAATGACAAAGGATACTGAAGAATCAAAGCAAAAAGTTCAAAATACAATGAAAATAGCATCAGACCTGCAAAAACACACAAGCTAATCGATTACAAGACCAGAGCTAATTGACTACGAAGCTTCTGTTTGTCACCTAATCGATTACAATGTCTCTCCTAATCGATTAGAGAGCTTCTGTTTGTCACCTAATCGATTGCACCAAGGAATCCAATCGATTACCAAGCTGAGAAAATGAATTAAAAGCATCAGGTACATCTGCTAATCGACTACAAGGCTGCCACAATCGATTACCGGTGTTCTGTAATGTCACTAATCAATTATACACAAGCTACAATCGATTACTATGCTGCATAACCAAATTAAATGCATCAGGTGCCACTCATAATCGACTACAAGGTAAAGAACAATCGATTAGCAAGGTTCTGTCTCTTAGCTAATCGATTATATGGGAAAGGCTAATCGATTACTAGTCCAATTACACTGAAGAATTCAAAGTGTAATCGATTACAACTCGAGGCCTAATCGATTACACTAGTGCTAGAATTTGGGGAAAAGCATTTTTAAGTGGGAAACCAGTTCATTTCTCTATTTCAACTCAAATGCCCATGCTGTGCAACGGCTCTAAAGACCTTAGGGCACCTCTTCAAGCCTTTAAATGCAAGACTCCTTCAAGCTACTCTAAGCAACAATCAAATCCATCAAAGGGAAATCAAATCTTGAGTCTTGTGAGTTCTATTTCTTTGTTTAGTTTCATTTTCTAAAACTTAGAGCTTATATTTGTAAATCCTCTCTTGTGAGAGTTAGAAATTGTGTGAGCCTTCATTTGTTTATCTACTCTATTGAGAGAGTTTATTGATTGTAAAACCAAACACCAAAACACCAAGCTATTCACTATAGGTTGAGTGGTCACAAAGGTTGGGGTTCAACCTTTGGGTATTGAGAGTTTGAGAGATTGGGTGGGTTACCCTTATGCTAGTGAGGATTGAGTTCTTGAGTGTGGGACACTAGGAAGCTGCAATTGCTCATAGCTTGTATCTCTAAACTTTAATAGTGGAAATCCTTCAAGTGGGTTGCTTAAAGGCGAGACGTACACCGGGTTGGTGGAACTCGTTAAATTGGTTTGCAAGCTCTTCTCCCTTACTCTCTTTCATTTACATATTGCATCTGGCTTGATTGTTACTATTGATTGTGATTTCCTCTCTTAAACTTGTTTGAACAAATAGTATTAAAGTGTTGCACATTAAGTGTTTGATAAATTGCTTTAGTAACATTTATCCCTTGTCTTGCATTGTTTCTTGAACTACACTTACTATCTCTTGCATAAACTCTTAATTTGTGAAAAAGAAACTAATTTCAAAGGCATTTCAAGAAAAGATTTAAAACTCAATTCACCCCCCTCTTGAGTATTGAGGCCACTTGAATAATAATTTTTAATTCTAAACTAAATTTTAATTTTATTTGACATTAAAAAATATATAGAACTTTCAAAGTTACACGATCTAGGCTTTTGAATTATGTACATCAAAGTTTTAAGATGAAAATATAGACAATCAAGTTTCCGACAAAAATTTGCTCGATTAAAGTTTAACCCTTTTGAGAAAATTTTCTAATTTTTTTCTTATTAATATTTTGTAACTTAGTAGTTTGGAAGGATTTTATAATTAATTCAAAAGAAATTTTAGTTCGACGTCGAAGGAAACAGAATTCGTGGTAGGAAATACGATGAAACAATGTACGACGACATAATGTTTCCGATTGTCGATAAAATACATACAGTTTACAAAAAAAACTTTACAACTTATATTTTATTTAATAAGTCTTCTATAATACAATAAAATTTTTTAAAATAGATTTAAAACTAAGAAAGGTATTTCTAAATAAAATCTCAACTTAAGTAAATTTGATAATTGTTAGCGATTTTAAGATTTCCTTATATTTTATCCTAGTAACAAGAGAAAAACTATTTTAACTAAACTAGGTTTTATATAAGTACTTATAATTAGATTTATTTAGGTTACAATTATGAGAATTTTTTTATAAAACCTTATAAACTAGAAAGTTTAAAAGTTTATTTTACCCTACATACTAAGGACAAAGGATACTGAGTTTAAGAACCCTACCTAGTACCGAGTTAATAAAAGAAGAAAGATAAATTATTGCATTCTACATGCATAATTAGTATGAGGTTGGATGTTGAGTACTAGAGCCACAATGATAGGTAAATTGGTAGGCATGTTTATTTGATCCATGATGTTGGGATTTCTGGAGTATAACTAGGTTGGGTCCCTAATGGTTTAGAGTTGCGCCAAGAACCAGACAACCCGTGGCAAGTCCAGTGTACTTCAACTAAAGACAGGTGTCACTAAAGACCGTGGAGAACTAGTTTTGGCTTAAGAAGTGATCATGATTTGAGGAGCGATGGATCCATATTGTGTTTGGACTGTGTACTCCGACAGCTCTAGCACCATAGTGGTGATGCCCAGTAGACGTACTATGGCATGATGATTATATTGGTAAAGATAAGTTATAGGCGCCATGAGCATCATGAAATACCAATTAAAGATAAAGTATAAGACTTTTAACTCATGCATAGCATAACACTGACAACATGTTATGTAAATGATGATGATGATCTAGGAGCACTAGTACAAAAATTGGATATAAGCATGAGATATTAACTCGGTTAAAAAGGAATCGAGTTAATATGTAATGCAGTGGCATTTTTGAAATTTTAAACAAAAGCTTTGACCCGGTTACATGGGAATTGAGTTTAAAGCGAAGATATAAACTTGATTATATTTACAACCGAGTTTATAGAGTCTCTGAATTTTTATTTATTTATTTTGGTACACATAAACTCAGTTATTTCTTCAACCGAGTTAGAATGTCACATATAAACTCGGTTGAAGAATAACAGAGTTTATATATACACCACTATTTTTTCCCTCCTTTTTTTTCCTATCCTTTTTTGTAATGAAAAAAATAAGATACTAAAACCCTAATCCTTTTTCCTATTCCTGTGAACCTTTTTCTTTCATCTCTCAATCTCGTGCGAACAAAACCCATCCCTCTCAAACTCTACTCATTACACCTTCATTCCCTACCACCACACCCTTGTTCTCTCAAATCGTGTTTGAACAACAACGATTTAAAAATCATGTTGAACGATGAAGATCTTCCTGTCGGTGTTGTTAATTGTAGCAAAGAAGGCCATGGAGATGAGCCTAAGGTTCAGGTTTAGTTGCTTCTCTTTATTTCTTCTTTTAGCTTTGTTTGTGATTTTGATTTTGAGATTGTTGTGTTTCGTTACGTTCTAGGAAATTTAGTTGGATTGTTGTTTCAAAAGTTTGTCAACATGGTAATGAAATGAAGCAAAATAAAATAAGATTAAATTCATTAATGGAGTGATATTTGTATTGTTTTAGTTTTTACTTTTGATAATTTATTTGTTTTTCTGTTTAGGTTGAAGTGTTGCTATGCTATTTGGTTTTGTTGGCAGTGGTGGCTGTCATTGTGGCAATGTTTAGTATTTTATCTGTGGCAAAATAAAATAAGATTCAACACGGTAACTACTTTATGTTTGTTTATAGTAGTTAGTACTTAATAAATATATGTGGATCAATCATAATTTAATGTATGTGCGTTAGACTCATTTCTGCTAGATTTTTTTGGCTTCGAGTGTTGTTAAATTTCCAGAGTTTCTGTTTGTGGTGTTTTGTAATGTACTCATGCCCATTCTTATGTTTTAATGTTCATGAAGAAAATGGCGTATGGCTTCAACATTGCATGGTCATGTTGAATGAAAGGTTTATAAATAGTTTATTGGCTGTTTTATCGTATAATATGCTTAAATTTCAATTCTGCTATTGTTGACCATAGTTAGATTACATGCTTGATAAGCATTTTGTATTCTCCCTAGCCAAAGCAACTTGTAAAATGAATAGATTCGATTAAGTCATCTTATATTGCAATCTCATGGATCTTAACTAAAAAAATATGATGTTAGATTTAAATTGTCCTTCTAATTCTGTTGTTTCTTACTAACTTTTAACTTCAACAATGGCTTTAGAATTATTAATTTTTTGCTTATTCCATTTTCCTTAAGAGTCTTTTGCCCTTCTTAACCAAGATCTGATTTTACTAGCATGGGAGCAATGTCTGTTAATGGATTTGAATCCTCTAAAATGTCGGAATGCAATTTAGAGGATAAAGTACAATTATAACTATAAATAGAAAAATCAACAATTAAGATTGTGATAAATTATTCACATACAAATCATGATGCTAAAATTCCAACTACTAATTTTTCAATCAACTGTAATTTTCACTTTATCCAACACAGTATAGTGGGCACTTCATATAGGTTGAGTCCTTTATTAACAAATTTTACTAAGTAGGATAAATTGCAGGGTACAAGATTAATAATAATAACATTTTTCGTCCATATGACAGAGATCAAATTAAATTAGAGAGATTTTGGTAATATGTCCTTCACATGTTAAATGGTACCAATTCACAATCCTAGTGATGTGTATCTTAATTTTATACGACGTCTATGGGATGGCTTCCTACATTTTATCTTTGAATAAAAATAAGTGGAATAGTAATACCAAAATCTTGAATGCGTCTAGTTCTTCTCATGTTCAATGTGAATATGGATGATTTCTTCCTTGGTACTGATCTTTTCTTGAATTCCCTTGTATTATCATTTTAGAACTCTTGATATTTTGAGTTTCTTCAAGCTATTTTATAAACTACTACTTGAAAATATGATTTGGACATTGATACTGAACTGTTCTTTACAGGGGGTGTAGAAGTATGCTTGTAGAACAACTCAAAATATACATATAAATGTGTTTTTGATACAAAGCAATGTGCATGTAAATGTAAATACGAAGAGTTTTTGTATGTTGAGGCAGAGTGCAATGTACTCTGGGGCGGTGTCACAGTCCGCCTGACGGGATCTACGTTGCCTTGACCCGATTGGGGGTGGTACCTGCAATCGTTCTCCGACGCTCAAGTCAGTATTTCAGAATACTTAGAGACTTAGAAAGGCAGTCAGAGAGAATTATACAAGTAAGAGAGTGTAAGGTTCAGAGAATGGGAAAGAGAGAGATCCCTTATACCTTTTCGAGAGAGGTTTATATACCTGTTACTGGTGCTCCATTATTGGTAGGACCCGCTCCTTGTCTTCAGGCATAATGCTGAAAAGGTGGTGGGTCCTGGCGCCGTTTACATGCACCATTATTGTAGTAGGTATCACCACTTGTCTGGAAAGCGTTAGTGCTTTAATATTTTATTGTTATTTCCCTTTATGCGTGACAGCGTGATTCCCATTATTAACCTCTCAAGACAGAGTCAATCTCGTGCCTGGGTTGTGAGTATGGGCTCGCTACGCAGTGTGGGAAATTCAGTATTCCGCCAATATTGAGTTTATGGCTTGGCGGAGTAACAACTTTGGCGGGGTTACGTTCCTTGGCAGAGTAACATGCCTTGGCGGAGTAAGGTGCCTTGGTAGTGTAACGTGCCTTGGCGGGGTTATGTTCTTTGGCGGAGTAACATGCCTTGGCGGAGTTACCTGCCCTGGCGGTATGTACTCCGTATAGAAGTGATTATAATGTGCTCAATCGCATACTCTTCTTATTCAAAATGCTGATCTGGCAAAGCATTAAAGCCATGCTCTTGGGGGCCGGTGTTAGGACCGGATCATATGCCCCCTAGCTTGTTATAGTGACTGGCGGAGTCACTTCAATGAGCTATAACACTTTAAGTTTAGCTTTTGTAGGCATGGGTTTAGGCGGCGCTTGTTATCTCAGGATTTATGGACAAGTGTTTTCGTGCATTTATTGGCTGTCACTACTTGACACGCCTGTCATTAATGCGCCTCGAAACCACGTTTTTTATTCTTCAGTCTCCCATTGCCACGTATGCCCTCGTAACGATTGCCATTCCAATGATGGGACATAAATGCGCGTGATGGCAATTGAGAACCGTTTTCGAGGTTATTACCGTGGGCCTTGGATTTTGAAAACGTGGCCCATGAAATATCTGCCCTTAGATATATCTATTGGTTTCAGCAAAAAAGGAACCGTCAGTGAGACAAATCCAACGGTTGTAAACGCATATTTCAATTTTAGAACCGTTGATGAGATTTATCTAACGGCTGCAAACACATCTTCGAGATTTCTGAGGATTCGCTTATTTCCCCCCCAAGCCATGCCTATAAATAGGTAAACTCTCAGAAGGGAAATGTTTTGCTTCATCTCTCACTTCGTATTTGTTCGCTGAAAGTGTTTTTGCTACTCTCTTGCGAGTTTATTGGTGTTTGGAGTTCTTCTATCTTTCAGAAGTTTAAGGTACTTGCTTCTTCCTCTTCTTTGCTTCTTCATTTCCATTGGGTTAGCTTTAGTTTTCCTTTTTGTGTGCTCGTAAAAAGGAAGATGAGAGGAAAGAGGTCAGAGTCTCATTCTAGGGTTTCTGTTCGTCCCATGTTTTCTGATATTGAGAGTGAAGATGAGGCTTTTTATACTGGGAGGGACTCGACGTTTTACAGCAGCGTGGAGTACTTTAGTAATGTTGTACATTCGTTTGTGTCAGGAGGTGTTTCCCATACCCAAGTATTGACAATGGCAGAGTGTCAAAACGTCGTGTTGCATGGACTGGACTGGGAGAAGACGCTCGAGATTGATCCTTATTGTTGGGTTGAGGAGGATGTTAAGGGTACTTCCTCTCGCCATGCAACAACTAGTGGCGGTGTAGTGGAGCTGTCTGTGCCTATCTGGAAAGATGAACGGTATGAAGATAGGTTCATTGTTCGCTCTCCTAAGACATTCGAAAGGATTTGCCATCGTCCTCAGAATAATCGATCAATATATATGTACGATATTCTGTTCACTCAGCTGGGAGTGCGTTTCCCCTTGAACAGATTCCAGATGGGCGTGCTGAGGTTCTTGGATTGTGCTCCTTCTCAGCTGCACCCAAATGGTTGGGGAATAGTTCGAAGCTTTGAGGTGATGGCGGAGCATCTGGAGTTTACGCCTACTGTGGCGTTGTTCTTTTCTTTCTGCCGCATCATGAGGAGGGTGAACGTAAAAACAGGCGGCATGGGCCTTGTTACTCTTCGGGCGGAGCCGAAGATTTTAAACTTCAAGTCGTTTGCGGATTCCGCCAAGGAAGGCGGACTCCACTTCAGAAAAAGTTTTGTAAAGGTTTCTGTGAAGAAGGGGGAGTCCGTCTTCTGGCGGAATAAAGAGGGAATTGATCGATTCCCAGTTGCGTGGACACATGAGCACTTTCTCTTAACCAAGCGAGCGTATGAAGTTGAAGAGGGTGCTCTATCGACGGCGTCTGTGGAAGTACTTCGAACTTTGAAGGAGTACAACTCCGTCCACAAGCTGATTTTATGTCGGAGGTTGCTTGGGCGGGATGCTCAGGGATATTTAAGTAATACGTTAAGACATTTGGCTTGAATATTACTCTTGTTGTTTCCTGCATTTTCTGATCAAATTTATGCATGTTGTTTTGCAGGAGAAATTGCTGCATTCCCTGGGATGGAGCGCATCAGGCAGATCCGAATGAGCCGCAGGGAAATTAATGCGGAGAACAATGTGCAGCCCAGGAGGAGTCTGACTGCTGCTCTTACAAAGACCCTTCCTTTCCCTGCATCCACCAACATAGTGAATTTTGAGGGTGGTGTAGGGTCTTCAGCAGCTACTGTTGAAAGGCGTTCTAAAAAACGCCAAGAACCAGAAGCTGCTGAACAGGAAGAAGAGGAAGTAGATCTTCATGCCTTGCAAATGAGGAGGACTAAGGGCAAGAAGAGGGCTGAGGAAGGGACATCAATCGATGTTGCCATTGACTTAGAGGAGACTCAGGATGTACCTGTTACGGGTACTTCTGCTGATATGGGCGGTGTTGAAGGCATCCCCGAAGAAGATTTCGTGGGGGAGCAAGCGGAGGGATTCCAAGCCTCTCCTGACCAAGTTGCGGGGGACGAGGCAGAGAGAGTTCAAATTTCCCCAGTCCGCCCTTCTGAGGATCCCGCCTTGAGCTTGACCACTCGAGGGACAGCAGTTTTCCCCATTGATGTGCCAGGGGAATCATCCAGGCGGTTTGTCTCTTTGCCCCAGGCGGGGTCTCGCTTGAATCCCTTTTTGTACTTTGCAAATACGGGATCCCGCCAGTCAGAGAGGCGTGATCCAGAATTCATCCTCCGCCCCGACATCGACTTTGAGGAGGTTCCTGAGGCTGCTGCAGCTGCGAGGTGGCACCTTGCAGAGATAGATGGTTTCTTGGCCTCTGTCCCCCGGATAGCTGACGTTGCTGCCGAGGCCAACATGTTTCAGGCGTCTTACCACGAGTCTGTGGAAAAGATTCGTAGCTTGGAACATGACAATGAGCAGCTGTCCGAGGTGATCAAGGCCAAGGACAAACATCTTGACACCGCCGACTCCGACATCAAGAAGTTGACGGAGGAGTTGGCTAAGGTGAAGGCTGAGAAAGTCCTACTAGAACAACAGAATAAAAAGCTGGGCGAGGAGGTGAGTGGACTTTCCCAGGTCAAGGCTGATAATGTTCTGCTGAAGCAACAAGTTTCAAATTTAAATCAGCAGAACCAAATTTTGGGCGGAGACGTGAGCATTCTTCAGCAGAGGCTGGTCTCCATAGAAATAAATAAAACCATAGCTGAAGACGCCTGGGCGACGGAGTTGGGCGAAGCAGCAACTGCATATGGTAACCTTGAAGTGCAGGTTCAAGAGCTGCAAGCTGAAAAGACTGCCTCAGATGCCACCAATAAGAGGCTCGACAAGGAGTTAGAATCTGCCTTGGATGCAGCTGAGGCGGCGATTGATGATGCTTTCAGCATGGTTGTTCGCCAACTCCGTTATCGCCATCCAGGTGTTGCTCTCTCCACCACAGGCATTCATCCCTACTACGAATTTATCAATGGAGAATTGATGGTGCCTGTTCAAGGGGGTCATGCTCCTGCGCCCAGTGTTGAATATATCTTGGCGGACTTGCCTCCCTCTCAAAGTTTAAGCAAACCTGGTGAAGGTCAGGCCACCTCTGGCCATCTGTGAAGGGATGCCGTCCGACCCTTAAAGACCAGCTCCTGAAACCCTTCGCAAGCTTTTATTTTTTGCATTTTGTTAATATTGCCTTGTTCCAGGATAGGCTCTGGACTTTTATCAATCCTTGACAATATTAATGAAGCATATTTTCTGCAAATGTATACTTGTTCATATAAGCAGTGTTTGAGTCCGTCGTATTTATGCCTTGTAAAATGATATCGAGAAGGCGGAATATTCATCTGAGGACTTAATGAAATATGACTAAGTATAACGAGGTGGGGTAGCCCCTTTGAAATTTTGGTGAAGTAACTTCAGTAGGGAGGCGGAACAGCCTCTTAGGAATTTTAACTGAAGTAAATTCAATAATGAGACGTAATGGCCTCTTGAGAATTTCAAAGAAGTTGGATTCCGTAAGGAGGCGGAGTAGCCTCTTAGGAATTTCAAAGAAGTTGGATTCCGTAAGAAGGCGGAGTAGCCTCTTAGGAATTTCAAAGAAGTTGGATTCCGTAAGAAGGCGGAGTAGCCTCTTAGGAATTTTAAAGAAGTTGGATTCCGTAAGAAGGCGGAGTAGCCTCTTAGGAATTTCAAAGTTGGATTCCGTAAGAAGGCGGAGTAGCCTCTTAGAAATTTCAAAGAAGTTGGATTCCGTAAGAAGGCGGAGTAGCCTCTTAGGAATTTCAAAGAAGTCGGATTCCGTAAGAAGGCGGAGTAGCCTCTTAGGAATTTCAAAGAAGTTGGATTCCGTAAGAAGGCGGAGTAGCCTCTTAGGAATTTCAAAGAAGTTGGATTCCGTAAGAAGGCGAAGTGGCCTCTTAGGAATTTCAAAGTTGGATTCCGTAAGAAGGCGGAGTAGCCTCTTAGGAATTTCAAAGAAGTTGGATTCCGTAAGAAGGCGGAGTAGCCTCTTAGGAATTTCAAAGTTGGATTCCGTAAAAAGGCGGAGTAGCCTCTTAGGAATTTCAAAGAAGTTGGATTCCGTAAGGAGGCGGAGTAGCCTCTTAGGAATTTCAAAGAAGTTGGATTCCGTAAGAAGGCGGAGTAGCCTCTTAGGAATTTCAAAGTTGGATTCCGTAAGAAGGCGGAGTAACCTCTTAGGAATTTCAAAGAAGTTGGATTCCGTAAGGAGGCGGAGTAGCCTCTTAGGAATTTTAAAGAAGTTGGCTTCCGTAAGAAGGCGGAGTAGCCTCTTAGGAATTTCAAAGAAGTTGGATTCCGTAAGAAGGCGGAGTAGCCTCTTAGGAATTTCAAAGAAGTTGGATTCCGTAAGAAGGCGGAGTAGCCTCTTAGGAATTTCAAAGAAGTTGGATTCCGTAAGAAGGCGGAGTAGCCTCTTAGGAATTTTAATGAAGCACAGTTTTACAAGTGTTGAACTTACTTGAACTTGTTGACAGTGCTTGAGTTTGTTGATTATGTACTCTGTAAAACATTGGGAGTTAGGCAGAGTCAAGTTTTGGATGGAATGTTCATCCTTTTGCATTTTGATTGGAGTGCGACTCCTGATCGAATGAAAATTATCAAGTCAGGATTGCTATGGTGCAACATATAGCTGTGACACCAATTTATCCTGCAAGAAATTGGTTAAACCTTCGAGGCGGTATGGTGCAGCATATAGCTGTGACACCAATTCATCCTGTAAGAATTTGGTTAAACCTTCGAGGCGGTATGGTGCAGCATATAGCTGTGATACCAATTCATCCTGCAAGAATTTGGTTAAAGCTTCGAGGCGGTATGGTGCAGCATATGGCTGTGACACCAATTCATCCTGCAGGAAATTGGTTGAAGCTTCGAGGCGGTATGGTGCAGCATATAGCTGTGACACCAATTCATCCTGCAAGAAATTGGTTGAATTTTGGGGTTAGCGTAGTGCAGCATATAGCTGTGACACCAGCTCTTCCCACAAGAAGCCTGCAGGACCTTGGGGGCGAATTAGTGCAGCATATAGCTGTGACACTAGTTCTTTCCATTGGCGGCCTGTAGGACCTTAGGGTCGGTATGGTGCAGCATATAGCTGAGACACCAATCCTTTCCCCCCAAGGAGTTTTCTGTACCTTAGGGTCGGTATGGTGCAGCATATAGCTGAGACACCAATCCTTTCCCCCCAAGGAGTTTTCTGTACCTTAGGGTCGGTATGGTGCAGCATATAGCTGAGACACCAATCCTTTCCCCCCAAGGAGTTTTCTGTACCTTAGGGTCAGTATGGTGCAGCATATAGCTGAGACACCAATTCCCCAAGGAGTTTTTGTTGACTCCGTTTGTGAAGCGGCGTTGCATGTTGGTTGATCTTTATGGAATAAAGAGTTATGCGTTTGTGCTTCAGTTTTAGAGTCGTTGTTTTATCTGCATGGGAACAAATTCTGCCATGGATAATCAATTCAAAGTTAGAGTGAAGATTAAATGCAGGAAGGCATTTCATTAAGAATGGAACTACATAAAGGATTGAGTTGGGATATATCTTTTCGAAACCCTTTCAAGGAAAGCATACAGAGGAAGATCCTTGAGTTAGGAAGAAAAGATCATACCGTATTACCCAACTAACTGTAATATATGCGTAAATTTAAAATGTTCCATTTATTTCTGACCGGAGTGCCATCCAAGTTTTCTAGGCGGTATGTACCCTTGCCCAAAACCTCGATGACTCGGTATGGACCTTCCCAATTTGGTGCCAATTTGCCTTGGTGCGCAAATTTGTTGCCAATGTTGGCCCTTCTCAGGACCAAATCTCCCTCTTTGAAACGGCGTTCACACATGCGTGCATTATACCGTTTGGCGGCCTTTGCTTTGACAGCTTGATCTCTCACAAAGGCTTCCTCTCTCAACTCCGCCAAAACCTCCAATTCGTGTGCGAGGTTCTGTTGATTGGCTTCCTCATTGAAATGGAGGACTCGAGCTGAAGGGGCCGTTAATTCAATGGGAATGACAGCCTCGACTCCATATGTCAGCCGATACGGAGATTCATTCGTGGTGGAGTGTGGGGTGGTTCTATATGCCCATAAAACCTGGCATAACTGATTTGCCCAATCTCCCTTTGCCTCACCAAGGCGTTTTTTGAGGCCCTTCAAGATTTCTCTGTTGGCGACCTCTGCTTGTCCATTGGTTTGAGGGTGTTCCACGGAAGAGAAAATCTGCGTGATGTTGAGATTTTCTAGGAGTTCAGTGAACTTGCGATCTGTGAACTGGGTGCCATTATCAGTGACTATGCGTTCAGGGACTCCGAAACGTGCAATGATATTCTTATAAACGAATCTTCGAGTCCTGGCTGACGTTATGTGCACCACTGCCTCTGCCTCAATCCATTTGGTGAAATAATCAACACCAACTATCAAGTATTTGATACCGCCGGGCGCAGTTGGGAATGGACCTAGAATATCCATGCCCCATTGATAGAAAGGCCAGGGCGTTATTGATGATGACATTTCCTCGGCTGGAGTATGGTGAAAATTCGCGAATCGTTGACATTGATCGCATTTTTGAACATATGAGGCAGCGTCTTGCTTCATAGTGGGCCACCAATACCCCGCCCTGAGTATTTTTCTCACTAAACTCCGTGCCCCTGGATGATGTCCACACTGCCCTTCATGGACTTCTTCCAAAACAGCAGGCACCTCGTTTTCATTTATGCAAATTAAGTATGGGACAGAAATTCCTCGGCGGTATAGCTGCCCATCCAGGAGTGTATAATAGGGTGCCTCCTTCCTTAGCTTCTTTCGCTCAAGATCATCCGTGGGTAATTGTCCATTAACAAGATAACGAACTATTGGTGTTACCCAAGAGTTGTCATCAACGGGGCGGCCTTTAATCATATGAATTGAAGAGGGAAGGGATATACTTGGCTCCGCCAGAGTACTCTGTACAGCCGTGGTTGTGCATCCCGCCTTCTTTGTGCTGGCTAACCTGGACAGGATATCAGCACGTGTATTTTCTTCGCGAGGTACATGCTTGAAAGTTACTTCATCGAAGCGCTGTTTCAACTCATTGACACAGTCCAGATATTGTTGCAGCAGAGGTTCTTTAGCCTGATACTCACCAAGAATTTGTGAGATGACTAGTTGAGAATCACTGCATAGAGTAACAGTTTTGGCCCCAATATCTTGAGCTGCTCTGAGTCCAGCTAAGCAGGCTTCATACTCCGCCTGATTGTTAGACGTAGTGAAGGTAAAGTGCAATGAAATTTCAAGATGTACCCCGTCATCACTTTCTATAACGATTCCTGCCCCACATCCTTTGCTGTTCGAAGACCCATCGACGTATATTGTCCAGTGTGAATGATCTGCATCCGGGCTGGATCCTGTTAATTCGACTATGAAATCTGCTAGGACTTGTGCCTTAATAGCAGTTCTTGGTTCGTAGGATATGTCAAATTCAGAGAGCTCTATGGCCCATTTGATCATCCTTCCTGCCAAGTCTGGCTTGAACAATATAGTACGAAGTGGCAAATCTGTGCGAATCAGGATGGGATGTGCATGGAAATATGGTCTTAGACGTCGTGAGGCCCAAACAACTGCAAGTGCTGCCTTTTCAATCTTCTGATAACGACACTCTGCACCATGCAATGTTTTACCAGTGAAGTACACCGGTCGTTTGCCTTCGACTGTTTCTTTGACCAGGGCCACTGCCAGCACTTCATCTGAAACAGACAAATAAACGATGAGTTGCTCACCTGGGCTTGGTTTTACCAGGATTGGAGGGCTGGCTAAGACATTTTTCAAGCTCTGGAAGGCCGCCTCTTGCTCTGGGCCCCAACTGAATTTCTTATCCTTCTTCAGCATCTTGTATAAGGGGAGAGAGCGATGAGCCATTTTTGGCATGAATCGTGCTAGAGCAGCGATTTTGCCATTGAGGGATTGTACCTCTTTCAGTGTTTTGGGGCTCTACAACTCTTGTATCACACGACACTTGTCAGGATTAGCTTCTATGCCTCTTTGTGTTAACATGAAACCCAAAAATCTCCCCCCAGGCACAGCAAATGTACATTTTAGTGGGTTGAGTCTCATGTTGTATTGCCGCAGGCGTTGAAAAATGAGGCGTAGGTCTTAAACATGGTCTCCTCCTTCTGGGGTTTTGGCGATGATATCATCAATATAAACCTCCACCAGCTTTGTGTGCATGCCCTCAAAGACTCTGTTGATCATGCGCTGGTAGGTGGCCCCAGCGTTCTTCAGCCCAAATGGTATGACATTGTAGCAAAAGACCTCTCTGTCATTGATAAATGCTGTTTTCTCCTGATCATCCTCACACATTGGAATTTGGTTGTATCCGGAGTAAGCATCCATGAAGGATAGATACTTGTATCCTGATGAGTCGTCAACCAGTCTGTCAATGTTGGGGAGAGGATAAGGATCTTTGGGACAACATTTATTCAAATCAACGTAGTCTATGCACATGCGCCATTTGCCATTGGCTTTCTGCACCATAACCACGTTGGACAGCCAAGAAGAGTAACGGAGTTCCCTGACGAACCCCGCCTTAAGGAGTTCTTCGGTTTGTTCGCAAGCAGCATTTTGCTTAGCAGGACCCATACGCCGTTTCTTTTGTGCCACTGGCTTAGTTTCAGGATACACCGCCAGGCGGTGGCAACAGAAGTTAGGATCCATACCAGGCATGTCTGCGGCTGTCCAGGCAAAAATTTCCTTGTACTCATGGAGGAGTGCAATCAGTCTTGCTTCCATGTTAGGCTCCAGCTTGTCATTGATGTTAGTAATTTGCTCCGGGGTGCTGCCCAAAACAATAGACTTGGAACCACCATCAGGAGTTGGTTTCAAAGGATTTAGTGGGTCTATAGAAGACTCCGCCCTGGGATCAAGATCCACCAAGTTAACGGATGCCGCCGCACTGTTTCCTTCGTTCAATTTTCTTTTCTTAGACATGGTTTCAAGCTTCACCATGTTAAGACTTAAATTGTAACAATAACGAGCCATCTCCTGGTCACCCCTGACAGATGAGACTTGATTATCTTTATCGATGAACTTGATTAACAAGTGGGGGGTTGACACGATGGCTTCCATGGCATTCAGAGTAGGCCGCCCAATGATGCCATTATATGGGGATTTAACATCAATGACAAGAACCCTGGATTTCACAGTCCTTGCTCCAGGTTCACCATCGAAGGTAATCCTTGTGTCCAAGTAGCCTTTAGTAGGCTGTTTGGCGCCATTAAAAGCTGTAAGGTCCTGTGTGTAAGGCTACAAATCAGCGTCAGTCAGTCCCATGCGTTTAAAACAGTCATAAAAAATAACGTCGCAGGAACTTCCCTGATCAACTAGGATGCGTTTTACATCCATATTAGCGATCACCGCAATGATCACTACCGCATCATCTCCCTCAGGAATGGTTGGGCCAAAATCATCATCTGTGAAAGTTATAGGCGGAGTCTGAACTCCGTCCCTGAATGGGCGATATTCTTTGTTCTTGCCCTGCACAGATAAGATCATACGATGATGATTTTTCCGGGCGGTGTTTGAGGGTCCGCCTCCTGCGAAGCCTCCAGCAATCATGTCCACCACCTGCCTTTTACCTCGTGATCTAGGTTCAGGGCTCGGTTCTCATTGGGCGGACTCCAGAACAATGCCTTTTTGTTTCTCTGACACCGCCGTGCGTTTTGGTTCCCGAGTACTATCAGGATCCGGAGAACGATCACGATGTTGCTTTTCAAACTTCTCAGGCTCATCATGAGATTTGCCTTTGAATAGGTAATGTTTCAGTTTACCTTCACGAATGAGCACCTCAATGGTATTTTTGAGTTGCTTACATTCTTCTGTGGTGTGGCCAACTGACTCATGGAATTCACAATATTTCTTTGGGTTTCCACCGCGCCTGATTGGGGGTGGACGTTGAATTCCATAAACATTGAGGGTGGTCCATCCTATTTCACGCAAGATTTGCTCGTATGATGTGTTTAGTGGTGCATAGTGAGCAAAATTAAACACGTGTCTGTCTTGCTGTTTGAAAGGTTGGTTCCCTACTTTGTCCCTCTGGTGGGACTTATCATTCTTTGATGACTTCTCTTTCCCTTTGTCATGAGGTGGAGTTGCAGGGGGTGGTTTACTGCGAGATGCAGTGGCTTCCAAATGCATCTCAATACCCACATACTTGGATGCCTTCCTGCGAAATTCCTCCATCGTGGTTGGAGGTCCCTTTGCCAATGACAAAGCGAAAGGTGATTTTGGTTGCATAGCTTCTATGAGAATATGCAACTGGATCGCCTCTGTCAAATCAGGGACCATGGCTGCCTCCTTGTAAAATCTCTTAAGGAAATCCTTCAGAGATTCTTTGTCGCCTTGTTTGATCTGAGCCAAGGTATGAGAGGTTCTGGGTGCATCCCTGGAGATCACGAAGTGGCTTCCAAAAGCTGAGGCCAGCTCCTCCCATGAATCAATGGAACCTGAAGGTAAGCTCTTGAACCAACTAAGAGCTTCACCTGTAAGGGTTCTGGGGAACATTCTACACATGACATCCTCCTCAGCTCCTAGAAACATGGCCTCGTAGATATAAGCATCTAAATGCTTAGAGGGATCTGTTTCCCCAGTGTATTTCCCTATAGAAATGGGCTGCATAGTTTGCAAATGTTTGGGTACATGTGCATTCATGAGCCTTTTAGTAAACGGGATACTTATCTTATATCCTGAGGGGGATGCGTTTGAGCCTGCTCTCCTTCCTTCTTGATGCTGAGCATTCACCAGTGGGAGGCTTCGTTGCTCCTCCATGTATGTAGGAATACGAGAGTAGTTAGGAATACTTGATTCCTCCTGCATGTGTGGTTCATGATGTAGCTGTCTTGCGGGACCAGCTTTCTCATGCACTGGGTTCGCTTTTTCACAACGAAATTCTGCAAGTTCTTCTCTCAACATTCGAATCATGTCATCTCTTGGATCTGGAGAATCAGCTTGCGTTGCTTTTTTCTGAGCATCATTATCAAAGTTAAGACGTCTGGGATTGCATGGAGGAGAATCCTCGTTCTGCACCTCTGGTCCTTGTCCCTTCATTAATGATGAAGATTGATCAAAGATTGTGGGATTACCAAATTTACAGGTCCCACTGGGCGTGCCAATGAACTGTTCTTTACAGGGGGTGTAGAAGTATGCTTGTAGAACAACTCAAAATATACATATAAATGTGTTTTTGATACAAAGCAATGTGCGTGTAAATGTAAATACGGAGAGTTTTTGTATGTTGAGGCGGAGTGCAATGTACTCTGGGGCGGTGTCACAGTCCGCCTGACGGGATCTACGTTGCCTTGACCCGATTGGGGGTGGTACCTGCAATCGTTCTCCGACGCTCAAGTCAGTATTTCAGAATACTTAGAGACTTAGAAAGGCAGTCAGAGAGAATTATGCAAGTAAGAGAGTGTAAGGTTCAGAGAATGGGAAAGAGAGAGATCCCTTATACCTTTTCGAGAGAGGTTTATATACCTGTTACTGGTGCTCCATTATTGGTAGGACCCGCTCCTTGTCTTCAGGCATAATGCTGAAAAGGTGGTGGGTCCTGGCGCCGTTTACATGCACCATTATTGTAGTAGGTATCACCACTTGTCTGGAAAGCGTTAGTGCTTTAATATTTTATTGTTATTTCCCTTTATGCGTGACAGCGTGATTCCCATTATTAACCTCTCAAGACAGAGTCAATCTCGTGCCGGGGTTGTGAGTATGGGCTCGCTACGCAGTGTGGGAAATTCAGTATTCCGCCAATATTGAGTTTATGGCTTGGCGGAGTAACAACTTTGGCGGGGTTACATTCCTTGGCGGAGTAACATGCCTTGGCGGAGTAAGGTGCCTTGGTAGTGTAACGTGCCTTGGCGGGGTTATGTTCTTTGGCGGAGTAACATGCCTTGGCGGAGTTACCTGCCCTGGCGGTATGTACTCCGTATAGAAGTGATTATAATGTGCTCAATCGCATATTCTTCTTATTCAAAATGTTGATCTGGCAAAGCATTAAAGCCATGCTCTTGGGGGCCGGTGTTAGGACCGGATCAGATACTTACTGGTAATATAATTAATATATCATTAATGGCTGTTTCTTAACAGGGATTTAAACTGTCGCTAACAGTATATTTAAACTTGGCTAAAATAACTGGGTTTAAATGTGAGATTTAAATTCAGTTCATAACCGAGTTTAAAAGTCCATACTTATTACCATGATGGGAACAAACTTGGTTGTGAAATTAAGTTTAAAAGTGTTTTTTTAACTGAGTTTAGAACCTTTTTCCCCACCAGTGAAGGAGTATCTTTAGTTGATTATGAAATGATAAATGTTTGAATATGTATTCTATTTAGCTACCACTACATGAATACCCATACGGTTGAAAGTACTATACTTACCCCTCTAGTTGTTGTGTGTTTCACTTATATTCTTCCTAGAAGACCAGTGTGAGGAACACGAACAAGGGTCTAGACTGTGAAGGAGAGGAGTCGTTCCTAGAAGTTCCGTTGGGACGTGCCATGGATATGTGACTTATTCAGTAGAAGGATCGTGTGGAAGCATACCTAGTTGGTATACTTCTAATATGATGTATAGTTATTTTTAGAGTCTGCGTGCTCATTTCTTCTAGAGTATGTATAAATATTACTATATGGACCATGCAACTGGATGACTACTTTAAAACAACTGGTTATATTTTCTGTATAAAAAAAACTTTTCAAAATTCACAAACTTGTAACACCTTAGTTACGTAGGATAGATCTAGTGGAAAGGATTGTCATAATTAACCAAAGGTTCTACAGCCTTAACATATCTAGGTTGAAAACCTTTAAAGAGAACTTAAAAATGGAACAATGGGAGAAGTCATTGGAGGATTTGAAGTGCCTAACTTAGAAATCATTGATTGCACACTTACACATTACTTATCTATTACACTGAGTCACTTTTATTTTTTGTAATTTACTTTCCATTCGTTTTAACAACTCTCTTTGAGCTCCTTAACATTCACAAAGCTCTAGTAGCAAGTGGTTGCAATTAACTCTCTGTGGGCTCAATACTTGGGGTCTAAAACACTCCTTTGACTACACTGACGGGTTCAATTACCCGTAAGTATGAAAACGTGTCTTAATGAAATCCCATTTTAAAATTAATAAATTCTTTTTCATTTCAAAAAGACAACAATAACATGTTAAACATCTACATACTTATGACATAACATATTCTTTTAGCATAATGTATGTCATGTCATTATTAAATGATAATAAAAATCATTAAAAAAGAGTTAAGAAGCTAAAATCAACAAGAAGATTATTAGGACTAAAATCGAAATTATGAAAGCTCTACTAACATTTTGCGTAGTATAGTTGCAAAGTAAAAGAAAAGGATAGAAAAGATATAATATCAGGTGCCTAAATCAAATTTGATAATATGATTTAACAAAGATTGGTAAGTTAGTTTGAGGATTGAATACAGATTGAACTTGTGACTATAAGATCATATATTTGAATCTCATATATAGGAAGACATTGTTAGTTAAAGATCTATTAGTAATTTTGTAAGCGTTTATTGAATTTTAGGATGCTATTATTAACACCTCTAACTTTTTTTACTCCCACCTTTTTAAATTCTTTTAGACTTAATATTACACAATTAATCTTCCTTTAAATATCATAAACAATCATATCCCATTTTCTCTTTTAATTTCACGCATTACCCTAAACACAAGCCTTTAGTACAATGATTCCATCTCTACATAGAAACTAAACGATAGCATTTGGCTAGGTTTTGAGTTTGAATGGATATTTTACGGGCGAACAAGAAATGGGTTACCAAAAGCTAAGAAAAATAAGTGGGAATGGACAGAGAGTTAAAGCATTGAGATCTCATATTGGTTACTTTAATACTGCTTTGTATAAGACTTTTAGTGCCATTCTTTACTCTCCTAAACAAGCATCACCAGTATTAGCATGATTCATATTCAATTCTTCATTATGTAATCATAGCTAAAGGTTGAGGAAAAAAAGGCAACAGAATTTAGATTTCTTTTATTTTTGTTGTTAACTTCTCAAATGAAACAATAAATTTAAATATGTTTTTTTTCAAAAGTCAAATAGCTTAATTAAAATTGTTATGAAACTTTTTAATAAAATCATGCGATGTTGTTTAGTTTTAAAATTTGATGATAAATAATAAGTTCCCGTTAACCAGTATTTTAAAAGTATTGTTTAAAGAAATAAAATAGAATTTTTTTTGGAAATTATGGAGGGATTGTTTATAAATAAATGTGAATGAGTTTTAATAATATTTTTAAATAAAAACTTTTCATTTTGACTTCTATTCCCTCCGAAGAGTAATGGGGACACGTGCATGTCCCCACTCCCATATTCTAGGCTAGAATGTAGGAATTTTCAGGTTCCAACCTCCCTGATCCTACTAACCCAGGCGGTTATACCCCTGATGATAATGGACTTGGGTTCGGTACCTCGTTGACTATTTGACTTATAATGTATAAATGGCCTGGAAGCCCCACATTTGTAAATTAAGTGACATATTTGGCAGAGTAATAAGAGATTGTTATTTTTCCTAGAGATATCCTTTAGGTGTTGGCATGTTTCAACTCTGTTTGTGAATATTTTGGCGCCTACCGTGGGGCCCGGTGAAATGGTTCCCACACACCAGTCTTTTGTCTTTACGAGCTAAAATGATGATAACCTGAAACAGCAACAGTCTGCATGAGGGGAATGATGGCCTACAACAGGAGTCTAGTCATAATGACCCAATTCAGAAACTTACGAGTATAGTAGACGAACTGCAGCAGTAGGTGGCCGACCTGCAAATAGAGAATGCTGAGTTACACACACGAAGGGCGGAGGAAAGAGAAGCCTCAAGCAACTACCATACTTAGTCCACTAGACAGGACATCGACGACAATACTGCCGACCACGAATTGCAACAGACCCGCACTGTGAAAGAATATGAGTTCGCACATCCTCACGCTGCCCACCAATTTGTGGAACGAGTCATGCAAGTGCCAAATCTGCCTAATTATAAGCCCCCGACTATAAAGAAATATGATGGAAGAAGGGATCTAGAAGAACATCTCACGATGTTCACTACTACCATGTTGGTCACAAGAGCTTTAGACCCCTTATTCTGTTAGACTTTTCCTACCACATTGACCAAATTCGTGTGATGTTGGTTCTCGTATCTCCCCCTATGAAGCATAGTAAATTTCTCTTAGCAGACCAAGAAGTTTGAGTCAGTTCGCTACCATCCACGTGGTGCAGTAAACTTCCCACAGTTTGGTGAATTTGCGATAACACCCTGATGAAAACCTTAAGCAATATATGGCTCGCTTCTTTGAGTAGGCTATTTAGATACGCGACTTGAGCTCTGAAGTCGCCTTACATTATGTACAAACTGGCCTCCATCTGGGTAGATTTTCTGACTCCCTGGCAAAAAAACCACCCCTCGACATGGATGACTTCAGACAGTGTGTAGCCCAGTACATTAGCATGGAGGAAAGAGAGGCTAGACATGTCGGGAACATAAAATGAAACATTCCCCATGTGGAACACAGTTGAAGAAGCCCTTGACCAAATCGTGACAAGCACTTTGAAGCTTATGTCACACCTAAATATAGTTGCTTCACTCCCCTCAATGACAAGCATGACAGGATCATGAATGAGGTATATAGCACAGGCCTACTTAAACTTCCACCTCCAGAAGAAGGTCCCAAGGGCATGGATAAAACCAAATTCTATGAATTTCATAGGGCCCTTGGGCACAGGACTAAGAATTGTCACTCTCTCAGGAACCAGATTGAACACCTAATTCGACAGGGGCTCTTGGGCAGATTTGTTGATCGCGTGAATGGTACCACACGCGAGGGGAATCAAAAAAGGGAGAGAAAACCCTCAACCCAGGTAGAACTTCAGACAAGGGATCACCCCCGAGTAGATGAGAGCATTCTCAATTGCAGAGATCGAAAGACGAGAGAAATAATGGGAGACGAATCATCCATACCATCTCTAGGGGGTTTCCCAGAGCTCGAGCAAGCTGACAACAACATGCGGGCCAAGTGAATTTCCTGCATGAGAGCACGGGGATGGAGGTCATAACTTTTGACAGCTCATACGTCCCTTAAGGAAGGCCCAATAGAGATGAACCAATGATGGTTACCATAGGGGTTGCTGACTGTATCGTGGAAAAGGTGCTTGTAGATCAAGGAAGCTCAGCAGACATCCTACACTAGAAGGCTTACCAGAAGCTGTACTTTCCCCTGAGCTGGTTGAAAAGGTATGACGGAGCTTTACTCTGTCTCACCGGTGATTCTGTGCACGTGCTAGGTTGTGTCAAATTGAAGACCACCTTCAGAGCCGGAGCAAATAACTGAGCCATCATGGTTAAGTTTCTGGTGGTTGACTTTCCCAGTTCTTACATTGCGCTCCTAGGTCGCCCATCACTTAACCTCCTAGGAGAATTAATATCCACAATGCACTTGACCATGAAGTTTCCTCTAGGTAACGGAAGAGTCAAGGTGGTACGAGCTGACCTGGAGGTCGCATAGGAATGCTACTATGAGAGCCTGCAACCCAGAGAGACTTTTATAGTTGAAGAAGACATTGAAACTAGCTTCGATCCCTGGGATGACAGGCAGTATAAAAAGTCTTAATCAGTGGAATCCCTAAGCTCGTCCAGATTAGCTCAAATCCTAGCCAGTTTACAAGAATCAATGCGATACTTGACCCAGCTATTGAAGAAGCTCTAATCAGATAGCTAAGGGCCAATACTGACCTCTTCGCTTGGAATCTTAAAGACATGCCGAACATCAACCCTAATGTCATCTACTATTCACTCAACATAGAGCCTGACGCCAAGTCTGTGTCTCAAAAGCCTAGAAAGATAGAGCCCGACAAAAGAGCGATGGTCAAAGAAGAGACGGATAAACTGGTAACTGTGAACTTCATTCAAGAAGTTAAATACCTGACCTAGTTATCCAATGTAGTCATGGTCAGGAAATCAAGCGACAAATGGCAGATGTGTGTCGACTTTACCGACTTGAATAAGGTATGTCCCAAAGAACCTTACCCTTTACCCAATGTTTACTGGTTGGTGGATGGTACATCAGGTTATAGGATTCTAAGTTTCATGGATGGCTATTTGGGGTATAACCAAATCTGTATGGATCCAAAGGATGAAGAGAAGACAACCTTTATCACAGGGGGTCCCAAATTTTGTTATCGGGTCATGTATTTTGGACTAAAAAATACAAGAGCTACCTATCAATGTTTAGTAGACAAAATCTTTGCCAAATAGATCGGTCGAAACATGGAGGTATACGTGGACGATATGGTGATCAAAACCAAGACGATAGAGACACATGTCCAGGACCTAGAAGAGATATTTCCTGAGCTTTAATAGCACAACATGCGTTTAAACCTCGAAAAATGTTCCTTTGACGTCCAAGGTGGCAAATTCCTGGGCTACATGTTAATTTATCAGGGGATTGAGGCAATTCCTGATCAATGTCACTCCATAATCGAGATAAGAAGCTCCTAAAACATAAAGGATGTTTAACGTCTCACGAGACGGATGGCTACTCTGTCCCAATTCCTCTTAAAATTCATAGAAAAATCCATGCCCTTCTACAAGATACTAAAGAAGACAGATACTTTTACATGGACCCCAGAGTACGAGGCCGCTTTCCAAGAACTGAAAGCCTACCTTGCGTCTCTGCCTATTCTCCCAATCCTGGGTCAAAGTTGATACTTTGTCTCTTAGCTGGGGGCAATGCAATTAGTTCATCCCTTGTTTAGGAAGAGGGCCCCATTCAAAGGCCAATTTATTTCACTAGCAAAACCTTAAAAGGGGCGGAGGCATAATATCAGAAGGTTGAAAAATTTACGTACAGTTTGGTGGTATCCGTCCGCGGGCTCTGATGCTATTTCCATAACCATCAGATTGGGGTCAGAACCGGCCAACCCCTCAACAAGATACTCCAAAAGCCTGAACTAGCGGGTCAGATAGTAGCTTGGGCGATAGAACTTTTCAAGTATGGAATCCGATAAGAGGCACGAGGCCCTATCAAGGCTCAGGTCCTAGCAGATTTCCTGGTAGAGTTTGGAGATGACAAGGAAGCTTATCATATTGAACATGCCTTATGTACCTTGTCTGTTGATGGGTCATCTAATGTTAAGGAGAGTGGAGCAAGGATTATATTAGAATCCCTCACTGGCTTGATAGTCGAAGAGTCACTCAGATTCATGTTTAAAGCCAGTAACAACCAGGCAGAGTATGAGGCCTTGATTGTCGGTCTACAGATGGTATTGGATTTGGGAGCCTGATGCATTCAAGTGAAAACTGACTCCTAACTGGTGGCCAGGCAGATAGAAGGGTCATATCAAACAAGATATCTCACCTTGTCAAAATACTTGGCGTATGTGAAATGGTTGACCATAGATCTTAAGCTTTTTCGAATCGTCCATGTCCCGAGGGCTGAAAATAAGCGAGCAGACTTACTTTCGAAGCTAGCCAGTATCATCAAAGCTGGTAATTTGAAAACAATCATACAGGTAACCTTGGACGAGCCTACAATTAGGGAATCAAATCAGGTATTCCAAGTCGTTGTGACTCTGACTGACAGAACTTGGTTGACCCTGATTACTAACTTCCTTCTCCCCGAAATACTCCTAGAAGACCCCCTGCAAGCTAAGAAACTCCAGGTACAAGTAGCAAATTACACACTATTAGAAGGGCAGCTCTACAAAAGGGGTTTCACAATGCCACTTCTAAAGTGCCTTGATGAGGAGCAAGTCAGTGACATAATGAAAGAACTTCACTTGGGAATCTATGGCATCTATAGAGAAGTTCACGCCTTTACTGCTAGGGTTCTCAGAGCCGGTTATTTCTGGCCAACACTCTGAGTAGATTGCTCTGAGTTCATCAAGAAGTTGATCCGTGCCAATGAAACGTCAACCAGATAAATAGTCACCCAGAGCCCCTGCATGGAATCTTTTCCCCTTGCCTTTTAACACTTGGGGAATGGACATCCTTGGACCATTTCCCCTGGAAAAGGACAGGTCAAATTCCTCCTTATTGTAATTGACTTCTTCACTAAGTGGATCGAAGTCGAGCCTCTTGGCATTATTAGTGTTGTAAAGGTTCAAAGTTTCACATGGAAGCATATTATCTATTAGCACGGGCTCCCACACACCATCATCTCTGATAACAAATGGTAGTTTGAGAACAAAAGCTTTATCCAGTTTTGTGAAAACCTGGGTATTAAATAGAGATTCTCCTCTGTTGAACACCTACAGACAAACAGGAAAGCAGAAACAGCCAATAAAGCTATCCTTTAGGAATTAAAACGGCGTCTGGGCCAGGCCAAGGGTAGATGGGAAGAAGACTTACCGGGAGCCTTGTGGGCATACCATACGTCACCCTATTCTTCAACCCATGAAACCCTATTTCGACTCACCTATAGAGCTGATGTTATGATTTCAGTGGAGCTCGGAGAACCGTCACCTCGGTGAATTACGTACGATGAGGAAAATGGTAATGAAGGGAGAAGGGAGACTTAGACCTCAGTCTGGAAGACTGTGACATAGTTTTTGTCAAAATCCAGACCTCTAAACAAAAGTCTGCCTAGAAGTGGAACTCCATGCTCCGACCCTAACTCTTGTGACAAGGGGACTTGGTCTTACATATTGCGGACAATAATCGATAGTCACATGAAGACGAAAAACTTACAGCCAATTGGGAAGGCCCGTACTGGGTGAAGGAAGTCATAAGGAAGAGCACATACCGATTAGAGGAGCTAACAGGCAGAGACATCCCTCGAACATGGAATGCCACACATCTAAAATTTTATTACAGCTAATGTATGAAGTGCGTACTCTTTTTCCTACCTAGGAGATTTTTTCCTATAGGGTTTTTTCTCCTAGGAGGTTTTAACGAGGCCCCTACTTAATAAAGTCATTATCATTTTCTTCAGTCTATGTTTTTTTCCTATGTCAAAAATATGTTAAGTTATAAAACCCGAGTGAGACACGCTCACTCAAGGGATACGACCCTTGAAACTCAGAAGATAAAACATTCTTTTGAGAAAAAACTACGTTAAGTTTTGAAAACCCAAGTGAGACACGCTCACTCAAGGGATACAACCCTCGAAACCCAGAAGATAAAACATTCTTTCGAGAAAAAACTATGTTGAGTTTTGGACATTTGAGTGAGAAACACTTACTTGGGAGACATAATCTTTGAAGCCCAGAAGGTAAATGTTCTCCCTAGATCAAACCACGTTAAGTTATATAAGCCCGAGTGAGAAACGCTCACTCGGGAAATATAACTCATAAGGTATTTCGCTATCTACGAATCAAAATAGAAAGCCACACAGGTATTCTTTCATTACAAATAACATTTCTTTCATTACATAAAGTTTCTCTTACATGACATTTCTTAAAAAGAAAAAACACAAAGAAAAGATCAAGCTACAGTTCTTTCAGTGCCCTACTCCATACCCATGGCCCCGCCCTAAGGTATTTCTTCACCAATAGTCTAACCCGTATCTCTATGTACCTCTCCTGCCTCAGTAGAAGTTAGCTCGGATTGTACCACACCTATTGGCTTAGGGGGATTGGCGGCTTCATCATCCAAATCTGGGAGGTCAACAATTTGCCCATCCATCATAATTTTGAATGGGTCAAGCCCTTCCCAATTTAGAGGGACAGTTGGATTCAGCACAGTAGCTTGCTTACGATAGAGTTCAAAGGCGTCAACATACTTTTGTGCCACCTCATTCTCTACCACAGCTACCCGAGCTTCTAACTCCTCCCTCAAGGTCTTCAAATCCTCTAGGGCTTTTTTGAGAGCGGCTTTTACTTCCTTTTCCTTCATGGAGAGAGAGTCGTATGAATTTTCTACATTATTGAGGCTTTTCTCCTAGTAAGAACACCTTTCCTCAACAGTTGTTAATTTTGACTCCGCCAAAGCACACCCAAATCTAGCAATCTCCAGGTCCTTCTCAAATTGAACCAAATCATCTTTTAACAACGCCGTTATCTTCTTCACATCCCGCAAATAGACATCCCTTGTTCTTTTCTCCTTCTTCAAGACCTGGTTCTCCCTTTTCAAGGATTTATTCTCTTTCGTTAGGGTTACTAGGGCCCTCCCCTAGGTAATGAGTTATTTCTCCAGAGAACGAGTCATCGACGGCCTGACACATGGTGATCAAATTAGAAGAGGCATACTTCTTCTCATCCTCTTTAAAAAGTATCACCTAATCAACAAAACAAGGGACTAGAAAACACGTATCGCATAGTGAGTGAGCTAGGTTTCGATCAGTGGAAATCGAGCCGTTCATGAACGCCTCCTAGAGTCTCTCAGTAGCATCTGATTCACTAGGCATGGAGCCAATGATCCTCTTAGCAGTGATAACAATGTCAGAACCCCCAAGAGTCCTACCCCGAGTCACGAGAGGCTCATCTACTGATTCAAGACTTTCAGACACCTGGACCATATTGAAAATTTGCTCAACCTAGACCTTAAGTTGGACAAAAACCTAGGGCATCCTGGATCCGTCACGTTGTGGCACCTTTGGTTCCCCCTAGCGACTCTTCTTTCCTTGACGGCCTGACTCCTTTTCTAATTGCGACCCTGCAGGTACCATAGTAATTAGAGTAGCGGTAATTATGACTACATCGGTGGGCTTTGAAGTCGCAAAAGACAGACCCCTCTTCTTAGCACCCCCTTCTTACCAGTAGCTTTGCGGTTAACCTCCTGGTAAATGTTCTTCAGATCTTTCAGTGACAGTGTATTAGGTGCCATGTCGTCTGTATATACACAAGGAATCAGCAAAAAAACTAAGTTAGACAAATTAAACCTGATCTGTCCTGAACCGGGGTCTAGAGATCCGGACTCAAGTCAGTCACAAATAATATGTAAATACCGTATAGGAGATCGGATGTATGAGTATCCGGTGTAGGTATCCGTTGTCCTTGAGCGGAGAGAGCGGACTGGGCGTCCTGGAGGTCCTTCACACCGACCTAACGCGTTGAAGTGGGCGAATGGTGGTGTCACCTGCAATGATTCTCCGACGCTCAAGTCAGTGATAATATTCCAAGTAAGGAATGTATTTCAGAGAGTAATTGTGCATAGAATCAGTTGAAGATCCCTCACTTCATTATTGAAATGAGTTCATATACCTGATTGGCTCGTTTTTCGAGGACTCGTTAGTGGGGAACCACTAACTCCCATTAGCATTATTATATTGCGCACTTACCAGCATGATTGGGTCAAGTGGCTATTTTATATTGAGCATAGAGAATGTAGACTAGGATTAGGGAACAAGTTGACCATTCCCGTGAGCAGAATTTGGCTCGTAGTGTAGGGAATTATTGATCGATCCCTGTAGCAATTATCCTTGTCTTTAGCACAGTGACGTGTGTATTGTCCGATGTCATGGTGTTATCCTGAACAACCGGTATAGGGAGAACGCCTGATACGGAATTACAGTCCGGATGTATACCGATGACACCGGTTACACGTTGATGTCTTGATAAAGACGTTGAAATATGTATTGCAGGTCGGATACCGGTATTGAGACCGGATCATATATCCCCTAGCTTGTGTGAGGGACTGAGCGGTTGTTCACATAAGCTACCTAACCTTCGAGAGGTCTGAATACCGGTGAACTTATGCGTTAAATCGTTCCTTGGCATTTATTCATAAAGGACCGTTCTCAGATTAAGAGATATGGTCTGTCGATGTCGTTACAACGGATTCAGACAAAGATTCGTCGTACGAGAAGTTCAAGAGTTTATTGGAATTGAAAGCTCTTGAAGTTCGTGTAACGGCTGTAAAGCACGAATTGCGTTGCATGATTAGACATTAATGCTTTTAATCACGTGGGCAAGCAATTATTGCGCCTGAGGTGGAAATCTCATTAACCGTCGTTTTGGGTTTAATGGGCCTAAAATTTTCGAAACTTTTGGGCCCAGTAGATAGGCCCTTTGTCGAATTGCTATTGTTTTGGCGCCCATGAATTTGGAACGGTTGTGTCGTTTTGTTTGTGAAGCAATGCGTTTAATCGAGAACAACACAACTTCCAGAGTGAGTAACCGAACCTCTTCGTTTCTTTTAAAAGAAACACTTAGTGGATTCTGAGTTTCACTTGCTTCTATTTTCCTAACAAGACTCTGCAAAAATTTCGCGAGGAAGTTCGTTGCTCATTCTACGAGACTCTGCTCGTTCTTCATCTTCAACATCATTACCTGAGGTAATTATTTCTTCTTCCTCTGTAAACCTCGTCTTATTTTGGGTCTGTTATTCTTGCTTGAAGAGAGTGTAGTTTATTTAGGGAGAGAATAATTTCTCGTAACCCTAATAGCCATGGCGAAGAATCCTTGAGATTCTTTCTAGGGTTGAGTCATGTCGCTCAGAAAGGGGATCTTACTCACTGTGGAAAGTGACTTTTCCCTTCTCAGAGACGTCCTCTGATTGTAGTCGCTTTATAAAACGAAGTGAGTAATGGTTATCAACTTTCTGACGACATGATTTCTTATCGTAGATTAAGGAGTTCAGTCTAGATATTACCAATGGCAACTGGAGAAGGATCTTCTGGAGATGGTGCCATTTCGAAGACAGCTGAAGGTCTCTATAGTGTCATTATCTCCAAGCTGAATTGGGAAGAGCTTCAGGCCAAATGGCCTTTCTGTTGGGTGTCTAGTGAGTTCAAGGACTTGGCTTCCCGTCATGCAGATGAGGATGGAGCCCGGATTCAGCCTAGGTTCACACTTCATGCGGAAGAGGAAACGAAGAAGTGGTTTAGGGTTTATGCACCGCTCCCTACAGAACGGATATGCCATGTCGTACCAAACGACCGTTCTGTTTATATGTATGATTTTATTTTTCATTACTTGGGAGTTCGTTTCCCTCTAACCGAGCTTCAGATGGGAGTGTTGAGGTTCTTAAACTGTGCACCCTCTCAACTTCATCCCAACGGCTGGGGACTCATTCGAGCCTTGGAGGTTTTGAGTGAATATTTCAACTTCACTCCTACTGTGGCGATGCTGTTCTACTACACTCAAGTAGTTTGGAGAGCAAATAAGCAAGGCGGTGTCGGTTTGGTAACACTCTGGACTCTTTGTTCTTTTGTGAACTTTGAGTCTTACACCGATTCAGCTAAAGTTGACGGGAAGTCGTTCAAGACCTACTTCACCCGGATCTCCATTAAGAAGAACAAACCAATATTTTGGAAGGATGAAGAAGGCGTCAACAAATTTCCTCCGAGTTGGACCCATAAGCATTTTCTCATAAGCTCCCACGCATATTACGCTGATCAATCCGAGCTGTCTCGTGAGTCGTCGAGAGTGTTGTTTGCACTTGATGCTCATACTACACGTCGCAACGTATTTTCGTGTAGACGTCTTTTAAGTAGTTCAAAAGGAGTCCGGGATGATTATTTACGTAATACTCGTGTTATTTCCCTTTTTCTCCTTTGTTAAATGTCGAACATTTTGCAGTTGCTAATCTTTTGTGCTTGTTCGTGCAGGTGAAATAGAATAGGAAACTCCGGAAATGCATAAACTGAAGGGATTTAAGGCGGGGGCTAGATCCGTTGCCCGTGAAAACGAGATTAAACCTAAGCCCTCCACAAAGGATCGTCCTGAGCTAATCATCCTGACATCGGATGCTGAAGGGGACATCCCACTGGCTGAGGGCGGTTCATCCGATGTTGGCGCAGCCACGGGTCAGCCCCCGGTCACTGAAAGAAGGAGAAAAATTAAGAATGACTCAGTGGGAGGCCCGTCCAAGAAGCGCAGAACTCCGGAGGATAAGCCTGTTGAAACCTCGGAAGCAGCTGTTGCTTCCTCTGGAAGTAAAGGAATTGCTGCCGGGGTTTCTGGGGCGAAGCCGACCTCCTACCCAACCACCTCGTTTCTCACCCCCTTCCTTTCATATGAGGGTTCTACTCCAGCCACTCTTCCACCACCGATGTACAAACTCCGGCCTACGCTCAGTGCTAAAGAAATTAAAGGAGCGTGTGAGGCCGGAAGGTGGCAGTTAGCCGAACTCGCTGGAATGCTTTCCTCAGTCAGCGAGTTGGCTGACAACGTCGATAAGGTTGAAGAGTTGAGTGACAAATTAGAAGAACTCAACCTTTCGTCGGGGAAAGACAAAGCCACCATAAAGCTGATGGAAGATCGTCTTGCCAAGTCTAAGGAGTTCGGAGATATCATGACTAAGGAGAATCTCAAGCTTAAAGGCGACCTCAAAGGCTTGGAAGGCAAAGTGGCAGAGAAGGAGGAAGAACTCCGTAGCAGCCAGGATAAAAATAAAGCTGCTGCTGAGGAGTGGTCTCAAAGGGAGAAGAAGCTCCTTCTTGAGATAGAGGGACTGAAGGCTAGGAAAGCGGAGTCCGAAGTATCTAGTGAGGAGCTGTCCAAGTTGCGGGGAGAATTGGCCATAGCGAAAGCTGAGAGAGAAGAAGCTGTTGACATATGCAGCCGGGCTGTCGAAGAATCCTTCGGCCTAGCTATACGCCAAGTTTTCTACCGCAACCCCACTGCGAAACTTAACCTTTATGGAATGGATCCGTTCTATGAATTCCATGGGGGAAGGTTAGTCGCAGTGGTGGATGGTCGTCACGAAGATCCCCCGACGTCCCTGTATGGTTTGCCTCCTCTTCCTGAGGGTCAAAGTATGGGACCGGATTACGTCTTTCCTGTGTCCGAGGTTCCCTCTTCTGAAGAAAGGGCTGAGGCTCCTGGAGGGGAGACTCCTGTGGAGGTTCCAAAGGAAGGAGCACAAGAGCCTGGTGCTGAGGAGGCACAGAAAACTGAAGAACAGATTCCTCCTCCATAGTTTTGTTTTCCTTTGTATGTATAGTTGTGTGCCGGGATCAACTCCGGCTTTTAACCATTATAAGTAATCTCAATTCCAATGAATGAATTCCATTTAAGAAATTTGTCTTCATCGTTTCATGTATATTTAAATCGTTGTTAATCCGTTTTGTATGATTAACCTTGAGGTCGGATTGAAACAACTGCCTCGGAAGATTAAACAACAAATAAAATTTAGAACGGATAAATATATACATGTCCCCAAGTGCGTATTAAGAAGAAGGTGCCTGTCTTTGGGGCATGATCCTTAATTCTTTTGGGGAAAGATGGGTCGATCCGCTGTTCAGTAGAGTAGTGTAACAGGACGGATGACTGTATTTTATTCATGTTATTCTCACTGGAGAAAACTATGTCGTTCATTGTAAGAGTATTGTTCCAAGTTTGGGGAACTGCAAAGGTGTAAGAAAGTGGTGTTTTGAGTCCTCCATCATAAGGATAATGACGGGAGTTTTTCTACGCCAGGAGTTATGTCATTGTATCACAGAATAGGTGATAAAGAATATCCGTCCTGGGAGAATACCACTTGAGAGTGAAAGTGCGGATTGACTTTCAGAGATTTCCATCATATGAGTGATTATAGGAATTGTTCGTACCAGGAGTTTTATCGTCGAATCACTTCATAGGTGATTGAGATCATCCGTCTTGGGGATGTGTACGACACCAGGAATTACATCGTCAGGTCACATAGTAGGTGATTGAGATCATCCGTCCTTGAGGTGTGTATGGCGCCAGGAGTTACATCGTCAGATCACAGAATGGGTGATTTAGATAATCCGTCCTGGGCAAGTACACAACGTCAGGAGTTACATCGTCAGATCACATAATGGGTGACTAAGGATATCCGTTCTGGAAAAGTACACTGCCAAGAGTTACATCGTCAGATCACAGATTAAGTGATTTAGATAATCCGTCCTGGAGACGTTTTTTAATCGTAGGAGTATGGATTGAATGAATAGTTCTCAGTTTTCAAAAGCTTCCATCGTAAGAATGATGATGAGATTGTTCATACCAGGAGTTGCATCATCGAATCACAGAATAGGTGATTGAGATCATCCGTCCTGGAGTGATGATTGGAATTGTTTGTACCAGGAGTTGCATCATCGAATCTCAGAATAGGTGATTGAGATCATCCGTCCTGGGGACATTTTTCTAATCATAGGAGTACGGATTGAGGTGGATGCTTCTCAATCGTAAGGATTCACTTTTCGTATCCGAAATCAGAGACCATCAGTATTCTACTAGCCCCCCAGCTTATGTGAGGAATTAGTAGATTTGCTCATATGAGCTATATCGATCGTAATACGTCTGGATTTCGGAATCGTACCGATGTGTAAATATACGCTCTGAGGACAAGGTTCCGTTGTAATGGATCGCTTGAGGGCGGATTAGGACAATGAGAATCTCAGAAGTTTATTGAATTTCGCAACCCTTGGTATTCGGGTAATGGTGGCCACGTTCCCCATGATTGGACATTTAATGTCTTTACTCACGTGGGCGAGCCATTATTGCGTTAAATGCGCATATCTTAATAACCGTCACTTAGGGGCTTGTTGGGCCTAGAATTTGGATTTAATAGGCCCATTTAGAAAGCTCTGTGACGAAACGATGGCATTTTGGCGCCTTTGGGTTAAAAACGACAATTTTAACCCATTAAACGGGGAGTCGTTTAGGGTTAAACGACAGGTTGCCTTGAGTCGGTTCTTGAATTTCCATGCCCTGAAAAAGGCATATTTGGCAATCTCAGTTACCATTTCTTCTAATTCTCTTGATGAACCTCTGCAAAAGTTTCGAGAAGATTATCGTGTCTGCCTCTGTGAATCTTAATTCACTATCCTCATCCATCCTTAGGTAACCACTTTCTTTCCATACTTTGTGTCTCGTTTCAATATCTGAAAATGTCTAGGAAAGGTGTTAGTTTTAGTGGTATTAGCCCTAGAGGAAGAGGAGGAAGGGCCTTCAATCGAAACCCCACAGTTCGTGGTGGGAGGATTCCAGTGGTCTTCCAATCAAAGCCACTAAGCTCAGAGAGGGAGGCGTCGCCGTATCAAAGGCGAAGGGCGATTATACCCTCTTCAGAATCCTCCTCTAGTGAGAGTGCTGAGAGTGGTGACCTGTATGTTTCTGACGATGTGGATTTTTACCACAGTGTAAAAGCTTTCACAATGGTGGTAAAGAAAGCGACTGGGGGAAAACCATCTGGAGGGGAAGCACCCTCTCAGCAATACGTATTGAAGACAGCATCCGGGCTATGTAACGTGGTTGCACACCGGATAGATTAGGTAAAATTCCAAAAGAAGCGCCCATTCAGCTGGGTGGCTGAAGAATTTCGTGAAATAGCGTCAGTTCACGCTCGAGAGGACGGAGCGGAGTTGGAGCCGCGTTTCACGGTCTTCAAGAAGGACAAGTACAAAAAGTGCTTCATGGTGATAGCTCCGCTGCCATCCGATCGAATTTGTCATACTCCGGACGAAAGGTCCCTGTATATGTATGACTTTCTATTTTTGAACCTTGGTGTGTGCTTTCCCCTTTCGAAGTTTCAGATGGGGGTTCTGAGATTCCTGGACTGCGCTCCTTCGCAGCTTCACCCCAACGGATGGGGATTAGTCCGTTCTCTTGAAGTGCTTGGGGAGCACTTCAACTTCAAACCGCCGGTGGCCATGCTCTTCTATTTTGGTCAAGTGGTCCGTCGTGCAAATAAAGAGAAGGGGGGAGTGAGCTTGATATCCCTCCGGACTCTCTCCAAGGTTATCAACTTTGAGGCGTACACTGACTCCGCCAAAGTTGATGGACATTCATTCAAGTCCTATTTCACGAAGATCAGCGTTCACCCTGATGAGTCAGTTTTTTGGTTAACTGAAGATGGGATTCCGAAGTTCCCCGTGGCTTGGATGCACGAGCATTTTTTATTGACCTCCCAGGCGTACTACACTGAGGAGGATGAACTAAGCCCGTCTTCAGTTTCTGTTCTTTCCGCCCTCCAATCCTATACTGCCTCGCATCAATTTTTCTCTTGCAGGCGTTTGTTAGGATCGTGGTCTACCCGCGAGGAGTATCTGCGTAATTTCCCTGCTATTTTTCATGCTTTATCGTATCATGCCTTGAAGTCTTTGATTTCTAACCATGTTGTTTGGTTTTGCAGTTGAAATTGAAGCTGTGTCACCAGAGATGGAAAAACTGAAGGGGCTCAAAGCTGGAGTGAATTCCGTAGCAGCTGAAAATGACATTCAAGCGAAACGGAATTCGAAGAAAGCTACAGCTGAGACCATCATTTTAACCTCATCTGCTGGTGACGATATTCCCTTGCTAGAGGGCGGATCTGAGGGGGTTGCGGTTGAGAAGGTCGGAGAGAAGAAGAAAAGGACAAAACACAGTTCCTCCAAGACCTCGGATCGTCAACCTTCTCCCAAGAAACAAAAAATTTCAAGTGAGGGTGCTGATCCGGAGCTTTCAAAGGGAAAGATGGTGGAAGGGTCCACTCTGGATGCGGGATCCACCCCGGATGCCCCAGGCGACGGGGTCACTTATGGTGCAAAGCCAATAACGACTTATTTTGCACCCAAAGTTACTCGCCCTCTTCAAAGTAACTCCGGTCTTGCACAATATCTGGTATACGAGGGTTCTGTTCCTGAGAGCGTTCCTGAAACTTCGTACAAGCTGAAGCCCGCATTGAAGAGTGAAGAGGTAACAAAAGCTTGCGATGCCGGACAGAAGCACCTGGCAGAACTATCCGGGCTCTTAAGATCGGTTCGCAAGCTTTCAGAAGAGAATGAGAGGCTCAGCTTGTTGGTTGGCAAGGTTAACGATCTTAGCGTTGCTGCTGCTAAGGACAAGGCCACCATCCTCCGTCTAGAAGGTAAATTAGAAGCTTCTAAAGAGGAAGGATATAAGAAGGATGAAGAAATTGGCAGATTGAAGTACCTTGCTAAGGAGTTGGAGGCCCAAGTAGCTGACCAAAAGAAAATCAATTCCGACCTCCACTCCGGTCTTTGTACGGAGATGGAACGCTCTTCAAAGCTAGAAGAGGAGCTTAAGGAAGTCAAGATTGTTTATTCTCGAGGAACTGAAGATTGGTCGAGTAAGGAGAAGGAGCTGCTCTCAAAGTTGGCGGACACAAAAGCAGAATTTGACGAGGCTGTAGATATGTGTGATCAAGCAGTCAAGGAATCCTTTGGGTTGGCTGTTCGTCAAATTCAATACCGGAATTCCAAGGTGAAACTTAACCTGAATGGTATTGATCCGTTCTATGAGTTTCATCAAGGGAAACTGGTGGCCATCGTTGAAAACCGTCATGTAAGTCCGCCTGACACGCCATACGTGTTTGCTCCTTTACCTGAAGGCCAATCAATGGGACCTTCTCTTCTTAAGCTCACAAGTACAAGAACGGACCCCAGTGCGGATAAAGGCAAGACCGGGGGTAAAGGCAAAGGGAAGGAAGGAGAAACAAGCCACGAAAACTAGTGCCTTCCTTTTTTCTTTTTTCTTTTTATTGATTCAAATTCGCTGTGTTCCGGGATCAGCTCCGGATTATTGAACGAATTTCTTCGTGTAATATTCATTTGATCAATAAAAGAACGATTTGCCTTTATATGCATGTGTATCGAGTCATTCCGGATTTAAGTAATGAATGTCGGATAATATAAAATCATCATTCCGGATTGGTACATGCGAGATGAAGAACGGATAGGGGTATATAACTATCGTTTTTCATGTATAGGCGTTTTGACATCCAAAGACTTGATTTGACAGGAGAGATAGAGTATCTTTTTGTCAAATGTGAGTAATAAAAGCCTGGTAGAAATCGTATTTTGTTTTTCGAAGGTCAGGACTTTTGGTCGTAAATACCATGATAAAGAATAGCCGTTGTGGGTAAACATGTTATTGTCATGAGAACGGCTTGTAATGTTAATCTTGAGGGGAAGTGATAATGAGATCGTTTCAATAAGAGTTCATTCCCCAAGATATTCGTTTGACTATTAATACTGTCCCCTAGTATTATTGGGTGAGCAGTACTTTGCACAAACTCTGAGTGATGTTTCCACGTGAGAGTTTTTTGAGAGTGAGAATTTCGAGTAGAGATTCCTCTGTTTGACGATTGCGAATATAAATATTTCCGACTGAAAGGTTCCGGGTGAATATGCCTCAGATTGTGGCATACCCGAATGAATTATTTTTGGGTCGGAGTTTACGAGTCAGACTTCAATTGAAGAATTGATGACTCAGAGTTTAAAGCTATAAAACTTCCAAACAAGGAACTTCAAGAGAGAGTATTAATTTGGAGTTCAGTATAACTTACTTGTTGCGTTTGGAGTTCGGTTTGGTCCTATAATCCATATCATTTTTGGTGTTCGGTTTAATCCTACTAACCGTTCTTCAATGGGTTTTTTGGTTTTACCCAATGACAATTCTTCACCGACGTTCGGTCAATCCTACTAGTCGTACTCAGAGTTCGGTTTAATCCTACAATCCGAGCCTTCAACACGGGGTTCGGATCAGGGCTAGTCCTGAACCTACTGCGCCCGTTACTTGGGGTTCAGCGTGGTCTTGAAGAAGAACCAGCTTACTGCGCCCAAGCCTTCAATACGGTGTTGGGTTCTACCCTTTTACCGCTCTTAGAATGGGGTTCGGTTCAATCCTACAACCCATTTCCTGAGGTTCGGTTTAATCCTACAGCCCAGGTCTTCACCGGTGTTCAGCCAAACTTACTAACCGTACCCAGAGTTCGGTTTAATCCTACAATCCGGGCCTTCAGTTACTTAGACACACTCGAGGAGTTACATCATCAATTACGGAATGGGTAATTGTGATCATCCGTCCTGAGTATACTCTTGTGCGCCGCACATATTCGAGGAGTTGCATCGTCAACCACAGAATAAGTAGTTGAGATCATCCGTCCTGAATACGTTTTTGTACGCCGGATAAACTGAAAATCATAGCATAAGAAAAACTCGAAAGAGTTAAATTGTTGTGAGAGATTCTTATTAAATCAAAAATAAGAATTACAATGAAAGCGTAGCTGGGAAAATAATTTCTCCAGTATTCAATCAAAAATGAGGATAGGAGAATGTGTATTGTTCCAACAGCTAGTTATAGTAGATGCGCAAGTTTTGGGTGTTCCACTTATTTCGGATTGGAGTGCCATCAAGGTTCTCAAGGTGGTAAGAGCCTTTGCCAGTAACCTCGGATACCCTGTATGGGCCTTCCCAGTTTGGGGCTAGTTTACCTTGATGAGCAAATTTGTTCCCTATACTTGCTTTTCTCAAAACCAAATCTCCAACGTTGAAAGTCCTTGATTGAACTCGCTTGTTGTATCGGAGAGCAACTTTGGCTTTGATAGCTTGGTCCCTGACAAATGCATCTTCTCTGAGTTCTTGTATGACATCCATTTCTGACGCCAAATTAGCATTATTAGACGCTTCAGAGAAGTATTTGACCCTTGTGGAAGCAATCTGTAGTTCCACGGGTATCATTGCCTCTACCCCGTATGTCAGGCGATATGGGGATTCGTTAGTAGATGAATGAGGCGTTGTCCGGTATGCCCACAGAACGTGGCATAGCTGGTCTGTCCATCCGCCCTTGGCTTCACCAAGGCGTTTCTTTAGTCCTTTCAACACTTCCCTGTTGGCCACTTCAGCTTGGCCGTTGGTTTGAGGATGTTCAACGGATGAGAATATCTGGGTTATTCCTAACCCTTCGAGTAAATCTGTGAATTTTCTATCCGTGAATTGGGTGCCATTATCTGTGACAATCCGTGCTGGGACCCCGAACCGTGTTATAATGTTTTCATACATGAAACGACGAGTTCGGGCTGAAGTAATATGTACCACCGGCTCTGCTTCTATCCACTTAGTGAAATAGTCGACCCCTACAATGAGATATTTGATGCCCCCAGGAGCAGTTGGAAAGGGGCCCAGAATATCCAATCCCCATTGGTAGAAGGGCCATGGAACAGCGGATGTGAAGAGTTCTTCCGCCGGTGTGTGGTGAAGATTAGAGAATTTTTGGCAAGCGTCGCATTTTTTAACGAAGTCAATGGAGTCCTGCTTCATCGTGGGCCACCAGTATCCAGCCCTGAGGATTTTTCGCATTAAGCTTCTTCCTCCGGCGTGGTGTCCACATTGTCCTCCATGCACTTCCTCCATTACGTCTTGCACCTCATTCTCTTTAAGACAAATCAAATAGGGCACGGAGAGCGCCCTTCTGTAAAGGTTACCATCAATCATAGTGAAGTATGGTAATTCCCTCCTTATCCTCGTCTTTTCCTTCTCGTCCGTAGGTAGCTGTCCATCGGCCAAATAACGGATATAGGGGGCCATCCATGTGTCTCCATAAAGAGAGTTTGTCATTATGGCATTTAGAGAAGGGAAAAGAGGAATGCTGGGCGACGTTAATGTACTTTGAACCAACGTAGTTGTACTACCTGGTCGCTTGGTGCTTGCTAATCTGGAGAGTATATCCGCTCTAGTATTCTCTTCGCGTGGAACATGCTTGAATTCCATCTTCGAGAATTTCTCTCTCAACTCCTTAACACAGTTCAAGTATAATTGGAGTTGAGGTTCGCGAGCCTGATAATCTCCTAAGATTTGTGAAATCACCAATTGTGAATCACTGCAGAGCGTCGCCTCAGAAGCTCCGATGTCAATTGCAGCTCTCAGTCCGGCCAAACAAGCTTCGTACTCAGCTTGGTTGTTGGAGGTTTTGAAATTGAAGCGAAGGGAGATTTCCAGGTGTACTCCGTCATCACTTTCTAGAACTACACCTGCTCCAGAGCCTCTTTGGTACGATGAACCATCAACATAAATGGTCCAATGGACACGAGGGGAATCTGGATCAGTCCCTGTCATTTCCACAATAAAATCAGCCAGGACTTGAGCTTTAATGGCGCTTCGGGGTTCGTAGGATATATCAAACTCAGAGAGTTCGATAGACCATTTGATCATCCTCCCAGCGAGGTCGGGCTTAATCAAAACAGAGCGGAGTGGTAAATCCGTTCTCACTATGATCGGATGGGCGTGAAAGTACGGACGCAGCCGTCGAGAGGCCCAAACAACAGCGAGGGCGGCCTTTTCAATTTTTTGATACCGGATTTCAGCACCTTGTAAGGTTTTGCTAGTAAAATAGACCGGTCTCTGTCCGTCAGGAGTTTCTTTTATCAAGGCAACGCCCAAAGCTTCATCTGAAATAGCCAAGTATAGGATGAGTGTGTCTTCGGGGTCAGGCTTTGTGAGAATGGGAGGTTTGGACAACACCTCCTTAAGCTCTTGGAATGCTTTCTCTTGTTCCTGTCCCCACTCGAATTTCTTGGACTTTTTCAGAATCTTATACAGAGGGAGGGATCTATGAGCCATCTTTGGCATGAATCGTGCCAAAGCTGCCACTTTGCCATTCAGGGATTGGACTTCTCTGAGATTCTTTGGACTTTGCATGTCTAGAATCGTTTGGCATTTCCCTGGATTGGCTTCAATACCGCGTTGAGTTAACATGAAACCCAAGAACTTCCCAGCAGGGACAGCGAAAGTACATTTCATCGGGTTTAGCCTCATGTTAAATTCTCTCAAACGGGTGAATACTTGGCGTAGGTCTTCGATATGATCACCTTCAACCGGTGTCTTTGCTATTATATCGTCAATGTATACTTCAACAAGTTTGCTATGCATGCCTTCAAAAACCTTGTTGATCATGCGCTGATATGTTGTCCCAGCATTTTTCAGGCCAAAGGGCATAACTGTATAGCAAAAGACACCACGATCATTTATAAAAGCTGTCTTTTCTTGATTCTCTTCGTACATCGGAATCTGGTTGTAACCCGAATAAGCATCCATGAAGCTCAAGTATTGATAACCAGAGGAATCATCTACCATCCGATCTATATTAGGAAGAGGATAAGGATCTTTTGGACAGCAGCGGTTGAGGTCCACATAGTCAATGCACATTCTCCATTTGCCATTGGACTTACGGACCATCACCACATTCGAGAGCCAGGAGGAATAACGGATTTCTTTGATAAATCCGGCCTTCAACAATTCCTCAGTTTGCTGGCAAGCTGCCTTCTGTTTCTCTGGGCCCAATCTTCTTTTCTTCTGGGCTACCGGTTTCGTCTCTGGGTAGACGGATAATTTATGACAGCAGAAAGCAGGGTCTATGCCAGGCATATCGGCTGCAGTCCATGCAAAGAGGCCTTTAAATTCTTACAGGAGCGTCAGTAGTCACTGCTCCATCTCTGTATCTAGCTTGTCATTAATATGGGTGATCTTTTCTGGAGAATCTCCCAAGACGACGTCCCTGGAACTTCCATCCGGTGTGGGCTTTAATGGGTTGGACGGATCAATGTTCAAATCTGCCCTAGGGTCCAGGTCGACAAGGCTTACAGATCCAGCAGCGGCTCCGGCATCATTGAGTTTCCTCTTTTTATTGGAGGCATCCAGCTTTGTCATGTTGAGGCTAAGGTTGTAACAGTACCTAGCCATCTCTTGATCACCCCGGATAGATGAAACAGAATTATCCTTGTCAATGAATTTGATAAGGAGATGTGGGGCTGATACAATTGCCTCCATTGCATTTAGTGTGGGGCGGCCTATGATGCCATTAAATGGTGATTTGACATCAATCACTAGCACTCGGGACTTAACCATCCTGGCCCCTGGTTCACCTTCAAATGAAATAAGGGTGTCAAGATACCCTTTGGTCGACTGCTTTGCTCCGTTGAAAGCTGTTAGTTCCTGCGTATAAGGCTGTAAGTCTGAGTCTTTAAAACCCATTCTTTCAAAGCAATTATAGAAAATAACATCGCAGGAACTTCCCTGGTCAACAAGGATTCTTCGGACGTCCTTGTTGGCTATCACTGTTGTGATCACAACAGCATCATCACCACCTGGAATGGTCGGGCCAAAATCCTCATCGGAGAAAGAGATTGTTGGAGCCTCAATCCCACCTCTGAATAGGCGATTATCTTTGACTTTTCCCTGCACAGATAGAATCATTCTATGATGATTCTTTCGAGCTATAATTGAAGCTCCTCCTCCGGCGAATCCTCCAGCGATCATGTCAATGACTTCACGCCGACCTTGACGCTGTTGCAGAGGTACACCGTCCTTGTGCGGTATTTCGTCCGTCATCACTCCCTTTTGTTTCTCTGAGGCGGAGAACTTTCTGACCGGATTATGATTATTGTCATCCCTGTCATCTGGATCCCTTTCTCTTTTCTCATTCCGATCTACCCTGTCAAAAGATTTCTCTTTGAACAGGTATTATTTTAACTTGCCTTCTCTAATTAGCGTCTCAACCGCGTTCTTTAGAGCTTGGCATTCATCAGTGGAATGACCATTCTGTTCGTGAAAATCGCAGTACTTGCGGGGATTTCCTGGCCTCTTCATGGGAGCTGGCCTTCTGATGCCATATATGCTGAAAGCTGGCCATCCAACCTCTCTCAAAATCTGAGATGGTTTGGCAGATAGTTGTGCATAATGGCTGAAGGAGTTAACATGCCTTTCTCGAGGTCGAGGAGAGTGGTTATTGACTCTGGGATTGGTGAATAGTCTCTCCATGCGTTCTGACCTCATTTTTTCCTTACCCTTCTGGGCTTGGGAAGGTGGTGCTGATGGCTTCTTCTTTGCAGCCATGGCCTCCAAGTGCATCTCTATACTCACGTATTTGGAGGCTTTTTTCCTGAACTCCTTAAAAGTTACAGGAGGGCTTTTCGCTAAAGAGAGAGCAAAAGCTGATCCTGGCTGCAACGCCTCAATAACGATATGCAGCTTAATAGACTCCGTGAGGTTAGGAACCAGGGCCGCTTCCTTGTAGAACCTCTTTAAGAAGTCTTTTAAGCCTTCGTTTTCACCTTGCTTAATCTGAGCCAAGGTATGAGACGTCCTGGGCACATCTCTGGAGATGACAAAGTGAGTCTCAAAAATAGCTGCCATCTCAGCCCAAGAATCTATGGATCCAGAAGGTAAACCTTTAAACCATCCGAGGGCCTCCTCAGATAATGTTCGAGGGAACATTCGGCACATCACATCTTCATCAGCCCCCAAGTACATGGCTTCAAATACGTAAGCATCAAGGTGCTTAGTAGGATCAGTTTCTCCATTGTATTTTTCTACAGAGAGAGGTTGAGTAGTCTGTAGGTGCTTAGGGATGCGTACACTCATAAGTCTCCTTGAAAAAGGGACTGTGAGCTTATAAGTTACTGGAGAGGCTGTCATCAGCCTCCTCTTCCCTTTAACAACTCTCTTATCAGAATCGTGGATCTGTTCCTTCCCTTCAAATGTGGGGATATTTGAATACTGGGGGGTAGAGGATTTTTCTCCCTTGGTTGTGTGATGTGACCCCTTGATCAGAGACATGGCTCTCTCCTCCACGCTCTTTCTTTCGTGTTTCAATTCCATTAGTTCCTCCCTCAGCTTTCTTATCATCTCATCCTTTAGATTTGGTGCTGAAACCTGCACCATTCTTCTTGAACTTTCCACAGGCGACTCGAAAGCTAAGTGCCTGTTCACTGGTTGTTCTTGGGCAGTGATGTCTTCCATGTGCCCATCTGGTTGGTTTCTCCCATTACCTTTCATAATAAGAGACCAAACTTCTTAAACGAGAGGTGGGAATAACTTTAACGAGTCCCACTGGGCGTGCCAATGATCTGTCCTGAACCGGGGTCTAGAGATCCGGACTCAAGTCAGTCACAAATAGTATGTAAATACCGTATAGGAGACCGGATGTATGAGTATCCGGTGTAGGTATCCGTTGTCCTTGAGCGGAGAGAGCGGACTGGGCGTCCTGGAGGTCCTTCACACCGACCTAACGCGTTGAAGTGGGCGAATGGTGGTGTCACCTGCAATGATTCTCCGACGCTCAAGTCAGTGATAATATTCCAAGTAAGGAATGTATTTCAGAGAGTAATTGTGCATAGAATCAGTTGAAGATCCCTCACTTCATTATTGAAATGAGTTCATATACCTGATTGGCTCGTTTTTCGAGGACTCGTTAGTAGGGAACCACTAACTCCCATTAGCATTATTATATTGCGCACTTACCAGCATGATTGGGTCAAGTGGCTATTTTATATTGAGCATAGAGAATGTAGACTAGGATTAGGGAACAAGTTGACCATTCCCGTGAGCAGAATTTGGCTCGTAGTGCAGGGAATTATTGATCGATCCCTGTAGCAATTATCCTTGTCTTTAGCACAGTGACGTGTGTATTGTCCGATGTCATGGTGTTATCCTGAACAACCGGTATAGGGAGAACGCCTGATATGGAATTACAGTCCGGATGTATACCGATGACACCGGTTACACATTGATGTCTTGATAAAGACGTTGAAATATGTATTGCAGGTCGGATACCGGTATTGAGACCGGATCAAAACCTATGTTAGAGAAGAAAGCTCTACTTACAAATCCAGGCGTCCAAGGCGCTCAGATACATAGATAAGGTAATAAATGCCTGTGAACTAAAATATAACCCTACACCCTCAAGGAAAAACTTCACATTTGACCGCTCGAATGGAGATAAATCCTCCCAAGTCACTCAGAATTGAACCGGCGTATAGGTCTAATAAAGTGGTAATTGAGGACGAGAGTAATGCAAAAAATCTTCTCCAGGTAAATCTAAACCTACTCGGATTTTGAATAGTCCAGTTATAAAGTTTTTATACGATGGGTCAAAAGCCCGAATCAGGTTGCGATGAGCAACTCCATTCAACGAAATCCATCTTGCCGGTACCCCAGCCTTGGGGATTTTAGTATTAAAGAAAAAGAAGAAAAGGGGTACAGAGAGAGTGCGCCCAAAGTAGTTACATAAAATCTCAAATGCTTTCATAAAGGCCCACCTGTTGGGATGAAGCTGGGTCGGGGCGATATTTAAGGCATTTAGAATCCTAATCTCAAATTCAGAAAAGGGAAAGGACAGGTGAAGACGTGAAAATAGATTCTCATACACAAAGGTAAAATCTAGCTCACTTTGGTATGCACATTGGGGAAAGACTTGATCAGAGGATGTACAGTTAACACACTTTACATTATAAGAAAACTCAAAATGGTTAAAACTTTCCCCCTCCCACAACTTAGCAATAGACTCTTCGTTTTGAAGGAAGGAAGGAATTGTCAAAACCTCATCCTTTACCCAGCCATACGCATCCCCGGTAGAGGAAGCCATAATATTTTATGGTAAAGGGAGAGCAAAAGAGAACGGAAGCAACTAACCTGTCAAATAAAGGAATGAAATGAAGAAGACCTATGAGACAAGGAATGAAAGCACCAGGGAAGAACCAAAGTTCTGGTAACGGTATGTTGTTCTGGTGATGGTATGCAGTAGAAAGAAACCCACGAAAGCTGAAATAACAGAAGTGAAAGTATGGAATGAGGGATAACAAACATATTTATAAGGCTAGGACATGACCTCTCAAGTGCAAAAGATCAAACGGTTGGGAAACCATCAGTTACGGATAAAGCGTTGTGATACTCCACACACCTCTTTAATGATACGACACATCACATCCTAAAATGACACGCCATTAATAGCCCGGGGATGCAAAAACATCATAATCATTAGATGGCACGTAGATAACTTTATTGGAAATTAAAACGATGGTTGGTAATCTGTCTCCACGTGGCAAAAAGGTCTACTGTAAAAGGGTCTATGTGTCAAAAGGACTATCTAAAAAAGTTGAAAACTCATCCGATCATAGGCCTCTCGAATTTCCCTTCACTCAGATCAAAAATCATAGGCCTTTCAGATTTCCCTTCGCTCGGATCAAAAATCATAGGCCTCTCGGGTTTTCCTTCACTCGACGCGGCAATCACAGGCCTCTCTAAGTCACTCAAACAGAACTTGTGCTCAGCGCTCATGACTGGGGGGCTCTTGTTCCCTCCGTAGAGTAATAGGGGAATGTGCATGCCCCCACTCCCTAATTCTAGGCTAGAATATAGGAATTTTCAGGTTCCAACCTCCACGATCCCACTACCCCAGGCGATTATACCCCTGATGTGTGGACTTAAGTCCGGTACCTCATTGACTATTTGACTTATAATGTATAAATGGCCTAGAAGCCCCCCATTTGTAAATTAAGTGACACATTTAGAAAAGTAATAAGAGATTGCTATTTTTCCTAGAGATATCCATTAGGTGCATGTGTCAACTATGTTTATGAATACATACCATCAATAATTATGAGTCCAGAAGAATCATAGATTAAATAACTATGAGTCTTGAAGAACTATAGCATAAACAAATAGTAATTGAGTCTTGAAAGACCACATATCAATTTTGAGAATATATCAAATAATAATAACTATAATTATGAAAGAATTATAGCATAAGGAAATAATAATTGAGTCTTGAAGAACCAAAATTTAAATTTGATAATATATTATAACAACCCAATTTTCATAAGGAGGCTAATATATATATATATATATATATATATATATGTTTGTATGTGTGATTAATTGTTATTTATCATGGTTTATTTTATGTGTTGAGAATAGAGGCATGTTTGACTTATGTCTATGAGTAATGTTCGTGTGATGTGTGAATCTATGGGTATTTGAATACCAAGTGAGTAAATTATTAAAATATTATTCAAAAGTTACTTGTTATAAAAAATATTAGTATTTAATTAGTTCTGAGAATTTCAAGGATCCCTGACCCTTGAACCAATTATGAAATGAGGATCGAGAAAAAAAGCAAGTGGGCCTCACCCCACAGCTAGAAGCCAATGGAACAAGGGAGAGTTTTTATTTTTCTCTCACCTAGTATGTCACATATCGTGTGTTCCATATTTTTTTCCACTATCAACATTGTGTTAAGCATTCTTCGAATTCTCTCTTATAAAGTGACAAGTGTCATGTACACATTACCTTGTCAAGCCATGTGTTACATGCTTATCACCCCTAGGACACGTGTCATTGTGCAGTCATTTTGACCCTCGTCTCGTCAAACATGTGTCTCCATGAGGTCATTTTGACCCTCATCACGTCAGGCCATGTGTCGCCACAGGAATCTCGACCCTTGTCACGTTGGGACACATGTCGCCACCAAATTCAAAAAGAATATAACCCTTGTCTCATCGAGGACACGAGTCAACATATGGTTCCATAACCCTCATCATGTCAAACATATGTCGCCTCAAGGACTTTCCAATGTTACTTTTTCTTCTAGTACAAGAAACTTTTACATTATACCAAACCATTCAAAATTCAAACACCCTTTTCCCTCTCTCTCACACGTCATGGCCACACACCACTCCACTCACCTCACTTCACCAAAAATTCTATAAATGCCATTCACCTCACCACATTCAACATTTTTCTCTCTAAACCAGTTCTCATAAAGTTCTAAGTTTCATTCTCCCTTTCATTTATCTCTTCTAAATAGTGGCCAAGCCACCACCCTCTCTGGTCGAGTTTCATTTTTTCTTTAGAAGCTACAAGGTCATGTTATTTGTTGCAGACAAGAGTTTGAGACCAGAACTGGAGCAAGTCGACCACCCCTTTTCTCTTCCTTTACCTCACGATCAAGCTCCATTCTAGGTAGGTGGATTTCTACATGATTTTGTGGGTTCTTGCATATGTGTCGAGGTTAGAGCTTAAGTTACCCTTAAAACCTTCGCTTATTTTTTGTTTAGGCATAACACAAATGGATTTCTTGATAGATCTAAGGCTGTATGTCTAGTACTTTAATTCTAATTGGAAAAAGGAAAATATATTAAAAGGAATCTGAATCCACTAGATATTTGATTTTTATGACAATCAAAGCCTAAAACCCTACATGCATGGATTTGTGTGTTTGGGACTGTCTTGTGAGATATGTTTATGAGTATATAATTATGTGTCATGACTATTTGAGAAGTGAAATTATTTGATCTAGAAACTTGGTAGAATTGCATGCAAAGTACAAAGTGAAAATCGTTGATTTTTAGAATAAAATTGCTCTTTGCTTGAGGTTAAGTTTGGATCTTAATATTATGACTTCTTTTCATGTTGTAAATACTATGTGGTACCGCCTAAGTTGCATGTTAAAATTATCGTGTAAAAAAATACATGTTACCATGCCAATATGCCAAAAAAGTCACCTTTTTTACTTGATTTTATGTCACCTCTGATTTGTGTTATTTTGGGTATATGAGATCTGAATGGGAATTATGTTAATGATGGCATGGAAGTCACGACCAGGGGTTGTGAAGTTGTTGGAGTTATGATGACCTTGTCTTTAGTTGTAAATTCGTGAGATTAGATAATTAAAGTACGATTTTCATCAAATACATGGTTAAGGAATTTTTTACAATTTTTATAACTTTTTACAATTTTTCTTAGCAACTATCCAAAACTATTTTTATTGGATAATATTTTCAAAAAAAATGTTTTAATGGAATTTTACTAAGAAAAACTTACCAAAGTTCCAAGTTTTGCTGAAACTACCCTCAGGGACCAATTTGATAATACATGAGATTTTGGAACATGGGTTTGTATTAATGTCCAAAACTTAATAAATGCATTTATTGGACTTAGTAATTGACTTAGATACCCTCAAATAAAAGAATTTGATAAAAGGATGAAATCTAGGCATATAGGGGTAAAATGGTTGCCTAAGTAGGATTTAATTATTTATTTTCTTACGTTTTGAAAGTTTATTAATTATGTTTTAAAGGCTTCATAAGACTTAAAAAAGTTAGTTAGATTCCTAAATAAAAGAGATTAACTCTACACATACAAAAATAGTTATAAAAGATGAACCCTTAAGATTAAGACTTTGAAATGCTTATGAGGAGTGCGCTACGCGTTGAGTAACTCATTTTATGTTCTTAAACACATGCGTGGGTTGTGAAGGCAACGATGGTGTTGGATTTCAGACCCACCCCTAGTAAAGATTTATGTTGTGGTTATGTGGCAAGTTTACCCCATGTTCAATTATAGTAAAATGGGTATCGTTCCACTAGGGGACTATTGAAATTTAAAAAACTTTAGTTCAAATAATTTGAGCAGGAAAAGAGTAGATTTTCATTATGATATTGCAAAACTAAAATCTAAATATAGAAACAAGCATAAATAAGATTCAAATAAAAAGGAAACCTAGATAAAAAGAGGCTGGGATTAGATTTCATTTATCTCACCCGGCCAAATCCTAGATGTATTCATATAAATGGTATTTAGAAGAATCGATTTTTACGCAACAAATCAAAAGTCATTCATTTCAACTCAAATACGAAATCCTAAGAAAACTCCTAAAACATTGATCCCCCAATCATTTTAAGAAATTTTTCAGCATTTTAATCAGTTGTTAAAAGCGTTCGACACATCAGAAGTTATTCCTAACACCTGAGCGTATCAAGTATTTCATCCAAATCGATTTTTTTCATAAATCTTTTTCTAACAACTTAAGAAAACTGAATCAAGAAACTATTTATCCAATAGAATCAAGCAATAAGCATAGAATAAAATACCAAAACCAATAGATCAAAATACCATATATATATAAATACAAAACCAATATATGTTGGGCTCAAATCGACTACATCTAATCCCAGAAAGAGGTTTAGCTACTTATGTTAGTCATTACAAACTACAAAATCAGAGAAAAGGAGAAGAAAATAGCTTCTGTGACCTTGATAACCTTTCATAAAAGAGAAATGAAGAATCTGTTGTTTAATGTTCCAAGCTCTTTAAAAAAAAACTCAAGCTTTTTCTTTAAATATAAATGGCCCCGCTCAAGCGAGGGCCACTTGCAGGTGTTGAGTGAGCTGCTTTGGTCTTCGAAGTCTGGCTTAAGCGAGCATAGTCTCGCTTGAACGAGAAACACCTTGATCATACTACTCTATTTTCGCTTAAGTGGAAAGTCCCTCACTCAATCGAAATAATTCCCTGAAGTCTCTATCTCTTTCTTGCTTGAGCGAATTGGTTCTCGCTCAAGCGGCAGCAACAGCTCTAGCTTCTATAACATTCTTGCTCAAGCGAGCAATCCCTTGCTCAAGCGAGATTCCATTTGATGCTTTCTGGACAAATTTTGCTTGAGTGAAACACACCTCGCTCAAGCGAATACCTTCAGTGTTCTCTCTATCTCTTTCTCCCTTAAGCGATCAAAGCCGCACTTAAGCAAGAGGCTCACTGAAGCGATACTGACCTCGCTTAAGCGAGATACTCCATTTTTGCTTGAATTCTTGCCACTTTAACTTATTTCTTTCTCCAATTCCTTGTTAACCTAAATAAAAGTAGCAAAACATAGTTTACAAGCTATCATAACTAACAAAACCAAGGTTAGGGAATAAAATTTCAATTTCTTACTGATTTATCAATTAATTTGCTTTTAATTCGATAATTCCTCAGCATAGTTGTCCAAATATTACGGAAAATTATCATACAATGGATACTTATCACCCCTAGATTATGGAAATTGGCATTTGTTGAGGACGTGCATACTAAGGACAAAGGAGTATGTTTTGGGTGTAGGCTAATGATCTGTGAGGCATGGATGAGTAACGTGCATCGTACATGCATCATATTACATTGTGATTATGATAGAGGAAGCTATAGTTGGGGTCAACTAGGGGACAAACTAATCGACTTCATGGAAAGTAAGCACGACCAGGGTGATTCATCCAGGATGGCATAAAAAGTGATACGACGTAGGGTAGAATTGAGGCACCTTAGTGTCCTTTGACTTGGGCAACATGTTACCATTGACATGGAGAACCGATCTTAAAGTGTGTCGTTTTTTAGCCTGCGTGGCTATCAGGACTATGATTTAGAATATGTGTTCCGTTTGTGTACCCTAGTTAGGATCAATGGTCTTCGGTCGCTTTTGTGTGATTTTATGATTGATATTGGGCCCACATGCACAAACATCATAAAACATAGTCAATGATGAACGAACCCAAGCATTTATACTCATTTGATTAACTTGATAAGCTGATTGTAATCTTATGCAATAGGGTGTTCTGTTAAATCGTTGGAATGTATTAGTCGAATGGCTTGTATGTAAATCATTGTCCTGATAACATGTTAGAATGTGTTGATGTGTGATGATTGATGTTTGTACATCCTTGACTGCTATGTGTCCCACAAGTCGAAAGTGATGAACTCACCCGCTTGCTTGTATTGTTTGTGTTCATAATATATGTGTTTAGATGTCAAACCCTTGTTCGAACGAAGGCAATGCCTTAGTTTTCCTTGAAGTAGGGCCATCTCCTGAAGTTGGCATTAGAGCGATGCAATAGAAGCGTAGTGTCTGGGACAGGAACCTCACTCACAGGACATTGCTACGTATTGAAAAAATAAGAAGATGATTTTAAAGAGAGACAAAAGTAATGATAGCATGCTTAAGAGCCTAGTAGACTTAGTAGGTGCTCTAAGTTATCTTTTGCATTCTCTATTTCATGTACCTTGTAAGATAGACTGAGTAAGCTCCTATAGATGTAATTGTTGAACATGGTACGTGAAGTTTTACTCTATCCCATTGTCTTTTATTTACCACTTTACACATTTCGCTTTCTAAGTTACTCTCTGTACAATCCTTTCAAAAAGAAAAAAAAATCACTTACTTGATTATTTAAGGTAGAATCATGTTGGAATCTTATAAGACTTACCTTGAATAATTGAGGATGTTACATATATTAAATTTGAACAAATAATAATAGCTATAATTCCAGAAGGATTATAACACAAGAAAAAAAAAACTAAGTCCCAAAAAACCAAAATTTAAATATGAAAAGAATTATGTTATGATTGTTTTTTGTTATTATTTTATTTATATGATTTTAAAATTTAATCATAGATATATATACGTCAAGTAAGAGGTGATTCCTTGCTATTTGAAATTGAGTTTTATCCTTTTTTGGCATAGATATGGTACACATGTGGTAATAATTTTTTTCTTACAGTTGCACTAGTAAAATTTTAAGAGTATTAGTATACATGTGATTCAATTTGATAATTTTTTATTTAATTTTAAATTGATGTTTTTTACGTGATTATATTATCATCATATTTGATTATTAAATTAATGTTATGGTTTAAATTTTGAAAAGTAATCAAAACTAACCTACTTAAATATTTATAATTTTGAATTGTCATATAATAGGCAATGTACTGATTTTTTTAAGAAAGTAACATATAAATATTCCTTATAATACTTATGATTTAACATTTATTAATATATTTGCATTCGTTATTCTTTTTATTCTTTTTATTTCCCTATTTTAGTGACAAAAAATGTCTAATGTTAAAAATATTGAGTTTGTGGTTCTCAATATTATGGGGAATATTTATTTATCCTTGATATTATATGCTAAAATCTCTTTAGGTGCAAAATGTTTTAGAGAAACTTTAAAAAATGAAATAAGTCCTCTAAAAAAGATATATTTTGGTATAGTTCTTGAAGAACTATAAAAACATATTTGATAAATAAATTTTCAAAAACTTTAAAATATATATTTGATAAATTATGGCATAGTTCCTAGAGAACTAGGTGATCATTGTCATTATAAAGAAAAGAACTACAAAATTTAAGTTATGTCTTAGTTAAAAGTTAGTTCCTAAAAAATAAAACATTTGAAATTGTTTATGGTATATTGGATACCATTGTGATAAAATAATTTATCTTGTTACATCATGAAGCGTGATGGTGATTATGTTGAATTATTCATTTTTCTATATCATCAAAGTATTTTGTATGTTTTTATATATAAAGCACGTCATTTTGAAGCTTCATATACGAGAATATTAAATAATTATTTATTATATCATATATCATGAGGATCTTATAACTATCTCATGTATTTATTAACATATAAGATTTGTTTCTGATTAAATGATAATTATGAGTCCAAAAGTACCATAAAAAGTGATAATATAAAGAACAAGTAATTATTATAAAGTTTGAAAGTATAATTATTGTTTAAGTCTTTGTTTGATTTCACATGTGATTGGTCGACTACAATAGCATTTTATAGTTTAAATATATGTACACAATGCCATATATAATTAATTTTTATAAATTTTTACATCATAATTGAAAACATCAAATTAATCTTTATAGTAACACTAGAGAATTATTTTTGTTTTTTTATAGAACTAGATATTTAAAAGTATATTATATATATATAGTTCCCAAGGACTATACAACTAAAATTTTGAATATAGTTTAAAGCTTTATTTCTTGAAGAATAAATTGGTTGGAATTTTTATTTACATGGTTATTTGAAATAAATTTAATAAATTTATAATTTATCAAACCACATCCTAAAGCATAATGGTGAATATATATCGGATTATTATTATTTGCATACATCGAAGCATGGTATCTTGAAGGATAAAAGATTATAGTAGACAATTAATTATCGTATTATTGTCTTATGTATATAGGCAACATAACTATCGCTCAAAGAAATACATAAAATAAATTATAAAAGGGAATCTTGAAGTTATTCCTTGTGTATATTTGTCTATGAATGAATTTTGATTAAAAGCTAAGTAAATATTATGTATATAAATAATGATTGATTGAGTTTAGTAGTACCTGATCTGTCCTAAACTAGGGTCAAGAGATCCGGTGTCGAGACAGTCACAAATAGTGAAAGGATCACGTCTCTGAAGACCGGTTATGTGAGTATCCGGTCTATGTATCCGATGTCTCTTTATGAAGAGAGCGGTCTGGGTGTCCTGGAGGTCCTTCACACCGTCCTCACGCGTTGATGTGGGCGAAAGGTGGTGTCACCTGTGAAGATTCTCCGACGCTCAAGTCAGTAATTGTATTCCAAGTGAGGAATGTTTTCAGAGAGTAATCATAAGTTGGAAAGTAGTCGAAGATCCCTCTCTCCATTGATGAAGAGAGTTCATATACCTGATTGGCTCGATTAACGAGGACTTGTTAGTGGGGAACCACTAACCTCCACTAATATTATAAATTATTATTTTATTGTGCACTTGCCAGTATGATTGAGTCAAGTGGCTATTTTATATTGAGCGTAGGGAGTATGGGCTGGAATTAGGGGACAAGTTGATCATTCCCGTGAGCAGATTTTGGCTCGTAGTGTGGGGAATGGAATCTTTATACTCGTCCCTGTAGCAATGCCTTTTGTCTTCTGTATGGTGACGTGTATGTTATCCGGGGTCATGGTGTTATCCGGACTAACCGGTATAGGGAGAGCGCCTGATACAGAATTAGAGTTCGGATGTATACCGATGACACCGGTTGCACATTGGCAAGCTGTGAAAGACGTTGAAATATGTCTTGTAGAACGGATACCGGTATTGAGACCGGATCATATGTCCCCTAGCTTGTGTGAGGGACTGTATAGTTGTTCACATAAGCTATTTAACCTGCGAGAGGTCTAGATGCCGGTATTCTTATGTGGAAAATGTTTTCTTACATGTATATTATTATATCATGAAGAACCGTTCTTTAAATGAATGCTCCGTTGTCATGATGTTGTTACAACGAATTCAGACAAAGATTCACAGTACGAGAATGCCAAAAGTTTTTTGAAAACTGAAGACTCTTGAAATTCGAGTAACGGCTGTAAAGCATAAATTGCGTCGCATGATTAGGCATTAAATGCCTTTAAACACGTGCACGAGCAATTATTGCGTCTGAGGCGTATATCTCAGTAACCGTCGCCTAGGGCTTAATGGGCTTGCAATTTTTTAAAACTTCTGGGCCTAATGGAGAGGCCCTTTGGTGAATCGGTGTTGTTTTGGCGCCCATGAATTTGGAATGACTGTGTCGTTTGAGTTGTGAATCGACGCTTTAGTCGTGAACGACACATCCCAAGAGTTGGTAACCAAAACTCTTCGTTTCTTATAAAAGAAACACTTAGTGGATTCTGGGAACCACTTACTTCTGATTCCTTAACAAAACTCTGCAGAAATTTTGTAAGGACGCTTGCTGCTTGTTTTGTGAAGATTTTCTCTGTCTCCACCTTCCTTATCACCTTAGGTAACCACTTTCTTCCCTCTGTTATTTTCGTCTTCCTTTGTTCTGTTTTTTGCTTGAAAAGAATATACTTTAAGAGGGGGAGATTAGCTTCTCGCAACCCTAACTACCGTGGGGGGAGAATCCCTATGATTCTTCCGAGGGTTGAGTCATGTCGCTCAGAAAGGGGATCTTACTCACGGCGGAGAGTGACTTTTCCCTTCTCAGAGTCGTCCTCTGATTGTAATCGCTCTTCGGAAAGTGAGATGAGTAATGACTGTTACCCTTCTGACGATGTGACTTTTTATCGTAGAACAAAGATTTTTGTCCACGCGACTCGAACAATGACTGGAGAAGGAAACTCTGGAGATCAAACCGTTCTGAAAATAGTAGAAGGCTTGTACAGCGTTGTTGCCTCTCGGCTAAACTGGGAAGAACTTCAGGCCAAGTGGCCCTTCTGCTGGGTAGCTGATGAGTTTAAAAACTTAATTTCTCATCATGCGAATGAAGAAGGATCTTGGATTCAACCGAGGTTCACAGTTCATGCAGAGAAGGAGATAAAAAATGGTTCAGGGTGTTTGCACTGCTACCTACAGAACAGATTTGCCACGTCATCCCGGATGAACGTTCTGTGTACATGCACGACTTTGTATTTCATTACCTCGGAGTCCGTTTCCCCTTATCCGAGTTTCAGATGAGTGTGTTAAGGTTCTTAAATTGCGCACCCTCTCAACTTCATCCCAATGGTTAGGGACTCATCCGTGCTCTAGAAGTATTGGGTGACTATTTCAACTTCACACCCACCGTGGCGATGTTGTTTTATTACACTCAGGTAGTTCAGAGAGCAAACAAGCAAGGCGGTGTCAGTTTAGTCACACTCCAAACTCTATGTTCCTTCGTGAATTTTGAATCTTACACCGATTCGGCTAAAGTTGACGAGAAATCCTTCAAGTCTTTCTTCACTCGAATATCAATTAAAAAGAATAAGCCCGTCTTCTGGAAGAATGAAGAGGGTCTTAATAAATTTTCTCTGAGCTGGACTCATGAGCATTTTCTTCTGACTTCCCAAGCGTACTACACTCATCAATCTGAGCTGTCTATTGAAACAGCGGCGGTGTTATTCGCCCTTGAAGCATACTCTACTCGCTTTAAAGCATTTTTGTGTAGACGTCTTTTAAGTAGTTCGAGCGAAGTCCAGGATGAATATCTACGTAATTCTCATTTTATTTCTCTATTCCTCCTTTGTTGATCGTATTGAGCATTTCTTTGTTGCTAATACGTTTTATTTATGCATACAGGTGAAATAGAACAAAAATCTCCAGAGATGAAAAAGTTAAAATTCTTAAAGGCAGGAGAGAAATCAGTAGCTGGTGAGAATGAAATCCTGCCAAAGGAGAATTCTAAGAAAGATCGGCCTGAATTGATCATTCTGACCTCAGATGTAGAAGGGGAGATCCCGCTGGTGGAGGGAGATTCAGTTGGTGTGAATACGGGTCATCCCAGAATAATAGAGAAGAGGAAGAAGATTAAGAATGACCCTTCAAAGGTGAAAAAACATAAACCTTCCACGAGTCCGGAAAGAGCAAGGGCCTCCAAAGGCAAAGCTGTAGAAATGTCAGACACAGCTAAAGTTTTGTCCAGACTCCATAAGGGTATTCTTCCCGGGGTCTTCGGATCAAATCCGGTCTCCTCTCTAACTTCTTCGTTCCACACTCCTTTCCTCTCATACCGGGGGGTGACTCCAGCGATACTCCCTCAGCCGCTATACGAACTCCGGCCCACACCTAAACCTAAAGAAATTAAAGAGGCGTGTGAGGCTGGGAAATGGCAGCTAGCAAAACTTACAGGGATGCTTAATTCGCTCAACTTGTTAGCTGATAATGCTGCTGAGGTCGATAACCTGAGCGATAAAGTAGAACAGCTCAACCTCTCGGCGGAGAAGGATAAAGCTTCCTTAAAGTTAGCTAAGGATTGCCTAATCAAGTCTAAAGAGTTCAGAGATCTCATAAGCAAGGAGAATCTTAAGCTCAAAACCATGCTTAAAGACTTGGAGGGTAAACTGGCAGAGAAGGAGGAGATGCTTGATAAGTCAAAAGAAGAACTTCGTAGCAGTCAGGCTAAACAAGCTGATCTTGAAGATAAAAGCAAAGCTGCTGTGGAGGATTATTTTAAACAAGCAGAGGAGTGGTCCCAAAAGGAGAAGAAATTCCTCCTTGAGATTGAGGGACTAAAGGCTGGGAGCACGGAATCTGAAGGATCAAGTGGAGAACTTCTGAGGTTGCGGGAAGAATTGGCTGTGGCTAAAGCTGAGGCAAAGGAAGCGATTGATATATGCACTCAAGTTGCTGAAGAATCCTTTGGCCTAGCTGTACGCCAAGTTTTCCACCGTAACCCCACTGTGGCACTTAACCTCTATGGTATGGATCCGTTCTATGAATTCCATGGAGGGAGGTTAGTCGCAGTATGGGACCGGATTCCGTTGTTCCTATGCCGGAGGGCGTCTCATCTACAGGAGGTGCGAAGGCACCAGAAGAGGAAGCTCCAGAGGGGATCCCTAAAGAAAGGACACAAGACCTTGGAGAAGGGGAAGGACAGAAAGAAACTGAGGAGCAGGTTCCCCTTCCGTAGTCTTCTTATTTTTCATATGTAAAGTTGTGTTCCGGGATCAACTCCGGTTTTGACCAATTACATGTAATCTTGCTTTTTATGAATGAATAAATTTCCATTCAGACATTTATCTTCAATTCTTCATGAAGAATAGTATAACTCAGATGCATATATCCGTTCTGTATGACTAACATTGACATCGGATTGAAATAATTACCTTAGAAAATTAGATCATATAAGATAGATAAATTTAGAACGGAGAGATATATACATGAATACTGTCCCCAAGTACAAGTATGTTAAGAAATAGATACCTGTCATAGGGCATTAACTTTAATACTTTTTAGGGAGAGAAGGAGTCGATCTGTTGTTCATAGAAGTGGTGTCACAGGGTGGATGACTAGTATTAATTTGTATTATTCTCACTGGAGAGAAAAACGCCGTCCAATGTGAGATTATTGTTCCGAGCTTGGGGAACTACAAAGATACATAAAGATGATAGTTGGGTATTTTATCATAAGGATGATGATGGGAGTTTGTCTATGCCAGGAGTCACATCATCACATCACAGAATAGGTGATATAGAACATCCGTCCTGGGGAAATACATCTCAATCGTAAGAGTACGGATTGAGTCTTCAAAGACTTCCATCATAAGGATAATGATGGGAATTGAGTTCATCCGTCCTGGGCAAAGATATTTTAATCGTAAGATTAATTGTCAACGCCAGGAGTTACATCGTCAAATCATAAAATAGGTGATTGAGATCATCCGTCCTGGGGAAGTACACCACGCCAGGAGTTACATCGTCAAATCACAGATTAGGTGATTGAGATCATCCATCCTGGGCAAGTACGTTTCAATCGTCAGGGTACGGATTGAATTTTCAATTTCGTTATCAAATCCGGTATCGATGATGGTATCATCACTCTATTTGTCCTCTAGCTTATGTGAGGGACTAGTAAAGTGGCTCATATAAGCTACGTCATTTATAAGAAGTCTGGATACCGGATGATATACGTTATCACGTAGATATCTGTTCTTGGAACTAAGGTTCCATTGTCGTAGCGCTCCTTAGGACGGATTTGGACAAAGGGTTCTTTGTATGAGAATCCCAGAAGTTATTGAAACTTGCAACCCTTGGTATTCGAGTAACAGTTGTAACGTTTCTCATGATTAGACATTTAATGACTTTAATAACGTGGGCGAACCATTATTGTCTTAAATGCGCACGTCTTTATAACCGTCACTGGGGAGCTTGATGGGCCTAAATTTTAAATTCTGAGGCCCATTCGAGAGGCCTTTTGACGAATCGACGCTGCTTTCGCGCCTCAGGATTTGAAACGACAGCCTTGTATTTAGCAAAAAGGTGTCATTTGGTGGTAAACGACATAACTTTTGACCCAGTAATTAAGTCTATTGCTCCCTTATAAAAGGAATATTTAGTGAATTCAGAAATCACTTAGTCTTGCGTCCCTGACGAAACTCTGCAAAAATTTCGAGAAGACATTTCTGTTTGCTTGTGTGAAACTTGATTCACCTTCTTTCTTCATTCTTAGGTAACCTTTTCCTTCGTCTTCTCGTATTTTCTTTTAGTTTTGCTAGCTCGAGCCATGTTGGCCTTAGGGGAAGAGGAGGAAGAGCCTTGTCTCGAGCTCCCTCAAGTCGTGGTGGGAGGATCCCTGTGATCTCCTACTCAAAGCCACTTCATTCAGAGAGGGAGGCGTCGCCCTACTCAAGGCGAAGGGTGATAATACCCTCTTCAGAATCCTCTTCTAGTGAGAGTGAGGAGAGCGTTGATTTATACCTCTTTGATGATGTGAGTTTTTACCGCAGCCTGAAGGCTTTTAAATTAGCTGTAAAGAAGATGACCAAAGAAAGCACCTCTAGTGGTGGAGCACCTTCTCAACAGTATATCTTGAAGACAGCTTCTGGACTATGTAATGTAGTTGCACACCGGATTGACTGGGTAAAGTTCTAACAGAAACATCCATATAGCTGGGTGGCTGATGAATTTCGTGACACACCGTCCATCCATGCTAGGGAGGACGGAGCAAGGTTGAAGCCTCGCTTCACCGTCTTTAAAAAGGAAAAATACAAGGAGCGTTTTATGGTGTTGGCTTCCCTTCCTTCAGAACGGATATGCCATACGCCGGATGAGAGGTCAATATACATGTATGACTTCCTCTTTTTGAATTTAGGTGTACGTCTTCCTTTGACAAAATTTTAAATGGGGGTCTTGAGGTTTTTGGACTGCACCCCCTCTCAACTTCACCCCAACGGATGGGGGTTGATCCGTTCTCTTGAAGTGCTTGGGGAGCACTTCAACTTCACGCCGACGGTCGCTATGCTTTTCTATTTCACACAAGTGGTCCGTCGTGCAAATAGGGAGAAGGGAGGAGTAAGTTTGATAACCCTCCGGACTCACTCCAAGATCATCAACTTCGAGTCCTACACCAACTCCGCCAAAGTTGATGGGCGTTCCTTCAAATCTTATTTCACCAGGATCCGTGTTAAGCCTGAGGATCCAATTTTTTGGTTAAACAAAGAAGAAATAAATGAATTTCCTGTGGCCTGGACCCATGAGCATTTTTTATTGACCTCCCAGGCCTATTATACTGAGGAGGATGAATTATCACCAACTTCGATATTCATCCTGTTTGCTCTGAAAGCCTACACCGCCGTGCATAAATCCTTCTCCTGTCGGTGCTTGTTAGGGTCAAAAACTACTCGCGAGGAATATTTGCGTAATTTCCTATCATTTCCTATTGTTGTCGTTCTTAATATATCTTGAAATCTTCTGTTATTAATTACCTTCCTGTTTTGATTATACAGTTGAGATCGAGACAGAATCTGAGGAGATGAATAAATTGAAATCGCTAAAGGCTGGAGGACAGTCTGTGGCTACCAAAAATATCATCCAGCCGAAGCGGAATTCCAAGAAGGCCACCAATGAAACCATCATCCTGACTTCCTCTGCTGGCGATGATATCCCCCTGATAGAGGGTGAATCTGAGAATCCTGACTCCAGAGTTGAAACGAAGAAGACCGGAGAAAGGAAAAAGAAGATAAAGCACGATATCTCCCAGCAGATGGAGTCATAGCCCCCTCCTAGCAAAAAGGCTAAAACTTCTGATAGAGGGACCGGTGCTGAGGCTTTAAAAGGGAAAAAGTCAAAGAGGCCGGCTTCAGGTGTCCCCAGTGACACCGTTACTTTCGACGCCAAACCAATAACTACTTACTTTGCGCCCAGGGTTTCTTGCCCCCCTCCAGGCAACTCCAATCTTGCCCCATACCTAGTGTATAAGGGTCCAGTGCTTGAGTGCATCCCTGATTCTCCATACAAGCTGAAGACTTCGTTAGAGCCTGGAGAATAACTCAAGCTTGTGACGCCGGACAGTGGCAATTGGCTGAACTGTCTGGTCTTCTGAGGTCGGTTCGCAGGCTTTCGGAAGATAATGAAAAACTTAGCAAATTGTCGGGCAAGGTTAACGACCTTACCGTTGCCTCGGCCAAGGACAGGGCAAACATTCTCCGCTTGGAAAGTCGGTTAAAGGCTTCCAAAGATGAGGGAGATCAAAAAGACGAAGAAATCTCCAGGCTAAAATATCTTGTCAAGGAGCTGGAGACCTAAGCACTTGATCAGAAGAAAATCAATTCCGACCTCCATGTCAGCGTATGTACGGAGAAGGAGCATTCTGCCAAGCTGGGGGAGGAATTGAAGGCAAACAAGATCGTCTACTCCCAAGGAGCTGAAAACTGGGTTCGTAGGGAAAAGGAGCTGCTCTTGGAGATTGAAAGTTTAAAGTTGGCGAGTTCGAAGGACGACGTTAACGCTCTGAAACCGAATTTGACTGCTGCCAACGCCCGAGCGAAAGAGGCTGTGGATATTTATGTCCAAGCAATCGAGGAATCTTTCGGGTTGGTTGTACGTCAGATTCAATACCGGAATCCCAAAGTAGAACTTAATTTGAACGGTATTGATCTGTTTTATGAGTTTCATGGAGGGAAACTCGTAGCTGTTATTGACGATCGTCGGGAGGATCCACCAAACACTAAATACGAGCTGGCTCCTCTTCCCGAAGGCCAGTCAATGGGGCCTTCTCTCCTGGCTCCTATCCCCAAGGGACCAACAACGAAGGAACTACTCCTGGTGATGGGGGAAGCGAGGCCGGAGGTAAAGGCAAAGGAAAGGGCAGAGAGACAAGTCAACAAAGATAGTGCCTTCCTTGTCTTATAGCTTTTATTAAATCAAATCCGCTGTGTTCCGGGATCAGCTCCGGATTACTGAATCAATTCACTTGTGTATTTTGGGATTTAATCAATAAAATGACAACGTCTTTTACAAGTACTTCGATAAAATCATTGTATGTGTAATGAACTAATCCAGATTTAGATGCGTAGAAACTAAATCGGATAGCAACAAACAAGTACTGTCCCCATGTATGGATACTTTCAATAACTAAAGGCTTGGTCTGATAGAAAAGATAGAATCTCTTTTGTTGTATCGACATTTTTGTATGATGAAGTCGTTTACTTAAATCACACGTTTGACATACACAAGCCTGGTAAAAAATGTACCTTAATCTTCTAATGATTAGGCTTTCAATTATAAGTACCATAATGGGGACTGCCGTTGTGAGGAAACGCGTTGTCATCATGAGGTCGGCTTGCAGTGTTAAACTTGAAGGGAAGTAATCGTGAGAATGTTTTACTAAGTGTTCATCCCTCGAAATACTTGTTAGCCATTGGATACTGTCCCCAAGCATTATTGAGTGATCAGTTCCGAGTGAACATTTGACTCTGAATGAGTGATTCCAAGTAAATGTTCGACTCTGAATGAATGACTCCGAGTGAGGCTGGTTCTGGCCATGTCACCCGGGAAATTCCATTACCCGTCGTGTTGCTCAGTAAAAGCATGTATGTTTTGTCTGAGTCTTATTTTTATGTCAAAGATGGGTATTTTGTCTTGAACAAATTCTGATTGGTACTTCTGAGTGGAAGTTCTTCTGAGCGAGAACTCCAAGTGGGAGCTCTTCTGAGCGAGAGCTCTGAGTAGAAAGTCTCAGATTAATTCTTTCTGAGAAAAAGCTCTCCGAGTGATCCTTCAACCGCACTCGGTTTGATTGTATCAACTACACTCGGAGTTCAATTTAGTCTTACAATCCGAGTTTTCATTCAGGCTCGATTTTTCTGAGTGCAACTTTCCCGAGTGGAGTATTTCCGAGTACAACACTACTAATTGGGATTTCACCGAGTGAGACGTTTTCGACTCCTCGTGGTATAGCACCGAGCGAATAGTTTTCGAGTGGGCTATTTTTTTAGGGGAAGTACCTTTGGTCAAAGGAAGGTTCTGACTTTGAATGAATACATTTTGGGTAGTAATATTCCCAAGTAAATAATTGCTGATTGAAACTTCGAAGTGAAATATTTTCGACTTAAAGAATTCACGAGTCGGACACTAAATTTGAAGTGTTTCCGAGTAAGGAATTCTAAGGAAAATATTTCCGAGCAAAGTTAATGAGAATGATGATTGATTCTTTGCGAGTCGGATTTCAATGAAATATTACCGACTGAAGAATTTTAAGAGTCTAGCTTCGAACTTGATGTGTTTCCGAGTAAGGAATTCCAAGGGAAAGTACTTCTCAGCGATTTTGAGTAATCTCCGAGTGTGACACTTTAGCGTAAGATTACACTAAGTGAAACACATCCGAATAAGATAGCTCCGAGTGAAGCATTTCTGAACGGGATATTCTTGAATAAAACATTTCTGAGCGAGATATGACCAAGTGAAATATCTCTGATTCTCGCGTGGCATGGCACCGAGTGGAGAATTTCTGAATAGGAAAAACCCTGAGTGAATAGGATATCACCGAGTGCAATATCTCTGACTCCTGCATGGTGCGGTACTAAATGAAGAATTTCCGAATAAAATGCTTTGGGTGAATACGCCTCAGATAGAGACATACCCGAGTGAATTATTCCTAATTGCAACTTCAAAGAGATAATAAGGATTCCTGAGTCGAGCTTCGATAAAACATTGCCGACTGGAGAATTCATGACCCTGACTTTGAAGTTAAAAATGTTTCCAAATAAGGAATTTTAAGAGAAAGTATTACCGATTGAAGAATTTCCAAGAGAAGTGCTTCTAGGAAATTTGGAGTTCGACATAGCTTACTTGTTGTATTTGGAGTTTGGTTTGATCCTACAATCCAAGCCTTTCATTGGGGTTCGGTTTTGATCCTACAACCCTTGTCTTCAATGGCGTTCAGTTTAATCCTACTAACCATTCTTCAATCGGTGTTAGGTTTTACCCATTCACCATTCTTCACCGACGTTCGGCCAAACCTACTAGTCGTACTCAGAGTTCGGTTCAATCCTACAATCCGAGTCTTCGACACGGGGTTCAGATCAGGGCTAATCCTGAACCTACTGCGCCCGTTACTCGGGGTTCAGCGTGGTCTTGAAGAAGAACCAGCTTACTGTGCCCAAGCCTTCTCCGGTGTTCGGCCATACCTACTAACCGTACTTGGAGTTTGGTTTATTCCTACAATCCAAGCCTTCAATGGTGTTCAGCCAAACTTACTAACCGTACCTAGAGTTTAATTTAATCATACAATCTGGGCCTTCGAATGGGGTTCGGTACAGCCTTATGAAAAGGTCTGATCCTACTGCGCCCTTTTCCTGGGATTCGGTATAGTCTTTACAAGGGGACCAATCCTACTGTGCCCAGGTCTTCAATTATTCACACATATTCGAGGAGTTATATCGTCAACTACAGAATAGGTAGTTGAGATCATCCGTCCTGAATACATTTGTGTACGCCGGATAGACTAAAAATCATAGCATAAGAAAAACTCAAAAGAGTTAAGTTGGTGTATGAGATTCTTATTGAACAAAAATAAGAATTACAATAAAAGCGTAGCTGGGATCATGATATAAAGATTTCTCCGTTAAACAATCTCAAGTGAGGAGAGAAGAGTTTGTATCATTCCAGCAGCTAGCTGTAATAAATGCGTAAGTTCTGGGTATTCCATTTGTTTTGGATTGGAGTGCCATCAAGGTTTTCAAGGCGGTAAGAGCCTTTGCCAGCAATCTCAGATACCCTGTATGGGCCTTCCCAGTTTGGGGCTAGTTTGCCTTGATGAGCGAATTTGTTTCCCATACTTGCTTTCCTCAAAACCAAATCTCCAACGTTGAAATTCGTTGATTGGACTCGTTTGTTGTATCGAAGGGCGACTTTGGCTTTGATGGCCTGATCTCTAATGAATGTGTCTTCTCTGAGTTCTTGTATGACATCCATTTCTGATGCCAAGTTAACGTTATTGCTTTCTTCAGAGAAGTACTTAACCCTAGTAGAAGCAATTTGTAGTTCCACAGGTATCATTGCCTCCACCCCATAGGTCAGGCGATATGGGGATTCATTGGTGGAAGAATGAGGCGTTGTCCGATATGCCCAAAGGACGTGGCACAACTGGTCTGTCCATCCGCCCTTGGCCTCACCAAGACGTTTCTTCAGTCCTTTCAGCACCTCCCTGTTGGCCACTTCAGCTTGGCCGTTAGTTTGGGGATGTTCGACGGAGGAAAATATCTGGGTTATTCCTAACCCCTCGAGTAAATCTGTAAATTTTCTGTCCGTGAATTGGGTGCCATTGTCTGCAACAGCCCGTGATGGGACTCCGAATCGTGTTATGATATTTTCATACATAAAACGATGAGTTTGGGCTGAAGTAATATGTACCACCAGCTCTGCTTCAATCCACTTAGTGAAATAATCGACCCCTACAATAAGATATTTGATGCCCCCAGGAGCAGTTGGGAAAGGGCCTAAAATATCCAATCCCCATTGGTAGAACGGCCATGGAACAGCGGATGTGAAGAGCTCTTCTGCCGGTGTGTGGTGAAGATTAGAAAATTTTTGGCAGGCATCGCATTTCTTGACAAAGTCAATGGAGTCCTGCTTCATCGTGGGCCACCAATATCCTGCTCTGAGGATTTTTCTCATCAGACTTCTTCCTCTGGCATGGTGCCCACATTGTCCTTCATGCACTTCCTCCATTACTCTTTGTACCTCATTCTCTCTCAGACAAATTAAGTAAGGTATGGAGAGTGCCCTTCTGTAAAGGTTACCATCAATCATAGTGAAGTATGGCAATTCCCTCCTAATCCTTTTCTTTTCCTTCTCATCTGTAGGAAACTGCCCATCAGCCAAATAACGGATGTAGGGGGCCATCCATGTGTCACCGTAAAGGGAATTGGTCATTATGGCATTTAGAGAAGGGAAAAGAGGAATGCTGGGCGATGTCAGTATGCTCTGGACCAACGTTGTGGTGTTGCCTGGCCTTTTGGTGCTCGCCAATCTGGAAAGTATATCCGCTCTGGTATTCTCTTCGCGTAGAACATATTTAAATTCTATTCTTGAGAATTTTTCTCTCAACTCCTTGACACAGTTTAAGTACAATTGGAGTTGAAGCTCAAGAGCTTGATAATCTCCCAAGATCTGTGAAATCACGAGTTGTGAATCACTGCAGAGCATCGCCTCAGAAGCTCTAATGTCAATCGCAGCTCGTAGCCCAGCCAAGCAAGCTTCGTATTCAGCTTGGTTGTTGGAAGTTTTGAAATTAAAATGAAGGGAGATCTCCAAGTGTACTCCGTCATCACTTTCAAGAACTACACCTGCACCAGAGCCCCTTTGATTCGATGAACCATCAACATAGATGGTCCAATGAACACGAGGTGTAGTTGGATCTATCCCTGTCATTTCCATAATAAAATCGGCTAGGACCTGAGCTTTAATAACGCCTCGAGGTTCATAGGATATATCAAACTCTGAGAGTTCAATGGACCATTTGATCATCCTACCAGCGAGGTCATGCTTGATTAACACAGAGCGGAGTGGTAGGTCCGTCCTTACCATGATTGGATGGGCATGGAAATATGGACGTAACCGTCGAGAGGCCTAAACAACAGCGAGGGCGGCCTTTTCAATCTTTTGATACCGGATCTCAGCACCTTGTAATGTTTTACTAGTGAAGTAGACCAGCCTCTGTCCATCAGGAGTTTCCTTGACTAAGGCTACGCCCAAAGCTTCATCTGAAATAGCCAAGTATAGGATAAGTGTGTCCTCGGGGTCAGGCTTCGTTAGAATAGGAGGTTTGGACAACACCTCCTTAAGCTCTTGAAATGCTTGTTCTTGTTCCTGTCCCCACTCAAACTTCTTGGACTTTTTCAGCACTTTATACAGAGGAATTGACCTGTGGGCCATCTTTGGCATGAACCGTGCTAAGGCTGCTACTTTGCCATTCAGAGATTAGACTTCCCTCAGATTTTTCAGACTCTGCAACTTGAGAATGGTTTGGCATTTCCCTGGATTGGCCTCGATACCGCGTTGAGTTAACATGAAACCCAAAAACTTCCTAGCTGGGATAGTGAAAGTGCATTTCAATGGGTTTAGCCTCATGTTAAATTCTCTCAAGCGGATAAACACTTGGCGTAGGTCTTTAATATGATCACCTCCAACCGATGTCTTAGCTATAATGTTGTCGATGTATACCTCGACAAGCTTGGTGTGCATGCCCTCAAACACCTTGTTGATCATGCGCTGGTATGTGGCCCCAGCATTCTTCAGGCCGAAGGGCATAACGGTGTAGCAAAAGACACCACGATCATTGATGAAAGTTGTCTTCTCTTGATCCTCCTCGCACATCAGAATTTGGTTGTAACCTGAGTATGCATCCATGAAGCTCAGGTACTGATAGCCAGAAGAATCATCTACCATTCGATCTATGTTAGGAAGAGGATAAGGATCCTTTGGATAGCAATGGTTGAGGTCCACATAATCAATGCACATTCTCCATTTGCCATTAGCTTTCCGAACCATTACTACATTTGAGAGCCAAGAGGAATAGCGGATTTCCTTGATAAATCCAGCCTTCAGTAATTCCTCAGTTTGTTGGCAAGCTGCTTTCTATTTTTTTGGTCCCAATCTTCTCTTCTTTTGGGCAATCGGTCTCGTCTCTGGGTAGACGGATAATTTATGATAGCAGAAAGCAGGATCTATACGAGGCATATCGGTTGTAGTCCATGCAAAAAGATCTTTAAACTCCTAAAGAAGCATCAACAGTCACTGCTCCATTTCTGTTTCTAGCTTGTCATTAATATGGGTGACCTTTTCTAGAGAATCTCCTAATACGATGTCCCTGGAACTTCCATCTGGTGTGGGCTTTGATGGGTTAGACGGATCAATGTTCAATTCCGCCCTAGGGTCCAGATCGACAAGGCTCACAGAACCAGCAGCTGTCCCATAATCGTTGAGCTTCCTCTTTTTGTTGGATGCCTCCAACTTTGTCATATTTAGGCTCAGGTTGTAACAGTACCTGGCCATTTCTTGGTCACCTCGGATGGAAGAAACGGTATTGTCCTTATCAATGAACTTGATAAGGAGGTGTGGAGTTGACACGACTGCCTTCATAGCATTCAAGGTGGGGCGGCCTATAATGTCGTTGAATGGTGACTCAACATCAATCACCAGCACTCTAGATTTAACCGTTCTGGCCCCTGGCTCACCTTCAAAAGAGATAAGGGTGTAAATCTGAGTTATTAAAACCCATTCTTTTAAAGCAATTATAAAAAATAACATCACAGGAACTTCCCTGGTCAACAAGGATTCTTCGGACGTCCTTGTTGGCTATCACTGCAACGATGACTACAGCATCGTCTCCACTAGGAACGGTAGGACCAAAATCCTCATCAGAGAATGAAATCGCTGGAGCTTCAACCCCTCCTCTGTAAGGACGATTGTCTTTATGCTTTCCTTATACAGACAAAATCATTCTATGATGATTCTTACGGGCTGTAATCGAAGCTCCTCCCCTAGCGAACCCTCCAGCGATCATATCAATGACTTCACGCCGGCCTTGACGCTGTTGCTGAGGCATATCATCTCTATGTGCTATGTCATCGGTCATTGCACCTTTTTGTTTCTCTGCAGCGGAGAACTTTCTGACCGGATTACGGCTATTGTCATCCCCATCGTCTGGATCTCTTTCTCTTTTCTCATTCCGATCAACCCTGTCAAAGGATTTTTCTTTGAACAGGTATTACTTTAGTTTGCCTTCTCTAATTAACGTTTCGACTGCGTTTTTTAGAGCTTGGCATTCATCAGTGGAATGACCTGTCTGTTCATGAAAATCGCAGTACTTGCGGGGATTCCCTGATCTCTTCACAGGGGCTGGCCTCCTAATGCCATAGATGCTGAATGCTGGCCATCCTACCTCTCTCAAAATCATAGATGCCCTGGCTGTCAGAGGTGCATAATGGCTGAAGGAATTAACACGTCTTTCTCGAGGTCGAGGAGAGGAGTTGTTAACTTTGGGGTTGTTGAACGGCCTCTCCATGCGTTCTGACCTCATTTTCTCCTTATCTCTCCGCGGCTGTGAAGGTGGTGTTGGTGGCTTTTTCTTTGCAGCCATAGCCTCTAGGTGCATCTCTATACCCACATACTTTGAGGCTTTTTTCCTAACTCCTCAAATGTTATTGGCGGGTTTTTTACTAGTGAGAGAGCGAAGACTGATCCTGGCTACAATACCTCAATAACGATATGCAGCTTAATAGATTCTGTGAGGTTAGGAACCAGGGATGCTTCCTTGTAAAACCTCTTCAGGAAATCCTTTAAGGTTTCATTTTCGCCCTGCTTGATTTGGGCTAAAGTATGAGACGTCCTGGGAACATCTCTAGAGATGACAAAGTGAGTTTTAAAGATAGCTGCCATTTCTGCCCAGGAATCTATGGATCCTGAAGGCAAACCTTTGAACCATCCGAGGGCCACTTCTGACAATGTTCATGGGAACATCCGACACATCACGTCTTCGTCAGCCCCTAAGTACATAGCTTCAAATACGTAAGCATCAAGATGCTTAGTAGGATCGGTTTCGCCATTATACTTTCCAATGGAGAGTGGCTGAGTGGTTTGCAGATGCTTGGGGATGTGGATACTCATAAGCCTCCTTGAAAAGGGAACTTTGAGTTTATAAGTTACCGGGGGTGCTGTAATTAGCTCCCTCTTCCCTCGAGCAGCTCCATCATCAGAATCGTGGGTCTGTTCTCTCCCCTCAAATATGGGGATGTTTGAGTATTGGAGGGTTGTGGATTTTTCTCCATCGGCTATACGAGGAGTGTCTCTTGTGCGAGATGACTCCTTGTCCTCACTTTGCCTTCTTTCTCTTTGCAATTCTACGAGTTCTTTCTGGAGTTGACTGATCAACTCATCACGAGGATCGGGGCTAGACACTGGTACCATCCTCTTTGAACTACCCCCTTGAGATTTGAAGTTGAGCTTTCTGAAGGCGTTAGTGTTGGTTCTGCCCTCAGGTTGATTTTCCACGAAATCATGTGCTTCGCCTTCCATGGATAATCACTTGTTTTTTCACAGGATATGGGAATAACTTTATCGTGTCCCACTGGGCGTGCCAATGATCTGTCCTGAACCGGGGTCAAGAGATCCGGTGTCGAGGCAGTCACAAATAGTGAAAGGATCACATCTCTGAAGACCGGTTATGTGAGTATCCGGTCTATGTATCCGATGTCTCTTTATGAAGAGAGCGGTCTGGGCGTCCTAGAGGTCCTTCACACCGTCCTCACGCGTTGATGTGGGCGAAAGGTGGTGTCACCTGTGAAGATTCTCCGACGCTCAAGTCAGTAATCGTATTCCAAGTGAGGAATGTTTTCAGAGAGTAATCATAAGTTGGAAAGTAGTCGAAGATCCCTCTCTCCATTGATGAAGAGAGTTCATATACCTGATTGGCTCGATTAACGAGGACTTGTTAGTGGGGAACCACTAACCTCCACTGATATTATAAATTATTATTTTATTGTGCACTTGCCAGTATGATTGAGTCAAGTGGCTATTTTATATTGAGCGTAGGGAGTATGGGCTGGAATTAGGGGACAAGTTGATCATTCCCGTGAGCAGATTTTGGCTCGTAGTATGGGGAATGGAATCTTTATACTCGTCCCTGTAGCAACGCCTTTTGTCTTCTGTATGGTGACGTGTATGTTATTCGGGGTGATGGTGTTATCCGAACTAACCGGTATAGGGAGAGCGCCTGATACGGAATTAGAGTCAGGATGTATACCGATGACACCGGTTGCACGTTGGCAAGCTGTGAAAGACGTTGAAATATGTCTTGTAGAACGGATACCGGTATTGAGACCAGATCAGTACCATAACATGATATATACTAAATAAGAGTTTAAAAGAAATATAAAATAAAAATATATGATAAGACTAGAAGAACCATAACAAAACATTTGTCATATGACTCCAGAATAGTTCATAACAACAATAAACAAATATTATTTGACAAATGCACATGTTTTTAGCTAGAATTTTTACTTATATTAATGCAAACTAAAAGTTTACTATCATTTGATATATGATTAACTTGCCCTGTATTCAAGTTATAAACATACAGATCTGATATAGATAAAGAAGTTTTCTTTGCATATAAATATTGATGTTTCTTAGATTGTTAATATGTTATCAAAATGTTAAATTCCTTAAGTATTTTCAAACACACATAAAATACTTTCTCATATGCTAGATTACTATTCTTTATGTTGGTCTGGACAATGTTATTTTTATTTGTCTATATAGAAATAATTAAAGGTTCTAGAAGAGCTTATGTATTGTTATCAAGAGGAATGGAAATTTTTTTATAATTTGATAATACTGAAATTGTGAAAATTTTGAAACATGTGTTTTTAAATGGATTTCTTTAACAAAAGGTGTACACAAGAAAGATTATCTACACATTCTTATTATTTTTACTATATGCAAAGTAGTACAATTGAATTACAAACTATTGTAAATCAGAAGTTTGCAAATGATAATTTTGTTGTTTGACATAATTAGTTAGACCATCCTAGGTCAACCATGATGCAAAAATATAATTTAAAATTCATGTGGGCTTTGTCATAGAACTAAATTATTCTTCAGCTTTTATAAATTCTCATATAATGTTAGTTCCCTAAGAAGTTAACTATTTAATTTTCACTAATAAGTTGAAAATAAATTTCTCATATTGTGTTAGAAGAAAATAGTTTTGGGCAAATGTACCCACCATGTGAATTACTTAGGTATTTTAATGTTTAAATTGATGCATCGACTAAGTAGTCATATGTACACACAACCAGAAGTTTGTAAGGTTATTTGTTCACTTAATTCAACTAAGAACTTTGAAGTTCAGTAAGTCTACATAAATATCTTGTAGAATTAGAATTAGTGACATGTATTTGTACATGTAGCATTATTTATTTTGCATCAAGCCACCAAATTGCTATGCGGATATTCCCCCATACAAATGGTTTCAATTAGGAGCTAAAATTTTCTATCTAATAAATGTTAAAAGTGTAAATTATATAATATTACTACACCATATTGCACTAAAATGGATTCTTAAAAGAGATTGAGAATATATGTTGGTTATAAATTTCCTTAGATAATAAGATTATTTAAACCATTGATAAGAAATTTATTTATGAATCAAATCATCAATAAACAGGTTTTCCAACATTAAGGGAGGTATTAATGAAAGCAGTTGAGAATGAATAGGATTATAATAAATCATCATTACGTTAATCCTCATATAAACTACATGAACCAAAAGTTCAAATATAATTTTTTGTAAAATGAAAAATTTAGCAAGAAAATCATTAAGCTGCATTCTACCAACGGTTAAAACTCCACTTGAATTCATATCTCTATCAATTTCTTATGTTTGAAACATGCATGAAACCTGACAAAACTATCGATTCCAAAGTTAAAAATCCTATATAACAAAAGAAGCTAAAATCAAGATGGTCTTGTAAAGAATATGGTAACTCTTGAAGAGTACCGATAGATAACTCAAAAAGAGTTATTAGACATGATTGCATTATATATATATATTATGTTCAAGAAGAACACAAGAACTTGAAATTGCTGAAAAACATAATGAAATCTCAAGAACTTATGTTAAATGATAGAATCAAAATAAAGTCAACTTTGATGATATAGCATGCGGTATAAATGATTAAAGAATAAGGATTATAAGTCAAAAGTTTATAAACAAATAAATGATCGGCTAAAAATGAAAAGATGTTATTGAAATATAATCAAAGTGCTTGAGGAGCCAAAGTTTTAGACTTGAAGTCCGTACAGTTACTAGTGTAAAGTTAGTTATCACAAATGAGTTGTGTGGAATATGAATGATGAAATTATGATATTGTGGTGGATGCAGTCTGTAGCATCCTAATTTTGAATAATTAAGAAATTCTATTAAAATTTAAACAAAGGTATTAAAGTAAATTTGGTGGGTAATAATTAATAATAACCCGGAGATTTATTTTTTGGGACAAAAAGTGACACATTAAATTACGGTATTAGTCTAGTAAATTTTTAGGATTTAAATTGAAGTACATTTAGTTTTAGTGGTTAACCAAAAAGGTTAAAAGGTTGAACTACCCTTAACCAACCTAGATTAATTAACTTTTTCTTTTCCTCTTTTTCCACTCTCTCACTTTTTTCCACGTGCTATTTTTTCCCCCGTTCATTTTTCCACCTTTTCCCCTACTCACTTACTCTCTTTCTCACATTAACTTTCTCTTTTTCTCACATACCATCATTATTTTTCTCTTCTTTATTTTTCACTCTCTCATGAGCTCTCTCCCCTCCCTATCTTCATCTTCTTTTATCCCTTATCACCACACAAAACTGTGCCTTATCTTCTCCACTCTCCACCTCATTTTTGTTTAGCTTCATCATGGTGGATGCTTGTGTCATATTTCCCTATATTTCCAAGTTCTTCTTTTTCCCTCTTTCTTTCTTTAGGCACAGTGTCCATTGAAGGTGATGGATAAAGCTTGAAGCTTCACAAAAACTTCCACTACTAAAAAAAGACCAAATGGCAACAGCCCTAAGCCATCGCTAAAGCATCTAAATTCCGTTGCTAAGTGCATTAGCGAGGCCTTTTTGACAGCAAAATGGACGTCGCTACGACCATCGTCGTTGATACAACAGCGACGAGGACAACACCTTGTCGTAAATGTTTTGATGGCATGACGTCATCACTAAGCTGGTCCCATGGGTGGTCACACAAGTCGTTGCTGGTGTAACAGATTAGCGACGGTGTTTGGTCGTCACTACTATCTCAGTATATAGCGACCATATTTTTCCATCGTTACCATCTCAGTATATAGCGACCACGTTAGACGTTGCTACATTTCTATGTATTTAGCGACCATGGTAACGGTTGCTATGTACAACCTATTAGCGACCAAGTAGCTTGTCGCTATAGTTCTACGGCCAAGCGACCACCCCGTCCCGTTGCTACGTTACTTCCTAATAGCGACCACATCTATTCTGTTGCTACTATACAACCACTTAGTGACCGTGTTATTTCCGTCGCTAACATGTAGGTGGTCTTTTTATAGGATGATTATATTTTTGTCAATAAATTATTTTTTTATTATATCCGTTAAATATTAAATATTGGTTAATAAATTAAAATAATTATATTGCCTATTACTATTGTAATTTAGGGTTTTCCTTCGTTGAATTTTTAGTAAGGCATTAATAATATTAAATTGACAAATTCACTTGGAAAAGAAAATGACATAAAACAGATACTGAAATATCAAATTTGAGATAAAGTGTAAACAAAGTTTATATATAATTCTATATAATAATACAATAAAAATAAACTGTAAAAAGATAACATGATCACAATGCAGGGGGATCCTGTGGTGATGGGGGGACAGCTGGGAAGTGAAAGAGGGTACGGTGCCATCATCCACATGATAAGCTTCTGCTGTTGCGCTAGCTGTCGATGAGTCTCGAGAAACTCCTCGTTGGCCCGTCGTCGGTCCTTGCCAGTCTGTCGTCAATCCTCGACCCGCTCCTCCAAATGCTGCCTCCAGTGGTGCTTCTCCTGTAGCTCATTGTTTAGGTTCTCAATAACCTAAATAACATACCAGAAGCCCAAAGGAAAAGGAATAAGTTTTCCCCTTTTGGCAAGTTGTGTGCCCACCCCTCCCAAGCCAAATACCCTCCTTTTCTTGTTTACGCCGCCAATAACCTCTATAAAGATGGCGTTGTCGTCGGAAGAAGAAAGGGTGGGAAGTACCTCCCCCTCCAGTGTCAAAGCCACCAATTGTGCCTCTTTTTTGACCCTCATGGCCTGATACATCTCCTGCAAATGTGAAATAATGATAAAATTTAGGGTTTTAATTTGTAAATTTAAGCTTATGTAAGTTAAAATAAAATATCACTATGTCCGTTCTCTTTTGGTTAACCTATCACCGGCTTTGTTCTTCTTGGTCATTTGCATGACCTCATACAGTGAAGGCTCGCGTTGCTTCTTCAGCTCCTATAGCTCACAATATATTGAAATTATTAGTAGAAAACATGTTTGGTCATTCATAAAAGAAATGTTTAACAGAATATATTTACAAATCTCTTTTAATGCTAAGGATTGAAATGCTACCCTAGGTGTAGACAAGGGCATCAACATTGGCCGCTCTGTTTGCCTTGTTCCTAGCACTAGTCTGCTGGAACAAGACACCTCCCCACTTATGCACCAATCCATCCTAGTGTGCCTCGTGGATCCAACAAGGGTGCTCGCCTTTGTCCCTCAGTTTCCAAAGGGTACTCTTGATGATTTTAGAGGTCTTTGTGGCAAAGACCTTCCTAATCTCATCAATCATACCCTCTGTCCACTGATAATCACACTGTACCATGAAATGAGATTTCAAAATTAAAAACAAGTGTATGAATTAGCCATAAACTCATAACATATGGAAATGTTAAACTTACCGAGAAGGTCTCAAACCATCTATCTTGAACAGCCTTACCAGCATCTATCCAAGAGATGTATGGACCATCCCACTAGGCCTTTAGAACCTTAGTAATTGCTTTGGTAGTACTTGGAACATCCCTCCTAATTATTAGATGTTAATAGAGTCTTTATGCTCGGTTCGACTTACTATTGCATGTAAATAAGGTTGTAAATAAAAATTAATTCAAAGCCACTCAATGGCCATTCACGACTTACCTTGGGTTAAATGAAAGTAGGGGTAAAATTTTCACGTTTAAAATCCCAATAACGAATCATGAAAACCCCAAGCGGTGTTAATTATGATAACACTAAATACTTACACAAGAAGTACGAAATTATACACAAGGTGGAAATGGATAAAAATATACGAAAGCCAATGAATCTTTACTTTTTATGTTAAGAAAACAAGAGAGGAAAGCAAAACAGGATAATCTCGTTCAAGTGAGGTGCCACTCGCTTGAGCGAGCGCGAGTATGCATCAGGAAATAATTTCTTGCTCAAGCAGCCACTTTTCACTTGAGCGAATAACCAACAAAACCACACATGATACTCTCACTTAAGGTAGGGAGCCTATTGATCCCTTTCGGGGGTCCTAAAACCCACCAGATCATAAAACCTTTCATCTAGTTCCTAAATTCCACATAACTACACCTATTCCCATTAGCTTACCTAATATCAGGTTTCAATCATCATTCCTTACATCCAACCACATTCATACTCAATATACAGATCATACATACAAGACAATACTTATTAATTTTAAACAATCATACAATGACTTCGTGCCATACATACATATCATCATTCCATCATTCATGTAAACATTATATATTCATCAACACACCGCAATTGTCTCCATAATCCAACTAAAACCACAAGTCTAATTAACACATAATTCAAGCACACATCGGCTAATATCTCAAGTAATCTATTAAGCTATTACATAATTCATACTTCCACAGCTTTCTTGGCATCAGCTCCTCACTTGGCGCTTTCCTCTAAGGCATCCGTACCTTTCCTATCACTAGTTACTAAAAGAAAGAAAACCACAGCAAGGGTGAGTCTTTGAAAACAAAATCATAATTAATATAAAATAGTAAGAACAATGTAAAAGTAACAATTTCAATACTTTACCACTTAACTTCTAAAGTCCGCTACAAAGTTATACTCATGTTAGGTTACAACAATCATCATCAACATTATATTCTTACGCCTTTTACTAACTACTAGTTCACACATCATTATAATCACATTAGGAAAAACACCACTAACTCTTATCATAAAATATGACGCCTAGTATCTGGATACTAAAAAGGTCGGCCTTCAGTTGGGGGTCCTACTTTATACCTCGTGAACCCGACTTGGTCCGTCGAGCCCAACTTGACTCTCCACCTCAACCATTTGGTCCTACTTGACTGCTGGGTAGCTCAACTGGATCTCAAATGACTACGGGAGCCAAAAACGAGGGGCAAAACATACTGCCAGCCGTCCCACACCATATAATCACATAAATATATCTCAATTCACATATGTCTCTATCAATAATCAATAATCATCTGGGTGGCCACATAGACCAGGCCCCCGAGCATGCATTGCCTCAATATTTCCCACCATCATCAATCATCATTGTACTTAATATCAACATTCATCATAAACTTTCAATTCTATTCATCAAAATAATTACACACAATCTATACAAACTAATTTACCAATTAATAACATATTTTCATCATCAAGCACATACATATTTATCATTTCCTTCACATATCACAAACATTACATCCTTTTCGAACTTAATTATACATTAACCAATTTTAATTAATTATGACCCAAACACTCCCCTTACCTCGATTCCAAACTTCAACGAGTTGTTCTTAGTGTTAGTTATGACCCACGACCAAATTATTCACCACTCTACCTTCAATTCTGATACCCACTCCATCGGACGATCCATCGATGCTCGTTTCGGCACCTACGAACGCTAAAACATAAAATTCATTAACATTTCATCGCACCTATCGCCCTAGAAGCTATTTCCAGGCCTCCCATTGCCAAAAAATGCAAAATCATAGCCTCCCCTTACACATGCATCCTACGGTTAGAGAGAGAAAGAGAAGATGAAGGAGAAAGCTCAAAATTAGAGGTGTATAGGGACTTACCTCGAGGTCCCAACTCTAAAAACGTGATCAATTTGAAGTTTTGACGTGAAATCGCCCTCAATTAGAGCTAAGAGCTTACGGCAATGGAGGAGGAAGCAGGGAATGAGAAACTCGCGTGAATTATGGAAGAAGAGAAAATTGAAATTTAATGCCTTAAGTGCAAAACAATCATTTACCCATTTCTTTTTCCTTTTTCTTTCAAAACTTAAATAAAACTTACCTTTTAACCATTGGGTAACTTTCAAACTTACCATTGCTTATCTAAATCTTATTTCAATTTTAATAATCAACCAATCAATAAATTCATTTAATTCCATCATATTTAACTATTTAAATTTGTATTTATGTTAATTAATAATAATTCCTAAAAATATAAAATTTAATTTAAAGATAATTATTAATATTTTTCTGCCAATCATGAATTGAAATTAATTACCCGAGATGTTACACGACTACTATCAACAAAGTTATAATAAACAATAGTTAGAAACAATCAAACAATATAGACAGGGAAGGCTACCGAAATTTCAGTAGAGTCTCCCCTGTAAATCTAACATTTCTAAATTTGAACTAGTACCCTGTTACAAGCAGAAGATTTCCCAGTACAGTTCAATGTATACAAATACTAAATAACTAACATAAAACAAAAAATCTAGGTATTATATGAATTATAAGAATGAAACAAGTCATTGAACTACAAACTAACAAACTTAAAACAAACTATATAGTAATACATACTCGTCTCCGCCTGACACTGGGAGCAGAGCGGGTAGGGAGATACAGGAGCAGGGCTCGCCTCAAGGTTTAGGTTATCCAAACCCGGTGGTGAAGGAGTCTGTTATGCTGTGGTCCGTGATGGTGAAGAAGTCTGTTGTGCTATTATGGTTTATTGTGGTGTGATTTTCTCTGGTGATGTGGTCTATTTTGGTGTGGTGATCTGTTGTAGTGTGGTGGTCTGCTATGGTGTGGTGGGTTGTTATGGGGTAGTGGTCAGCTATGGTGTGTCAAGACGGGATCCTCTAGTCTGCGAACCACCACCCCAGCTGAAGTGTAGTCGACATCCTCTCATCTGTGGATAAAACCATGAAAACTAAGGTTAGTGGAAAACTATAAATATATGTATATATGTATATATGTTGATAAACTCATACTCTATTTCTGTTTTTGTTTGAAATTCTTCCTTAGTTTTAGTGTCACTATGGCTATCTGCTTCAACAGGGTCCTTAGTCTCCAAATAAACCCTAGACCATTTTGATTAGGAGACAACCTTTTTGTCAATGTGTTCACCCCCCGTAGTGGCAAGTTTATAATCTAGTATCACTCTGTACTACACCCGTCACTACATTGAGCGCCAACATAAAATTTGGAGGGAAAGAAAAAAAATTGGAAGGAGGTGACTATAGTGACCGTGTTAGCGATGGTGACGTATTAGCAACGGTGTTGGCGATGAGATTTTACATAACTTAGCGATGGTCTTGTAGTCGGTCGCTAATTTGGTAGCAAATTTCCTTTGAAGGTCCCCTTTACAAACTCGATCGTTAATTCGGTCGCTAAATAGCAACGGCTCTTTTTGGTCATTGATTTTTAGGAGCTCTTAGGGGTTTTTTTTTAGTAGTGTTCATTTCTAACTCATAAGGTAAATTCTAAACTTATGTGTACCTTCATTTTCTTTTCTTTGATCAAAATTATGAAACCCACTCCCCATTTCCATAGGTTTAAGTTGTGGTGGTGTGGGAAAGTTTATTATTAGGTGTTGGTACATTATCACAGTAGTGGTTTGGTGTTGAGTGCTCTGACGATGATTTTGTCAATTTTGGTAAGTAAAACCCTTTTAAAACTCCACCAATTTAGCTTTCTAGCTTCAATTCTTACATTTTGAAGGTTTATAAGTTACGAGAATGAATTTTGTTAATTTTTGTAATTTTTTAGACATAGGAAATTAGACGTTCGGAGGTAAATCGAAGTTCAAAATCAAATTTAAATGTTTAGAAATTGACCGAGGTATGTGTTAATGTACAGAGAAGGTTTATCGCTTAAGTAGCGATTAGTAAGCGTAATTAGATAACCAGGAGTTTATGTTATATTTGTGTAGATATGTTCCTTTTGAAAATTTACCTGGAAATGCTTGGTTATAGATGATTGTGTTGTTGATGAGGTTATATGTTAGTTTTTATTGGTATTTAATATTTGATATTTGATAAGGATTTTATTAATACCATATGAATGTATTGATGACTATGTTAATTATGATGTTCATGGCTCCATGAACTTGATTTGGTATGTGTACTATGATGGATATTGAATTGATGACTATGAAGGTTAGTAGAGCTAGGCTATAATGCCTATTCGGTGAGGTAGTGTTTCGATTCGCTTTCATGCATATTGCATTTTGGTTCATGACATAATATGCATATTTGCTTAGGTACAAGAGTTACAGGGTCTCTTGTTGCTTGCCCTGGTGAAGGGTTGCTCTTGAGGAGGAACTTTAAATCCTTAAAGACTAATTTTGTCCTTGGCACTTCGGTTTTCCAAGCGCTTCAGTTCGCTTTAGGATATCTACAAGTATGGAACTTTGGTTCGCATAGATATCTTGGATATCCACTTTTATGGCACTTCGGTTCATTATGGGTATTAGGGTTGTCTGTTCTTGTGGCACTTCGGTTTGTCTAGCACTTTGGTTGCTAATGGTTTCCCTTTTTTTATGATGTGGCCATTTTCCTTAATAAGTACTTCACTTTGCTTGGCACTTCGGTTTGTTGCCCACCCAAGTCAGATCTGCATTTCATGATTTATGCATTGAAAATGATATGGTTTTTTAAAAGTCCATGGCATAAGAGTAATTGCATTGAGAGTGTGAAAATGTAATAGGTATTAGAAGCTTAGATGATAATTAATGATGTATAAACTTGACAAATGAAAAAAAAATAATGGTCTGCTTATGAATTATGATGTATTGATATATATATATATATATATATATATATATATGTGTGTATAATATAATCTTCATGTATTGCACTTAATATCATTGCAATTGTTATTTACTACTTACAGTGGTACTCACTTCTCCAAATATCATTCATAGTGAATTTTTAGGGAAACGAGGATGCTTGGTGAGCTTGGAGACGGATTAGATGAACAATTCCATGGGAAGGAATTGGTTATGTATATGTTTTATAAATTAAGTAATGAATTATATGTGGTTATTTTGGAATGATTATAGTGTTAGTGTTAAGCCATAATGGCTATTTTGATTTTAACTAGTATGACTATGTAAAACCGTATGGGAATGATGTTATTTGATATGGATTATGTAGAAAATTTTGATGCTAATGATGCATGTGCTTTGGTATGTTTGATGTGGAAAACCTATGATTAGGTTATGAAGATGATGGCTAATGTAGTGTTGTGTGCCTTTTGATTTGGTGAGAAGATGCAAGATATCAAAACTAATAATGTGTGTGTGTATTATTGTAGAATTTGAATTGGTGTGATGACCTATTGTGTATGTGATGTAATGGCTTGATAGTGTTTGTCGCGACCGGGATCGCGGCGGCGCGGCCGACCCTCGAAACGGTTTTAAAATGATAAACAGGGAGTCGCCACCAATATTTTTTAGGATAAAATAGTGGAAAAACCTTTTGTTAAAGCACTGGTTATAAAAATGAGATTCCATGATTCGGGAGTCTGATTACAGGTGAGGAAGGTATTAGCACCTCACAACTGTCCGTTATAAAAAACGGTTACCTCAATTTGATAGCGCGCATTATAATTAACCCATTAATTATTTTAATTTCTTCATAAAAAAGAAAAATGTACGGAATGACAAAATAAACAAAGATCAACACAAAATATTTACATGAGATTAACAGGACGTCTCGTCCAAATTAATCTCGCTCCGCCTTTTTAAATAGATATATATAAAAAAATATGAGATTAACAGGACGTCTCGTCCAAATTAACCTCGCTCCTCCTTTTTAAAGAGATATTAAAAATATGAGATTAACAGGACGTCTCGTCCAAATTAATCTCGCTCCTCCTTTTTTTCTTTAAAGAGATATTTAAAAATATGAGATTAACAGGACGTCTCGTCCAAATTAATCTCGCTCCTCCTTTTTTCTTTAAAGAGATATTCAAAAATATGAGATTAACAGGACGTCTCGTCCAAATTAACCTCGCTCCTCCTTTTTCTTTAAAGAGATATTCAAAAATATGAGATTAACAGGACGTCTCGTCCAAATTAATCTCGCTCCTCCTTTTGATAGCAAGACAAAAAGAAACTCTAAAAATTAAATAAAGAAAGGTGGGCCCGACAGGAACTGTTTCCTGCTCCTACGTATTCTCGAGCTTTCGAGAAATCAGGGTCACGTAGTTCTTTAAAAAAAATCTTTTTTTTGACTCGGAACATGATGATGGAAGTTATTGAGATGGGGAACTCATACAAGACGAAGTTTTTCGCACGTGTACGGATCCTAAGGAGATTGTGTAGACGGAAGTGTTCCCGTACGACACGGTTTAAAAATGGAAATTTTTAGGCTAGAAAACAAAACATGTGCAAAACTTATTACTCATTATTTATTATTATTTTATTATTATTTTATTATTTTTTTTTTTATTTTTTTTATAAAAGCATACTATAAAAAATAATGACCTCAAAATTACATTACAATATTCTCTAAGAAAATCAATCTAGGGGTTTTAGTCCTCCATAATAACAACTATAAAGAAAAGAAACTAACCTGGAAATGAAAAAAAACTTTGCTGGAAAATGAAAAACTTGCTGGAAATGAAAAGCTTGCTGGAAGAAGAAATTGCCAACAGAGAAGAGGAAGAGGAAGAATGAATGGTTTCTTCAAGGGATTGATTGCCCGGAATTGAAGAACTTGCTGGAAAAACTCCAACAGAGAAGAGAAGAGGAAGAACAAATGAGGGAGGAATTTGTGTGAATGAAGAATGGTCTCCCTGAAGCCTTCCTCTTGGTGCCTATTTATAGGAATCAAAAAGCAATCATATGCCATAAAAAATTTCAATGGAAGGAGCACTCTTCAATAATCAATTCAATGGTGCTCCATGATCAGCTTGAATGCATTGTCCACCATCCTCAGTGCTTTGCCCACCATCCAGAAGCTTGAAAACGTGTTTCTGGGCCAATAATTCACTCATGAATCGATTCATTGGTGGGAGGAATCGATTCATGCCTTCCAAAATGCAATTCTGGGCTAAATTTACACGTATGAATAGATTCATTGGTGGGAGGAATCGATTCAACCATTCCAAATTCGAATGAATCGATTCAAATGGCTTGTGAATCGATTCAAACCTTAAAATTTCACTTCCTGGGTGCTTAAAGTCCGTGTGAATCGATTCAGGAGGGCTATGAATCGATTCAAACCACTTGGAATTGATTTTTTGGGGCTGTTTCACGCATGAATCGATTCATGCATGTGTTGAATCGATTCATGATGATGTTTGGTGCTTTTTCACTCTCCTTTTTACGCATCACAAACTTGCTCGCGTATTTGAGGGCTTATGCGTGCCAAATTTGAAAAAGAGTCCAACATGAAAGTTGTAGATCTTTCTCTTAGCTGTAATTTGATATATGGCACAAAAATTTTCATCAAGAAATGAGGGAGATATGACCCATCTACGAAAACTGCTCCAGAGTGTGACAGAAATACATTTGAAAGCAAAATAAATTCACTGGGCAAAATGGGTGGAGAATTAGCTTTTGTGGCCTTCATGAAGTTTGTAGATATCTCTGATGTGGAGCCATAGGAAAAAGAATGGGGTCATTTCAGTATCATATGAGGGAGATATGAATTTTTTCTTAAAGATGTGCAGAGCAGTCATGAAACTGGAGCAAGTCTAGGAAGATTATTAAAACTGTACCAATTGGTAAGGATTTAGCCTTCAAGGTCTTCACAAAAGTCGTAGACAATTTTGTTACGAAAATTTAGAGACCGGGTTTGCGCAAATCAAAGATCGTATGAAGGAGTTATGAATTTTCAAATGAACCATGCGCATAAAAGAGTACTCAAAGGATGGAACTGTACCAATTGGCCAGACAAAAAGAGGTGTTCACAGATGCCCCTCTTTACTTCTTTTTCACAAAAGAAACACGAAGCTTTCCGTGTTTTGAAGTGAAAATGAAGTAAAGATATGAACACCGATGTAGAGGGCCAAGTGGGACCTCTTGATCGGTATGGCAACTGATGGTGTGGGCAATCACGAGTCAGTGTGACCTCTTTTTCTTAAAAACGAGCATTCTCCACTTCTGTTTCTCTTCTTTTCTCCTCTCCTTTTTTGTTTTTTTTTTGTTTTTTTTTTGAACTCTGAATTGATCGGGAAAAATTCTTTCAGTGAGAAGATCAGGATTGATCCCCGGTAGACTAGAAGGTAAAGGGTGCCTGCATAGGTGAACGGAAAGTAAATGGGTGCCTGAATAGGCGGACAGGAAAGTGAAAGGTGCCTGAATAGGAGGACAGGAAAGTAAAGGGTGCCTGAATAGGCGGACGGAAAGTAAAGGATGCCTTGATAGGCGACTGGAAATGCCTTGATAGGCGAACGGAAAGTAAAGGATGCCTTGATAGTTGACTGGAAAATAAAGGATGCCTTGATAGGCTACTAGAAAATAAAGGATGCCTTGATAGGCGGCTGGAAAATAAAGGATGCCTTGATAGGCGGCTGGAAGATAAAGGATGCCTTGATAGGCTGCTGGAAAATAAAGGATGCCTTGATAGGCGGCTGGAAGATAAAGGATGCCTTGATAGGCGACTGGAAAATAAAGGATGCCTTGATAGGCGACTGGAAAATAAAGGATGCCTTGATAGGCGACTGGAAAATAAAGGATGCCTTGATAGGCGGCTGGAAGATAAAGGATGCCTTGATAGGCGGCTGGAAAATAAAGGATGCCTTGATAGGCGACTGGATGGAAGGGATTGAAGGGATCTCGGGAAACATCTTCTTGACTGAAAGAAAAGTCTGGGGTCCACTACATGATGGGCTTACTAAAGGAAAGAAAATCTGGGGATGATTCAGTTCAAGCTATCTTGGATGATTCGGGGAACTGCCTTTTGATTGGGAGAGAGAAGAAATGGGGGAAAGGTCTGGGATGAATACTCTAATTTTTGGAAAGATTAGAAGATTTAGGGGTACTACCTCAAGGCCGTGAGAAGAATCTGGGGTGATGTCCCAGTTAGGGCGGTTGAAAAGGCTTGGGGTACATTTCCTTTTGATGGAGTGAGACCCGAGGTGATGTCCCAGTTCAAACTTCCCAGGAGCATAGGGTACCGCCCTTGGGTTGACAAAAGATAACCACCTGGGGAAGATGCCCCAGTTTGACATGACCTAAAAGAGCTTTGGGGAATCTAGGGAGATGCCTCAGTTTGGAAAAAAGTTTGGAGAAACGCCTCATGACTGGAAAGGAAGAAATTTGGGGAGATGCCCCAGTTTGACATGATTGAAGGATTCTTGGAGAATGGTTATAAAAGGAATTCAGGAAGATGTCCCAGCTGAGTTTATTTGGGAAGCGTATTATCACTGGGGAAGAATTTGGTGGTTTAGATACTGCCTCTTGATGGAAAGTTTAGGATTCAGTGGGGAGAGAGATCTTGAGAAGTGCCGTCTTTGGCGAATGATTCCACTGGGGAGGATATTTCAAGAGGCACGGACTTTAGTAATTGAGGATGAGAGTTTGAAGGTGCCTAATGAAAGAGTAAAACATTGAAAGGTGCCAACCTTGGCGTTTTAAGGAGGGAATTTTGAGAAGTGCCAACTCGGACGATTCAAGGAAGGGATTTGAAGGGCTTGATTGGGGTGTTAGTGCCTGGCATGACTATCTGTGAGATAACCTGCAGAAAAATGGTCAGTAACGCAAAGATAAGTTTCAAAATTGGGTAAGTCCTGTGAAACCGCGACCCTTACAAGAACTCATGGACGAAGTAGAACGAATGAGGCAACCATAGCTTCAAAGCACGTGTCTGGCCAAGTCCCTGCGATGATCACCTATGATGAGGTCGAGTAGCAGAAGCATCTTGTCCCTTGCGACTTTAAATGTTTACCAATCTTCCATTTTACTTTGTTAAAATACATGTTTTTATCAGATCAACCAAATTCATAACACGTATCGAAGAGGGTGAACTTTATTCATGCACGTTAAACAAGTACAGAGAAAGAAAAATAAAGAAGGTAAATGAAATGAATGAGGTCATATAGGTCCAGAATAAATGAAAACGGGGAAGATTCATGGATCATCCAGTGAATCTCTGAGACTGATGAGAGCCTTAACCCCTATCACGACTTCATGTTCACCCTTCGACCTTGCTTTTGGAAAGGTAAGTTCGACAGTGATTCACGTGCAAGAGCTTGGACTCGTACTTCTTTGGGCCAGAGGATCATTTGCATTGCCAGAAATTTGACCCTAGCTTTTGCCTGAGCCGCCCTTTTCGGGTTTTCGACTCACCGGGTCACTCTAACTTTTGCCTAAGCCGCCTTTTCAGGTTTTCAGCTTAGCGAGCATTAATTTTCTTTTCTTCTCTTTTTTTTGTTTTTTTTTTAGTTTTTTTATATTTTATTTTTTTTATTTTTTTTTGTTTTTTGTTTGTTTTTTTTGTTTTTTTTTTTGATTTGCTCTGGCATCTCCTCCCTAAGCATAGTATTTTTTCACTGCATCTGTGTTTACAGGCATTGACAAATCCTGGCCATCCATATTAGTGAGTATTAAGGCTCCTCCAGAAAAAGCCTTCTTCACAACATATGGTCCTTCATAATTAGGAGTCCATTTGCCTCGATTGTCCTTTTGAATTGGTAAAATTTTCTTGAGTACAAGGTCTCCTTCTTGAAACTGTCGAGGCCGTACTTTCTTCTCGAATGCTCGTTTCATACGCCTCTGATACAACTGACCGTGACAGAGGGCAGTCAATCTTTTTCCATCAATTAAGTTTAATTGGTCATGTCGAGCTTGAACCCACTCAGCTTCTTCTAATTTTGCATCCATCATTACCCGAAGGGACGGGATTTCTACCTCAAAAGGCAAAACTGCTTCCATTCCATATACGAGGGAGAACGGGGTTGCCCCTGTCGAGGTTCGAACCGAGGTGCGATACCCATGCAGAGCGAAAGGGAGCATCTCGCTCCAATCTCTGTAGGTGACTACCATTTTCTGCACTATCTTCTTGATGTTCTTATTGGCCGCCTCAACCGCCCCATTCATTTTAGGTCGATAAGGAGAGGAATTGCAATGGTGAATCTTGAAACTTTCACAGAGTTCCTTCATCATTTTGTTATTCAAATTCATACCATTGTCAGTAATGATCTGACTTGGTAGGCCATATCGGCATATCAGTTCTCGCTTGATGAATTTGACCACAATACTCCTTGTTACACTGGTATATGAAGCTGCTTCTACCCATTTGGTGAAATAGTCGATGGCGACCAAGATGAAACGATGACCGTTTGAAGCTTTTGGCTCGATGGGTCCAATGACATCCATGCCCCACATTGAGAAGGGCCATGGTGCCGTCAAGACATTTAGGGATAACGGGGGTGCATGAATATGGTCAGCGTATATCTGACATTTGTGACATTTTCGGACATACTTGAAGCAATCTGCTTCCATAGTCATCCAGTAATAACCAGCCCTCAAAATCTTTCTAGACATGGCATGTCCATTAGCGTGAGTCCCAAAAGATCCTTCATGAACATCTTTCATGATTTCATTTGCCTCATCAGCATCAACACAATGAAGAAGGACAGAGTCATAGTTTCTTTTGTAAAGCACATCCCTATTTAAGAAGAAACCCATGGCGAGTCGCCTTAGGGTCTTCTTATCATTTTCTGTAGCGCCCTCGGGGTATTCTTGACTCTGGATATATCTCTTAACATCATGGTACCAAGGTTTCCCATCAGACTCCTTTTCCATCATTTGACAGTATGCAGGCTCACAGTGCTTCTTTACTTCGATGAGAGGCATATCGTAGTCACTACTTACTTTGAACATTGAGGCAAGGGTAGCTAAAGCATCAGCCATTTGATTGTCATCCCGGAGAACGTGATGAAAAGAGATCTCGTCAAACTCCTTGATCATTTCCTTGATGTGATCATAATAAGGAATCAATTTACTGTCCCTAGTCTCCCACTCGCCTTTCAATTGGTGAATAACCAAAGCAGAGTCCCCATAAACTTCTAACAACTTTACTTTTGCATCCAACGCTGCTTGGATTCCTAATGAGCATGCCTCGTATTCAGCAATATTGTTGGTACAGTCAAAACACAATCTGGCGCAGATAGGGATAAATTCCTTATCGGGTGAAATCAAGATAGCCCCAATTCCGTGCCCCAATGCATTAGAAGCTCCGTCGAATCTCAGGGTCCATTTCTCCTTTTGACCACCTTCTTCATTGAATAATGCCATGATATCTTCATCTGGAAAGTTAAATTGCATCAGCTGATAATCATTAATGGGTTGGTGTGCCAAGTAATCAGCCAGGGCACTTCCTCTTATAGCTTTTTGAGTGACATATATTATGTCGTACTCAGTTAACAGCACTTGCCAGCGAGCGATCCTTCCAGTTAGAGCAGGTTTTTCAAAAATGTACTTGACGGGGTCCATCTTAGAAATTAGCCAAGTGGTGTGACTCAACATGTACTGCCTTAGGCGCTTAGCGGCCCATGCTAACGCACAACAAGTCCGCTCTAAAGCGGAGTACCTCATTTCACAATCAGTGAACTTCTTGCTCAAGTAGTAGATAGCATGTTCCTTCTTTCCAGTTTCATCGTGTTGTCCCAATACGCAGCCCATGGATTTGTTCAATACAGTCAGATACAATATAAGTGGCCTTCCTGGGGCTGGTGGCACCAAAATTGGTGGTTCTTGTAGGTACTGCTTAATCTTTTCGAAAGCTGCTTGACAGTTCTCATCCCATCGCCCTGGTTGATTCTTGCGGAGTAACTTGAAGATGGGTTCACAAGTTGCCGTCAATTGTGAAATAAATCTGGCGATATAATTGAGCCTTCCCAAAAATCCTCGGACCTCTCTTTCTGTACGGGGAGGAGGCATCTCGAGAATCGCCTTAACTTTGTCGGGATCAACCTCTATCCCCCTTTCACTTACTATAAATACTAGCAGCTTGCCCGACCTTGCACCGAAAGTGCACTTGGCGGGGTTCAATCTAAGCTTAAACTTTCTCAAACGTTCAAAAAGCTTCCTTAGATCGCTAATGTGCTCTTCATCTGTTCTTGACTTGGCAATGATGTCATCCACATAGACTTCTATTTCCTTGTGCATCATATCATGGAAAAGAGTCACCATTGCTCTCTGATAAGTTGCCCCAGCATTTTTCAACCCAAAAGACATCACCTTATAACAAAATGTACCCCATAGAGTGATAAACGTGGTCTTCTCCATGTCTTCAGGTGCCATCTTAATTTGATTATACCCCGAGAAACCATCCATGAAGGAGAAAATGGAATGCCGGGCTGTATTATCAACCAAAACATCGATCTGTGGTAGGGAAAATCATCTTTGGGACTAGCCCTATTCAAATCTCGGTAGTCCACACACATCCGTACCTTTCCATCCTTTTTAGGGACAGGGACAATGTTGGCTACCCACTGAGGGTATTTTGCCACAGCTAGAAAGCCAGCATCAAATTGCTTCTTAACCTCCTCTTTGATCTTTAAAAGCATTTCTGGCTTCATTCGGCGTAATTTCTGCTTTATTGGTGGGCATTCAGGTTTCAAGGGTAGTTTATGCTCGACAATGCTAGCATCGAGCCCAGGCATATCTTGATAAGACCAGGCAAAGACATCACAAAATTCCCTTAACAACTTGATTAAATCTTCTCTTTGTTCTCTGTTTAGGGTAGTGCCGATCTTGACTTCCTTCTTATTTTCTTCATTCCCCAAATTAATGACCTCGACTATGTCTAGGTAGGGTTGAATCCCTTCATCCTCTTGCTCTAACAACCTTGTCATTTCAGGCGGTGGTTCACAATCTTCCTCACCTTCCTCATCAGCGTAATCAACTGGGTGATCGAAGTCGGGAAACGGGGTTGCGACCTCACTTTCCTCAAGGGAGTCACTTTTGGATCTGCAATTTAGTGTGATATGGCAAATAAAAAGAAAGAACAAGCGAGTAAAAAGAAGGGCTTAAAACAAGGATAAGGGGTACACAAAGAGTTTTTTTTTTGAATTACGATACGCGTTTATTGATGAAAATGATAAAAACAAGTTTCTTTCGCCTTTATTACATGGAAGGGTCCCAAAGCTTTAGGCAGAGCAGAGGGACGAATAAGTACTTAAAGCATAAACAAATTACTTTGGCAAAACATTCAAAGTCGTGGGGAACTCGATGGCCTCCCAGTTATCAAGCTCTTGGCCTGGTGGACAAGCAATCACAAAATCAACGCTATCACAAGGGTTTTCTTCAATGACAGCGACTTAGTCTAGAGGCATTAGTCCGGCACTCCGAAAGCTCTGGTAGAGATCACAGATGGGGACTCTTGCGGTATGAGGATCTCTGCCGGTAAGACGAGCAGCCCTTTTTTCCCTCTTCGCTTCTTCTACCCTTTTTCTATCGGCAGCCGTGGGCCGGTATCCTAACCCAAAACCATTTCTGTTACCAAGCAGGCGTATTGGTTCTATTTCTCCATTCAAAGCACGTCCTAGCCCTCTTCCAGGTTCATACCCTCCACGTAGCATAATCTTTGCCATCATTAAAGATGCACTTGGCATGCAAGCTTTTGCTATTGTGGCTCCTTCCCCCACATAGGTAGCGTTTGCTATCTCTAATGCTTGGAAAGAAGTTTCAAGGGCCTCTTCTGCTACCTCGATGTAAGGGGTTGACAGAGGTTTGCTGACCAGAAGGTCTTCCTCACCAGAAACAATTATCAGTTTGTTGTCAACTATGAATTTTAATTTTTGGTGTAGGGTAGAAGGCACCACTCCAGCAGAATGGATCCACGGCCTGCCTAACAAACAACTATAGGCAGGCGAGATATCCATGACTTGAAAAAGGACCTGGAATGTGCACGGCCCAACCTGTATGGGCAGCTCAATCTCACCCATAACCTCCCTCCGAGTTCCATCAAAAGCTCGTACTATCGTGGCACTTGGCTTCATAAAAGTCCCATCAAATGGTAATTTGGCCAATGTAGACTTTGGCATGACATTGAGGGACGACCCATTGTCAATAAGTACTTTTGCTAAGATGTAATCTCAGCATTTTACGGAGATATGGAGAGCCTTGTTATGCCCAATCCCCTCTGTTGGTATTTCGTCATCAGTGAAGGTCAAATAGTTATCTGCAACAATGTGCCCTACTATTCCTTGAAACTTATCAATGGGAATGTCATGACTGACGTGAGCCTCATTCAGGACCTTCATCAACATCTTCCTATGTGGCTCAGAGTTCATCAACAATGATAACAAAGAGATTTTTGCAGGAGTATGGGTCAGTTGGTCAAGCACTTGATATTCGCTCTGGCGAATAAACCTTAAGAATTCATGGGCTTCTTCATCAGTCACGGCCCTTTTGATCTCGCCATTGGCCCCTTCTTTGTCCACCTTGGCATTTCTGGTAACCTGATCCCTCTTCAGCTCTGGAGGGGTGTATACTCTTCCACTTCGGGTTATACCTCCTACCCCTACAATATTTGTGACGGACGAAGGAGACGGGTCACCTGTTGCCGGGCTTGCAACGATCACATCTGCGTTGTACTTCCAAGGGACAGCCCGAGAATCTTTGAATGCAAACAGGGTGGGTGCTTGAATAGTGATGGTTGGTTGTACAGAAACAGGAGCTACTTGGGGATTTCTGGTGTAAAAAATTGTCAAGGGCTTAGGGATCCGTGCCCCTATTTGTTCCTCGATCATGTTGACCTCATCTCCATGGCATTTACAGACCTGCACAATATAGCTGTCCATAAGGCTTTGAAGGATCTCACAGAAACCTTGATGTTCGGCAGTCTGTTCGCAATCATGTTTCTCACTCCAGGTTCCTTCAATTAACCCCCTTTCAAGCAAAAGGGAATGAACTACCCTCAATGGCATTCTTATGTCAGCAACATTCTTAACGCACTCCTCATCATTTTCTAAAGCGTTGACCTCTGAATTTCCATGGTTGGGCAGGGGATTTGTGGCAACATTTGGGCTACCTTCCTTAAAGTTAATCCAGTCGGCTTTGATCAAATCCCTTACTTTATACTTCAAAGCCAGGCAATTTTCTGTGGAATGCCCTGGTGCCCCAGCATGGTAATCACAATGAGCGTTTGGGTCATATCCCCTTGGGTAAGGAGGTTGCAACGGCCTCATAGGGGATGGAGCTACCAGACCTTTCTGAACAAGGATTGGAAAAAGTTCGGTGTATGTTATAGGAATTGGATCGAACTGCACAGGGGAGCGTTCATTGTTGGAATTTCTTGTGTTTGGATTATGATTGGGTGGTCGAGTCATTTGTTGTGGGTGATGGTATGGCACGGGTTGTGGTACTGGCGCTCTTACCATGGGTGGACGGAAGTGGGGAGTATAAGCTGTCAGGCTCTGAGTGGTAGCGGCCACATAAGGATTGGGAGCTTGAATCATAGTAGGAAAGAATGGTCTTGGCGAAGGTGTCTTTTGATTAGAAGAGATGGAATTAGTTTCTCCATCCCTTTTCCCAGGCACCGGCCTTCTTGTCATGCTTGCCCCAGATGAGCCCTGAATGATCTTTCCTGTTCGTATTCCGCTTTCCACTCTTTCCCCGATAGTCACAATGTCGGAGAAGTTAGATGAAACACTACCAATCATCTTGCCGTAGAAAGGTGATGGGAGCGTATCAATAAACATCGTGACTATTTCTTTTTCCGACAATGGGGGATCCACTTGTGCCGCTGTCTCTCTCCATCGTTGGGCATATTCCTTGAATGTTTCACTATCCTTTTTCATCATATTTTGTAAATGAACCCTGTTGGGTGCCATATCCATGTTATACTTGTATTGTCTAAGGAAGGCATCTGCCAGGTCCTTCCAACAACGGATATGGTTCCGATCAAGGTGAGCATACCATGTAAGAGCGGCCCCTGCTAGACTATCCTGGAAGTAATGGATCAAGAGTTGGTCATTAGAAGAGTAAGACGCCATCTTTCGACAGTACATCGTGAGATGGTTCTTTGGACAAGTCATTCCCCGATACTTATCAAAGTCTGGCATCTTGAATTTGGGTGGGAGGACAACATCTGTGACTAAACATAGCTCCGAAGCATCTATTAGTCCAAAACCTCCAGAGCCTTCCATCATCCTCAAACGCTCTTCTAAGATTTCTATCTTTTCCTTTCGAGGAGCTGCGACTATACGGGTTGCATCTTGGAAATTGGTCCCATAGGGGGTTCCGTATCCATACGGATAACCGAGTGGCTGGTTGAACTGAGGCAAAGCATGGGACTGGTTTGTTAGGCTTGTATTTGGTGAAGGGCCTTGGGGTTGGGCCATAGTCTGTGCAACATAACTCGGTTGAGTCACCTGGGCTCGTGTATTTTGGGCTTGTGTGTTGTAGGTCAGCTGGGTCATCGGGGCTTGTATATTCTGAGTTTGGTGAATTTGTGAGTCATGGGCTTGTGTGTTTTGGGCTTGGTAAATTTGTGGGTCAGGGGCTTGTGTGTTTTGGGTTTGGTGGAGTGATGGTATATTTGGCTGGGTAGGGTATAAAGTGTGAGGATTCATGGCTTGCTAGTCATGGGCGTCTTGGTTAGCGAGCGGGGGATAGTATCCTGGTGGAAGGCCATAAAGTGGAAAAGGTACTGGGTTGCCGTCAGGGCCGACAAATGTATGCTGTGCATAAGACTGGCCGTAAGGTGATTGGGTCTCAATGACAGGGTTAGATCTTCCAACATGAATGGTGACAGGGGGTGTCATTGTGTTTGGTACTTGGGTTCTTGCTGGGTCGGAACCAAGGGGGAGTGGTACAGTGGCAGGCTGCTGTTGGTTGTTCTCAATACCTGCAGAGGAAACCCCTTCTGTGATTCTCTTTTCCAGAAGCTTGGTCAATTCGGCTACTTGTTCTTTCAGCTGATTGAACTCGTTTCTGAAATCTTCATCCCTGATTTCTGCTTCGGCCATGAGTCTCATTTGGAGTCGAGTCGAATAAGGATGTTTACCCGTAATGTCTATTGTAAGTGAAAACACGAAATTGTTAAAAAAGAAAGCATTAAATAAAAATGGTAAACGAAAAATAAACAGTATGGTGCACAAAGTTATCGCGGAACTCGGCCAGTAACCTCCAACCATTCCTCAGAACGTCACATTCAAGAGTAATAAGTATGTGATAAATGGAAATTAACATGAGATGGTTGTGGAGACAAAAGAATCCTTCTTTCTGAATTTCAAAGTACATTACTGCTGCCAATTTTTATGCAAGAAAAGTAAATCAGCCATTCCTAGCTCGGGCAATCATGTCCCTCATTTTACAAATCCTTTCCTTACAGTAATCAAGGAAGTTTACAATTTCTTTTGGGGTACTAAGAGGGTTAACCATCCCCTCAGCTTGCTTAAGTAGGAGTGGGAGGTCTTCGAGGACTCCATTAGCCAAATGTGCCAAGTGGGCGAAGCGATTCATCCATGAATGAATAACTTCATCTTGTTGTGTTATTTCAGCTTTCAAAACACGGATAGCTTCACGACATTCTTGCTCAGTATCCATCGCGTGCTGTCGCTCGCTGTTTATCTCTCGCTGGCAAGCTTCTACCACCTCATTAAGCTGATGCTCTAATTGACCAACTTGCAATTGTAGGAGCTCTTTTTGTACCAAGGCAATTTGCTCATTCTCTTTGGCTTTTTCCAACATATCCCTCAAGAGTTGCTTGTCAGCCAACATAGTATCCCTTTGCTTGCTCTTCATCCTCAGTTGAGTATTAGCTGTTCGGAGGCATTGACTTTGCTTCCTCAAGTAATCTCTTTCAACTTTCCGCTTCTTTCCAATCTCTTTGATGGTTTGCTTACTTTCTGAGTTCTCCCTTTTTTGAAGGGCACATTCTTGTTGAGATTTTAGCAAGTCTTCCTCCAGCTTCTTATTTTTTACAATTAACTCTTCTATCTTGGCTTTCAAGGCTTCCTCTTCAAGAGTAGGTGAGGGAACAGGTATTCTTGTCGGGAGATGGGAGGGACTTTTGAAAGGCAGCTTAACAATGGAAACTCTATTCAGGATCCATCGGTAGTATTCGTCCTTCACGGCATGGCTTCGAGCTCCTAGTTCCTTTCCTTGCCTATGGACCATCTTCCATGCATTTGCTATATCCCGAATAGCAGAGGTACAATCTCCTTTTGAGTAGCGAAGGACAAAAGGAATGAGTGATTCTTCATCAGGTGGCCCAAGCAATGGATAAGCTAACTGCCGTTTGGCTATGACAGGGTTGTAGTTAATGCATCCTTGTGTGCCCATAAGAGGAACATTCGGGTAGCTTCCACAATGATGAATAATGGTGTCAACCTTCAACCATTGTGGATACCACCTTACTTTGTCAGCTGTGAGCCCCGTCAAGTGATTGGCCCATTCACGCCCGTTTTTTGTTACTAACTGGCATAATTTCAAATCAGAAATAGGACATTCAACTTTGCCGACTTGGTGGAAAACATGTGACGTGAGCCACACATACAAAGCTGGTAGACAACAAATGATTCTTTTTCCACCTTGTGTAGAACAGAAGTCCATGGTGTAATATATATTTGCCAAGATAGCAGTGACGGGATTTTCAGACTTGAATTTACGGGCAAGGAAAATGCCAATGGCATCATAATCTATGTAATTGTCAATGTTGGGGAACAAGATAACACCATAAATGGTTAAAGCCAAAGTATCCATGAAGGCTTCCCAATCTCCCTTCTCAGCCAGCAAGTGCATGTGCCTCTCAAAATATTCCCGATCAAACCCCAGGACTTGATTTCTATTTAGCTGCTTACTTCTTAAGACTTCCGGATTAATCCTTAGGATATCAGCAATGGTAAGAACATTCACATGGCGTCCAAGGTGGCGGTAAGGCATTTGTCCCTCTAGTGGCATACCCAGAATCTGTTCGAACTCCTCAACAGACGGAGCTAATTGAAAGTCTTGGAAAGTGAAACAACGAAGAGGTGAGTCATAAAACTGAATCAAAGTAGTAATTGCTTCGACTTGTACTTCCACCTCTAGCAACTTTAGGATCCTCCCATATTTCCTTGAAAAAAACATCTTCTGATTCATATCCAATTTCTTGCCTAATGCTTGCAGACTGGTTGTATCGACCTTCCTAGCCCTGACATGCAGTAATTTTTTCAACTCAGGTATATTTGTACCACAACTATCCGATCTCATGTTAATTTCCATACTTTCACTCAGAGGTGCTGGCTAAGCTCTTGATAACTTCCTGCGAGAACATGAGAAATGAGAAAATCAGTCACTAGAACTGACGTGTTTTGCAAATCGAAACTCCCCTAATAACTTTGAAAATATTTTTGTGTTCAGGGAAGTTTCGATTTGACAAAACTTATGACAAATCAAAGGACATGAGAGCTACGGATTTTCTGATCATTGTTAATAAAAAAATTTGATTTTTTTTTTTGATTTTTTTTTTTTTGATTCAAAACGTCCGTAACTCAAATCCCAAAGACTTGTGCACAAAGAGAAAGAACTATTTGCCCCTTAAAGAATCACTAGTTAAAAGTGTCATTTTTTTGAAAAAAGTAATTCACTAATCGGGCAAGTAATCCTCTATTTTGTATTAGAAGGAAAACTGAGAATGAGAAAAGGTAGAAGTAAAGTTTGCCCCTTCGTGCCTTAAGGTGGGTTTTTCTGGAGGTCTCGTAATGGTTCTAAGGTTCATCTATCAGTGATACCTCGCATTAGGTGGCTTGTTCTAAAACTTTTAAAGGTCACTAGAGCCAAGATCCTATTCATGATGTTGATCACAAATAGTAAGAAGTATACTAAGTGTGAGCACCATGAATAAGTCGAACTCTAGCTGAGATTCTCACGGTAACCAGACAGGAAGTACATCCCAAATGGCTCCGCTATCAACCTCCCCTAATCTTAAGTTTTATTTGGGCCCGGGTATAGGGTCCCACTCAAAAGTGTGTGCAAATTGTGAGTGTAGTGTGTGAAAGAGGCATTCAATACCCGTACCTTACTCACCCTGCACATAGAACGAACACAGAGCAACAAAATAAAGTCGACTACCCTAGGGTTCAATGATCACACAGATATTTACAGAACATAAATAATTCAATACAAACAAAACAGAAACTAAACATTGACAAGGGAATAAAATAAAGGAAGAAGTTAAATAATTAATATGCAAATTAAAACATGCGCTATCAAATTGACTGGCTTGACTCTCTAAGTCCCCAGTGGAGTCGCCATCTGTCGCGACCGGGATCGCGGCGGCGCGGCCGACCCTCGAAACGGTTTTAAAATGATAAACAGGGAGTCGCCACCAATATTTTTTAGGATAAAATAGTGGAAAAACCTTTTGTTAAAGCACTGGTTATAAAAATGAGATTCCATGATTCGGGAGTCTGATTACAGGTGAGGAAGGTATTAGCACCTCACAACTGTCCGTTATAAAAAACGGTTACCTCAATTTGATAGCGCGCATTATAATTAACCCATTAATTATTTTAATTTCTTCATAAAAAAGAAAAATGTACGGAATGACAAAATAAACAAAGATCAACACAAAATATTTACATGAGATTAACAGGACGTCTCGTCCAAATTAATCTCGCTCCGCCTTTTTAAATAGATATATATAAAAAAATATGAGATTAACAGGACGTCTCGTCCAAATTAACCTCGCTCCTCCTTTTTAAAGAGATATTAAAAATATGAGATTAACAGGACGTCTCGTCCAAATTAATCTCGCTCCTCCTTTTTTTCTTTAAAGAGATATTTAAAAATATGAGATTAACAGGACGTCTCGTCCAAATTAATCTCGCTCCTCCTTTTTTCTTTAAAGAGATATTCAAAAATATGAGATTAACAGGACGTCTCGTCCAAATTAATCTCGCTCCTCCTTTTTCTTTAAAGAGATATTCAAAAATATGAGATTAACAGGACGTCTCGTCCAAATTAATCTCGCTCCTCCTTTTGATAGCAAGACAAAAAGAAACTCTAAAAATTAAATAAAGAAAGGTGGGCCCGACAGGAACTATTTCCTGCTCCTACGTATTCTCGAGCTTTCGAGAAATCAGGGTCACGTAGTTCTTTAAAAAAAATCTTTTTTTTGACTCGGAACATGATGATGGAAGTTATTGAGATGGGGAACTCATACAAGACGAAGTTCTTCGCACGTGTACGGATCCTAAGGAGATTGTGTAGACGGAAGTGTTCCCGTACGACACGGTTTAAAAATGGAAATTTTTAGGCTAGAAAACAAAACATGTGCAAAACTTATTACTCATTATTTATTATTATTTTATTATTATTTTATTATTTTTTTATTTTTTTTATAAAAGCATACTATAAAAAATAATGACCTCAAAATTACATTACAATATTCTCTAAGAAAATCAATCTAGGGGTTTTAGTCCTCCATAATAACAACTATAAAGAAAAGAAACTAACCTGGAAATGAAAAAAAAACTTTGCTGGAAAATGAAAAACTTGCTGGAATTGAAAAGCTTGCTGGAAGAAGAAATTGCCAACAGAGAAGAGGAAGAGGAAGAATGAATGGTTTCTTGAAGGGATTGATTACCCGGAATTGAAGAACTTGCTGGAAAAACTCCAACAGAGAAGAGAAGAGGAAGAACAAATGAGGGAGGAATTTGTGTGAATGAAGAATGGTCTCCCTGAAGCCTTCCTCTTGGTGCCTATTTATAGGAATCAAAAAGCAATCATATGCCATAAAAAATTTCAATGGAAGGAGCACTCTTCAATAATCAATTCAATGGTGCTCCATGATCAGCTTGAATGCATTGTCCACCATCCTCAGTGCTTTGCCCACCATCCAGAAGCTTGAAAACGTGTTTCTGGGCCAATAATTCACTCATGAATCGATTCATTGGTGGGAGGAATCGATTCATGCCTTCCAAAATGCAATTCTGGGCTAAATTTACACGTATGAATCGATTCATTGGTGGGAGGAATCGATTCAACCATTCCAAATTCGAATGAATCGATTCAAACCTTAAAATTTCACTTCCTGGGTGCTTAAAGTCCGTGTGAATCAATTCAGGAGGGCTATGAATCAATTCAAACCACTTGGAATTGATTTTTTGGGGCTGTTTCACGCATGAATCGATTCATGCATGTGTTGAATCGATTCATGATGTTGTTTGGTGCTTTTTCACTCTCCTTTTTACGCATCACAAACTTGCTCGCGTATTTGAGGGCTGATGCGTGCCAAATTTGAAAAAGAGTCCAACATGAAAGTTGTAGATCTTTCTCTTAGCTTTAATTTGATATATGGCACAAAAATTTTCATCAAGAAATGAGGGAGATATGACCCATCTACGAAAACTGCTCCAGAGTGTGACAGAAATACATTTGAAAGCAAAATAAATTCACTGGGCAAAATGGGTGGAGAATTAGCTTTTGTGGCCTTCATGAAGTTTGTAGATATCTCTGATATGGAGCCATAGGAAAAAGAATGGGGTTATTTCAGTATCATATGAGGGAGATATGAATTTTGTCTTAAAGATGTGCAGAGCAGTCATGAAACTGGAGCAAGTCTAGGAAGATTATTAAAACTGTACCAATTGGTAAGGATTTAGCCTTCAAGGTCTTCACAAAAGTCGTAGACAATTTTGTTACGAAAATTTAGAGACCGGGTTTGCGCAAATCAAAGATCGTATGAAGGAGTTATGAATTTTCAAATGAACCATGCGCATAAAAGAGTGCTCAAAGGATGGAACTGTACCAATTGGCCGGACAAAAAGAGGTGTTCACAGTGTTTCTAAACCTTTAAGGTATTGAGATGGTAATTAATGATGAAAATATGACTTTTCAAGTGTAGTTGCATACATATTAATATTGCAAAATTTTGGCATCATATAAGTGGTAAGAAACAAGAATGAAACAAGCCTAGAAAGGGAACCTAGGGGGTCATATTTTGATCCATGATGTTTTTGTGTTTATATACACGTAGGAAAACATTTATTACATGTTAGTAACATGTTGGAATCATAAAAGGACCATTTGGATAAGTTATGGTGAGTTTTGAATGAGTTGTCATGGTTTCCAAATAAGGCCCCTTAGCCTCCCTTGTACTCTAAATAACATCTTATAGTAATAACCCTAATGTTCCTAAAGTATTTCTCTAGGGTTTTAGCCTTGCATGTTCAGAGTGAACATTTTGGCGCCTACCATGGGGTCTGGTAAAACAATTCCCATATCACACAGAGAAGGACTAGCTCCAATGAAGAAGAAGATGATGACCATGCATAGCAACCCCAACCACAAAGATGATGGAGATCCCAAGGAGGACACCAGGATAGGGATAATCCATTGGAGAAGGTTTTGGCCTTTATCAAAACATTGTAGTGCACGGTGGAGGAATTGGGAAATGAAAATGAAGACTTGAGAAACCATTGATCAGATGAGATGGAAGCCTCCAGTTACCAAAACACCCAAGCCACAAAGTTGAAGGAAGACAGACTAAAACCCTCGGTTCCCTACTCAACATACCCATTTATGGTGAATATAATGGCATTCCCCCACACCATTACACTACAAGCCCCTTATGATGGCAAAGTATCACGGGAGAGGCAATCAATAAGAACATCTAACTATGTTCACAACCAACCTACTCATTTTAGAAGCAAGGGGGTAATGACAATTATTCTTACGTTAAGTCCTAAAACCCCGAGCGTGGGGGTAACAACAATTGTTATTGTGATTATGTTTAAATCCTAAATCCCGATCAAGGGAAGAGGCTATTATTTTTACGTTAAGCCCTAAATCTTGAGCGTGGGGAAAGGTTATTATTCTTATGTTTAGCCCTAAATCCTGATCAAAATGTGATAAACCAATTTTAATACACTTATTATAGTTTTACACTTAGGTTTATTATATATTTAATATGCGTAATGATAGTCTTTTAATTGAGTTTTATGTTATTTAGTTTAATTGAAGTATTACGAATATATTTTTCAATTTTCATATTTTTAATGTATCTTGAGTGTCTTTCCTTGTTTAGGTTATAACTTAGGCTTTAGTGATCCAATTGGGCTGATCTTAGATTCCATGGAAAGCTAGAATAAAGGTCTATATTATGATGGTAAAATTTGACAGTCTTATATCTTAAAATAATGAGAAAATGGAGCTTGAACAAATTAATCCGCATTTGTCCCACCAGCATTGACATAGTTCACTAATTTACACATATCTTGAGCTATAGATTTCCAAATTACATAATATTTACGCTAAATTCTCAATAAGACAAATATCTATAACTTTCATGTAAAAGGTTTGGTTTAATTATGACATCTAAGAGGTCAGATTCGGTGTACAAGATGGAAAATATGAAGAGGATGATGAATTTCAACACTTACCATTGTTTTCCTTTGAATTTATATAATCACAAGCCCACCAATGTTGAAAAAATGCATCAATAATCAGCACATAAATGTATAATGCTCTAATATTTTGCCTATAAATTGATGTTTAGAGTTGTAAAGAGGACACAAGAGATATACAATAAAATACATGTCTAAATTTCTAATACATTTCTATGTCTTTGCTTTAACTTCTTAAGGTTTTGTTCTTCCTTCACTTGCCTTCTTTCCTTAATCAATATGCTTTATCTTCCTTTCTCAATATGAGGTAAGGTTAGTTTCATCCTTTATTATTTACTTGCATAATTAAAGTCATGGGTAATTTAGTTTTTTTTTTGTTTAAGATCATCATTATCATGGAAGCTTAATCCTTTTCAAATCAACTCAAGGAATTTAATTTTTTCTTTGTATTAGCTTTGAGCTCTTGCTCTTAATGTTTTGATTAAAGATAATTAATTTTCGTTGATTCACAAATGCTTATGATAGTATATTATTTAAGTATAACGGATTAGTATGCAATTAATTAATCTATCATCTAAAATTATTTTGGTTGATTAATTAATAATTCAGATTAAGTTATTAAATAAGAGATTTCTATTTACTTTTTTAATTCAACCAAATGATAATTTTAAAGCCATTTTGATCTTAATAAGAATATATCGATTGATTATTCTTATTAGTTCATTAATTTAATTCTAGAAGATTTTCTAGAACATAATATATGAGGGAAAACTAGAGGGTCGATAGTGACATCTTCTCCATCGGACTCTAGAGGATCCACGAGTTCCCATCCACCACTACCTTAAAAGGATCTACTTCTTCCCAAGATATGGCAAGAAGAGGGTTCAGGGCTGAAACCTACAGATGGAAGAGATCAAACCCCAACATAAATTTCTTCACCACCTCTCCCTTCAACATTTCAACTTGCTCCTCCCATTTCAAGCACTTTTAATGATTCCTAGACTTAACTTATAAGGTGCCTTGCCTTGCAGACTCTAGAGCATCCTACACCTTTTTCAAAGACACATCAACCTCAATAGCCTTCATGGCAAGTTCCCTATGAGCCTCATCAGAACTCGCCAGTTTTTCCTCAACATCTTTCAATGTCACCTCGACATTCCCTAGTGCCACCCCCTCGCCTTTAGGCGCTCTTCTAATTCAGCCACCTTCCTCAAAGCCTCCTCGGCTTCCTGAACTTTTTACACTAAGGCATTTCTCTCATTAGTCAATGCGATGACAGCCTTGTCCTAAGCACTGATGTACTCATCCAAGTAACGTCTCATCAACATTGCTCGAAGGGCAAACATCTCTATGGCCCAATAGACAACTACAGGGTTGGAGCCCATGTACTTTAGCTTATCTTTCTCAAAGACCAAAGCACAGTTAATGAGTTAGGGAATGGGAAATTGAGCATCCCATAGAGAGGTTGCGGGGTTCCCGGCTGAAGTATCCTAAAACATAAAGCACTCCCATTCCCGAGAAGCAAAGTCATAATTTGACTTGAGAGGGGCCACAAGGTGCTCGGCGGTCATACGCTCCCGAGTGATCAGAGGGACCTCAAGAGATTCAGGAGCCTCTGCTACCTAGATTATGGGTGATCATGGGGCACTCCCTGGAAAGACTTCAAACCTCTTTATGGGGGTTTTTATTGAAGTCGCTGCCTCTTAGCAGCCCTAGCCGCAAACCCAAGGCCAGAAACATGCATAGGAAGGCAAAGGCAAGTTGTCAACGCAATCGAAATAGTAATAGGAATAGCGGCTGCATTCAGAGTAGAGGTCATTGAAAACTCACCCGTAGCTGATCCCCCTTCTGATATGCCTTTTTCATATGCTGAACGGACATCTAACAGGGAGCCATATCACCTAAAAAAACACAAGTAGGAGTCAGCATCAAGAACCAAATAACTAAAACAAAAAATATACAAAAAGCTACTTACACATCCAGGAGTCTGAAACGCCCAGGTCAATGGACAGAGAGATCAACGCTTAGAAATTAAAGTAGTCTGCCAGATCCTTCATAAAAAATTTCATATTATCGCGCTTAACACGAGACAAGTCCTCCTAGTTTATCCAGTATAGAATAGATGCTCAGGTCCAATACAACGAAAAGAGAGATGTCTATCCAAGTAATGAAGAAAGTCTTCCCCTAAAATATCTGGACTCACCCAGACTCTAAAAAATGACCCCTTAAAACCCTTATAGGACTAGTCAAACGCATCTATTAGGCAACAATCGGGAATGGCACTCGGGGACACCCATCCTACGGGAACTCCCACTTTGAAAATCTTTTCTTGGAAAAAGTAAAAGAAATCAGGAACTAAATAAGGCACTCAAAATACTCAAAAAGGATCTCGAAAGCCTTTACAAAGGCCCACCCATTTGGATGGCATTGAGTCAGGGAAACATTCAAAGCATTTAAAATACCCCGTTCAAAATCTGAAAAAAGGAAGAGACAAATGAAGGCGGGAAAGGAATGTCTCATACACGAAAATATAATCCAACTCCCAGGGGTTTGTCCTAGTATGACAAACCCTCTCCTCTATTGACAACTTAAGCATTCTATATTGGAGGCTAACACAGAACCATTAAAAGTCTTCTCTTGCCATAACCTAGCAACAACATCCTCATGCCTAATAGAGGATAAGAAAGACAAGCCTTCTCCCTGACCCATGAAAATATATTCGAACAAGAAGTCATTTTTTCAAAAAAGAAAAATAAAGGAGAGAAATAATACAAACCGTAACCCAACAAGGCAAGGAAAATGAGGGAGAAGAACTAACCTCTATTCAAGAAGAATAATACCTAAGGATGAAGAGAGGGAGAGACCTAAAAGGACTAAGCAGGAACAGAGACTTGGAGGTACAAAGAGATAGAAGCTGAAAGCATAAGAACAGAATGGCCCAAAAGAAATTGCAGTGAAAAAAGTAAGAAATGAAGAAGACTTTGGCCATATATACTTGAGGGAAAGGTAACCCCCAGTAGGAGATCTAACAATTAGGAGAAACATCACCTATTCCACGGCCACGATGCCACAATGTCCTCTCATTAGACAACTGCCCTCGACACATGGTGAAAATCTTATTCATATTTGAAGTGACGCTTATAAACCTAAGGGACGCATTTAAGAACATTGGGATACAAAACACCTCATCATTGCAAAAATGGCTTTGTTTAAACATCACCTTAAGAAATGAAACGGCAGCTGCCCACTATCAAACATGTGTTCTCTCTTGAACCCCACTCGGAAAACATTACAAATTCCCCCTGATGTAAACAAAAGCAAAAATAACCCCCTTACATTTACAACACCAAGCCACCCAGAATATCTTACACGAAATCAGCTCACTCAGGATATCCTCACTCAATCGAACTACACAGAATATCCTCACTTAGTATAATTTTTCTTAAAGCATCTCCATTCGGCGTATAGTCACTCGGCATTACCTTTACCGAGAGCTCATGATTGGGGGGCCCTTATCCCCCCAAGTCGGGAAGGGCTCCCATGGTATAACAACCCTGATTTTCTGTACTCGAATCCCGATGTAATCGTCATAATTAATAAAAATACGAATAAATTTTTCGCGTTTGAAAATATTTCCAAGACACCACCATGATCACATCAAGACCCGAATCACAGAAAACCAAAGAGTGAGATTTAGAAACCTATAACTGGATCGAGAAATAGTTCTCCCATTCGGTATACAAAAAATAACAGAGTTTACAGCGGAAGAAGAATGTGTATACCGGGCACACACCTAGTCCCATATATGAAGATATGAGAAAAGGCTCAGCAAGAATGCAAAGGCATATCATAAGCCTAATATACAACCATCATTATTTTACATAATCGCATAAGCATGCGATGCCTAAGATATAAGTATATATACTCATCTATATGGTCATGCGTCATACATCATCAATGTTCATATTTATAATAGACCATAACCAGCCCAACTTTAAATTCATAAGTCTCCACTATTAGTATATCCTCCAAGTGTATACATATTCACAATCCGTCCATCAATATCAATAATTACAACATCATACTATTCATCATATACATAACACGTTAAATTACAATGCTGCCGGCCAAGGCATTCCTCTACAACTATTTACCTTCCCAAAAGCTTTACTTTAAAAATATCCTCATCCCATGGTTTTCCTGCATCAATACTAAAAAGTAGACCACATGGGAGAGTATGTTATACATTTCAAATGATGATATGAATACAATTAAAATTATGTGCATATGCATATCAACATCATGTATGCTTTGCTAAACACATCAACAATAATCATAGATTATTAATTCAACAATATATATATTCATTTCATACTTATTCATCAAATCATAGCAAAGTAAGCATATACACATTTGTCACACCGCCACAATGGGCCAACACATCAATATAGACCATTCTGGTCTTTCATCAAAGCCACCATGGGCTAACATCATCATTATCAATCATAAACAAATACGCCCTTCATTACATTGGGCCATATCATACATATTGTCGTATTCAACATCATTTCGTATATTCTTATCATTTATTACTTTTATGTGGTCTTTTGGTATATTAGTTTCTCATCTCATTAACACCATACCATCAACTCAATCATCAGCAATTATCATCATATTCTGGCATATCTCCATGCTATATGCAAATGCTCTTATGGCTAATGCATATGCACAATGGAATAGACAACAAATACGGATCCGACTGTGGAAATAAACACCAAGTTGTGGGTCAAGCATAGGTGTGCTACTATGCCCCTACTGCAGTAGTAAAATGTGTACACATATCTCAAAGCATGCATGCATCTCAACAACATCTTTTACTGGTACCAAACCGCTATCGCCCATCTGTAGCACTAGTCACCCCATGACTTGCGGATCAACAACATGGCCTCACTTGCCAAAAGTGCTACGGGCCCCTCCCGAACACACATCGAGAGAGCCGTGCCCCGTCGGACACCGAGGTAACTCGCTCACCATAGAGCCACCCGCCCACTGGGCCCGCCACATAGGGTGCCTCGTCACCAAACTATGGACAGCTTCGTGACTCACACACCGAGCCACAGGGAAAAACAACAATACGCTCATGCACTGAGCCGTCCTCCCACTGGGCCCGCCTAGTGGAACCCCTTAATATTCCACATAGACAGCGATCGATATGCCATGGATGCAATGCAATGCAAATCAAATGCATTCTCACTCTGTGCATCCTAAATGCCACTCATCAAACATCATCATCATAATCACCAACACCACTATACACCTTAGTGGATTTCATCATTGTTTGTTTCTTAGCCATAGCTTTCAAGTTTTAATATGGCATTTTCATCTCAACGTATTTTCACATATATTTCACCTCATATATGCAAGTCAACACTTGCAATCAACCATAACGGCATTACAATATTATATAATATTCATCAATAATACCTCACTTTCATTTAGTGGGTTTTTATCTCATTATTCATTACCATTGCTAAAGTATACTTTATATGTATATATAATTATGTGGCATTCACAACATTTTCAATTTCGTAATTCATACCACACATACAAGACTATGCTTGTATCACACACAATGGTACACAACAATTTATCACTATCAATATGCACCTCTTTATGCAAGAGAGTGCTCAACCTCATCATCTATCATATTTTAATGTCATTTATTTATCCCTTCATAAATTTCAAGTTCGTTCTAGGGTATATCTCATACCCTACCATCACAATCTCATTATCATCCTCTCATCATTCTATTCCAGGTGGAAAATACATCATAATTCCTTCTTTCAATTCAGGTGGTAAATACATAATTAATTAATTCCCATGCACCAATCAACCTTAATCACCACCATGTTTTATCATCATCACGTTATTTCTCATACATCCCCATATCCGTCTCATGTTTACCTCATAATGCCAAGAAGGAGGATCAAACATAAGCCTACCACCATTAATATTGAATAAAATCCATTCTGGTGGAAACTCGCTCAAGCGAGATTCACATCTGCTTGAGCGAGACAGGCCAGGTTCGCTTGGGCGACTCCCTTTCGCATAAGCGAAAAACATCCAGTAGCATTTTTCACGCTCACTCGCTCGAGCGAAGCACCATCACACTCGGTCACTCGCTCAAGCGAGGATTAGCTAGTAACCAATTCCTCTAACACTCGCTTGAGCGAGGCGCCTACTCGCTTAAGCGAAATCCGACCAGAGGTCGTCCCTCGATTCTGTACTCACCCACTCGGCAAGACTTCCCAGCACTCGGGTTTTTCTCTCAGTAAAATCAATCCAAACTGACTCTCAATACTCAGGTTTCCACTCGGCAGAATTCCCTGAAATCGGCTCAAAGCACTCAGGTTTTTCACTCAGCAAGATAATCCCGACCGACCCATCATTCACTCAGCCAATTAATTCCAAATCCGAGTCATCTCTCAATCAGTCTTTCACTCAGCAATTTCATTCCAAAACCGAGTCATCTTAATCATTCTTTTACTCGATAAACTTATTACAAGGCTGACCCATCATTCACCCGATTTTCACTCGGTGAAATTATCTCAAAAACAACTCCTTTTTCTTCCTTTCGGGCTAGGTTTCCTAGCATTAAGCCTTTCACTTGGGCGGAGCTATTCCAAAATACATCTGGACAGACTCACAGTATGTCCCCATCGGTGCCAATCCCCACTCAGAATTACACACCCGAAGTATCACACTCGGACTCCACCATCAAGTTCCATTCGGAATTACTCTGACCTCCCCTCACTAGGAGGAATTCACCAAGCTGTCTCACTCAGACCTATTTAAATCTTGTTCACTCAGAATATATAACTTTATTCACTCGGAAGAAGACTCCTAGAATACCTCAATCAGAACCACCACAATCACTCTCCCCTCGGGAGAGGTTCATCCGGGATTTTCCACTCGGGAATAATTAGACCTATCATTACTCGGGAAATTCTCTCGCTAAGATCCCACTCGGAATAGGTTTATTAAAATAGATTTCTCTCAGAATACATTTCTCTCGAAGTCCATTTAAGCCTTCACCACTCGGAAACAAGCCTAATGGCTATAGCCTTACTCGGAACAGCTCACAACAATATTCCACTTGAGAGGTCCCGTCTCGGACATAACTCGCTCGGGATTTCACTCGGGAATTCACCACCTCATGAAGTTATTAAGACTTCAGCTCAGACAGAATTCGTCCAGCACCTCACCCATTCACCACTCTCTCATCTCGCTTGAGCGGAAAGCTCACTCGCTTGGGCGAGATTGGTCCATAAGTGAATTCACTGAAGCAGGGGACTCTCGCTTGGGCGGAATCCTATCTCGCTTGAGCGAGAATATCAGCACTTATGCAGAATTAGCACTTCTTACAACCTAACACATGAATTCTCACTCTAGGCCAACTGATTCACCACCATTACATCATACACATCACATGAGACATATAAAACTCTCACCACCCATTCATACTCGAAAATTCTCATTTCCACTCACCAATCACTCTTTTAAATTCTAATTCATCAACTATAAAATGAAGGCTTTAAGACACCTCTCGTTACCATATTACTCATCTCAAAACAGTCCTCTACACTTTATTTAACTCATTCATTCATAAATTTTTACCATCATTTAGTTCATGTCCAACCAAGGGACCATCAAACACTTATCATCAACATCATATATATATATATATATATATATACATACATTTTTATAACAATCAATATAGCCAAGCCATCATTCATCACTTCATCAAATCAATCATATAAGGCATTCATGGCAAGGCATTGCATGAGTTCACACATTTACATAATTTTCAATTAATCACTCATGCAATTGAAATGTAAACTCCTCTCCTACCTCGAGAGAAGAAATCGAAATTCCAACGCTCCGATTGCTTTGATCATTATGCATCATCGTCCGGAATACAATCCTATCCACAATTACACATACACATGTAATCAATAAATCATCACAAAACATCACTTCTCTTAACTTATGATCAAGTCCTAGACTTGTCTAAGCTCCAATTCCATATACCCATGTTAGGCTTCGGGAATTCCTTTCCCCAAAGCTAAGATTCTCCAAGTCTTAAGGGTTAAACAAATCCAACAACATTAACACTTAAGATTAATCCCTCAAATCAACATACCTATATACATGCATATATCTTCATTTGCAACTCATGACTTAGTTCACCATTTTATCACATCAATATTCAACTCCTATCCTTCAAATATTCATTTCTATGTATAACATCATTCCAAGGTACCAAAATCATCAAGTGGGTCAAAAATCCCCAAATTATTAATACTTAGGGTTTCTATTTCTACCCACATGCAAGGTTTCTAACATCACCATCTTCAACTCAACAACCCCAAAACCATAAATAAAACAAGGTGGAGGTAAGAAATCTTTACCTCAAGCTTAAGCTCCACCAAAACAAAAATGAAGTGAGGAAGAGGGAGGAGATGATCCCACAAGCTCCTAAGCTCCATAGATGCCATTCAAGCCTCACAAATCCAAGCTTTTGTATTAGTTTTGATGAAAATGGGTATAGAAGAGGGTTGGTCACGGTTTGTGCAAAAGAAGAATGGAGGAGAAGAAGAAAATGATAAAGATGGAGTGGAGGAGAAAAGTGTACCAAGAATGAGGAAGGGAAGGGAAAAATTAGACCAAAATTGGACATTGTCCAATGGTCAAAAGGATGCCACATTTTGCTTTTACCAATTGGTAATAATTCCCCATTATCCAACGGGTAAAAGAACCAAGTGATAAAGAGAAGGAGGCCATGGTGATAATAAAAGGAGAAAAGGGATTTTTGGTTTTCTTTTAATTCTAATTGGTTCGTATTTTCCCCGGTTATTATCATACATCGAGTCCAATTAATTATTTCCTTGACACCAAAAATCATTTTAAATATACCATCTTAACCATGATAATTTTTTGAATATTCTAGACCCGTCAAACATCTAATTAAATCATGTGGGTCCCACATCACCAGTTAATTCCTCCGGTTTCGGTTAGTCTTAATTTACCGATAATTCACCTCTAATGTCTAACAATATCTCCCATAATTATTTGACCATAAACAATCAATTATCATCATCCAATAAATTAATTTTATTTAAAAATTCAGGATGTTACACATGGGACCCCTCTCTTTCCTCTTTTTTAGGAAAGATATCTTTACTATACTGATTCCCCAAGATCTTAGGCGATTATTGTTATCTCTCATTAATTGTGCTGAAGTCAAGGCACCCTATTTTCTATTGTATAAATAAGGCCTTGTAGCCTCTCATGTACTCTAAGTGACATTTTTTACTAATAACCCTAATTTTTCTAGAGCATTTCTTTAGGGTTTTAGCCTTACACTCTCAAAGTGAACAAGCACGAATTTGATTTCTCCCGAAGAGGATGTGAGTTAATATGATGATATATTTTCATGTGAAATTTTGAAAGATCTTTTTACAAAGTTGTTACTAACTAAAATATGTGAGTAACTAGTATAAAAGATGGATCTTCATTGTCTTAGATATATATATATATATATATATATATATATGAATTAGGGGGAGAAGTAAATACTTTTTACACTTTTTTCTTCACCCTGGGTTTTTTCATTGAATTTTCCTAACAAGGATTTTAACGAGACAACATCAATAATAATAGTTTACTCTTTTTCCTTCACTAGTTTTCTATCCCAGAGAGTTTTTCTAGTAAGGTTATAACGAGCACATTTAGAATGGATATTATAAATATTATATAGATATCCATCTTTTATGAAACATATTTTATCCCTTCTAGAGAGATATAATTTGACTATATTGATCTACTAAGTGCATTGAATAATGTTGTACTCTTTTTGTAACATCCCCATTTTTACTACCTTTTATTAAAGGATAAATTTGTAAGGAAAATTATAATTTATGATTATGACAAAATTATCTTAAAGTCCTTTAGAACTTATTGATCATTTTAATTTTAGGATTTTATGGAATTTTTCTATAATTTTTGACAATGAGTGAAAATAACTTAAAATAAAGTCATTTGAGTTTATACCAGTATAGAAAATTGATCCGGTCTCAATACCGGTATCCGATCTGCTATACATATTTCAACGTCTTTGATAAGACATCTACGTGTAACCGGTGTCATCGGTATACATCCGGACAGTAATTCCGTATCAGGCGTTCTCCCTAAACCGGTTGTTCAGGATAACACCATGACATCGGATAATACACACGTCACTGTGCAAAAGACAAGGATTGTTGCTACAGGGATCGATCAATAATTCCCTGCACTACGAGCCAAATTCTGCTCACGGGAATGGTCAACTCGTTCCCTAATCCTAGCCTACATTCTCTATGCTCAATATAAAATAGCCACTTGACCCAATCATGCAGGTAAGTGCGCAATATAATAATGCTAATGGGAGTTGGTGGTTCCCCACCAACGAGTCCTCGTTAATCGAGCCAATCAGGTATATGAACTAACTTCATGATTGAAGTGTGGGGGGGGGGGGGTTCTTCTTCAGCTCTTTTACGACTGATGCCTCTCTGAATACATTCCTTACTTGGAATATAATCACTGACTTGAGCGTCGGAGAATCTTTGCAGGTGACACCACCATTCGCCCACTTCAACGCGTTAGGTCGGTGTAAAGGATCTCCAGGACGCCCAATCCGCTTTCTTCACCCAAGGACAACGGATACATACATCGGATACACATACATCCGGTCTACTAGACGGTATTGACATACTATTCGTGACTGGCTTGAGATCGGATCTATTGACCCCGGTCCAGGACAGATCATTGGCACGCCCGGTGGGACCCGATAAAGTTATTCCCATATCCTTTGACAGAGCAGGTAATCCACAATGGAAGGCGAAGCACAAGACTTCATGGAAAATCAGGCTGAAGGCAGAACCAATCCTAACGCCTTCAGAAAACTCAACTTTGATTCTCATGGGGGCAGCTCAAAGAAGATAGTAACAGTGTCTGATCCTGATCCTCGTGATGAGTTGATCAAACAACTTCAGAGGGAACTCGCTGAATTGCGAAGAGAAAAAAGGCAAAGCGAGGATAAAGAGTCATCTCGCACGCGAAACACTCTCCACACAACTGATGGTGAAAAGTCCACCACTCTTCAGTACTCAAAGATCCCAACGTTTGAGGAGGGAGAACAAACTCGCGATTCTGAGGATGCAGCTTCCCGAAGGAAGAGAGATTCAACAACAGCACCCCCATTGTCTTACAATCTGAAGGTTCCTTTTTCAAGGAGACTTATGGGCATCAGCATCCCCAAGCACCTTCAAACCACTCAACCACTTTCCATCGGAAAGTATAATGGTGAAACTGATCCAACTAAGCACCTTGATGCTTATGTGTTTGAAGCCATGTACTTGGGGGCTGATGAAGACGTGATGTGCCGAATGTTCCCTCGAACATTGTCTGAGGAAGCCCTCGGGTGGTTTAAAGGCCTGCCTTCTGGATCCATAGATTCTTGGACGGAAATGGCAGCTGCCTTTGAAACCCACTTTGTCATCTCCAGAGACGTACCCAAGACGTCTCATACCTTGGCTCAGATTAAGCAAAGTGAAACTGAGGGCTTAAAAGATTTTTTGAAGAGGTTTTATAAGGAAGCAGCCCTGGTTCCTAACCTCACAGAATCTATCAAGCTGCATATCGTAATTGAGGCATTGCAGCCAGGATCAGCTTTCGCTCTTTCATTAGCAAAGAGCCCCCCAGCAACTTTTGAGGAGTTCAGGAAAAAAGCCTCAAAGTATGTGAGCATAGAGATGCACTTGGAGGCAATGGCTGCAAAGAAAAAGCCACCAACACCATCTCCCCAAACCCAGAAGGGTAAGGAAAAGACGAGGTCAGAACGCATGGATAGGCCATTCACCAATCCTAAGGTGGATAACCACCCTCCTCGACCTCGAGAAAGGCATGTCAATTCCTTCAGCCATTATGCACAGTTATCTGCCAGACCATCTCAGATTTTGAGAGAGGTCGGATGGCCAGTTTTCAGCACATATGGCATCAGGAGACCAGCCCCTATGAAAAGACCAGGAAATTCACGAAAGTACTGTGATTTTCATGAACAAAATGGTCATTCCACTGATGAATGCCAAGCTCTAAAGAACGCGGTTGAGACGCTAATTAGAGAAGGCAAATTGAAACAATACCTGTTCAAAGAAAAATCCTTTGACAGGGCAGAACGGAATGAGAAAAGAGAAAGAGATCCCGACGATGGGGATGACAACAACCCCAGTCCGGTTCGAAAGTTCTCTGCTGCAGAGAAGCAAAAAGGTGTAATGACCGATAATGCAGAACAGAAAGACAGCATGCCCCAGCAACAACGTCAGGGCCGACGTGAAGTCATTGACATGATTGCTGGAGGGTTCGCTGGAGGAGGAGCTTCAATTACAGCCCGTAAGAATCATCACAGAATGATTCTATCTGTGCAAGGGAAAGTCAAAGACAATCGCCCTTACAGAGGAGGAATTGAGGCTCCCATAATCTCTTTCTCTGACGAGGATTTTGGCCCAACCGTTCCTGGTGGTGACGATGCTGTAGTCATCACTGCTGTGATCGCCAACAAGGACGTCCGAAGAATCCTTGTTGACCAGGGAAGTTCCTGCGATGTTATTTTCTATAATTGCTTTGAAAGAATGGGTTTTAAAGACTCAGATTTACAGCCTTACACGCAGGAACTAACAGCTTTCAATGGCGCAAAGCAACTAACTAAAGGGTATCTTGACACCCTTATCTCGTTTGAAGGCGAACCAGGAGCCAGGACGGTTAGGTCTCGGGTGCTAGTGATTGATGTCAAATCACCATTTAATGGCATCATAGGCCGTCCTACTCTGAATGCAATGGAGGCAGTTGTATCAACCCCACATCTCCTTATCAAGTTCATTGACAAGGATAATGCTGTGTCATCTATCCGTGGTGATCAAGAGATGGCTAGGTACTGCTACAACCTTAGTCTCAACATGACAAAGCTGGACGCCTCCAATAAAAAGAGGAAACTTAATGATGCTGGAACATCGGCTGAATCCGTAAGTCTTGTCGACCTGGACCCTAGAGCGGATTTGAACATTGATCCGTTCAACCCATCAAAGCCCACACCGGATGGAAATTCCAGGGACATTGTCTTGGGAGATTCTCCAGAAAAGATCACCCATATCAATGACAAGCTAGATACTGAAATAGAGCAGCGACTGCTGGCTCTCTTACAAGAGTTTAAAGACCTCTTTGCATGGACTGCAGCCGATATGCCAGGCATAGACCCTGAATTCTGCTGTCATAAACTTTCTGTCTATCCAGAGACGAAACCTGTGGCCCAAAAGAAAAGACGATTGGGCCTAGAGAAACAGAAAGCAGCTTGTCAGCAAACTGAGGAATTGCTGAAGGCCGGATTTATCAAGGAAATCCGATATTCCTCTTGGCTTTCGAATGTGGTGATGGTCCCTAAATCCAATGGTAAATGGAGAATGTGCATTGACTACGTGGACCTCAACCGCTGCTGTCCAAAAGATCCTTATCCTCTTCCTAATATAGATCGGATGGTAGATGATTCCTCTGGTTACCAATACCTGAGCTTCATGGACGCTTATTCTGGTTACAACCAAATTCCGATGTGCGAAGAGGATCAAGAGAAGACAGCTTTCATAAATGATCGTGGTGTCTTTTGCTATACAGTCATATGCCCTTTGGCCTGAAAAACGCTGGGGCGACATATCAGCGCATGATCAACAAGGTTTTCGAAGGTATGCACACCAAACTTGTTGAAGTATACATTGACGACATAATAGCAAAGACACCGGTTGGTGGCGATCATATTGAAGACCTGCGCCAAGTATTCACCTGTTTGAGACAATTTAACATGAGGCTGAACCCAATGAAGTGCACATTTGCTGTCCCTGCTGGGAAATTTTTGGGTTTCATGTTAACTCAACGTGGTATAGAAGCCAATCCAGGGAAGTGCCAAACGATTCTAGACATGCAAAGTCCTAAGAATCTCAAAGAAGTCCAATCCCTGAATGGCAAGGTAGCAGCTTTGGCACGATTCATGCCGAAGATGGCTCACAGGTCGCTCCCCCTGTACAAAATACTGAAAAAGTCCAAGAAATTCGAGTGGGGACAGGAACAAGAAAAAGCTTTCCAAGAGCTTAAGGAGGTGTTGTCCAAACCTCCCATTCTCACAAAGCCTGACCCCGAAGACACACTCATTCTGTACTTGGCTATTTCAGATGAAGCTTTGGGCGTTGCCTTGATAAAAGAAACTCCTGATGGACAAAGACCGGTCTATTTCACTAGCAAGACCTTGCAAGGTGCTGAGATCCGGTATCAAAAAATTGAAAAGGCCGCCCTCGCTGTTGTTTGGGCCTCACGACGGTTGCGTCCGTACTTTCACGCCCATCCAATCATAGTGAGAACGGATTTGCCACTCCGTTCTGTCTTAATCAAGCCCGATCTTGCTGGGAGGATGATCAAATGGTCTATTGAACTCTCTGAGTTTGATATATCCTACGAACCCCGCAGCGCTATTAAAGCTCAAGTCCTGGCTGACTTTATTGTGGAAATGACAGGGACTGATCCGGATTACCCTCGAGTCCATTGGACCATTTACGTTGATGGTTCATCAAACCAAAGAGGCTCTGGAGCAGGTGTAGTTCTCGAAAGTGATGACGGAGTACACCTGGAGATCTCCCTTCGTTTCAATTTCAAAACATCCAACAACCAGGCTGAGTACGAAGCTTGCTTGGCCGGGCTAAGAGCTGCAATTGACATCGGAGCTTCTGAGGCGACACTCTGTAGCGATTCACAGCTGGTGATTTCGCAGATCTTAGGAGAATATCAAGCTCGCGAACCTCAACTCCAATTATACTTGAACTATGTCAAGGAGTTGACTGAGAAATTCTCTAAGGTGGAGTTCAAGCATGTTCCACGTGAAGAGAATACGAGAGCAGATATACTCTCCAGGTTAGCAAGCACTAAACGACCGGGTAGCACCACTACTCTGGTTCAAAGCACGCTAACGTCGCCCAGCATCCCTCTTTTCCCTTCTCTAAACGCCATAATGACTGACTCCCTTTACAGAGATACATGGATGGCTCCTTACATCCGTTATTTGGCTGATGGACAGCTACCCACAGATGAGAAGGAAAAGACGAGGTTAAGGAGAGAATTACCGTATTTCACTATGATTGATGGTAATCTCTACAGAAGGGCACTCTCTGTGCCCTATTTAATTTGTCTCAAAGAGGATGAGGTGCAAGGTGTAATGGAGGAAGTGCATGGAGGACAAAGTGGACACCACGCCGGAGGAAGAAGCTTAATGCGAAAAATCCTCAGAGCTGGATACTGGTGGCCCACAATGAAGCAAGACTCCATTGACTTCGTCAAAAAATGCGACGCTTGCCAAAAATTCTCTAACCTACACCACACACCGGCGGAAGAACTCTTCACATCCGCTGTTCCATGGCCTTTCTACCAATGGGGATTGGATATTTTGGGCCCCTTTCCAACTGCTCCTGGGGGCATCAAATATCTCATTGTAGGGGTCGATTATTTCACTAAGTGGATAGAAGCAGAGCCGGTGGTGCATATTACTTCAGCCCGAACTCGCCGTTTCATGTATGAAAACATCATAACACGGTTCGGGGTCCCAGCACGGATTGTCACAGACAATGGCACCCAGTTCACGGATAGAAAATTCACAGATTTGCTTGAAGGGTTAGGAATAACCCAAATATTCTCATCCATCGAACATCCCCAAACTAATGGTCAAGCTGAAGTGGCCAACAGGGAGGTGCTTAAGGGACTAAAGAAGCGCCTTGGTGAAGCCAAGGGCGGATGGACAGACCAGCTGTGTCATGTCCTATGGGCATATCGGACAACGCCTCATTCATCCACCAACGAATCCCCATATCGCCTAACATACGGGGTCGAGGCAATGATACCTGTGGAACTGCAAATTGCTTCCACAAGAGTTAAGTACTTCTCTGAAGAAACCAACAATGCTGACTTGGCATCTGAAATGGATGTCATACAAGAACTCAGAGAAGACGCTTTCATCAGAGATCAAGCCATCAAAGCCAAAGTTGCTCTCCGGTACAACAAACGAGTCCAATCAAGGACTTTCAACGTTGGAGATTTGGTTTTGAGGAAAGCAAGTATAGGGAACAAATTCGCCCATCAAGGCAAATTAGCCCCAAACTGGGAAGGCCCATACAGGGTATCCGAGGTCACTGGCAAAGGCTCTTATCGCCTTGAAAACCTTGATGGCACTCCAATCCGAAACAAATGGAACACCCAAAACTTGCGCATCTACTATAGCTAGCTGTTTCTACACTCTCCTATCCTTATCTTGGATTGAATACTGGAGAATTTATTTTCACAGCTACGCTCTCCTTGTTATTCTTATTTTTGATTTAATAAGAATCTCTCATAACAATTTAACTCTTTCGAGTTTTTCTTATGCTGTGATTTTCAGTTTATCCGGTGTACAAAAGCATATTCAGTACGGATGATCTCAGCTACTTATTCTGTAGTTGACGATGTAACTCTTCGAATATGCGCAACGCACAAGAACATACTCAGGACGGATGATCTCAATTACCCATTCTGTAATTGACGATGTAACTCCTCGAGTGTGTAAATATTGAAGGCCCAGATTGTAGGATTAAACCGAACTCTGGGTACGGTTAGTAAGTTTGGCTGAACACCGGTGAAGGCTCAGATTGTAGGATTAAACCGAACTCTGAGTACGACTAGTAGGATAAACCGAACGTCGGTGAAGACCTGAGTTGTAGGATTAAACCGAACCTCAGGGCATGGGTTGTAGGGCTGGTCCTTCTTCAAGGCCACAAACCGAACCCCATTCGAAGACTACATGGGTTGTAGGGCTGGTCCTTATTCAAGGCCACAAACCGAACCCCATGCGAAGGCTTGGGCGCAGTAAGCTGGTTTTTCTTCAAGACCACGCTGAACCCCAAGTGACGGGTGCAGTAGGTTCAGGAATAGCCCTGATCTGAACCCCGTATCGAAGGCTCGGATTGTAGGATTAAACCGAACTCTGAGTATGACTAGTAGGATTAACCGAACGTCGGTGAAGAATCGTCATTGGGTAAAACCAAAGACCAATTGAAGAACGGCTAGTAGGATTCAACCGAACACCAAATATGACATGGACAGTAGGATCAAACCGAGCTCCAAACACAACAAGTAAGTTAAACTGAACTCCAAATTAATACTCTCGTGAAGTTCTTTATTTGGGAGTTTTATAGCTTATAATTCTGAGTCATCAATTCTTCAATTGAGATCTAACTCATGAACTCCGACACAAACAATTCACTCGGGTACGCCACAATCTAAGGCATATTCACCTGAAATCTCTCAGTCGGAAATATTTGAGGAGGAATGTCTATTTTAAATCCTCACTCTTAAAAACTCTCACGCGAAAATTTTACTCAGAGTTTATTCAAAGTGATAATCACCCAATGATACTGGGGGACAACATCAACGGTTTAACGAATATCTTGAGGAATGAACTCTCGTCTAAACGATCTCACAATCATTCCCCTTAAGCCGTTCTTGTAACAATGATGTGTTCCCTGACAAGCGGTGATCTTATTGAGAAATCCATCTCGCATGTATAAGTCCGGTATGGAGATTTTGTTTTACAAACCGATCTTCATTACTTAAATTCGGAATGATTCAATACACATGCGATCCCTCTATTAAAGTTGTTTTTCACTAAACAAAAATGGAGGTAAAAAACCCTTTTATTGATTAAATGAGAATTACAATTCGTATAATAATCCGGAGCTGATCCCGGAACACAGCGAATTTGAATTAATAAAATGAAAAAGGAAACAGGGAAGGGCGCTACTTTCTCTGGCTTGAATCTCCTTCTTTCCCTTTGCCTTTGCCTCCGGCCTTGCCTTCTTCAGTGCGAGAGCTCGTTCCTGTGCTTATGGGCTTCAGGAATGAAGGTCCCATCGATTGGCCTGCAGGTAAAGGAGCGAACTTATAAGGAGTGCTAGGCGGACTTTCATGACGCTTATCAACTATGGCCACCAGTTTCCCTTGATGAAACTCATAGAACGGGTCAATACCATTCAGATTAAGTTTCACCTTGGGATTCCGGTATTGAATTTGACGAACAGCCAACCCAAAGGATTCCTTGATTGCCTGATCGCACATATCCACAGCCTCGTCAAATTCCGCTTTTGTGTCCGCCAACTTTGAGAGCAGCTCCTTCTCCTTACGCGACCAATCTTCGGTTCCTCGAGCATAAACAACTTTGACTTCCTTAAGCTCCTCTTCCAGCTTTGAAGAGCGTTCCTTCTCCGCACAAAAACCGGAGTGGAGGTCGGAATTGATTTTCTTTTGATCAGCTACTTGGGCCTCCAACTCCTTGGCAAGATGTTTTAGCCTGACAATTTCTTCATCCTTCTTATATCCTTCCTCTTTGGAAGCTTCTAATTTACTTTCTAAATGAAGGATGGTTGCCTTGTCCTTAGCAGCAGCAACGCTAAGGTCATTAACCTTGCCAACCAACGAGCTCAGCCTCTCATTCTCTTCTGGAAGCTTGCGAACCGATCTTAGGAGCCCGGATAATTCTGCCAGGTGCTTCTGCCCGGCATCGCAAGCTTTGGCTACTTCATCGCTCATCAATGAGGGCTTCAGCTTGTACGGAGACTCAGGAACGACCTCAGGAACAGAACCCTCGTATACCAGATATTGTGCAAGACCGGAGTTACTTTGAAGAGGGCGAGTAACTTTTGGTGCAAAGTAAGTCGTTATTGGCTTTGCACCATAAGTGATCCCGTCGCCAGGAGCATCCGGAGTGGACCCTGCATCCAAAGCGGATCTTTCCACTTTCTTTCCCTTTGAAGGCTCCGGATCAGCACTCTCACTTGAAATTTTTTGTTTTTTCGGAGAAGGTGGACGATCCAAGGTCCTTGAGGAACCGCGTTTTATAGTTTTCTTCTTTTCTCCGACCTTCTCAGCCGCAACCTTCTCAGATCCGCCCTCCAGTAAGGGAATATCGTCACTTGCAGATGAGGTTAAAATGATGGTCTCCGCTGTGGCTTTCTTCGAATTCCGTTTCGCCTGAATGTCATTTTCAGCTGCCACGGAATTCGCTCCAGCTTTGAGCCCCTTCAGTTTTTCCATCTCTGGAGACGCAGCTTCAATTTCAACTGCAAAACCAAGCAACACGATTAGAAATCAAATACTTCAAGGCATGATGCGATAAAATATGAATATTAGCAGGAAAATTACGCAGATATTCCTCGCGGGTAGACCACGATCCTAACAAACGCCTGCAAGAGAAAAATTGATGCGAGGCGGTGTAAGATTGAAGGGCGGAAAGAACGGAAACTGAAGACGGGCTTAGTTCATCCTCCTCAGTGTAGTACGCCTGGGAGGTCAGCAAAAAGTGTTCATGCGTCCAAGCCACTGGGAACTTCGGAAGCCCATCTTCAGTTAACCAAAAAACTGACTCGTCAGGGTGAACGCTAATCTTCGTGAAATAGGACTTGAATGAATGTCCATCAACTTTGGCGGAGTCAGTGTACGCCTCAAAGTTGATAACCTTTGAGAGAGTCCGGAGGGATATCAAGCTCACTCCCCCCTTCTCTTTATTTGCACGACGGACCACTTGGGCAAAATAAAAGAGCATGGCCACCGTCGGCTTGAAGTTGAAGTGCTCCCCAAGCACTTCAAGAGAGCGGACTAATCCCCATCCGTTGGGGTGAAGCTGTGAAGGAGCGCAGTCCAGGAATCTCAGAACCCCCATCTGAAACTTCGAAAGGGGAAACCGCACACCAAGGTTCAAAAATAAAAAGTCATACATATACAAGGACCTTTCGTCCGGGATATGACAAATTCGATCGGATGGCAACGGGGCTATCACCACGAAGCACTTCTTGTATTTATCCCTCTTGAAGACCGTGAAACGCGGCTCCAACTCCGCTCCCCCCTCTTGAGCATGAACTGATGCTATTTCACGAAACTCCTCAGCCACCCAGCTGAATGGGTGTTTCTATTGGAATTTCACCCAATCTATCCGGTGTGCAACCACATTGCAGAGGCCGGATTGGGTCTTCAAGATATGCTTCTCGGAAGGGGATTCCCCTTCAGACGACTTCCTCCCAGTAGCTTTCTTTGTCACCATTGTGAAAGCCTTGATGCTGCGATAAAATTCCACATCATCAGAGACATATAAATCCCCACTCTCGACACTCTCACTAGAGGAGGAAGACCCTGAAGAGGGTATAATCACCCTTCGCCTTTGATATTGCGACCCCTCCCTCTCTGTATTTCGTGATCTCGACTGAAGGATCACTGGAATCCTCCCACCATGAACGCTAGGGTTTTGAGTCAAAGCCCTTCCTCCTCTTCCTCTAGGGCCAACGCCACTGAAGCTAACACCCTTCCTAGGCATTCTCAAATATTGAAAAGAGAAACTGAGAACGAAGGGAAAGTGGTTACCTTAGATAGTGAATTGAAATTCACAGAGGTGGATACGAAGAACTTCTTGGAACTTTCGTAGAGATTCGTCAAGGAAGCAAGAAGAAATGGTAACTGAGATTGCCAAATATGCCTATATCAGGGCACCAAAATTTTTCAAATACCCACTAAACATAACCTGTCGTTTACCCCCAAACGACTCCCCGTTTAGTGGACCAAAATTGTCATTTAGTACATCAAGGCGCGAAAATGCCATCATTTTGTCACAGAGCCATCGAAATAGGCCTATTAAAACCAAATATTAGGCCCAACAAAACTATGCGTGACAGTTACTAAGACATGTGCACTTAATGCAATAATGGCGCGCCCACGTGAATTAAGGCATTAAATGTCCAATCATTAGAAACGTGGCCACCATTACCCGAATACCAAGGGTTGCGAAATTCGATAAACTTCTGATATTTCCATTGTCGAATCCGCCCTTAAAATTTCATCACTACGGAACATGGTTCCCAAAACGGATATTTACACTTCGGTGCAAATCCGAAATCCAGACGTACTATGATCAATATAGCTCATATGAGCAAGTCAACTGCTTCCTCACATCAGCTAGGGGGCTAGTAGAGGTAAGACTCGGATTTCGGATGGAGCGAAAATTGGCAATTGAATCCGCACTCCCTTGATTGGAAAAATTCACCAGGACGGATGATCTCAATCACTTATTCAGTGATTCGATGACGTAACTCCTGGTACGAAGAACTCCAATAATCATTCCAGGACGGATGATCTCAATCACTTATTCAGTGATTCGATGACGTAACTCCTGGTACGAAGAACTCCAATAATCATTCCAGGACGGATGATCTCAATCACTTATTCAGTGATTCGGTGACGTAACTCCTGGTATGAAGAACTCCAATAATCATTCCAGGACGGATGATCTCAATCACTTATTCAGTGATTCGACGATGTAACTCCTGGTATGAACAATTCTCATCATCATTCTGAAAGTATTCACTCAATCCGTATTCCTACGATTGAAAAATGTCTCCAGGATGGATTATCTAAATCACTTAATCTGTGATCTGACAATGTAACTCTTGACGATGTGTACTTTTCCAGAACGGATAACCTCAGTCACCCATTATGTGATATAATGATGTAACTCCTAACGCGGTGTACCTGCCCAGGACGGATGATCTCAATCACCCATGCTGTGATCTGACGATGTAACTCTTGGTGCCATACACACCCAAAGGACGGATGATCTCAATCACCTAATATGCGACCTGATGATGTAGTTCCTGGTATCGTACACATCCCCAAGACGGATGATCTCAATCACTTATGAAGTGATTTAATGATAAAACACCTGGCATGATCAATACTCATAATCATCTTTATGATGGAAAATTCCGAAAGTCAGTCCGCACTTTCGCTTTCTAGTGGTATTCTCCCAGGACGGATACTCTTTATCACCTATTCTGTGATACAACGACGTAACTCCTGGTGTAGAAAAAACTCCCATCATCATCCTTATGATAAAGGACTCAAACACCACTTCCTTGCAGTTCCCTAAACTTGGAACAATATTATCATCTCCTGTAAGAATATTACGGATTAGAAGCAGTCATCCGTCCTGTTACACTACTTTGCTAAACAGCGGATCGACCCATCTTTCCCCAAAAGAATTAAGGATCACGCCCCAAAGACAGGCACCTTCTTCTTAATACACACTTGGGGACATGTATATATTTATCCGTTCTAAATTTTATTCGTTGTTTAATCTTCCGAGGCTATTATTTCAATCCGGCCTTAAGATTAATTATACAGAACGGATTAGAAACGATTTAAATATACATGAAACGACGAAGACAAATTTCTTCAATCAAAACTCATTCATTGAAATGAAATTACATACAATAGTTTAAAATCCGGAGTTGATCCCGGTACACAACTATACATGTAAATGAAAACAAAACTACTGAGGAGGAATCTGTTCTTCAGTCTTTTGTGCCTCTTCAGCACTGGGCTCTTGTGCTCCTTCCTTTAGAACCTCCGCAGGAGTCTCGCCTCCAGGAGCCTCAGCCCTTTCTTCAGAAGAGGGAACCTCGGACGCAGGAAAGACGTAGTCAGGTCCCATGGATTGACCCTCAGGAAGAGGAGCCAAACCATATAAGGACGTCGGTGGATCTTCGTGACGACCATCCACCACTGCGACTAACTTTCCCTCATGGAATTCATAGTACGGATCCATCCCATAAAGGTTAAGTTTCGCAGTGGGATTGCGGCAGAAGACTTGGCGTATGGCTAGGCCGAAGGACTCTTCAACAGCCCGGCTGCATATGTCAACAGCTTCTTCTCTCTCAGCTTTCGCTGTAGCCAATTCTCCCCGCAACTTAGACAGCTCCTCACTGGATATCTCGGGCTCCACTTTCCTAGCCTTCAGTCCCTCTATCTCAAGAAGGAGCTTCTTCTCCCTTTGAGACCACTCCTCAGCATCAGCCTTATTTTTATCCTGGCTGCTGCGGAGTTCTTCCTCCTTCTCTGCCACTTTGCCTTCCAAGTTTTTAAGATCGCCTTTGAGCTTGAGATTCTCTTTAGTTATGAGATCCCCAAACTTCTTAGACTTGTTAAGACGATCTTCCATTAACTTCATGGCGGCTTTGTCCTTGTCTGAGGAAAGGTTGAGCTCTTCTAATTTGTCACTTAGCTCCTCAACCTTGTCGACGTTCTTAGCCAACTCACTGACGGAAGATAGCAATCCAGCAAGTTCGGCTAGCTGCCACCTTCCGGCCTCACACGCTTCTTCAATTTCTTTAACACTAAGCGTAGGCCGGAGTTTATACATCGGTGGTGGAAGAGTGGCAGGAGTAGAACCTTCGTAGGAGAGGAAGGGGGTGAGAAACGAGGTCGTTGGGAAGGAGGTCGGCCCTGATCCAGAAACCCCAGCAGCAGTGCCTTTATTGAGACCGGAGGAAGCACCAATCCCTTCCGAGGTTTCAACGGCTTTATCCTCCGAAGTCCTTTGCTTCTTGGACTGACGCTTCGAAGGATCATTCTGGATCTTTCTTCTCCTCTCAGTAACTGGAGGCTGACCCGAGGCTGCGCCAACATCGGACGTACCGCCCTCAACCAGTGGGATGTCCCCTTCAGCATCCGAGGTCAAGATGATTACCTCAGGATGATCCTTAGTTGAGGGCCTGGGCTTTACCTCATTTTCATGAGTAACAGATTTACCAGCCGCCTTGAATTTCTTCAATTTGTCCATTTCTGGAGTTTGCTGTTCTATTTCACCTACATGAACAAACACAAGATGTCAGCAACTACAAATATTCTATACATATTTGATAAAGGAGAAAAGATAGAATAAAACGAGAAGTACGCAAATATTCCTCCCGGACTCCGCTTGAGCTACTTAGCAGACGCCTACACGAAAAGACGTGACGACCTGTAGTGTGCGATTCAAGTGCGAACAACACTCTCGACGTCTCACGTGACAGATCAGATTGATCAGTGTAGTACGCGTGTGAGCTCAAGAGGAAATGTTTGTGTGTCCAACTCAGGGGAAATTTGTCAACGTCCTCTTCATCCTTCCAAAATTTTGGATTGCCCTTCTTAATGGAGATGCGGGTGAAGTAAATCTTGAAGGACTTCCCGTCAACCTTGGCAGAATCTGTATAAGACTCAAAGTTCACAAAGGAACAGAGAGTCCGGAGAGTCACCAGACCAACTCCGCCCTGCTTGTTTGCTCTCCGAACTACCTGAGTGTAGTAGAACAGCATCGCTACAGTTGGCGTGAAATTGAAATGTTCACCAAGGACCTCCAGAGCCCGGATGAGGCCCCAACCATTGGGATGAAGTTGAGAGGGTGCACAGTTCAGGAACTTTAGGACGCCCATCTGGAGTTCGGTTAGAGGAAAACGAACTCCCAGATTATGGAAAATAAAGTCATACATGTATACAGAGCGGTCATTAGGGACGACGTGGCATATCCGCTCTGTCGGAAGTGGTGCATAAACCCTATACCACTTCTTTGTCTCTTCATCCGTACTCAAAGTAAACCTCGGCTGGATCCGGGATCCCTCCTCATCCGCATGTCGGGAGGCCAATTCCTTAAACTCACTAGACACCCAGCAGAAAGGCCATTTAGCCTGAACCTCCTCCCAATTTAGCCTCGAAGCAACTACGCTGTAGAGACCTTCTGCTGTTTTCGAAATGGCGCTATCTCCAGAAGATCCTTCTCCAGTTGCCATTGGAAATATCTAGACCGAACTCCTTAATCTACGATAAGAAATAAAATGTCGTCAGAAAGTTGCAATCATTACTCACTGCATTTTGAAAGCAATTACAATCAGAGGGCGACTCTGAGAAGGGAAAGATCACTTCCCGCAGTGAGTAAGATCCCCTTTCTGAGCGACGCAGTTCAGTCTTAGGAAGAATCACAAGGATTCTTCCCCACGACTATTAGGGTTGAGGGAAACCGATTCCCCCCCTTTAGATGAAGCCTACTTTCTATAACTACGAGTAGCAAGTCAAAGCGAAACTAAAGCGACAAGGAAAAGATAGTTACCTCAGATGACAGTGATGAATTTGAGGAACGAAGAAACCCTCGCAATGTAGATGATAAACTTCCTTGCAAAATTTCTGCAGAGTTTCGTTGAGAAAGCAAAAGCAAGTGGAACCCAGAATCCACTAAGTATTCCTTTTATAGGAAACAAAGAGGACCGGTTACCTCCTCTTGAAGTTGTGTCGTTCTCGATAAAACGTACCTGTTCACAAGCGAAACGACACAACCGTTCCAAATTCTTGGGCGCCAAAACGATAGCAACTCAGCAAAGGGCTATCCGCTGGGCCCAAAAGTTTTGAAAACTTCAGGCCCATTAAGCCCAAAACGACGGTTAATGAGATTTTCATCTCAGACACAATAATTGCCTGCCCACGTGATTAAAAGCATTAATGTCTAATCATGCAACGCAATTTACGCTTTACAGCCGTTACACGAACTTCAAGAGCTTTCAATTCCAATAAACTCTTGAAATTCTCACACAACGAATCTTTGTCTGAATCCGTTGTGACAGTACCGAAAGGTCTTTTCTATTAAAATCAGAGCGGTTCTTTACGAATGACAACAGATGCTAAGGAACTGTTACACACGTAAGCTTACCGATATTAAGACCTCTCGCAGGTTGAGTAGCTTATGTGAACAACTATTCAGTCCCTCACACAAGCTAGGGGACATATGATCCGGTCTCAATACCGGTATCCGATCTGCTATACATATTTCAACGTCTTTGATAAGACATCTACGTGTAACCGGTGTCATCGGTATACATCCGGACAGTAATTCCGTATCAGGCGTTCTCCCTAAACCGGTTGTTCAGGATAACACCATGACATCGGATAATACACACGTCACTGTGCAAAAGACAAGGATTGTTGCTACAGGGATCGATCAATAATTCCCTGCACTACGAGCCAAATTCTGCTCACGGGAATGGTCAACTCGTTCCCTAATCCTAGCCTACATTCTCTATGCTCAATATAAAATAGCCACTTGACCCAATCATGCAGGTAAGTGCGCAATATAATAATGCTAATGGGAGTTGGTGGTTCCCCACCAACGAGTCCTCGTTAATCGAGCCAATCAGGTATATGAACTAACTTCATGATTGAAGTGTGGGGGGGGTTCTTCTTCTGCTCTTTTACGACTGATGCCTCTCTGAATACATTCCTTACTTGGAATATAATCACTGACTTGAGCGTCGGAGAATCTTTGCAGGTGACACCACCATTCGCCCACTTCAACGCGTTAGGTCGGTGTAAAGGATCTCCAGGACGCCCAATCCGCTTTCTTCACCCAAGGACAACGGATACATACATCGGATACACATACATCCGGTCTACTAGACGGTATTGACATACTATTCGTGACTGGCTTGAGATCGGATCTATTGACCCCGGTCCAGGATAGATCAAAAATATTATGAATAAATTATGAAACTTGGTAGGGAGTTTAGATTCATGCATACGAGCTTAAGTTTAAAATTTCGTAATATTTACAGATCGTTTGGTTAGAAAATGAAATAGTAATTTATGAAAAATGAGTAGTTAAACGTTTATTATTTGAGATGTTTTAGAGTTTAAAAAATCTATTAAAAACTTATTTTTTTCTTAAATATATTTTGAGTATTCATAACAAAATTATAGGTATAAAATTTATCTCATAAAATTAAATATTATTGTTATGGATAATTATCAAAAAATAAATTTATAAAAGGCACTGCGCGGTAATGTCATTTGCGCCTCTTCTTCCTTGATTTCTTGCTGCAAATCAGGTACATTTGTAAAGTTTCTTGGCTTTTCTTTCTTTCTTAGGTGTAGAAGTGTATATATATAATCTCAAATAAGTTTATTATTTATTTATAATATTATTTATTTATTATTTATGATGTTTATTATTTATTTATTTTGTTTATATATTTGTTTATTCATTTGTCTGTTTGTTTGTTTATTTATTTATTTATTTATTTATTATTTATTTATTTACTTATTTTATTCTCATTTACTTATTATGTTTATTTATTTAAAATATTCACTTATATTTTGTTATTTATTTAAATTTTATTTTATTCTTCATTTATATTTTATTTAATTAACTATTTAGTTATTTTGTTTGTTATTATCATTATTGTTGTTATTATAGTTATGTTTTAAATTTATTATTATTGTTGTCGCTATTGTTATCTTATTATTCTAAAAGACTATAAAATAAAATCAAATAATTAATTTGAACACTAATATTAAGAATCTATATGTTTAGGTTAGTCAAATCAATCTTGGACTCACTAACACCCGGATCAAATAATCAGGTAAAAGGAGGGTGATATAGGAAATTACTAAGTATAAGACATATGGGATAATAGAAGAGACTCTCTAACCCTCTTAATATTTATATTTGTTGTTATTTATTTTTGTTAATTACTATTTACTAATTGATGCCTTTATTTATTAAATTATTTACAATTCTGATATTGTACATTATTATTTATATTTTCTTATAATGTGGGTTTATATTTATGAAGTGTAATATTTGTTGAAAATATATATATATATATATATATATATATATATTGCTTGTAAATGGAAGCGCAATATATTGGAAAGTTTTGATGCCTAAATCAAAAATATACATTTTGGAATTTTCTGAGTGCAACAGGTTAAAGATAAAATTTGAAAATATCCAATTACAGAGGAAACTCTACCAAAATTTTGGTAGACCCTATGAGAATGAATGCAAAGTATTTAAAAGTTCAAACTAATTAAATATATGGCATGCATCATGTAACAAGTGAAAGATGAAAATGTTTTAGGAGATACAATTGAAACTCGAGGAATGCATTAAGGATAGTTGAATAGCTAACGATAGGATGGAGGGTGTGAAGATAGGCCGAGGAGACCTGGGGTCACTCCCTAGTGTCGGGTAAATGGAAGAACAATATTTTAGAAAGTTTCCATAATTTGACGATATAAGAAAGGAAAGGTACACACTGATAGAACTCTACATTGTTAGAAAGATAATATTTGAAACTTGAGCCTAAATCCCAAAAAGAGGAAAAGGATTGCAAAAAGGGATTTAAAAGAAGGTGTCAAAGCTAAGGTATCAAAAGAGAAACTAGTCCTAGCGAACAATCTTTCAAGTTCCTCATGAGTCACCTTCTCTTTAAGAGACAGTGTAGGGAGAGAACCTAGTATATGAAAGGCAATGATCCCCTTAGACTAACATTTGCCTGTTTAAGAGACATCTCTAATTTTTATTGGAATCCCTTAGATGGCCATGACAATGGTGCCTCAAAAAGCATATCCAATGTCCTCACTATTATGGCCTCCCTATATATCTTGAGTTTGCAACAAATGAAATATACAAAAGTTAACTAAGAGATAAGATATAAAAGATACTGAATGGTAATTGTTTAAGCCGCCTAAAATGGAATAAATATTGAAGTAAAATTTCAGTGATAAAGTAAGAGTGAAGAGAATGAAAAAATAAGCTCTTTTTTATATAGAAATAGTTGGGGAGCAAAGGGGGACCATTATGAGGTGTCTTCATTATCGCATATGAGAAGTGAAAAAAGAAAGGACCTTATACACACTAAATGACAACTCACACAAAAAATGAAGTGACACAACCACTTAGAAAGGGACACATGGTAGAGGCAATTGTTCCTCTCCAAAAGATGTATGTCTTCAACTATGGACGGAAGACACTCCAAACCAAACATGCCAGATTTTTCAACATCAGATTTTTCATAGTTTCAAAACTTGGAATGAGTAAGCCATTGAAGCAACCTCCAAGAACTTCAACGGATAGAAGGGGTATATGATCTGAGCATGATACCAGTATTAGTATCAAAATGCCCATAACAATGGACCTGTTTGTTTAAACTTATTTTAAGTGCTTTTTAAAAAAGTGTTTTTTTATAATTACTTTTTTTAATAAGCAGATCAGAGTTGCTTCTTAAAATAAGCAGCAGCTTATTTTTAGCTTCTGCTTATTTTTAAAACTTTAAACAAACATATCAACATTTAAAATAAGTGTTTTTTTAATTAAAAAACACTTATCTCTTAAAATAAGCTTAAACAAACGAACCCAATATATGACCAACTATATTTGGTATCATATATTAGCACCCCTAAAGTCCCATGCTCTGTGAAGCCTTCATATATGTAGCTAAGCCCACATCAATATAGCAGAGGGGTACAAGTGAATACTAGTATATCTTATTGACTTAGAATTGGAATGTCCTTGCAAGTGAAACCAAATTTCACCCCACGTTAGATACGATATTAGATTGGAACTTAACCATCAATCCTCTTAATTTCAATAAACTTGTGGAGTACATATTAAATCTCCACTATATTAGTATCACATTCGAAGTAAGTATCCATTATAGTTAAAACGAACACAATCTATATATTTCTTCCTAGATTGAAAAGGGAGAAATTTTTCATTTTAATATTTATTAGTATGAATTTTCTTAACACTTTCTGGCTTCTAGCATAACCAATACTATGTATTACCAAATTGTGATAAGAAGCTTTACTCAATTGTCAAAAAAAGAAAGAGGCATGAAAATCCATTAACCTGACACCTAGATATTTGACAATTCCCTTAAAAAGCATATTCACATTCAAGAAATTAACTAGATTTTTTAGAGATGTACTTGTGATAGATAAATGATTTAACAAAGAAATTCAAAGGCATGTTGACAAAGAACAAAGTTGGAAGATTGCTATGTTTGGAAGCAAGTTAGGGGACCATACCTTTGAAGCTTCCTTTCCCTGCCACGATCCATTCCCGTAAAATAATATGAGAAGGTACATATGTTGTTCTCTTTTGTTATTTGTTTGTTGCTATTATTGTCACATTGAACTGGGTCATATGAAATTTAAAGCCAACAAATTTGTATCCATTCTAAATAGATTATAATCACATTAATAACTTGCAACAATTTCAGTGGAAGATGTGGGGCAGGGGGTCCCATTATGCCATGTTAGGTGATCAATTTCAAGAATCAAAATCTCCACATTCTCATTTTCTAAAACGCAAATATGTACCGTTATGAACACTACTTTTTGAAAATTAGAAAATTTGTGTGAGAAAGCAATAGCATTATTAAAGTTTGAATTTGCTATGAAGCAGTAGCAAAGTGTTGTGCGTCACTTTAAAATAACATTAAGAAACCGTTATGAACAAAGAATTGACATAAAGATAATTTCAGCAACTTTGCCGGTATGATTTATTTGCTCTGATTAAGCATGACCCATGAATTTGAAGTGTAAAATTCACGTTATGTTTACCATCATTATTGAAGTCTTCTTTTTTGGATTGGGTTTATTGTTTTGGTGAATGGACACATTTTTAGTTCTAATTCATTAATAATTAATTTCGAAAAATGTTTTCAACATAATTATGTTATCTACTAATTACGGCATTCTTAATTTTAATTTGTAAGCCTAAGTCATGCATTTTTCATGTTTAAAAGATTTATCGATTACTTTTGTAAAAGCGGAAAAGATAACATATAGCTTGTTAAAAATTGATTTGCAGTTCCTCCTTTCCTCGTTGTACAAGAGCGTAATGACCTAAGCATAAGTATTTTAAAAAAAAATTAAACAACTAGTTTATTAGTTAAAAAAAAAGGTTTAAGTAATGAGAAATGATGTAGACTATATAACAGTAATATATATATATATATATATATATATATATGTGTGTGTGTGTGTGAGAAATAAGTATATTTTCGTTTCTAAATATAAGACTTTTTTTTTTATCTAATTCACTGGTATTCAAAAAGTTGATTAGTTTAGTTTGGTAATTTTTAAAAATTACCCTTAAGATTATTGGGAATACCAATTTTCTTTCTAACTTATTCTCTCTACTAATTTATCTCTTCATCATAGTTAATGATTTAAAAGACAAAGTCAATAAGGAGAGAGAAATTAATCTTTGTGTCAACCAAATAAATTAGCAGACATAAATATTTTAAACAATGTAATTTTTTATTTTTTTTTTAAATTTTAATAAGAGTTATTCATTTGATAGCGGTATTTTAATGTAAAAATAATTAATGACTTAAATATTTGAAAGAGGTCATATATTAAGAGATTAAAAAATTCTAAAAAAATCTTATATTTAAGAACAAAGGTAATATTTGACAAGTACCAAGTTAACAAAATTGAAATGATAATACCATAAAGATATTTTGAATTGGTATATTAGATTCATAAAGATATATTAGATTGATATGATAAAATACACCAAACAAGATGATTTCATACCAATTCTAACAACATCTAATAAGATCATGAAGATTGACCCTGGCTCAATCCATCGAGGGCATAGTCATAGCGTTACATGACCGCTCCCAGCATTATTGTGACACCTTTGTGTGCTATGTCGTTTTCTGCGTCAATGTTACTACCTCATTACCTTTGTAACTTCACAAAGTCTTCACTGTGCCATTGTTGCTATGACAACCATCATCACCGCACCGAGTAGCTTTTACTATGAACTCTGGTATACTATCCCTATTCGTCAAGTGTAGGCCCATTTCCATTTCTTTTTTGTAATATTCTATGTTACATCTCAATAATTTCTAAAAAAATTCATAAATTATATACAATATTTTTGAAATACCTCATGAATATCATTAAAATTTATAAAGTAGTTTTACGTTCATCCAAATAAAATAGATATTAAATATTATTAGAAAGAGAGGAAACTCCATGGCCCAAGAGCAGTTGCCTAATGACATTATTTATTCATTGGACCACGGTATTCATATTGAGCTCCCTTTCTAGAACGTGCTATATATACTGTCGAGATTCTTCAATCCTTCCCTCTGTATGAAATATCAATTTAAAACATATGAAACAAAAACATGGAGAAATGAGTGAGAAATAGAATATAATATTTCCAAATTGGACATAAGTAATAAAGGGCTTTCACAAACTAGTATAATAATATCAATCACAATCACATACACAATCAATTATGAATGTATGAATGTTATGCAATATCTTCATCATAACTTACCTATATATGCGGGCCCTTAAATTTTAATTTGCACTAGGCCAACCAGGAGTTTACACTATTCCATAATTTCGGATGATAATAACATGAACAGCTCAACTGGCATAGAAACACTTAGAGACTAGTCAGATTGAGAAGGTTTTTGTTGTGAAAGTACCCGACACTAGGGAGCTACCCCAGGTCCCCTGAAGCACTCTTTCACACCCTCTCATCCCAAGGCTCAGAATTAAGCCTCCTCTAATGTATCCTCGATTTCTATAATCCGTCCCTAGACAATATCATTTTGTTTCTCTTTGATGATTCATGATGCATGAACTACTCGCGTATTTAGTTGGTTAAGACTTTTAGAAACTCAATTATATTATCGGGGCCTACGAATCGCGACATAGCCACCCCAGTAAACTGTATTTTTTCAAATTCTCAAATACACACATAGAATTTTAGTATAGTTCCTTTTCAAATCACAAATCAAATCTCCTTATAATTTGAGTTTCAAAGCCTTAAATATATTTCACAACCTTCTTTAGAAAGTTTATAGGTCAATTCAAAATCAATTATTAAAAACTTGAATTCGGAATTATCAATCTTTAAAACTTTAGTATTTGAAAATTTTGTATAATATTTTTATACAATTTGAAAATATATGTATATATATATATATATTAAAGGTTTATAGTAAAATATTAGTAAAAATTTATTTTTATAAAATAATTTCTCTTTCTTTATCTTTCCGATACACTAACTAGAAATCTTAATTATAGTAAATATATATTTTTTAAAAGATAAAAAGAGATTTTAAAAAAAATTATGTAGTTTCATTGAAAACTTAAGAAATTTCTTAAAAGTAATTTGAATAAAGATGAATAAGTAAATAAGGAAGTAGGAGATAAGTAAATTCTTACTGAGTTTTAGCTTTCCGTCATGCTTGTTATATGCTCAAACTCCATATTACAAGATCATCAATCATAATCAAATATTGTCAATCACAATCAAACATCATCAATCACAAATAAATATTAGCAATCATAATCAAAATCAAATAATTAAACTTCAGTTATAAATATCATAATTAAAAATTCAATGGTTATTTAAATTAATAAAGTTTGTTCTAAGTCCTATAGTCAATTCCTCGCACAAGTCTATGTAAGTCCAAGATAGTCCAGTCCTTGCATAGGTCTAGTTCAGTCCATATAGGTCATAATAGTCCAAGTCTTTGCATAGGTTTAGTCTAGTTCGTAGTAGTTCAAGTCCTTGCATAGGTTCAGTCCAATCTGCATAGGTCATAATAGTTCAAGTTCTTGAATAAATATTTCAGATTAAGTTACATGAGATACTTAATTTATTAATAACAATTATTATAAATTTTAAGTTAAAAGTTATTGTTTTAAAATAATAATATTGTTATGTTTAAAAGGAGTAGGGGACTCCTCCCAACATTCTTATGTATTTTCATATTATATCCTTATCTCACCCCCTTACCTTGATTTGCTACCAAAAGTAAATTCGCTCTGTGCCTCTAAGTTCTAACAAAATATTAATACTAATTTATTTCAGTATAAGTATAAGATGAAAACTAAGATTGATATCAGAATGATAAATAGTAACTATGCATAGTAATAGTAAATAGTAACAATAAATAGTAAATCATCAATAGTAACAGTAAATAGTAATTTTTAATAGTAACAATAAATAGTAAATTATGAATTGTAAATTTTGAATTGTAGTGGTAAATGGTAAATTGTGAACAATAACAGTAAATAGTGAATTTTTAATAGTAATGGTAAATAGTAAATTTTGAATAGTAATGGTAAATAGTAAATTTTAAATAGTAACAGTAAATAATAAATTTTGAATAATAATGGTAAATGATAAATTTTGAATAATAACAGTAAATGGTAAATTGTGAATAGTAATAATAAATAGTAAATAGTAACAGTAAATAGTAAAAATAACATATAGTGGTAATTTACTTTTACTATAGTAACTTATTCATAATAGTAATAGTATATTAATAGTTTAACAGTGCTAAAAAGAATAAACTAAATAATCATAAAAAGAATATAGAAGAAAGATGTTATTACCTTACACCTCCGGCAGAACCTCTTTTTACTAAAAGAATTTACTCCCCACTAATTTCTTACGCATTATCTCTGTAGATTCTCTCTTTAATTTTGATGTGGAAATGTTGTAAATGAGCCATCTATTTATAGGAAGAGAATTTTACTATTTAAGATTACTTAATTATTTATTTTACTATTCATGATGTAAGTATTTACCAACCGGTCACTATTTATGATGTAAGTATTTACCAATCGATGATGTAGGTAATAAGTAAGCGATGATGTCGGCAGTGGCATTTTGGTTATTAGATAAAAGGTTAAGGGTATTTTTGTCATTCTAAAAAAAAAATATATAAAAATTCCAAAAAATTATAAATTGTATAACAATCAAAAAGTTCTAAAGAACTATAATCAAATTCCTTTGAAATTTTATTTTAAATAAGAAATAATGAAATTAGGGGTGTTACAACTCTACTCCCCTAAAAAAATTTCGTCCTTAAAATTTACACTTTTCAGTAAAACAAATGGGGATGAGACTCTTTCATCTCATTTTCTAGTTCCCGTGTAGCATCTTCTCCTCTTGTTTCGCTCCAAATGACCTTTACGAGTGGAATTGCCCTATCCCTTAGCTTTTTTATTCTTCTGTCAATTATTCTGACAGGTGGTGCATCATATGTAAGATTATCTTTAACTTGTATAACATCAGGTTCAATAACGTGTGTAGGGTCAGATATATACTTTCGTAAATTTGACACATGAAAAACGTTATGGATATTAGAAAAAAAAAATATGGTAATGCTATTTGGTAAGTAAGAGGACTCACTTTCTGAATTATTTGATATGGACTAATAAATCTAGGAGTTAGTTTTCGAGATTTCATTGCCCGACCGAACCCAGTCATAGGTGTGACTTTCAAGAATACATGATCTCCTTCTTGAAATTCGAGCAGTTTTCTTCTTTTGTCATAGTAACTTTTCTGCCTACTCTGTGCTGCTTTCATCTTTTCCTGAACCATTTTGATTTTATTTGTGGTTTGTTGTACCAACTCTGGTCCTAGCATCAAGTTTTCACTGGTCTCAAACCAACATAGCGGAGTTCTACATTTTCTTCCATATAATGCCTCAAAAGGTGCCATGCCAATGCTAGCATGGAAACTATTGTTGTAGGTGAACTCCACATATGGTAAGAATTGATTCCAACTTCCTTTATGTTCTAACACACAAGCTCGTAACAAGTATTCTAAAGATTGAATTGTTCTTTCTGACTGTCCATCCATCTGAGGATGATATGCTAAATTCAGACGTAGTCTTGTTCCCAAAGCCTTGTGTAAGCTCTTCCAGAATTACGATGTAAAATGAGGGTCCCGATCAGAAATGATACTTGAAGGAATTCCATGCAATCTCATAATCTCCTTGATGTATAATTTTTCCAGCTTCTCCATAGGGTAATGAATATTGATGGGAATAAAATGGGCAGACTGGTTAATCTATCAACTATTACCCATATTGAATCATGTCCTAATGGAGTTTTGGGTAAAGAAGTTACAAAATCCATGGTAATGCTATCACATTTCCATTCTGGTATTTCCATTGATTGTAGCATTCCAGGGAGTTTTTGATGTTCTACTTTAACCTTCTGGCAAATTAGACATGCATCCATGTACTCCGCCACCGCTTTCTTCATTCCAGGCCACCAAAATAACTTCTTTCTTGATATATTATAGTAGTTTCGGGATGAATGCTCATATAACTTTTATGGCCTTCTTCCAGAATTGCTTCCCTCAACTCATCTTGGTCAGGAATACACACTTGATCCTTATACCTCAGCAATTGGTCGTTTCCCACATTAAATCAACTTCTTTTCCTTGTTTCAAGAGTTCTTTCTTCTTTTACAGGAATTTATCCTCTCGTTGAGTCTCTAAAACTTGCCTCAGGAATTCCCTTGTCACTTGCAATGCTCCTATCTGTAACTGTTAGTATTAACCTTTATTGCTAGATTAAGATCTCTGAAGTTCTCTATCAATTCCAGCTCTTTAATCATCATCGTGGACGCATGTAGAGACTTTCGACTCAAAGCATCAGCTACTACGTTTGCTTTTCCAGGATGGTATTGCAACTCAAATTCGTAGTCCTTTAAGAACTCCATCCATCTTCGTTGCCTCATGTTTAACTCCTTTTGGTCGAATAAATACCTGAGACTCTTATGATCGCTAAACACATCAAATGTTGCACCGTATGGATAATGCCTCCAAATCTTTAAGGCAAAAACTACAACAGCTAATTCTAAGTCATGGGTAGGATAGTTAATCTCATGTTGCCTTAATTGGCATGACGCATAGGCTACAACCTTCTTGTCTTGCATGAGTACACTTCCTAGTCCTTGTTTAGACGCATCACAGTAAACTTCAAAACTTTGATGTGGATCAGGGAGTACTAACATCGGCGAAGAAGTAAGTCGATTTTTTAATTCTTAGAAACTATTCTCGCATTGTGTCATCCATACAAAAGGTTGTCCTTTCTGTGTTAGCTTGGTCAGTGGGTATGCTAACTTTGAAAACCCTTTGATTAATCTCTTATAGTATCCAGCCAAGCCCAAGAAACTTCTGATCTTAGTGATTGTGGTTGGTCTCTCCCATTTCAAAACTGCTTCCACCTTGGAAGGGTCTACAGCTATTCCTCCTTAACTAATTACATGTCCTGAAAAGTTCACCTCTTCCAACCAAAATTCACACTTTGACAGCTTTGCATACAATTGTTTCTTTTTCAGGATTTCCAACACAACCTTCAAGTGTTCAACATGTTCTTCTCTGCTTTTAGAGTATACTAGTATATCATCAATGAAAACCACTATAAATTTATCCAGATATGGGTGAAAAATTTGATTCATGTAGTCCATGAATACGGTTGGTGCATTAGTTACACCAAAAGGCATAACTAGATATTCATAATGGCCATAGCATGTTCTAAAAGTAGTTTTTGGTACATCTTCTTTCTTTACCCTTATTTGGTGGTATCCAGACCTTAAATCAATCTTGGAGCTGAGGCATCAATCAAGACCCTAGTTGCTGGTCTTACACCATTATAAAATATGGTAACTTGCGGCACATCAGGAATCCTATGGTGAGGACATTTCCTCAAACTCTCTTTGTACCTATCCCATGCTTCCATCAGAGATTCACCCTCTCTCTGTTGGAAACAAGTGATTTCTGTGCGTAACTTAGCATATTTGGAAGGAGGGAAATATTTAATCAGAAATTTTCTTTGTAAATGCTCCCCAAGTAGAGATACTACCTCTTGGTTGGCTTTGCAACCAAGCTTTTACACGGTCCCTTAGAGAAAAAGGAAATAATCTCAATCTTATTGCCTCATCAAGGACACCATTCATTTTCATAGTATCACAAAGCTGGAGGAAGGTTGCTAGATGCAAATTTGGATCCTCAACCTTACTTCCTCCAAATTGATCATTTCTAACCAATTACAGCAAAGCTGGTTTAAGTTCAAAGTTGTTAGCTGCAATTGGAGGCCTAAGGATGCTAGATTGCGATCATTCTTCAATAGGCCTACAGTAGTCACCTAATGTAACTCTCCTTTGTTCCATTTCTTGCTGCTCTTTTTGCTTTTTCTCCTTTCTAAGTTTATGCTCTAACAAATCAATATCAGAATCAAAGAAAAAAGATTCTCCCCTGTTCCTTAGCTACATATACCGAATTTTTCACACAACAGAATTAAAGCTACTGCTAATTAAACATTACAGTTATACAAAACGAAATTCAACTACTGCTATACTAAAAATAAAGATTAAATTGCTACTAAATGCAACAACAAAATTAAAATGGTTCAGTCTAGTACCGGTCCAAGGATTGTTGATATTACTCAACAATCCCCGGCAACGGCGCCATTAACTTGATGTGAAAATCCTGAGCCCTTAGCTTGATGCATATTTCTCAGAGGATTTATCTTTTGGCAAGTGCACCAATCGTTAAATTTGTAATATATTTGATCGTCCCACAAGGATTGAGGTAATTACCGCATTCTTGGACTAGCACAAGCTGAACCAACACAAGTAGATAGTATTCATTCTGTTTTTGTTATTTTTATACTTTCTATGTTTTTGTATTTTCAGAAACAATAGAAGAGATGAAGTGTGATTAATGGAAGATAGGTTAGGATTGCTTCAGCTTACAAATTTATCAAGAAACATGCAATTAAGGTTCAATCAAGCTTCAGACTCAAGAGGACAATTCACAGATCGTTAATCCCTAATCCCTTAGGTGACTAACACTAATTCCTAAGCATTAAACCCTAATCCCTTAGGTGCTCAATGACAGAGAAATCTAATATGAAATTAGAGGTTGAACCCTAACTATTCACCTAATTACTAGGTCTGAATTAGTTAGGAAGCCTGAAGTTACCTAAGCCTCAACCATGATTCCTCACTGGTGAGTTTCTTCATTTGGATCTGAATTTGTCAATTCAGCAGAATAGATCCACTTCTCAGCTTGTTCTCCTCTTGTTTTATAAGATAATTTCCTCAATGCAGCTTCAAGATTCCATCGGAAGCTTCAAAAATCCCAACCATAGGGGTTTAGAAACCCATGGAAATGGATTCAGACGAAGGAACTTGGAGAGACATGGACGAGAGAATTTAGAGAAAGAAAAGAATTAGAGAGAGATTAGAAAATGAGAAAATGAATTGTATTATTGCTTCTGTATGTCCCTCTCCTCTTTTTTATAGAGTATGTACAAGTATATATAGACATCTAACTAACTAACTAACTTAATTAATTACAAAAGGGATACTTAATTAATAATTAACTAACTAAACTAAATACATAATTACAGGGAAATAATTAATTACATACATTACTTAAATTACTACAGTACAACAGAAAACAGCAACGGTGCAGCTTGGAGGAAAAAAAATAAAACTGAATAACCACCTTTACGCTTGAGCGTGAAGGACTCGCACTTGAGTGTGATCGTATTATTTCATGCGCGCTGGGAATTCACGCTTGAGCGTGATGGCACTTTGATTCCACGCTTGAGCGTGAAAGAAGTTCGCTTGAGCTTGGTCGTGTTTTCCTTTCTTTCCTTTTACATGAATTGCATGGATCTCACGCTTGAGAGTGAAGTTTTCAAGCTTGAGCATGAAGAATATTTTACTGCACCTACACCTACAAACAAATAAATGCTTAGCGTATGTACGCTTTAGTGAATTTACAAATAAACAAATTTCCTTAACTATTTTCTCTTTTTAATCAATTTCTTGCATAATTTAAACACTTTTGAAATAAATAAATAAAACAAGAATTAATGATAATTTATTAAATAATAGTGCCAAACTAAACAATATTTAATGGATTAAGTTAAATAAAAGGTGAAATTATTAAGTCTTTTCAAGACTTATCATGGCACCATGTAGTTGATCCATCAAGTCGTCAATCCTTGGCAGAGGATATCTGTTCTTGATCGTCACCTTTTCTAGTTGCCAATAATCTACACACAACCTCATGCTACCATCCTTTTTCTTAACCAATAACACTGGTGCACCCCAGGGGGATACACTGGGTCGTATAAACTACTTCTCTATCATCTCTTCAAGTTATTTCTTCAACTCTGCTAATTCTAGAAGTGACATTCGGTATGGTGCAATTGAAATTGGTCCAACTCCAGGTACTAGATCAATGGCAAATTCCACATCTCTTTTTGGGGGTAAACCAGGGATATCTTCTGGAAAAATGTCAGGAAATTCACACACGACTGACAGATTTTTGATTTTTGGTTCTTGCTCTCCTTTCATTGAAACCAATAACATGAATCCTTGAGCCCCTCCTTTTAAAGAGGCACTCACTTGGTTGGCGGTTAGAAATCTCGAATCCTTTGGATTCAAATTTACTGGTTCTTTAAACATTATGGTTTTATTATGACAATCTATTAGAACATGATTGTTAGACAACCAATCTAGCCCAATAATAACTTCTAAGCCAGAAATGGGTAAGCAAAAGAGATTAGCCTTAAAGTCCTTACCATCAATGACAATAGGGCACTCCTAACAGGCTTTAGAAGTGACAATGGGATTATTCCCAGGAGTATAAACAGATAAATCAAATGGCAATTCTATCACGGGTAATTTTAGTTTTTCTACACAGTCATTGGAAATAAAGGAATGTGATGCACCTGAGTCATACATAACAGTTAAAGAAATCTTATTAATGATACATTTACCTTCCACCATGGAGTCAGAATGGGATACTTCTTCCCCAGTAATTGCAAAAACCTTTCCTTTCGCCTTCGGCCTTCCGACTGCACTATGCATGCCTCCTTGAGTATTTATGGATGTACTTGCACCTTCAGGGTTCTCCCTCTTTATCTCTAGGCAATCCTTGATGTGATGACCCAGTTTGTTACACTTAAATCAAATATAAGTGTTTTTGGGACAATCCTTTTTCAAATAGGGTCCTCCACAGATAAAGCATTTAAATTCTAGTGCAGGTGTTGGATAGTAGCTTCCAGATGAAGCTTGGGGTTTGTTAGGAACAGGTGCTGCTCCAAACCGATGAAATGGTGCTTGGTAAGGCTTTTTCCTCCTGAAGTCTCTTCTTTGGTGATGGTGAGGTCCTCCACTTCTTATTTATCCCGCCTTGTGAATGGATTCACGGCTTTTGGTCATTCTATCCTTATGATCCTCTTCAAAAATCCTGTAGCGATTTACCAATACAGAAAATTCACGGATTTCCTGCATTCGTATAGCTTCTTTGATTTCTGGCCGCAATCCGTTTACAAACTTTATGCACCGATCACCTTCATTAGTAGTATCGTTATAATGAGAATGAAAACGAGATAGCTCTTCAAACCTGGATGCGTACTCTTCCACGGTCATATTTCCTTTAGTCGGCGACAGAAATTCAAATTGTCTTTTCTCCTTAACATCAGCTAGAAAGTATTTTTCTAGGAATATATCCTTTAAATGGTTCCAGGTGATCTCAATGTGGTTAACTTCGAATTGTCTACACATGCTATCCCACCAATGTTCGGCATCCTCATATAAGGCATAAGTAGCGAAGACTACTTTATCAGCCTCAATACATTACAATGCTCGAAAGATCTTCTCTATCTTTCAGATCCAGATTTGTGCTCCATCAGGGTTGTATCCTCCCTTGAAACGAGGTGGATTACATTTTTCGAACAGGTCTAACCTTCTCAAGGCATCATTACCTTGACCTTCGCGTGCTCCCATTGCATTGATTAAGCGTTCTACAACTCCAGCAAGATCATTTTCGGCCATTCTTTTCCTGTTTCATAGTTACTGAGACTTGTCATATCAATCACAGTTACTACCAAGTCACATATTCTATTTTTTATCACCTACACAGAGTTTACAGACAAAGCAAGATAGACCTTTCCCTAGGCCTACGGGATTAATTGCTCTGATACCATTTTGTAACACCCTCTGTTACATCTCAATAATTTCTAAAAAAATTCATAATTTTTTTGTTTTACAAAATATGATCGTTAAAAAGAAACTTCCAGAATAAATTGCATACAATATTTCTGAAATACCTCATGAATATCATTAAAATTTATAAAGTAGTTTTACATTCATCCAAATAAAATAGATATTAAACATTATTAAAAAGAGAGGAAACTTCATGGCCCAAGAGCAGTTGCCTAATGACATTATTTATTCATTGGACCACGGTATTCATACCGAGCTCCCTTTCTAGAACGTGCTATATATACTGTCGAGATTCTTCGATCCTTCCCTCTGTATGAACTATCAATTTAAAACATATGAAACAAATACACAGAGAAAGGAGTGAGAAACAGAATATAATATTCCCAAATGGGACATAAGTAATAAAGGGTTTTCACAAACTAGTATAATAATATCAATCACAATCACACACATAATCAATTACGAATGTATGAATGTTATGCAATATCTTCATCATAACTTACCTATATATGCGGGCCCTTAAATTTTAATTTGCACTGGGCCAACCAGGAGTTTACACTATTCCATAATTCCAGATAATAATAACATGAACAGCTCAACTGGCATGGAACACTTAGAGACTAGTCAGATTGAGAAGGTTTTTATTGTGAAAGTACCCGACACTAAGGAGCTACCCCAGGTCCCCTGAAGTACCCTTTCACACCCTCTCATCCCAAGGCTCAGAATTAAGCCTCCTCTAATGTATCCTCAGTTTCTATAATCTGTCCCCAGACAATATCATTTTGTTTCTCTTTGATGATTCATGATGCATGAACTACTCGTGTATTTAGTTGGTTAAGGCTTTTAGAAACTCAATTATATTATCGGGGCCTACGAATCGCGACATAGCCACCCCAGTAAACTGTACTTTTTCAAATTCTCAAATACACACATAGAATTTTAGTATAGTTCCTTTTCAAATCACAAATCAAATCTACTTATAATTTGAGTTTCAAAGCCTTAAATATATTTCACAACCTTCTTTAGAAAGTTTATAGGTCAATTCAAAATCAATTACTAAAAACTCGAATTCGGAATTATCAATCTTTAAAACTTTAGTATTTGAAAATTTTGTATAATATTTTTATACAATTTGAAAATATATGTGTATATATATATATTAAAGGTTTATAGTAAAATATTAGTAAAAATTTATTTTTATAAAATAATTTCTCTTTCTTTATCTTTCCGATACACTAACTAGAAATCTTAATTATAGTAAATATATTTTTTAAAAAGATAAAAAGAAATTTTAAAAAAAACTTATGTAGTTTCATTGAAAACTTAAGAAATTTCTTAAAAGTAATTTGAATAAAGATGAATAAGTAAATAAGGAAGTAGGAGATAAGTAAATTCTTACTGAGTTTTAGCTTTCCGTCATACTTGCTATATGCTCAAACTCCACCTTACAAGATAATCAATCATAATCAAATATTGTCAATCACAATCAAACATCATCAATCACAAATAAATATTAGCAATCATAATCAAAATCAAATAATTAAACTTCAGTTATAAATATCATAATTAAAAATTCAATGGTTATTTAAATTAATAAAGTTTGTTCTAAGTCCTATAGTCAATTCCTCGCACAGGTCTATGTAAGTCCAAGATAGTCCAGTCCTTGCATAGGTCTAGTTCAATCCATATAGGTCATAATAGTCCAAGTCCTTGCATAGGTTTAGTCTAGTTCGTAGTAGTTTAAGTCCTTGCATAGGTTCAGTCCAATCCGCATAGGTCATAATAGTTCAAGTTCTTGAATAAATATTTCAGATTAAGTTACACGAGATACTTAAGTTATTAGCAACAATTATTATAAATTTTAAGTTAAAAGTTATTGTTTTAAAATAATAATATTGTTTTGTTTAAAAGGAGTAGGGGACTCCTCCCAATATTCTTATGTATTTTCATATTATATCCTTATCTCACCCCCTTTACCTTGATTTGCTACTGAAAATGAATTCACTTTACGCCTCCAAGTTCTAACAAAATATTAATACTAATTTATTTCAGTATAAGTATAAGATGAAAATTAAGATTCATATTAGAATGATAAATAGTAACTATGCATAGTAATAGTAAATAGTAACGATAAATAGTAAATCATCAATAGTAATGATAAATAGTAATTTTTAATAGTAACGGTAAATAGTAAATCATAAATAGTAAATTTTGAATAGTAGTGGTAAATGGTAATTCGTGAACAATAACAATAAATAGTAAATTTTGAATAGTAATAGTAAATAGTAAATTTTGAATAGTAACAGTAAATACTAAATTTTAAATAGTAACAGTAAATAATAAATTTTGAATAATAATGATAAATGATAAATTTTGAATAATAACAGTAAATGGTAAATTGTGAATAGTAATAGTAAATAGTAAATAGTAACCGTAAATAGTGAAAATAATGTATAGTGGTAATTTATTTTTACCATAGTAACTTATTCATAATAGTAATATTATATTAATAGTTTAAGAGTGCTAAAAAAATAAAATAAATAATCATAAAAGAATATAGAAGAAAGATGTTATTACCTTACACCTCCGGCAGAACCTTTACCAAAAGAATTTACTCCCCACTAATTTTTTACGCACTATCTCTCTAGATTCTCTCTCTAATTTTGGTGTAGAAATGTTGTAAATGAGCCGTCTATTTATAGGAAGAGAATTTTACTATTTAAGATTACTTAATTATTTATTTTACTATTCATGATGTAAGTATTTACCAACCAGTCACTATTCATTATGTAAGTATTTACCAATCGATGATGTAAGCAATAAGTAAACGATGATTTCGACAGTGACATTTTGGTTATTAGATAAAAGGTTAAGGGTATTTTTGTCATTCTAAAAAAAGAAAAAATTATAAAAATTCCAAAAAATTATAAATTGTATAACAATCAAAAAGTTCTAAAGAACTATAATCAAATTCCTTTGAAATTTTATTTTAAATAAGAAATAATGAAATTAGGGTTGTTACACTTTCTTTTTGAAACTTATGGTGTTATTGCTTTTGTATATGGCTTCCTAAAAGTGTTTGACTTGTACCCAAATTTTCACTACAACAAAAATTGCAAAAAGATGTATTGCTTATGTCTACGGCTAGGCGAAACCCTTAAAAATGAGGTGAAGTGTAACATCCCAAAATTTGTAATTTTTAGAAAATTCATTCATTAAGGATTAATGAAGAATTTTTGAATGAAATTCCGAGTGAATACTGTTTGAAATATGATATTCCGAGTGAAAATGGTGCGATACCTAGTAAAGTAAGACCGAGAAAGCTATTTCCAAATGGAGTTAAGATGTTTCCGAGTGAAACATCATTAAGCGAATTATTTCTAAGTTAAGAAAACGGTGTCCGAATGAGACATTTCTGAATAAGGAAAATCTGAGTGAAACGGCTCCGAGTGAGATGTTTCTGAATGAAACGTTTCTGAGAGAAGTACTCCTGAGTGGGGAAAAACTTGAAATCGAATAAGTACTTCTCAGGGTGGAATATCTCCAAGTTGTGTGATTTTTCGAGTGAAATGTCTCTGAGTACGATACTTCCGAGTGGAATGGTACCGAGTGAGACGATTCCAAAATGAAAAGGCGTCAAGTGAGAAATTTCTAAATACCGTATGACGTGGCACCGATTGGGGATATATCGAGTGAGTCTTTTCCAGGAAGTGTTTCTGGATAAAGGACTTCAACTCCGATTGAGTATGTTCTGAGTGAACAATTCTCGGGAAAAGTAAAATATCCGAGTGGTTTGTTCCTGAGTGGTGGACCCTTCATTTAATTTAATTTATGCTCGGGTTTGTTTTCAGGATTGTCCTTGACCCCGAGTGATTCCTTTGAGTGGAAAGACTTCCGAGAGAGAGGATTGTCTTCAAACTCCGAGTGATTTTTAGATGAAAGACTTCAGAGTGATGTAAGTAAAAGAATTGACTCGGACAGAAATATATTTGAGTATGTTTGAATGAGATGTTACCGTGTGGGACGTTTCTGAGGAAAGAAAGCTGAGTGTTTTAGGGGATGGAACCTTTCCGAATGAATTTCCTCCGAATGAAGGAATTCTGAGCGGACAGAGGCTTTCTCAAAAAGATGTGCCCAAGATGAAACCGAGTCGGAATTAGTAATTATTTTAATTATTAAAGCTTTACACGTCACTCTGTTCTTTTACCTTCTAGCGGATTCTTTTTCTGATATTTTTCTAAGTATGGGACCCTCTCTGATGTGTTGTCCTTTTTCATTAAATGCTTATTCCTTATTCATCATCTGAAGAAACTTACAACAGATATCTTTTTATTGTTCACGTCTCTTTTGCATGAACAATATAAATATCAACTACTGTTGGATTAATTAAAGACTTTTGGAAAGTGAAAAAAAAACATCATCTACAATCTTTTTCTTCCAACTCTTGCTGAAAGCCATTAACGAAGAAGAAATTAAACTTCATTTCTTCCCTTTACAAAGAAAGCTCTGGACTGGTACAAAACTGAAATTCCAATCGAAATTTACAAGCTGTGAATTGGATATAACTTTAAGAGCTTCAAGAACTCTTTATTTCCAGGTAGAGGGAGCATTACATTTCAAATAGATAGTTTATGAATGGATGTGGGGTGATATTATTATGTTGTATATATGTTGTGTGCATAATTGTTATTGAGACCCCGTTTAAATGACGCTTTATGTTTTCATGTATATTCCATTCATATGTTGATGTTGATATGATAATGATATGAGATTGATGATGATGGTATGGATGATGATTCATGATATTTATGTATATGCATGAGATGCGTGTGTGATGGTTGAATATGAAATATGATGTGGTTTCCACAAAAGACCTTGGGTGGGACTCAAGGCAAAAGACAAAAGACCTTGGGTGGGACTCAAGGCAACCTCTTGAGCGGGGCTCGAGGTTTTAGCCTGTAGCACTGACCGTTGTCACTGAGAGTGATGGTGTCACATAGGGTGCAAACGGTTTGGTACCTGTAAAATGGCCGGATCAGCTGGGAGCTAAGTTATGGCTCGGGGAGCCAGTGTTGCAACACAAAATAAAAGACTTAATAATGGATCCATTTGATTGAGCATGTGTATGCACTGATATATATGTTATTGAGAATAACATGCTGTTCATGATGTGTTATATGGCTCGGTATGTGTTATTTGCATAGTTATGGATTGGACTTTTAATCTGATTCAATAACTATTATTTGATATGTTTATGCTCACCCCCTACTTATCATTTTTACAGTGGATAGAGGACACAGTGATGGCATTTGAAGTCACTCAACCGACTGGAGCATTATGTATTAGCATGTACAATACATAGTGTGCATAGTTATTTTGGTAGAAGCCTTGGTCGGCTCCTATGGATACCGAGTGTTGTATTTTTCTTTGTACATTAAATGGTCGGTCGGCTGATGTAAATTTAATGACATTATTATCTAATTCAAATTCTGTTTTGATATTTAAACCGTTTGCGAAAAATTGTTAACGTGAATTCAACTTCTCTTTTAAAAATTGAATTATTTTAGAAAAATTTATTTGATTTATTGGAAATTATTTTTAAAAATTAAGAATGTTATATGAAGTGTTCATTATTTTTTGTGGATCTAAGATAGAATCGCAGACAATAATAATTTCACCATTTGTTTGTGATTTTCTAGTTTATCCGTAGACATATAACAAATATAATTCCCACGTTCACGTGCACACTCGAAGTAAATACTTGTCTATTTTTTTACTCTTTAATCTCTTTAAACCTTCATTTATCTCTCTAGACCCTTATTTGTAACTCTAAACCCTTAGTCCTGTGCCCTTATCCTTGTCGGCATTGTCGTAGGTGGCTATGTGTGTCACCGTCAACCGCCCACGTTAGCCGCCATCATCAGTTGTCATTGTCTATCGCGTACATACCTATTGCTCGATTCCTATTTGTTTTGTGTTCCCTAAGCCCTTGCCCTTCATTTTTTACCATTGATCAATTTCATTGTCTTCTTTAAGGTTGGTCGTCGTTGTCGTAGGTGACTTTGCGTCACCGTCAACTACCACTATTAGCCGTCACTGTCAACCACCACTATTATCTAAAGATTCTCCCTCTATGTCTGGTGAGATTTTATTAATTTTTTCAATTTCTTTGATTTCCTTCTTAATTTCATCTTCAATTTTCTCTTTTTTTTTGTTTTCTATAGATTATCTTCTATTTTCTACTTATGTTTTTCTTCTCAATTTGAGCTTACGTTTTACGATTTTTCATCAAAATAAACAGTTTTAGTTTCACTTTTTGATTCGTGCCAAGGAGAGTTATGTTTTCTGCGAAGAAAAAGGCATGTATGTGTTCAACTAATTATTCCCTTTTGATTAGTATCAATTTCACTTTTTTATGTGATGCAATAGAGAATGGTGTACATTTACTTTGCTTATTCTTATATTTAACCCCTCGTTCTCTCACGGCACTCCAAGGTTTCTTAGGCTTACCAGTTTTTATAGGCGGTTTCTTTGTAACTATGCACCACTCGTCGCTCCTCTCACCGATTTGTTATGTTTCATTAGTTTCTCTTGGAATTCATCATTAGAAACAACATTTACAACTTTAAAATCCAAAATGACTATTATGCCTATTCTTGCTCTTCCGGACCTTTCTACTACTTTTGTTGTTGAGATTGATGCCTCTTCGATGGCTGTTGGGGCTGTTTTTTCCCCCAGAAGGGCCATCCCTTGGCATACTTTAGCAAACGCCTTGATCGCGTCTTAGTGTTACTTCTTTCTATATCCGTGAGATGTATGTCATCATAGCTGTCAAGAAATAGCGTCAATACCTATTGGGAATATATTTCCACATTATTACATATCAACAAAGCGTTAGAAACCTCATGACACAATCAATTCAAACTCCTAAACAAATGAAACCAACTCATTATCTCCTCTCTGGTTCCTGCAATACTAAACCAACTCAAACAATTTTGCCTCTCTAACCCACAAGACCAACAGTGTAACATCCTAAAAATAGGATTTATTTGATAAAGTAAGAATTAAAGAGAAATGAAATGAAAATAGGAAATTAATTAAATAATTGCCGAAATAACCAATGCATCCCTAGACCTTTTAAATTAAAAATCTCCTTCTCTTTCTCAAGTTTCATTCTTTGGCATCAGAGAAAGGAGAAACCTTACTTCTACTTCTTCATCTCTTTCAATTGGCTCTATCATCTTCCTTTTTCTCCAATTTATTCTTAAATTCATCAACTCAAAGTGAAATTCAAGCACTTTATCTTCTCCTTCATGTTGGGCAGCCAAGATTTTAGAGGGAAAGAGCTTTGGATAATTTGATGTAAGATGATGAAATCCTACCTTGGGTTTTGGTTTATCATCGCTTTCATCTTTTAATTCATTCAATTTTATGAATTTGGAAGCAAAAGGAAGCTATTGGCAATGGTGGACAACTTTGGGGTTCTTTAAAAACCTTGAGCTTCCATGGAAAGTGAGTTAGAATAGCTTCTAAATTGCTAATTCTATAAGATTGCGACTTAATGATTGTTGTTTCAATGAAATAAGATAGCTTCAGAGAGTTTCAGAGCGATTCAGAGCTTGAAGCGTGGTTCGGAGGCGAGTTCCGAAGTCAACGTCTTGATTCAATAAGTTATGTCTTACCAAAATAATTCTAATTTAACGATTACTAACTAAGTAAGCGATATTGATATCGATTGTGGTGTTAAAATTAAGTATTATGGATTTTAAGAAGTGTTTGAACTTGAGGAATAGGGATCACAACTTGCGATTATTGGTTTCTAGTGTTTGATCGGTTGAAGTGTTTCTAGGATTCTCTATTTCGAGGTAGGGGGATCTTTTACATAATTAAACGTATAGTTATAGGCGGATTCAAGGTATATAAATGTATTGAATTATGAATTATGTGCTTTATGGACTACATGCTTGTGTGGTTTACCTTTCATATAAACTTGATAATTTACATAAGATACTTGAAAGAATATAGTTATGTTTAAAATATAGCATGAGGTGCTTGAATTGTGAAGTAGATTATTTGAATCGATGATGTGTATATTATATGAAAGGCTTGTGTGAATATGGAACGAAAGCGTGGGACGCTTATTCATAGAATTGGAATTGATAAACTGCCAATATTGAATGCATGAGATGCTATATGTATACATGAAAGACCTTGAGTGGGACTCAACGCAAACCTCTTGAGCGAGCCTCGGGGTTAGCCCGTGACACTACCGTTGTCGCTGAGAGTGATTGTCTCACGTGAGAGGACAAACAGTTTGGTACCAGTAAAACGGTCGGATCAGCTGAGAGCTGAGTATATAGCTGAGAGCCAGTGTTGCAACACAAAGTTTAATGATGATTATTGGATCTAATCGAATGAGAATGATATGTGCACATATGTATGTTATTGAGAATAACTAGATGTTATAGCATGGTGATGTGAGTAGTTAATATTGTTGAATGGTAGTTTATGTTTGTAGATTATTATACCTCATTGTATAATAGAGAATAAGATAATTGAATCAGTGCTATAACTGTCATTTATTATGTATGATGCTCACCCCTATTTGTGGTTATTTTTACAGTGGAATTAGGACGCAGCAGAGGTATATGAGGTCACTCAGCGTGCATGGAGCATTATGTATATATATGTATGGTACATGATGCTCATAATAGTTTGTAGTAGCCTTGGTCGGCTCCTGTGTATACCTATTTTGTTATGTGTATATGCATATGTATGGTTGAATGTTTAGTGGACTAGATGGTTGATAGCTTCACTTGAAAGCTTAGAACCTATTCTTAGCATATACTTGTGGTATATGATGAAAAATGACACTTACTTAATGTTTACATGATGTTATTAGAGAGTGGAGACCATGGATGGTCTCATTATTTGCATATGAGTTTAATGACTAGGAAATATGGACTTATATGAGATGCTATACTGATGCATAAAATGTCCAGGGATTGTATTGAATGAGAAATGGCAATGGCTGAGTGTTAAAGTCATGAAATTATGGCATTTATATGATTTTTCCTGTATAATTAAGAAATTGAGATAGTTAATTTGCAAATTATGGGTATGAATGGTACAAAACAGTTTGAATAGCATCTAGGCATGATTTGTGACTTGTAGAAACCGAAATGAATCAATTTGATTGAAAAATGTCTTCTCAGTTCCTCAAAATACCATAAAATGAGCTAATTGCATTTTTATGCATAACTTCCTTATTTTTGGGAATTTTTTAGTGCGGCCAGCGGCTACATGTCACAAATGATGTATTATAGCTTGTGTCAAAATTTCATGATCATTGGATTTAAAATGAGAAAAATAGGGTAGCTAGAAGTTGAAATAAATGCATTTTTGTTGTTTTTGTCATAATTGATACTACATAACACTTGAATCGATTTCCCTGTCATATGAATCGATTCAGATGGGGAAAACATTAAGTCTAAATCGATTCATCAGGTGTAAGAATCGATTCAAGCCCCTATCCAGGCTGTGTGAATCGATTCACAAGGGGTATGAATCGATTCATCCCCCTGTTACATTACTGTCTGTGTAATTTTTTTTTACATGAATTGATTCAAGGTGGTGTCTGAATCGATTCATGCCCTGTTTTCCCCTGTTTTCTTCAGTTTTTTAACATACTTTGATGTTGTTGAGACATGATATGGTTATATGACCATTTGCTTCCATATGTTACCCAATTTTATGAATCAATTAAGGTATTTTTGAACCTCATTCCATTCTATTCCATAATTCTCTAAATAAATCAAACTTTTTACTAATTTAATTAATTATGTTGTGCTTGGTTGTTCAAAAATCATCCTTAATTGGATTTATACATCTTCTTGTATATGTACATATATATAGAATGGCTTCTTTTAATTATTCTCTATTATTGATTGAAATTCATATTGTAGTCCTTCCTTCCTTAATTGTTTTAAGGAATCACGAAAAATTTTCTTGTATTTTCGGGTTTATTTTTGTTAAGTTAGGATGTTTTAAACAGTTCATCCAACAAAGCAAAGATGACCTAAATATGCAAGAGAAGTATGAATGTTTAAATGGCCTACTATATCACAAAGGTAAACTTTTTGTACCTAATATACTGAACATCCAACAACAGCTCATTCATGAGTATCATGCCACCCCTACTACTGGTCACTTTGGTCCCAAGGCTACCCTAGCCCGCATTGCCTCCTGTTTTTCTTGGTTGGGTCTCTCCACTATTGTTTATCATTTTGTTCAACACTGCCATGCTTGTCAGGAAAACAAATACATTCCTCAATGTAGGCCTGGTCTCTTACAACCATTACCAACACCAAAGATGGTTTGTGAAGAACTTACCATGGATTTTGTCACTCATCTGCCTTCATCCTTTGGTCACACGGTTATTTAGGTCATTTGCGATCGACTCACCAAATATGCCCACTTTCTAGATTTTCCTTCCCACTTTGCTAGCTAGGATTTAGCCCACTGCTTTTCAGTGGAAATCTGCCGCCTCCACGGTGTCCCTAAATCCATCATTTCTGACAAGGACCTCCTTTTCCTTAATCACTTTTGGAAAGAGCTCTTCAAAGTTCAGGGTACCTCCCTCAAGTATAGCTCTACCTATCACCCAAAAACGGATGTCCAAATAGAAGTCACTAATCGGTGTCTTGAAGCATACCTTCGATGTTTCACTAGTGACCATCCTCGTAAATGGTACAAATACCTTTATCTGGTTGAATACTAGCACAACACAACTTATGACTCCACCATTGGCATGACTCCGTTCTTCGCTTTATATGGTTGTTACCCCTCATCCTTCTACACTACGTCCCTGAATCAACTTCTGTGTAGACCATCGATTTGTCTCTACAGGAACGTTCCCAGATATTTGACAGGCTCATAACAGTGGCTAAAATAACTAAACAACGTATGACTGCCCAAGAAAATAAAAAAGAAAAGAGCTTACCTTTAAAATCGGTGACTTTGTCCTCTGGAAACTCCAACCGTACTGTCAACAATCCCTGGCTCATCGACCCTCTCAGAAACTAAGTAAACGTTACTTCAGGCCTTTTCGGATCCTCCATTGTATTGTCCCCATGGCATATGAACTGGATCTCCCCTTTGAGTCTCGCATCCACCCTATCTTCCATGATTCTCTCTTACGCCCTTATTATGGAACTGACTCCTCCAAGCACTTTACTCCCTTACCCATCCCTCTGATCCCCTCTCCTCTGGTTTTGGAACCGCCTTTCTCTCTCTCTCTCCTAATACACAAAGCCCGTCTGAATCTGCCCAAGAAAAGAAACGTTATGCTTCCTCTCCCCCTAATACCTATGTTGTAATGTCTAATCACGGGAATACAAGACGTAACTCTCTCTCTCTTGATCCCACTGTTCCTTGTTTCTCCTGAGTTTCAAGGCCCATCTCCACCGTCAATTTAAACTTCATTTGGAGCCAAAACTCTCTGTGTTTTCCCACACGGACATGCTCCCACCTACTGCATGTCCCCATCATACATGCATTATGAGAAGCTCTCTCATTCCACGCCCTTCACACATATTGACCATAAACTGTTGGATTCTCCCACTTTTCCCTTGGCCTCATCTCCACTGTTCGATCTGTATAGGATCTATGTCACTTCTTCTCAGCCCAAGCCCCCATACTCCACATCAGTAGACCTTCCCATACCAGTTTATTCCAACCTTGAAGGCAAGGTTTCTATGGACCTTAAGAGTAATGTTAGGCCCAATACTAAGATGGGCCAAAGAAGACCACACAAGATCACTAAACAGCCTATTTGGATGCAAGACTATCTTTTAAAAAATAATATATTTTTAACTTTAATTCCTATTGATGTTGGATGTTTGGGTTGAGCCAACTATTATGACGTGAGCAAAATCCTTTTTATTGTATGGTTCGAAACCTTAGTGCAGGAAGGCGAATCGTACTTTCTTCCTAGTTGTAGTCTTTCCCTCTCCCCTAGCAATTCTGAGACTATCCTTGGTTGCTACATGTGATTCTAACAACTTTCATCAGATGTAGTTGTTTACTTTGATGTGATATATTAAGTTGATAACCAACAATAAAACTTACTTAGTTGCTTAGTTAAAATTAAATTTTATGCATTATTTTAATATCATGTATGGCATGCTTCTATAGTGTTTATTGGTTAATTATCATGTGTAGAGATTATGATTATTTTTTAAACTAGAATGAAGGGAAACAAATCATGTACATTTTGTCATGCTTTGACAATTTTATAAGTTGGTGTATTATTATTTTAGGTATTAATATTGTAGCATTTCATTTAGGTATACAATTAATGAAAATAGTAAAATATGAAATTATTTTTAAAAAACGTATTACTTGTGATTCAAATATTTATGTGGAGATTAGATACATGAATGCTAAGGGTTAAATATTTAAACTGCAGACGATGATAGTGTTACGTTTGCAGTTTCTTTCTAAAATGATGGACTTTAATGCCTTCATCTAACTAATGTCTGGGTTTTCTTTATTTAACCGCATGGAATAAAACGTCAATGTCTGCACCTGCGGTTACTAGCACTAACATTGTAATCAGACTTATTGTCAATGCATATATTTTTTGTGTGAAGAACTGCTAACAATGATAAAGGCGGAACCACTAACAAAGGATTTTTTGTAGTGGAGTTTTTTTTCTACAGTGGAAGAGGGGGTGTTACTTATGTGGTGTGAAGTGAAAATGAAGGAATGGAAAAATAAGGATAATTTTGTAGTATCCTTTTGGCCAACACTATGTGCATATTTACATGTAGTGTATGCATGACCGCTATCATTGTTTAAGGTTTAGGGTTTACGCAAATAACATCAAATTCGAAGTTGACAATACAAACGAGACATTATACAAACTTTTTCTAGTAGTTATGTCAATTTGTTATGATTAAGGATAACAATTAAACTTGAACCCACAGCTACTGATTTACTTCCGCTCTAACTTTGATTGGGAAAACTCATTTTGACTGAGTTTAAGGAAATCCCTATCCCAACCCTAACCTAATTTCAACATGGACATAAGTAGATTTAGGAATGCAAGTACCCCATAACGTCACGCCACACTTACTTAATTTAAAATAGAGGTTTTAATCTCAATTTAATATATTTTACTTGAAATAATGTGGCACACGTCAAAAACTCATAAAACAACATGAAGAAAATTTGTTGAAAATTTTTCAAGATGCACATTCCTTATACATCGTTCAGTATTTTACATCTAACGAGAGTTATGAAACCTCGATCAAGGTAAATCAATTGGTACACCTCCATAAATCAGTTATCTATAAAGGTTATGAAGGGGTCGAGGGCAAACTATGCCCCTAAGATTGCCCAATTCACAAGAATGTGGAACTAGTTCATATAAAATTTCAGCTTGAACACCCTGTAGTATTTTAGGCATAACTTGAGTTATGGACCTTCGATTGAGGAAATTCTAAAAGCAAAACATCTGCAGCTTAATTATCTATAACTTTTGTGAAGAAAGCAAGAGCAAATTTTAATTTTGCTTAAGCGAGAATTGGCTCGCTTAAGCGAGAGCCCGATTTTTGCTTAAGCGAGAAATGCCTCACTTAGTGAAAATTCACCAGAATCTCCCCCTCTGGGTTTCTCTCAAGAGAGATTGTTCTCGCTTGAGTGAAAATAACCCAAAAACCAACCTCCTTTTCACCCAGAGTCTTACTTGAGCGAGATTTGCAGAGTTTTGAGTGAGATTTGCAGAGTTTTGCCTCTAGGCCAACTTCCTCACGCCCTATCTTGCACATTTAAACTTTGATTGCTACGAAACTTTATAGGCATTATCTATAACGTATTTCGGACCTGTGGGCATAGTCTATGCTAAAAAATTATAATAAAGATATACACAAAACATAGTTTGGCGCTTTATCAAGCAACTCACTATCTAAACCATTTCAAATGCAATGCAATCATCAATTTCTTCGCACATACATACCATAAATATGCCTAGGGTCAAGTCTACACAGTCCGGGGACTTTGGATCCCATTGGAACTCAATTCCACCCTCTTAGTTGGCTAAATTCACCTATTTCCCCTTTTCATTCAACTTGTTACCTATAAATGCAACATGTTCATGACATAATTTCTATTACTAACTATTTCTATATGAACTTGGCTACACTCAGGTGCCACATACAATCTACGAACACAATCCCGTTGTAACATCCCAGATAATTATAGAAAATTTTGTGAAGTGGAAAATGTTAAAAATTATTTTTAGGAATTTATTGGATATTTTTAAGAATTATTGGTTTAGTATGAAAGGTGTGATTAGAAAAAGAGAGGTTTAATTAAAATCATTAAAGAAATTGTAAAGGAAATGGAGAAGTGACCGGTTGAGCAGGTAACCAGTTGCCATGAGTTTAAGTAAACGCTTCTCTCTCTCAATCATTCATTTTCTACGAGAACCTTCTTCTTCTTCTTCATCCGTTTCTCTTCTTCCTTTCCTTCCTCCATTGTGGCGAGCTGCATGATTTGAAGGGAGGTCTCTTTTACATCAGACCTTGAAATAGTTACATAGCCATGACAGTGATTTCAAGGTGAGTTCTTTGGACCGTTAAGTTTATTATCTTATCCCTTTCGTTTCTTTTCTGGACCAAATGGTCATGCATGTGGGGGTACTGTTCTGATCTCCACTCCTCTTGGCTGTGAGCCTGGAAATGACCCTTTTACCGGGTGGATGGTGGTGTGACGTTAATGTGTTTCTCGTTCCAGACCCATAGGTGGTGGAACAAACACTGATGGAACGATTAAGGAAGCTGGTGCTGGAACAGAGGTGGAACGGTGCACCCAGCAACTGTTGAAGCTCGGAACAGAGGTAAGGGGGTGTTCGGGTTATAATTAATTAGAATAGGACATGCTATGAGTCCGAGTCATTAAATTGATTGTGAAAATGGTAAGAAGATATTACTGAACGAAAATGGTATGTGTATGTGTATGCATGTGAGTATGGGCACCGATCGGTTGAGGATCGTGTATGGCTTGATTGAGTTTGAAATACATGTTGAGGTAAATTGAAGTATATAGTGGTTTGTGTTAATGGGTTGGCAAGTAGGCCGCCCGACTGGTGATCATATGTCAGTTCTAACATTTGTGCGTGAGATTAATAACGTTTTAATTATATTGAGTTATATATGTTGTGCATGAGATACTCTGTATACTGTTGAGGGAGGGGAGTGGTCGTCGGTGCGTTGCACGAGCAAGGAGCGGCTCCTGACAGGCTTTCAGTAAAAGGATGGTATGATTATGTTATGTGATTGACTGTGTGATGGATGGGCTTGACAAGTCAGTCACCCTGTATTATGAGCACATGCCAGTTTCTGGTGGTTGCATCTGTTGTTTGTTGATGATATGTAATGATTGAGACATGATATGTGATTATATGGTGGAGGATGACCAACGGTATGAATTACCCTGTTTTTGGCTTCAGTGGTCAAGTCAGACCCAGTTAAGCTACCCAGAGGTCTTTGACCCAGTGGTTGAGGGGGAGCCAAGTCGGGCTCGGTGAACCAAGTCGGGTTCACGGGATGTCAAGTCGGACTCCCAGCTGAAGGTCGATCCTTTTAGTATCCGGATACTAGGCGTCAATTTTATATGAGAGTCAATTGTGACAATTGATGGATTTAGTATTGTGATGAGTATGTGATTAATTATATTTTCCGAGTGCAATTTGTTATGCCGAGTGGTAAACTGTTATACCTGCAGAATGAGTTGCTTACTGTGTGAATGGCTATAATTACTGAGTGATTTGCTAAAGTGGCCGAATGTGAATTGTTATATTTACCAAGTATGATTGATTATATTGCCGAGTGTGAGATATTTGCCGAGTGCAGGTTGTTATAATTGTCGAATGAGATTTGTTATATTTGCTGAGTATGATTTGACTTATTTGCCTAATGTGATTGGCTGTATTTACCAAGTGATTGGCTGTATTTACCGAGTGTGAATTACTATAATTGCCGAATGTGATTGGCTGTATTTACCGAGTGATTGGCTGTGTTTGCCGAGTGTGAATTACTATAATTGCCGAGTATGAATTATTATACTTGCTGAGTAAGACTTGTCATATTTGCCGAGTGAGATTCGTTGTACTTGAGTATGATGTTATATTTGCCGAGTGCAATTTATTGTATTTGACGAATGTGAACTGTTATAATTACCGAGTGGGATGGTTATAATTGCCGAGTGAGAAATATAATAAGTGCAGAGTGTGAATTGCTAAATTTGTCAAGTGTAATTTCATATATTTGCCGAGTGATTTATTATATTTACCGAGTGGTAAATTTGTGTAATTGCCGAGTGAGTTATTTGCTAAGATTGCCGAATGAGAATTATTATATTGGTAGAGTGAGATTGGGCATGTTTGCTGAGTGTGAGTTAATTGCCGAGTATGAGTTAAATGCGAGTGTAATGAGCAAATTGAGGATAAAAGAGTCGGACGCAGTTTATACTCGTATTTTATTTAGACTCCGTTCTAAATTAATTATGATGTCAAACACTCACCCTTGCTGTTGTTTTCAATTTAGTAACCAGTGACAGAGAGGAGGTCGGAGCCCTGGAGGCACGCCAAGCGGAAGATCGATGCCAAGGCCCGAGTGGTTTTGAATAAATTGTGTAATATACATATATACATCTAATGAGTTTTCCGAGTGTGTGACGCTATATGTTGTGTGTGGAACTAAGTGTGAATCAGTTTGCTAATTGAACGAATGTTAATTTATGTTGTTAGATGATTGGTATTAATTTTCACGTGTTTGCTTTAGCAAAGCCAATCACTGGGCGAATCTTGCCCGAGAGGATTTATTCCTGTCCGAGCAAGGGCCGGTCGGTTTGGTGTCTGTTTTGTTTCTGTGGGAATCCCTCGTTCCCTTTCCGAGTGAAAAAAGAGTATAATGATTCCGAGTAAAAATTAGAGTGTTTCCGAGTAAAGGAAAAGTAGAATGTTTCCGAGTGAAAATTAGAGTGTTTCCGAGTGAAGGAGGTTAGATTATTCCCGAGTGAGTTGTGACCAAGCGAACTATTCCTGAGTGAAGAGTAGGAATGAGTCAACGTGGTATGCCCGAGGGAATGGAAGTTGAGAGTTTTCCGAGTGAACCTTTTCTGAGTGATGTGAGGTTAAGCTGTTACCGAGTGATATATAACCGAATGGGCCTATTCCTGAGTAAAACCCCGACTTGAGTTTCCCGTGTACGTCTTGTTCGCTCAGGTTTAATGAGTGGCATTCGTTCAAGCGAGTCGGCACTCGCTTAAGCGACTCTCAGATTTCGCCTAGGAACGTTGGGGTCTCGCTCAGGCGAGTGCACCCCTGTCTTCTTCTTCTTCCTTCCGCTGTTTTCTAAATAACTATTTTATTAATGGATGTATTTTGGATCGGTTTCAGTCGGTAATTGCTAACTTAAGTATGACTTTATTATTTTGAATGTATTTAAGAAGAGTAAATGTTATTTTATATTAAGACTGAGTGGAATTTTTATTAAATGTGAAAAATTTATTGCGAAAAATGATTAAATTGACTAGGGATGTCACACCCGTACTCCTATCTCATCATCCATTTTAACTAGCATTCGCATTCAATTGGTTCAAAGCCATTCATCATAACCTATACACATATGTTATATAACTACAATTACACACCATTACAATTTCCTGCCAATATACATATAATATCAATCCAATGGCTCAGTGTTATGTACAATTTTTGGACATGGATATCATTGTAGACATTCATCGTCACATCATTATATCATCATTAGGCATGCATCCTCATCAATCATCATAACCATAACACACATATGCAACATGATCACAATCATCTGTGAATTGGTGATCCATATCACCAAATATCAACCATATGTACATACCCATAAAAACTACCTTCGTAGCCACAAAAACTCAAAACGTAACACACACACATAATTACATATTTACATCGATTAATTAAACTCCTTGGCATTGCTTCCGCTTATTGAGCACTGGTCTCCGCAGCATCTACAACATCCCTGTTTCATTGACTGCCACCATTGCAATTCAAATTCTTAATATATCAATCACTTCATTCACTTCATCACACATAATTAACCATTCAATTTCTCAACATCATAATTAATCATTCAATTTACGATCATAATCAATCACTTAACTTTTCAATAGTATAATTAATCATTCAATTCATCAACACTACGATTAATCCATATAATTTTCACAATTGACTCTCAGTTAATAACACAAGACTCTCTAGTATCCAGATACTAAATTGGATCGACCTTCAATTGGGGGTCTTACCCGACCACCCGTGAACCCTGCCTGGTCCACTGAGCCTTACCTGGCTCCCCACCTCACCACTAGGTAGCTCAACTAAGTTACGCTCGACCAAGGGAGCCAAAATAAGGAGTAACTATATTGATCGGCCATCCACACTACAGAATAATCACATAGATCAACATATCACATATCAACTCAAGATATAGATCTCAATTAACTCACCCTAGCACTATGGCCATCAATTGGGGTTTCTACCCGCCACTTAGGAGTCTCAATTCTCAGCATATCTTAATTCGTTACGTTATAATGCATCGTCATAATTCATTAACTCGCATAATCATAATAATCATCATTTTATTTTCTCAAATCATCAATAATTCATCATAATGATGGGATTCTCACACACATAACATATAATCTCTTACCTTCAATAAAATCATCAAACAACATATTCATCAATATCAACTTATCAAGCATAACTAATATATCTATAATTACATACTCATGTATTAATTTAAGAGTTAATAATTTAAAGCTAATCTACCATTTTCCTCACACGTCGAAATCACCCATAATATCATTTCCATTAATTTGTACACCAAGTATACCCCCTTACCTCGATTCCACGCCCCTGTGACCTTCGCCTTAATGTCGAAACCACCAAACTCCCAAAGTGTCTGAATGCAAACAATACACAACCGATTTAGTGTTTCGGCTTCTTAAATTGACACTCACCACAACAAATAAATTTAAATATACTTTCAAGGCATCCGAGGCTTACCACTTTCATGTTTGACCCTCAGTTCCAAGCTCCGCTTCCTCTAACGACTTCCCAACGCTTGGTTCGTAACCTAGCAACACCAAAACAACATCTCATTAATCAACCATCAACACCCATCACATCAAGAATCATCCTTAAGTTCCAAAATACCATGGAAATAGAAAAAGGGAAACCCCCCCATGAATACCTTAATTCGGGTTAGAGAGAGAAAGAAACGAAACATGAAATTGAGCATGCCATTGTACTCACCTCACTCCCACGATCGCAATGGTATGCTTAATTTCAAGTTTCGGCAATAAATTAGTCATCAATTTGAGCTCACAAGCACATGACCAAGGATACTCTCTCTCTCTCTCTCTCTCTCTCTCTCTCTCTCTCTCTCTCTCTCTCTCTCGACCTTTCTCTTTTCTCGCACGAAGAAAAAAGAGATGGAATTTGAAATTTTTAGGTTTTTAACCTTAGGGGCGAAATGGTTCTTTCATAAATCTTCTTTTATTTTCTTTTATCCTCTTAATTCTTTTCTCTTTTCTTTTCTTTTCTTTTGAATGCTAATAAATAATTATATTTCTCTTCACCTAAAATTCAAATAATTCATTTGTTAACTGTCTATAACGCAATTAATTAATTCCTTAATGATTGGGATGTTACATACCCACACTATACTTGACCCCAAAATCTATCCTAATATAAAAATTAAGTAATGTTAACTATAATAAGAGTTAAGTAATAATAATACATTAATATATATTTTCCTTAAAATATAATATAGTTGTTGAGTTTATTAATTTATAAGATTTTTAATGTCTTTTTTAAAATATTATTCTAAAGACTACTTTAAAGAATATAATAAGGTGTAATACCTATGAGTTTCCCTTAACTTGACTAGGACCCGTAGAATAAGGTTAGGTTTCGTATATTATTTTTTTATAAGCAAAAGCAATACCATTAAAAAACTGATTCAAGGAGTACCTCAACTCATATATAACTTTAACAAATTATATGCCTGAGATGCATAAAAAAGACTCTCTATACCATCACCCTAGACTTAACCATGCCTATCTCTTATACTGAACCAACTCAAGCATTTTCTCTAGGCAAACAATGTCATCCTAAGGATTACATCATTTCTTACACTTCAAGTAGTTCAAAGAATAGCAAACCACAATACAACAAACCACAACACAACAAACCCATTTTTACTTTCATTATCAAAATCAAATCCCAAATTACATTTAAAATGACTCTTACAATCAAAATGCATAAGTGAGAAAAATCTCATCCAAACATAACACAATTATCACAAAGAATACAATGGTTTCATATTATTAAACCTGTCTCTTTGAAATTCGAGTTGATTTTCACGGAAAAACAAGGAGATCTAAATCTATTCTCAATCCTATAACACAAACTTCAACACCATCTAATAAAATAAAAGTGATAATTATTCATATTTTCTTTAAAAAATAATAAAATTTGGGTAACTAGACGAAAATAAGGATTATAACATTTTCTCAATCTTAATTAGTGTTAAAATAACACTATATAAAAATCTAACTTAGTGTTTGTTTACTATACAATTTAGAAAATAAAATTATAAAAAAATTAAAAGTTAATATTAATCTTTCACGCCATTCAAAATAATCAAACTTTTGTTTGACCATAGGATATATTTTGCACCCTTTTCCAACTTAACGGAGAACCAATAAGTTGTTTAAGAATTAATTAATTTCTCTGCCACCACCCAATGAACTCGAGGCTAATGAATTAGTCAACCATTCCAAAATTGCAGTGTACTGTCTTATTGAATTTAAACTGAAGTCATACTCATGTTTAGAAGGATAACCTTTATATATATAGCTTTAGTTTAACTGTAAAAAACTGTAGCAATAAGAATCGCAAATTACTCCTTTTTATTATAATTTTTTAATACCCAGAGATAGCCATCACACCATACCATACATACATGAGGACAAGATTGATCGAGTAACTAACTCGATTACTTTTGAAAAAAAATGAAGAAAAGTATTAACTATATACAGTGTTAATTTCAAAAGGTGGAAGTTAAGGGTAAGAAAACTGAAAGCCACACAAATCTGAAAATGCCTCCGAAAATATTACCTCATAAATAAAATGAGCAGCATTTGATGAGGTTCACGCAGGGAATTGTGTTCGTAAATGGATATCTGAATATCGTTGCTAGCTCGTGAATTCAATTGTCATGTTCCTATACTACCACTTCTCTTTATGTTAAGTTATGAATGTGAGGTTCCTATGCAACTCTCAATCAGAGGCGTAAAATGCAACACCCATTAATGCTACTTAAAAACAATATATCTTTCATATAAAATTTATGATCAGATTTTTTTCTTGTGGACATAATTTATGATCTGATTTATATATATATTTTTCTTAATAATTAATAATTTTATAATTTCACACATTTAAATATGCCATAAAACATTCTTCACATTAGGGGAAGTACTTGCGCCGAAAGAAAGATCCTGAATTCGCAACTAATAAATGAATGAAAATGGATCTAATAAATTTGGTATTCTCAAAATATAGTTTTATTAAAGCTATTAAAGACATTAAAAAGAGGAACTTATTTTGATACTTTGTTTTTAAAGTAGATTAACATGTTTATAAGTACCATAATAACATTCAAAAACATTAGTCGTAGAATGATATTTTAGAAAGATACAAGAATAATATCTTTTATACTCTCGACAACCACATGACAGGCATGAGGGAATAAGATAAGGAGATTAGTTAGTTAACATCAAAATTATCAATGTGCAAATTATATTATATTATGTTATAATACACAATCAATTGGAAAAATGTACAACCAACGGAAGTCTCGAACAAACCAGCTCAAAAAACAAAATTATCTCCACCTAAATTTAGGATGATTGCTGCGTTTAGTTCATAAGTTTTCTTAGAAAAATAGAAAATTATTCTTAGAAAAATTTAAAAAATAGAAAAATTGTTTATTTATAAATTATTTAAAATTTTTTTATAGAAAAATAGAAAACTAATTTTCTATTTTTTAAGAAAATCAGAAAACTCTTTTAAAATGTTTTTTAAGAAAAGTAAAAAATAGAAAAGACAGTAACTGAATTACAAGATAAGGTAATTGAATTACAAGATAAGGTAACTGACTTACAAGATAAAGACTGTTGTAATCAAATGAGAATATAAAACAAACAGCTATTGATTATTTTGAAATATATTTAAACACAAACTCATTTGCTTTCATTTTAATATAACTTTAAATTTTTGTCATAATTTTTATGCGATACATATAATATACAACATTGCCATAAATAATATATATATATTTATATATATAAAACATATCTCAATTAATTTGAATTAAAAAATATTTAAAAAAATTTAGAAAATTGAGTGCATTTGAACAACTTTTTTAGTTTTCTAGTTTTTCAAATTGAAAAACGGTCATATTATCCAAACGAGTTTTTAAAATTTTTCTAACTATTCTAAGAAATGAAAAGTTTAGAAAACAAACGGAAAACTTTTCCCAAAAAATTAGAATAATTTTCTGTAGCTAAACGCATATGTAGTTAGAAAAACAAGATTTAAAAGAAGGAAAATTCTAAAAGTCATTTGACCGTAGGATATAATTTTATCCATTTACAAACTTTCATTTACAAATTTAAACTTTTATACAAATAAACACTTAATTTGTTATATTTTCCACTTACCTAAAGCAGTTAAAAATAATTAAAGTTTGATGAATCAAAAAAAACTTACAATCAAATGCGGTTTTAACTGTTTCAAATAGCATTAACTGTTTTAAATAGCGTGAAAGATCAATATTAACTTTTAATTTTTTTTTATTTTTATAACTTTATTTTTTCAACTACAAATTAAACAGACACTAAATCATTAAAAAATTAATTAACGGAAACTTCTGTTTCTATTCATGTTTTCCATAACTTTATGTAATATTCACAAAGAGTTTAAAAAAGAAAAAAATGAACAATATCTCTCAAAAAGATTTAAAAAACAATGATAAGATAAAATATCTCAGTAAGTAATAGCCCCAAATTATTATGAATAGTGGCCAACCACCACATTAAGGCGCGAATGTCTCCAATTAACTATATCATTACTTTAAACAAAGTCAATGAAAAGTAACATGCTAATTTTTAAATCAAATATTATAAACTTTTTTAAAATAGAAAAAGGCAACTTTAAAAAAAATGAAAAACTGTAGTAACCAAGAAAAAAAGAGGGGTGGCCCACAAACCGTTGGCGACAGCTGTATGTCACCAATAATTCCAATAAAGACACTCTGTCCAACAAATGGGTAGGTGCGGCTGCCCGACAACCTCGAAAGTGTCGACAGCTCGAAAGTTCGGGCAGGCTGCCCGTGTTTGCTATATAACATGAGCCATAGCCGCACTTTGTTTTCCACCCAGAGAGCCACTAGTAGCCATTTTTTCAAATCTCAAAAACTCTCTACGTAGCAGCAACAAAGAGAAAAAGAAGATATTTTAGCAATGGAGGCATTGAAGAAGATGAACATTTTGTTGGCCTTGTTTGTTGCCATTTTGGTGATGGTAGCAAATGGGGTTTCAGCTGCTGAAGCACCTGCTCCTGGTCCTTCTTCCGATGCCACCCTCTTTGTACCAACTGCTTTTGCTTCTTTCATTGCTCTTGCATTTTCCCTTCTCTTCTAATTCCTCAACTCTTTTAGAGTTCGGTTATTGTGTTTCTGTGTCTCCTTTCTCTCTTGTGACTAGAATGAAGGGAATTGGAGAAATTGGAGACACATAGGATCTTTTGCCGGGGTTTTTCTATATTTATTATTCATTTTCTTATGTAATTTAGCACATTTATTCCTTCTCTTTGTACTTGTTTTTGGGTTGTGAACATGTAATATTATTGTGATTTGTTTCGTTCTACTCATTTGACTCTGTTTTTTTTTTTGGCTATATTGAGCCTTTTCTTTTTATGACTTTTTTCTTTGTGGGGGCAATATTATTGTTTTCACTTTGATGTCATAATTGTGTTCATGTTAATTGACTGAAGTTTTTTGAAAATTTAAACTTGAATGACTTTTTTATTAAAATTTATTGTAAATGCGACACCACTGGTACACTTCTATTAATTTTCACTTATATCTTATTAACAGAAACTTTGTACTACCTCCGGTTCTAAATATAAACAAATGTACCTAACTTTACATATATTAAGAATAGTAGTTAGAGGTAGTTATTTGCATTAATGTTACCACATATTTGATTTAATTTTCTAAAATACCCTTAGTATCATTTATTACATAAAGAATTAGTGGCCTTAAAAATATATATGATGAGGACATATTTGGTAAACAAGCATTTAATGACATTGAAAAAGTCTAATTTTGCTTATATTAAGGGACCAAAAAATTCCACTAAAATTTGCTTATATTTGGAACCGGAGGTAGTATTAACTAATGTATTAAGATGGTCATAGAAAACCAAATAATGTTAAAATAATTTAAAATAATATTACACTAAAATTTATCGGGAACGCATACTTCTTAATTGTATATCTTAATTAACATAATTTTAGTAGGAAGGTTTTATAGCAAGAAAAAATTGAGTGGAAATTAAATGAATAGAAAGAAATTAAATTAAAATTAGAGAGAAAAAATAAGAAATTTATACTTTTTTAATTTTTGTCTTTTTAATGGATATAAACATCCTTTTGTTTTCTATATATGTTAAGATAAAAGATTAATATTGTTATAAAATAAACTAAATTTTAATGTAAAAGAAAGTAAAAAAGAGTTGCACAACAAAAGAAATGCATAGAGAATTAAGAATTGAAGAAGCTTCATTAGAATATGCCTTGTTAAAACTTTATTAGGAAAAATCCAGTGAGATAAAAACCCAGTGAAGGAAAAAGAGTACAACATTCTTTATAAAGTATATTTATGAATAAAATAAATAATTAAATTATAAGTATCAATTCTCCCCTCATTAGAACATTCATGTCTAAGGCACTGAAGACCGATCTTTTGTACTAACTGCTTGAAGACTTTGGTTGGTAATGATTTTATAAAAATATCTGTTAGATTCTCACATGATCGGACTTGTTGGACATTTATTTCACCATTCTTTATAAGATCATGAGTAAAGAAAAATTTTAGTGAAATATATTTTGTCCTATCTTTTTTTATATAACCCTCCTTTAACTGAGAAATATAAGCTGCATTATCTTCACATAAGATTGTTGGTGGTAATTTTCTAGCATGCAAGCCACAAGTTTCTTGAATATGTTGAATCATAAACCTCAACCAAACACATTCTCGGCTTGCTTCATGTAATGTTAGAATTTCAGCATGATTAGATGATGTTGCAGTGATCGTTTGTTTTATAAATCTCCATAAAATTACTGTACCACCACATATGAACAAATATTCTGTTTGTGATCGACCATTATGAGGATTAGACAAATACCCACATTAGCATAACCAATTAGGTTTGCCTTAGATACATATGGGAAAAAAAGCTCATGTCCATTGTACCTCTAAGGTGATGAAATATGTACTTAATTCCATTCTAATGCCTTTTTATGGGTAAAGAACTATGTCTTGCTAACAAGTTGACAGCAAATGATATATCTGGTCGTGTATGACCAGCAAGGTACATTAGTGCGCCAATTGCACTAAGATATGGTACTTCAGGACCAAGTAGTTCTTCATTTTTCTCTTGAAATCGAAAAGGATCTTTGCTCACTTCAAGTGACTTTACAACCATTGGACTGCTCAATGGGTGTGATTTGTCCATATAGAACCGCTTTAGCACCTTTTCTGTATAATTCTTTTGGTGCATTAAATTCCTTCCTTTAAATATTCTAATTGTAATCCAAGAAAAAACTTTGTTTTTCCTAAGTATTTCATTACAAATTCCCTTTTCAAGCAATTTACAACCTTTGAAAGCTCTTCAAGAGTTCCGATGATGTTTAAATCATCTACATAGATAGCAATTATAACGAACTCTTTCTTAAATCTTTTCATAAAACGCATGGACAAATCGAGTCATTTTTATACCCTTCTTTCAACAAATATTATTTGAGACAATTGTACCACATACGCCCAGATTGTTTTAGTCCATAAAGAGATTTATTCAATTTGATTGAATAACTTTCTCGAGAACTTTTTCTTGTATGCTTTAGGAAAACTAAATCCTTCAGGGAGTTTTATATAGATGTTATTTCAAGTGAGCCATATAAATATGCTGCAACAACATCCATAAGGCGTAAATCAAGTTTTTCACGAATTGTTAAACTAATCAAGTATTGAAAAGTACTTGCATCCATCACTGGTGAATATGTTTCCTCGAAATCAATACCAGGTCTTTGTGAGAAACCTTGTGCAACAAGTCTTACTTTATATTGCACAATTTCACCATTTTCATTTCTTTTTCTTGTAAAGACTTATTTGTATCCAACTAATTTTACACCTTCAGGTGTTTGAACTACAGGTCCAAAAATTTTTCATTTTACAAGTGAGTTTAACTCTTCTTGCATTGTATCTTTCTACTTCGGTCAATCATTTCTTTGTGCACATTTCTTAACAAATTTCGACTCATGATTCTTATCATCATTTATAACATCAAGAGCTACTTTGAATGCAAAAATTTCATCAACATCGACTTCTTGTTGATTCCATTGTATTTCATCCATGACATAATTTATAAAGATCTCTTTATTTTTTATCAATTTTAGGTACCTTGGTTTCTTCTGGATTTGAAACCTTGATTATTTCAGGAGACTCTTCTGTAGTCTTTATATCCTCAATTCGACCATCCTTTTTATTTACTTTTCTTTTTCGAGGATTTTTATCTTTAGAACCAACAGGTCTGTCACGTTTTATTTTGGCTTCAGACTCATTTGCAATTTTAGATTGTCCTACAGGGACATCAATCTTTATTGGAGTATTAACAGTTGGTATGTGTGATTCGTCACTCTTTTTAGATCAGTAAATACATTTGGCAATTGGTTTGCTAAATTTTACAAACTAATTATTTTCTGAACTTCTAGTTCAAATTGCTTTGTTCGAGGATTAAGATGAGATAAAGATATCTCATTCCAACTAATTCTTGTATCCAACTGTTTATTTTCTCCCTTTAATTATGGGAAAATAGATTCATCAAAATAACAATCAGCAAAATGAGCTGTAAATAAATCACCTGTTAAGGGTTCAAGATATTTTATTATGGAAGAGCTTTCATATCCAACATATATTCCCAACCTTCTTTGAGGTCCCATCTTAGTGTGTTGTGGAAGGGAGATAAGAACATATACCGCACTTCCAAAGATTCTTAGATGGGAAATATTTGGTTCTTTACCATGAACCAATTGTAAAGGGGAATACTCATAATAATTTGTAGGCTTGATGCGAATAAGTGCTGCTACATGTAAAATTGCATGTCCCCAAGTTGAAATTGGGAGTTTTGGTCTCATTAACAATGGTCTTGCTATCAATTTCAAACGTTTAATTAATAATTCAACAAGTCCATTTTGTGTATGAATATATGCTACAGGATGTTCAACATCAATTTCGATGGACATACAATAATCATTAAAAGATTGAGATATGAATTCACCAGCGTTATCAAAGTGTATTTTCTTAATTGGATAATCAAAAAAATGAGCTCTTAAATTAAATAATTGAGCTAGCAATCTCGCAAATGTCTGGTTGCGAGTTGACAATAAGCAAACATGTAACCATCTAGTATATGCATCAATCAAAACCATAAAACATCTAAAGGTCTACAAATATCACCTTGTATACGCTCTAAAAATATGAGTGATTCATTCCCAAATTTCATTGGTGATGGTCAAGTAATTAATTTCCCTTAAGAACAAACAACACATGAAAAATTATTAGTTTGGAGAATTTGTCTACTGGACAAGTAATGATCATTTGAATTCTCAACTATTTTTCACATTATTATTGTTCCAGGATGACCTAACCGTTCATTCCAAATAACAAAGTTATTCTTATTTGTAAACTTCTGGTTTACAATAACATTTGTTTCAACTGTACTAATATAGGTGTAGTATAAACCGGAGGAAAATGAAGGTAATTTTTCCAATATACATTTCTTATCATAAATTAACTTTGTGATGTAAAGATATTCATCATTTCCTTCATTTGTGTTCTCAATATGGTATCCATTTCTGTGGATATCCTTAAAACTTAACAAATTTCTTTGAGACTTGGTAGAATATAATGCACTATCAGTGTGTAATTTTGTTCCTCCAGGTAACAAAATACTAGCTTTGTCAGAGCCTTCAATTATATTTATACTACCAAATATAGTATTAACATTGGCTTCTTGTTTTACTATATGGTAGAAATATTTCTCATTCTTGAGAATAGTGTGAGTTGTTGCACTGTCTGCGAGACATATATCATTGTCATTCACATGGGCATTCATTCTTCATTAAATAAAAAAAATCATGAGTGAAAAATGTAATTAACAACAATAAATATTTAACATAAAATTTTATTGTTAAAGACTGAATTCATAACAAAACATGAAACATTAAATAATTTATTTAAGGGCACTCCTATAACATCCCTAATTTCATTATTTCTTATTTAAAATAAAATTTTAAAGGAATTTGATTATAGTTCTTTAAAACTTTTTGATTGTTATACAATTTATAATTTTTTGGAATTTTTTATATTTTTTTTCTTTTTTTTGAGAATGACAAAATACCTTTAACCTTTTGTGAACACCTCTTTTTGTCCGGTCAATTGGTACAGTTCCATCCTTTTATGCGCATGGTTCATTTGAAAATTCATAACTCCTTCATACGATCTTTGATTTGCGCAAACCCGGTCTCTAAATTTTCGTAACAAAATTGTCTACGACTTTTGTGAAGACCTTGAAGGCTGAATCCTTACCAATTGGTACAGTTTTAATAATCTTCCTGGACTTGCTCCAGTTTCATGACTGCTCTGCACATCTTTAAGTAAAAATTCATATCTCCCTCATATGATACTGAAATGACCCCATTCTTTTTTCTATGGCTCCATATCAAAGAGATCTACAAACTTCATGAAGGCCATAAAAGCTAATTCTCCACCCATTTTGCCCAGTGAATTTATTTTGCTTGCAAATGTATTTCCGTCACACTCTGGAGCAGTTTTTATAGATGGGCCATATCTCCCTCGTTTCTTGATGAAACTTTTTGTGCCATATATCAAATTAAAGCTAAGAGAAAGATCTACAAACTTCATGAAGGGCACAAAAGCTAATTCTCTACCCATTTTGCCCAGTGAATTTATTTTACATGCAAAGGTATTTTCGTCACACTCTGGAGCAGTTTTCATAGATGGGCCATATCTCCCTCGTTTCTTGATGAAAATTTTTGTGCCATATATCAAATTAAAGCTAAGAGAAAGATCTACAACTTTCATGTTGGACTCTTTTTCAAATTTGGCACGCATCAGCCCTCAAATGCACGAGCAAGTTTGTGATGGTGGGTAAGGCACTAAAGATCATAATGGAGCACTAAGGATCATAATGGAGCACTAAAGCATCATAATGGGGCACTAAAGATCATAATGGAGCACTTAAGTTGATAATGGAGCACCATGGACTTGTTAATTGGAGAGTGCACCTTCCATTACAAATTTTTTATGGCAATGGCTGCTTTTGCATTCCTATAAATAGGCACCATGAGCATTCATTCAAGGGGGATTCTTCATTGAAGGCAATCAAGTCTTGGGAAGCCATTCGTTTCTCCTCTTCTTCTTCTCTGTTGCATTTGTTCTTCCAGCAAGCTTTTTTTCATTTCCGGCAAGTTTCTTTTCATTTCCAAGTTTTTCCATTTCCGGGTTAGTTTCTTTTCCAGATTATTATGTTCTTTTCTTTTCTTTACTTTTCTTTGTAGTTGTTATTATGTAGTTTCATTTCTTCTTCCAGCAAATTTCTTTTCATTCCCAAGTTTTTTTTATTTCCAGGTTATTTTTAATAAAGTATGCTATTATTAATAAAATAATAAATAAAATAAATAAAATAAAATAATAATAAAAAAAATAATAAGTAATAAGTTTTGCATATGTTTTATTTTCTAGCCTAAAAATTTCCATTTTTTAACCGTGTCGTACGGGAACACTTCCGTCTACACAATCTCCTTAGGATCCGTACACGTGCGAAGAACTTCGTCTTGTATGAGTTCCCCATCTCAATGACTTCCATCATCATGTTCCGAGTCAAAATTTTTCCTCAGAACTACGTAACCCTAATTTCTTGATAATTCAAGAATACGTAGGAGCAGGACTTTAACTCCTGTCGGGCCCATCTTTCTTATTTCCTTTTACTGATTTATTTCCTTGCTTTTTGCGTTTCTTTCGTGATGTTACTTTTTGTCGTTTCCGTGAAAATCAATTTAGACGTGACGTCTTGTTGATTTCCCCCTAGTTTTTGTTCAAACCTTGCTACAATTCATAGGGAAGGGATACTTAGGACAAGACATCCCGCTTATCTCTTTCCTATCCCTATCCTTTTTACCCAAGGATGTTTAATTTAGACGTGACGTCTTATTGGCATTCTCTCACCCTCTCTGTCTCATATCAAAGTCGAGCTTAATTCGGACGAAACGTCCCATTGACCTCGCTTCAACATTCTATGTCTGTACAGTTCTCTACTCCATTCTATCATTTTCAAAATAAAAGGGAAGAAACCATGTTTTATTTAAGGCTATTTATATTGTGCTTTCAATCTTGGTACTGTCTTTGACAGGCGATGTAGGATGCTAATACCTTCCCTACTCGTAATCGACTCCCGAACTTGGATTTCAATTTTTTAACCAGTGCTTTACTGAACTTAGTTTTTTCCCAATGTTTTTCCTATGGATAAAAACGTTGGTGGCGACTCCCTGTTTCATTCCACCCCTTCTTTCTTTCTCGCCGCGCCGTCGCGATCCAGGTTGCGACAGATGGCGACTCCACTGGGGACACTTAAGAGAGTCAGGCCAGTTTGATTGAAAGCGCATGTTCTTTTATATAGCCTTTGTTAGCTTGGATTTCTTCCCCCTTGTTTTATTTTCTGTTAATTGTTGTGGAAGTTTGTTCTTGTTTTAATTGTATCTTGTTATTTGTTACATTATCTATGTTTGCATGCTTGTTGAACCCTAGGGTAGAGGACCGTGTTACTTTCCTGTAATTATTGAACCCTAGGGTAGACGACTTTGTATATTTGTTCTGTGTTTGTTCTTTGTGCAGAATGAAGTAAGGTAAAAAGTATTGAATGCCCTTTCACACACTACACTCACAAATTACTCGTACACACTTATGAGTGGCGCCCTATACCCGGGCCCCAAATGAAGCTTAAGTTAGGAGAGGTTGGTAACGGAATCGTATGGGATGTACTTCCTATCCGGTGTTCGTGAGAACCTCAACCAGAGTTCGACCTCTCATGATATACGCACCTAGTGGTTCCCCACTGTTGCGTCCCTGTCATGGGTAGGATCTTGGCTCTGGTGACCTTCTAGAAGTCTAGAATGAGCCACCTGGTGTGAAGAGCCACTTTTAGACAAACCATAGGGCCTAGAGAAAACTTTCAACAAAACCCAACCTAGGCCACAAAAGGGCAAACTTTACTTTACCTTATGTTATTTTTGCTTTCCCCTTTTATCCAAGAAAATGAATTATCTACCACCCACAGATTTACTGAGTTATTGAAATAATGACTCGTTTTGAAACACACAGTATTCTTCTGGTGAATAGATAGTCCTCCTTTGGTCATGTACCCTTTGAGTATCTATGGAAATTGACATGGGATTGAACTTAAGAAATAAGGGCTGTAATTGCCCGAAGAAGATGTCTGAGCTAGAGGCTCCCGCCGCAGGATAAAAGATTTCTTCTGTCTTCACAAATATCCCATATTAATTTCTATGATTACCATACCTAGTACTTTTGAATGATAAGTTCTAAGGAATGGTCAAAGGATACTCGCCAAAGTCTGTGATTGTTTCCCACAACATTTTCCTTCTTTTTATTTCTGCCTAACATTTATTTCTTCTTTTTTTTTTAAAAAAAAAAAGAAAAAAAAAAGACACCAACGTCACGGGTAGGCATCCTTACCAGACCCGGCTCCAAAAGAAACTCATGGCTGAGGCAGAAGCTGTTGAAGGAAACTTTAGAACTGAGTTCGATCAGCTGAAAGAGCGAGTCGCGGAGTTAACTAAACTCTTAGAAAAGAAACTTACCAAAGGAGGCTCCTCTGCAGGTGTTGAGGATGCCCAACAGCAGCCTGCCACCGCGCCACCTCCCCTTGATTCTGACCCAGCAAGAACCCAACTCCCTAACACAACGACACCCCCTCTCACCATTCATGTCGGGAGACCTAACCCTGCCATTGAGACCCAGCCACCTTACGGCCAGTCTTACGCATAACATACATTTGTCGGTCTAGACGGCAACCCAGTACCTTTTCCACTTTATGGCCTACCCCCGGGGTACTATCCCCCGCTCGCTAACCAACAAGACGCCCACAACCAGCAAGCGGTAAATCCTCATGCTTCATACCCCACACAACCAAATATGCCACCACTCCACCAAACCCAAAACACGCAGGCCCATGACCCACAAACCTACCAAACCCAAAAGACGCAAGCCCATGACTAAACCCAAAACACACAAGCCCCGATGGCCCAGCCAACCTACAACGCCCAAGCCCAAAATACACAAGCCCAGATAACCCAGCCGACTTATGCTATGGCCCATCCTCAAGGTCTCTCACCAAATACAGGCCTAGTAAACCAGTCCCATGTGTTGCCTCCGTACAACCAGTCATTCGGCTATCCGTATGGATATGGAACCCCCTATGGGACCAACCTCCAAGATACAACCCGCGCGGTCGCGGCTCCTCAGAGGGAAAGGATAGAGATCTTAGAAGAGCGTTTAAGAATGATGGAAGGCGCCGGAGGTTTTGGACTAATAGATGCTTCGGAGCTATGTTTAGTCACAGATGTTATCCTCCCGCCTAAATTCAAGATGCCAGACTTTGACAAGTATCGGGGAATGACTTGTCCTAAGAATCATCTCACAATGTATTGTCGAAAGATGGTATCTTACTCTTCTAATGACCAACTGTTGATCCACTGCTTCCAAGATAGTCTAGCAGGAGCTGCTCTTATATGGTATGCTCACCTTGATCGGAACCGTATCCGTTGTTAGAAAGACCTGGCAGATGCCTTCCTTAGACAATACAAGTATAACATGGATATGGCACCCAACAGGGTTCATTTACAAAATATGGTGAAGAGGGACAGTGAAATGTTCAAGGAGTATGCCCAACGATGGAGAGAAACAGCGGCGCAAGTGGATCCCCCATTGTTGGAAAAAGAAATAGTCGCAATGTTTATCGACACACTCCCATCACCTTTCTACGGCAAGATGATTGGTAGTGTTTCAGCCAACTTCTCCGACATCGTGACTATTGGGGAAAGAGTGGAGAGTGGAATACGAATGGGTAAGATCACTCAGGGCTCATCTGGGGCAAACATGACGAGGAAGCCGGCACCTGGGAGAAGGGACGGAGAAACTAATTCCATCTCTTCTAATCAAAAGACGGCTCCGCCGAGACCATTCACTCCTACCATGATTCCAGCTCCCAATCCTTATGTGGCCGCAGCCACTTATGGCCCGACAGCCACTTATGGCCGCAGCCACTTATACTCCTTACTTCCGCCCACCCATGGTAAGAGCTCCAATACCACAACCCATGCCATACCATCACCCGCAGCAAGTAGCTCAACCACCCAACCATAATCAGAACCCAAGGAATCCCAACAATGAGCGCACCCCGATGCAGTTCGATCCAATTCCCATAACATATTCCAAACTTTTTCCAATCCTCGTTCAGGAAGGTCTGTTGGTTTCATGCCCCATGAAGCCATTGCAACCTCCTTATCCAAGGGGATATGACCCAGACGCTCATTGTGATTACCACGCTGGGGCACCGGGGCATTCCACAGAAAATTGCATGGCTCTGAAATATAAAGTGAGAGATTTGATCAAAGCTGAATGGATCGATTTTAAAGAAGGAAGCCCTAACGTGGTCAAGAATCCCCTGCCTAATCATGGAAGCTCAGAAGTTAATGCTGTGGTGGTTGATAGTTTTGATAACAATGTTGATTTGGTGACCGCTTGCCTGCCGGGCCGAGAGCTCAGTAACTGGGAAGCTGTCGAACTCCCTACGATTTAAATGATTCACCAAAGTAATTTGTCATTGCCTTAAAAGTCTTGTTTATCCCTCTGCTATGCCTAAGGCTTTGGGACTTTCCATGTAATAAAGGCGAAAAAACTTGTTTTACCAGTCAATCAATAAATGCGTATCGAAATTCTAAAAAAAATTTTCATCCCTTTATCCTTGCATTGATTCATTTTCTTTACTTGCTTGTTCCTCTTTTTCTTTTCTTTTTATTTTTTGCCATAACGCACTAAATTACAGACCCAAAAATGATCCTTTTGAGACTAATGAAATCACAATCCTATTTTACGACCTCAACTACCCGGTCGATTGTGCTGACAAAGAAGGTAGGAAAGCTTGTGAGTCACCACACAAGTTAACCAGATTGTTAGAACAAGAGGTTAAGGAATACCCCTGAGTCAAGAATGACTGAAGGAATCACGGGGCAATATATCAGAAGACATTAGTAATATTGTTTCAGGGCGTGGAAATAATCTATGTGAATGATAACATTGCCAAGTCCCAAATTGGACAAGTGGTAGGCCAGTCAACTAAGAAAACCACAACAGTTACCAGCATAAATAGGGGAAAATTGCTAATGCCTTAAATGCAGATACAGTCAAGGGAGACTTGGCCAAAAATTCAAAAAAAAAATGAAAAATGAAAAAATAAAAAGTAGAAGTCAAGCTTGAAGTCCAATGCACATACCAAGCAGGGAAAGCTGGTTACGTCCAGATCCGCGAGTAAGCTGTCATTTTCTGTATAAGGGGAACAAATGTCGTCAGGCCAAGAACTCGTATTCTTGTCATCATCAACACCTCAACCCTAAGGAGTGCGCCATTCCTCATACCTATGTAGCCAAGGAAATAGTCTGTCAGATTGAGTCGTTGCGTCATTAAGGGGATTAAAAAAAAACAAAGAAAAAAAACACAAAAGCAAAAAAAAGAGGGCAAACAAAAGAAATGGAAAATGAAAAAAAAGAAAAAAAAGAAAAAACAAAAGGCCAGAATGATGATTCAAGAGTAATTCCCTCTCATTGGTGCCAAAAGACTCACCAATATTTCCTTGGGTACATGGCATAGGAGTGGAGTCTCCTATTTGAAGTGACATCAGTTTCCCAAAGGATCAAACTAAATTTGGAAAAGAATAGGCAGACTCAACTGGAGTGTGATCAGTTTCAACTTTTTACTGTAAAGGATGCAGCCTAAAAATGAACAAGAACACATTATAAAGAAAGAAAAGAGCTCGCTAGGCTGAAAACCTGAAAGGGCAGCCTAGGCAAAAGTTAGAGCAACCCGGTGAGTTGAAAACCTGAAAAGGCAGCTCAGGTAAAAATTAGGGTTAAGATTTCGGCAGAGTAACTAAGGTTTCCAATGCAAAACGTGCAAACTGAGGCATGTGGACCATGGTTAAACTACCCTCTCAAAGGCAGAGTTGAACGATGTACTTGAGGTCATGACGTGAGATTAAGGTTCTCACTAGTCTCAGGAACTCACTGGAGGATCCTCGAACCTTCCCTGTTTCTCCTGGCCTTGACCTGTCCTATGTAACTTCATTCCATCCCATCTATTTTCCCCATTGTCCATTCTCTGTATTCTGTTTGTCATACATGAATAAAATTTATCCTTTTTCGATACGTGTTATGAATTGCATTAATCTGATAAAACATTGTGTTTTTATAAAAAATAAAATAAAAGAATGGTGAACATTTAAAGTCGTAAGGGGCAAGACGCTCCCACTACTTGACCTCGACAATCATCACAAAGACTCAGCCAGGCATGCGCTTCAAAGCTATGATCACCTCTTGCATTCTCCTCTGTCCATGAGTTATCCTAAGGGTCGCGGTTTCACAGGACCTACCCAGTTTTTGAACTTATCTTTGCACTACTTACCATTTTTTATGCAGGTTATCTCACAGACAGTCATGCCAGGCATTAACACCTCAATCAAGTCCTTCAAGTCCCCTCCTCGAATCGCCTCAGAACTCCTTCCCTAAATCGCCAAAGTTGGCACCTTTTAGTGTTTTCTTCTTCCATCGCCTAAGCAGACATCTTTAAAATCTCTCGTTCAACTCCAAAGTCAGCATCTCTTAAATTCTCATCCCCCTAGTGGAACCTTCCTCGCCAAAGTTGGCACTTCTCGGAACTCCATCCTTAGGTCGCCAAAGTTGGCACTTCTCAAAGTCTCCTCTTCAATCTCCAAAGCAAACACCGTTCTAAGCCTCTTTCGCCAAAGTTGGCAATCTTCAAAGTCTCCCACTCAACTCCAAAATCAGCACCTCTCAAATTCTTATCCCCAGTGAAATCAATCGCCAAAGCTGGCACTTATCAAGATCTCTTCCCCAATGAATCCCAAACTTTCCATTCTCAATCAAGAGGCAGTACCCGAATCACTAAATTCTTCCCCAGTAGAACTACACTTCCCAGACAAATTAAATTGGGGCATCACCCTAGATTCCCCCAAAGCCCTTTAGATCATGTCAAACTGGGGCATCTCCCCCAGGATGTTATTTTTTGTCAACCCAAGAGCAATACCCCACGCTCCCGGGAAGTTTAAGCCGGGACATCACTCGGGTCTCTCTCTATCAAAAGGGAACGTACCCCAAGCTTCTTCAACCGCCCTAACTGGGGCATCACCCCATATCCTTCTCCCAGCCTTGAGGTGGTACCCCTAAATCTTCTAATCTTTCCAAAATTGAGGTATCACCCCAAATCTCTCCTCCGTTCGAGGGGCAGTATCCCTAGCTCTTTCAGCTAGATTTTCCCCCATTTCTCTTCCTACCAATCAAGGAGCAGTTCCCTGAATCATCCAAGACAGCTTGAACTGGATCATCCCCAGATTTCTTTCCTTTAGTAAGCCCACCATACATCCCCAGTGGACCCCAGATTTTTTCTTCCAGTCAAGAAGCAGTTCCCTGAGATCCTTTCAATCTTCCTAACTGGGGCATCTCCCCCAGATTTCTTCTATTTTAGTCAAGGGGCAATTCCCCAAGATTCCTTCAAATCATCTCCAACTGGGGCACCCCAGGTTCACCCTCTTTCAGTCAAAGAGTAATTCCCCAAGAACCTTCAGTCATGTCAAACTGGGGCATCACCCTGAGCCTTTAGGTCCAGTGAGTTAATTTGGACGAGACGTCCTGTTAGCTCCCCCCAACCTTTACATTTCTTGCCAACAGTGAGTTAATTTGGACGAGACGTCCTGTTAGCTCCCCCAATCTCTGTATTTTCTGTCGACCGAGGGTCAACCCCACCCTTTACCTTCTTGTCGCTGATCAAATGGCACCTTTTACCTTTCCAGCTGCCTATCAAGGCATCCTTTACTTTCCAGCCGCCTATCAAGGCATCCTTTATTTTCCCGCCGCCTATCAAGGCATCCTTTACTTTCCAGCCGCCTATCAAGGCATCCTTTACTTTCCAGCCGCCTATCAAGGCATCCTTTATTTTCCAGCCGCCTATCAAGGCATCCTTTATTTTCCAGCCGCCTATCAAGGCATCCTTTACTTTCCAGCCGCCTATCAAGGCATCCTTTATTTTCCAGTCGCCTATCAAGGCGTCCTTTACTTTCCGTTCACCTATGCAGGCACCCTTTACCTTCTAGTCTACCAGGGGTCAATCCCGATCTTCCCACTGAAAGAATTTTTCCCGGTCAATCCAGAGTTCAAAAAAAAAAACAAAAAAAAAAACAAAGAAAAAAGAGAGGAGAAAAGAAGAGAAACAGAAGTAGAGAATGCTCATTTTTTTTAAGAAAAAGGTCACACTAACTCGCGATTGCCCACACCATCAGTTGCCATACCGATCAAGAGGTCCCACTTGGCCCCCTACATCGGTGTTCATATCTTTACTTCCTTTTCACTTCAAAAACACAGAAGCTTCGTGTCTCTTTTGTGAAAAAGAAGTAAAGAGGGGCATCTGTGAACACCTCTTTTTGTCCGGTCAATTGGTACAGTTCCATCCTTTTATGCGCATGGTTCATTTGAAAATTCATAACTCCTTCATACGATCTTTGATTTGCGCAAACCCGGTCTCTAAATTTTCGTAACAAAATTGTCTACGACTTTTGTGAAGACCTTGAAGGCTGAATCCTTACCAATTGGTACAGTTTTAATAATCTTCCTGGACTTGCTCCAGTTTCATGACTGCTCTGCACATCTTTAAGTAAAAATTCATATCTCCCTCATATGATACTGAAATGACCCCATTCTTTTTTCTATGGCTCCATATCAAAGAGATCTACAAACTTCATGAAGGCCATAAAAGCTAATTCTCCACCCATTTTGCCCAGTGAATTTATTTTGCTTGCAAATGTATTTCCGTCACACTCTGGAGCAGTTTTTATAGATGGGCCATATCTCCCTCGTTTCTTGATGAAACTTTTTGTGCCATATATCAAATTAAAGCTAAGAGAAAGATCTACAAACTTCATGAAGGGCACAAAAGCTAATTCTCTACCCATTTTGCCTAGTGAATTTATTTTACATGCAAAGGTATTTTCGTCACACTCTGGAGCAGTTTTCATAGATGGGCCATATCTCCCTCGTTTCTTGATGAAAATTTTTGTGCCATATATCAAATTAAAGCTAAGAGAAAGATCTACAACTTTCATGTTGGACTCTTTTTCAAATTTGGCACGCATCAGCCCTCAAATGCACGAGCAAGTTTGTGATGGTGGGTAAGGCACTAAAGATCATAATGGAGCACTAAGGATCATAATGGAGCACTAAAGCATCATAATGGGGCACTAAAGATCATAATGGAGCACTTAAGTTGATAATGGAGCACCATGGACTTGTTAATTGGAGAGTGCACCTTCCATTACAAATTTTTTATGGCAATGGCTGCTTTTGCATTCCTATAAATAGGCACCATGAGCATTCATTCAAGGGGGATTCTTCATTGAAGGCAATCAAGTCTTGGGAAGCCATTCGTTTCTCCTCTTCTTCTTCTCTGTTGCATTTGTTCTTCCAGCAAGCTTTTTTTCATTTCCGGCAAGTTTCTTTTCATTTCCAAGTTTTTCCATTTCCGGGTTAGTTTCTTTTCCAGATTATTATGTTCTTTTCTTTTCTTTACTTTTCTTTGTAGTTGTTATTATGTAGTTTCATTTCTTCTTCCAGCAAATTTCTTTTCATTCCCAAGTTTTTTTTATTTCCAGGTTATTTTTAATAAAGTATGCTATTATTAATAAAATAATAAAAAAATAAAAAAAATAAAAAAATAATAAAAAAAATAATAAGTAATAAGTTTTGCATATGTTTTATTTTCTAGCCTAAAAATTTCCATTTTTTAACCGTGTCGTACGGGAACACTTCCGTCTACACAATCTCCTTAGGATCCGTACACGTGCAAAGAACTTCGTCTTGTATAAGTTCCCCATCTCAATGACTTCCATCATCATGTTCCGAGTCAAAATTTTTCCTCAGAACTACGTAACCCTGATTTCTTGATAATTCAAGAATACGTAGGAGCAGGACTTTAACTCCTGTCGGGCCCATCTTTCTTATTTCCTTTTACTGATTTATTTCCTTGCTTTTTGCGTTTCTTTCGTGATGTTACTTTTTGTCGTTTCCGTGAAAATCAATTTAGACGTGACGTCTTGTTGATTTCCCCCTAGTTTTTGTTCAAACCTTGCTACAATTCATAGGGAAGGGATACTTAGGACAAGACATCCCGCTTATCTCTTTTCTATCCCTATCCTTTTTACCCAAGGATGTTTAATTTAGACGTGACGTCTTATTGGCATTCTCTCACCCTCTCTGTCTCATATCAAAGTCGAGCTTAATTCGGACGAAACGTCCCATTGACCTCGCTTCAACATTCTATGTCTGTACAGTTCTCTACTCCATTCTATCATTTTCAAAATAAAAGGGAAGAAACCATGTTTTATTTAAGGCTATTTATATTGTGCTTTCAATCTTGGTACTGTCTTTGACAGGCGATGTAGGATGCTAATACCTTCCCTACTCGTAATCGACTCCCGAACTTGGATTTCAATTTTTTAACCAGTGCTTTACTGAACTTAGTTTTTTCCCAATGTTTTTCCTATGGATAAAAACGTTGGTGGCGACTCCCTGTTTCATTCCACCCCTTCTTTCTTTCTCGCCGCGCCGTCGCGATCCAGGTTGCGACACCTTTTATCTAATAACCAAAATGTTACTGCCGACATCATCGCTTACCTATTGCTTACATCATCGATTATGTAATTACATACATGATGAATAGTCATCGATTAGGTAAATACTTACATCATAAATAGTAAAATAAATAATTAAGTAATATTAAATAGTAAAATTTTCTTCCTATAAATAGATGGGTCATTTACAACATTAATACACCAAAAATTAGAGAGAGAATCTAGAGAGATAGTGCTTAAGAAATTAGTGAGAAGTAAATTTTTTTGTAAAAAGAGATTCTACCGGAGGTGTAAGGTAATAATATCTTTCTTCTATATTCTTTTTATGATTATTTAGTTTATTCTTTTTAGCACTCTTAAACTATTAATATACTATTACTATTATGAATAAGTTACTATGGTAAAAAAAATAAATTACCACTATGCATTATTTTTACGATTTACTGTTACTATTTATAATTTACTATTTACTATTATTATTCAAAATTTATTATTTACTGTTATTATTTAAAATTTATTAATTACTGTTACTATTTAAAATTTACTATTTATCGTTACTATTTAAAATTTACTATTTACTGTTACTATTAAAAAATTACTATTTACCATTATTATTCATGATTTACCATTTACCACTACTATTTAAAATTTACTATTCATGATTTATTAATTACCGTTACTATTTAAAAATTACTATTTACTATTACTATTGATGATTTACTATTTACCATTACTATTTACTATTACTATACATAATTACTATTTATCATTTCTGATAGCAATCTTAATTTTCATCTTATGCATATACTGAAATAAATTAGTATTAATATTTTGTTAGAACTCGGAGGCGCAAAGCGAATTCACTTTTGGTAGCAATTCAAGGTAAAAGGGGGTGATATAAGAATGTAATATGAAAATGCATACGAATAATGGGAGGAGTCCCCTACTCCTTTTAAACTTAACAATATTATTATTTTAAAACAATAACTTTTAACTTAAAATTTATAATAATTATTATTAATAAATTAAGTATCTCGTGTAACTTAATCTGAAATATCTATTCAACAACTTGAACTATTATGACTTATGTGGACTGGACTGAACCTATGCAAGGACTTGAATTATTATGACCTATACAGATTGGACTAAACCTATGCAAGGACTTGAACTATTATGACCTATATGGACTGAACTAGACCTATGCAAGGACTGAACTATCTTGGACTTACATAGACCTGTATGAGAAATGGACTATAAGACTTAAAATAAACTTTATTAATTTAAATAACTATTGAATTTTGAATTATGATATTTATAACTGATGTTTAATTATTTGATTTGATTATGATTGCTAATATTTATTTGTGATTGATGATGATTGATTGTGATTGACAATATTTGATTATGATTGATGATCTTGTAATGTGGAGTTTGAGCATATAGCAAGCACGACGGAAAGCTAAAACTCAGTAAGAATTTACTTATTTCCTACTTCCTTATTTACTTATTCATCTTTATTCAAATTACTTTTAAGAAATTTCTTAATTTTCAATGAAACTACATAAGTTTTTAGAAATCTCTTTTTATCTTTTAATATACACATATATATATATATATATATATATCTTTACTAAAATTAAGATTTTTAGTTAGTGTATCAGAAATAAAAAGAAAGAGAAATTATTTTATAAAAATATTATACAAAATTTTCAAGTACTAAGGTTTTAAAGATTGATAATTCCGAATTTGAGTTTTTAGTAATTGATTTTGAATTGACCTATAAACTTTCTAAAGAAAGTTGTGAAATATATTTAAGGCTTTGAAACTCAAATTATAATGAGATTTGATTTGTGATTTGAAAAGGACCTGTACTAAAATTCTATATGTGTGATAGAACTTATTTGAGAATTTGAAAAAGTACAGTTTACTAGGGTGGCTATGTCGCGATTCGGAGGCCCTGATAATATAATTGAGTTTCTAAAAGCCTTAACCAACTAAATACGTGAGTAGTTCATGCATCATGAATCATCAAAGAGAAACAAAATGATATTGTCTGGGGACAAATTATAGAAACCGAGGATACATTAGAGGAGGCTTAATTTCGAGCCTTGGGATTAGAGGGTGTGAAAGGGTGCTTCAGGGGACCTGGGGTAGCTCGCTAGTGTCGAGTATTTTCACAATAAAAACTTTCTCAATCTGATTAGTCTTCTAAGTGTTTCCATGTTAGTTGAGTTGTTCATGTTATTATTATCCGGAATTATGGAATAGTGTAAACTCCTGGTTGGCCCAGTGCAAATTAAAATTTAAGGGCCTGCATATATATAGGTAAGTTATGATGAAGATATTGCATACCATTCATACATTCATAATTGATTGTGTATGTAACATGTGATTGATATTATTATACTTGTTTATAAAAACCCTTTATTGCTTATGTCCTATTTGGGAATATTATATTCTGTTTCTCACTCCTTTCTCCATGTTTTGTTTCATATGTTTTAAATTGATGATTCGTATAGAGGGAAGGATCGAAGAATCCAGGAAGTAAATATAGCACGTTCTAGAAAGGGAGTTCGGTATGAATACCGTAGTCCAATGAATAAATAATATCATTAAGTAACTGCTCTTGGGCCATGGAGTTTCCTCTCTTCCTAATAATGTTTAATATTTATTTTCTTTGGATGAATGTAAAACTACTCTATAAATTTTAATGATATTCATGAGGTATTTCAGAAATATTGTATGTAATTTTACTCTGATAGTTTCTTTTAACGATTATATTTTTAGTAAAAAAATTTTTTATGAATTTTTTAGAAATTATTGAGATGTAATAGAGCGTGTTACAACTCCCCTCTCCAACTGGGTTGTCAATGTCTTCTTCAGAAAGAATAAGGAAATCATCAACATTAAAGGGAGTATAAACATCATTCTTACCAATAAAATTTGTTTCTATTGTTTTCCTTTTATTCTTAAGGGATTTTTGGTATAGATCAATTAGATGTTTTGGTGTGCGACAAACCCAAGACCAGTGACCTTGGCTACTACAATGATAGCAAATATTTTTAGTTTGTTCGCTACTCTGAACATCTTTTCCCTTTTCCATACGGTCTTTATTTTTCCATACAAATGATGATTTGTTATCATTTCTACCACGACTGACCATGAGTATAATGATCATGTGTTACTATATTCACTTCTGGGAATGGAGCAGTTCCATTTGGATGAGACTCATGATTTTACATAAGTAATTCATTATTATTTTTTTCAGACCCAAGGAGACAAGTAATTAAGGTAAAGTAACCTATAAATCAACTTAAATAAAATTTCACATAAGTGATCCGGTAGTGAATATTTACAAGTTTTCATAAAATATCAATGGTAGAGTGATAATTTATCATTGGTATAAACCTGGGTTCGATTCCCTATTAATACATATCTTATTTATTAAAACTTTTATATATAATAAAATATATTACATTGAATACCAATTCTGATTGTAAAAATAAAATTAAATATTTAATGATATAAAATCTAGGTAGTGGAAAGCAGGTATAATCATATAGTAGCAATGGATCAAACATGAATTATATAAAAGCACTATACCCAAGCCCTATTAAAAAAATTATATAAGAGTATTACGCCAAGCACATTATATAAGAGCATAGTAAATAGACAATAGAAAGCATATAAAATAAGCATCATGGACAATTGAAGTGGCACACTTAAAGTTATAAAATAATCAATTGAAATAAAATAATAGGTAATTGAATGTAAAATAATGGATCAGATGCAGTGGATACGAAAATATATATGCAAATTATATATAATTTAATAATTAAAGCAAGCATAGCATTAGCGTATAAAATATAAAAGCAAAATTATCAACAGCAATATGATAATTTAACACTCTTTTATATATATATCATAATATAAATGTAGTTCTTCAGGAACTATACCATAAATATTTTAAGAATTCTTCCAGAATTCTTTTTAAATTCTTTTAGAAATATAAGTTCTTCGGGAACTTGTTTAAAATATAAGTTTTTCAGGAACTTGTTTAAACTATAGGTTCTTCAGGAACTTGTTTATTATGGTAGAATGGAACATAAGATAAAAAAATTATACAAAATGATATATTTTCCTGATTATCCAATTATGAAACTGTTACAGGTAGTGCAATTTAAATAAACATAAAATTCCAACCCAAAGTGATACCAATTAAATTAAGTGCATTATGCAATCAGGTAGTGAAGTGCATAACCACGTGAAGGTAGCGGGTGAAGTATAAAATAATAAAATAATTTAATTGTGCAATGAAGTGTATAATCACGTGAAGCAGGTAGCAGGTGAAATCCAACAGGTAATTAGCATATGAGCATATTAATAATAATATCATTAATTAAAATGCCTTTTTTAGACTATTATAGTTCTTCAGGAACTATCAATAAATATTTTCAAAAATTTTGAATTATTTGACTATTAATTTTATACATCCTGTAAATATGTTTATGAATAAGTTCTTCAAGAACCTTTTTTTTATGATATAGATATAATCTTTTACATCCTTCTAGGATGTTTAGAATATAAGTTTTTTTGGGGAACTTTTATAATATATTCATAAATAAAATAAGGTATATAAATTAAAATTATTAAGAATAATAATAATAATAATAATAATAATAATGTATTACCTTTCATAGACTAGATTGGATATCAGTTGGTCAAAACCTCGTGCTGATAACGTGTTATAAAATAAACTAAATTTTAATATAAAAGAAAGTAAAGAAGAGTTGCACAACAAAGGAAATATAGAGAGAATTGAGAATTGAAAAAGGTTCATTGCTCAACAAATGATGAAGGACATAAGTCCTTTTATAGGCAAAATGATGGACATCCATATTGATTATAAAATTCATAATAAATATGTATTTTTCTTAGGGGGTTTGGCTACTATAGGGTTTAATCTAAAAATAATTATAAATTTAGGGGTGTTTTGAAAGTATTCAAATGATTGGGGTCGTTTATGTCAAATCATAACTTTATTACGTATTTCCATAAGGTGCATTGTGTATTTCGTATTTTCAGTAAACGTAATACATACATGGTTGCCATGTGGCAACCATGCAGTATTACATATTTCTATGATGCGTAAAACCACATATTTCGTATTGTGGTGCTATGTAATGGCAGTATTATTTCATAGGATGAAACTACGTAATCAGAGGTAGTCTAATCTTGGCACTTCTATTGCATGTGTTGTTCCTATGTCTAATCCTGTTTCCATCCAATGCATAATGACGTTGAAAATTAGTCAGATTCAAAAAATTGTGCATGTTAAATATTTTAATTCTTAAAATGTTAATACCTCAATTTAGTATCTCAAAAAGTCATTTATTTGATTATTTTCTAATTTATGATTTTATTATTATTTCATACTTAAACTAAATTGAATGTTATTTTATAAAATTAAAAATTAAATACAGATTTTTTAAATCTCATCGATTAAAATTTAGAACAGAAAAAATTACTAAATAAATTTGTCAAATATGAAAAATTTAGAACAGAAAAAGTTGTTAAATAAATTTGTCAAATTGCCAAATACATGTTTGAATTGCATACCAATAGGCTAGATAAAGAGATGAATACTGTGCTGATTATAATAATAGAAATAGAACATTTCTTTTTTATTTTTTCTTTGGTTTGCATTCAATGAATAAAGGCCAGATTTATGCATATCATTGGGCATCATTACGTATTATGATAATACGTAATACCACATGGCAGCAACAGAAATATTATATATTTTGGAGATGCGTAATACACCCTGGTCAATTACGCGCTATGGAAATGTGTAATAGCTTATATGTTACGTATTTTAAGCCTGCGTAACTAAGCCTACTATGTCTTATGCTGCAATGTAATACTGGATTATGTCTTTTTAGAAAACGAAACCCTTGTTACACCTTTTTAAAGTACGTAATGCAAAAGTTGAAATGATGTTTTCTACCCCAGACAAACAAATATTTTAAAAACGGTCCCATTTTCTAATTATTTATTATAAAGACGCTAGAGTGATAAAAAACCCCTTTTTTGGAGCCTTCTGTTACTTCGGCACGGGTACTAAGACCTCACCATGCTGTCCTTCTTTTTACCTTGCTATTTTTTTTATCTACCAAAGGGTAAGTAGGTTTTTTTATCAGCAAAAATAAAATAACATTAAACTAGGTACAAGGGGTACCTCAACACATATACAAAAGTCAAACAATTATAACCCTGATAGACAAAGTAAAGGTTCCCTATACCACTCCATAAATCCTCTAGAAAAACCTTTCATACGAGACTTAAGCCCAAAGGGTAAATAGGTGACTCTTTGCGGAGAGACATGGCTATTTTAATAGTATCTTCATGTGTGACGGGGGAATTTGTGATTTTGAAGTGAGTTTTTCAACATCATATTTGGGTTTTACAGTCGTGAGGACCTAACATTTTTTATTTTGTTTACATATCTCACATATCTCTTGATATATAAGCTCTAAACATTCCTTAAATCTAAACAATGTAAAACTTTATATCTGTTGGAATATATTTTTCCAACACATTTAACAAAAACCCAACAACACGATTAACAAGAGAAAGAATTTATATAGATTGTCCAAAAATAAAATCATAACAACGGCATGGGGAATGAAGGTGTGGACCGATTAAGGCATGAGGAAGAAAGAGAGGTGAAGGAAGGATAATTTGGTCATTTAAAAACCTTCCCTTTAAATGAAGTATATTTCCTTGGACCTAAGAATTTAATTTCACACCCTTTATTAAAGTATCCCCAACCAATGAATAAATAATTTTTTTTCTCTCACATTAAGTTGATATTAAACCCCTTCTAAAATTTTCATTTCATCCAAACTATATGTTTGAGTAGAGATGTCAAAATGGGTGGTAATTGTGAGCCAACTGGTTTGAGATGAGTTTTAGGTAAGCCAGGTTGAAAAAATGACTCATTTTCGAAGCAAAATTTTTTCTGACTCGGCCCACTATACCTGACTTACAGTGGGCCAAACCTGTAGTGAGCCGGGTTGGCCTACGGGTTGGTAATTATACTTAGTGGTATTTAAGTTAATACTTTAATATTTTACTTAGTAGTATTTAAGTTAAGACTTTAAGCTAAATTTTATCAATAAGTACTTTAGACTTTTATTTAATATGATAGTTTTAATTTGTATCATCTTAAAGTTGAACTATAGAATGTATTTGGTTTTGTTTTATGGATTATAGATTATAGATTATATGAATTATGAATTTAATTTACAATGAAATATATTTTGTAATTATATTTTTATAATAATGAAATTATTATATGATATAATATTTATATATAATTTGGTAATGAATGTGAATAAAATAAAAAAATATTTTTTCTATTTTTAAAATATTTTTTTGACATTTTCTTATTTTTTATTTGATTTTTTAATTTTTTTTTAAGATGGACCAACTTGGTGAATTGATAAGTTGAGTCGGGTTTAAAAAAATAGTTCATTCCTGGATTAGTTTGTTTTGAAAGCTCTACGTCTAAGTTTTAATATTAGGGTGCTCACCCTTGATTTTCTTTAAATTTCTTGAATTAATAAATAATGAAGGGGAGGGGAGGGTCATCCTTGGTTCTTTCTGAGTTTTGAGAGCTTTGTGTGGGCTTTGTATGACACGATATATGGTGGTTAGTGCAATTTTCGCATCAACCTTCCTATTTAATACTTTTTTCCAGTATTGATCGTTGATTTAAATTTTTTTTCATTTGGATCCAAAAATCATTAAATACGGACTAAATATAATACTAGTATTTAATTTTACTATTTTATCAATAATAAATAATATTATAATTTTTTAAGTGTTATTTATTGGTTATAATAAAAGGTTCTTCTGAGAAATACATTAATTATACACTAGAAAAAAATTTGTCATTTACTAAAAGTAAAATTTAAAAGTTGTTAGGAAAGGTTTTGTTATAATATGGTATCTGAATTTATACTAACAATTTAATGAATACACTAATAAATATTTTTATTAGTATAAAATTGAGTTATATTAATATTACATTAAATGTTAGTATAATACATTTTATTATTAATAAAAATCTAAAATATTTCTATAAAAATAAAAAGTCCCAAATTATATCTACTAATACTATGTTATGTTAATTAAAGGTTATAGAAATAAAAATTTTATTGATAACTTCCAAATTTAATAAATGACATTTTTTAATGATAAAAGGATACAATTGAAAAATTAAATTAATTACTCGTTCTGGTCTTATTATAAAACAAATCAAACAATTTTAGATAGATTAAGAAAGTTTATTAAAAAATTTTATTTACATTAATGTTATTAAATATTTAATATGTTTGTCTAAAATGTTTTTAATCTTATTTATTATATAAATAATTTAATTGTCTTAAAAATATATTAAAAAATGATATATTTGATATATAAATATTTAATAACACTTAAAAATACTTTTATTTATTTTTAAGATTAAAAAATCTCTTAAAATTTATTTATAAAGATAGGATATAAAAATAAAAATAAAAATAGAAATGGGACGGAGGAGATGGTTCAGACCTTCACTCATAATTTAGTTACATGAAGCATCATAAAAAAAAATTCGCGCGAGATTAACAAGCACGATAGAGCTTAGACAATAATTACCCACCGTGACAACAATTACGTAAATATGTATAATTTTTTATTAAAAATACATTTTCGGTCCTTTAAATTTTATATTTTTTATTTGAGGGTTTAAGTTTTTTATTAATCTAATTATTTAAGTTTCATTTTTTAATTCTTTAAGTTATTTTTTTAATTCAGTTTTTTAAGTTTTTTATATATTTTTTATTTTGTCTTTTAAATTTTATTTTTTGAATTTAGTTATTTAAATTTCATATATATATATATATATGTATATATATATATATATATATTGATTTAGTCATATAAGTTTCTTTTCATCACCACCCCTTCTTCCCTACCACTTTAAAATTAAGAATTATCAAAATTAATAACTGAACAAATAAAATAGATTAATCCAAACTTAAAATAGAGAATAAAAAAGAGAATCCTTTAAAGCAATATATGAGGCACCTAAGGGCAGGAAGCACTTTCTCACCTAAAAAATGAAAAAAAAGGTTTATACGATGGGTTGGTGCAATGATAGTTTTGAAAATTCATATATACCATACTATTATAGGGCTAAGGAAAGTGAAAAATACATGTTAAATTGTGAAAAAATTTGGTAATTGTTATTGAGATGGTCTTGATACCGGCTCATGGGTATTACGGTAAATTACTCATAGTCCGTTATACAAGACCAGTATCCCATATAGCTTAGTGTCACAACACTGACATTTCGATGTCGCGTATAAGATACTCGAACTGACTTCGGTATGGGTCATCTTCTCAATACCGGAAAGTCATAGTTGACCTATACATCAACGTGTTAAACAAGTAACCTGTAAAAGTGACTGATTGGTAGGTAGAGTTGTCTGGAAATGTCTCTTTCATGTGTTAGCCTTTCTACAAAGGATCAAAGTCTTACTGACTTAGTGTACGGGAAACTTGGTGAGCTAGATGGCTTTTCCACTACCCTCATGTATAAATACTCATGCATCAATGTAACAAAGGTATAACATTCTCTCTATGACTTACGCTTGAACTCTGATTTTCCCTTTGAATATTCACTAACTTGAGCGTCAGAGTGTCGTTGTAGGTAACATCCCCTTTCACCCCACAACACGTAAGGCTGGTAATTTTGTACAAGGAATCACTTTATGACCTTTATTTCCCACTGAAATAGAAGATAATATTGATAAAGAATTATTCGAGTACGTGGTAAGTTTACCCACTTCTCATTGTAGTAAAACGGATGTTGTTCCACTAGGGGATGCTGTAATTTAGAGAATTCAGTTTCAAAATAATTTAAGCGGGAAAGTGATTGGTTTTCATTGATAATGTGCAAAAATAAAAGTTAAAAGACAGGCTTTTCAATTTCTGGAAAATGATTGTTTTTTCTTTTTAGATTTGCTCATGTTCTTCCTGGTAGTCTTTTTAATTTCTGGATCAAACTGCAATTGGTCCTTAGGAACTTGTCCTCTTAAAAGCATATATTACACTGATTACAAAGGTTAAGAAAGATAAAAAATAACAAATACTAAAAGAAAATACACTATAAATAGTATAAACAATATTCACAATGCCAAATTATAACAAACTGAAATCTCAAATTAACACGCCCCTTGGTAGCGGTGCCAAAACTTGGTAAAGAATTATTCAGGTACGTGGTAAGTTTACTCACTTCCCGTTGTAGTAAAACAAATGTCGTTCCACTGAGGGTTGTTGTAATTCAGAGAATTCAGTTCCAAAATAATTTAAGCGGGAAAATGATTGGTTTTCATTGATAATGTGCAAAAATATAAGTTAAGCATAAAAACAAGCATAAATAGTATTGGAAATAAAAAGAAATTTAGATAGAGAGAAGTTGGGATTGGATTTCATTTATCTCTCTCGGCCAAACCATGGATATATTCATATAGATGGCATTCAAAACTATTAATTTTTACATAACAAATCTAGAATCATTCGTTTTGATCCCTCAAATACGAAATCCTAACAAAACTCCTAAAACGTTAATCCCTTAATCATTTTAAGAAATTTTCCAACATTATAACCGGTTGTTAAAAGCCTTCGATATGCCAGAAGCTATTCCTAAAATGATTGAGGGATTAACGTTTTAGGAGTTTTGTTAGGATTTCGTATTATATCGAGTATTTAATTCAGATTGATTTTCACAAATCGTTTTCCAATAACTTAAGAAAATTGAATCAGGAAACTATTTATTCAATAGAATCAAGCAATAAACATAGAATGAAACACAGAAATAATAGAACAAAATACCATATATATAAATACAGAGCCAATGTACATTGGGCCCGAATCGACTATATCCAATCCTAAAAAGAAGTTTAGCTATTCATGGTAGCCATTACAAACCAAAAAAATAGAGAAAAAGGAGAAGAAAATAGCTTCCGTGGCCTTCGAACACCTTTCACACAAGTGGAGTATCATCATCTTTTTTATGTTCCAAGCAGCTCTCCTATTTCTTTGACCTCTTTCCTTAAATATAAGTGGTCTCGCTTAAGCGAGATCAGGCTTGCTTAAGTGAGAGCCACTTGCTTTGCTTTGCTTTGCAAGTTACTGAATCAACTGCTGTATTCTTTGAGGTCTTACTCAAGCGAGAGCTTCCTCACTTAAGCGAGATCAGATTTGATTCTACTACTCTATTTTCGCTCTAGCAGAAGGTGCCTCGCTTAAGCGAAATAAATCTTTGAAGTCTGTGCCTGTTTTTCGCTTAAGCGAATTGACCCTCGCTCAAGTGAATGCAATACCTCTGTTTTCTGGAATTTTCTCGTTTAAGCAAGAATGCTTCTGTTGCTCTTTGGATGATTTTCGCTTGAGTGAAATGCAGCTTGCTCAAGCGAATACCCATGGTGTGCTTACTGTCTTCTTCTCGCTCAAGCAAGTTAGGCCATGCTCAAGCGAAATTGGCCTCGCTTAAGCGAGATACTCCAAACTTGCTAGAATTTTTACCACTTTATCTATTTCTTTCTCTGAACCTCTTGTTTTTCCTACACATAAACAAAATAATAAGCATTAAAGCTATCATGGCTAACAAAACTATAGTTGGGTTATCAAAACTTAATTTCTTGCTGTTTTTACAATTAATTCATATTAGATCTATCAATTTCTCAAAAAATTTGACCAAATAACATATGAAATTATAGCATATTGAACACTTATCGAATAACAGATCCCCACTAGACCAACGTAAAACACAAACTTACAAACATTATTAAGGATTGTCCCAAGGCTGGCCCTTGCACCCCGGTCCTAACTAGTTCATTGACACGCCCAGTGGAACCTGTAAATTTTTAGTCCCATATTCGTATTTTTAAGTTAACGTTCCATAGAGGAAAGAGTGCCTAAAGGTGAGCTCTGGGAAGAAGCCTTTATCCGAGATTAAGTGATAAAAGCCAAGGCTGCACTCTGATACAATAAACGGGTCGTAGAACGGCGTTTTGAAGTAGGTGACTTGTTGTTACGACGTGCCAACATCAGAAATAAGTTCGCATATCAAGGAAAACTAGCACCCACTTAGAAGGGTCCCTACCGCATCTCTGAGGTATTAGGTAAGGGAACTTATCGCCTCAAATGTATGGATGGGACACCAATAAGAAACAAGTGGAATGTTTTAAATTTTTGCATTTATTATAGCTAGCTGGATCATTATGCATGTATTCGTTTTCCTAACTTGAGTTTTTTTCCCATTGGATTTTCCTCAAGAAGATTTTAATGATGCATGTCCCAACATAGCTCCAATGTATATTCAGTATTAATAAAATGTATGATTGTTAATTCTTTGTGTTTCATTTGTTAATCATTTATCTTGTAAACAAAAATTCTTTTAGCCCCAATGAGTGGCAAGGACCAGACCACGAAAATCGACACCTTAATTCTTTAAATGAGGATTGGCTACTTGTCCCCAACTGGTGTCGAGGATTGGTCGTCTGTAGAGGCCATACCGGACCTTGATGAGTGGTGTAAGTAGAACTTAGCCCAACGAGTGGCGAAGATCAGACCTTTCTAAGGTTGTACTAGACCCTAACTAGTGGCACCCCAACCAATGGTTAACTACTTGGCCCTAATAAGTGGCAAGGATTGGTTTCTATTGAAACCATACCAAGCCCCAAATGAGCAATGCAAGTAGATCCTAAGGGACTAAGTAAACAAGGTTCTCAGATTAGTCTTTTTGGTCTAACAGAAAAATACCAACGTTTTATGCATTATACAATGACGACGTTTTATGTAAAAATTTAAAGCATTACAACCCCGAAAGGGATATCACTTATACTGTTATGTGAAAGTCTTATACACAAGGCAGAGTGAAGTAAGATAGCAGTAAAGCAAAGCAAAATAAGGCATAAATTTGTACTGATAAGCAAAAATTTCATTCATCCATTCAAAATTAAAAATTGGTGCCTATCCCGGTACAAGGCTATTGATATTTATACACCCATGATAGCAAAGGACCAAGACTGGAATTCATCAAAATTGGAGGAAGTCATAAGATATAAGAATTATCTTCTCTAGAAGGTTGAGCATGGTTGTTAGTGGGAGGAGGTCCGACGTCTTCCTTATCCGCGGTATTGGTATTTTCATTAGAGTTCTGGCTAGGTTTCTCTTCTATAGTTTAAGGTTCAGGGAGAGCCCCCAGCTCGTATGGGACGTCGTTGGGTTCCCGAAGCTCATTGCCTACCACGACAAAAAGCTTACCACCATGAAATTTATGGTATGGATTGATTCCATGAAGGGTGAGATCAACGCCAGGGTTCATGTATCATACTTTCTTGATGGTCGGGCTAAAGGACTCCTCAACAACCTTCTCACACAGTTGAAAAGCTTTCTTTTCCTATTGTAGCTCTCTGTAGCCTTGATCCTTAGAGCTTTAAGCATATCATCTAGAGAACCGGCCTCTGAGATCTTCCTCAGTTCCTCTACCTAGGATTGAAGCATGATTTTCTATTTCCTCCACACCTCCTCATTGTCAACATGCTTTGAAATTTGACGGGTAATGTTGGCCTGGATGTTGTCACAAGCCTTCTTCCATTTGTTGTTCAACACTGTCAATTCCTCATTCTCCTTCTTTAGAGACTCCACCACACCCCTCTCAGCATGGAGTTTCTCGACTTCTTTTTAGAGGGTGACAATTTCTTCATCTTTTTTGTCACTGGCCTTATTCTTGACCTTAATGATATCATTTAAGTTTTTGTTCTTCTTGTGAAGAGTTTTTGCCTCCGTCCTGAGCCCCTCATTTTGTTCAAAAAATAGGGCGTTCTCCTTGACCTGGTCCTCAATTTTGGTGAATGACTCGAGTAGGCCATCTATTTCAGATAAGTGCCAGTGAGTAGTGTAGATGACACCTTTCATCTCTTAATAATCCATTTCAGGGCGCAGGATGTATCGGGGTCCCTTGGCTTGCTCTGGTCTTGGTCCCTACCCCAATAATAGATGTAGGGGTTTAACCGAGACCCAATGGATGGAACAAAATATCACCCAGGTGCACGCACTATCACATGACTTGGATTGGGACAGCGCTGCCCAGGATCTTCATGTTGGCTAGTGCCTCCTTCTCACCGACATCAACAACAATGATCTCTTTCCCCTACGACTCTTTGAGGGTGGGGATTGGTTGCTTTTAGAAGGTTTTGACAAGGTCCAAGGGTAAAATATAAGAGTTAGGGGTTCAAACCGACTTCTTGAAAATTTAAAAATGTACACCAAGGGTATAATCAATTTAATATCAAGGACTCAGGGTATTCATCTCATCTCAAGGCTTTTAGCACCTGTTGCTCAATCCGGTTCTCGGTATGTCTTCTGACAAAAGTTCTCCGACGAGCATGCTCTTCAAGATATTTTCTAGATCTTTTATTATTCTTATAAATATTATATCATCATTTCATGTCACTAATCAATATCATATCACTATCATTATTCTTATTTTCTTATTTCATTATTCTTTTTCTCTTAATTAATCATTCAATTAATCACAAATTAATTATTTCCCATCGCATTTTATTCTATTTAATTCATCATCACCACAAATCTATTAAATCATTTCATCATATCTCATAACAAGGCCCCATTACCCTCATGCACGTACCACATATATCAACTGAAGCCCACAAAATACCAATATCAAGAATCACATCACTAACACACCACAGGCTGAAGCCGCAATCTCAAACAAATAATCTCATACAACTATATCACACAACGAATTGTCCATTTGAGAATTAAATATTTCTGAAGTATCTCATTTCCATTTGAGAATAAAAAATTTAAAATAAAATATTATTGAAGTATCTCATTTCCATTTGAGAATCAAATATTTTCATATCTATACATATACATATACGTATATAAATATTTTTTTTATAAAATACTTTCTCTTTTTTATATAAAATAACTAAATTTAATTTAATTAAATAATTTATTTTGAAAGATAAAAGTGAGTTATAAAAATTATATACTTTTATTGAAAGTTAAGAAAAATTTCTTAACAATAATCTGAATAAACATTGAGAAACAATTTCTTTTAATTTAATACTTTAAAGAGTAAGAGATAAGTATATTCTTACTAAGTTTTAGCTTTCCGTCATGCTTGCTATATGCTCAAACTCCACATCACAAGATCATCAATCATTCATCAATCACAACCAAATATTGTCAATCATAATTAAATATCATCACTCACAATCAAATATCGATCATAATCAAATCAAATAAAACTAACACAATTACTATACAAAATCTACACAATTTATTTCAAGGTGTCTTAATTATTAAAGTTCATTTTAGGTCGTAGTAGTCTAGTCCTAATGTTAGTTGGTCCATATCAAGTCCAAAATAGTCCAATGGTCATATGGGTCCATCATAGTCCAATCAACGCAAAGGTATAATTCAGTCCATATCAGTCCATAATAGTTCATATAAGTCGATAACAGTCCAAATCTCAATGATACGGTATGTTAGGTTAATGAGTCATCTAAATATTTTAAACTTTATGTTAGGTTAATCAAATATGATTCATCCAAATATTTTAAACTTTTGAATAAATTTTATTTATTTACTTAAGATGATAATAAGTATTACTTTAAATATAATAATTATTCATAGTTAAAAGGAGTAGGAGACTCCTCCCATTATTCTTATGTCTTTTCATATTATATTCTTATCTCACTTCCCCTTAACTTGAATTGCTACCAAAAGTGAGTTCGCTTTGCGCCTTTGAGTTTTAGAAATATTAATACCAATTTATTTCAGTATAGACATAAGATAAAAATAAAGATTACTATTTAAAATAGAAATGGAAATTAGTAATTATACATAGTAATAATAAATAGTAAATTTTAAATAGTAACAGTAAATAGTAAATTTTAAATAGTTACCATAAATAGTAATAATAAATACTAAATCATGAATAGTAACAGTAAATAGTAAAACATGAACAATAACAGTAAATAGTAAATCGTGAATAGTAACGATAAATAGTAAATCATGAATAGTAACAGTAAATAGTAAAAAGTAAATAGTAACAGTAAATAGTAATTTACTATTGACATAGTAATTTATTGTTCAGAATAGTAACTTAAAATAATATTATATCCAGTATAATAATAGATTTCTAAAACGATATGAAAATAAACCTAAAAAATATAAAAGAGAGTTATTCTTACCTTATAATCTTGGCAGAACCTTTTTCCAAAAAAAATTATTTCTCTCTCTTACTCCCACCACTATTTCTCTAGCACTACTATATTAAAAAAATTTAATCTGAAATTGTGAATTTCTTTGTTCAGAACCTCGGTATTTATAGGCAGGATTTCTACTATGTATTTGAATATTTTAATATAAAAGTACTATACAACTTTTGAAATTTTCGTTTCTAGTTACTGTGAAAGTTTGAAATTTTCATACATGCACAGTATTTTGCATAGTAAATGTCGGCTAAATTATTAAGCCAAATAGTAATCATTCACTCGGTATATTTTAAATATTCAAAATCAGTCATTTTCAAAATTTCTTCGATATTATATCAGACCTCACTAAGTTTATAATAAGTAATATAAAGTTTAAATTTTAAAAATCTAAAATTTTCTGTCAATAAAAATTTATTGGTACGTTTCTGATATTTTTACGATTGGTAAAAATCAAGATTTTACTCAAACTGATCATTTTTAAATAAGTCTACTTGAAATAGATTTTAGAAAATTTTATTATAATTTAACTTCACTTTCTTATAAATATTTTAAATTTTAAGTACTTTATATAAATATAAAATGATTAAAAATATTTTTTATTAAAGTATTTTAAAAATTTCAAAAAATTCCAAAAAATTAAAAATAATATGTAGATTAAAAAGTTTTAAAGAGCCATAGTCTAATTCCTTCCGAATTTTATTTTAAAATTCTAATAAGAGTTAAATCATAAATATGTAAAAACATAAATATAAAAACATAAAATAAAAGTTATGAGTAATAAAGATATTCAAAATTCTTAATATAATTTTCTTAATCAATAAATACTAATTAAGTCATTCTAAAATCTTCATTCAAAATACATATATTATTATTATTATTATTATTATTATTATTATTATTTTAACAAAATAATTAAATATATGTACCAAAATTTCATAAAAATATTAATGAGTTAATAATCAACTAACTAATAATAAGTATTTTCTCATTAAAGAGATATTAATATCTATTTTCTATTTGAGTGAAAATGGGATGTTACAACTCTACTCCCTTAAAAAAAATTTCATCCTCGAAATTTGATATTTTTAATAAATCTTACCAAGGCTAACTAAGTGAACTATCATAATATGTTTTTTACTTTTATTGACAATTATGTATCTTTTTCTTGATGTTGCCACTTACTTTCTTTTAATCTTATCAAGTATTTTCTTCTCAACTCAGAAATATCACCCTCTTAATTTTGTTAACCATGCTCATCATGAACTGATGGTTAACTCTAAACGCCTCAATAATTACATTTCTTATTCCATTAAGACATTACTTAATATAATCCTTAACATCTATAAATTAAAATTCCTACTCGCAACATATGAAAATGGACTGTTAAGAATTAATCACTGGACAACTAGCCATTAGCAACTAACTGTTGGACTAGCCGTTTATGACCGTTGCTCACTCTCCTTTGCTTGCTTATAAATTTCCAATCCATTTTCACTTCCTATCACAACTTCAAGGTTCCTAGTTTCTCTCTTCCATCTAAATTCTTCAATCTTTTCCTTAAGTAATATCATACTATTCGATGGCCAACCTTCCTAGAAGTCATAAAGAGTGAAGGCGAGCTGGACTACAGTTTGTGGTAACAAGTGTCTTACTTCTTATAATCATTATGGTGATTTCTCTAGTTTGGGTATTTTATGTATTGTCAAAACTCTTAGGCCTCTAACTATTATGATTCTCCAATAATTGTTAGAAAATAAGTGGTTACTTATTGTTTAACTATGATGTACTAGATGTTTTACTTTATTTTCCTTAGTGTAATCATGTATAACAAATTATCCGAGTGAAAAAGGATAATTATGTCTTAGTCCGTGTTGTACTTGTTTGTCTAACTAAATCCTTATGTTCTTTGCTTCATGACAATCTAAAGTATGAAATCGATTCTTATTGTCCTACATAATGGATTAAATATTTCTTAACTAATGGATTGCATATTCCATCATAGTTGACTAAAATCATTACATAGATTTGATAAATTCACTAATCTTAATGATCACAAATCACTACATTGACTTAGAAATACTCACTTAAATTTTTGTTATGGTTGGCTAAGGTTTATGTAACTCACTTCTGTAAAACCCGGATTTTCTAGACTCGAATTCTGATGTAATCTAAATAATTAAACAATAAAAATATGAATAAATTTTTCACGTTTGAAATAATTTCAAAACACCACCACGACTACATCAAGACTCGAACCACAGAAAACCAAAGGATGAGATTTGATAATCTATAACTGGATCGTTAAATAGTTTGCCCATAACGGTATACAAAATAACAGAGTTTACTACGAAAAGAATGTGTATACCGGACATACGCCTAGTCCCATATATGAAGATATGAGAAAAGGCTCGGCAAGGTATGTAACGGCATATCATAAGCCTAATAGACAACCATCATCTTTTCACATAATTTCATGAACATACAATGCCTAAGATATATGTATATACATATCTATATGGTTATGCATCATACATCTCTAATATTTATATTCCATAATGGATCACATCTGATTCAACCCCAAAGGCATATGTCATCAACACCTATGTATTCCAAAAATGATTACATAATAAATATCATTATATTCATCAAATAGATATGAATTCTGATACCCTCAATATTAATACATCATCCATATTTATACATATTCATAGTTCATCCATCAACATCAATAAATAACAACGTCATAATATCCATTTTATACACGACGCATTAAATTATAAACACTGCCGGCCAAGGCATTCCGTTACCACTATTTACCTTCCCAAAACTTTACTTTACAAACATCCTCATCCCATATGTTCCTACATCAATACTAAAAAGGAGACCACATGGGAGAGTGAGTTATACATTTCAAATGATGATATGAGTACAATTGAAATTATGTGCATATGCATATCAACGTCATGTATGCTTTGCTAAACACAATAATGATTATCACAAATTATTAAATTCAACAACATATACATATTTCATATTCTTTAATCAAGTCATAGCAAAGAATACATATACACATCATTCCCGATGCCACAACGGGCTAACATCATCAATATCGACCATTCAGGTCTTTTCTCAAAGCCACTGTGGGCTAACATCATTATCATCAATCATAAATAATTATGCCCTTCATTATATTGGTCCATAACATACACATCGTCATATTCAATATTATTTCACGATAATTATATCACTTATCAATTTTATGTGATCTTTTAGGTACTTAATTACCCATCTCATCAACACCATACCACAATCTCAATCATCATCAATCATCATCAACTTCTAGCATATCTCCATGCTATATGAAAATGCTCTTATGTCTAATGCATAAGCACAATGGAATAGACAACAAATACGGATCCGACTGTGAGAATAAACACCAAATTGTGGGTCGAGCATAGGTGTGCTACTATGCCCCTATTGCAGTAGAAAAATGTGTACACATATCTCAAAGCATGCATGCATATCAACAAAATCTTTTACTGGTACCAAACCGTTATCACCCATCTGTAGCACTAGTCACCCCGTGACTTGCGGATCAACAACATGGCCTCAACTGCCAAAAGTGCTACGGGCCTCTCCCGAACACACATCGAGAGAGCCGTGCCCCGTCGGACACTTAGGTACTTGCTCATCACAGAGCCACCCGCCCACTGGGCCTGCCACATAGGGTGCCTCGTAACCAAACTAAGGGCAGCTTCGTGACTCACACACCGAGTCACAGGGGAACAACAAGAATGCTCGTGCATTAAGCCGCCCTCCCACTAGGCCCGCCTAGTGGAACCCCCTAACATTCCACGTAGACAATGAATGATATGCCATGGATGCAATGCAATACAAATCAAATGCATTTCTCACACTGTGCATCCTAAATGCCACTCATCAAACATCATCATCATAATCACCAACACCACCATACACACCTTAGTGGATTTTATCATTGTTGGTTTTAGCCATTGTTTTTCAAGTTTTATATGTGGCATTTTCATCTCATTATATCATTTATTATACATGCAAGTTAACTCATGCAATCAACCATAATGGCATCACAACATAAACATCATTCATCAAACTTTCATCAATATCACCAAATAGTCAATTAGTGGATTTTCATATCATTATCCATTACCATTGTTTCATAACTAGTGTGGCAATACAACAATTCATCAATACAATTTTAAACCACTCATACCGGATCAAACTTGTATAGAGTACAATGGCATCTCACAAGTTATCAATAAGAACATTCATCCTTTTATTCAAGGAATAATTACAACATCATTTATTATCACACAATATCGATATCATCTCCGATTCATTGGTTTATAACAAACACCTCGTCATTTAATCATTCTCTCGTCGATTTCATAATCACTCTAGGGTGTATCTTATAACCCCCACCATCAAACTCTTATTGTCATTCTTTCATTATTCCATTCTAGGTGGTGAATATATCGTAAATAATTCATCCCAAATGTAACAATCAATTTCAATCACCACCATGCCATACCATCATTAAATACCCTATACATATTTCCGCAATTATCTCACAATGTAAAGAAATAAGGTTTAACATCAACCAAGACAAGAAAATAACATAAAATCTCACACTCGGCAACTCGCTCAAGCAAGATTCACCTTCGCTTGAGCGAGATCAACATAGCTCGCTTGGGCGAGCCCTTTCGCGTGAGCGAAAACCTTCCAGGGGCGTTCTCACACTCGTTCGCTCGAGCGAGGTTCCTTTCACAAGGTCACTCGCATGAGCGAGACAGAGATGGGTCGCTTGAGTGCCCCAAATTTTCCCTTGAGCGAAGAGGTTTCCCAAGTATCAGGCCCTAATATCGTTTGAGCGGGCCACTCTCGCTTGGGTGAGATTCCACCAGTGACATTTTCCTCACGCGCTCCCTTGAGCAAGGCTTCCCAAGGCCAGCTACTCGCTCGGGCGAAAACACTCCAGTAACAATTTCATGCTCGCATCGCTTGAGCGAGACTCCACCAGCCTCACTACTCGCTTGAGCGAGATCCATCCAGAACCATTTCCTCCCTCGCTCGCTCAAGCGCAGCTATACCCGCTTGAGCGAGATTCGTCCAGTAGCTCATCCACCTATTCCACACACGCCTCGCTTGAGCAAGACTCCTGCTCGCCTGAGCGAAATTGGGCCAGAGGCCACCCCTATGATACAGAGGACTCTCGCTTGAGCAAAAATCCATCTCGCTTGAGCGAGATCATCAGGGCACGCCCAAACTTAAGTTTTTCACTCCTTTTCACATGCCAATATCCCCATAATGTAAAAATTAGCCTAACTAACTTTTCTCATACATTAATTCATGTATTTAGGACTTGATTCGACAAGCCATACCTCACCATTTTCAATTCTAATTCATTTAACTACTTAAGGGGATTTTAACACCAATTTTCATCATAGCCACACATATCATTATGCATAATTATCATAAATGCTATTTCATACCTCAAGTGAGTTATCTATTCATAGATTTTCATTACCAATAATTCATGTCCAACAAAGGGACATCCCAACACTTATCATTATATATATATATATATATATTCATAACATTCAACATAAGCCAAGCCATCATTCATCACATCATCAATTCAAACATTTAACACATTCATGACAAGGCATTGCATGGGTCCATACATATACATAATTAACAATCATTCACTCATGCAATTTGAAATGTAAACTCCACTCCTACCTTGAGAGAAGAACTGCAATCCAAACGCTCTGATTATTCCGCATCCTCGTCCGAAACACAATCTATATATTACATATGCATTCATTCAATTAATAAGCCATCATAAGGCATCATCACAATGTTAATAAATTATTAACATCCTATGGGGATTATATCAAGTCATAAACTCATTTAAACACCAATTCACATGCTCGTGTTAGGCTTCGGGAATTCCTTTCCCAAAAACATGATTCTCTAAGTTTTAAAAGGTTAAACAATTCCAACGATAACAACACCATGGCCCTTATCCATATGGCATCCAATATTTCACAAGAATCACTCAACTATCATCACAATTCATTCAAATCTATTATAAGCCTCTTGACTCCATCTAAGATCATCACCAATTCAACAATTTCAAAATGGGATATATCAAGGCCTAAGACTTCATTAACTCAAGTATCCATTTCCTTAATCCACTACCAATGGTCTTCAACCATTATTATCATCATTATAGTTGCCAACACTCAAGGAATTTAACTCTTCTAATCACATACACACATCTCCTAAACCTCAAGAGTCAATACCAACGTTTCCAAACATTCATTCCCCATATAAAATCATCCTAAGGCATTGAAAGCATTTAACTCATCAATTTGGCCAAAACCCCAGAACTATCAACACTTAGGGTTTTTATCAAAATCACCCAATAGTAATTAACACTCACCATCTTTATTGATTCATCATAGGTCCACTAACTCACATCCATTTATAACACAAAACCATTATAAATAATCACATTCTCTAATCATCCAACCTAGGGTTCATCATTTTCCTTAACACCTATAAAGCCTAATGTCCATATTTCAAACCTAAGCATTATAAAAATCAATAATGGGGCAAAATGGGTTCAAAATCGTACCTCTCATCCAAGATCCAAGTTAAAATAAAAATGAGAGTGGGAGGAAGAAGATGACCTAACATAAGCTTCCATGTCCCATAAATGCTCCATAAATCCATGCTTAATCTTTGATTTTGGTAAAAATGGAAGTGGGAAGGGTGGTCACGGTTTTAGGGGAAGAGATGGGTGGAGAAGGAGAAGAAAATGAATGAAGTTGGAGAGAAGAAGAAGCCACCGAAAATGTAGAGGAAAAGAGAAAGAATTGACCAAAATTGGTCATTGCCTATTTGGTAAAAGAGTGCCTTCATTTGCTTTTACCATTAGGTAATAAATCCCCATTGTCCAATGGCTAAAAGATGTTAGAAAATAGAGGGGATTGCTACGATTGAATAGGGAAGAGGAAATGGGAATTTGCATTTTCTTTTAATCCCAATTGGCTCGTGTTTTTGCCGTTTTATAACTTATGTTGTGTCCAATTAATTATCTCCTTAACACTAAAAATTATTTTAAGTATACCACTATAACCACAGTAATTTTCTAAACATCCTAGACCCATCAAATATTTAATTTGATCAAGTGGGTCCCACATCATCTGTTAAATTGCCCGGTTCTAGTAATTCTTAATTTACCGATAGTTTACCTCTAGTGTCTAATAAAATCTCCCATAATTATTTGACCATAAATAATTAACTACCATTATTCCATAAATTATTTTCTTTAAAATTTAGGGTGTTACAACTTCATGGAAACTACGCTAAATTAATAAGTAAGGGTTCATATTTATTTACCCATAGTTTACTAACACATTTCTTTATTATAAGTCTATCAAAATATTTGTACAATAAACATTACATAACAATGATTTATATAGGGTATGTATATTCATTAGACAAAATTAATGACTAGAAGAAAATAATTTGATAAATATGCATCAGATTGTTAGAAATCACAAAGAAAATATTTTATGATTTAATTTTCCAATATTAAACCAATATTATTATCTTCCAAAGATCTATAGTACTTATTTTAGATCCTTTATTAACATATTTACCACAATAAAACACTTAGAAAATTCAACAATCTATGGTTGATTACATTCAATCTCACAATCATTAAAGTTTCATTAATTCATATATATAGATACACACACATATATAATCATCATATATTATTCAATTGTAGGCATCATAAAGGAAAACTTCATCAAACTAAACATTTAACATGTCTTATATGTCATATAAAAGAAGAATCAATACAAATAGTCAGAGATATAATTCCTAGTATGATTATTTGTCATATAAAATAAGTAAGTGAACAAATTACCATATTTCTTCCATAAAGCATACATCCACATATTTTTTTCTTAGATTCAAAAATCAAAGGAAAATCTATAATTCTATCTTAGACAATTTGTTATACTAGTTTCGGATTACAACAGTTTTCTACCCATTTGAATTCCAATTCACACAAGTATCTATACTAATTCAAGGACATGGCAAGGAATATCCTAATAGGGTGTATTGAGTTTGTCTCCATTTCTCCATATATTACATTCACCTAGAGTTAAATTTATTGATCTTAGCATTCTTCATTCAACATGTCTTTCAGTACTTAGAGTAAATCATTCGGGGTGATCAGTCCCGGTAATTTATAACTAAGTAGTTAAAGTCATGACAACTCCAGTCTAAAATTCATACCAAAATATTCCTAAAGATTTTCTATTGTTTTATCTCTCTTATTGTCCCTATACTATATTGTTAAAGAGGCAAATATTTAAATATTTCATTATCATATATTAACCAAAGAATCAAACACCATATAACATATTTGGAATAAAAGGAAATGACTGCATTAGTTAATTTACCTTGTTATTCCATCATACATTAAGGCATATACTTAAATAATGTCAAGAAAGACTTCAGAATGGCCAGTCTTTGAAAATCCCTGTAATAACATTTTTCAAGTAATAGGCTATAGAGTTTTAACTTATACTTTTTATGAACTTAAAAACTAGTTCTTTCTTCTTCTTCTTTTTCTAACTTTTCTTCACTTGCTTCTTGCTATCTACTCTAATAATAAGGTCTCTTTCTATATCCATCATAAAATCTTTTGACTAACTTAACAATCAGAGTACACTAACAAGCTAGTAAGACCATACCCTAAGCCGATTTAGATTGAACTGCTCTGATACCACTTTGTAACACCCCCTTCTTTACACGAGATATATAAGTATTCTTATTACTTTAAAAAACTTTAGAAAGATATATATATATATATATACATATTTATCATTCCTTATCTCGTGTATACAAGGACGTACATATACATGATTTCCTTTGAATATTGAAAGTAAAAAAATGTTGTCTTTCAATATTTGTCCATAATGAAAAAACAAATTTATAGAAATCATAAGTGATAAAAGATTACAGTATTATAACTGAATGATAAGGTTTATCAAAGTTTAACCTTGACCTTGTTATAATTATCCAACTTGATATTGTAATAAGGTAAACTAAAACTAAATTAAACCTCTACTATAACTATGACCAATCATTTCCTAGTCCTCGAACCATAGGGTTTTAGAATCCTACTCTTGCCATGTCTCTTCACCGTATGAGACCACTTTACCCTCTTGTAATTTCATCCTTTCACCTTGGACTGCTAGCTATACATCACATAGCATATATTTTGAACACAAATTCAAACAAGAAGGAGTGAGAAACAAAATATAATATCTTACAGATAAGACATAAGCATAAGGGTTTTCACAAACTAATATAATAATATCAGTCATAATCTCATACATAATCAATTATGAATGTAGAGTTTCCACAAACATAACAATTATATTTTCATTCACACCACCTACATAGAATGTCACAATCACATGAATGTTATGTAATGCTTTTAATGCTACTATCTCATCTAGTTTATGCATGTGGGCCCTTAAAGTTTTAATTTGTACTAGGCCAACCAGGAGTTTACACTGTTCCATAATTCCAGATAATAATAACTTAAATGCCTTCATGGCATATGAACAACTCAACTGGCATGGAAACACTTACAGACTAGTCAGACTGAGAAGGTTTTTATTGTGAAAGTACTTGACACTAGGGAGCGATCCCAGGTCCCCTGAAGCACCCTTTCACACCCTCCCATCCCAAGGCTCGCAATTAAGCCTCCTCTAATGTATCCTCTGTTTCTATAATCCGTCCCCAGGCAATATCATATCTCATTTCTCTTTAATGATTCATGATGCATGAACTACTCGTGTATTGAGTTGGTTAAGGCTTTTAGAAACTCAAGTATAAACTATATCTTCAGGGCCTACAAATCACAACATAGCCACCCCGAAGAACTGCACATTTCCAAACTCTTAAAAAAGTTCTGCCACACGTAAAAGAATTTCAGTACAATTTTTCTTTATCATTCACAAATGATTTGAGTTTCAAAGTCTTAACATATATTTCAAACCTTCTTTAGAGCATTTATAGAAAATTAATTTACTTTAGACACAAGTTTAAATTATTGATCTTTTTCCATCTTTAATTATAATACTTAAAAAATGTATAATATTTCTAAACACTTTTGAAATTAAAACTCTTATTTTCAAAAATTTAAAATAAAATATTATTAAAGTATCTCATTTCCATTTGAGAATCAAATATTTTCATATCCATACATATACGTATACGTATATAAATATATTATTTTTATAAAATACTTTCTCTTTTTTTAGATAAAATAACTAAAAATTAATTTAATTAAATAATTTATTTTGAAAGATAAAAGTGAGTTATAAAAATTATATATTTTTATTAAAAGTTAAGAAAAATTTCTTAACAATAATCTGAATAAACATTGAGAAATAATTTCTTTTAAATTAATACTTTAAAGAGTAAGAGATAAGTATATTCTTACTGAGTTTTTGCTTTCCGTCATGTTTGCTATATGCTCAAACTCCACATCACAAGATCATCAATCATTCATCATTCACAACCAAATATTGTCAATCATAATTAAATATCATCACTCACAATCAAATATCGATCATAATCAAATCAAATAAAAATAACACAATTACTATACAAAATCTACACAATTTATTTCAAGGTGTCTTAATTATTAAAGTTCATTTTAAGTCGTAGTAGTTCAGTCCTAATGTTAGTTGGTCCATATCAAGTCTAAAATAGTCCATTGGTCATATGAGTCCATCATAGTCCAATCAACGCAAAGGTATAATTCAGTCCATATTAGTCCATAATAGTTCATATAAGTCCATAACAGTCCAAATCTGAATGATACGGTATGTTAGGTTAATGAGTCATCTAAATATTTTAAACTTTATGTTAGGTGAATCATATATGATTCATCTAAATATTTTAAACTTTTGAATAAATTTTATTTATTTACTTAAGATGATAATAAGTATTACTTTAAAATATAATAATTATTCATAGTTAAAAGGAGTAGGGGACTCCTCCCATTATTCTTATATCTTTTCATATTATATTCTTATCTCACTCCCCCTTACCTTGAATTGCTACCAAAAGTGAGTTTGTTTTGCGCCTTTGAGTTTTAGAAATATTAATAACAATTTATTTCAGTATAGACATAAGATAAAAATAAAGATTACTATTTAAAACAGAAATGGTAATTAATAATTATGCATAGTAACAATAAATAGTAAATTTTAAATAGTAACAGTAAATAGTAAATTTTAAATAGTTATCATGAATAGTAACAGTAAATAGTAAATCATGAATAGTAATAATAAATAGTAAAACATAAATAGTAATAGTAAATAGTAAAACATAAATAGTAACGATAAATAGTAAATTGTAAATAGTAACGGTAAATAGTAAAAAGTAAATAGTAATAGTAAATAGTAATTTACTATTTGAATAGTAATTTACTATTTGTAATAGTGATTTACTGTTGACATAGTAATTTACTATTTAAAATAGTACTTAAAATAATATTATATCCAGTATAATAATAGATTTCTAAAACGATATAAAAATAAACCTAAAAAAATATAAAAGAGAGTTATTCTTACCTTATAATCTTGACAGAACCTACTTCCAAAAAAAATTATTTCTCTCTTTTACTCCCACTACTATTTTTCTAGCACTACTATATTAAGAAAATTTAATCTGAAATTGTGAATTTCTTCGTTCAGAACCTTGGTATTTGTAGGCAGGATTTCTACTGTGCATTTGAATATTTTAATATAAAAGTATTGTACAATTTCTGAAATCTTCGTTTCTGGTTACTGTGCAAGTTTAAAATTTTCATACATGCATAATGTTTTGCATAGTAAATGTCGACTAAATTATTAAACGAAATAATAACCATTCACTCAGTATATTTTAAATATTCAAAATCAGTTCTTTTTGAAATTTAGCGATATTATATCAGACCTCACTAATTTTATAATAAATAATATAAAGTTTAAATTTTAAAAAGCTAAAATTTTCTGTTAATAAAAATTTATCGGTACGTTTCTAATTTTTTTACGATTGGTAAAAATCAAGAATTTACTCAAACCGATCATTTTTAAATAAGTCTACTTGGAATGGATTTTAGAAAATTTTCTTATAATTTAATTTCACTCTCTTATAAATATTTTTAATTTTAAGTACTTTATATAAATATAAAATGATTAAAAATATTTTTTTATTAAAATATTTTCATATTTTCAAAAAATTCCAAAAAATAATAAATAATATGTAGATTAAAAAGTTCTAAAGAACCATAGTCTAATTCCTTCAAAATTGTATTTTAAAATTCTAATAAGAGTTAAATCATAAATATGTAAAAATATAAATATAAAACATAAAATAAAAGTTGTGAATAATAAAGATATTCAAAATTCTTAATATATTTTTCTTAATCAATGAATACTAATTAAGTCAATATAAAATCCTCATTCAAAATACATATATATTATTATTTTATTATTATTATTATTATTATTTAACAAAATAATTAAATATAAGTACCAAAATTTCATAAAAATAGTAATTAGTTAATAATCAACTAACTAATAATAAGTGTTTTCTCATTAAAGAGATATTAATATCTATTTTCTATTTGAGTGGAAAATGGGATGTTACAGGTAAGCTTCTCTCATTGCCGTGGTACCTAGGAGTCGCTTGCACGAATTTTTCTACTATACGGCACTATATTCTCATAGGGCTTGGACTACCTCTATAGACTCTAGGGACAATTCACTCTCTTCTACGATGTAAGCTGCCCCGATCAACAGAAAGTGTTCATGGGTCCATGAGATTGGAAATTTGGGGGTCTCGTCCTCACTTTCCCAGAATACTGGCTTGTTCTTCCACATTTGCACCTTCACAAAGCATTTTTTGAAAGAATCGCCATCCAACTTGACCGATTCTATGAAGGCTTGAAAGTTTACAATCTTCGCCACACTCTAGAGGGTAACATGGCTCAAGCCGCCGTCGGGGTTGGATCGACGCAAAACCTGGCAAAGGGAGAAAAACAGAGCCATTGTAGGAATAAAACCGAAATGCTCCTTGGGCACTTCTATGCTTCGCATAAGGCCCCATCCGTTAGGATGTAATTGGGTGGGTGGCACACTCAAGAAATCGAAGAATGCCCATCTCAAACTCTATTTGCGGAAAGCTCACTCCGAGGTGGGTGAAGAAAATGTGATACATAAAAATGGTTCGCGCATCTAAGGGAATGTCGCAGACGCGTTCCCTAAGCCTTGGGTGCATAGTGGAATATATAGTTTTCTTCGGAATGTATGAGGTATCTGTATTCCATGACCCCCTTGGTCCTTCATGTGTTTGAAGGTGGTCTCCATCACCTCTAGCAGATTTTGGTGTAAGAGTTTCTGTTAATTCATCTTGTGCGCAATCATTGTTGAGCATCTTGGCATCGTCACCACAACTTCTTTCTTTCCTTTTTGTGTGTTGATAGTTGTTACCACATTCTTCAGGCCACTTATAGATTTGTAAAATTACACATCATAAGAGGTGTATAACTTAGAACTACCCTCGCTACAAAACCTAGGCTCAACAGGGTTTCCGTATAACCAAGTTTGCATTTGTCTCCCTTTACCTCAGCTTGATCTTTGTGCCCTAGCCCCCCGGGTCCTTACAGAAATCTCCCCCCACTGTGCCCGCTAGCATTCCCCCTCGTTGTCATTTTTCATACTCGACTATAGGATGAAAATACAAAAAAGCAAAATGAAAAGGTAGAGTATAAAGAAAGGGTTTGCTACTTGAAATGGACCAGTTCACAAGACTTTTATGAAGATAGAACACAATAGATTCAAGCAGGAAGGAGGATTCGATGAAAAATACCCTAACTTATGAAGGATTTTCTTTACACTTCAACAAAGTTTTGCTATAGAAATTCAAGTGTGTTTTGCGACGTTTTTGACTCCACTACTTATAACCATGGCTGGGGGCAATAATACCGGTCCATGGGAATTATGGTAAATTGACCCTAGTCCTTCATACAGGACCGGTATCCCATATGGCTTGGTGTCACAACACCGACATTTCAATATCGCACATAAGATACTCGAATTGACTCCGGTATGAGTCATCCTCTCAATACCGGAAAGTCAGAGTTGACCTATGCATCAACGTGTTAAACAAGTAACTTGCAAAAGTGACTGATTGGTAGGTAAAGCCGTTTGGAAATGTTTCATTTATATATTAGCCTTTCTGCAAAGGATCATAATCGTACTGACATAGTGTACAAGAAACTTGGTGAGCAAGAAGGCTCTTCCACTACCCCCAGGTATAAATACCCATGCATCAATGTAACAAAGGTAGAACATTCTCTCTAGAACTTATGCTTGAGCTCTGATATTCCCTTTGAATATTCACTGACTTGAGCGTCAGAGTGTCCTGATAGGTAACACCCCCTTTCGCCCCATAACGCGTAAGGTCGGTGATTTGGTATAAGGAATCACTTCAAGATCTTTATTTCCCCCTGAAATAAAGGATATAATACCAGATCCCTATTAGACCATTGTAAAACATAAGCTCTCTTATATTATAAAGGACTGCCCCGAGGTCGGCCCTTGCATCCTGGCCTAGACCAGTCCAATTATACAATGTATATACCATAGCTATTTGACTTACGTAAAAAATCATCACAGATATTTGAATTTTACTTACTAGACATGAGCTTCAGTTGCATTTAACATGAACTAATAATTGAATTTTTTCTAAAATTGTTGTTAAGTAAAGAAACATTTTTATTATTTGAACTTAAAAATTAATATTATATATAATTATTAGATTTTGACAATTCCCATTTTGAGGTGATAAGGGAAATGGTGATGATGGTTAATGGTGGTGGGTGGTGAGGAGAAAGAAAGGAAAAAATGAAAGTGGAAGGAGGAGAAGGATAGGTAGAGGAAGATAAAGGAGTATGGGTAAGGGTTACATCAATGGTATTAACTATTCAACAATTTTGAGCCAAATTTGTAAACTTTGGAAATTTAAATAACTAATTTTTTTTTAAAAAAACTTAAAGGACTAAACTAGGAAAAGTATGAAACTTAAAGGACTAAATTGTTAGAAATAAAACTTAAATGACAAAACCATGAAAATATATAAAACTTAAAGAATTGAATTGACAAAAACTTATAAGGATTAAACTAGGAAAAATATGAAACTTAAAGGATTAAATTGATAAAAAGAACTTAAAGGACTAAACTAGGAAAAATATGAAACTTAAAAGGTCAAACATATATTTTTGCTAATATTCTAAATTTGATTTTTATATATCATTTTAATCATAAAAAGATAGGATCTATGAATTTTAAATATTCTAACTTCTAGGGTCATGATAGGAGGTGTCTAGGGTTAATAAATAGCATGATGGTCTTTTTTGTTGTTATCTAGGTTTGCCTTATTGAAAACATACAGAGTAACTTAATATTCTTGTGATGGAAAAGTAGACATAGTCACACAATTTACTAACCTAAGACATTTCCTATCATGAACCTTGAAGTTAGGCTTATAATAATTAATATTAGGTATCTAAGGCCTATTAGTACTTAATCATAATAATGGTAGGCTTAAATATCATTCAATGGATAATTCTATTACATTTTTTTTATCAAAAACAAAAATCAAAACTAATTTTAGCCCACAAGAATTTATGAAAGATTTCAATATTCTTCTACTTAGGCACAATCAATTGTATAGTTTTTAATATTAAAAAATGCTTATGAAAACGACTCTTGGATGAATAACATATTATGACTATAAACATATGATTACATGATACAATACCTAATTATGACTCCATATCGATTCATAGCGGGAATTTACACCCCTTGTTGATGCAACACCTTTTATGCTTACAAATGTCACTGACTCTTCCGATTAGTCATCAATATGGAGTGTGGCGAGAAAATGACATCTAATGTGATCGAATAGTCATACTACCATTTTTTACATTAGTCTTCATTTTCTATCAAGTACTTGAAATTCATAGAGAAATTGTATAGATCATTGCAAACCATCATGATGAGGACCTAGCCCATATAAACAAAAACTTGATAGGGCCTGCAAGCGCCGGGTTATGTTGCGTGATATAAAAGATTATCGTATCCACAGGGACTATTTTTAAAATACCGGCATATTGAAATTTAATTATCCACACAATTAATTTTTAATGTTTTTTGTAAAATAAAACATTGAATAAAAGTAAATACAGAAAAAAAATTTACTTGACACTTAAAAATCAGAATTGAGAGTATCTTGGGATTCCAGGGGATCAAGACTCTATTTTATGTTAATGAATTGACTTTTCAAAAATAAGAATCAAATTAAGTTTTCCAAGGTAGATTTTCCTTAAGCTGATTAATATGGTTCTCTCAGAATCCTATTAATGTACGTAACGTATAGAGAACCACGTTCAATCCCTAAGAAAGGCCCATTATCGTTTTGTGAAAATCCCTTATTTATTCCCCAAAAGATTTTTTATTACTTTCACGGTTTTACCGAGATCACAAAAAGTATTTCAAAATCTTAGGCTTAGTTCAAAAGCTTTCTAGTAAAAATATATTATTCAATTTTATTAATTACTTAAACTTACTAATATACCTACAAGTATACAGTTTTATCACTTAGGTTCTTGTTAGGAATCACTAAGAGCATTGAGCATAATTTGAACTAAATGGAAAACAGAAATTTATTTAATTCAAAATCAAAACAAAATTACCATAAAATATTATCACACCCCCATCATCCCAAGATAATTAATTTAGTTACTCATGATGTGATTCAAATTCATATACATAATGGGAAGAAAATAAAATATACAACACATGGTAAAATAAAATAAAGACTTACGGGTTTCTCCAAAAAGCCCAAGAAGTATTTCACCACTATATTTCCTTATTGTATTTGTAATATTTTCCCACCTATACAAATTGGAACACTCAATTTCATAACTCTCTCAATTCTTATACAAAGAAATAAACGAAAGAAAGAAAGAAAGAAGAGAAGGGATAGAAGGATATTGCTATCTCTTTGCTTCGATTTCAATTGCCTTCGAGGGATGTTACACATCTTCAATTCCCTTGTATTTATAGCCTCTGAAAAGTAAAGAAAGGAGTGGGTGGTTGCATGATTTTCGTAGTGGAGATGGAGCCTTCAAATTAAAAATTCTTGGTGCATTTTAGGCTGTTTCCCCTAAAAATAATTGAGGCAAGGTTGTTTCCAGCTACGAAAATGAAATTTTGAACTACATGAATCAATTCAATTTTGGTCATGAATTGATTCAGGAAGTGAGTTTTGCATAGTACAGGATGTGTGAATCAATTCGAAGCTTCAAAATGTGATCCTGGGTCAAAAAATAACGTATGAATCGATTCATTATTGAAATTTTGTATTTTTGGGACATTCATCATGTGTGAATCGATTTAGACACCCCCTGAATTGATTCATGTAGCTGTTATTTAATTTCTTGGTGCTTTCTTGGCCCTTTGTTAGCATATAGACTCTTGTGGCTTCTTCTTTGATTCCTAGGCACTTTGATCATTTGGTTGGAAATCTTTCAAAATCTGAATTCTTGGATCCATTTTTCTTTTGCATGTATTTATTCCTAGATTGAATCCTCAATAGTCCTAAATTTATTAATTTCTGTAAAATAAAAATACCCGAGTAGAATACAGTGGAAAGAAAGCATAACTCATGAAACAACAAGAAAATACAGTGCAAAATGCTTGAAATCCTAAGCAAATTAAATCTAATTTATTGTGTTATAAAACACTTATCAATAGTCATACTACCATTTTTTACATTAGTCTTCACTTTCTCTCAAGTACTTGAAAGTCATAGAGAAATTGTATAGATCATTGCAAACCATCATGATGAGGACCTAGCCCATATAAAGCCTATAAAGCCTACACAGAGATTGACGGATGTCTTAGAGAGATTTAGTGGCCCTTTGACTAGGTCAAGAACCAAGAAAGCCAAGGAGGCATTCTCAAAGGCTTTATATATGTTTCTCATCTTATTAGTTGGACATAAGCCCTAGGAGAAGCATTTGAAGACCCTTGCTTTTTTCATGCACCATTATGAAGGAAGAGACTTCCTAGTGTGATTAGGCCCCACACGCATTTTGTAAATATTTTTAGGATTCTGTACTTTTTTATAGAAATAATTAGGAAATCCCAAAAGGCTTTAGGAGTTTGGGCCTTGCATGGCCAAATTAGTTTGGGCCACTTTTGGGTCTTATACAATACACTTTTCCTAGTTTGGGCCATGTATTTGGGTCATTTTGTTAGGTTTTAGTTTTGGGCCAGAGAGAGCATCCAAAGCCCATAAAGTAGGTGCCACTTTGAGGGAGGTATATAAGCTTCTCCTTTTTTGTAAATGATAGCTAAAAATTCATTTGTGAGATTTCTAGTGAGATTGAGTGATTTTTCCTTTCTCTAAGATTTCTAGAGTGCTTAGCTCTCTCCTTTCTAGATTTTATCATTTCAGTCCCTCCAAGGGTGGTGATCCTCACTTTTTGGCTTATCTCTTCTTTGTAGAGTTGAGCCAACCATAAACCTCTCCTTTCCTTTCTATTGATTCCATTTCCTTTCTAGTTTTTCTTTTTAGTTCCTCTTGAGTTTTCACCTAATTTTTCATGTTTTCTCCCTATGTGAGTTTCGTCCTAGGCATAAGAAGTTCAAAATTCATTTTTTGAATTCATTCCAAGTGGCAAAAAGGTTAGATCCAAGGAGGATTCAAAATGAAGATCCAAAATCCTCCAACAATCCCACATCACATCATGTCTCAACTCTAAAACAAAGTTAACTATAGACACACTAGTCCTACCAACAACAAACATAAATAACTTTACATTAATATATGGTTCTTAACATTATAATAACTTAACTCGAATCTGGTATCAACCACATGCATATGGTCCTAATAATACCAAGTTCTAAGTTTTAGTAACTAATATATAGTTTTCAAAAACATAGTATATTACCTCTAATTTGGTATCGATCACAGACATAGTAATCCCAACAATACCAAGCTATAAGTTTTAGCAATTGTTAAATAATAATAGAAGTATGTAAAAGGTGACGTAAATGGAAAAAGGATCACCTTAAAATTTAATTTGAGGAGGGGGTATTTTTTCTCAAGAAATAAATGAGAAGGTGAGTCATAAGTTGATGCATAAATCCAGAGGATTATATTCTTTTTCCAAGCGCACTAATCGTTAAATTTGTAATATATTTGATCGTCCCACAGGGATTGAGGTAATTACCATAATCTTGGACTAGCACAAGCTGAACCAAAACACAAGAAGATAGAATTCATTCTGTTTTTGTTGTTTTATACTTTCTATGTTTTTATATTTTCAGAAACAATAGAAAAGATGAAGTGTAATTGAAGAAAGATAGGTTAGGATTGCTTCAGCTTACAATTTTATCAAGAAACATGCAATTGGGGTTCAAACAAGCTTCAGACTCAAGAGGACAATTCACAGATGGTTAATCCCTAATTCCTTAGGTGATTAACACTAATTCCTAAGCATTAAACCCTAATCCCTTAGGTGCTCAGTGACAGAGAAATCTAATGTGAATTTGGGGATTGAACCCTAACTATTCACCTAATTACTAGGCCTAAATTAGTTAGGAAGCTAGAAGTTACCTAAGCCTCAACCATGATTCCTCACTGGTGAGATTCTTTAATTAGGTCTAAATTTGTCAATCCAACAATGTAGATCCATTTCTCAGCTTGTTCTCCTCATGATTCTGAAGATGAATTCCTCTATGCAGCTTCAAGATTCCATTAGAAGCTTTAGCAATCCCAACCCTAGGGGTTTAGCAACCCATGGGAATGGATTCAAAACGTGGAATGTGGAGAGCCATGGAAGAGAGTTTAGAGAGGGAAAATGTTTAGAGAGAGATTGAAAATCAGAAAATGAATTAGTGTTATTGCTTCTGTGTGTGTCTCTCGTGTATTTACAAATATATATATATATAGCTACGACAAAACTAACTGACTAACTACTCTAATTAATTACAAAGGAAACTAATTAATAATTAAAATAACTAAACTAATTACATACAATACTTAAGTTACTAAAATACAAAATAAACAGTAACTGATACATAACTAATAGTCCCTATTGCAGTTTGATGTTGAAGGAGTATCATGTATTGTGCCAATAATATTCACGTGACATGCTTGCTTAACTCTTCAAATATAATTTGATACTTGCTTGCTGCATGTTCACGTTACTGCATGGTAAGATTGCAAAGCTGGACTTGAATCCTTTCCTTTGGATGCATGCAGGATGTCTTCATGCTTAAGCATGACTTGCTTTGAATAGTCTGTACATGCATATAGGGCAACTTCATGCTTAAGCATGGTACATAGGTTCTTGAGCGTGATTAAAGCTTTAATGCCAGCTGTGACTTTCTTTTTACGTGAATGCATGGTGGTTTCATGCTTGAGCATGGAGTTTTCTCGCTTGAGCATGATCTCTTTAACTTACTAGATCTGCGCGTATGTACATTGGATGTCCTGCACCTAATCCTGCAAAAATACAACATATAAATGCCTAGCGTACATTCTAGCATATGTACGCTAGGTTAATGAATCTCTCAAATAAACATATTTCTTTATGTACTTATCTTTTTAACCATTTTCTTGCACAATTTAAATACATTTGAATTAAATAATTAAAACAAGAAAGAATGACAATTCATTACATAATAATGCCAAAGTTAACAATATTTGATGGATTAAGTTAATTTAAAGATGAAATTATTAAGTCTTTTCAAGACTTATCATAAGTCATGAAATAAAGACGCCACAATAAAAAATTGGTAAGCCTGGGGAGATCTCCACAAAAATAAAAATTCTTAATGAGCTCTAACTTAGTTCTTAAGTCAAGAATCAAGAGAAATTCCCACAAAATGAAAACTTTGAATTTGATTCAAACTCAACTTAATGATTTGCTTTACATGAGATCCTATTTATAAGCTTTAATAAGCTATTGAAATTCTAAAGAAAATAAAACTAATGTCTAGTGACTATTTAACTTTCCTAAATCCTAAACCCAATGGTTATTATAATGGCCTAAAAACTCATAAGAACTTTAAAAATCCACCCAAAGAAAACTAAAAGACATCTAAAAGAAACGTTTAAAAGAAATATAAAAATTATGTAAAAATAGAAAAATTATTTTCTTAATAACTAGATTGCTCCTTTGATTCATATCAAAAGACATGTTATAAGCAAACTTCATATATGATCAAGTTCTCAAGATGATGAACACATGTCAATTAAACACCAAAAATACCCAAAATTAAATGTTTAAAATGACATAAATTATAAACTCCAACTAATCAAGTATATATTTAAAGAACTCATAATGCCCATATTATAAATATACTCACCAACGATGTTATTTTTCTTATTCGTTAACAATCCAATTAATATTTCAATTCCAAATGTTTACATCCACTTGAAATTTTATTAATATTTTATATAGAACATAACAACATTACTATCACAATAAAACTTCACTGGTCCAATAATGGAATCTATACTAAAAGGCATGTCATTAAGTTCTTCAATCAAATGACATGGGTAGCAGCAACATGATAAGTAACAAATTTTGCTCTTTTACATTAGGATATTATCACCTTAAAACATCAATTATGAAAACAATGTCAACTTTTACATACACTTAAACATATATTAGATGGCTCAATGCATTATCAAAAAGTTTATCCTTTCTATTTATTTGCTTAACATTATCCTTAGAAACAAATTGATCTTAAATGGATTCGTCACTTTTAATAAGTGACTCATAACCTACCTTACATTTTTACATATTAAAATTATATTATTATAACTATTTGAAATAATTCAAGTACACAACTTAATGTGTCACTATGAATAAGATATCTCACTTAAATTTCAAAGAATTTCTTCAAATTTGACCTCATAAAATGAACTAAAGTAATTATTAGTAAACAATAAACCATTCTTACACAAGACAAGAAAGTTGAACTTGTTCCCACGAACCTTAAGGTATATGCATTGATCACATCTTAATGTTACACCTTCTGTGACACCCCGCCATATTTACTTAATTCAAGTTAGAGGTTTTAACCTCAATTTAGTAGATGTTACTTTATATAATGTAGCACACATAAAAAATTCAAAGAAAAACATGATGAAGTTTTCAAAAAAATTTTCAGGATACATTTTTCTTGCATATCGTTTAGTATTTTACGTATAACGGGAGATAGAAAACTCCGATTGAGGTGAATCAAATTGGTACACCTCCTCAACTCAATTATCTATAACTGTTATGCAGGGGTTAATGGCCAATTATTCCCCTAAGATTACCTAATTCTTTAAAATATAAATTGTTATACATTAAATATTTAGCATGAACACCTTGTAGTATTTTGGGCATAACTTTAGATACAGACCTCAGATTGACGTGAATCAAAAGAGAAAATGTTTGTAACTCAATTATCTACAACTTTTGTGAAGAACACAAGAGCTAATTTGGCCTAGATCAGACCCAATTTCAAAAATAAGTTAGTAATTGATTGCCAGAATTTTGTAATTGATTACCAGATAACAACTTATGCAGGAATTCATTTTTGCTCATGGATAATAAATTACAAGACCCTTGTAATCGATTTCCATCAATACAGATGTAATTTTTATGTAAATTTTGGCCTCCGTACCAACTCCACAACCCCTAACTTGTTTGTTTGACCTCCGAATGCTACAAAATATTACAGACACAGGGACCTATTAGCACCATCCAGGTTAGCCAATTTCCCCTTGTAAACTATGTCCTTCACTCATGATGTAACATCTGTGAAAATTATTTACACGTTAAAAAATTAATAAATAAATAATTTGATTATTATGGTGAATTAATTGGTTATTTTTTCATGGTAATAAGATTAAATTAATTAATTAAAGGTGATTGATTAGGAAATTAAATTAAATTGTGATAGTAAATTATTAATTATCATGGGGTAAAATTAAAAGATATTTATTTAAAAGGAAGAAAATAAAAGATAAATGAATTTAGGATAAAATGAAAGAAAATGAAAATGAAAAATAAAAAATAAAAAGGGAGTGAAATGACAAAATTGCCTTTAGAGTTAAAAATCAATTCTCAATTCCTTCCTTCTTCCACCTCATTCACACGTGAAGCAAAGAGAGAAAGGAACCGAGAGAAGTCTCCCATGGCCATGAACTTGTGAGGTCCGATTGACGACTAATTTCTCACTGAAATATGAAATTGAGAATACCATTGCAATCGGGGAAGCGAGATGAGTCAATTTGTGGTTTCAATTTCATGATTTCATCTCTCTCTCTAAGCCGAACATGGCATGTCTGTGGGGGGTTTTCAATTTTCCATTTTATGGCACTTTGAAGCTTGAATATCATTCTTGATGTGGTGGGTGTTGAGAAATGACTAATGGGTTATTGTTTTGGTGCTGCTATGTTCGAACCAAGCATTGAAAGGTCAATACTTGGAACTAGAAATCAAACATGAAAATGGTAAGCTTTGAAAGCCTCAGAGTATATTTAATTTAATTTTGGTGTAATGGGTTTTCTTCCGAAAGCTGAAACACTAAGCGGGTTTGTAAATTTCTTAAAATTATATATTTTGAGAAGTTGGTGATTACGGCGTTAGAAATAATATTAGCGGTAATTCCGACGTGTAAGGGAAAAGGTGGGGTAGACAATGAATATTAAATTTTGTATAAATGTATGAATATATATATATATAATGTTAGATTTATGTAATTAGCAGATGTTGATGAACATTGAATTGGTTGATAATGTAGCTATAATTGATATTATAAAGATGTAAATCTTGAATAAAAGGAAAAATTTAATGAATGAGATGATTATATAATTATATGAAGCTTTGGCTATGTTACTCTTTCTCCCTTTAGAGATTTAAACTATTTGCATTGATTTGTATTGTTAGTCACTCACCCTTATAATTGTTGTTAGCCACTAAAGACAAGAACATTGCAGACGCCGTAGAGACCAGTGTCAGATGAACTAGGATCCCAGACCCTTAGAAAGAGTAACATAACTCGTAAATTTTCCCTCTAAAATTTGAATTTTGTTTACAAATGCCACCCTAAACTGGTTCTTTGAAACTCTATTGCTCCTTCTTCTTTAAGTGTTCTTTGCTCCACTAGAATAACATCTCTCTTATTTATTTTTCTTTTTGTATGTGGGGTTACCTCCCTATAAGTACTAAGTTTAAAGTCTTTAGCTAGACTTTGTTAAGGCTTTTGCTCACCAACTAGGTTCTATGACCCTTTGATTCATCCTCTTCAAGGCATCTTTAGAGAGAAAACAAATTTTCCGTTTCATTCTTTTTAAATCTCTCTTGAGCTTTACCCTGAGAATTTTCTGCTCTTTAGGTGAGAGTTTCTCATCACCTTTCTCAAGTGAATTACCTACAAAATTAGTATAGAAGAGCACATCATAATTTTATGGACCATTAGATGAGCGTTAGAGCATCATCTTTCACCGTTGGCACCAGAGGCAAAATAGTTTATATTAACCATAGAATACCCAATTAATTGCTCAAGGTTAACCTTACAGTTCTATTTCCAACATCTAAAAATAAATGCCTATTTTTAACATCCATAACTACTCCCACAATTGCAATAAACGGTCTTCTCAAAATAATAGAGACCTCAATATCTTTATCAATTTCTAAAATAATAAAATCAATAGGCATGAGTAAATCTCCTATTTTAATAAGCACATCTTCAATTATACCTATAGGATGTTTTACAGATTTATCAACAAACTATAAAGACATCCTAACACGTTTTAAAGTGCCTAAATTAAGTTTCTTAAAAATAGAATATGGCATTATACTATAACATGCTCCTAAATCATAAAAAGATTTATTAAAATCCATACCTCTTATCATGTATTTCATAAAAAAGCTTCCTGGATCCTGAAGCTTAGGGGAGACTTTTTAATATTAGCAGAGTTGCACTCCCCAGTAAGTGCAACATTATCAACAAATTAAGTTTTTCTTTTACTCGAGATTATTTCCTTAAGAAATTTAGAAAAACTAGGCATTTGTTGCAATGCCTCAATGAATGGAATATGAACATGTAATTTTTTAAGGTGTTCAAGGAACTTACTAAATTGTTGATCTACCTTTGTTGTTACCAACCTTTTAGGATATGGAATTTATATCTTCTCATCTTTTATGTTGGACATAGAATTTATATCTAACTGGTTAGCTATAGTCTCTTTAAAAAATATAGGTAGTGATTCTTCAAACATTTCTTCTTATTTCATCTCAACTGTTAAAATATGGCTTCTAGGTTTCACTCCTAGTTTTCTAGGAAAAACACGTGAAACTTTGTAGCTTGAGAAGCTTATTGAACTATCTGAGTCTCTAGCATTGTACTATGGATGGCTATAGCATCCACTTTAGTTGATAAATTCTTGATAGCTTTAGAGAACTCCTTGTTCTGCTTCATTTGATTCCTAATGAAGGTCTCTATTAGGGACTCCAATCTTGATTTCTGTGGCACATAAGGAGCTTGTAGAGCAAACGGTCCTTGGGAAAGTATAAAGTTGTGTTGCCCACCTTGGTGAAAAGTAATTTGTTTTGGAATCCAGGTGGACCCTTCAAGTTGTTACCATAACTATTCTAAAAGTTCTGTATAGCATCCACATGTTATACCTCAAACTCTTGATTTTGTAGGAACCCCAACTGGTACACATTAGCAACATGACTTGTATTGCCACAAAGTTCATACATAATGTTATTAGCACCTGTACCAAGTTTATCAAATTTAACTAAAAGTGTTTCTACCTTAGTAGTCAATAAAGATATGGCATCTATAGAATACTTACTTGGTGTTTTAGGAGGAAAAATCCTTTCAGATGACCACTAGTAAGAATTTTGAGCAACCTTCTCAATCAAATTATACCCTTCCTTCATGTTTTTACTTACGAAGGTGCCACCAACTGTGGCATCCAAAGTAACACGATGGCTCGTTGTGAGTCCATTATAAAAGATGTGGACCGTGAGCCATTGTTGTATCCCATGGTGGGGACACTTTCTAAGTAATTCCTTATAACGCTCTCAGGAATTATATAAAGTTTCATCATCTTTCTGTACAGAAAATATTATCTGCTTCCTCAACTGATGAATCTTGTTTCTTAGGTAGTACTAGTTAAGGAAAGTAGTGGAGAACTCAGTCCAGGTGGAGATTGACCCTTTAGGCAATGAATAGAGCCAAGCTCATGCTTTATCCCTCAAAGAGAAAGGGAAAAGTCTGAGTCTGATGGCATCGCTTGAACTCCATTTACCTTTAGTGTGTCACAGTACTCGAGAAAAACTTGTAAGTGCAGGTTGGGGTTCTTAGATGGTAGGCCCCCAAACTAATTTTGTTGCACTATGGAGATGAGAGATGGTTTCAATTCAAAATTGTTGGCCTCAATAACAGGCCTTGTGATACTTAGCCCTCTTCCCATAGCATTGGGAGCAGCAAAATCTCTTAAGGCTCGGTTGTCTTCTTCTCAGCAAACAATTGCCTTTAAGTTCCCCTTCTAGTTAGGAAGGTGCGCTCAATCTCTGGATCAAATACAAATTTAGAATCAGCACTCTTGGTCCTTCATATAAAAGTACCTATAAAAATATAAACAAAAACAAACCAAGCGTAATATTTTTCTTTTTAAACTTTAAATAAAAATAAAATAGGCAAGAATAAGCAAATAAACAAGAATCAAGCCAGCAAAATAAAATAAAGTAAAGCAGAGATAGAAAGAAACTAAAATAATAAACTAGAAAATAAATATAATCGAATTAAAATAAAACAAATCAAAGTAAGAATCAAAAATAGCAAAACAAGAACGTTTAGTCTAAACAGGATCAAAATCGCCGGATATTGATGCAAACACAGTCCCCGACAACGATGCCAAAAACTTAACACCTAGTAAGCATACGGGGTTGTCATGTAATATAAAACATATCGTCTCCACAGGGACCATGTTCTTAAGTACTCAGAATTATGATCCTATTTATCTAAATAAGCATGAGTAAAGATTTTTGTGCAAAGAAACTAAAGCTAGAGTAATTAAAAATCACAAATAAAAAGTTCTCCAGGAATGAAATCAATTAAAAAGTATCTTGGGATGTTCGGGTAATGAATTGCTTTGTAATGGTGTTTAAAGATTTTACCTTATCTTTTACTCTCAAGTTAACCATGACTAACTTCCTAAAGTTCTAACTTTCCCTTCTCATAGCTCCGTTAAATTACTTAGAAATTAAACAAACTGTCGTTTAATTTGCAAATAAAGTTATAAAGAATAATGGAAATCTTAAGTCAACACAACAATAAAAAAAGGTTCACTTTTCAGTCTCTCCCAAGTTTAATTATTATGAAAAACTTTAGTTCTCAAAAGATTAAATAAAGTTCACTTTTCAGTCCCTCATAGTATTCAATCTTAGGTTCAATTCTTGAATTAAATTAATTAGGTTCACTTTTCAGTCCTTCCCTGGAATTAATTAAAAATAACTCATACCAATGTCTAGATTAATGAGCAAATAAAACAATAAAAAATTAAAGGTAAACATAGATTTCATTTAATAAAGTAATAAGGATTACACCAATTACATCACAAATCACCCCCTAAAACCCAAGAATAAGGGTTCTAGCCACTCGTGGTAAATAAGAAATCATAAAGGTTCATTTAATCCATAAAACTTAGAAAACAATGATTAGAAGGGTTCAAACAAAAGGCAAAACCAAAAATCTAAAACTAACCAAAAGATGTGTAGAGTCTTTGAATTCTTCGTTCCCTTCATGTTCTCCTCCTTGAGAATCCCTGAAAGAGTCCTCCCAGATCACCTCTTATGCCTGTACAAGGTGCCTCTAGAGTCTAAAAAGCAAGTCGCCTAAAACAGTGCCTCTCCCCCTTTATATAGAAACAAAAACACAATAATTTAGTGGCCAAACATGAACCATAACCATGGTGAGCTCCACGGCCTGACCGTGGTTCACTCGGGCTCCTTCTCTTCAATTTTTGGGCTTCCAACTTCATGGCCATGGTTCCCACAAGAGCCTGACCACAGAGTGCTTTGTTTTGGGCATTATTTTTCTTTGTTTTTCAATTATTTTGGCATATAGTTGCTTTGTTATGCATTGTTTTCCATATTTGACCAAAAAATAGTCTTCAAACCTATAAATTCCTGTAAAACTAGCAAACCAAGTAGCAAATGAGGGAAAGAACAAAATACAGAAGGGATTTAAGGGGAATTTATTCAATTTGTCCTAAAAATGCCTAGAAAATGCTCCCTAAAATGATGTGTTTTAGAGACACATCAAAATACCCTAAACTAAAACATTGCTTGTCATCAAGCAATCATCATACTCATCAAGTTAAAGAAAAATAAGTAAAGAGCTAACATGCAAAGGAACCTAAACAGAATTATGATCTAAAAAATTAAGAAAGGAGTGATGAAATATGAATACCAAACAATTCATGTTTTATTTTAAAACCATGCTTCAAATGACTCAATAAGTTCACTCTCTCACCAATCCTCTCGAGTGTTTTAAGGAAATATTTAGTGTCACTCAAGTCAAATTAACCAAAGCGTTACCATAGGCTTAGCCAGTGACCCTAACTCCACAGTACTAAGTGTGTTTGAATATGTTAACAGGTCCAAAAGATGTGCAAGGATTTTGATAATGACAAGTACTCTTGAAGAAACAATGCAAAAACAAAGACATGAAATCAGAATTGAAGAAACAGCGAAGCTAATCGATTAGGCCATAGATGCTAATCGATTAGAAGCTTTCTGTCTTGGAAGAAATTGCATCAGAGTTGAAGATAATCGATTAAGGAAGCCACACAATCGATTAGATACTCACTGGAATTAAGATAATCGATTGCACACTTGAGACTAATCGATTACAGCAATCAAAAATGGAATTAAATGCATCAGGCACACATGCTAATCGATTAAGAGAGCCATATAATCGATTAGGAAGCCACTGGAATTTAAGGTAATCGATTGCAAGACATGCTAATCGATTAGGATGCTGCGAAGACAAATTAAATGCATCAGATACAAGATGCTAATCGATTACAGGTAATGAGATAATCGATTAGTGACTCTCTGACTTGAAGCTAATCGATTACAACGCGAGGGTGTAATCGATTACGATAGTGGAAAAACAGATTTAAGTGGGAAACCAGGTCATGTCTCCACCATTCTTCAAATCTCCACTAACTGCAACGGCTATGAGGGACTAGGGCACTCTTCAACAGCAATCTTAGGTCTATAAATTGAAGAGGAAGACAAGCACAAATAGATAACCAAGTAGCAACAATTCATAGCTCTATTTTGTGCTTTGTAAGCCTATCTCTTGCATTTTGTACTTTCAATTATATATCCTCTCATCTTGAGAGTTAGAATTGGTTAGAGCTTTCATTTGTATATTTGCTCTATTGAGAGAGTGTATTGATTGTAAACAAACTCCAAACACACAAAGTTATTCACTCTAGGTTGAGTGGTTGTTCACTCTAGGATTGAGTGGTTACAAAGGTTGTGGACTCAACCTTTGGGATATTGTGAGATTGAGAGATTGGGTGGGTTGCCCTTATACTTGTGAGGATTGGGTTCTTGAGTGTGGGACACTAGGAAGCCGCAATTGCTCAAAGTTGTATCTCTAGTCTACAATAGTGGAAAATCCTCTAAGTGGGTTGCTTAGAGGCGAGACGTACACCGGATTGGGTGGAACTCGTTACATCGGTTTGCAAGCTTCTCTTCCTTACTCTTTTACTTCCATACATTGCATATCTGTTGATTGGTATTGTTTGGTTGAGAAGAACATACTTGAACTTGCTTAATTTGCTATACTTTAGATATTGCACACCAAGTGTTTGCTAAATTGCCTCAACAACACTTACCTCTTGTAGTGCATTGCATATCATTGTTACTTGCTTTCACTTGCATAATCTCATAAACTTGGTTATAGAAATCAATTTTAAAGGCATTCCAAGCAAAAGTTTTATAACTCAATTCACCCCCCCTCTTGAGTATTGAGGCCACTTGAACAACAAGTGGTATCAGAGCTTGACTCTTGGTAGATCAAGCTTAACAGCTTCAAGAGATTAAATGGCCTCAAGTTCTCAAAATGTTTTTCCCGAGGGTGGTGCGATAAATAGACCTCCCGCTTTCAATGGGGAAGGGTATGCGTTTTGGAAAGAAAGAATGAAAATCTTCATTCAATCAATTGACTTGAGAATATGGAATACCATTGAAAATGGTCCCTATATACCAATGCATACTATAGATAGCAAGAATGTTGAAAAACCTATAGATGAATGGACAAGCGAAGAAGAAAAGAAAGTCCAATATGGCTACAAGGCCAAAAATCTTATTACTATGTCTTTAGGTCAAGATGAATTTTTTAGGATAATGACATGCCAAACTGCTAAGGAAATGTGGGATACTCTTCAAGTAACCCATGAAGGCACTAATGATGTAAAGGACTCAAAGATTAGTACTCTTACTAGTCAATATGAATGCTTTAGATTAAACTCTCATGAATCGATTGTTGATATGCAAAAAAGGTTTACTCTCATCATTAATCAACTCATTACACTTGGAAAGACTTACACTAACAAAGAACTCATTCATAAAGTGTTGAAAAGTCTTAACAGAGAATGGCAACCGCTAGTTACCGCCATCAAACAATCTCCTAGCATAAACGAAATGTCTCTCGCCACTTTATTTGGTAAGTTGCAGGAACAAGAACAAGAGCTGAAAGAATTAAAGATGGCGGAAGAGGAAGAAAAATCTTCCAAGAAAAAGGGTCTTGCTCTCAAGGCTACTTCCACAAATGAAGAAGAAGAATCCGGAAGTGAACTTGATGAAGAAGAAGAATTTGGACTATTTGTGAAACGCTTCGGGAAATTCATGAAAGGCAAACGCTTCCAAAGAAGCTTCAAAAGCTCAGGTAAGAAACCTATCACTAAAGAAAACTCTCCCTCACCCAACTGTTTTGAATGTGGCAAGGAAGGGCACTTCAAAGCCGATTGTCCAAACCTCAAAAAGAAGGGCAAGGACAAACAAAGAAGAAGAAGAGCCTATATTGCTTGGGATGAGAATAATGTGAGCAGCTCCGACGACTCGGAAGATGAGCAAGCCAATCTTTGCTTAATGGCAAATCATCAAGAAGAGGAAAATGAGGTATGCTTCAAGGCAAGCAACACCCATTGGTACTTGGATAGCGGGTGTTCGAAGCATATGACGGGAGACATAACTAAATTTACATCATTCACTCCCAAACGAAAAGGAAGCGTCACATATGGAGACAACACTAAGGGAAGAATCCTAGGCATTGGAAATATTGGTAAGAACTCTTCCACATCCATAAGTGATGTATTGTATGTTGAAGGTCTCAAACATAATTTACTAAGCATAAGTCAATTATGTGACAAAGGATATAGAGTTTTATTTGAATCAAATTGTTGCATAATTGAGCATAAGACCAATGAGGAAATTAAGTTTGTAGGCCAAAGAATTGATAATATTTACATGATTGATATGGATAGTTTGTCTACAAATGATGAACAATGCTTCATTTCAAAAGAGGATGAAACATGGCTATGGCATAGAAGAATAGCTCATATACATGTAGACCACTTGAACAAACTTGTTTCTAAAAATTTAGTAATTGGTCTACCAAAGCTTAAATTTGAAAATAGATTTTGTGATGCATGTCAAAAGGGAAAACAAGTAAAGGCATCTTTTCAATCCAAAAAACATTGTTTCTACTCAAAGGCCTTTACAACTTTTGCACATGGACTTATTTGGACCATCCAAAATCAAAAGTTTTGGAGGTAATTACTATGGTCTAGTTATAGTAGATGACTATTCAAGATATACATGGACATTGTTTCTTGCTCATAAGAATGAAGCATATCATGCATTCAAGAAACTTGCAAAGATTATCCAAAATGAGCAAAACTCAAAAATTGCATCCATTAGAACCGATCATGGGGGAGAATTTGAAAATCAATCCTTTGAAAAGTTTTGCGAAAAACATGGTATTAATCACAACTTTTCAGCTCCTAGAACTCCACAACAAAATGGAGTAGTTGAAAGAAAGAATAGATCGTTAGTGGAGCTTGCTAGAACCATGCTAAATGAAAACAATATTGCAAAACATTTTTGGGCCGATGCGGTAAACACCGCGTGTTATGTTATGAATCGATGTTTGATAAGGCCTATTTTAAAGAAAACCCCCTATGAGCTTTACAAGGGTAGAAAACCCAACATTGCATACTTTCATATTTTTGGATGTAAATGTTTTGTGCTCAACAATGGAAAGAATAATCTAGGAAAGTTTGATGCAAAATCTGATGAGGCAATATTCCTAGGATATTCTCAATCAAGTAAATGTTATAGAATTTTCAACAAACAAACAAATACCATTGAGGAATCTATTCATGTCAAATTTGATGAAAATAGCCATAACCCTCCGAGAAAGGAAAATGTTGATGATCTTGTAGGTACTTTCCAAGAAATGAATTTACAAGATAAAGAAGAAGAAGTCAACAATGATGAAGGTGCAACACAAATTGAGAGACAACAAGATTGGGTAACATTGAAGGATCATCCCTTGGACAAAATCATTGGGGAAATAACCAAAGGGGTAAGTACTCGAAACGCCATTAGAAATGCATGCAATCACTTGGCTTTTGTATCCCAAATAGAACCCAAAAATATTGATGAAGCCATTATTGATGAACATTGGATGTTGGCCATGCAAGAAGAGTTAAACCAATTTGAAAGAAATGAAGTTTGGGAACTTGTGCCAAGACCCAATGATCATCTAATAATAGGCACCAAATGGGTTTTTAGAAATAAGCTAGATGAAAATGGTATAATAACTAGGAACAAAGCTAGACTAGTTGCAAAGGGATACAACCAAGAAGAAGGAATAGACTATGAAGAAACATATGCTCCCGTAGCTAGGTTAGAAGCCATTAGATTATTGCTAGCTTTTGCATGTTGTATGGATTTCAAACTGTATCAAATGGATGTCAAAAGTGCGTTCTTAAACGGCTACATTCAAGAAGAAGTCTATGTAGATCAACCTCCCGGTTTTGAAAATCATATATTTCTAAATCATGTCTTCAAATTGAGAAAAGCCTTATATGGTTTGAAGCAAGCTCCAAGAGCTTGGTATGAAAGATTAAGCAAATTTCTTTTAGAACACAACCTTGAAAGAGGAAAGGTTGATACTACATTGTTTATAAAACGCAAACAAAATGACATCCTCTTGGTACAGATTTATGTAGATGACATAATATTTGGTGCTACTAATGAAAATCTTTGTCAAGAATTTGCCAAGATTATGCAGAATGAGTTTGAAATGTCCTTGATGGGAGAACTCACCTTCTTCCTTGGACTACAAATAAAACAAGCCATTGATGGAACGTTCATTAGCCAAACCAAATACTGTAAGGAACTACTTAAAAGGTTTGGAATGGACAAGGCAAATGAGATAGCTACACCAATGAGCACATCCTGCTATCTAGACAAAGACGAAAAGGGTAAGGACATTGAAATCACCAAATATCGAGGTATGATTGGATCCTTACTATATTTAACTGCGAGTAGACCTGATATTATGTTTGCGGTATGTATGTGTGCTAGATATCAAGCATGTCCCAAAGAATCACATTTGACTGCCGTAAAACGGATTTTGAAATATCTTGTTGGTACTCAAAGTGTTGGTTTATGGTATCCCAAAGGCGTTGAATGTAATCTTTTAGGATATTCTGATTCCGACTTTGCGGGGTGTAAGCTTGATAGAAAAAGCACTAGTGGTACATGCCATTTGCTTGGTAGTTCCCTTGTTTCTTGGCATAGCAAGAAACAAGCAAGTGTTGCATTGTCAACAGCTGAGGCAGAATATGTAGCAGCTGGTAGTTGTTGTGCTCAAATTCTTTGGATGAGACAACAACTTCTTGATTTTGGTATTGCCTTGAATAAAGTCCCCATTAAATGTGATAATACAAGTGCCATTAACATCTCCAAAAATCCAGTAATGCACTCTAGAACCAAACACATTGAGATTAGGCATCACTTTATTAGAGATCATGTGTTAAAAGGGGATTGTGTACTTGAACATGTAGAAACTTCTAAGCAACTAGCTGATATTTTCACAAAACCCTTGGCTAGAGAGCAATTCATTCACATAAGAAGAGAATTAGGCATTCTTGACATGTCCAATTGTGTTTGAATATTTTGTTGAATGGCATAATGCATGATATACATCACATTTCATGTTTGGAACCTTGCTGTTTGATATATTTGAAGTTTTTGACTCCATAATCGATTACATTGTTAATCCCAATTGATTACTAAGCTTCTGTTTCGAAGGTAATCGATTAGAACTCACCCATAATCGATTACAATCATTCTGTTTTTTTTAAGATAATCGATTATACATTATCCATAATCGATTACGAAGCTTCTGTTTCAAGTTCAAAACGTTTCCTCTTCTTCATAATCGATTACCATATTGCCCCAATCGATTAGGACGATTCTGTTTCTAAACTAATCGATTACCATAAGCTTCTAATCGATTACCATCTGCACAAAACGTTTGAAATTCCCCAGAAACAGTGATCTAATCGATTACCCCCTGCCACGTAATCGATTAGTCTGCGTTCTGATGGGTCAAAACTCCAATTTCCTAGGCTCACTCGAAACTCTCCCTTTCTTAACTCACTTCACTCCTCCCTAAACTCTCTTTCCTCCTTCCTAAACCTAATTTTCAACTATAAATAACCCCTCATTCACCTTCTCATCTCATACTACCTCCTTTCTCCCAAGTCTCTCAAAACTCTCTAGCGCTCATCTCTCTTCATCTCCTCTTTTAGCATTTTTCACCATGTCTTCCTCAAGGAATGTCAAAAGGGCTAGGTCCTCTGCTGCTCAAGCTCATAATCCCCTTGACTTCTCAAGGTTTTTCTCTTCTCCTAGAGACCTTCAGAATTTTATGAAGAATTTTTCTGAAAAGGAGATTATGACCCCTCACTACACCATAGCTGATACCTTTGACAACCCAAGCCTTACCTTCACCCAAAGCCTCAACCACTACAACCTCTTCCCCTTCCTATCCCTCAAAGAAGAAGAATACTATCCTGAGCTCATGAGAGTATTCTACTGCAACCTCCGCCTTGTCAATGGGATGGTTGAATCCAAGGTGAAAAACACCACCATCAAACTCTCCAATGCCCAGTTTGCAGAGATTTCCAAACTGCCCCTCAACAATGCTGACTTTGATGGAGGCGAACCCGAGGATGAATGGGGCTTCAATGCTCTCACTGCTCGCCAATCTTTATGGAAAGCTGACCGTCCAAGGAGCAACCACAAACTAGTTGGCCACTTGACCATGAACAACCGCCTGCTCCACTTCTTCTTGGTCAAGATGATTGTTCCCCGTGGTGGGAACTATGCTCTGGTTGAAGAGGATGATGTCCTCTTAATGTGGGCCATGCTGAACCACAAAGAGATCAACTGGGTTCAGTTGATCAAGTTCCACATGCGCCATGCCAAGGACCAACAAAAGCTCCCCTATGGTATCCTCCTCACCAAAATTTTCAAATTCTGTGGAGTAGACTTAGCAGGGGAACTCTCTGAGAAAGTTCCCCCTAGAGCTTGCATTGGCACCCATCACCTCACCAAAATGGGTCTTGTTTTCACCAATGGAGCATGGTACTCACGCATGGAGGGCGTTTATGCCAACATTCCCTTCCAAGCTCCTGCTGAAGAAGCACCTGCTCCTCCTCCTTCTCCACCTCAACCACAAGCTGCAGCCTCTTCATCTGCCCCATAAGTTGACCCTTTTGCATCTCTCTACGCTCATCTTGATCGCCGCTTCGATCGTCTTGAGAACTCCCTCCAAGAGTTTTCCATGACCGAGCAGCAACATTTTGAGATGATGCAGCAGCGTTATGAGGAGCTGGCTCACCAAATTGCAGAAATCCGCTTCTTCAACCCGGATAATTAGATTTTCTGTTTAGTGATGTTCTGTTGGTTCCTTGTTTTATTTTCTGAATTATGAATCATTTTACTTCTTGTATTTCCCTTTGTTATTTAATTCAATAAAAGTATCTTATTTGAGGTTATATAATTTCTCTTCACTGCTCCAATTGTTTTTGATGATTACAAAGGGGGAGAAGAATAAATGTTCATATGTTGGATAATGCTCTGATACAAAATATGAATAATTCTGAATATGCTCTGATAATATGGATAATAGATGCCTTGTTAACAATTTGCAAAATCTTATCTGTTTGTTAAACTCTTTTTGATAGGGGGAGAATTATAGATAAGAGATAATAAACAATGGATAAAATGAGATAAGACATTGGCTGCTGAATTGGTTTTTGAAAACTGTCATCTGCTATAATGTAGCAGAGTTGTTTTTGCAAAAGATAAGCCTATATTATTTAAACTAACAACCCTCAAGAGATGAACATAGTTGTCATCATCAAAAAGGGGGAGAATGTGTTTGAATATGTTAACAGGTCCAAAAGATGTGCAAGGATTTTGATAATGACAAGTACTCTTGAAGAAACAATGCAAAAACAAAGACATGAAATCAGAATTGAAGAAACAACGAAGCTAATCGATTAGGCCATAGATGCTAATCGATTAGAAGCTTTCTGTCTTGGAAGAAATTGCATCAGAGTTGAAGATAATCGATTAAGGAAGCCACACAATCGATTAGATACTCACTGGAATTAAGATAATCGATTGCACACTTGAGACTAATCGATTACAGCAATCAAAAATGGAATTAAATGCATCAGGCACACATGCTAATCGATTAAGAGAGCCATATAATCGATTAGGAAGCCACTGGAATTTAAGGTAATCGATTGCAAGACATGCTAATCGATTAGGATGCTGCGAAGACAAATTAAATGCATCAGATACAAGATGCTAATCGATTACAGGTAATGAGATAATCGATTAGTGACTCTCTGACTTGAAGCTAATCGATTACAACGCGAGGGTGTAATCGATTACGATAGTGGAAAAACAGATTTAAGTGGGAAACCAGGTCATGTCTCCACCATTCTTCAAATCTCCACTAACTGCAACGGCTATGAGGGACTAGGGCACTCTTCAACAGCAATCTTAGGTCTATAAATTGAAGAGGAAGACAAGCACAAATAGATAACCAAGTAGCAACAATTCATAGCTCTATTTTGTGCTTTGTAAGCCTATCTCTTGCATTTTGTACTTTCAATTATATATCCTCTCATCTTGAGAGTTAGAATTGGTTAGAGCTTTCATTTGTATATTTGCTCTATTGAGAGAGTGTATTGATTGTAAACAAACTCCAAACACACAAAGTTATTCACTCTAGGTTGAGTGGTTGTTCACTCTAGGATTGAGTGGTTACAAAGGTTGTGGACTCAACCTTTGGGATATTGTGAGATTGAGAGATTGGGTGGGTTGCCCTTATACTTGTGAGGATTGGGTTCTTGAGTGTGGGACACTAGGAAGCCGCAATTGCTCAAAGTTGTATCTCTAGTCTACAATAGTGGAAAATCCTCTAAGTGGGTTGCTTAGAGGCGAGACGTACACCGGATTGGGTGGAACTCGTTACATCGGTTTGCAAGCTTCTCTTCCTTACTCTTTTACTTCCATACATTGCATATCTGTTGATTGGTATTGTTTGGTTGAGAAGAACATACTTGAACTTGCTTAATTTGCTATACTTTAGATATTGCACACCAAGTGTTTGCTAAATTGCCTCAACAACACTTACCTCTTGTAGTGCATTGCATATCATTGTTACTTGCTTTCACTTGCATAATCTCATAAACTTGGTTATAGAAATCAATTTTAAAGGCATTCCAAGCAAAAGTTTTATAACTCAATTCACCCCCCCTCTTGAGTATTGAGGCCACTTGAACAACACTAAGAAAATGTACTTAAGTCAAAAGGTCATTTTAAAGGTTGTAATGGGGCCAAGAGATAAGATTTAAGGTATGAAAATCAAAATAAAAGATAAAGCAAAGGACTCATAAAAAAAATCAAAGAAGTCATTCAATTATTTTATAGTAACTAGGAAGAATAGAATTCCAAGCTCTAATAATATTTTTAGGACTTTCTATTTTCTTTCTTTTCAACCCTTTTTCATTTCTTTTTTTTATTTTTTTATTTTTTTCTCAATCCCATATTTTTCTTTTCTTTTTGAGGTCCCCTATTTCTCTTTTCTTTTTGAGGTCCCCTATTTTTAATTTTAATGCTTGTTACCCTCCTAGATTTCTATTGGTGTACTTAACCTCAAAATGCTTTTTAAAGAAAAAGGTTCCAAAGAAAGTAATAAAAATATTTAGGCTCAAAGGGGGCAACTAATGGAAAATAATAATATTCAAAAAGGCTTCAAGAATGCCTTAAATTTCCTTTATCATTCTAAGTACAGAATTCAAACACTATTTTGCCTAGGTCACGGGCCAAGTTCTAGAATACTAAGAAAGAAATGACAATCACTCAATAGAGAAGAAATAAGGGTTAAAAATTTGTAGTGGAAATACCTTTAAAAGGATCAAAAGCTCACCAAGGTAATAATATTAAGTCAAGAGAAACATAGCAAAAATTTTCATCATGTATTTGGTATACATGAAATCATCCTATAAAACATATTAAGATCATTAAGAAAAATTTTCAATAGGGTTCCAAAGATGTTTTATGTTTAAGTACTCATAATTAATAACTCAACTTATATAATAATTACAAGAAAACAAACAACGCTTGATCCTAGTATGCAACAGAAAAGTAGGCTAAAGAAAATAGAAAACACTATCTTAAAGTGAAAATAGATAAGAGTGGAAACATAAAGGAATAGGTAAGCTGACTATTCTATTACCCCAAACTAAGATGAATGTTGTCCTCAATGTTCAGTCATGGAAAAGAAAGGATGGGCAACTTAACTAAGAGGGATGTGGTACCCCAAACTAGCTTCCATCTTCAAATTTTCATTTTTTTAAAATTTTGAATTTCTAAATTCAAATTTTGAATTTTTAAATTCAAATTTTCCCTTCAAAATTTGAATTTTTTTTCACAAATGCCACCCCAAACTGGTTTTTTGAAACTCCATTACTCCTTCTTCTTTAAGCGTTCTTCACTCCACCAAAATAAGACGTCTTATTTATTTATTTTTCTTTTTGTATGTGGGGTTACCTCCCCATAAGTGCTAAGTTTAAAGTCTTTAGCTAGACTTTGTTGAGGCTTTTGCTCATAGACTAGGTTCTGTGACCTTTTGGTTCATCCTTTTCAAGGCATCTTTAGAGAGAAAACATAATTTCCACTTCATTCTTTTTAAAGCTCTCTTGAGCTTTACCCTGGTAATTTTCTGCTCCTTAGGTGGAAGTTTCTCATCACTTTTCTTCAGTGAATTACCTAAAAATTAGTACAGAAGAGCACAACAGAATTTTATAGATCATTATATGAGCCTTTTAGAGCATCATCTTTCACCACTAGGTTAGGATTATCAGAGTCAAAACAGTTTATATTAACCATAGAATTTCCAGTTACTTGCTCAAGGTTAACCTTAACAGTTCTATTTCTAACATTTAAATATAAGTGTTTATTTTAAACATCTATGACCGTTCCTGCAGTTGTAACAAACGGTATCCCTAAAATAATAGGGACCTCAACATCTTCATTAATTTCTAAAACAATAAAATCAATAGGCATAAGTAAATCAAGGTTAACCTTGACAGTTCTATTTCTGAAAGTTCCCTATAGCATCCACATGTTGTACCTCAGACTCTTGATTTTGTAGGAGCCCCAACTGACACACACTAGCAACATGACCTGTATTGCCACAAAGCTCACACACAACGTTAGTAGCACCTATACCAAGTCTATCAAATTTAATAGAAAGTGCTTCTACCTTAGCACTAAAGAACTACGCATAAAATACCTAGATGATGTTTCCAAGTAGGAACATTAGGGGGAAGAGGTACGACAGTGCACCCGCTTGAAATCCTCAATCATGCGAAGACCCATAGATGTTTCCAAAGAGGAATGTCGAGCAAAAGGGTTGTAAGAATTCACCCACTTGAGATCCATGATCATAAAAAAACCTGGAAGATGTATCCAAAGAGGAACATCAAGTGAAAAGTTACAAGAGTGTGCCCACTTGAGATGCACAATCATAAAAAGGCACTTGATATTTCCATAAAGGAACATCGAGCGAAAAGGTTGTGAAAGTACACCAACTTGAGATCTACCATCATTAAAAACCTATATGTTATTCCACAAAAAGAATGCCAGTTGAAGGAATATGTAAGTGTATCTTAGTTTGAAGAACCCTAACCTAACCAATCAAAAATACAAAATTCAAGTACCAAATATATAAGCAAGGTATGGATTGCAAAAAAACTAACTTAAAGGATTGTGAATAATCTAAGTTAAAAGGAAAATTTCTTCAGGTACGGAATTTAAAAAGCCGAGTCTCTAATCCTCTATGACAAAATTAGCGCAAAATATCAAAACTCGGCGTCTAAGCTTTGGTAGTAACTCCTATTACAAAATACTTACGGGGGTATACCCACGGTCTTCTTACGCACCTCTTTGTGTTGCTTCCTGAACTTCATCTTTATCTTTATCTATATAATCCCCTATATCCAATATCTGCATGCCTATAACTTAACCTAGAGGATTTGTCCAGTATAGCATCCCAAATTTTAGAAAATAAATTATTTAAGTAATGATGATTAGTTATTTGACGTCCTAAACGCATAGGAAAATTAATTTGACATTGTTTGTGCATTATCGCTAAATTAAAATTTTTTGAACTGGATGACTTAACGAAATGTATGGGACCCATTAAATCTTTTTAGACATTTGATGTCTTTAGAATGATGAGGATCTATTTGTGGTTACGATGGTATGATTAAAATAATTTTTGGTGTTAAGAAGATAATTATACAGACACTATGTATGCTTATGAACGACAAAAATACGAGTAAAAATTTTCTCTCTAACATTGTCATGTACTCTCTCCACTCTCTCCTTACTCACTTTAGACCATTGGACAAAGGCTTATAAGGGGGTGTGTGTGTGTTTGTTGACCATTGGGTAATACCTAATTTTTATATATTTCCTTTTTCTTTCCCTAAAAAATTTGGTACCTTCTTTTCTCCTCTCCACTCTTATTTGCTTTGCCCTCTTTTCTCTTTTCTTTCCTTGTACAAAACCAAAATCCCCTTCTCCATAGCCATTCCCATTAAAATGAAATGGTTTTCTTGGATTTAGGAGGCATCATTGACACATTGGAGCATATTTTCATCCACTTCTCCCTCTATTCCTCTTCAAATTCATTTTCTCTAGATCTTGGGTTTAAAAGGTAAGACCCATTGTCTTTAATAGCTTTATTTAATGTTTTGAGGTTATTGAAGCTTGGTAATGATAATTTGGGTGTTATTATGATGAAATATGCATCTGGGTGTATGAAACCTTAGGTTCTTAAGTTTTGGTGATGGCTATGTGTTACACAAATTTTTGGAGCAATATTGTGCTTGAAATGATGATTGGAGAGATTATTGGAATTGTTGTTTGATGGAAACCCTAAAGCTAGGGATTAGGGATTTTGGTAAATTTGAGAAATTGAGATTTGAATATTATTGGAATGATTTAAGTGTGTAAAAATGAGTTTTGGATTGGTTTGATATTAATTATTGGTATTTTGAAATAGCTAAAGATGGTAAAAGTTACATTTTGATGGGGTTGGCATAAGAAAAATTAAATGGTGTACTTTTGAAACTTTGGAAACCCATTATGGATGATGAGTGAGGTGTTGATGTGCTTGTGACCCATTAAATTTTAGAAAATCTTGGATAATGGGAAGGAATTCCTGAAACCTAATGAAATAAGAACTTTAGGTTTATCAAATGCCTAGAGCATGATGAAAATCATAAAAACATATTTCTTTGTGAAGTACGAGTTAAAACGATGATTGAATAAGAAACTGATCACCTTATGTGTATGTTAATTGTAGGACAAAATTTGGATAGCGAGGCGAGACCGTCTAATCGCTCAGATTACTTCTCTTAAGGTAGGAGAGGAGTTATATATTCTAAATGCATGAATTAGAAATATTGATGATTGTTGTATTATGATATGAATCATACTTGCTTTGCCTTAATTATTGTGTTACGATGCAATGAATGGCTTGATGATTATTTTGATGGAAAATATGTTTGATGCATTTGGAATATATATGGTGTGTTGCTTGTGGTGAAATTGATATGTGTTATGACGTGTGGCAATGTGTGTGCCTATGCAATGATGTGCAAGATTATGTATTTCATTACTAATGTTGATCATAATGTCTGATAATGTTAAAGAAGTGTTGTTATGTAACACACCCATGAATGTTGATGGAAAATATTGGTATTGTTGATGCCATTGGTTGTTGGGACTGATTTGTTAAAGAGAATATAAATGCCATATATAATTATTGAAAGAATGTTAAGACTAATAAAACTTAAATCCACTAAGAGAAGGTGGTGATGATGATATTGGATGATTGATGAGTGGCATGATAGGATGCATAGTGTTAGATTGCATATGACTTGCATCTACATCACATCCATGACATATCTGCATAGTTTTTGGTATGGAATGTTAGGGGTTCCTCTAGTTGACCCAGTGGGAGGGTGACTTTGCACACGAGCATTTGTTTACCCTAATGATTCAGTGGTAGGATCACGAAGCTGCCTATGATTAATCACGGAGGATTGCATGTGGTTATCCTGGTGAGGGGTGGCTTCTTAAGAAGTAGGTGTCCCCGATGGTCCTGTTGGATGATAGCTGCCATGGAACAGTTCATGGTTAGCCCGCAACATCATTTTGATGTTAATGTTGTTTACCGCTGTTATGGTAAAAATGACAGATGTTGCATGATGGGCGATACGGTTTGGTACCAGTAAAATTAAGATTTGTTATATATATATATACGTAAATATTTTTTCTACTGTAGTAGGGGTATGGTTGTATATCTATGCTTGAAACCCATATTGATGATTTATATATACGTACATATTTTTTCTACATATTGTGCATATGCATTAGCCTAAGAGCATTTGTATATAGCCTAAAGATATGTCGGAATGAGATTGAGATATGGAAATGGTGATGATTGTTGGAAGGGTGAAATCTTGAGAAGAGACAAAATTATTAGTGATGAAAAATATATGATAAAACTCATGAATGAATTACAATAACCCACATTGGGTGGTAATGGGAATTGATTATGAGTTATGTATATGTTGGTGATGTATGCTTATTGTGACGGACTGACGAATTTGATTATGTTTTTTTAGTGCTTGTATTGCAAAGGACATAATGATTTATATGCATAAACACATAATCACAAATGTTTCACTTTCGTCATTTTGAATATGATAAATCACTCTCCCATGTTGTGTTTTTTTAAGAATTATGATGCAGGACTACCATGGGATGAGATGTTCTTTTAAAGAAGAAAATGTTTTGGATAAGGGTAAAATAATTGTAAGCGAATGCCTTGGCCGACGATGTACATGATTGATGATTTTGTTCATATCATGGTGTATATGGCTTAATTCATTTTGTAAACATTATCCTTTTCCTTTGAAGAATTGATTTATGGTCATGTATTTTGTAACTAATAATGTATATTGTGAATGTGAATTTGGAATCGCTAATTTGTTGTCATGAACCTTGATGAAACATGATTATGGAATGAATGGTGATTGATGATTCCTTTGCCCCATTATGTCTAATTATATGAATTGGTTGATGTTTGAATCATACCTGATTTTGGGCATGCATTAATTTGAATGGCATTATGAATTGGAACCATAAGCATTGTGTGAATGGAGTTCAGATTCTAATATATGATAATCTTGCTCAAGCGAGATTAATCTCACTCAAGCAAGAGTGTTGTTGCATCAGTATTGTGGTCTCTGGACTATTCTCTCTCAAGCGAGGGCCAGAGGAGATGGTTTCGCTTGTCGCTTGCTCAAGCAAGCCTGAGTGAAAGCCTTGGGTGAGTTTCTGTGTGATTCTTGCTCAAGCGAGAGGAGTCTCGCTTAAGCGAGAATATGAGGCTGGGATTCTGTGTGAATCATGCTCAAACGAGGATGTGCCCGCTTGAGTGAAAACTCGTGTGATGCTTTCTGGACCCTATTCACTCAAGCAAGTCTTTACTAGCTCAAGCGAGAGGTGGGGTCTCGCTCAAGCAAGAAAATTCTCGCTTAAGGGGGACTATCAGAATGAATTTCTTGAATTCTCTTCATTGTTTAGATCTTTTCTCATATCTTTATATATGGGAAGAGATGATGCCCTGTATACATATTCTTTTCTTCAACTGTATAATTATTTTCCATGTATACATTTAAGGGCTTTTTTCTTCAATCCACTTCTTTTGTTATATCTTTAAAACATGGCAATTGGTTTTTCATGGTTTAAGTCTCGATGTAAGTTGCTTGTTGTGAGGCTTTTAAAATGCAAAAAATTTATTCATATTTCCATCAAATTAGTTATGTTTACATCGGGATTTAGATCTGGGGAATCGGGGTGCCACATGTCCCACCAATGTTGATGTTATGGTCAAGCGCTACTAGCTGCTCCCAACAATTATCAAATCCTTATGCATATTTCTGGGCAATATCATCTTCGATTGCTTTCAACTTAGCCTCAAGAACTTGCTTCTTACCGTGCTTTTGAAATTCCAAATGAGATTTTACTCAATCATACTTAAGGATCAGAAAAAGAATCATCTAGTTTCAATTTATCCAAAGTAATAATTATGCATGTTGTCTTGCTTTTAAGTGTTTTAGGTGTAGTTTTTGCTTTTTTTACCTTTGTTTCCTCCTGGTTCCTTTGATTTTCAATTCCATTCCGGATATTACTAGGGTGTCTCTATTTTATTAGGGTTATTGATGTTTCAGGTTTATTTTGATGAGAAATGGAAATTTAGATACATGTAGAGGCTTCTGGGACCCTTAACAATGCAATCTGGCCAAATTAGAGGAAACCACGGTCAGTGGTTGCAACCATGATAGTAAGGGGAACATGTGGAAATGACAACCATTGGCCGTGGTTGTCATCAGGGCATCATATTCTTGCATTTTTGAGCATCAGACCCTAAACCACAACCAGTGGTTTGCAACCACGGGCTGTGGTTGTCCCCACGAAACCCAGTTTCTTGATTTTAGGGATGCGAATAAGGTAGTTTTGGGAGTAGTTCTAAAGACACCTTTGTACAAAGAAAAAAGAGAACGAAAAGGAAACAAAATTAGGAGCTTTCTTAAGGGATTCGAGAGGAGATTCAAGGACCAACACCAAGAACACTTGGATTTACAGATTGAGAGGAAGATTAAGAAGAGTTAGAGAGAGCTTGTCTTCTAATTTTTAAACCCTGGTTTTTAGATTTGGGTTTTCTTGTATGTTGGGAATAGGCTTCTCAATTTTTGGTTGTGTAATTGATTCTATGTTGAACTAAACCCCTTATCTTAGGATTAAGGGGGTAGTATGCATATGTATTGAACTGATTGTTTCATCTTTTCGCTTTATGAAATTTATGTTTACTATTTGATTTCATGAATGCTTAATGCCTCTACAAGACTTCGAGAGGAGCATAGTTGATTCTGAACGATGTAGGCTACGAGAGTAGGTATATTGTTTGAAAGCATGAAATTGAACATATGGTTTTGAGTTATGAGAATAGACGAAAACATTTGAGGGCTAATGGGTTTTCTCAAAATGTAATGGACTTAATTTATAAATTGAATGCAATTCTTTGGGAATTAGGTACACTAGTAAGGCTTCGAGAGAAGGTTGCTAATTACATTAGGAAAATCTACCTTAGAAACTAAATTTCATAATTGGGGAAGTGGATTACATGAAATTTGATACTAGCATATGAACCTTTTTAACTCCTAAGAGTTTTCCTTTGATTGATTCTTAGAAAGCATTTGATTTCCATTCCGAAAGGCATTAAGTTTTTTGTTTCTGTTTTTAGTTTAATATAAAGTTAACTTTTCTTTAATTGAACCAAATTTTCTAGATAATTGAATTACCGCTATATCTAGTAATTGGGCACAATCTCTGAGGGAACGATATTTTTATTCTATGATACCCCGTGCGTTTACGGCTGGCTATCAAGGTTTTTGGCGCCGTTGCTGGGGATTGTGTTTCCACCAATATTGGTTAAGCGGTGTTTTGATTAGACAAGATTTTAATTTTTCTGCATAATTTTTCTTTTTTGGTTATTCTTAACTTTTATGCAAAATTACGCTTAGGTGTTTGTCTATTTGTGTTTTGCAGGAATTTTTATGCGAAGAAGTGTAAGCTTTGAGCATATCTTTGATCCACAAATTGAAAGGACTTTGTGAAAAATTAGAGCCCTTCAGAAACAATTAGAATAGAGCAAGCGTCAAGCTTCAAGCTCAATGAGCCAAACCCAAATGGCAGAGTAGGAAAATAGAGCACTCCGAGACTTTACAGCACTAAACTCAATGGGTAGGAGACCTAGCATCACACGGCCTGCCATTGAAGCAAATAACTTCGAGCTAAAGCCATCTTTACTCTTGATGGTTCAGAAAAATTAGTTTGGTTGACTATCTTCACAGGACCCAAACCTCTATTTATGGATTTTCCTTGAGTATTATGACACACTCAAGGTAAATGGAGTGTCAAGTGACGCGATAGGGCTAAGGCTTTTTCTGTTCTCCTTGAGAGACAAAGCCAGAGCGTGGTTATACTCACTTCTCGAGGGGTCGATTTTAACTTGGGAGCAGCTGTCACATGCCTTCCTCAATAAGTGTTACCCACAGAGCAAAACAGACTAGTTGAGTAAGCAGATCATTACTTTCACTCAGAAAGATGATTAAACTTTGTATGACGCATGGGAGAGGTATAAGGAAATGCTCCGGGAATGCCCGCATCATGAAATTGAATGTTGGTTAACTGTGCATATTTTTTATGATGGGCTCACTTAAACCATAAGGTTACCTTGGATACCCCGGTTGGTGGTGCCTTCATGAGTAAGAACATGGAAGAAGGTTATAACTGACGTGGAATCTCCGAGTCATTATTTTGATGTATATTTCTCAGAAGATTTACACTTTAGCAAGCGCACCAGTCGTTAAAATTGTAGTATATTTGATCGTCCCTCAGGGATTGTGGTAAGTACCTCAATCTCAGACTAGTACAAGCTGAACCAACACAAGCACATAAAGTTCATTTGGTTTTTGTCTTTTTTAATGTTTTCTAGTTGTTTTTGTATTTCCAGAAACAGAGTTAAAATGAAATGTGAAAGGTGATTAATAGAAAACAGGTCAGGATTGCTTCAGTTCACAAATTCATCAAGAAATATGCAATAAAGTATAATCAAACTTCATAATCCAGAGGACAATCCGCTTGTGGTTATTCCCTAATTCCTTAGGTGAAAAACACTAATCCTTAAGCATCGAACCTTAATTCCTTAAGTGCTCAATTAACCTAAGAATCTAATGCGAAATTGGAGGTTGAACTCTAACTATTCACCTAAATTGATTAGGCCTGAACTAGTTAGAAAGCTGGAAGTTACCTAAGCTTCAACCATGATTCCTCACTAGCGAAGTTCTTCATCAGTTCTGGATTTGTCAATCCAACAATTCAGATCCACTCCTCAGCTTGTTCGCCTCAGGATCTAGAAGTTGATTTCCTTACTCACAGCTTCAAGATTCCATTGCTAACCTTCGTAATCCCAACCTTAGGGATTTAGAACTCCATTGACTTCGGTTCCATTGAAGGATTGTGGAACGTCATGGAGGAGAGGATTTAGAGAGAGAAAATGAGTAGTGAGATGTTCGAAGTTTGAATGAATTGTATTCTATGTATTTTATATGAATCTGTCTCTCCTTTTACAAAATATGTACAAACATATATATAGGCATCTACCTCACTAACTAACTTAACTAATAACTTAGAAAACTTAAGTTAACGACTAAACTAACTAATTACAGCGCAGCTCTTAACAGATTCCAGTTCATCATTAGCTAATTTACAGCTCAACACTAACTAATTAACAGCTCACTACTTAAATTACTAAGGTGCAGAAGTAGGAGAGAAGGCAGCAGGAAACAACACTGGTGCCGAGTGGATTCTGGAGGGAACAATCACTGTTTTAAATATCAGCCTTTTCGCTTGAGCGAACTGTGTTCTCGCTTGGGCGAACTTGAGATATGTACTGCAGTGTTGCTTTCTCGCTTAAGCGTGATGAAGAAGCTTGGGCGAGAGTGATATTTTGGGGTCACGCTTGAGCGAACTTGCTTACTTGAACGAATTTTTACCCTCGCTTGAGCGAATTTAACTCTCGCTTGAGCGAATTGATTATTCAATCAGCACTCTGAAATTGACGCTCGGGTTCTTGTTTTTATTTCAATCGGTTCCCTGTTCTATTTTGGAGTCGGTATCTTTTGGACTCTTTTCAGTCGGATTTGTGAAGTCTCACTCGGATTTTTCCAATTCTCGCTTGGCTTTTTCCTTTCGGCTTGAGCGCTCCTTTTCCTGCATCAATAAACAACTAATTTGCCCAGCGTTTGTTCACTGATTGTCCAGTATTTGTATGCTGGGTTAATGATATTATAAATAAATTCAATTTCTTAACTAATTAATGTTTTTAATCAGTTTCTTTACATAAATTAAGCACTTTTGGAATAATTAAATAAATTATAAATTATTAGCAATTAATTAAATAATAAGGCTAAACTAATCACTAATCAATGAATTAATTCAAATAAAAAGCAGAATTAATTAAGTCTTTTCAAGACTTATCACATCCCCAAACTTAAAACTTGCTTGTCCTCAAGCAAATATTCAGATTAATTAACTAACAAGCTGTTATTCAACACAATCAACCTTTCCTTAACTTAGTTCATGTTATAATTATTGAATACTGACCATACTTTCTTTTCGCAATTTCTAAAAGTATAATAACTTACACCTCCTTTGGGAAACAAGCTGCTGATGCTTTCCTTACTGGGTCGGTGTTTCACTCTTCTCTCGGTGTATAGGGTAAAAATGCACTCATCACCTGCATACTTCTTAGATAAACATAGGCTTGCAACAGTTCTACACATCATGCCATATGCCAACACAATCAGATCAGTAAGGGCTTTTTAAGCTTATAATGGGGCTGGGCTACAGGCTCAATTATTATTTTCTGAGTGAGTGTCAGGTTACAAGATGTATCCACTGATGCCTTGACTCAATTTTTAACTTAACTGCCTCTACTTAGCAAGCTCCATTATTTTCCGAGTGAATGCTTAACTTAATAGCTTACGGTGCTTTGCACCTTCTTTTTCTTTCAGTCCTTCAGATTTTTCCTTTTCTTTCTTCTTTTCCATCTTTTTCCGATCACACATTTTTTTTCAATCGGTGCTTTGCACCTTTTTCCTTGCTGGTGCTTTTTCATTTTTCTTCTCAGCTTTTCTATTTTTCTATTTCTCCCTTCATTTTTCTATTTATTCATCTATAACCAAGGTCGGAGTGTGTCCTTAATTGATGCTAGGCACACTCTTCATCCCCAAACTTAGAACTTGCTAGTCCCTAGCAATAAGTAAGACTGAGCAAATCATCAGTGGAACATCCAGGGGTAAATCAGTCAGTTTTTTCGAGATAAATAGGCTTGTAACGTTAGGTGAATAAACAGAATAAAAGGGTTTCAGGCTCAAATATAACTTTTGGGTCAAAGGATAATTAAATATATTAGGAAGGCTACTTTTTGGCCCTACTAAATTAACAAAGAAGGCCTTCATCATTTCCGATTGGCTGGCATACAATCAATTAGCAAGTACTGAAGCAAATTCTGTCTCACTAACTAGCATGCAAGTTCACTCGGAAAAAAATAAAATAGGCTCAAAAGCTACAAATATAATAGTTAATCAGCCAGTCATGTCCCAAACTTAATGTAAGGTCATACATTCAGATTGCTAACTAGCATGCCGAGTAAACAATTAATTAATGATGAAAAAGTTATGGTCAGAGATCATAAGTTACACAAAGCCGATCAATTAATTTATCCGACTAAAGCCTAAGAATCAGCAAACTTTAACTTATTAAGATGGATTTGAAATTAAACAATAAGCATATTTTAGCAATTAATAAGTCAGAATATCAATTAAGGAGTCGGAAAAATACTTCCCCTTTTACCTGAGTGGCTGTGAATGGGAAACACGTGGTCGGATTGGGATGCATTAATTTACCAATACAACCGAAAAACAGAATAATGACATGCAATTTTAACAAGGAAATAAAATTTCATTACAACTAAAATAAAAGAGAATTCCTTGTTCAGGAAACACTTAAAATAATGTCAAGTCATTACATAAAAAAAAAACATCCTAATAACACGAAATACGGATCAACAAAATCAATCATCCTGATCCGCATCCTCTCTGTCCTGCTCAGAAGATGGTGAGAGATCAGCTGCTCGGGATACGTCCTCAGAGGGAATAGTGAATCCAATGAAAGCCAACCACACATCTCTGTCAGGTGGGGCTCCCATTTCCGCTGTATGCTCTACCCTCAATTTCATGGCAATCTTCCTGAGCATGAGATCGTGGTTCAAGACCCGATCATAAATTCCAAGTTGCATCTTCTTCATGACCTGTAATTCCTGCAACACCATAGAAATGTCAGAAGAGGAAGAAGAACCGGCTCCTGCAGATTGCCTGGGACGCTCGGGCTCTCTGGTTTTAAACTTTATAGCATAGTCTTCAGCAGCCTTAACATCTCTGAACCTGGGCCTGTCAAAACTTTCAACTTCTGGCGATTTGTTCCTCTCAACTGCAGGGGATGCATTCCTCTGAACCGAAGGAGATGCATTCCTTTCAGCTTGACTTTGACTGGGTGCATGTTCAGAAGAATCAGATATACTTATGGTTGCCACTTCCTTTTCGTTATCTGTTTGCTTTTTTCTCATACTTCCTTCTGCAAAATTTGGTCTAGGTTTTTGCAGGAGTCTCTGTGATCTTCTTTTCATGGTTAATGATAAAAAATGCTGATAAACAATCCTAAATGAAAATAAAAACAGAAATCCAAAAGAAACACAGCAAACCAAAAATGTGAGGTGCATGGCTATGAACAATGGAAGAATATTATCAAAGAAACAGGAAAATACTAAGCATGTACTTAGAAGTGAACGAAAAAAGTGAAATAAGTGGAAAGATGGTACCTTTCTTAGGAATCAGAAAGTGCCTTTTCGTCTTCAACCCAAGTTTCAGCGTAGGTACTTAAGGTTTGGAAGCTGAAAGGTTTTTATATTGTTGAAGTCACTATCCAAGAAACGCGTAAGTATGCTCCAGCTTTATTTATTACTTTATTATTATTATAATATTTTTTTAGACACTCTTACTCAGCTCACATACTGAATAGGTGGAAGATCGAGTGAGAGTGGGAAGAGATGCCGGGTGGATTCACGAAAGATGAGTGACAGTGATGAAGAAAATGAATGAATGAACAAACGATGAAAAAGAACGAGTGAATGAAACGATAAGTAAATGAAAGAGTGAGTGGAAGAACAAATGAAGAACGACGCATGAATGAATACAGGATCCCGAGTGAATGAAAACTGAATGAAAATGATCCTGAGTGAATGAAGGACGAATGGATACAAGAACGAGTGAAAGAATGGATGAATAAAGTAGAGTGCATGAGAGACGAATGAACAACTACATTAAGATGAGAGTGAACAGAAAAGCGAGTGGAAGAATGAATGAGTGAGAGACTGACAGAGTGAATAAAGGACAAGTGAATTAGAGTGAATGAATGAATGAAAAATCGAGTGATCTAATGGGAGACGGTGAATGGAAGACTGCAGAGGAAGAAACCGAGTGAAAGAAAGAAAGATACCGAGTGATAAAGGACGAGTGGAAGAGTAAACAAAACATCGAGTGCAGAGAAGGAATGAGTAAATAGAAAAACTGATGCATAAAAGACGAACAGAAAAATGAGAGCAAAGCTGAGTGAATGAAACAACAAGTGGAAGAACGAATGGATAAAAGATAGAGTGCGGTAATGAAAGACTAAATGACAGGTGAGGAACGAAAAAGAAAGAGTGACCGAGTGGAAGAAAGATGAGTAGATTGAGGGTGGATGAAAAAGAAAAATACAGAGAGGGTTGTGAGAAAACCACGAAAGAATTTAGGTGGAACGAAACAACGAGTAAATGAATACCGAGTGGATTATACCGGGTAAAAATGAAAAATGAATGAATGAACAACGAGTGGTCGGAAAATGGAAAAACGAGTGAAAGAACACGAAAGTATGACTGACTGACTGGGCGAATAAACATGAGTGAAAGACAGAAGAAGAAGGAGATAAACTGAGTGGATAAAAGAACAACTACAGGGGAAACTGAATGAATGAAAATACTGAGTGGATGAAAAAGAAAAAATAGAAGACCGAAGAATTCATGAAATAATGAGTGAAAAAGATCGGGTGAAGGAATGAGAGACTGAGTGAGTAAGCCGAGTGGATGAATGAGAAAAACAGAACACCGAGTGAACACAAGACTGACAAGAAAATATACTGAATAAATAGGAGACTAATGGATACAAAACTGATTGTGATGAGTGATGAATCTGAGTGATAAAAGGCTGACTGAAATAAATCACCCTTCATCATCTGACCTGTTTATTAAATCAACAATCAGAAATCATTTATTAAAGTCCCCCTTTTTATTCACATCAAAATTTGGAATTTATTGAAGAATGACGAGTGAAGTTCAGTCGGGAAAAAGGGTTAAGAATGAGTAACAGTTATCCGAGTGTACTACTCTCGCTCAAGCTCAGTAAACTTTCGCTTAAGCGCGAAACAACAGCAGCAGCTTCTCGCCTAAGCTACAAGTGTTTTGCCTGAGCGAAATAGAAGAATCAGGCTCAGACTTCCTTCTTCAAAACTTCACAAATTTTATTCAAACTTTCTTCACTAAATTTTTAGTTTTCTTTTTATTAATTCCGACACAAAGCACAAAATAAAACACTCAGAACGTAGGGCTGCCTCCCTAGAGCACTTCTTTAAGGTCACTAGCTTGACCTTGTAGCATCTTAAGAGGATGCCTACAGTAACAAGAAGGTTTTCTGCCTATCAAACTCTCCTCCAAAGTAGAGTTTGAGTCGCTGGCCATTTACCTTAAAAATCCGATCGGTGGTCGGGTCTTTCAGCTCAACTGCACCATGAGGAAAAACCTCATTTACAGTAAAAGGCCCCGACCACTTAGATCTAAGTTTTCCAGGGAAGAGTCTCAGTCGGGAATTGAATAACAAAACCTGATCACCCTTTTGAAACTTCTTCTTATTGATCCACTTATCGTGCCACTTCTTTATTTTCTCCTTATAAATGGAGGCACTTTGATAAGCGTTGAGTCGGAACTCCTCTAGTTCATGGAGTTTCAAAACTCTTTCCTCCTGGGATTGGTCACAATCCATGTTTAATAGCTTTGTGGCCCACCATGCCTTGTGTCCCAACTCCACAGGGAGATGTCAAGCCTTACCGTAAACTAATTGATACGGGGACATGCCAATCGGAGTTTTGAAGGCTGTTCTGTAGGCCCACAATGCATCGTCTAATTTTACCGACCAATCTTTCCTAGATTTCCCGACCACTTTCTCTAAGATTCTCTTGATTTCTCTATTTGACAACTCAACTTGTCCACAAGTTTGTGGATGGTAAGGAGTGGATATCTTATGTAAAACCTCATAGTGATGCAGGGCTTTTTCCATTATTTTATTACAAAAATGTGAATCCCCATCACTAATAAGTACTCTCGGAACTCCAAACCTAGAGAAAATATTCTTCTTAATGAACCTAAGCACCACATGTGCATCATTGGTTCTGGTCGGGATTACCTCCACCCATTTGGAGACATAATCTACAGCAACAAGTATATATTCGTTGGAGAACGACTTTGGAAATGGTCCCATAAAGTAGATACCCCAGACGTCAAATAATTCCACAATTAAAATGTTTGTCAAAGGCATGCCAGCTTTAGCAGAGAGACCTTCGCTCCTTTGACATTTATCACACCTTTTGACATACACTTTAGCATCTTGAAAGATAGTTGGCCAATAAAAGCCACTCTGTAAAACCTTTGCTGCTGTGCGGGAGGCACCATGATGACCTCCATAATAGGAGTCATGGCAATGCCACAAGAGCCTTTCTTACTCGGATTCAGGCATACATCGCCTGATCACTCCATCTACTCCTATTTTATACAGAAATGGATCATCCCAAAGGAAGTTTTTACTATCATGAAAGAATTTTTTCTTCATTTGGGCTGTCCAGCCATCAGGTACCACCGAGGCACTTTTGAAGTTGGCCATATCAGCATACCATGGCCCGGTGATAATTGCCATCAACCTCTCGTCTGGAAATTCTTCTTTTATTAAAACAGAATCCGATTCACCTTCCAGACGAGACAGTTGATCGGCAACTGAGTTCTCTACTCCCTTTTTGTCTCGTACTTCTAAGTCAAACTCCTGGAGTAATAGAACCCACCTGATCAGTCTCGGCTTAGATTCTTTCTTAGCTAGTAAGTACTTGATTGCCGAGTGATCTGTATATACAATGACCTTGGCCCCAATCAAGTAAGCACGAAATTTATCAAATGCATACACCACAGCAAGCATTTTGTTTTCAGTAGTGGTGTAATGTATTTGATTTTCATTCAACACTTTACTAGCATAATAAATTACATGAGTTAATTTTCCTTTTTTCTGACCCAGTACAACTCCGACTGCAAAGTCACTTGCATCACACATTAATTCAAATGGTAAAGACCAATCGGGTGCTGCAAGGATCGGAGCTGAAGTCAAACTTTGTTTCAATTTTTCAAAAGCCTTAACACAGTTTTCATTAAACACAAACACATGATCTTTTACAAGCAAGTCGGTCAAAGGCTTAGCTATTTTTGAAAAATCTTTTATGAACCTTCTGTAGAAGCCAGCACATCCTTGGAAACTCCTCACTCCTTTCACATTGATCGGAGGAGGAAGCTTTTCAATGATTTCTATTTTGGCTCTATCCACTTGAATGCCCTCAGCAGAGATTTTGTGGCCAAGGAATATCCCTCCCTTAACCATAAAATGGCATTTTTCCCAGTTAAGAACGAGGTTAGTCTCCTGGCATCTCACCAGCACCTTAGATAGGTTGTTGAGGCATGTATCAAAATTACTACCAAAGATAGAGAAATCGTCCATGAATACTTCAATGAATTTCTCCACCATGTCCCCAAAGATTGCCAGCATACACCTTTGAAAGGTTGCTAGAGCGTTGCACAAACCGAATGGCATGCGCCTATAGGCAAAAATTCCATATGGACAGGTGAAAGCTGTCTTTTCTTGATCTTTTGGGTCAACCACAATTTGGTTATAACCCGAGTAACCATTAAGGAAGCAGTAGTATTCATGACCCGATAGTCTCTCAAGCATCTAGTCAACAAACGGCAAAGGAAAATGGTCTTTCCGAGTGAAGTCATTCAACCTTCTATAGTCTATACACATTCTCCATCCTATGGTCGGTCTAGTAGCTATGACTTCACCTTTTTCATTTTTAACAGTTGTCATCCCTCCTTTCTTGGGCACCACTTGGACCGGACTGATCCAAGCGCTGTCCGAGATAGGATAGATGATTCCTGCATCAAGAAGCTTGACCACCTCTTTCCTGACAGCCTCTTTCATTATAGGGTTCAATCTGCGTTGTGGCTGAACTACAGGGGAATAATCATCCTCCATCAGAATTTTGTGCATACAAAATGATGGACTGATTCCCTTCAAGTCAGAAATATTCCAGCCAATCGCAGATTCATGTGTCTTTAAAACCCTATTAATTTGTCAACATCCTCTTCTTTTAAGTCAGCATTAATAATGACAGGATGTGTTTCATCCTCTCTCAGGAAAACATATTTTAGATGAGAAGGTAAAGGTTTTAAATCACATTTTTCTTCAGAAACTTCCTTTCCTTTCTCAACTTCAGTAATTTTCAAATCATTTTTCTTTTCTTTTTCAAAATCACCTACTTCCAATACTTCCAGTAGGTTCAGCATTTCCGAGTGAGAGTCATTTAACTCCTCAGTCTCGGAGTCAAAGTCATCCTCCAAAAAGGTTCGTATTCCTCAGTTTTTAAAAGCATTGGAGTCTGGTAACTTTTAATTTCTTCAATCATTAAACAATCCATCCTTTCAGTCGGATGTTTCATGGAATTGAAGACATTAAAGGTTACCTGCTCCTCCTGAACTCTCAGCATGAGTTCACCCTTTTCTACATCAATCAATGCTCTGCCTGTGGCTAGGAAGGGTCTACCTAAGATCAACGGAATCTCTCGATCAGCCTCCATATCAACACTATAAAATCTGCTGGGAAGATAAATTTGTCTACTTTAACTAACAGGTCTTCCAGCATCCCTTGGGGATATTTAATGGACCTGTCAGCCAACTGCAAAGACATGCGAGTCGGTTGCAGGTCATTAATTCCCAATTTTTTCATCAAAGATAGAGGCATTAGATTTATACTGGCTCCTAGGTCATAAACAGCACTTCCTACATGAATATCCCCAATTGCACATGGTATTGTAAAAGATCCAGGATCTTCTAGCTTTTGAGGAAGTTTCTTTTGAATGATTACACCGCACTCTTGAGTGAGAGCAATCATTTCATCCCCCTTAAGCTTCCTCTTCTTAGACAATAGCTCTTTCAAAAATTTTGCATAGGAAGGCATCTCCTGCAATGCCTCGGCAAAAGGGATATTTATGTGAAGTTTCTTGAATACATCTAAGAACCTAGCAAACTTCTGCTCTTCTATTTGCTTTTTAAACCTGTGTGGAAATAGAGCATTCCTCAGTTTTTCAGGAGTCAGCTTAGAAGCTTCCTCCAGAATCAGATCAACCTTTTTCTTTTTCTTTTGGTGGACTTTATTTTCTTTTTCTTTTTCTGTTTCATTTTTATTTTCAGCTTCATTATTGACCTGCTCAGTTTCTTGCACTATTTCTTTTTCTTTTTCTTTTTCTGAGCTTATTTCCTGACTCGGAGATGGAGAAATAATTTTTCCACTCCTAGTGATTATAGCCTTGCAATGTTCCCTTGGATTTACCTCGGTATCTCCAGGGAAATTTCCTGCTTGCCTCTCAGTTAATTGCTTAGAAAGCTGTCCAACTTGATTTTCTAGATTTCTTATGGATGCTTCCTGATTTTTGAAACTGGCCTGAGTGGCCTGGATGAACTGAGAAAGTACATTCTCAAGTTCTGACTTTTCTTTAACAGGAGAGTGAGAGGGTTGTTGTGGTCTATTTGTGGGTTGATTTTGTGAGATGTTCTGATTCAAATGTGGACCTTTCTGCAAGGAAAAATTGGGGTGACTCCTGTAATTAGGATTAAAGGAATTAGAAGGATAATTCCTTTGATATTGTTGCTGCCCCATATAGTTCACTTGCTCGGAAGGTAAATTTGGATCACACATTCCATTCTCATGGTCTCCACCACAAAAGTCACAATTTATCATAGAAACTTGACTCGGCTTTTGGAGTTCTGAAATCTGTATGCTTAGTTTCTCCAAAGCCTGAGTCATCAGCTTACTCTGAGCTAGATAAGCATCTTGTGCTTCTAGTTCTAATATCCCTCTCTTAGGGACTTGGCTCCTCTCACTGATCAGACATTCATTAGAAGCCATAACATCAATCAGCTCTATGGCTTCTTCTACAGTTTTAGTTGTTAATGAGCCTCCAGCTGAGGCATCAATCAGGACCCTGGTAGCTGGCCTGACACCATTATAGAAAATAGTCACCTGTTGCACATCAGAAATCTGATGATGAGGATATCTCCTCAAACTCTCATTATACCGATCCCATGCTTCCATCAAAGACTCACCTTCTCTTTGTTGGAAACACGTGATTTCATTGCGTAACTTCGCATATTTAGAAGGAGGAAAGTATTTAATCAAAAATTTTCTTTGCAAGTCCTCCCAAGTGGAAATACTGCCTCTCGGTTGACTCTACAACCAGGCTTTTGCTCGGTCCCTTAGAGAAAATGCAAACAATCTCAGTCGGATTGCCTTATCAGGGACTCCGTTCATTTTTACTATATCACAAATTTGGAGGAAGGTTGCTAGATGCAAATTTGGATCCTCAACCTCACTTCCTCCGAACTATTCATTTCTTACCAACTGCAATAAAGCTGGTTTAAGTTCAAAATTATTTGCTGAAATTGGTGGCCTAAGGATGCTAGATTGTGATCCTTCTTCAGTCGGCCTGGAGTAGTCACCTAATGTAACTCTCCTCTGTTCCATTTCTATTTGTTCTTTTTGCTTTTTCTCTTTTCTCAGTTTACGTTCTAACAAGTCGATATCAGGATCAAAGAAGAAAGGCTCTCCTCTGCTCCTTGACTGCATACAACAAATGTCAAACAAAATGACGATTCATAGCTACGACTACAACTACACGAAAACAACAAACTACTACTACTAAAAACGAAATTGAAACTACGTATTAAATGCAAACAAAACTAAATGGTTCAGTCTAGTACCGGTCCAAGGATTGTTGATATTACTCAACAATCCCTGGCAACGGCGCCGTTAACTTGACGTGGAATCTCCGAGTCATTATTTTGATGTATATTTCTCAGAAGATTTACGCTTTGGCAAGCGCACCAGTTGTTAAAATTGTAGTATATTTGATCGTCCCTCAGGGATTGTGGTAAGTACCTCAATCTCAGACTAGTACAAGCTGAACCAACACAAGAACATAAAGTTCATTCAGTTTTTATTTTTTTTAATGTTTTCTAGTTGTTATTGTATTTCCAGAAATAGAGTTAAAATGAAATGTGAAAGGTGATTAATAGAAAACAGGTCAGGATTACTTCAGTTCACAAATTCATCAAGAAACATGCAATTAAAGTATAATCAAACTTCATAATCCAGAGGATAATCCACTTGTGGTTATTCCCTAATTCCTTAGGTGAAAAACACTAATCCTTAAGCATCGAACCTTAATTCCTTAAGTGCTCAATTAACCTAAGAATCTAATGTGAAATTGGAGGTTGAACTCTAACTATTCACCTAAATTGATTAGGCCTAAACTAGTTAGAAAGCTGGAAGTTACCTAAGCTTCAACCATGATTCCTCACTAGCGAACTAGCGAAGTTCTTCATCAGTTCTGGATTTGTCAATCCAGCAATTCAGATCCACTCCTCAGCTTGTTTGCCTCAGGATCTAGAAGTTGATTTCCTTGCTCATAGCTTCAAGATTCCATTGTTAACCTTCGCAATCCCAACCTTAGGGATTTAGAACTCCATTTACTTCGGTTCCATCGAAGGATTGTGGAATATCATGGAGGAGAGGATTTAGAGAGAGAAAATGAGTAGTGAGATGTTTGAAGTTTGAATGAATTGTATTCTATGTATTCTATGTGAATCTGTCTCTCCTTTTACAAAATATGTACAAACATATATATAGGCATCTACCTCACTATCTAACTAAACTAATAACTTAGAAAACTTAAGTTAACGACTAAACTAACTAATTACAGCGCAGCTCTTAACAGATTCCAGTTCATCATTAGCTAATTTACAGCTCAACACTAACTAATTAATAGCTCACTACTTAAATTACTAAGGTGCAGAAGTAGGAGAGAAGGCAGCAGGAAACAACACTGGTGCCGAGTGGATTCTGGAGGGAACAATCACTGTTTTAAATATCAGCCTTTTCGCTTGAGCGAACTGTGTTCTCACTTGGGCGAACTTGAGATATGTACTGCAGTGTTGCTTTCTCGCTTAAGCGTGATGAAGAAGCTTGGGCGAGAGTGATATTTTGGGGTCACGCTTGAGCGAACTTGCTTACTTGAACGAATTTTTACCCTCGCTTGAGCGAATTTAACTCTCGCTTGAGCGAATTGATTATTCAATCAGCACTCTGAAATTGACGCTCGGGTTCTTCTTTTTATTTCAATCGGATCCCTATTCTATTTTGGAGTCGGTATCTTTTGGACTCTTTTCAGTCGGATTTGTGAAGTCTCACTTAGATTTTTCCAATTCTCGCTCGGCTTTTTCCTTTCGGCTTGAGCGCTCCTTTTCCTGCATCAATAAACAACTAATTTGCCTAGCGTTTGTTCATTGATTGTCCAGTATTTGTATGCTGGGTTAATGATATTATAAATAAATTCAATTTCTTAACTAATTAATGTTTTTAATCAGTTTCTTTACATAAATTAAGCACTTTTGGAATAATTAAATAAATTATAAATTATTAGCAATTAATTAAATAATAAGGCTAAACTAATCACTAATCAATGAATTAATTCAAATAAAAAGCAGAATTAATTAAGTCTTTTCAAGACTTATCAATAACCTTATAGAAGAAGTGGCATAAAACACATATTAATGGTCATTTGAAAGAAGTTTGCCATCAAAAACTCTAGGTAAGTACTCTCTTGATGCTATTTCTTTACTTACTGCTATGGGAGAAGCTTTGGTTGTTAAATTTGATAAGCTAGGTGTAAGTACTGCTAATATGGTTTATGAATTATGTGGTGTTTCAGGACATACCATTACAGGCTATCAGTTAGAAGTATCCCAAAGTACCAAAGGTGCATCAAGTTGAGGCGATTGGGAACTATGGTGGTAACCATGGAAACAATTTTAGAAAACCACAGAGATCACCTGGTTCCTGAAATAGACTCCCTCTATTCCAAAACAATTAGAATAGTTACAAACAACCACAAGGATCCTATGTTCCATAGAAATTCGGATTGGAGTCCTTGATGGAAACATTTGTAACTATGTAACTCAAGCAGAAAGACGAGTTTCCTAAAGCGATAAAGAACTTAGCTTTAAAGATGGACTCACTAGCCACCCATAATAAGATATTGGAAACTCAGATTGCTCAACAGGCTTCCAGCTCTACCAGAATTTCAGGGACATTTCCAGGAAAACCAGAAGCAGGTCCATCTAACCACGGCATGGCTGTAACGCTTAGGAGTGGTACACAATATAAAGGTCCAATGCTGCCAAAGGAAAAACAAGTTGAGAAGGACCCTATGAAGAATGAGACCAAATCACCTCCACCTGCTATGGAAGAAGAGAAGCAAGAGAAGAAGGAGGAGGTTAAGCGATATCAACCTCATATTCCATTTCCTCAGCACTTGGCCAAGGCCAAGTTGGACAAATAGTTCGGTAAGTTTCTTGAGGTTTTAAAAAAACTCTACATTAATATTTCTTTCACTGATGCTTTATAGCAAATGCTACCTACGCGAAGTTTTTGAAGGATATTTTGTCCAACAAGAGGAAGTTGGAAGAGGATGGTACTGTAGCACTTACTGAGGAGTGCAGTGCGTTGATCCAAAGGAAGCTATCACCCAAGCTTCAGGATCTAGGTAGCTTTTCTATCCCATGCATGATTAGTGATATGCCAATAGATAGAGCTTTATATGATTTAGGAGCTAGTGTTAGCTTGATGCCTCTGTCTATTTCGAAGAAGCTAGGATTAGTTAAATTGAAATCTACTAAGATGTCTTTATAATTGGCTGATAGGTCTATTAAGTATCTTGTAGGTATCTTAGAGGATGTTCCTATTAAGTAGTAAAAATGTTTATCTCTATTGATTTTGTTGTAATAGAGATGGATGAGGATTCTATGATCCCATTATATTAGGCAGACCATTTTTAGCCACTACAGATTTCGTGATTGATGTTAAAAATGGTAAGTTGTCTCTTAATGTTGGAGACAAAAAGGTTGATTTTAAGTTATCTCTTAGTTGACCAAGAGATGAAGGAAGAGATTCTTCCTAAGGACCCATTTGATTTTCTTTTTTTGAATGAGCCTGTGGGAACATCAAAATACAATGAAGGTTATACACCACTGAAACATGATACTGAAGTCTTGTTTGAAAAAGTGGTAAGCCCAAATATGGAACTTAAGCCTTTAACCTCCACACTGAGGTATGAATTTCATGACTCTATTAGGTTCTTGATTGTGAATGAGGTATAAAGTCTGGCTGAAGATGTTAAACTTGGCACTTGTGGGGAGATAACCCCATGAATGTTTTTTTTCTTTCTTTATAGTTGTTGCATGCTTTGTTTTTAACAAATCAAAACAAAAAAACAAGACCTTGATGTTTGGTAAATTATGGAGTAGGCATACTTTTTGGATTGCCATGATGCATGTCTTGATTTTCCTCAAATGAATGTATGCCTTACTTGGTGTTTTACACTTGAATTGTGTCACAAACTAGTGATAACCATAGGCTGTGGATTGTAACCACAGACTATGGTTTGTCTTAATCATTTTCATGAATGGCTAAGTGTTTTTTGGGGTGCAAATCAGTGTCAACCATTAGCAGTGGTTTGGTTCAAAACTTTTCCCTCGCACTAAGTTATTTTCTAGGAACAAAATAGTGCCAACCACTGCTAGTGGTTACAACCACTGGCTGTGGTTAGGTCTAGGAAGTCCCCCTTGATGCATGAAAATTTTTTTTTTGGCAAAAAATTGAGGCAACCATTGGTTGTGGTTATAACCACTGGTCGTGGTTGCCATTAGGGTTCCCTATTCTCATTTGTGTACAATTAATTGGGCCAAACAGAGCCAGCCATGGGTTGTGGTTCACTCTAGCATGTGCTATTCTGAGTTTTTAAACACTCCACGCCTATGTAACCCCTTTTATGCATTGCATTCTTGGTTCCCTTCACTTTTCTCCTTTGAAAACTCTAAGCAAGGTGCCCAAATTATTTGAGAAACTCAACTCTTTCTTAAAATCCTTTCCCATCATCATCATTTTGCTACTTGAAACATCACTTCTTTTCTCTAAATCAAGTAAGCATTCTACACTTTCTCATCACTATGGTTTCTCTTTTAGTTTTTAGGGTTTCTTAAAAATTGGGGATTTTATGTGAAAATGTTAAAATTGATTCATTTAAGCTTTCCCTACATGCTTGTGATGCTTAGGAATATTTAGAAAACAACTGGGTATGATTATATTTTCTTTGAATTATGCTTGATGTTCATCCTTTGTTATGAACCCACTTGTGTTTCTTTTGCATTTAGTGCTTATTGCTTGTGATTAGAACCATGTTTGATGTTTCTTTCTTGCACTTGGACACTTGATTGAAATGTTGGATATAATGGGATGATCTTATTGATAAGAATGTGGCATTTAGAGTTCATTTTATTTATGCATACCAAGTGTTTGTTTAAATGCCTAAAAGACATTTGCACATGATTTTTGCATGGGTTGGTTATGAATTGAGTCTAATGCACACCACATTGTATCTATTTGTCCACATGACTTAAAATCTTTCTTAATAGATACCTTTGATGTGTGACACCATTCTTGTATCCCTTGCCATTTGTGATGTATGTAAAACTAAGATATTGGACCACATGCATCCTAACTTCTTTTTGTGTTTTGTTTAGTCTATTTCTTAGTACCTATATCAACATGTCATCTATGACGACAACAAAAGCTCAAAATAAGAAAAGGAAGACTAAAGGGTCATTTTCCCCCTTCTTCTCCATGACAGGTATCTGTTAAGATTTTGTGTCCTTCTTCACTCTGAATTAGACATTGAGGACAATGTCCGTCATTAGTTTGGGCTGGTGGGTACACAAAAGCTTAACTTTACTTTGTTTTTGTTCTTGTTTATGCTTTGTTTTTTGTTTATGTTCTTGTTTATTTGCATGATTGAGTTGTGTTTTGTTTGTGTGTCATAGGATAACATTGATTTCCTGATTATGATTACGGTTGTTTGTATAATGAATGATTTAGACCGGCTAGATCTTGAACATAACTTGTTGGAATCTTAATAAAATAAATATAAATATAAATATAAATAAATATAATTGCTAGTTTTGCCAAAATAATCCATCTTTATAATGCTATGTTTTCAATGATTTGGCTAATTACCATTATGAGTTTTTGAGCCAACAAGGGTGATCATTCAGAAAAATTTTGAGTGTTTTAATCATCCGTGTTTCGTTCTTAGTGATTCACACATCTTTAGGCACTCTAGAAGTTGGATCTTGACCATTTCAAAACGGTTTGTGAATGCATGTTTGGGATAAAAAGGCACATTAGGTTGTTTCTTTAAGCCTCAGAATTTGTAAAATGCATGATCCACTAGTTGCCCCTTTTTAAGCCATGAAATGATATATTCATTTTTTCAAACCCTCAAGATATGTTAGATTATGATTTATATCTAAAGGAGGCAAGTAAGGCAAACTAAATAAGGTTTGAAAAGTATTTGAGAAACAAAAATCATGATAGTTTGGGGTCGGTGATTCAAAAAAAAAGTTATTAGTGAGTGTAAAATAAGGAGTTGATTTCAAAATAAAAAAATGGTGAATGAAATCAATGGTGAAAATAAATGAATCATACTCCTTATAATCTGAATGTGTAAGAGTTATTGAATTGAGGTTTGCCCTGTGATATTGCTCTTCTTAGAGAATTAAGCCCTTTGTATTTCCCTTTTCTTGGTTTTCATTCCCATGTTATGAATCCCTTGGCCCCGTTACAACCATTTGAAAGACCTTTTGACCAATGCATGTTTTCTTGATAACTCTAGAGTTTGTGGAAAATTGCCAAGCTTATGGTAGTGTTTAGGATGTTGTGATCTGAGTTGATTGAAAACACAAGCATATACACTGAGTGGAAAGTGAGAAAGAGTGCCCTTAGTCCAATCTTAGTAAGCATGGTTTGATTGTTAGTTGGGTTCTATTCTGGTATTCTATACAATCATTCAAAAACATCAAAACAAAATAAATAAACACAAGATGTGTTTGAATATGTTAACAGGTCCAAAGATGTGCAAAGATTTTGATAATGACAAGCACTCTTGAAGAAACCGATGCAAAAACAAAGACATGAAATCAGAATTGAAGTAACAGCGAAGCTAATCGATTAGGCCATAGATGCTAATCGATTAGGAGCTTTCTGTTTTGGAAGAAATTGCATCAGGCATGAAAGCTAATCGATTAGGGAGCTGAACAATCGATTAGGTACTCACTGGAATTAAGGTAATCGATTATACACCAGAGACTAATCGATTACAACAATCATAAATAGGACAAAATGCATCAGGTATGAAAACTAATCGATTAAGGGAACCATATAATCGATTAGTGAGTCACTGGATTTAAGGTAATCGATTGCAAGACATGCTAATCGATTAGGATGCTGTGAAAACAAATTAAATACATCAGGTACAGATGCTAATCGATTAGAGGAAGTGAAATAATCGATTAGGAAGTCTCTGACTTGAAGCTAATCGATTACAACGCGAGGGTGTAATCGATTACGCTAGTGGGAAAACAGATTTAAGTGGGAAACCAGCTCATGTCTCCACTATTCTTCAAATTTCCACTAACTGCAACGGCTATGATGGATTAGGGCACTCCTCAACAGCTATCTTGGCTCTATAAATTGAAGAGGAAGACAAGCACAAAGACACAACCAAGAAGCAACAATTCATAGCTCTATTTTGTGCTTTGTAAGCCTATTTCTTGCATATTGTACTTTCACTTGTATATCCTCTCATCTTGAGAGATTAGAATTTGGGAGAGCTTTTTATTTGTATATCTGCTCTATTAAGAGAGTATATTGATTGTAAACACAAACTCCAAACACAAGATATTCACTCTAGGTTGAGTGGTTGTTCACTCTAGGTTGAGTGGTTGTTCACTCTAGGTTGAGTGGTTACAAAGGTTGAGGATTCAATCTTTGGGATATTGTGAGATTGAGAGATTGGGTGGGTTGCCCTTATACTTGTGAGGATTGGGTTCTTGAGTGTGGGACACTAGGAAGCCGCAATTGCTCAAAGTTGTATCTCTAGTCTACAATAGTGGAAAATCCTCTAAGTGGGTTGCTTAGAGGCGAGACATACACCGGATTGGGTGGAACTCGTTACATCGGTTTGCAAGCTTCTTTTCCTTACTCTTTTACTTTCATTTACTGCATATTTGTTGATTGGTATTGATTGGTTGAGAAGAGCTCACTTGAACTTGCTTAATTTGTTATACCTCTAATATTGCACACCAAGTGTTTGATAAATTGCTTCAGCAATATTTCTCATTGTAGTGCATTGCTTGTTATCCTCCATTCTATTTCACTTGCATAATCTCACAATCTTGGTTATAAAAATCAATTTCGAAGGTATTCCAATCAAAAGTTTTAAAACTCAATTCATCCCCCCTCTTGAGTATTGAGGCCACTTGAACAACACAAGATTCTTCAAGTTTGTTTGGGCCAGCTGTTCTTCATTGTTTGTTTGTAGGAATATAGTGATTGCTTGAGGACAAGCAATGTTTTAGTTTAGGGTATTTTGATAAGTGTGCACGTTGTCTTGTTTTTGAGTGTTTTTAGGTGTAGTTTTTGCTTCTTTTTGCCTTTATTTCCTCCTAATTTCCTTGATTTTCAATTCCATTATGCATATTACTTGGGTGTCTCTATTTTTGCAAGGTTATTGATGTTTCAGGTTTATTTTGATGAGAAATGGTAATTTAGATATATGTAGAGGCTTCTGGGACCCTTAACAATGCAATCTGGCAAAATTGGAGGAAACCAATGCCATTGGTTGCAACCACTGGCCGTGGTTGGCACTAGAATTGAGAAGGATCAGGTGGTAGTGACCACCACTAGCCATGGTTACCACCACTGGCCATGGTTGTCATCAGGGCATCATATTCTTGTGTTTTTGAGCATCAGGACCCAAACCACTACCAGTGGTTGCAAACCACTGGCCATGGTTGTCCCCACAAAACCCAGTTTCTTGATTTTTAGGATATGAATGGTGCAGTTTTAGGGGAAGTTCTAAAGACACCTTTGTATAGAGAAAAGAGAGAACAAAAAGGAAAGAAAATTAGGAGCTTTCTCAAGGGATTTGAGAGGAGATTCAAGGACCAACATGAAGAACACTCTGATTTACAGATTTGGAGGAAGATTAAGAAGGGTTAGTGGAAGATTTTCTTCTAATTCCTAAACTCTGGTTTCTATATTTGGGTTTTCTTGTATGTTGGGAATTGGCTTCTCAATTTTTGGTTGTGTAATTGATTCTATGTTGAACTAAACCCCTTATCTTGGGATTAAGGGGGTAGTATGCATATGTATTGAACTAATTGTTTTTCATCTTTTCCCTTTATGAAATTTATGTGTACTATTTGATTTCATAAATGCTTAATGCCTCTACAAGACTTCGAGAGGAGCGTAGTTAATTCTGAACAATGTAGGCTACAAGAGTAGGTATATTGTTTGAAATAATGAATTTGAACATATGGTTTTGAGTTACGAGAGTAGGAAAAACCATTTGAGGGCTAATGGGGTTTCATAAAATGTAATGGACTTAATTTACAAATTGAACGCGGTTCTTTGGGAATTAGGTATATTAGTAAGGCTTCGAGAGAAGGTTGCTAATTACATTAGAAAAATCTACCTTAGAAACTAAATTTCATAATTGAGGAAGTGGATTACATGAAATTTGATACTAGCATATGAACCTTTTTAACTCTTAAGAGTTTTCCTTTGATTGATTCTTAGAAAGCATTTGATTTCCATTTCGAAAGGTATATAGTGTTCTGTTTCTATTTTTAGTTTAATATAAAGTTAACTTTTCTTTAATTGAACCAAAATTTCTAGATAAGTGAATTACCGCTATATCTGGTAAATGGGCACAATCTCTGAGGGAACGATATTTTTATTACTGCGATACCCCGTGTGCTTACGGTTGGCTATCACAGAGATGCTATCAAATTGACAAATTCACCTTTCTACTCAGTAATCCCCTCATTTTTTCAACTTCCTTCAACTTGCATTCAATCTCCTTCAATTTATTATGCAAATTTAGTTTTTCTTTCTGCGCCACTTGGTATCTCTAATGTTCATAAACGCTTCATTGGATTGTTTGAACAAAACTACCACTCTAAGTCCTATTGACTTTATAGTCTCATTCTGAGTGCTAATACCCTTTTTCTCCCAAGGCTTGATGATCAATATTTGAATATAGGTGCTCATTGACTAGAAGCCCCACACCTAAGGTTGGATCCTATAAAGATGCCCTTGGAGCCTTAGAACCGACCACATCCATCATTATTAAACACAGGAACATTAGGATAGGCTCTTTAGCCTCGATAATTACTCTCTACATAAAATGTAGAAAAATTTCTTCAATGGTACTATGATGTTGCTATTGCAAGGGTTCCTTGTAACTAATTCCTGATCGATAATTGTTTTCCTCTCAAGGGTCTCATTGTCTAGGTGACTAGTTTCTTTGGTTTAGGGTGTTCTCTCATCTCCTTTAATTGTGAGGTTTCATTTTCTTGGCAGTAGTAGCCTCCACTTTTTTTGCTTTTAGCCTTAAGGAGGCTTTAGTTCCTTCTTTGAATTTTTTTAGAGGCATCTGTGTTTCCTTTAATAAGAACAGAAGAGATAATAAATAGTAGATAAGTATCATTGAGAAAGGAGAAGCGAGGTAATACTCATGCCTAAGTCTAGGGCTTCTTATGATTCTGCCAAGAATATCAACCTAGTAGAACTAACTCTAAGCAATATACTCTCTGTGATCTTGAAAATAGCTTACTGCTCTTCATTTGTCATCCACCCAACTTCATGTTGTACATAAAATCGTTGCTAATACTAAAGGAAAAAATGGATCCTCAACAAAAGATTCTAAAAATTTCTTAGCCTATGGATCCAGAAGAATCTTTAAGAAATTTTTTTAAAATTCTTGTAAGATTGCTCAAGAGGTCATAATAGCCCTATCCTGGTAATGTCATTCATAAAAATCCAACTACAAGAGCCTCATCTTTTTTCATGATCTAAGACTGGAAGTAGTAATAAAAGTAATCTACAGTTGGCAAGCAGCAATAGTATTCACACAAGATCTCGAAACCACAGATTAAACCCTAACTATTAGGGTGGAGCTAGGTCAATGCAACACCATTTGCCATCAGAATTGGCACCTAGAAGTCTATGAAAGAGGCCCTAATCCTTAATTATTGAAAATTGTCTTGTAAACATAAGAAAATTTTGGTGTATTTGAGTAGTGCTTTGTTCAACAAACCTTTTCCCCCTCGGTACATCGTTCATAAATCACTCCACTATCATTTAAAGTATTTGTTAGTCTTAATCCACTTAGCTCATTCTCTAAACTATCCAAGAAATCAATTTTAGACCTTACCTACATCACATAATCTTTTATCCATGTATCACCTTGACATTAGGGGTCAAACGCCTCTATTCCGATTCAAATTCCATGAATATAAAGATGTTTGTAAAGAAGAAATGAAAGGACTAGAAACCCTAAACTACCCCAAAAAAGTTGGGAGAGGAAAAGACGAAGATATCTCATGGGAATGTTGGTAATTAGAGATACAAGAAATTCAGGAGGAAGAAGCATGCATGAAAAAGGAAGTGCCAGAGAAAAGGAAATAAGAAAGAGGAAAGTACCAAGGGAAATGAAATGGCTTATAGGTGAGATATTCTCCTCTACAAAGGTGGCACCACCATGTCAAAAGGAAAGTAGAAGAAATAGAGGAAAGGATAAGGGAAGATACAGAAGTAAGGGAGAAATAATGAGAGAATGAGTGGTGAAGAAGAAAGATGTAGCAATGAGCTTTTTATAAGGTTTTAAACGACGTGTTACCGTGCGAATGTGATGATTGGCAACATGCATGCATTTATTGTTAGGGAACTCCTAGTATATGAGTAGCGGAAATACAAGGATTCCATAGGATTTACAAAACGCCGTGTTTCAAACCACAAGACAAACACATACAAAAAAAATTCATTTTAGGATTACCTCTTGAAGAACACTGAAGCAGTCGTAGCCTCGTCCTTTAAGAGTCCACACGAGCACTCCCACCAGAATCGCAATAATTGCCAACTGCTAGTTTGACGGTGTGTAGCTCTTGTAACTTTTGCGAATTTATGTCTCACTTGAGTGAACTCACTTGAGTGAACGGCCTATGAGCATCTTATGCTCTATTTATAGGCTTAGGTTTAACCTAATTTGTTCTCTCTAAAGAGTGGGCTCCTTACTCATTCTAAATAAGTTTGGCCCAATAGCTTTATTTTAGTCCAACTAAAATAAAACAACATTTTCTGATGGGCTTACTCTATGTGTGTGCTCTATAGGTAAAATACCCAGTCATATTAATAATAAATTATTTTATTATTAATATAAAATAAGAGCAGCATCTAGAAATATATCACTATGTCCAAATATTATTTAATATCAACATAACCTATAAGTGATAATTATTCAATATGTTTGTTCCTTTTGTCACGATATCCTAATTGGGCCCAAGGCATGGTCGCGTCATCCTTGTACTGCCCAATTTAATTTAATTGATACCGGAGTAGACTTGATCCGAATAAATATCTAATATTTATTCTTTCTAGCATGGCCATGCGTTTTTTTAGTCTTACTCCATCAAGTGACCTATAGATATCACTCCTGTCACATAGGAGAGACAAATCCCATCTATATCACTCACATCCCTTTACATAATTTGTTCATTGACTAATCACAACCTTTATAGTCCTCTTGTTACAGAAGACGTTTAATTGTATTAAAATAATAAACTCCTTATGTAGGAATCGTAGTGACTTCAGGTCGAAGGACTACATATACCATTATCACATTGAGAATCGTTTATGACAATCATGTAACGATCCATGCAACGTTCTCATGGTGGGTCTGTCCAGTACATCATTACTCTTAATATGTACCCGTGTGAAGACTTGATATCATCTATATCTATTATCTGTGAGATCGGGTCATCAGTACACTCACACACTAGTCTCAATGTATTTACATGTCCCCATGTAAATACTTGACTAACGACATTTTAGGAATAACTTTCATATGACCTATTACTCCAAGGATAAATACGTTTTAAAACAATTTTAAACTAAAATACTTATTTTATTGATAAGCAAAAAAATGATACAAATAAAAAGCATAAAAGCTCATAGTGCATACACCAACAATCTCCCACTTGCACTAGAGCCAATCAGACATTTGCCTAATGCCTAATAATCTAGTGTGCCCCTCATGTTTTTGTTGTGTAAGAGGTTTTGTGAGTGGGTCAGCAATATTCTCATCAGTATGCACCTTACATATCTTTACATCTCCTCGGTCAAGGATCTCTCGAATGAGATGAAATCGCCTAAGTATATGCTTGGATCGTTGATGTAATCTAGGTTCCTTAGCTTGTGCGATTGCTCCACTATTGTCACAGTAGAGACTTATAGGGTCCACAATGCTAGGAACAATCCCAAGTTCTATTATGAACTTCTTGATCCATACTGCCTCTTTTGCAGCATTTAAGGCAGCAATATACTCAGACTCTGTAGTAGAATCAGCAACTGTCTCTTGCTTTGAACTCTTTCAGCTTACAGCGCCACCATTTAGACAAAACACGTACCCAGATTACGATCTTGAGTCATCCTTATCAGTTTGGAAGCTAGCATCAGTGTAACCTTTTACAATGAGCTCTTCTTCCCCTCCATATATCAAGAATGAATCCTTATTTTTTCTTAAGTACTTCAGGATATTCTTGATAGCAGTCCAGTGACTTTCACCGGGATCAGACTGGTATCTGCTCGTCATGCTTAAAGCGTACAAGACATCTGGTCAGGTACATATCATGGCATACATGATTGATCCAATAGCAGATGCATATAGAATCTTATTCATTTGTTCTCTCTCTTCTTTAGTGGAAGGAGATTGAGCTTTTGATAAGTTTATGCCATGAGCCATAGGCAAAGTTCCTTTCTTGGAATCTTGCATGTTAAACCTTTTTAACACTTTGTCTATGTATGTATTCTGACTTAGGCCAAGAATTTTTCTTGATCTATCTCTATAGATCTTAATTCCCAACACGTAGGTTGCTTCACCTAAGTCTTTCATAGAAAAACAGCTTCCCAACTAACTCTTTACAGATTGAAGAGTAGGAACGTCATTTCCAATAAGTAGTATGTCATCAATATATAGGACCAGAAAAACAATTGTGCAGTCACTAACCTTCTTGTAGACACAAGGTTCATCCTCATTTTTAGTAAAGCCAAATTGTTTAACAACTTTATCAAAAAGAAGATTCTAGCTTCTAGAAGCTTGCTTAAGTCTATATATGGAACATTGTAGTTTACACACCTTTCTGGATGCTTCAGGCTTAACAAAGCCTTCGGGTTGTGTCATGTACACTTTCTCAAGAAGATTTCCATTAAGGAAAGCAGTCTTGACATCCATTTGCCATATCTCATAATCATGGTATGCAGCAATAGCAAGCAGAATCCGAACAGACTTTAGCATAGCAACTGGGGAAAAGGTTTCATCATAGTCTATACCATGTATTTGCTTGAAACCTTTAGCCACCAACCTTGCTTTAAAGGTACTTATCTTACCATCCATGTCAGTTTTCTTTTTGAAAACCCACTTGCATCCTATAGGTTTTACCCCTTCAGGTGCATCAACCAAGTTCCAAACTTGATTAGTGTATATGGAGTCCATTTCAGATTCTATGGCTTTTAGCCATTTCTCAGATTCTGGACTTGCAATGTGTGACACCCCAAAATAGGGGTAACTTTTTTGCGTTTTTATTATTATTAATCTCTAAAACATGTGGGTGGTGAAGCCATTTAACAACTTCCCTGGATCTATCAGAGACCTATCTCATATATGAAGATATGAGAAGGTAAGTTAAAGGAATTACTCTTAAGAAATCCATTATTAATAATAGCGGAAGAATCTTTGGTAAAATAACATTATGGAATTAAATTCTTAAGAGATCATTCGTTTGCAATTTAATAGCCAAGGTTATCCCAAAGTGATCATGAAATAGGATAGAATCATGGATTAGTATGAAGAAACAGGAAAATAATATATTTAAAGCCTTTTGGGAGAATCAGGTCCCTCTCGCTCAAGAGAAATCCTAATTCGCTTGAGCGAGCTTCGCATAGCACGCTTGGGCGAACCTTAAAATGCTAAGCGAAAGAAGAAAGTGGAGGTTCAGGGCCACTTCGCTCAAGCGAACCCAACTCGCTTGAGCGAGTGACACAAACCTCGCTTGGGCGAAGCCAGCGAGCATAAGGCGAAAAATGCCCAGAATTCATTCCACGCTCACTCGCTCGGGCGACACTATCCTCGCTTAAGCGAGATTGCTCCCGAGAGCAATTTCCTGATAAACCCGAGAGCAAAACCTGAGGGCAAGACCCTCTCGCTCAGGCGAACCCTTAGCTCGCTTGAGCGAACACCAACCAAGGTCCAAACTCTGATTCTAATGTAATTTCGCTTGAGCGACTTGCACAACCGCTTGAGCGAAAATGGAATAATGTCCTAACACTGATGCTGGGACGATCTCGCTTGAGCGAGTTTCAATCTCGCCTAAGCGAGAATCATCCAGAAACCAAAATTCAACACAAGGGCATTCTCGCTTGAGCGAAAAGCCCTCTCGCTTGAGCGAGTTTGACAGAAAAACAGGGGAAATGCAGAAATCATCCAACTCTCAACACCAAAACTCATTCTAATCAAATTTACCTAATTTCAACACTTCATATATATCATATTCCACATTTGAGACTTGTTCTAATAAGTCATTCTTATCAAGTTCCATTACAACTCATCTATTGTATAAATCAACTCACTAACTCTTCCATTTCATAAATCTAACATTTCATATATAAACTTCAGTCATTCATCAAGATATGGAGAGTTTCATCATTCATTCATTCATAGGGTCATGATTGAAAATGGGTCATAAACAAAAGATCTCATTTTCCTCCATGACCTCCCAAACTCATTATTCATACAATTATCCATTCTAAATCCACACTATATCAACATACATTGTACTATATACATTACATCTATTCCACATATCTATGTAAACCAAAATATTGCCGGCCAAGGCATTCTTTACCAAAAAGGGGCCTTCTTCACACTCTTCCTCCACAATAGCTCCAAAGCCATACCTACAACATAGGAGCTAAAAAAATATACCACAGGGAGAGTGAGTATACTTTCTCAATGACGAAAATCCAATAAATAGAACAATATATGCATGAATGCAATACAACTATCTCCTTCTCAAGAGGAGTTTATTTAATATCAATCAATCAATCAACAATTTTTCATTCCAATACAACTATTTCCTGATTCTCTCAGAATTCTATCAATCAATCCACCATCACAATTTAGTAATTAAAAAGGGAGTTTCCATTCATATCTCATCATCAAAGTATCACACTATACCATGCTTTCAAACTGATGCACATGCTAATATCATGAAAATGCATATGCACGGATCCGATTTCATTGTCTCGGGTGATCGTAACCATCATATCATATACTCATTCTCAATGGTTTCCCGCCTCACAAGGGGTACTCCCTCTAGCAACCTCACAAGGTGCTTCTCGTGATCGTAACCACGTTCAATATTTCACATAGGTTTCCCTCCTCGCAAGGGGTACTCCCGCCACATAAACATTTCATATAGGTTTCCCTCCTCGCAAGGGGTACTCCCGCCTCATGATCGCAACCATGGGCATTCAATCTCATTGGTCCCACAGGGCCTTTCATTTCAACATCAAGTGATCGCAACCACTTATCAACATCATCATGATATGCATGTCATGCCATGTATACAAAATACTCATGCATGCTTCAAGCTCATTTGGATTATCCTACTCTTTCATCTAGGGTATATTCATTCTCAACCACACAATTTTCCATCAACTCATACACAAGAATCAATCTTCATATGAACTCAACCATGTACCACGCATAATAAGTCATCCATAGCCACACACAGGCTTCATCATATAAACACCAAATTCACATCATCATACACAATTCACTTCACATACACATAACATCACCTTTAACCACTCAAACATGTCATACTACATTAATACATATATTATCAGTACAGTTTTCATGCATTTAGAAAATACATCCCTCTCCTACCTCAAGAGAAGTAGACCTCCGGGGTTGATGTTCCTGCTTCACCAATATTGCCAAGCCCTACACCAATCATTTATAGGGCCACATCAATTATTTATTCAAACTCCAATTCAATATATATATATATATATATATATATACATAGGTGCACACATGATTCTTATCATGTGAAAACTATTTACCAATTTCATTCGTTTGCCTACTTAGGCTTCGGGAATTCCTTTCCTTGAATTACAATCTCTTAGTATCAAAAGCTACAACCTAATTATTAGGTTATTTCACCTAGTAGGTCTCCACCAACACCTTGGTGAGTTTCCCACCTATTATGACTTCAAATCAACTTTATCATCATTTAATGTATCTACCACATCACTTATATCATTCTTCCCATCAACAAATGTTAACTTTTTCAATAAATGCAATATCCTTCAATATCCTACCTCTCCTCCTAGGATTCAAATTTAAGGTTTTCACCAACCCACCAACCTTCATAAATGCTCATATACATCCTTCTTTTCTCACCATAGTTATAACTACCTCATTAATCATTCATAAACTTGTATTTATGTCAACTTATCTTTAGATTTCTACTTTTAAACTTTCTGCAACATTACCCATACATTTAGTGTGTTCTAACACCAAAACCTCAACTAAACTTCAACTATATACTTATGTACATGGAAAATAATCATAATCTTACCTCAATGAAAGAAAAGAGTAAGTTTGCAAAAGATGAAGAGGTTCACACGAATTTGAGGAGGAAGGAGGAGGAAATACTTTAGTTCTAAACTTCCTTCAAGTCTCTTGAAGGTTGTTAATGGAGAAAGAAGATATATTCCCTTTTAATTTATAACTCAAAAGGAAGGAGAAGAGGAATTATGAAGAAGGAGAAGGAGAATATGTGAAGAAGAAGATAAGAAGAAAATGGTGTCTACGTGAGGAAGAAAGAGTGAAACCGCCTCTTGAATGGGAAAAATAGAAATTTAGCATTTAAATTATTAACTCTTCATTAACTCTTCCGTTTTTTAACAAACAGGTTCACCGTTCGGGCCCAAAACATATTCTAAAAATTATTCCGAATATAAATTCGGAATCCCATTAACATTATCTACGGCCCTGACCAACGGCATCTCAATCGGAGATACTTGGTCCGACACCTATATTTTATCCGGGTCAGTTTTCAGCTCATCTGACCACCATATTTCACCAACAGTTTCGAAAAACCTTCTTTAAGTCATTTCAAGAATTTTGGGATATTTATTAGCCCAAAGTTAATTATCCAACATTTATTTTCCTAATTTATCTTCCTATTTTAAAAATTCGGGGTGTTATACAATGGCCTCTTCGTAAGATGTTGGCTCATTTTGATCCATTAGGAATATGTCTCCTTCCTGAGTTACAAGAAATCCATATCTTTCAGGTTGTTGACGTATTCTACCTGATCTATGCAAGTCTTGTGCTACTGGAGCTGGTGTTATCACAACATTTTGTGGGTCTTGCTCTATTTCCACCATTGGCTCTTCAATGCCTTGTGAGTCTTGAATTTCTTCAAGTTCTACTTTCCTCCTACTGATTCTTGTAAAGATGAATTCCCTTTCTAAGAATACAGCATTCCGAGCAACAAACACTTTGCCCTCGGTAGGATTGTAAAAATAATAACCCTTAGTTTCTTTTGGGTATCCCACAAAAAGACATTTATCTGACTTGGGCCTAAGTTTATCAGAACTTTGACGCTTAACATAAGCTTCACAGCCCCAAATCTTAAGAAAAGATATACTAGGTCGTTTCCCAGTCCATATCTCATATGGTGTCTTTATAACAGCCTTTGATGGAACACGGTTAAGTGTGAAAGTTGCTGTCAACAAAGCATGTCCCCAAAATGAGTTAAGGAGGTCAGTTTGACTCATCATTGATCGAACCATGTCCAACAAGGTTCTATTTCTCCGCTCAGAAACCCCATTCCATTCTGGTGTTCCAGGGGGAGTAAGTTGAGATATAATCCCACACTCTTTAAGATATTCATCAAACTCTAGGCTCAAATATTCACCATCTCGATCAGATCAAAGTGCTTTAATTGTCTTGCCAAGTTGGTTCTGTACTACATGTTTAAACTCCTTGAACTTTTCAAAGGATTCTGATTTATGTTTTATGAGAAACTCAAATCCATATCTACTAAAATCATCAGTAAAAGTGATGAAGTAACTAAAACCCCCCTTAGCCATTGTCCCTATGGGTCCACATACATCACTATGTATCAAGCCAAGAAGATCCCTCACCCTTTCACCTTTCCCGGTAAATGGGGTCTTAGTCATCTTCCCCAATAAACAAGATTCGTATGTATCTATTGATTCAAAATCAAAAGATTCTAAATATCCATCTTGATGAAGTTTAGAAATACGTTTCTCATTTATATCTCCTAGGCGACAATGCCAAAGATAAGTTAGGTTTAAATCATTTATTTTAACCCTTTTAGTATTAATGTTATAGATAGGGGTTTCGAGATCTAGAACATAAAGCCCATTACTCAAATTTGCTCAACAGTAAAACATGTCATATAAATAAACAGAACAACTATTGTTCTTTATTATAAAGGAAATCCTTTCTTATCAAGACAAGAAACAGAAATAATGTTTCTCCTTATTGCCGGAACAAAATAACAATTGTCCAATTCAAGGACTAACCCTGAGGGCAAGGATAAAAAATAAGTCCCTACAGCTAATGCAGCAACTCTTGCTCTATTTCCAACGCGTAGGTCTACCTTGCCCTTCATCAACTGCCTACTTCTTCTTAGATCCTACACATTAAGACAAATATGAGATCTACATCCAGTATCTAATACCCATGATGTTGAAGTTGACATGTTAATTTCTATAACAAAAATACCTGAAGTGGAAGTCTCACTTCCCTTCTTCTTAAGCTCTTCTAGGTACTTTGGATAGTTTCTCTTCCAGTGTCCCTTTTGCCCACAATGGTGACATTTACCTTCCTTAGCCACCCCGCCCACAGGTTTTAAGGCTGATGTACTTGGCTTATCCTTGCCTTTCCAAATTTTCTTGCCATTTCCTATAATAGCCTTTCCTTTGCCTTTATACATGCTCTTTCCTTTACCTTTGCCAGAATTGACCATCATTATGGCCTTTCCCTTTCCTTTAAAAATATTGGGCTCGGCAGTCCTCAACATATTGAGTAGCTCTGGCAATGTTTTGTCTAATGCATTCATGTTATAATTCATGATGACTGGCTTAAAACTGTCAGGTAATGATTTCAAATTGAGATCGGTAGCTAACTTCTGAGGGAAGGGGAATCCTAGCCTAGCTAGATTCTCCAAGTACCCAATCATTTTGAGCGCATGAGGTCCTACAGAACCTCCTTCTTCAAGTCTATAGCTAAATAGGGATGAGGAAACTTTATATCTTTCTTGGTCAGCTTGACCTTGATATAGCTTCCTTAGGTTTTCGATCATATTGAAAGCCTCCATGTGCTCATGTTGCTTCTGAAGCTCAGGAGACATGGTAGCAAACATAAGGCATTGGACATCTAAAGCATCATCCTGATGCTTCTTATAAGCATCCTTGTCAGCTTTAGAGGCGTTTGCAATGGGTAGTTCCGGAACTGGACTTTCCAAGACATACTGCTTTTTCTCTTGTTTGAGGACAATCCTTAAGTTTCTATACTAGTCAAGGAAGTTAGAACCAGACAATTTTTCCTTATATAGGATTGATCACAACGAAAGGTTTGAATGTGTGTTTGACGTCATGGTTATCTAAAATAGAAAATATGTAGTAAGTATCATTTTCAAAACATATTTAAATTATGGTCATTTAAATTAAATATGTCTCCCACTATTTTGATTCAAAACAAAATACCCTCCACGAATCAGAAAATCCCGTTGGAATATTTTCTAGTGGACTAAGATCCATATTTTGCCAAGTGTTAAGTCAGCTTTGGCTAATCACCTAATACTTGGTTATTTAGGTAGAAAACCTTTTCAAATTGTATCTTTATACAACTCTTAGTCATTGGGTTAAGTAACCATTACTGATTATTCATCTTATGAATATTTAGCCCAATGTTTACGCCTCTAAGTTATATTCAATCCAATTGAAAACTTAGTTAAGTTAAAGCCCAATAAAACAGTTTGGATATTACCATTATCCCATCGCATCTTACTAATATAAATGATAGTGCCCTGCTTTGGCAGACCCACTATTTATTAACATTAGTGTTGACGAGTGTACTTATTGGAAGGCGTTTATAACTTAATATTATTTTGAGGGATTTTAATTTATTTTAAAATTTCCATCTTTGTTAAACGCTTTAACGCAATAAAATTATCCCCAAAGCATGCAAACGAAATTGTGAGATGGTTATGGTCTTCCTAGAAGAAAAATAAATAAATAAATAAACCTAGAGGAACTATATTATCATGGCTTCATGAAGTCCTACTTCTTGAATCCATCATCCTCTTAGAGTCACCACTCCTTTGTTTTTTTCTAGGTCTCTACTTTGTTGGCCCGATCAAGATTACATGATTAAATAGAAACTCGCTTTACATACGAGTGAAGGGTTGAGAAAAGAAATACAACAGAATAGAGAGAGGCACAGGACGCAGGCTGTATTTAAATAAAATAACTAAGACCATAACCATTCACCATGCAATGTGTTAATTAATTGATTATAACACATTTAAAAGCATCAAAAGAGTAATTAATTTTTAAAACGAGCAATTAAACATGTGGGGTTGGTAATAAGGCGCTACGCAGAGAATGTACGGGGGTCCTGAAAAATTAATACTGTAGTCAGGTTGGTTCCTAGGAAAGAGAGGTGGGTCCAGTGTGACCGCTTAAGTACCAAGTCTTTCCTAGCCAGAACGTCCCTCTGACCATTAATAGCTCTAAAATTTCGGCTAGGGTTTCAACCATTTTAAAACCCTAATTCCTTATTGCGAATGCTTCACAACACAGCCGTCAAGGCATATGGAGGCAGCGCCGTCTAGGGTTTCAAAACCTAGAATTCAACTTGCGCCAATGCCAACATGCAATGCCTTTCCATGCCTTTCCATGACATTCATGTAACGATCCATGCAACGTTCTCATGGTGGGTCTGTCCAGTAAATCATTACTCTTAATGTGTACCCGTGTGAAAACTTGATATCATCTATATCTATGATCTGTGAGATCAAGTCATCAGTACACTCACACACTAGTCTCAATGTATTTACATGTCCCCATGTAAATACTTGACTAGGGACATTTTAAGAATAACTTTCATATGACCTATTACTCCAAGGATAAATATGTTTTAAAACAATTTTAAACTGAAATACTTATTTTATTAATAAGTGGAAAAATGATACAAATGAAAAAGCATAAAAGCTTATAGTGCATACACCAATATTTATTGATCAAGTCATTCTAATACGAAGAGTCACCTAATCTTGTCTGTTAAAATCTAAGCATCACCAAGTGGCAACCATCGAGATAGCTTAAAGGGGTTGAACCCTAACCGTTAACCTACACACAACACGGGAGCTATTAGATTCACTAGATAAAAATCAAAAGACATCAAATCATAGTCGTTTATTTCAGTTAAACACTATCATTCATCCCATAATGAAATACCCTGAGAAACCCTTGATTGAAGACATGTGGCACTTCTACGGGACTGCCCTTATGATTAGACATAATGAAAAGAAGGTTAATAAATAATGTTGATTTACACATTATTTAGGAATTGACCAGGAATCACCTAGCGGAAGATGTGTACCAATACACCTAGCATCATATTCTTCTACACTCGTATGCTTACTTAAAGGCTAGGGGCTCGCCACGTGTCTTCGTGAGATTTCACACCAAATCACCTCACATCATCACACCTAATTACCTCTTAAATCACCTTTTTCCTTAATTCAAGTACCATGTTTCCCTCACCAAACTAAGCACTCAACCACACCCTTTTAATAACTAAAATGTCATTTAATTTATCTTTATATATAGATGTGACAATAAATAAAAAGGAGAAAGCATTTGCATAATTTTCTTTCCCCTTGGCCATGAGCACCCTTTCTCTTTTCTTTCATCAAGAGTTCATTCTTCTTTTTATCTCCACCATCCAAAATCTAGACATTACCTCAAGGCCACTCCTTTGGAGCGAAGAAGCAAGAAAAAAAAGCCAAAAGTCCTTTCCATCCCCTTTTGTTTCAGCGTGTAAGACCTTAAGTTAGGGGGAGTTCTCTTTTTTCTTTTGGGATTTTATGCATGCATAGGTGATGGAAATCACCTTAAGCTTTCCATCTTTAAGTTAAGGGTTAAAAATAAGTCGCCTCCTTGGATTTTAAGCTAGAAAAAAATTCTAAAAAAATTGTTTTGGAGCAAGAAGACTAGTAGGATCTTTGAGACACACTTAAAGTAAAGAACTTATTTTTTACCCTTGATGAAGAAGAACATTTTGCATGTCAGTTTTATGACTTGTGGCTAGTTGCATGCATGAGCTTATGCATGAGACTATGGACCATATTAAGAAAGCTCAAGAGACAAATAATTTTCTTCAAGGGAAGTTCAAAAGGAAAGAGGGAAAGCCAACCAACGAGTTTGTCAAAGACGAGCAAGGAACAATTAGGTACCAAGGAAGAGTATGCATACCCGAGGATGCTGAGTTGAGGAAATCTATTCTCAAGGAAACCTACAAGAGCAAGTACAACATACATCCAAGCTTGACAAAGATGTACAAAGATCTAAAGAAGATATTTTGGTGGCCAAAAATGAAGAAAGATATAGCCGAGTATGCAATGACATGTTTATTTTGTCAAAAAGTGAAGGCAGAACATCAGTGACCTTATGGAACCCTTCAACCATTAGAAATTCTTGAGTGGAAGTGGGATAGAATCGCTTTAGACTTCGTGATCGACTTTCCAAGGATGACGACAAGCTATGATGCAATATGGGTGGTGGTGGATAGGCTTTCTAAGACCGCTCACTTTATTTTGATCAACATGAAATATTCTCTGGAGAAGCTTACCCAAATCTACATTAAAGAGATAGTGAAGTTGAGTACCATCCAAGATCATGACCCTCATTTTACATTATGCTTCTGGGAGAGTCTGCAACAAGCCTTGGGAACACAATTGAAGTTAAGCTCAGTATATCACCCCTAAACCGATGGCCAATCTGAACGGATGATTCAAACCTTAGAGAATCTTTTACGTGTTTACGTGTTAGAGTATGGTAGGTGTTAGCAAGTATTTATCGCTCATTGAGTTCACCTACAACAACAACTACCACGCCAATTTTGGAAGGGCACCGTACAAGGCTCTATATGGAACGAAGTGTCGTACACCCTTGTGTTGGTATAAGACAGGCGAAAAGGCTATGGTTGGCCCAAAGATCATCCAGAAAACCACCGAACAAGTATGGAGAATTCGAGAAACGGTGAAGGCATCTCAGGATTGCCAAAAAAGCTATTATGATAAGCGCAGGAAACCGCTTGAGTTCGATGAAGGAGATCATGAATGCTTGAAGGTTACTCCAATAACCTAGGGTTGGAAAGGCCTTGATGACCAAGAAGCTCAGTCCTAAGTGCATAGGACTTTATCAGATTCATGAGAGAGTTGGATCTAGTGCTTATCGCATTGCCTTACCCCTTGAGTGTTCTAACCTTTATAATTTCTTTCACGTTTCACAACTCTGTAAGTATGTGTCACGTTCTAACCATGTATTGAGCCCCAATCAATTTTCCCTCAATAAAAATCTCACCTGTGAAGTGACGTTGATAAGAATTACATACAGGCAGTTGAAGCAATTAAGGGGAAAGGAGATACCCCTGGTGAAGGTAATTTGGAGTGTGTATGATAATGGAGATGCTACGTGGGAGCTTGAAGGAGAGATACGGAGGTTTGATCCTCATTTATCTAAGCTTAACGGATGAAATTACTAAAAAAGGGAAGAGTGTAACATCCCTTATTTTTTTGTAATGACCTATAGGCAAAGATACATTGTTTTTCCTGTTTATGTGCAATGAATAAAGTTCATGCTTTGGTTGTAATGTGTGTTATATTTTGTGTATATATCTTTTAGTGATTAAGATGGATCAATAACTTTGAGGAGGTTATTAATTGTTAAATGATTTTATGGTAGTGATTATAATGGTAAAAGTATTATTATTAATATATATCAGTGTGGTGAATCAATTACCCGATCGCGCAGAGTATCATACTTTATGCTTTGATCTTTGGAATAAATATTGAGTTTTTGATATTTATGTGGAGGGTGGAGAGTGATGGGGGCTGAACCAAATGAGTTGAATAACCTTACTAACAATAAATAAATTCTATGCCAAAAACAGATTAAAACTTCTCGGTGATTCTTTGGCCGAAAAGTCTTAAAACTTTGTAAGTGAGGCTGAATAGTTTATTGATTTAATTGTGATTGAAACTACTTTTTCTTGTATCAAAATTCCATATAGCCACTACTACTTGCTAGCCCATTAATTTGCATAACATATGATCAATTTGCATGGTCATGTGTCTTCTTGAGATTTCACACCAAATCACCTCACATCATCATACTTAATTACCTTTTAAATCACTTTTTTCCTTAATTGAAGCACCATATTTCCGTCATCAAACTAAGCGCTCAACCATGCCCTTTTAATAATTAAAATGCAATTTAGTTTCTCTATATATGTGTATATGCGTGCGGGCCAATATATGAAAAGGAGAAAGCATTTGCATCATTTTCTTTCCCCTTAGCCTGAGCACCATTTCTATGTTCTCTCATCAAGATTTTTTTCTTCTTTTCCTCTCCACCATCCAAAATCCAGCCACCACCTCAAGGCAACTCCTTTGGAGCAAAGAAGAAAGAAAAAGAAAGCCAAAAGTCTTCTTTATCCCCCTCTATCTCAGCGTGTAAGACCTTGAGGTAAAGGGAGTTCTTATTTTTCTTTTAGGATTTTGTGCATGCATGGGTGATGAAAATCACCCTAAGGTTTCCATCTTTAAGTTAAAGGTTCAAAATAAGGTTTTTTCCTTAGATTTTAAGATAGAAACCAATTCTTAAAAAATTGGTTTTGGAGCAAGAGAACTAGCAAAATCTTTGAGACATACTTTGAGTAAAGGCCTTATTTTTTACCCTTGATGGAGAAAAATGTTTTTCATATTGGTTCTGACTTGTGGTTGGTTACATGCATGAGATTATACGTTTAAGAGTATGATACTTTTGTGCCTTCAAGTTGGATACTAGATGGTAGTTTTGATTCTATTACATGCAAGGTTTTATGGTGAAAAAAATGCTATCTTTTACCTTACATGTGAAACATTTGATGTTTATGTTTGAGATCCTTCTGTACATGCATGAAATCTAAAATTGTGAGCATGAATTGATTCTTGAAACATTGTGGGATGTAATGTTTAGAAAATATACCATTAAGTTCCAAATTTGATAAAACTTGCTAGAAAAACCATAAAAATGTATGCTTTCTAGTATATTATGTGATGCATGTTACGATGAATTATAGAAACAGTGAATCTTTCTTCTCTTCTTTGGAATCATGAATACATCGAGCTTATAACTAAAAAATGTCATGGTTGTTTGTATGTCGAAAGAAAATCTCTAAGTGTCAGTGCGAGTTCTTGCATAAAAAAAAGTTATGATTTATGAAGGGTATAAGGATGAGTGATTTAGGATCTTTGGATCCTAAAAATGATTGATAGAATGCATGATAATAGTTTAGAGTAGGGCCACTACCTAGTTTTAGAAATGGAGATGAAGGGATAAAAGAATTAGTGAGTTTGTCCTTGACCACCATCAGTAATGATTTGAGGGTAAAAATAGGGTTGTTAGTAAAAAAATTAGGTCACAAGGGAAAAATACATTTCTGGGTTGAAATTATAAAATTATTTGATGTTAAAAATGTAAGACTTCAAATTTATTCAATTTGGGTTTTTAATTTGACTTAATTAGAGTTTTCTAATGAAAATAAAGCTTAAATTACATTTTCGGTAAATCAGCGAGAAAATGGTTTTGAAACTTCAAATTTCATCTAGAACTAGTGCTACCACTTATTATAAGGATTTAAATAATTTCTTAAGTTTTAAAGATAAGTCTTAAAAGGATTTTGGTTTTGGGTGCCGAAGGAAACGAAGCTCGTAGCCAAAAACACGACAAAGTGATGTTTCTGACAAATCACTAAGAGGATCAAGTTGTTAAGGGTTTTTGTGACCATGAATATAATATTTGAGCATTCAAAATATATCTGAATAATATATCTGAATAATATTTTGAATAAGTTATTTAACCAAGTTAAGTGTTCGTATTGTATAGCAAGATTTCTTCTTTAAACAAAGTAGGAAAAATGTCATATTCATAAAAGTTACTTCATGTCTTTTTCCCAGTTATAGTAAAGCCTTTACTTCTTTTAATTATTTTGAACCACTTAAGTTCTCCTTATTAAATACCACTACTTTCCATAATGCTTCTACCATACTCTTATAAGGACCAAGTAAATTTTTCTAGAATTAAGTTTTAGTATTCTTGAGATAACTAGTGGATCACTTAAGGCCTTTCTATGTAAGACTCCTTGAGACCCCTGTGGACCGACATTTAGGTATCAGTAATGAGTATATTTATGGTATGTATTTACCCAAGTCATTAAGGACAAAGGGCATTGTGTGTAAGAATCCCGCATGAGAAAATGTTTAAAAGAGAATAGTAAAATGCTGCATCACATGCACATCATATGCATAAGATTGAGTTTCATACTAGAGCCTCAATGATGGGTACATTGGAGAACATGTTCGTTCAATCTTGTGGAAGATCTTAGGATTACAACTGGGTCAGGTCCCTAATTGTTCAGTGTCACGCTTGAGACTTAACACTCTGTGGCAAACCTGGTGTACTTCAACTAAAGACGAGTGTTTTTAAGGCCATGGAAAACCAATTCCATTGTGATTATGATCACGAGTTGTTAATATGGTTACGGATCTAAATGAGTTTGGGCATGAGTGTCCCTTTACCCCGATGTTCAGGAATTCAGTGTACTCCGGTCAGTCTAGCATCCACTACCTAATGTGAGTACCTTGGCGATATGGATATGAGGATATGGATTTTATTGGGCCTCATCCGTATCATGGAACATTAATTGAAGATGAATCATAAAATTTCTAACTCATGCATAGCATATTGATTGACTAACTTACTTTCTTGATGACTGTGATCTAAGATAATGTTTATATGTTGTTGTGTGGCGGTGAATATCTAATGGTTGAACTGTATGTATGGTTGTGATGAGGTACCCTTGTATGCATACCTATGAGTTAGGGGTAATATACTCACCCATTTAGTTTTTTGTATGTTCTATTTGTGGTTCCTCTAGATGGAAATCACGAAGGATACGGGTAAGGCCCTGACTAGTAAGAGTGGAAAGTTTCCACTAAAGCGCCGTTGTAAGCAAATAGGGACTATAGGCGTCTATCTCATCTAGTAGAAGGCCAACATAGATAAACGCTTTTTGGTAGACTTTAATTGTAGATGGATGTTGTGTTTTGGGAGCCTGTGTGCCTCGTTCTCCTTTCAAGAATATGTAATCTTTTGCTGAATGAACCATGTCACTATTATATAAATGATTCTAAAAGATTGTTTTGCTATACTCAGTGTACAAAAAAAACCTTTAAATTTCCATAAATTAAGTAGCATCTTAGTTAAGTAGGGCAATCTAGTATGAAGAATTATCCTAGTTAACCGAAGGTGTTACATTACATATGTTATTAGTCCTTATGTTTTTATCAATTTTGGTTTTGGCTCCTGAGTTATTTATTTATTGGTTTGGCATTTATGATGTTAAGTATGTTCTAATTAGTCATTAAAAGCAGTAAGGGAAAAGAAGATAAAGTCCATTTTGAGAAGTTAATAAGTGGAATAAGTTAAAGAGACAAAACAAGAAAATATAACATAATATTTTTGTTTATTTAGTTACCAGATGAGTTAAGGATGTTATATTTTAAAGACCAATTTTGACATATTAAGGACCTTCAACATAATAACATAAGGACCGAAATTAATAAAAAAAATAACTGAGGGATCAAAACTAAAAATTAATTAAAACTTAAGGAGTAAAAACATATTTAACCCAAAATTTAACTTTTGATGTATTGAAATTTGATATATCATGTGAGTAGAAATTAGGTATTAATTTTAATAATTTAACGTTCCTTTATTTTAAGGAATCTATTTTTCAATTTTCTTATTAAATATAACAAAGAAATTTCAATAATCAAAATATGTTAAAAATAATTTGAAATAAATGAAAATATCCATGAAAATATGGACAGCTTACTAGTTTTAGATTGGTTTCCTTTTCAGTCAATAAATGGCAATGATTGTTGCCAACCGACTGAAATTGATACTTCTTTAGTTTTGGGCCTTACTTCAAAGCCTGCTTATAAAACCAAACCTAGGCCGACTTGAGCATTTCACTAGGCCTATTTAAATTCTGTTGATGGAAATTTTTAATTAGACAAAAATAGATAGTATGATCAAATATGTTAATAAATTAAAATTGTTTAGGGATTAAATCACGTAATTAAGAATTAGGAGACCAAGTGTTAATAAATTAATTAGTTTAGGATCAGAATCATATAATTAAAAATTGAGGAACCAAAATTGAATATTTAACAAAGTTAAAAAATCAAAAGTGTAATCAAGAAAAAAACAAAACTATACTCCCAATGCACTAGAATTATTATTATTTAACATTATAGGTTAATATATGTTAATTTAGATAATATATGATATTTCATATGTTCTGTATAGTTTATTCTCAAACACTAACCCAAAATATTTTTTATCCATGCGCGTGAAAAGATAATTCAACCTTTTTTCTAGGAAACAAAAATATTTATAATCTTTATAAGCACTTTTAAGTTAACACATTCAATTGGATTTAGTTAAACCTTTAATATATTCAATATATTCAACACGCACACACACACATATATATATATATATATATATATATATATATATATATATATATAAAGTGATTTGCAAACATATAAATAGCTATGTATATATTGATCGGAAGTCTAGGTCATATATATGAATTAATACTTTGTATGTAAGAGAAATATATGCATAGATATATAAAAACCTCACCATAAGCAAACCATTGTGTGTGAGAGAATTAATATTTTGTATGTAAGAAGAAACATATGCATAGATATATAAAAACTTAACCATAAGTAAACCAGTGTCTGAATTAATATTTTGTATGTAAGAAGAAATATATGGCATACATATTTATAAAAACCTAATTAACCATAAGAAAACCATTGTGCACATATTGTTAGAGAAAAGTCAATAAAAATTACACAATGTAAGATTGCACATGATCAAGTTAAATTAAAATTAACTTTAATTTAGTTCTACTAACTTATGGTATTCTCTTTTTCTCTGTACGTAGAAGGATCAAGTTGTATTGATGGAATTTTGATCAATTATTACATTGTTAGTCAAAACCTAATTTTTATACTAGTGTGTTGAAACTAAGTCTAGTTTGAAAAAGATCTTTGACAATAATCATTAATCAGATTTCAAGTTGTGTTAATATAACCAAACCCCAAAATTTGTTAATAACACACATCAAGGCATTCAAATTAAATAAAATATGTCAATGTGTGATCTAACTAGTTTAAATTAAGTGTTTCAGGAAACAAATTCTAAGTACACGTTACAAAAGAAATAGAGAGTCCATTAGAACAAAAGTGTGATTCAAGAAAAGTCTGATTCTAGATTTTGCTTAAAAAGAGTCTGATTCAAGAATTTTCAGACCTTTGGACCACCAATCAGACCTTAAATTTTTGAAGCAACAAAATCATGCAACAAGAACGTTACTTCAAGTACTTATCCTACAACGTTCTGAAATCCTCTTTTATAATGCTTCAAGTCAAGCTCCTATCAAAGATAATTGTGCTTACTATCAAAGAAGATAAGAGATAAAACAATTATTCAACCAAAGCTTACTTGCAAAGAAATCAATGTAGCTACCCTGCGTATTTCAGAAAAGCTGATTGCACTCAGCTCTTATGTCAGGAGGTTACATAAGATCATCAGCAATGTGCTATATGCATTAATCAGGAGAAGAAAGCCAACAACTGATCTTTATGCTCTGAAGATTTCAAGGAACTCTTTTTTCGTGCAAGCTTAAAGTTCCTTCATACCAGACCTTTAGCACCTCTTTATCTTCTCAAGGTCTGGTGCTTATAATCAAGATAAACTTCTTCAAAGGATTTCCAATGGTTATATCTCCTCACCAGCTTATCAAACGGTCATCTTGAGTGGCCTATATATTTGAAGATATTCAAATTCGAAAAAAAAAGAGAACCTCTATGATCTTAAAGAAAAGCTCTTAAAATCTCTTTGTAGTTTTCTTAGACAAAGGCCTTCTTTGTTGTTCTGCATCTAGCAGACCTTGGTTCTTTTATCTATCTTACTTAGTGTATTAGCTCATTCTTTGTAGTTCTTTGTATACACTAAGTTCTCAAAAAATCCTTACATAATCTATCTTTGTTGTGTAAAAGTTTGGTGTGTTGCCAGCCTTTAGTTTCAATTGGGAAATAGTTTGTGGCCTGAAGAGGCTTTTGAAAGAATACTTGGGTTTGAGTCAGAAGTGGCTGGAGTCAGAAGTGGCTGGAGTCAAGAATACTTGTGGCACAAGTCCTGTGCTGTTATTGTAAAGGAGATTTTACAATTATGGAAATCCTTTAAGTTGGAAGGGATTGGATGTAGCTTCTGTGTTGGAAGTGAACCAGTATAAATTCCTTGTGTTCATTCTTTTCTTTCCTTGCTCTTAACAAGTCTAATTGCCTACACTCTAAAAGTTTAATTTTCGTAAAAGAGTATAAGACTTATTCAACCCCCCTTCTAAGTTTAACCCTGAACCATTAATTGGTATCAGAGCTTGTCCTTTAGGTTGATCACTCAAACAAGTGAAAAGGAATAAGATCTATGGCAGCTTCTCAAAGTAATTAGCTTATAGCATAAGGTTCTTCTATCAATAGACCATTAGCCTTCTTTGGTGAAGACTACTTATATTGGAAGGACAGAATAGAGATGTTTATCAAATCCACTTAGTACAACCTATGGGCAGTCATCACAAATGGTGATTATGCAGATCCAATTGATGAAGATGGAAAGCCCAAATCTATAGATGAATGGACTGCGCTTGAAATAAGGAAAATAGAGATCAATGCTAAAGCCAGATTCCTCCTTACTTATGCTCTAAGAAAATCAGAGTATAATAAGGTATTTAGCTATAAATCAGCTAAAGAAGTTTGGGATGCTCTTCAACACAACTATGAAGACACCTCTAATGTAAAGAGTCCAAGAAAATACTCTTGACTAAATAATATGATACTTTCAAGATGGAGGATCATGAAACAGTGGATCAAATGTTTGGAAGATTCCAAAATCTGCTAAATGAGCTTAAGGCTCTTGGGACAACACCTTCTATAGAAGACATAAACGTCAAATTTCTAGGAATTTTCCTGAAAGATTTAATGCCAAGTGCTCAACTCGTAAAGAAGCTAAAGATCTAAGTACCTTCTCTCTGGATGAACTCCTTGGGGTACTTAGAGTGCAAGAAATTAAGCTAAAGCTAAAGGAAGTCTCCAAGCCTTCCTCCTCCAAAAGCATTATCCTGAAGTCTGATGAATCAGGCAAGAAGACAAAGGCCCTGAAAGCTAAGGAGTCCACCAGCTCAAAACCAGTCTCTAATGAATCAAGAGCAGACACAGATGAAGAGTTGGCCCTTGTGACAAAGAGATTTTATAGGCTGCTGAAGAAAAGGAAGTTCAGACCTGAGAAATTCTAGAGAAAAGGTCATAAAGGGACTGAATGTCTTAACTGTAGGAAACCAGAACATATTAAAACAGAATGTCCTTTCTTGAACAAAGACAAAAAGGATAGAAGAAAAAAAAAGAAATTCCCTAAGAAGCAAAAGGGACTTATCACTTAAGATGATAAAGGTTCATCCAGCTCTGGAGAGTCTGATGAAGATACAAAATCTGCCTAGATCTGTCTCATAGCTGATGAGGAACCAGACTTTGAAGCCATTTTAAGTGATTCAGAATTTGAGGAAGTAAGTTATTCTAAACTTAAACAAAATTATGATATGTTGTTCAATGATTTTTCAAAGCTTTTGAAAAATTTTAAGAAGTTGAAAATAAAGCATGTTGATATGATCATTAACTTTGAAAACCAGATTTCAAAATTGAAAAAAGAAGATTTTGATAAAAATATTCAAAAAGAAATGGAAGAAAATGAAAGAATGCATCTTGGAGAATTGAGCAAACTTAAACAAAAGAATCTTACTTTAAAAACCAATTTTGAAAATACCAAAGTTTGCTGTAATTCTCAAGCTGATGAAATCATTAAACTACAGAAGCAAGTAAGTTCACTTACTTCAGACCTAATCAAATTTGTTAATGACACTAAGAATTTGAATAAGCTTTTGGTAAAATCTTATAGTGACCATAGTAGACTAGGTCTAGGCTATGTAGAGAAAAATGATTTCAAGCAATCTTCATCTCCTTCATTTGTTTTAAAGAAACAGAAGCATGTTAAGTGTAATTATTGTAAAAGGCATGGTCATGTAATAAATGATTGTAGGAAAAGAATGAAATGAAATGAAAAGGTTACTAACCATGTAGGACCCAATAGGATTTGGGTACCAAAATCATTTATCATTCCTATTGCAAATGTTCTTAAAGATAAGGACAAAGCCTCTACATGGTATCTAGACAATAGATGCTCGCATCATATGACAGGAAGAAGGTCTATATTCCTAGACCTAGAGCAATTTAAAGGTGGAATAGTCACATTTGGAGGAAACCAAACTGGAAGGATCATAGGTTCTAGTAAAGTGGGTAAAATTCCTTCACCTATCATTGAAAATGTTTATTTGGTTGAAGGTCTGAGACATAACCTACTGAGCATTAGTCAATTTTATGACAGTGGGTACAAGGTCTCTTTTTACAAAGAAAAGTATATTATCATCAACCATGATAGATCCACACTCTTAACTAGAAATAGACATCACAACCTGTACAAGGTTAACTTGAATAAACTAAATGATCAAAATATAACATGTTTGTTTTCAAACTCTGAAGAGGGATGGATCTGGCACAAAAAGCTTGGGCATATGAGTTTAAAGCATATTTCAAAACATCACAGAAAAAGCCTTGTTAAGGGACTGCCAAGTTTCTTTCAATAGTTCCATGCCTTGTGAAGCATGCCAAAGAGGCAAACAACATAAAACCTCTTTTGAAAACAAAAATGTTTTTCCATTGCCAAACCTTTAGAAGTATTACATTTACATTTATTTGGTCCATCTCAAGTACAAAGTCTAGCAGGAAAGAAGTATGGATTTGTCATAGTTGATGATTACATAAGAATGGCATGGGTATACTTCCTAGCCCACAAGGATGAGTCTGTGAAAGTATTCAAGATTTTATATAAGAAAATCCAAAATGAGAAAGGATTATGTATTGGTACAATAAGATTTGAAAATGAAGTTTTTGAAAAATTATGCTATGAGTCAAGCATTACTCACAGTTTTTTCTCCAAGAACACCTCAACAGAATGGTGTTGTGGAAAGGAAATACAAATCTCTACAAGAAATGGCCAGAATAATGATTTGTGAAAATAATCTTCCAAAATATTTCTGGGCAGAGGCTATGAGCACTTCTTGTTATATTCAAAATGGAATCCTTATCAAACCAATACTAAAAAAGAATCCTTATAAATTGTGAAAAGGAAGAAAACCTAACATATCATATTTTCACATTTTTGGTTGCACCTACTACATCCTTAACATAAAGGATCATCTTAAAAAATTTGATTCTAAGTGTGACAAAGGAATATTCATGGGGTACTCAACTATATTAAAGTCTTACAGAGTTTTTAATACAAGAACTTAGACCATTGAGGAATCAATGCATGTAAGGTTTGTTGATCTTTAAAAGATTGATAGGAGACTAGCAGATCTAGATCTTGATGATACAGGTGTGCAGCAGCAGGAATCTGAGGAAAATCAGCAAGAACCTGATCCTGCTCAATCTAAACTAGTAGAAGATGGAAATGGAAAATCTGAACAACAGCCATCAGTATCTGAACCAGAGAATCCTAGGGACTAGAAGTTTAAGGCTTATCACCCTTCAGACCTCATCATTGTACATCAAGCTACAAGAATAAGGACCAAATCCAAACTTCTCAACCAATCCACCATAGCTGTTGTTTCAGAACTAGAACCCAAATCTGTTACAAAAGCTTTGAAGGATACTGACTGGATCATTGCCATGCAAGAGGAATTAAACCAATTTAAAAGAAACAAGGTCTGCACCCTTGTACCAAGACCCAAAAACAAAGACATTATTAGAACTAAGTGGTTGTACAGAAATAAGCTTGATGAGGATGGCAAAGTTACCAGAAACAAAGCCAAACTTGTAGCATAAGGCTACAACCAACAAGAAGGTATTGATTTCACTAAAGTTTTTGCCCTTGTAGCCAGACTTGAGGCTATAGGGATACTTCTTTCATTTGATGCTTTTAAAGGAATTACATTATATCAGATGGATGTTAAGAGTGCTTTTCTAAATGGGTTTATTGAAGAAATTTATGTGAAACAGCCACCTGGTTTTGAAGATATATCTTTTCCAAACCATGTCTTTAAACTTAGTAAAGCATTGTATGGTCTAAAATAAGCTCTTAGAGCTTGGTACAATAGACTCGGTACCTTTTTTATTTCAAAAGGTTTTACTAGAGGAAAAGTAGTTACAACCTTGTTCAGAAAAAACTCTCACAAAAACTTTATGATTATGCAAATTTATGTGGATGACATTGTTTTTGGCGCTACTAATGTAAGTCTATACAAAGAATTTTTTGAAATGATGCAAGCCGAGTTTGAAATAAGTATGATGGGAGAACTCAAATTTTTCCTAGGCTTGCACATTAAACATACTAATGATAGTATTTTTATCCATCAACAGAAGTACACTAAGGAGTTGCTTAAAAAGTTTTAGATGGTTGATGTTAAGCCAATGAGCACTCTTATGCATCCAAATTGCATAATCAATAAAGATAAGTCTGGTACACTAGTGGATCAGACCTTATACAGAGGAATGATTGGCTCACTTCTATATCTCACATTCAGCAGACCGGATATAATGTTTAGTGTTTACATGTGTGCAAGATATCAGTCAGATCCTAAGGAATCACACTTGTCTGCAATGAAGAGGATTTTGAGGTATCTTGTAAGTACCATTAACCTTGGGCTGTTCTACAAAAGAAAAGACTTTTTCTCTTTATCAGGATATTGTGATGCAGATTTTACAGGAGATAAAGTTGATAAGAAAAGCACAAGTGGTGGATGCCACTTTCTTGGCAAAAGTCTGATATCATGGGGAAGCAAAAAGTGAAACTCAACTGCTCTTTCAACAGCAGAGGTTAAGTACATGTCTATAGCAAGTTGTTGTTCTCAACTTCTTTGGATAAAGTATCAGCTTGAGGATTATTAAATCAAGTAAAAGGAGATCCATGTGTGCTGTGACAACACAAGTGCAATAAATCTCTCCAAGAATCCTATTCAGTACTCCAAAGCCAAACACGTAGAGGTGAAGTACTACTTCATCAAAGACTATATACAAAAGGGGATTTTGGACATGAAATTTGTGGACATAGACCATTAGTGGGAAGACATCTTTACAAAGCCTTTGGCTGAGGCCAGCTTTGCTTTTATCAAGTACAATTTAAATTTAAAAAATATTACTTGAACATGTTTACTCTGTATGTAAACTTCTTTTATATGAATAAGTCTGATTGTTTGCATGAAAGGTCTGGGTCTGATAATGTATGCTTAGTTGCTTGATATGTCTAAACTTATAAATGTCTACTTCTATTTATTTCTAAAAGGTAAAGGTTAAAAATCTTTTGGGATTTATGTTAACTGAAAGGTTTTCACATTTTATTGTCATTAACTTTAAAACGTACCACGTAGCAGAAGTTAATATCTTTTTGTGTAACTATCACCTGAACTGTTTTCTCTCTCTTCTCAAAGTGAACAGTTATTTTCCCTTTTAAATATATGTATTTTCACTTCATTTCCCTCCTTGCAAAACCTCTTTAGTTTTTTTTTCTTAAATCACTTTATCTCTCATTGTGCTAAAACCCTTTCTAAAACCCTAAACCTTTCATCTTCCTATCCTCTCTCAAACATCTGCCATGCCACCAAAGCTTTCTATTGTAGACATTATGGAGTTCTTCTTCTTCCACCCCAAACAATACAAGCTTGATGGAAGAGATGTCACTATTGAAATAAAAGGAATTGGTTAGATCTAATTCTATATGGATAGGGAGCCCTTCTCCCCTTCACTGGTTCTGGAGTTCTGGAACAGTGTATCTATGGATAAGTCCAAGTTCATCATCCTTGGGAGTCTCAAAGGAAAAGCCATTGAGATTTTTGAAGACGTCATCACAACAGTGTGTGGATGCCCAACCATTAGAAACGTCTATACAAATGACTTTAAGTTTGAAGTTATTTTTTCTTTGGATGTAAACAAGTTATTGTATGGAAAGTCACACCCAGCCAAATTGGTGTCTGGTAACCTCTTTCCTAAAGTGAAGATGCTTTATCTCCTCATGAAGCAAGTTTTCTGCCCTAGGAAAAGCACGAAGAATACGGTCACAAAGCTTGACAGATTTTACATGTACCACATATGGGTGAAAAAGAAAGTCAACCTACCAAATATCATCATGACATATCAGATATCTTTAGTAGGGAAGAAGCAAAACAAAATTCCCTACCCTACTATTTTGATAAAGGTGTTTGTATTGGAGAATGTGCAAACTCAAACTATTGGTGACCTGATTTAGTCCTTCTCTTTGGTGAGCAAGCTTCCCACCTTCTCACCCTTGTTGGACCAGACCTTGGAAAGGTCTACCCCTACTTTAGCCTCCAAGAAAAGGTCTACCCCTACAAACATGAAGTAGAAGAAGAAGTCTGGACCTACTCATGAGCCAGCCAAGCCAACTTTTAAAAGAAAACATGGAAGAGTTAAGATATCTACTTTAAAGAAAGTAAAAAAGCTCATTTTGGATGAGTTTGATAAGTTAGACTCACCCCTTAAGGCCAAACTAGAGTCAATGGCTCCTCTTCCCTCTTCCAAGAAAATAGAGCCAATTTTTGAAGGCACAAAAACAGTTGCTAAATAATCAAATTTCTGCTATGGCAACCCTCTTAGCCAGTTACAAAGGAAGGCTATGGATCAGTAGCAGAAGAAGGCACCTCCTCCTCAACAGAATAGGTCATTTATTCTTTCCCTAGAAGAAAGTAAGCAATTCATTTGTGTTTTTCTTACTTTACACCCTCTAGTGTCTGTTCAAGGTTGGACAGGTAAGGTCTGGCAAGTGAAATATCAAGAGATAAGAACCTCTTATCTTAATGACATGAGGGCTTATAAGGAAAAATTGCTGAAGTCTGGTGGCTATCCAAGCTACGTTGAATACATCAAGTTTATTGAAGGTCATCTGAAACACTTTCTTGAGATTGACACTCAGAGTTGGAACCACATAGATTTGATCAATAGATTTTATGAAGTCGTGCTAAATTTAACAATGATGCAAATGCTTTCATAAGTAAAATGGTGGAAAATGCAGGAAAAGGATGAGTCTAGTCAGAAACGAGCAAGGTCTGATGTTGTTGGCACCCCTTCTCCTTAACCAGAGTTCACCTCTCCAACTTGTCCAGACCAGACCTCTCAACCTCAACCTGATCAACCTTTCCAACCTAATCAGACCACACCTCAACCATCTCAAGAACTTGGCTCTACAACTTTAGTTTCAACACCCGCTTCTCCCAGGTATCTACGAATCTGCCTATCCAGACCTTATACCAGACCTTTCAACCCCTACCTCTTACACTTGTTACCCCTGGCCTACCTCTTTTTAAACTCATCAGACCAGCCTTAGATAAAGAGGAATTAGGATACCATCACCCCTTCAACCTAGCCATTGTTAAAGCCCTTAGATTTGACATTAAGAAAGTCAACATTCTTCCCTAAACTCCTTATTTTCCCTCACTTATGCCCTTTGACCAAGTCATGCTCAGCCCCTACCTCACCTCAGCATCAGACATTACTATGTTTTATGCTCTTAAGGTTGAAAAAACCAGAGTCGTGATTAATATGAAGTAAGGGAAACAATATCATAAGCTTTATGCAGTTGTTTCTCCCAAAAAGAAGATTCTGATTGCACCAGATCGTTTAAATTCAAAAGCTGTGAAGATTAAGAAAGGTAGTCTGAAGAAGCCTTTGCCTCTAAATTCAAAGTATTATAAAGGAGATCTCAGACCCCGTGAGCTCTCTGAGGAATCTCTAAAGAGAATTCTTTCAGCTCCTAATCTAACAAAAGATCATGTTTATGCTCTTTGGTGTCATTATCTTTGGATGATTCGAGAAAAAGGCTCCTGCTCTAAGGCTCCTAATCAGCCTCTCTTCTTTTATCAACCCTCTGTTATCTTCATTCAATCCTCAAAGATCTTTGTCTTCCAAACCCATTACCTGCTTATAATTTTAACTGCTGCCTCCCTCCTAATCATATCTACCCCAGCCCGTGGTTTAGCCTTTCCACCTCTATGATGATCCTTCTCTTTGTTGATAACAAAAGGGGAAGTATAATAGAAGTCTTTTATTGGGTATATAGTCTTAGGTGGAGTATGAGTATTAGCATTAGTCTTTAATAATGTTAATGTTTTGGATTAATAATGCTCTGTATTGACTCTTTTTGATAAATAAATGAAGTTTGCTTTTGCTCTAATAATGATTTTGTTATGATATTTTAGATAAATATGCTTTAAGTTTCCATGCTCTAATCACATAATTCTTATTTAAGAAGAAAATCATGCTCTGATATGCTTACATGCTTTGCTCTACTACATGACTTAATAAGAGTTGTTCTGATCTTTGAAAAGTATGACTGGAAAATATTTTAAAGTTCTAATCTTCCTAAAGCATAAGCTCTGATCTTCTCTCTAAATGTTTTGATACATGATTTCCTTTAAAAATCAATCACTCTGGTACATGATGTTTTATATGAATGCTCTGATATGTGATTGAATCTGAATATCTCATGAATATATACTCTGATGATATATGAGTTTTGGTAATATTACTTTAATGTTATCTTGTTACAATATCCTTTGGTTAATTTGCTCTGATTATCTTGGACTTCATTTAAATAAAAGACTTGATGTTTGCTATCAACAAATAAGGGGAGATTGTTGAAACCAAGTCTGGTTTGAAAAATAACTTTGGCAATAACCATTGACAAGATCTCAAGTTACATTAATATAACCAAACCCCAAGATTTATTAATAACACACATCAAGGCATTTAAATTAAATGAAGTCTGCCCATTTGTGATCTAACCTGTTTAAATTAAGTGTTTCAGGAAACAAATTCTAAGTACACACATTAGAAAAGAAAATGTGAGTCAAACAGAACAAAAGTATAATTCAAGAAAAGTCTGATTCTAGACTTTGTTCAAAAAGAGTCTAATTCAAGAACTTTTAGACCTTTGGACCACCAATTAGACCTTAAATTTTTGAAGCAACAAAATTATACAACAAGAAAGTTACTTCAAGTACTCATCATACAACATTCAGAATTCCTCTTTTATGATGCTTCAAGTCAAGCTCCTATCAAAGATAACTGTGCTTATCATCAAAGAAGATAAGAGACAAAATAGTGATTCAACCAAAACTCACTTGCAAAGAAATCAATGTAGCTACCCTATGTATTTCAGAAAAGTTGATTACAATCAGCTCTTATGTCAGGAGGTTATAGAAGATCATCAGCAATATGTTATGCGCATTAATCAGAAGAAGAAAGCCAACAACTGATCTTTGTGCTCTGAAGATTTCAAGGAACTCCTTTTTCATGCAACCTTTAAAGTTCCTTTATACCATACCTTTGAGCACCTTTTCATCTTCTCAAGGTCTGGTGCTTATAATCAAGCAAAACTCCTTCAAAGGATTTTCAATAGCTATATCTCCTCACCAGCTTATCAGACGGTCATCTCGAGTGGCCTATATATTCAAAGATATTTAAATTCAAAAGAAAAAGAAGATAACGTAAGAAGAACCTCTGTGATCTTAAAGAAAAGCTCTTACAATCTCTTTGTAGTTTTCTTAGACAAAGGCCTTCTTTCTTGTTCTGATATTTAGCAGACCTTGGTCCTTTTGTCTATCTTACTTAGTGTATCAGCTCATTCTTTGTAGTTCTTTTAATACACTAAGTTCTCAGAAACTCCCACAATCTATTTTTTCAAACTTGTTGTTATATAAAAGTCTTGTGTGTTGCCAGCCTTTAGTTTCAGTGGGAAACAGTTTGTGACCTGAAAATGATTTTGAAAGAATACTTGGGTTTGAGCCAGGAGTGACTTGTAAGAATGCTTGGGTTTAAGTCAGAGGTGGCTGAAGTCAAGAATACTTATAACACAAGTCTTGTGCTGTTATTGTAAAGGAGATTTTACAATAGTGGAAATCCTTCAAGTTGGAAGGGACTGGACGTAACTTCTATGTTAGAAATGAACTAGTATAAATTCCTTGTGTTCATGCTTCTCTTTCCTTGCTCTTAACAAGTCTGATTGCCCGCGCTCTAAAATTTCAATTTCTGTAAAAGAGTCTAAGACTTATTTAACCCTCCCTTCTAAGTCTAACTCTAAACCATTGTAGTGTAGTTTTGATCAACTACCTCATTCTTAATAAGTCAAAACAATTGTATGATTGTTAGTCTAACTATTGAATTATGATTATATATAGTGTAGATTGTCTATGTCAAATTTTATTAAAATAAAATAATGATATGAATATTGTCATGTTACCGTGTAAACGGTTAGAGAATTAGACGTGGTTGATAAAAAATAAGGAGGCTAACTTTAATAAGTACCACTCTCAAGTACCAACAAAAAAAGGTTAGTTTTTTTGGAAAGAGAAACAAAACACTAGCCATCTTGTCTTCTCTTCCATATAGAAGGTTTTTGTACTCACTTTAGGAGATTTTTTTTCTTTTTCGCTTGTTTTGTGTGTTTTTGTTTCCCTTCTCTCATTTTAGAAGGAGTTTGTTTTCTTCTATTTGTTTATCTTCACCATCTCCATCTACCTACACCATTGTTGAACATCATCCACCCCTGTTATCGTTAAATATCACATACCTCCATCATTGTATTATACACGTGTCTCCATCCTTGTGTTCCATGAAACCCACCTCCACCACCATTTTTGCTGCTCGAATCCCCTTGTTTCATGATATTGTTCTATTTTTCCATTTTGTTTGACTTTAAACTTCATATGGTTTTCCTTTTTCTCTTCTCATACTATACGTTTGTGCTTTTAAGTTAGGTATTAATAGATTCTGTAATGTCCTTGCCGCTTTTCAGGAATGAACGACTCTCCCCACAAACCAACACGAGACTTTTCTAGTGTGCTTTGTCCTCAATCACACACATCCTGAGAACTTCCCAGGAGGTCACCCATCTTAAAATTTCTCTAAGTTAAACACGCTTAACCTTGGAGTCCTTAAGTGATGGGTCACCGAAAAGGTAAATGCGTTTGTTGGTATAGGTAGTACAAATTAATTTCTTTAAACTATACAGTCTTTGGATCCCTCTCATTTTAGTATGTATTCAGTTCATTCATATGTCCCTCCCATTAGAAGCCTTCCAGGAGTCGATCCGTGTCCGTGCCTATACACCGACGATCACTCCCCGCCCTCAACAGTGCCCGGGATGTCATATTCCCCGTTGTAAGCCTGCCAGGAGCCATTCTTTGTCTGTGCCCACGCACCGACGATCACTCCCCGCCCTCAAAAGTATCAGGATGTCACATATTCAATATAGCTAAAAAGGAAAAAAATTAGATGAGGCATATTATGAAAAAATAAAAGTTAAAGCTTTATTGTTGTTGGGTTGGCAAATCAAATCTTTTCAAAGTTGCTTTCATGAATTGTTACCATGCTTGCGATTTTAGCTAGAGAATATAAATTGGCTAAGTTTGTTTCCATGTTGTTTTAGCTCGAAGAATATGAGATTGCCTGAAGTTTTATGTCGATATGTATAAAATTACGTATCACTCTCTTGTAAGTGTCATTTAGCTACCTTAGGATTTTTGAACAAAGTTCTATTGACAAAAAAATAACAAAGGATGTTACTTTATTTTTTTCCATATATTGTAAATTATTTGTTCTTGTTCCTAATTTATTTATTTTTATTAAAAAGTTCTCTCTCAAAACATAAAAGACTTAAATATATTTTCGATCCTATAAAATAAGGGTCTTTTAAGCTCTGTATTATTTTTTCTTTTGCATCCCCCTTTATTAAATATTTTGTTTTTAGTCTATACTTTAAACTTAAATTTTTTAATTATTTATATGAGTAACTAAATTACACATTGGCTTATTCTGATGGTACATGTCTAACTGATTGTTAACACATGACTTTGATAGGTTAAAATACAATTTATAGTAGTTGAAATTATTTTAAAAATTTTCAAAAACAATATAAATGTTGAGAATGATTGTAATAAAATATTTTATTTTTTATTAGAGCTATTAGATAACAGTCTATTAGATATGTCAGAACCATCTGAATAAGCCAACAGGTAATTTAGTAACTCATATCAATTATTAACAAATTCAAGTTTAAAGTAAAGACTAAAAATTAAGTATTCAATATAAGAAGAATGCAAAAGAAAAAAATATTTTATAAAGACTTAAAGCCCAAAATCCTTATTTTATAGGGTTCAAAAACCTATTTAAGTTTATATAAAATAAATAAATGTTATTATTACACTTTTTAACTCATTCATTTTTAAATGTTTTTAAAGAAATTATGTAACATCCTATTTTTAGAAATTTAACTATATTTGTGTGTTTGCTCCAGTCTCAGATAATTTAGGGTTATTGTAGAGTTTTTTGGATATTTTTTGAAATTTAATAGCAAAAATAGAGTTTTAAATTCTGGTTGGAGGGATATCCCTTGAAATTTATTTTGGCCTTTTCGTAAATTCAACCATATCCTAAATGTACTAGTTACCTGTCTTAGTTTAATTTAAAGCCTAAAATATATCTTTTCTCTTTAACCTCTTAAAACATTCTTCACTCACTTCACTCCCACTCCCACTCTCATTCTCATCAGCCTCTTACTCTAACACCAACACCTTCTCTCTTCTCCATCACAAACACATAATTTCTCTTCTCTTTTCATTTCTCACAACACCATATCACTCTCATCACTTCACCATCTTCTTCATTTCACCCTAAGGCAAGGAGAAGCTCTTTTTATTTCTCTTATCTCTTCCTCCACATGTAAGAGTGAAAAGGGAAAAAGCTTTCTCTACATTCCACTTCTTAACCTAGGTATGGTTCTAGAACTCATTTGGTATCTTGCTCTCTTTCTTGAATCAAACCTTAATTTCCTCAAATTCATGTTTGTAGATGTGTTATTTTCTTGTTGGTATTGTAGAAAAGAGCCTAACCGTATATTTTAGTTTTTTGTTTGGTAAGTTGAAGCTTACAAAATGCTATTTCCCTTCAATGCATTGCATTTCTTGTGTTCTTGAGTTTCTAGATAGTTAGAAGTTTGTTAATTGATAAGGTCATGGCTTAGTTTGATAACTATGTGAAACTGGATGTTGTTTGTAGATTAGAGCTAGAACCAGGGGGAAACTCATAATACTTGATTGATTATCTTTTTTGAGGTAACAAAGAAGAGATGATGTTACGAATAAATAGAGAATAAGTAGAACTACATTTTTGGCTTAGAATGTATTTGATTGTATAATTATGATAGTTATCATTATTTGAATCTCATAAGGTATGTAAATTGGTGAAATGGATAAATATGTGCATTGAAATATGAATTGGATAATGGATTGATATTTTACGGTATGTTAAAGTAGGATTGCATGTTTGATGGTGGAAGTGATGATAGTTATTATTAGTTAAATGTTAGGATGTTGTTTGGTTATAATCATTGGTAAGTTGAATGGAGATGTGTGTTGAAAGCATGAACTGGATAAAGCAACTGATGATATATGGTATATTACATGATGAAGGAAATGGTGTTCAATTATCTTGCTTTGAAATTTGCATAACTATGGAGGAAAATTAAGTATGGATATGGTGATGGTTTATAGCTAAAGGGAAGCAATTAGTGTTTCTTTTCAAACTAGATTATGGAACTATTTTGTGTGCCTTGATTCTATATGATGGAACTCATTTTATGGTTATGTGCATTCAGTGTAGTTGTATGCAGGTAGTGGATGATAATTGATAGGGTGTGGTGTTGTCATCTTAGCTTTAGGATTGGTTTATGTTATGTTATACATGTGGTAGCTTTGGATTCTCCCAATTTTGAGTATTTTGTCATTTTTGTTCACTCATGCTAGTTTTAGCATAAAGTAATCGATTACTGCAACCAGAGTAATCGATTACTGCAACTAGAGTAATCAATTACTCAATCTCTATTTGTTGAAGTTGGTTTTAGTTCATTAGTAATTATCCCAAACATGGTAATTGATTACTGAATGAGTGGTAATCGATTACTGTGGTTATGGTAATCGATTACTCAATCCCTATTTGTTGAATAATCGATTACCCCAAGCTTGGTAATCAATTACTTAGCCTTGAATTGCTTAAAATCACTTTTCTAACCCTTTGTAAGCCTTTATGGATAAAACATGGTTTGATGGTTCTTATTAATTCAAAAGAAGACGTGGTCAAGTATTTTATTGATGAAGGATGAGATGGTGATATGAAAATGAGATGATTTATATATATTGGGTTGATATGTGTATCCCCTTTCGAATGGTGAATAGCCATGTTGAATAATCGATTACCCCAAGCTTGGTAATCAATTACTTAGCCTTCAATTGCTTAAAATTACTTTTCTAACCCTTTGTAAGCCTTTATGGATGAGATGTGGTTTGATGGTTCTTATTAATTCAAAAGAAGATGTGGTCAAGTATTTTGTCGATGAAGGATAAGATGGTGATATGAAAATGAGATGATTTATATATATATTGGGTTGATATGTGTATCCCCTTACGAATGGTGAATAGCCATGTAGCTGTGTGAGAGCTAAAACATAACACATGAGATATATAGATAATTAGTATGTCATGCATCATATACATGAACAATGTATCTTGGGATGTAAAAGTCCCTTGATTATCAGCCTAGTGGGGGTGGTTCTATGATGAGTAAAAACCCTACGAGTATGATCTTGATGATCCTGTTCTAGAGCTGATCTGCAATATATACATATATTTGCATTATAGTGGATGACAATGTTGAAAAGGGCACTTCAATTCGATATCGATAAAATAAATTATGATTATGATAATCATTACACTATAGTAATTACCCACTAGTTAGAATAGATCAATCATGACATCATTGGCTAAAGTGAAATAATGTTTAAATGAATCAACATTGTTTGACATATGCATAGCATACATGTTCCTTATGATTGTGTTTGTGTGTAAATCTATTTTATTATATATTTATTATATGCATAATCTCACTCATTTCTACTTATTGTTTAGTGCATTTGAAATAAGATGATGCTTGGTGTGGTTATTAGTAGTGCAAGGGAGCATACATGTTTTTATAATTATGTATATATTTGTAGCTTTTAATAGTCTCCCTAGACTAAGGTTAGTTTAACAATTTAGCCTATATTAATATATGTGGTTGATCAGAAAGTTTGTATGTATAGGCTCATTATAAATATACTTAGGAGTAGCTTGAGCTTGCTATGTTGGAATGTTGACTTGATAGTTAGAGTTGTGATTGAAATATACGTTATGGTGCTTAATATGCATATGCATATGATATGTATAGCATGTTGAATGGCAATAAGCTAGAGAGCTTGTGATGCTCAGAGTAGTGTTAAAAACACATTAATGCTATATTTGATCTTGGCATGACATAGATGATTACAAGTTTAGTTTGGTTGTTAGCTTGAAAATAAGCTTACAAGAATGTTTGGAAGGATGTGGAATGATTTAATCCATTTTGTTCATTTTTATAAAAAAGTAATGCATGCATGGTAATAGCCAAAAGTTTGGTAAATGCGATGAACTCTATATAGGGGTGGCAAAACGGACCTACGGGCCGGGTCAGAATAAGAAAACGGGCCAAAAATATTGGCCCGACCCATTTTGTATGTGGCCCGCGGGCCTAAACGGGGCAAAACGGGCCAACCTGTTTTTTAAATAAAATTATACAAACTATTTTTTATTTTAAATTTAAACTATTTTTAAATATCTTTTAAGAAAAATTAGAAATAAAAATTAGATTTCACATTTCCAAAGCAAAGTTTTTATAATTAGTCCAATTTATTTTATTAAATGGAAACAATAAATAGTCATCAAAATTAATTCCTTATCAAATAATCAAAATTATAACCAACCAAATATTAATATTATATATAATATATTAAAATATATTTTAATAAAGGCCCGTTGGGCCGGGCCGGGCTAGCTCGTGACAGGCTCATTTTTTGACGGGTCAAAACGGGCCGGGCCTATCCGGGAAAACAGGCCTCAAAGGTTGGCCCGGCCCGTTTTAACGAGCCAGCCCGTAGGCCCAGCCCATATTGCCATCTCTAACTCTATGTCTATGCAGTTGATGATTACTCTTTGACTCAAAAATTAATTTAGAATTGCTTATGTATATCTTTACATGACCTTGAAGCTTAGATCATGAATTTTGAAGTGATTGTCCTAAAAGGAAAAAAATTATCCCAATTTTCCTTACATTTTGAACAATTACCTTGGGATTTGTAATATGAGTTTGTGTTATAAAATTAAACACAATAAATGTGAAATTTTAAAAAACTAAAGAAAAGTAATCAAAATGTAAGCATGAGGATGATGTAAAAGTAATATTTTATTGAGAATTATCAATCAATATTCATTATTTATTTGTTCATTTAGGACATCAATAACATTATTAGATAAATATTAATAGAGATGTTTAAATGAGCTAAATCGGTTGAGTGGTAAGTTGACATATTGTGGCAAATAAAAAGTTCAAACTCTATCACTGTCACTCCCTACCCTCTTCCCTTACTATTCTAACTAGACCAAAAAATATCCATCAAGTTAGGATTATTCTAATAAAAATAACCTACATTTATGTAAAATAATTCTAAATGGGATTTTGAAGAGTCATGTATGACCAAATACAATGAATTTGAGGGGAAAACTATAATAAAATATAGTTAAATGGGGAATAATGGTTCGAGCATGATAAAAAGAAATCAAAAGTGTCAAAATTTTAAAGAGTCGCACAATGACCAAATACAACAAATATGGGAGAGAACATCATTTAATTCAAAGATTTTAAACCATAAATTAAGCAATATACCATTTAAGGATAGCATATATTTTGCCAATTGAAAATGTTGTCATAGTGGTAGTCTCATATGTCTTCTTGTTGAAAGATTATAGGTTTGATTCTTGAAATGGCATGTTTTGCAATTTTGATTTTAAATTGAAGTGTGTTATGGTAAAATGCATGAAAACGTAACATGTGTCTCCATTGGGGGTTGCATTGTAAATATTATAGATTATAGATAAATATAATACACTTTTTAATAATATAGGATAACTTTTCTCGTTCCAATAACATATTACTAAAATGAGTGTGTATTATTAAATATATTTTAAATATAAATGAAACATATGTTTGATAAAATATAAATTCATATTATTTACTTAAAATATTATTGATCCGGTCTGGATACCGGACCCCCATGTTATGACGTCAGAATGACCTCTAAAGAGGGAAACCGGTGTCATAGTTCAGACGATGCCACACCGGATATCCGTTGTACCTCCATCCGTTCTTATTCCATCAGACGTTCTATTCATCCTCGCTACCACGGATGCTTCATTCGTCCTCATTTCACGTCGATAGCCGTTTACTTCAGGGTCACTGTGAGATAAGAGTTCCATATAGCTTATCAGCGAAGATACCCTGTATAGCGGAATGTGTCAATGTCAATTACCTCAGAGAGTAAGTACATGTGTCAGCAAAATATGCGGAAAGGTGATTGTCCTCCATCCTTATCACAGGATCTTACTCTGATAATTGACCTACCCCTCTGACACACTCTAAGTACTGAGCCACTTTGATTGACACACTTCACACGTTATCAGAGCCAATGGGCCCACTTGCATCCAACGATTCATTTCCTAGTTCAACTATAAATAGCATGATCTAACACATGCAAGGTTACGTTATCTTAACTCACTTTTTTGCTATTGCATTGCTTGAGTATTCACTGAGTTCATTCACTCTTCTAACTTGAGCGTCGGAGAATCTTTGCAGGTGGCACCACCTTTCGCCCCTTCTCAACGCGAAACGTTAGTGTGAAGGATCTCCAGGACAACAAGGCCGGTTTCTCCCACTGAGAGATCATATTATAACACCGGATACCCACTGTACCGGTGTCTAAACCCTAAAACACCTAAACTCTTGTGGCTGGTCCCACACCGGATCCTAGACCCCGGTTCAGACCAGTTCATTGGCACGCCCAGTGGGACCCGTTAGAGTTATTCCCACTTTTCGTAGAAGTTTGGTTGTCAGAATGGAAGGTGATGGACATGATTTCGTTGATGGTCATGTGGAGGACATGACCCACCAACAGACTGGGAGGAGACTCGTCTTTGAATCCCCTGTTACTAACACACGAAGGATGGTGCAAGTGCCAACCCTTGATCCTCGTGATGAGGTTATTAGGCAGCTCAGGGAGGAGTTGATGGAGTTGAAGCGTGAAAAGGGCAGAGCTGGGGACAGGGTAGCATCCCACGCAGAGGAGGCTCACCATGCATCAGTGAGGGAAAGATCTACAACCCTCCAATACTCAAAAATCCCTACGTATGAGGAGAGAGAGCAGACCCAAGACTCTGGTGATAGAGTCAGTACCAGGAGAAGGGTGCAAGCAATGGTGACTTCTGGTGTTTACAAACTCAGTGTTCCTTTCTCGAGGAGACTGATGAATATTTTCATCCCTAAGCACTTGCAGACGACTCAGCCACTGTCAATCGGCAAGTATAATGGAGAAACTGATCCCACTAAGCACCTGGATGCTTATGTCTATGAAGACGTCATGTGCAGGATGTTCCCAAGAACATTGACGGAGGAGGCTCTCAGCTGGTTCAAGAGTCTGCCTTCAGGATCCATAGATTCTTGGGAGGAAATGGCAGCTGCGTTTGAAAGCCATCTCATCATCTCCAGGGACATCCCAAGAACTTCTCACACCTTGGCCCAGATAAGGCAAGGAGAAACCGAAACTCTTAAGGAGTTTTTAAAGAGGTTCTACAAGGAGGCTGCTCTGGTCCCCAACCTCACGGAGGCCATACAGCTCCATATTGTAGTGGAAGTTTTGCAACCTAGATCCGCTTTTGCCCTATCTTTGGCAAAAAGCCCCCCAACAATCTTCGAGGAGTTTCAAAGGAAAGCTTCCAAGTACGTGGGTATAGAAATGCATCTGGAGGCTACAGCAGCTAGAATGAAGCCTCCAGTACCCTCTCAGCAGCCACGGAGGGAGAAGGAGAGGATGAGATCAGAGAAGCATACCTTCCGAGAGGACTTTGCAAGCGTTTGACCTCATCAACGAGATAGGCACGTCTCGTCTTTCAGTGACTATGCTCCTCTGAACGCCAGACATTCATAAATCATGAGGGAGGTTGGTTGGCCAATGCTCAGTGTTTTCAGCATAAGGAAGCCACCCCTAGTCAAAAGAATTGGTAACCCACGAAAATATTACGCCTTTCATGAATAAACTGGTCATCACACAGACGAGTGCAAGGCATTGAAAAATACTGTGGAGACTCTCATCAGAGAGGGAAAGCTAAAGCAATATTTGTTCAGAGAAAAATCCTTAGACGAGCCTGAAAGGATGGACAAGAGGGGGAGAGACCCAGATGATGAGGGTGACAATAGTCGTAACCCTGTTAGAAAGTTTACTGCTGCCGAAAAGCAGAAAGGAGTGGTGATCGCTGAAGGAGCCCAGCAGAACAATATGCCTCAGCAACAGAGGCAGGGCAGGCGTGAAGTGATTGAAATGATTGCTGTAGAATTTGCTAGAGGAGGAGCATCAATCACAGCCTGGAAAAATCACCACCGGATGATTTTGTCTGTCCAGGGCAAACCCAGAGATAACTGCCCTTTCAGGGACGGTGTGGCAGCCCCGATGGTGTCATTTACTGATGAGTACTTTGGCCCAACGATCCCAGGAGGAGACGACGCAGTGGTGATCATTGCTGTCATTGCCAACAAAGATATGAAGAGGATCCTCGTCGATCAGGGAAGTTCTTGCGATGTGATTTTTATAACTGTTTCAAAAGAATGGGTTTTTCTGATGCAGATTTACAGCCATACACGCAAGAGCTCACGGCTTTTAATGGGGCGAAGTAGCCTACCAAAAGGTATCTTGATACCCTCATTTCTTTTGAGGGTGAACCTGGCGCGAGAACGGTTAAGTCAAGAATTCTGGTGATCGACGTGGAATCCCCCTACAACGGGATTATAGGCCATCCTACCCTGAATACAATGGAAGCAATTGTGTCCACTCCTCACCTCTTGATCAAATTCATTGACAAGGACAACAGTGTGTCTTCCCTCCGCGATGATCAGGAGATGGCTCGGTACTGTTACAACCTGAGCCTCAACATGGTTAAATTGGAAGAATTCAATAAGAAGAGGAAGCTGAACGACGGAGGAACAGCGGCTGGGCCTGTCAGTCTAATTGACTTGGACCCCAGGACGGAATTGAAGATCGACCCTCTCAACCCCTCAAAGCCCACACCGGATGGTGGTTCCAGGGACGTCGTCTTAGGGGATTCCCCAGAGAAGGTCACGCACATTAATGATAACCTGGAGGCAGGCATGGAGCAGCGTTTGTTAGCTCTCTTACAGGAGTTTAAGGACCTTTTTGCATGGACTGCAGCAGACATGCCTGGGATGGACCCTGATTTCTGTTGCCACAAACTTGTTGTTTACCCAGAAACGAGACCGGTGGCCCAGAAGAAGAGGAGGTTGGGACCGAAGAAGCAGAAGGCAGCGTGTGAGCAAACAGAGGAACTGTTGAAGGCTGGTTTTATAAGGGAGATTCGTTATTCATCCTGGCTTTCCAACGTAGTGATGGTGCAGAAAGCTAATGGCAAGTAGAGGATGTGCACGGATTATGTGGACCTTAACTGGTATTGCCCCAAGGATCCATATCCTCTCCTAAATATTGATTGAATGGTAGATGACTCATCTAGTTATCAGTACCTCGGTTTCATGGATGCTTATTCTGGATACAATCAGATTCTGATGTGGGAAGGAGATCAAGAGAAAATGGCCTTTGTCAATGACCGGGGTGTCTTCTGTTACACCGTCATGCCATTTGGATTGAAGAACACTGGTGCTACTTATCAGCGCATGATCAATCAAGTATTTGAAGGAATGCACACTAAGCTGGCGGAAGTATATATCGATGATATCATTACAAAGACTCCCGCTGGAGGAGATCACATTGAAGATCTGCGCCAAGTGTTCACTAGGCTACGACAATACAATATGAGGCTAAATCCACTAAAATGCACCTTTACAGTTCCAGCGGGGAAGTTTCTGGGCTTCATGTTGACTCAACGGGGTATTGAGGCCAATCCTGGAAAATGTCGAGCCATATTGGATATGCAAAGTCCTAAGAATCTGAGGGAAGTGCAATCATTGAATGGGAAGGTAGCCGCTCTAGCTCGGTTCATGCCTAAGATGGCGCATAGATCTCTTCCTCTGTATAAGGCGTTGAAGAAACACAAGAATTTTGAATGGGGAGAGGAGCAGGAACAAGCTTTCCATCAGCTTAAGGCCGTGCTTTCAAGTCCAGCAATCTTGGTAAAGCCTGACCCTGGTGAGACTCTGATTTTATATTTGGCAATTTCTGATGAAGCCCTAGGCGTGGCTTTGGTTAAAGAAACTCCGGAGGGGCAGAAGCCGGTGTATTTTACCAGCAAGACGCTCCAGGGGGAAGAAGGAAGATATCAAAAGATTGAGAAGGCTGCTCTGGCAGTCGTGTGGGCTTCACGATGGTTGAGGCCATATTTTCATGCGCACCCAGTCCTTGTGAAAACAGATTTACCCCTCCGCTCAGTACTTAGCAAGCCAGATCTGGCTGGAAGGATGATTAAGTGGTCTATCGAGCTTTCTGAGTTCGAAATTTCTTATGAACCTCGAGGCACTATTAAAGCTCAAGTACTGGCAGATTTCGTGGTGGAAATGACAGGGTCGGATCCAGCCACACCTCGAGCGCATTGGACCATTTACGTTGATGGGTCGTCAAACAGTAAGGGTTGTGGAGCCGGTGTTGTAGTGAAGAGTGATGATGGTGTGCATTTGGAAATTTCCCTTCGGTTCAACTTTAAAACCTCCAATAATCAAGCTGAGTATGAGGCATGCCTGGCCGGCCTCCGAGCGGCGATTGACATCGGGGCGTCAGCAGTTACATTGTGTAGCGATTCACAGCTGGTGATTTCACAAATCCAAGGGGAATATCAGGTCAGAGAGCCACAACTTCAACTATACTTGAATTGTGTGAATGAGTTGAAGGGGAGGTTCGATGTTCTAGAATTCAAGCATGTGCCAAGAGAGGAAAACACCAGAGCGGATATCTTATCAAGGCTTGCAAGCACAAAACAGCCTGGCAGTACAACGACGGTAGTTCAAAGCACATTGACGACACCAAGCATCCCTCTGTTTCCCTCTTTGAACGCCATAATGGTCAATTATCCTTATGAGAACTCTTGGGTCATCCCTTACATCTGCTATCTGGCAGATGGACAGCTCCCTACTAATGAGAAGGAGAGGAGACGAATGAAAAGAGAACTGCCGTACTTCACCATGATTGATGGTGTTCTTTACAAAAGGGGATTCTCTGTCCCGTACCTCTTTTGTTTGAGAGAAGACGAGGTACAAGCAATGTTAGAGGAAGTACACGAGGGGCAGTGTGGGCACCATACTGGAGGTCGGAGCTTAATGAGAAAAATCCTCAGGGCTGGTTATTGGTGGCCCACGGTGAAGCAGGATTCAGCAGATTTTATGCAAAAGTGTGATGCTTGCCAAAGATTTTCCAACCTTCATCACACACCGGCCCAAGAACTCTCGTCATCCACTGTGCCCTGGCCGTTCTACCAATGGGGCCTTGATATCTTGGGTCTGTTCCCCACCACTCCAGGAGGTATCAAATATTTGATTGTGGGGGTAGACTACTTCACCAAGTGGATCGAGGCTGAGCCAGTAGTGCATATCATATCTGCTCAGATAAGGCTCTTTGTGTATGAAAATATCATAGCTCGATTTAGTGTTCCAGGACGAATCGTGATCGACAACGGCACCCAATTCACAGACAGAAAGTTTACTGACTTGCTCGAAGGACTGGGGATAGTCCAAATATTTTCATCTGTAGAGCACCCCCAGACGAACGGCCAGGCTGAGGTAGCTAATTGGGAGGTGCTGAAGGGGTTGAAGAAGCGTCTTGGAGAAGCGAAGAGGGGTTGGACTGATTAGTTATGCCATGTTTTATGGGCATACCGTACTACACCACACTCCTCCACTAATGAATCCCCATATCGGCTTACTTACGAGGTCGAGGCGATGATACCAGTAGAGTTACAAACCAGATCGGCCCGGGTGGAATATTTTTTATCAGAGGATAATGATGCCAATCTGGCATCAGTATTGGACATTCTTCACGAGTTAAGAGAGGGAGCATTTGTCAGAGACCAAGCGATAAAGGCTAAGGCAGCTCTCCGGTACAACAAGCGTGTCCAATACAGAGCATTCAACACCGGAGACCTTGTTTTGAGGAGGGCAAGTGTGGGTAATAAATTTGCTCATCAAGGGAAACTAGCACCAACATGGGAAGGCCCTTACAGAGTTGCTGAGGTAACAGGAAAGGGATCATACCGACTCGAGGAGCTCGATGGAACCCCAATTCACAATAAGTGGAACACTCAGAACTTACGTATTTATTACAGTTAGTTGGTAAGATGGCATGTACTCTTTTTCCTTACTTGAGTTTTTTCCCATTGGGTTTTCTCAAGAAAGTTTTAACGAGGCATGACCCCTGCTATGCTCCCTTTGTAATATCTATTCAACTTAATGAAAATGCAATTTACGACTCTATCAATCTTACTCTCTCATTTGTATGATGTGATTTATAGCTATAGGTTGTTCTTAAGCGAAGACCCCTCAGGACGGATGATCTCAACTACCCATCCTGTAGTTGACGATGTAACTCCTTGAGGGACGTTTGAAGACCCTCAGGACGGATGATCTCAATCACCTATTCTATGTATTGACGATGTAACTCCTCGAGGGGGAAATGGGTTGTAGGATTGAACCGAACCCCATCTGAAGGCCCGGATTGTAGGAATTAAATTGAACTCTGGGTACGGTTAGTAGGATCGAACCGAACACCGTCTGAAGGCTTGGATTGTAGGATTGCACCGAACTCCAAGTATGGTTAGTAGGATCGAACCGAACACCATGTGAAGGCTTGGGCGTAGTAAGTTGGTTCATCTTCAAAACCACGCTGAACCCCGAGTAACGGGCACAGTAGGTTCAGGATTAGCCCTGATCTGAACCCCGTGTTAAAGGCCCGGATTGTAGGAATTAAACCAAACTCTGGGTACGGTTAGTAGGATCGAACCGAACACCGTCTGAAGACTTGAGTTGTAGGACAAGACCGAACCTCAAGAGAAAGGTGTAGTTCACTAACCTTTTACAAAATCATACCGAAACCCACATGAAGGCTTAGAGAAAAGGGTTGTACCGAACTCCAAATAAAAGTTTCGTCCTCATTTTGGAAGCGCTCAGAATGGGGCGGTTGAACGCGAATATGGCCGTTCTATACCTCCGAGATCGGATGAACCTTTCTAATTTCCAGAAAGTTAAAGGTAACGTTTTGCAACGAACTCTCTTTTCCCAAAATACTTATACTTGGGGACAGGGCACACTTTAACTTATTTGTTGCTTCTTTGATTACCATTTTTGTTATCTTACTTCGAGTTGATAAACACGCTTTAAACAGCAATATAGCTAATCAGAGCAGATTTGTAAGATATTGAAAAGGTAAAGTATTGTGCATACGACTAAGTTATCCAGCAACTGTATATTTGACACAAATGATTGAGAAGAAGCAAAAACAAATCTTATTTTTGTGAAGAAAAATTTTATGAGTCTCAAAGTGTTGAAACTGGAGCTGATCCCAGTACACAGCTATAAATGAATGCATAAAATCAAGGAGCGGGTGGTTGATTCTCCGAGGTGGGCACTTCCGCTCTCTCCTCTTCAGCTCCCTCCGTTTGAGCCTTATCCGCTCCGGTCTCTGGGCCAGTTTGAGCACCTTCTTGTGTTTCACCTTCGGGGCCAGGTTTGGACAGTGCAGGTTCCATGCTTTGACCCTCCGGAAGTGGAAGCAGTTCATAAAGAGAGTTGCGAGGATCCTGGTACGAGCCATCCTTCTTCACTTCGACAGGTTTTCCCTCATGGAACTTATAAAACGGATCCAGTCAGTACAGATTAAGCTTCACTCCAGGGTTGTGGTAAAAAACTTGACGAAGTGCCAGGCCGAAGGATTCGTAAGCTACCTTCTTGCATATTTCCAAGGCTTTGGTAGCCTTGGCCTTAGCGGCAGATAATTTCTTCTGAAGCTTGGCAAAATCCTCCTCCGACGGCCCAATGCTCGTACTCCCCTTCCTCAGCTCTTCGATCTGGGCCTGCATCTCCTTCCGAAGGATCTCCCACTCCCCTTGGCTTTTATTGTGGTCGGCCTCCATTGTTTTGAGATCGTCAGCAAGCTTGGCCGATCTCTTCTTCTCTAATTGCAGCTCTTCCTCAAGGAGGGGGATGGACTTATTTTGTTGCTGAAGCTCATTGACTTGCCGTTCTAAAGCCTTGTTAGTGAAGTGAAGCTGGCTTATTTCTTCAGTCTTCTTTTGTAGCGTTTCCTTGGCCTTAGTCAATTCAGCCTGCACCCCTCTGTGAGTCTCAGCCTGCTTGGTTGCCCAGGCCTCCCTAACAGCGATATCGGCCTCGAGCTTCTCAACCTGTTCCATATAATCCGCCTTTTCGTTCAAGGAGCCCAAGAGGCCGGATAACTCATCCAGTTGCCAACGGCCGGCCTCGCAAGCACTTCGAACTTCAGCAGCGTCAAGAGAGGGGCGGAGGCAATATCTTGCTTTTGGAAGAGTGGCAGGCATGGACCCCTGGAACCAAAGGTATGGAGACAGGAAAGACTCTTTGGGGGGATCCATTGCAGGGAGAGGACCACTCCTCGAGTCCGGTTCAGACGTGGTCTATAAAGGAGGGGCGGTTGAGTCAGAGACAGGTTTCTTTCCCTTGTCCTTTTTTAACCCAGATTCCTCAAGGGTCTTTTGGCGCTTCTTTGCGGGGTCACCAGCGGGAGGCTTCTCCATGCCTGAAGACTTGACCAGACGCCTCTTTTTCTTCTTTTTCTCTGGGACGTCCTCTTCAGCACTCTACTCCGTAGCCTCGGTTTGTTTTTCAGGCTCCTCCTCATCAAGGAGAGGGACCTCGTCTCCCACTACGGAGGTCAGCGGAATGGTTGGAGCTTTGGTGGAATTCCTCTTGGCTTGAATTTCATTCTCCTCAGAGGAGGAGTCGTTATCAGCCAGCATAGTCCTCAGAGACAACATTTTGGGACAGGCTTTTTCAGTTTGTTCTGCAAAATAAGGAGAATTGAGTTAACACTTGGGAAGAAAAAAAATTAGAATGGAATAAATGCATAACATAACTACAGTTAAGAACGGGTATTACGGAGGTAGACGTTTTGGATATCGTCATTCCCCAAGAGGAGCCTGCTGGAGAATCCCTTGAGGGTCTTTGAGGCCGTCTGCATGGCACTCAATACCTCGACGGAGTGGGAGGAAAGCTCACTCTCCTCAGAATAGTAAGCACGGCTCAATAGCAAAAAATGCTCGTGCGACCAACTGAGAGAGAATTTAGTGAATCCTTCCTTGTTGAGCCAGAAGACCGGCTTGTTGGGTTGGATCTGAACCCGCGTGTAATAGTGTTTGAAGGAACGTCCGTCCACCTTGGCCGATTCGGTGTAGGACTTGAAGTTTATCACCCTTGAGTCACAACGGAGCGTTATGAACCCAAGGCCGCCCTTCTTGTTAGCACGGCGGACCACTTGGCAGTAATAAAACAGTTTGGCCACAGTGGCGTTGAAGTTGAAATGCTCTCCTAGAACTTCGAGAGCCCGTACCAGACCCCAGCCATTGGGATGCAGTTGAGTAGGAGCACAGTCAAGGAAGCGCAGGACGGCCATTTGAAACTCCGTCAGGGGGAAACGAACTCCCAAGTTTTGAAAGACGAAGTCGTACATGTATACCGACCTCTCGTCAGGGACACGGTGGCAGACCCTCTCAGTTGGAAGGGGGGCAAGGACGAGAAAGCGTCCCTTGTACTTCTTATCAGAATAAATTTTACAGTGGAGAGTAACCGAGCTGCCCTCTTCATTGGCATGATGAGAAGGGATTTCCAAGAATTCATCTTCGACCCAGCAGTACGGCCTCTCCCTGTTTAGCTTTTCCCAATTCAGCCGGTGTGCCACAACGTTGACACACCCTTCGGTAGTACACAGGATCATCGTTTTGCCGGACCCCGGAACTTCCATGGTACCTGATGCACGATGGAACGCGTACGTGTTGTGGTAGAAGGCAACATCGTCAGAGAGATAACCTTCGTTACTCGACCCTTCATCAAAGCAACTGGTAGCCCTCGAGTCAAGGGGATCCTCAGAACGGCGCCGACTCTCTGGCGCTCGTGAGGAAGAAGTTTCAACTCTCTCTGAGCGACGAGGCCTAGCCACAGGAAGATTCACTGGAATCCTTCCACCACGGTGGCTAGAGGGGGCACGAGAGCTCAAATTCCCCCTGTTTGAGGTACTAGCGTTGCCTGTTCTAGGGCGCATGGTTGAAGCAGAATGAATACATTGATATGGAGGTAAAGGACAAGGAGGTTACCTAAAGGAGAGAAGAACTTTGTGAAGAAGAAAAGCAGCAAAGAAATCTCCAGAGATTTAAGCAGAGGTTCACTAAGCTTGTTGACAGAGGTGAATTCCAAAACTCGTTAAGTGTCCCTTTTATAGGTAACGAAGAAGCACAGTGTTCTGCTGAAAGTCGTGACGTTTACTTCAAAACGCAACCTTTCGAATTCAAACGACTCCTTCGTTTCGTAATATTAAAGCGTGAAAGTGGAAACATTTCAGTAAATGTTTTTACGAAGTGGGCTCGCATAAGTTGAAATCTAGGCCCAATGAGCCCAATCGACGGTTACACTCTTGGGCAATGATGGTTCACGTGTTAAAAGGGGCATTTAATGTCCAATCATTTTAGATGCATTTAATGCATCCCAACCACTCCTCGAATACCAAGAGTCTTGATTTCAAAAAACTCTTGGGATTTCCCTCAATATGAGTCGCTGTCTGAATCCGTTATGGATAGCACAAGAAGAACGGTTACTCAGTTGGCAGAACGAATATCCAAGTTCCCCAGAAGGAATTTCTAGAACGTTCCACTGGCATCCAGACTTCTCAAAAGCTGTATAGCTCATATAAGCAACTCAACAGTCCCTCACATAAGCTAGGGGACAAATGATCTGGTCTGGATACCGGTCTCCCATGTTATGACGTCAGAATGACCTCTAAGGAGGGAAACCGGTGTCACAGTTCAGACGATGCCACACCGGATATCCGTTGTACCTCCATCCGCTCTCATTCCATCAGACGTTCTATTCATCCTCGCTACCACGGATGCTTTATTCATCCTCATTTCACGTCGATAGCCGTTTACTTCAGGGTCACTGTGAGATAAGAGTTCCATATAGCTTATCCGCGAAGATACCGTGCATAGCGGAATGTGTCAATGTCAATTACCTCAGAGAGTAAGTACATGTGTCAGCAAAATATGCGGAAAGATGATTGTCCTCCATCCTTATCACAAGATCGTACTCTGATAATTGACCTACCCCCCTGACACACTCTGAGTACTGAGCCACTTTGATTGACACACTTCACACGCTATCAGAGCCAATGGGCCCACTTGCATCCAACGATTCATTTCCTAGTTCAACTATAAATAGCATGATCTAACACATGCAAGGTTACATTGTCTTAACTCACTTTTTTGCTATTGCATTGCTTGAGTATTCACTGAGTTCATTCACTCTTCTAACTTGAGCATCGGAGAATCTTCGCAGGTGGCACCACCTTTCGCCCCTTCTCAACGCAAAACGTCGGTGTGAAGGATCTCCGGGACAACAAGGCCGGTTTCTCCCACTGAGAGATCGGATTATAACACCGGATACCCACTGTACCGGTGTCTAAACCCTAAAACACCTAAACTCTTGTGGCTGGTCCCACACCAGATCCTAGACCCCGGTTCAGACCAGTTCAATTATATTAAATTTATTTTAAAAGTATTTATTATATATTTTGAATTATACATTTATTAAATATTATTAAAAATATATTTTCAATAATATTTTTATAAAAATTTATTGAATATATTTATTTTAATATTTATTATTAAATAAATTTTTTAAAAATATATAATATAATGTGTTAACTGATATTAATTTTTAATAATATATTTATTAAACATATTTTAATAATATTTATCATTAAATAAATTTTTAGTTCTAAGAAGTTGAAGTTTGTTCTATGTTTTAGTTGCATCACCACAGCCAAAATTAAGTCTAGTTTTGAGGTAATTAAGGTTCATCGAACACAAATATTTTAAGAGAGGTAATGGAGGAAACACATGACAAAGAATATATTCAGTATGAAAAAAATGGAGACGTAAGATAAATAATATATATAGCTAGCTTATCACAGTAATAGATTTTCTTTTTGTTGAGTACTAGGGTGGTTAGAGTTTTAGTAAAATATGTTTTAAATCCCTTGATTTTAGTTATTATTTAGTTTTATTCCATGTAATTTTTATGCTCGTTAGTTTAAGTATATATGACGCATTATCAGTTTAATAACTTAGCACACTTCATCCTCGTTTGGGATAATTTGATGTTTTTTGAAATTAAAATGATATACTTTGAAAATTCAAAACTAAAACCTAAAATCAAATTTTATAGATTTGAAATGTAGTTTTTAAACTGCTTTAACAATACATTAAAAATTAATTAAATTTATTTACTTTCAACATGTTTTATTTTAAAATCACATTTAAAATGTAAAAACTCACCATCATTCTGAATAATTCACTAACAAAACAAAGTTTGGAGAACTAAAAACCTCTATTTCAAAAACTCGGAGCTAAAACTAATGAATAAATGTAAGGAGTAAACATTAAAAAAAACCATAATAACCTAACTTTCATTAAATTTCAAAAATTAAAAACTTATTTTACCAACAAAGATATATTAATAATTGAGGTTAATCTAATAACTAATTTTTATATTAATATATGACAAATTTCTTGTAAATTACAACCCTTTTGTGGAATCTTTTGTAAAGTACTAATATAATATACAAAATCATTTTATATGAAGTGTTACTTTATGTAACATCCCTAATATTTTAGTAAAATTTTGATTGGCAGAAAATATTAATAATTACCCTTGAGATTTATTTGAGATTTTGGGAATTATTATTAATATAAATACAATTATAAATAATTAAATATTGTAAAAATAAATAAATTTACTTGATTGACTAATTACAAAAGGTTAAATGAGGAGTGATTAGAAAGAGGTAAATTTAGAAGTTACTAAAGGGGGTAAAAAGTAAAAGTTTAATTAAAACTTTCAAAGAAAATATAAAAGAAATATGGAAAAAACCGTTTTGCCCCTGGGCTTAAAATAACCACATCTCATCTTCTTCTTCCTCATTTTCACGCCAACTTCTTCTTCTTCTCCCTCACCATTGCCGAATGCTTTGAGCTTCTAAAGGGAGGTCCGTTTTGCGTCAAAACTTCAAAGTAACCACGTTTTTGAGATCGTGGTGAGTACAATGGACCATTTAAATTGAGTTATCTCATCTCCTTCTCTTTCTCTCTCTAGCCGAATGGCCATGCATGGCGGAAGGAGGTCTTGTTTTTCGTTCCTCCAGTGCATGTGAGCTTGAAAACGATAATTGGAACAATGAGGGTAATATAACGTTAATGGGGTTTGCATTTCAACCTTCGTAGGTAGCTGTGAACACCTATTTCGGTCCGACCCAAATGGAAAAGACACCGGTCCCAAATGGAAATATAACCAGTCCAAATTCCAAAAGGGGGGAACACCTACTCCGCCCAACCGTCCTCACCTCAAGAGTCTGCCCAAACGTCCTCACCTCAAGAGTCCGCCCAACCGTCCTCACCTCAAGAGTCCGCCCAAACGTCCTCACCTCAAGAGTCCGCCTAAACGTCCTCACCTCAAGAGTCCGCCCAACCGTCCTCACCTCAAGAGTCCGCCCAAACGTCCTCACCTCAAGAGTCCGCCCAAACGTCCTCACCTCAACTCCGCCCAACCGTCCTCACCTCAAGAGTCCGTCCAACCGTCCTCACCTCAAGAGTCCGCCCAACCGTCCTCACCTCAACTCCGCCCAACCGTCCTCACCTCAACTCCGCCCAACCGTCCTCACCACAAGAGTCCGCCCAACGGTCCTCACCTCAAAACTCCGCCCAACCGTCCTCACCTCAAGAGTCCGCCCAACCGTCCTCACCTCAAGAGTCCGCCCAACCGTCCTCACCTCAACTCCGCCCAACCGTCCTCACCTCAAGAGTCCGCCCAACCGTCCTCACCTCGACTCCGCCCAACCGTCCTCACCTCAAGAGTCCGTCCAACCGTCCTCACCTCAACTCCGCCCAACCGTCCTCACCTCAGGAGTCCCTTAATGGCCGATGTCGCGGATCTGACAACAAAAAGACGAGTGAGTCCGGCCCAAGTAAGAAACGACGATCTCGTGGGAGGACTCAGATCAAAATAGGCACACCGGCTGGTAGTGAACCCAGACTAGGAGAAAGAACACCGCCCCTGTGATTACATTGAAAGGCTCAACCGATGTTAGACATAGGTAAAGGTTCTTAAGGTACAACATCGGATCAATGTGAGACTCCGTCCAACTGATATCTTTGCTAACCGATGTCACAGAATTGACAACGGATGGACGAGGTCGAAAGTTTGTGCATGATGACCTGGAATCGCACTCCCCAAAAATGGCAGACAGGGGGGGCGGAAGTGGACGATTAAAAAATGCCATGCTGAAATCCTGTCCCCCACGAACAGTTAATGGCCAGGCTTGCACACCACTACGCGTATGGGTGAGTGGGAATTCTGGCTGTCCCAAACCCTCAGCCTATGGCCTCAAGGCCCTATAAATACCCCAGCCAAAGAAGCTACGGGGGTGGCTTTGAGAGGAGAGACTAAATTCGAAGGAAGCTTTTTCTCAAAATTCTCTCTAATTTCTTTAAGACCTTCTGAAGATCCTCCTCCACTAGAAGCATATAACCTGTCATAATCACCAATATAAACCCCTTAGCTTTGGGGAAGCTTGGGAATTCTGAGTACTCAAAGCTGTTGCCCTGTCCATCGCCCCTACCCCGTACTCACACCTTCTCCACACAGAATCCTTCCTGTCCTAGTTCTTCGCTGCCTTGCCCTATTACTGTCTTCATTGCTCTTACACATCGTCTTTGCACCGTGCCTAGTAACTCACCTCGGATCAACTTCCCACGACACCGGTTGCGTCCTTCAGTTTTCAAGATTTGGATCTAACTCTGGTCCACTGTTCCTGTCAGCGTGTAAGTCTGAAACTGGCCAGACACCGTCACTGTGCTTGACTCCCCACACTGGTTCCGTGCCCATCACACCGGTTCCACTCTGTTTCTTTATCTCCTTTACTTTTAGTCTTTTTACTTTCCCGTGAGTTTGCTATTTGTTGGTTATGATTGTCTGTGTGTCATTTTTTTTTATCCTTTCCCCTAACAAGTACATCTAATAAAATAAGTGGTTTTGTAAAAAAAAAATAGTGTCGTACGGGAGCACTCCCGTCTACACAACCCTTTTAAGATCCGTGCACGTGCGAAGCACTTCGCCTTGTATGGATTCTTCATAAAAATGATTCCCATCAATATCTTCCTAATCTTTTCCTAAAAAAAACACTTAAAGAACTACGTGACCCTAATTTCTCAAAAGTTCGAGAATACGTAGGAGCGGGAAACAGTTCCTGTCGGGCCCACCTTTCTTTACTTAATTTTTAGAGTTCTTTTTTGTCTTGCCATCAAAAGGAGGAACGATATTAATTTGGACGAGACGTCCTGTTAATCTCATTTTTTTAATATCTCTTTAAAAAGGCGGAGCGAGATTAATTTGGACGAGACGTCCTGTTAATCTCATTTTTTTAATATCTCTTTAAAAAGGCGGAGCGAGATTAATTTGGACGAGACGTCCTGTTAATCTCATTTTTTTAATATCTCTTTAAAAAGGCGGAGCGAGATTAATTTGGACGAGACGTCCTGTTAATCTCATGTAAATATTTTGTGTTGATCTTTGTTTATATGTTTTTGTTTATTTTGTCGTTCCGTACATTTTTCTTTTTATGAAGAAGTTAAAATAATTATTGGGTTAATTATAATGCGCGCTATCAAATTGAGGTAACCGTTTTTTAACGGACAGTTGTGAGGTGCTAATACCTTCCTCACCTGTAATCAGACTCCCAAATCATGGAATTTCATTTTTATAACCAGTGCTTTAACAAATGGTTTTTTCCATTATTTTATCCTAAAAAATATTGGTGGCGACTCCCTGTTTATCATTTTAAAACCGTTTCGAGGGTCGGCCGCGCCGCCGCGATCCCAGTCGCGACAGATGGCGACTCCACTGGGGACTTAGAGAGTCAAGCCAGTCAATTTGATAGCGCGTGTTTTAATTTGCATATTAATTATTTAACTTCTTCCTTTATTTTATTCCCTTGTCAATGTTTAGTTTCTGTTTTGTTTGTATTCAATTATTTATGTTCTGTAAATATCTGTGTGATCATTGAACCCTAGGGTAGTCGACTTTATTTTGTTGCTCCGTGTTCGTTCTATGTGCAGGGTGAGTAAGGTACGGGTATTGAATGCCTCTTTCACACACTACACTCACAATTTGCACACACTTTTGAGTGGGACCCTATACCCGGGCCCAAATAAAACTTAAGATTAGGGGAGGTTGATAGCGGAGCCATTTGGGATGTACTTCCTGTCTGGTTACCGTGAGAATCTCAGCTAGAGTTCGACTTATTCATGGTGCTCACACTTAGTATACTTCTTACTATTTGTGATCAACATCATGAATAGGATCTTGGCTCTAGTGACCTTTAGAAGTTTTAGAACAAGCCACCTAATGCGAGGTATCACTGATAGATGAACCTTAGAACCATTACGAGACCTCCAGAAAAACCCACCTTAAGGCACGAAGGGGCAAACTTTACTTCTACCTTTTCTCATTCTCACTTTTCCTTCTAATCCAAAATAGAGGATTACTTGCCCGATTAGTGAATTACTTTTTTTCAAAAAATGACACTTTTAACTAGTGATTCTTTAGGGGGCAAATAGTTCTTTCTCTTTGTGCACAAGTCTTTGGGATTTGAGTTACGGACGTTTTGAATCAAAAAAAAAATCAAAAAAATCAAATTTTTATTGTCGATGATAAGAAAATCCGTAGCTCACATAACCCTTGATTTGACATAAGTTTTAGCAAGTTGTATTCCCCCCTAAATACAAAAATGTTTTCAAGAAATCACTAGGGGAGTATCGATTTGCAAAGCACGTCATTTCCCAATGGCTCTTTCGCTCCTTTCTTTCTATTCTCACCGGAGGCTATTCAGAGTTTAACGAATACCCTTGACCAAGATATGGAAATTAATGTGGGATCAAACCTTTAAGAGACGGATCATGGTTCCCCAAGCTAGAAATAGCTAAACTTGAGGCTCTTATTGCATTTCAGAATGAAGGGTTTTTCTGCCTTCACAACTATCCCGTATTAATTTCCATGTTTACCGTACCTAGTACTTTTGAACGATACGTTCTAAGGAATGGTTAAAGGATGTTTGTCAAGGTCTGTGATTGCTTCCCACGATATCCTCTTTCTTTCTATTTCCACCTAACATTTCTTTTTTCTTCTTCTTTCTTTTTTAAAAAAAAGCGACATCCACGTCACGGGTAGGCATCCTTACCAGACCCGGCTCCAAAAGAAACTCATGGCTGAGGCAGAAGCTGTTGAAGGAAACTTTAGAACCGAGTTCGATCAGCTGAAAGAGCGAGTCACAGAGTTAACTAAACTCTTAGAAAAGAAACTTACCGAAGGAGGCTCCTCTGCGGGTGTTGAGGATGCCCAACAGCAGCCTGCCACTGCGCCACCTCCCCTTGGTTCTGACCCAACAAGAACCCAACTCCCTAATACAATGACACCCCCTCTCACCATTCATGTCGGGAAACCTAACCCTGCCATTGAGGCCCAGCCATCTTACGGCCAGTCTTACGCACAGCATACATTTGTTGGTCTAGACGGCAACCCAGTACCTTTTCCACTTTATGACCTACCCCCGGGGTACTATCCCCCGCTCGCCAACCAACAAGACACCCACAACCAGCAAGTGGTAAATCCTCATGCTTCATACCCCACACAACCAAACATGCCACCACTCCACCAAACCCAAAACATGCAAACCCATGACCTACAAGCTCACCAGGCCCAAAACACACAGGTCCATGACCCACAAACCCACCAAATCCAAAACACACAAGCCCCGATGGCCCAACCAACCTACAACGCCCAAGCCCAAAATACACAAGCCCAGATAACCCAGCCGACTTATGCTGTGGCCCATCCTCAAGGCCCCTCACCAAATACAGGCCTAGTAAACCAGTCCCATGTGTTGCCTCCATACAACCAGTTACTCGGCTATCCGTATGGATACGGAACCCCCTATGGGACCAACCTCCAAGATACAACCCGCGCGGTCGCGGCTCCTCGAAGGGAAAGGATAGAGATCTTAGAAGAGCGTTTAAGAATGATGGAAGGCGCCGGAGGTTTTGGACTAATAGATGCTTCGGAACTATGTTTAGTCACAGATGTTGTTCTCCCACCCAAATTCAAGATGCCAGACTTTGACAAGTATCGGGGAATGACCTGTCCTAAGAATCATCTCACGATGTACTGTCGAAAGATGGCATCTTACTCTTCTAATGACCAACTATTGATCCACTGCTTCCAAGATAGTCTAGCAGGAGCTGCTCTTACATGGTATGCTCACCTTGATCGGAACCATATCCATTGTTGGAAGGACCTGGCTGATGCCTTCCTTAGACAATACAAGTATAACATGGATATGGCACCCAACAGGGTTCATTTACAAAATATGGTGAAGAGGGACAATGAAACGTTTAAGGAGTATGCCCAAAGATGGAGAGAAACAGCGGCGCAAGTTGATCCCCCATTGTTAGAAAAAGAAATAGTCGCAATGTTTATCGACACACTCCCATCACCTTTCTACGGCAAGATGATTGGTAGTGTTTCAACCAATTTCTCTGACATCGTGACTATTGGGGAAAGAGTGGAGAGTGGAATACGAACAGGTAAGATCACTCAGGGCTCATCTGGGGCAAACATGACGAGGAAGCCGGCACCTGGGAGAAGGGACGGAGAAACTAATTCCATCTCTTCTAATCAAAAGACGGTTCCACCGAGACCATTCACTCCTACCATGATTCAAGCTCCCAATCCTTATGTGGCCGCAGCTACTTATGGCCCGACAGCTCATACTCCTCACTTCCGCCCACCCATAGTAAGAGCTCCAATACCGCAACCCATGCCATACCATCACCCGCAGCAAGTAGCTTGACCACCCAACTATAATCAGAACCCAAGGAATCCCAACAACGAGCGCGCCTCTACACAGTTCGATCCAATTCCCATAACATATGCTGAACTTTTTCCAGTCCTCGTTGAGAGGGGAATGATAGCTCCATGCCCCATGAGGCCGTTGCAACCTCCTTACCCAAGGGGGTATGACCCGAACGCTCATTGTGATTACCATGCAGGGGCGCCAGGGCACTCCACAGAAAATTGCATGGCTTTGAAATATAAAGTGAGAGATTTGATCAAAGCCGAGTGGATTAGTTTTCAAGAAGGAAGCCCTAATGTGACCGTAAATCCCCTGCCTAATCATGAAGGTTCAGGAGTTAATGCCGTGGTGACAGAGGTTGGAAATGGTTTTTGATGATAATGCTGATTTGGGTGGCCGCTTGCCCACCGAGACGAGAGCTTAGTAGCTGAAAGGCTGTCAAATTCCCCACAATTTTAAATGGTTCACCAGATTAATTTATCATTTGCCTTAATGTCTTGTTTATCCCTCTTCTATGCCTAAGGCTTTGGGACTTTTCATGTAATAAAGGCGAAAAAAAAACTTGTTTTGCCAGTCAGTCAATAAATACGTGTCGAAGTTCAAAAAAAATTCTCATCCCTTTATCCTTGCTTTTGACTCATTCTCTTTAACTTGCTTTTCCTTTATTTTCTTTATTTTGCCATAATACACTAAATTGCAGATCCAAAAATGATCATCTTGAGACTAGAGAAATCACAATCCCGCTTCACGGTTTCAATTACTCAGTCGACTATGCCGATGAATGAGGTAGGGAAACCTACGAGCCACTATCCAAGTTTACAAGATTGTTAGAACAAGAGGATCAAGGTGGGTATACCCCTAAGTCAAGAACAATTGAAGGAATCACGGGGGCAACCTATCAGAAGGCATGGAATGACAATATGGGCAAGTCCCGAATTGGACAAGTGGTAGGCCAGTCATTTAAGGAAACCTCAACAGTTGAATAGGGGGAAATCGCTTATGTCTATAAATATAGACACAACTGAGGAAGACTTTGCCAAAAAAGAAAAAAAAAAGAAGAAAAAGAAAAAAAACAAATAATACAAAAAAAAATGAAAAAAATAGAGCCCAGCTCGAAATCCAATGCACATACCAAACAAGGAAAGTTGGTTACGTCCACATCATCAAGCAAGCTGTCATTTTCTGTATTGGGGAAATAAATGTCACTAGACCAAGAACCTATGTTCTTATCATCATCAACACCTCAAAAGGTACGCTATTCCTCATGCTCATGTAACCAAGGAAATAGTCTATCAGATTGAGTTATTGCATCATCAAAGGCATAAAAAACAAAAAAAGGGTGGCAAACAAAAAATGAAAAAAAATGAAAAATCAAAAAAATGAAATCAAAAAAGAAAAAGAAAAAGAAAAAGAAAAAAAAGGGCCAAAATGATGACTCAGAGTAATTCTCTCATTGATGCCAAAAGACTCGCCAATATTTCCTTGGGTACATGGTATAGGAGTAGAGTCTCCTATTTGAGATGACATCAGTTCCCCAAAGGATCCAAACTAAATTTGGAAAGGGTTAGGCAGACTCAGCTGGAGTGTGATCAGTTTCAACCCTTTACTGTAAAGGATGCAGCCAAAAATAAAAAAGAAGAGAAAAACACAAGAAAAAAGCTCGCTAGGTTGAAAACCTGAAAGGGCGGCCTAGGCAAAAGTTAGAGCAACCCAGTGAGTCGAAAACCTGAAAAGGCGGCTCAGGTAAAATTAGGGTCAAGATTTCGGCAGAGTAAGTAAAATTTCCAATGCAAAACGCGTAAACTGGGGGCATGTGGACCATGGTCGAATTACCCTCTCAAAGGCAGAGTTGAACGATGTACTTAAGATCGTGACGCAGGATTAAGGTTCTCACTAGTCTCAGGAATTCACTGGAGGATCCTTGAACTTTCCTGGCCTTGACCTGTCCTATGTAACTTCATTTCATCCCATCTGTTTTCCCTATTGTCCATTCTTTGTATATTGTTTGACATACATGAATAAAGTTCATCCTTTTTCGATACGTGTTATAAATTGCATTGATCTGATAAAACATTGTGTTTTTTATAAAAATAAAAATGAAAGAATGGTGAACATTTAAAGTCATGAGGAACGAGACGCTCCCACTACTCGACCTCGTCTTAGACAATCATCATGAAGACTCAGCCAGACATGCGCTTCAAAGCTATGATCGCCTCTTGCATTCTCCTTTGTCCATGAGTTATCCTAAGGGCTGCGGTTTCACAGGACCTACCCGGTTTTTGAACTTATCTTTGCACTACTTACCATTTTTATGCAGGTTATCTCACAGATAGTCATGCCAGGCATTAACACCTCAATCAAGTCCTTCAAGTCCCCTCCTCGAATCGCCTCGGAACTCCATCCTTAGATCGCCAAAGTTGACACTTCTCAAAGTCTCCTCTTCAATCTCCAAAGCAGGCACCGTTCTAAACCTCTTTCGCCAAAGTTGGCAATCTTCAAGGTCTCCCACTCAACTCCAAGATCAGCACCTCTCAAATTCTCATCCTTAGTGAAATCAATCGCCAAAGTTGGCGCTCCTCAAGATCTCTTCCCCAAATGAATCCCAAACTTTACGTTCTCCATCAAAGAGCAGTATCTCAAATCACCCAAATTCTTCCCCAATGAAACTACATTTTCTTCAAAACATCTCAAACTGGGGCATCTCCCCAGATTTCTTCTATTCTAGTCAAGAAGCAGTTCCCTGAGATCCCTTCAATCTTCCTAACTGGGGGATCTCCCCCAGATTTCTTCTATTTTAGTCTAGGGACAATTCCCCAAGATTCCTTTAAATCATCTCAAACTGGGGCATCTCCCCAGGTTTCTTCTGTTCCAGTCAAGGGGCAATTCCCCAGGAACCTTCAATCATGTCAAACTGGGGCATCACCCCGAGCCTTTAGGTCCAGTGAGTTAATTCGGACGAGCCGTCCCGTTAGCCCCCCAACCCTTACATTTCCTGCCAACAGTGAGCTAATTCGGACGAGACGTCCTGTTAGCTCCCCCAATCTCCGTATTTGCCGTCGACCGAGGGTCAATCCCACACTTTAGCTTCCATCCGCCTATCAAGGCATCCTTTATTTCCCAGCCGCCTATCAAGGCATCCTTCATTTTCTGTCCGCCTATTCAGGCACCCCTTTACTGTTTGTTCGCCTATTCAGGCATCCCTTTACTGTTTGATCGCCTATTCAGGCATTCCTTTCCTTTCGTTCGCCTATTCAGGCATCCTTTATTTTTCATTCGCCTATTCAGGCATTCCTTTACTTTCAGTCCGCCTATTCAGGCACCATTTACTCCCTGTCCACCTATTAAGGCATCCTTTACTTTCTGCTCGCCTATTCAGGCACTCTTTACTTTCTGTCCGCCTATTCAGGCCATTTACTTTTCGTTCGCCTATTCAGGCATTCTTTAGTTTTCATTCGCCTATTCAGGCATCCTTTACCTTTCCAGTTCGCCTATTCAGGCACCAGTTACTTTCCAGTCGCCTATTCAGGCATCCTTTACCTTTCCAGTTCGCCTATTCAGGCACCAGTTACTTTCCAGTCGCCTATTCAGGCATCCTTTCCTTTCCATTCGCCTATTCAGGCATCCTTTACCTTTCTAGTCTGCCTATTCAGGCACCCTTTACTTTTTCGTCGCCCAAAGGTGGCATCCCTCATCGCCAGACGTGGCATAGCCTCGCTCCACTTTTTCCAAAAAAAAAAAACAAACAAACAAAAAAAAACAAAAAAAAACAAAAAAACAAAAAAAACAAAAAACAAAAAAACAAAAAAAAAGAGGGAGAGAGAGAGAAAAAGAAGGAAAAGAAAATAGAGAGACAGAAGTGGGAAAAGCTCGTCTTTAAAGAGAAAAAGGTCACACTGACTAGTGACTGCCAGCACCATCAGACGCCATACCGATCAAGAGGTCCCACTTGGCCCCTACATCGGTGTTCATACCTTTACTTCTTTTTTCACTTCAGAAACACAGAAGCTTCGTGTTTCTCTTGTGAAAAAGAAGTAAAGAGGGGCATCTGTGAACACCTATTTCGGTCCGACCCAAATGGAAAAGACACCGGTCCCAAATGGAAATATAACCAGTCCAAATTCCAAAAGGGGGGAACACCTACTCCGCCCAACCATCCTCACCTCAAGAGTCCGCCCAAACGTCCTCACCTCAAGAGTCCGCCCAACCGTCCTCACCTCAAGAGTCCGCCCAAACGTCCTCACCTCAAGAGTCCGCCCAAACGTCCTCACCTCAAGAGTCCGCCCAACCGTCCTCACCTCAAGAGTCCGCCTAAACGTCCTCACCTCAAGAGTCCGCCCAAACGTCCTCACCTCAAGAGTCCACCCAACCGTCCTCACCTCAAGAGTCCGCCCAAACGTCCTCACCTCAAGAGTCCACCCAACCGTCCTCACCTCAAGAGTCCGCCCAAACGTCCTCACCTCAAGAGTCCGCCCAAACGTCCTCACCTCAAGAGTCCGCCCAAACGTCCTCACCTCAAGAGTCCGCCCAAACGTCCTCACCTCAACTCCGCCCAACCGTCCTCACCTCAAGAATCCGTCCAACCGTCCTCACCTCAAGAGTCCGCCCAACCGTCCTGACCTCAACTCCGCCCAACCGTCCTCACCTCAACTCCGCCCAACCGTCCTCACCACAAGAGTCCGCCCAACGGTCCTCACCTCAAAACTCCGCCCAACCGTCCTCACCTCAAGAGTCCGCCCAACCGTCCTCATCTCAAGAGTCCGCCCAACTGTCCTCACCTCAACTCCGCCCAACCGTCCTCACCTCAAGAGTCCGCCCAACCGTCCTCACCTCGACTCCGCCTAACCGTCCTCACCTCAAGAGTCCGTCCAACCGTCCTCACCTCAACTCCGCCCAACCATCCTCACCTCAGGAGTCCCTTAATGGCCGATGTCGCGGATCTGACAACAAAAAGACGAGTGAGTCCGGCCCAAGTAAGAAACGACGATCTCGTGGGAGGACTCAGATCAAAATAGGCACACCGGCTGGTAGTGAACCCAGACTAGGAGAAAGAACACCGCCCCTGTGATTACATTGAAAGGCTCAACCGATGTTAGACATAGGTAAAGGTTCTTAAGGTACAACATCGGATCAATGTGAGACTCCGTCCAACTGATATCTTTGCTAACCGATGTCACAGAATTGACAACGGATGGATGAGGTCGAAAGTTTGTGCATGATGACCTGGAATCGCACTCCCCAAAAATGGCAGACAGGGGGGGGCGGAAGTGGACGATTAAAAAATGCCATGCTGAAATCCTGTCCCCCACGAACAGTTAATTGCCAGGCTTGCACACCACTACGCGTATGGGTGAGTGGGAATTCTGGCTGTCCCAAACCCTCAGCCCATAGCCTCAAGGCCCTATAAATACCCCAGCCAAAGAAGCTACGGGGGTGGCTTTGAGAGGAGAGACTGAATTTGAAGGAAGCTTTTTCTCAAAATTCTCTCTAATTTCTTTAAGACCTTCTGAAGATCCTCCTCCACTGGAAGCATATAACCTGTCATAATCACCAATATAAACCCCTTAGCTTTGGGGAAGCTTGGGAATTCTGAGTACTCAAAGCTGTTTCCCTGTCCATCGCCCCTACCCCGTACTCACACCTTCTCCACACAGAATCCTTCCTGTCCTAGTTCTTCGCTGCCTTGCCCTATTACTGTCTTCATTGCTCTTACACATCGTCTTTGCCCCGTGCCTAGTAACTCACCTCGGATCAACTTCCCACGACACCGGTTGCGTCCTTCAGTTTTCAAGATTTGGATCTAACTCTGGTCCACTGTTCCTGTCAGCGTGTAAGTCTGAAACTGGCCAGACACCGTCACTGTGCTTGACTCCCCACACTGGTTCCGTGCCCATCACACCGGTTCCACTCTGTTTCTTTATCTCCTTTACTTTTAGTCTTTTTACTTTCCCGTGAGTTTGCTATTTGTTGGTTATGATTGTCTGTGTGTCATTTTTTTTTATCCTTTCCCCTAACAAGTACATCTAATAAAATAAGTGGTTTTGTAAAAAAAAAATAGTGTCGTACGGGAGCACTCCCGTCTACACAACCCTTTTAAGATCCGTGCACGTGCGAAGCACTTCGCCTTGTATGGATTCTTCATAAAAATGATTCCCATCAATATCTTCCTAATCTTTTCCTAAAAAAAACACTTAAAGAACTACGTGACCCTAATTTCTCAAAAGTTCGAGAATACGTAGGAGCGGGAAACAGTTCCTGTCGGGCCCACCTTTCTTTACTTAATTTTTAGAGTTCTTTTTTGTCTTGCCATCAAAAGGAGGAACGATATTAATTTGGACGAGACGTCCTGTTAATCTCATTTTTTTAATATCTCTTTAAAAAGGCGGAGCGAGATTAATTTGGACGAGACGTCCTGTTAATCTCATTTTTTTAATATCTCTTTAAAAAGGCGGAGCGAGATTAATTTGGACGAGACGTCCTGTTAATCTCATTTTTTTAATATCTCTTTAAAAAGGCGGAGCGAGATTAATTTGGACGAGACGTCCTGTTAATCTCATGTAAATATTTTGTGTTGATCTTTGTTTATATGTTTTTGTTTATTTTGTCGTTCCGTACATTTTTCTTTTTATGAAGAAGTTAAAATAATTATTGGGTTAATTATAATGCGCGCTATCAAATTGAGGTAACCGTTTTTTAACGGACAGTTGTGAGGTGCTAATACCTTCCTCACCTGTAATCAGACTCCCGAATCATGGAATTTCATTTTTATAACCAGTGCTTTAACAAATGGTTTTTTCCATTATTTTATCCTAAAAAATATTGGTGGCGACTCCCTGTTTATCATTTTAAAACCGTTTCGAGGGTCGGCCGCGCCGCCGCGATCCCAGTCGCGACAGATGGCGACTCCACTGGGGACTTAGAGAGTCAAGCCAGTCAATTTGATAGCGCGTGTTTTAATTTGCATATTAATTATTTAACTTCTTCCTTTATTTTATTCCCTTGTCAATGTTTAGTTTCTGTTTTGTTTGTATTCAATTATTTATGTTCTGTAAATATCTGTGTGATCATTGAACCCTAGGGTAGTCGACTTTATTTTGTTGCTCCGTGTTCGTTCTATGTGCAGGGTGAGTAAGGTACGGGTATTGAATGCCTCTTTCACACACTACACTCACAATTTGCACACACTTTTGAGTGGGACCCTATACCCGGGCCCAAATAAAACTTAAGATTAGGGGAGGTTGATAGCGGAGCCATTTGGGATGTACTTCCTGTCTGGTTACCGTGAGAATCTCAGCTAGAGTTCGACTTATTCATGGTGCTCACACTTAGTATACTTCTTACTATTTGTGATCAACATCATGAATAGGATCTTGGCTCTAGTGACCTTTAGAAGTTTTAGAACAAGCCACCTAATGCGAGGTATCACTGATAGATGAACCTTAGAACCATTACGAGACCTCCAGAAAAACCCACCTTAAGGCACGAAGGGGCAAACTTTACTTCTACCTTTTCTCATTCTCACTTTTCCTTCTAATCCAAAATAGAGGATTACTTGCCCGATTAGTGAATTACTTTTTTTCAAAAAATGACACTTTTAACTAGTGATTCTTTAGGGGGCAAATAGTTCTTTCTCTTTGTGCACAAGTCTTTGGGATTTGAGTTACGGACGTTTTGAATCAAAAAAAAATCAAAAAAATCAAATTTTTATTGTCGATGATAAGAAAATCCGTAGCTCACATAACCCTTGATTTGACATAAGTTTTAGCAAGTTGTATTCCCCCCTAAATACAAAAATGTTTTCAAGAAATCACTAGGGGAGTATCGATTTGCAAAGCACGTCATTTCCCAATGGCTCTTTCGCTCCTTTCTTTCTATTCTCACCGGAGGCTATTCAGAGTTTAACGAATACCCTTGACCAAGATATGGAAATTAATGTGGGATCAAACCTTTAAGAGACGGATCATGGTTCCCCAAGCTAGAAATAGCTAAACTTGAGGCTCTTATTGCATTTCAGAATGAAGGGTTTTTCTGCCTTCACAACTATCCCGTATTAATTTCCATGTTTACCGTACCTAGTACTTTTGAACGATACGTTCTAAGGAATGGTTAAAGGATGCTTGTCAAGGTCTGTGATTGCTTCCCACGATATCCTCTTTCTTTCTATTTCCACCTAACATTTCTTTTTTCTTCTTCTTTCTTTTTTAAAAAAAAGCGACATCCACGTCACGGGTAGGCATCCTTACCAGACCCGGCTCCAAAAGAAACTCATGGCTGAGGCAGAAGCTGTTGAAGGAAACTTTAGAACCGAGTTCGATCAGCTGAAAGAGCGAGTCACAGAGTTAACTAAACTCTTAGAAAAGAAACTTACCGAAGGAGGCTCCTCTGCGGGTGTTGAGGATGCCCAACAGCAGCCTGCCACTGCGCCACCTCCCCTTGGTTCTGACCCAGCAAGAACCCAACTCCCTAATACAATGACACCCCCTCTCACCATTCATGTCGGGAAACCTAACCCTGCCATTGAGGCCCAGCCATCTTACGGCCAGTCTTACGCACAGCATACATTTGTTGGTCTAGACGGCAACCCAGTACCTTTTCCACTTTATGGCCTACCCCCGGGGTACTATCCCCCGCTCGCCAACCAACAAGACACCCACAACCAGCAAGTGGTAAATCCTCATGCTTCATACCCCACACAACCAAACATGCCACCACTCCACCAAACCCAAAACACGCAAACCCATGACCTACAAGCTCACCAGGCCCAAAACACACAGGTCCATGACCCACAAACCCACCAAATCCAAAACACACAAGCCCCGATGGCCCAACCAACCTACAACGCCCAAGCCCAAAATACACAAGCCCAGATAACCCAGCCGACTTGTGCTGTGGCCCATCCTCAAGGCCCCTCACCAAATACAGGCCTAGTAAACCAGTCCCATGTGTTGCCTCCATACAACCAGTTACTCGGCTATCCGTATGCATATGGAACCCCCTATGGGACCAACCTCCAAGATACAACCCGCGCGGTCGCGGCTCCTCGAAGGGAAAGGATAGAGATCTTAGAAGAGCGTTTAAGAATGATGGAAGGCGCCAGAGGTTTTGGACTAATAGATGCTTCGGAACTATGTTTAGTCACAGATGTTGTTCTCCCACCCAAATTCAAGATGCCAGACTTTGACAAGTATCGGGGAATGACCTGTCCTAAGAATCATCTCACGATGTACTGTCGAAAGATGGCATCTTACTCTTCTAATGACCAACTATTGATCCACTGCTTCCAAGATAGTCTAGCAGGATCTGCTCTTACATAGTATGCTCACCTTGATCGGAACCATATCCATTGTTGGAAGGACCTGGCTGATGCCTTCCTTAGACAATACAAGTATAACATAGATATGGCACCCAACAGGGTTCATTTACAAAATATGGTGAAGAGGGACAATGAAACGTTTAAGGAGTATGCCCAAAGATGGAGAGAAACAGTGGCGCAAGTTGATCCCCCATTGTTAGAAAAAGAAATAGTCGCAATGTTTATCGACACACTCCCATCACCTTTCTACGGCAAGATGATTGGTAGTGTTTCAACCAATTTCTTTGACATCGTGACTATTGGGGAAAGAGTGGAGAGTGGAATACGAACAGGTAAGATCACTCAGGGCTCATCTGGGGCAAACATGACGAGGAAGCCGACACCTGGGAGAAGGGACGGAGAAACTAATTCCATCTCTTCTAATCAAAAGACGGTTCCGCTGAGACCATTCACTCCTACCATGATTCAAGCTCCCAATCCTTATGTGGCCGCAGCTACTTATGGCCCGACAGCTCATACTCCTCACTTCCGCCCACCCATAGTAAGAGCTCCAATACCGCAACCCATGCCATACCATCACCCGCAGCAAGTAGCTTGACCACCCAACTATAATCAGAACCCAAGGAATCCCAACAACGAGCGCGCCTCTGCGCAGTTCAATCCAATTCCCATAACATATGCTGAACTTTTTCCAGTCCTCGTTGAGAGGGGAATGATAGCTCCATGCCCCATGAGGCCGTTGCAACCTCCTTACCCAAGGGGGTATGACCCGAACGCTCATTGTGATTACCATGCAGGGGCGCCAGGGCACTCCACAGAAAATTGCATGGCTTTGAAATATAAAGTGAGAGATTTGATCAAAGCCGAGTGGATTAGTTTTCAAGAAGGAAGCCCTAATGTGACCGTAAATCCCCTGCCTAATCACGAAGGTTCAGGAGTTAATGCCGTGGTGACAGAGGTTGGAAATGGTTTTTGATGATAATGCTGATTTGGGTGGCCGCTTGCCCACCGAGACGAGAGCTTAGTAGCTGAAAGGCTGTCAAATTCCCCACAATTTTAAATGGTTCACCAGATTAATTTATCATTTACCTTAATGTCTTGTTTATCCCTCTTCTATGCCTAAGGCTTTGGGACTTTTCATGTAATAAAGGCGAAAAAAAACTTGTTTTGCCAGTCAGTCAATAAATACGTGTCGAAGTTCAAAAAAAATTCTCATCCCTTTATCCTTGCTTTTGACTCATTCTCTTTAACTTGCTTTTCCTTTATTTTCTTTATTTTGCCATAATACACTAAATTGCAGATCCAAAAATGATCATCTTGAGACTAGAGAAATCACAATCCCGCTTCACGGTTTCAATTACTCAGTCGACTATGCCGATGAATGAGGTAGGGAAACCTACGAGCCACTATCCAAGTTTACAAGATTGTTAGAACAAGAGGATCAAGGTGGGTATACCCCTAAGTCAAGAACAATTGAAGGAATCACGGGGGCAACCTATCAGAAGGCATGGAATGACAATATGGGCAAGTCCCGAATTGGACAAGTGGTAGGCCAGTCATTTAAGGAAACCTCAACAGTTGAATAGGGGGAAATCGCTTATGTCTATAAATATAGACACAACTGAGGAAGACTTTGCCAAAAAAGAAAAAAAAGAAGAAAAAGAAAAAAAACAAATAATACAAAAAAAATGAAAAAAATAGAGCCCAGCTCGAAATCCAATGCACATACCAAACAAGGAAAGTTGGTTACGTCCACATCATCAAGCAAGCTGTCATTTTCTGTATTGGGGAAATAAATGTCACTAGACCAAGAACCTATGTTCTTATCATCATCAACACCTCAAAAGGTACGCTATTCCTCATGCTCATGTAACCAAGGAAATAGTCTATCAGATTGAGTTATTGCATCATCAAAGGCATAAAAAACAAAAAAAGGGTGGCAAACAAAAAATGAAAAAAAATGAAAAATCAAAAAAATGAAATCAAAAAAGAAAAAGAAAAAGAAAAAGAAAAAAAAGGGCCAAAATGATGACTCAGAGTAATTCTCTCATTGATGCCAAAAGACTCGCCAATATTTCCTTGGGTACATGGTATAGGAGTAGAGTCTCCTATTTGAGATGACATCAGTTCCCCAAAGGATCCAAACTAAATTTGGAAAGGGTTAGGCAGACTCAGCTGGAGTGTGATCAGTTTCAACCCTTTACTGTAAAGGATGCAGCCAAAAATAAAAAAGAAGAGAAAAACACAAGAAAAAAGCTCGCTAGGTTGAAAACCTGAAAGGGCGGCCTAGGCAAAAGTTAGAGCAACCCAGTGAGTCGAAAACCTGAAAAGGCGGCTCAGGTAAAATTAGGGTCAAGATTTCGGCAGAGTAAGTAAAATTTCCAATGCAAAACGCGTAAACTGGGGGCATGTGGACCATGGTCGAATTACCCTCTCAAAGGCAGAGTTGAACGATGTACTTAAGATCGTGACGCAGGATTAAGGTTCTCACTAGTCTCAGGAATTCACTGGAGGATCCTTGAACTTTCCTGGCCTTGACCTGTCCTATGTAACTTCATTTCATCCCATCTGTTTTCCCTATTGTCCATTCTTTGTATATTGTTTGACATACATGAATAAAGTTCATCCTTTTTCGATACGTGTTATAAATTGCATTGATCTGATAAAACATTGTGTTTTTTATAAAAATAAAAATGAAAGAATGGTGAACATTTAAAGTCATGAGGAACGAGACGCTCCCACTACTCGACCTCGTCTTAGACAATCATCATGAAGACTCAGCCAGACATGCGCTTCAAAGCTATGATCGCCTCTTGCATTCTCCTTTGTCCATGAGTTGTCCTAAGGGCCGCGGTTTCACAGGACCTACCCGGTTTTTGAACTTATCTTTGCACTACTTACCATTTTTATGCAGGTTATCTCACAGATAGTCATGCCAGGCATTAATACCTCAATCAAGTCCTTCAAGTCCCCTCCTCGAATCGCCTCGGAACTCCATCCTTAGATCGCCAAAGTTGACACTTCTCAAAGTCTCCTCTTCAATCTCCAAAGCAGGCACCGTTCTAAACCTCTTTCGCCAAAGTTGGCAATCTTCAAGGTCTCCCACTCAACTCCAAGATCAGCACCTCTCAAATTCTCATCCCTAGTGAAATCAATCGCCAAAGTTGGCGCTCCTCAAGATCTCTTCCCTAAATGAATCCCAAACTTTACGTTCTCCATCAAAGAGCAGTATCTCAAATCACCCAAATTCTTCCCCAATGAAACTACATTTTCTTCAAAACATCTCAAACTGGGGCATCTCCCCAGATTTCTTCTATTCTAGTCAAGAAGCAATTCCCTGAGATCCCTTCAATCTTTCTAACTGGGGCATCTCCCCCAGATTTCTTCTATTTTAGTCTAGGGACAATTCCCCAAGATTCCTTTAAATCATCTCAAACTGGGGCATCTCCCCAGGTTTCTTCTGTTCCAGTCAAGGGGCAATTCCCCAGGAACCTTCAATCATGTCAAACTGGGGCATCACCCCGAGCCTTTAGGTCCAGTGAGTTAATTCGGACGAGACGTCCCGTTAGCCCCCCAACCCTTACATTTCCTGCCAACAGTGAGCTAATTCGGACGAGACGTCCTGTTAGCTCCCCCAATCTCCGTATTTGCCGTCGACCGAGGGTCAATCCCACACTTTAGCTTCCATCCGCCTATCAAGGCATCCTTTATTTCCCAGCCGCCTATCAAGGCATCCTTCATTTTCTGTCCGCCTATTCAGGCACCCCTTTACTGTTTGTTCGCCTATTCAGGCATCCCTTTACTGTTTGATCGCCTATTCAGGCATTCCTTTCCTTTCGTTCGCCTATTCAGGCATCCTTTATTTTTCATTCGCCTATTCAGGCATTCCTTTACTTTCAGTCCGCCTATTCAGGCACCATTTACTCCCTGTCCACCTATTAAGGCATCCTTTACTTTCTGCTCGCCTATTCAGGCACTCTTTACTTTCTGTCCGCCTATTCAGCCCATTTACTTTTTGTTCGCCTATTCAGGCATCCTTTATTTTTCATTCGCCTATTCAGGCATTCCTTTCCTTTACTGTCCGCCTATTCAGGCATCCTTTACTTTCTGCTCGCCTATTCAGGCATTCTTTACTTTCTGTCCGCCTATTCAGGCCATTTACTTTTCGTTCGCCTATTCAGGCATCCTTTATTTTTCATTCGCCTATTCAGGCACCATTTACTTCCTGTCCGCCTATTCAGGCATCCTCTACTTTCTGCTCGCCTATTCAGGCACTCTTTACTTTCTGTCCGCCTATTCAGGCCATTTACTTTTCGTTCGCCTATTCAGGCATTCTTTAGTTTTCATTCGCCTATTCAGGCATCCTTTACCTTTCCAGTTCGCCTATTCAGGCACCAGTTACTTTCCAGTCGCCTATTCAGGCATCCTTTACCTTTCCAGTTCGCCTATTCAGGCACCAGTTACTTTCCAGTCGCCTATTCAGGCATCCTTTCCTTTCCATTCGCCTATTCAGGCATCCTTTACCTTTCTAGTCTGCCTATTCAGGCACCCTTTACTTTTTCGTCGCCCAAAGGTGGCATCCCTCATCGCCAGACGTGGCATAGCCTCGCTCCACTTTTTCCAAAAAAAAAAAACAAACAAACAAAAAAAAACAAAAAAAAACAAAAAAACAAAAAAAACAAAAAACAAAAAAACAAAAAAAAAGAGGGAGAGAGAGAGAAAAAGAAGGAAAAGAAAATAGAGAGACAGAAGTGGGAAAAGCTCGTCTTTAAAGAGAAAAAGGTCACACTGACTAGTGACTGCCAGCACCATCAGACGCCATACCGATCAAGAGGTCCCACTTGGCCCCTACATCGGTGTTCATACCTTTACTTCTTTTTTCACTTCAGAAACACAGAAGCTTCGTGTTTCTCTTGTGAAAAAGAAGTAAAGAGGGGCATCTGTGAACACCTATTTCGGTCCGACCCAAATGGAAAAGACACCGGTCCCAAATGGAAATATAACCAGTCCAAATTCCAAAAGGGGGGAACACCTACTCCGCCCAACCGTCCTCACCTCAAGAGTCCGCCCAACCGTCCTCACCTCAAGAGTCCGCCCAAACGTCCTCACCTCAAGAGTCCGCCCAAACGTCCTCACCTCAAGAGTCCGCCCAACCGTCCTCACCTCAAGAGTCCGCCTAAACGTCCTCACCTCAAGAGTCCGCCCAAACGTCCTCACCTCAAGAGTCCGCCCAACCGTCCTCACCTCAAGAGTCCGCCCAAACGTCCTCACCTCAAGAGTCCACCCAACCGTCCTCACCTCAAGAGTCCGCCCAAACGTCCTCACCTCAAGAGTCCGCCCAAACGTCCTCACCTCAAGAGTCCACCCAAACGTCCTCACCTCAAGAGTCCGCCCAAACATCCTCACCTCAACTCCGCCCAACCGTCCTCACCTCAAGAATCCGTCCAACCGTCCTCACCTCAAGAGTCCGCCCAACCGTCCTGACCTCAACTCCGCCCAACCGTCCTCACCACAAGAGTCCGCCCAACGGTCCTCACCTCAAAACTCCGCCCAACCGTCCTCACCTCAAGAGTCCGCCCAACCGTCCTCACCTCAAGAGTCCGCCCAACCGTCCTCACCTCAACTCCGCCCAACCGTCCTCACCTCAAGAGTCCGCCCAACCGTCCTCACCTCGACTCCGCCCAACCGTCCTCACCTCAAGAGTCCGTCCAACCGTCCTCACCTCAACTCCGCCCAACCGTCCTCACCTCAGGAGTCCCTTAATGGCCGATGTCGCGGATCTGACAACAAAAAGACGAGTGAGTCCGGCCCAAGTAAGAAACGACGATCTCGTGGGAGGACTCAGATCAAAATAGGCACACCGGCTGGTAGTGAACCCGGACTAGGAGAAAGAACACCGCCCCTGTGATTACATTGAAAGGCTCAACCGATGTTAGACATAGGTAAAGGTTCTTAAGGTACAACATCGGATCAATGTGAGACTCCGTCCAACTGATATCTTTGCTAACCGATGTCACAGAATTGACAACGGATGGACGAGGTCGAAAGTTTGTGCATGATGACCTGGAATCGCACTCCCCAAAAATGGCAGACAGGGGGGGCGGAAGTGGACGATTAAAAAATGCCATGCTGAAATCCTATCCCCCACGAACAGTTAATGGCCAGGCTTGCACACCACTACGCGTATAGGTGAGTGGGAATTCTGGCTGTCCCAAACCCTCAGCCCATGGCCTCAAGGCCCTATAAATACCCCAGTCAAAGAAGCTACGGGGGTGGCTTTGAGAGGAGAGACTGAATTCGAAGGAAGCTTTTTCTCAAAATTCTCTCTAATTTCTTTAAGACCTTCTGAAGATCCTCCTCCACTGGAAGCATATAACCTGTCATAATCACCAATATAAACCCCTTAGCTTTGGGGAAGCTTGGGAATTCTGAGTACTCAAAGCTGTTTCCCTGTCCATCGCCCCTACCCCGTACTCACACCTTCTCCACACAGAATCCTTCCTGTCCTAGTTCTTCGCTGCCTTGCCTTATTACTGTCTTCATTGCTCTTACACATCGTCTTTGCACCGTGCCTAGTAACTCACCTCGGATCAACTTCCCACGACACCGGTTGCGTCCTTCAGTTTTCAAGATTTGGATCTAACTCCGGTCCACTGTTCCTGTCAGCGTGTAAGTCTGAAACTGGCCAGACACCGTCACTGTGCTTGACTCCCCACACTGGTTCCGTGCCCATTACACCGGTTCCACTCTGTTTCTTTATCTCCTTTACTTTTAGTCTTTTTACTTTCCCGTGAGTTTGCTATTTGTTGGTTATGATTGTCTGTGTGTCATTTTTTTTTATCCTTTCCCCTAACAAGTACATCTAATAAAATAAGTGGTTTTGTAAAAAAAAATAGTGTCATACGGGAGCACTCCCGTCTACACAACCCTTTTAAGATCCGTGCACGTGCGAAGCACTTCGCCTTGTATGGATTCTTCATAAAAATGATTCCCATCAATATCTTCCTAATCTTTTCCTAAAAAAAACACTTAAAGAACTACGTGACCCTAATTTCTCAAAAGTTCGAGAATACGTAGGAGCGGGAAACAGTTCCTGTCGGGCCCACCTTTCTTTACTTAATTTTTAGAGTTCTTTTTTGTCTTGCCATCAAAAGGAGGAACGATATTAATTTGGACGAGACGTCCTGTTAATCTTATTTTTTTAATATCTCTTTAAAAAGGCGGAGCGAGATTAATTTAGACGAGACGTCCTGTTAATCTCATTTTTTTAATATCTCTTTAAAAAGGCGGAGCGAGATTAATTTGGACGAGACGTCCTGTTAATCTCATTTTTTTAATATCTCTTTAAAAAGGCGGAGCGAGATTAATTTGGACGAGACGTCCTGTTAATCTCATGTAAATATTTTGTGTTGATCTTTGTTTATATGTTTTTGTTTATTTTGTCGTTCCGTACATTTTTCTTTTTATGAAGAAGTTAAAATAATTATTGGGTTAATTATAATGCGCGCTATCAAATTGAGGTAACTGTTTTTTAACGGACAGTTGTGAGGTGCTAATACCTTCCTCACCTGTAATCAGACTCCCGAATCATGGAATTTCATTTTTATAACCAGTGCTTTAACAAATGGTTTTTTCCATTATTTTATCCTAAAAAATATTGGTGGCGACTCCCTGTTTATCATTTTAAAACCGTTTCGAGGGTCGGCCGCGCCGCCGCGATCCCGGTCGCGACAGTAGTGAAATGAACGTTGGAAGGTCGAGTGGCGAAGCGGGTGTTGGATTCGGAAGTAGAACCTTGAACCCAGCACTTAGAGAGCGCAACCGGCATCAAGAACAAATCGTCAAAGCTTGGAATCGAGGTAAGGGGGCCTTCGGGTCGTAATTAATTAGAATAGGTACGTGCGACAGAATTGAATTATTTAATCAAACATTGGAGTAATAAGAATAGTTATTGAATGATAATTGTATGTGTATGTATGTGTGAATGTGAAGTGTAATTAGTTTATGGTGATTATTAGATTAAAGTGTTTTACATTATGATAAATCGATGTGTATAGTGGTGTTGTGATGGCGGGCTTGACAAGTAGGTTGCCCATTTGATGAGTATGATCTGTTGTTGATGGCCACTTGATATATGATATGAGGAATGTGATATATACATGTACGATTATTTGGTATGGGATGGCTGACGCTATGTATAGCCCCTCGTTTCTGGCTCCCGTGGTTTTTGTACCCAGTTGAGCTACCCAATGGTCAAGTAAGACCCAGTGGTTGAGGTAGAGAGACAAGTAGGACTCGGTGGACCAAGCAGGGTTCACGGGGTGTCAAGTAGGACCCCCAGCTGAAGGCCGATCCTTTAGTATTCGCATATTAGGCGTCGAATTGATGTGAGAGTCAGTTGTGCTATTCGATGAATTGTTAGCATTATGTGATGATGTAAATATGTTCTATTACATTTGTTGGTTGTGGTTTGTACTTTGATGATACTGAAAGTTGAATGAAGCTAAGAATCTATAAGTATGAATGATGGATGAAGAAAAGGGAAGTCAATTGCATAAAGTAGTAATTATGTATTTTATTCTTAAATTACCATTCTAGATTAATTATGATACCAAATACTTACCCTTGCTGTGGTTTTCTTTTAATTTAGTAACCAATGACAGGGAAGAGGTCGAAGCCCCAGAGGAGCGCCAAGCGGAGGATTGGTGCCAAGGAGCTGAGGAAATTATAAAATGAATTATATATGTGTTGTGTATTGTGCTTTGTGCAAGTGATGTTATACTATATCTCTTATGTATGCTGGACTAATTTAGAATGTGATCAATGCAGTTATGAATGTTGGAGATAAGTAATGGGTAGAATTTGCATGTTGGTTGATGAGAAGATGAACTCATGATGAGTGGATAATGAGATGTTCAGGGCTATAATAAGCCTTATGAATTAGACATATATATATATATATATATATATTTATGGGCAGGTTCTATTTATTCATGTGAAGAGTGACTAATGCATATGTGTAGGGATTGTTCATCCCTTGGATGATTTGGATATGAAGTGTTGATGTGTAAGTCATAAGTTTGAATAGAATGCGTTTAATATGTAGGAATTAGGATTAAGGTGCATAATAGTTGGAATCAATTTCATATGCATACTTGAATAGGTGCAAATGGATAAATTAGATGAAAAGATGCATGTGAAGGTTTGAACATATTAGATTATGTGAAAATTTTAAGTTTCCACGCATGTACTGTATAATTCGCTCAAGCGAGGAGAATTCTCGCTCAAGCAAAAGTGCTCTGTGTCAGTAATGTGGCCTCTGGCCAAGTCTCGCTCAAGCAGGGATGATCCTCGCTCAAGCGAGACATATATATATATATATAAGGTGAATATGGTTACTGGAGGATTTTCACTCAAGCAGGTTGAGTCTCGCTCGAGCGAGGGCCATAGGAATAGACTCTGGAGTGTTTTCGCTATAGTGAGCTGGTTGTTTAGACCTCTCGCTTAGGCGAGTTACGTTGATGGTGTTATTGGGACTATTTCACACAAGTGAAAGTCATTCGCCTAAGCGATCGAGGGGAGTTTAGATTCTGGAGTGATTTCGCTCAAGCGAGACATTCTCGCTCAAGCGAAATGAGTACCTGATGCGTATGGACTCGCTCTCGCTCAAGCGCATTCGTGACTCGCCTAGTATTGAATTATGGAACTCGCCCAAGCGAGTAGGGACTCGCTCAAGTGAGAGTTTCTGATCTCGCCTAAGCGAGTCAGGGCCTCGCTCAAGCGAGTAGCCCCTGATTCAAATTTTTCTTCTTTTGCTTCACTTAATCAATTCCCTTTCATTATTTGATTTATTTATTTTATTTCTAATTACTATTTTAAGCATGTTTAGTGAAGATAAATGTCATTTTGAATTAGGACTTAATTAAGTATTATTAAACGTGAAAAATTTATTGTGCAAATTAATTAAACGAATATGAATAAATGTAAATTAATGTAGGTCGTCACAGGTGGTATTAGAGCAGTTCTTTTCAGGATTGCAATAGGTGGATATATGTAATAAAATATGTGAGTCCTGTATAGGGCTATTATGTTATTTTATTGTATTTATTGCGGTTATTTATGTTATTGACAGGATAGCTTAGCATCATTCCCTTGGCACTCCAACGGCGTTGTGTTTTATATGTGTATGAGATAAATATCCTACTCCCTGGTAGATCATTGGTTAATAATAGTGATGTGTTTGATTATTGTAGAATTACTTTATGGCTGAGGAAGCTAGTTCTGGTGGAGGAGATGACTTCTTCTTGAAATTTTCTCAAATGATGAGTAGGACTGAATCTGGTCCCACTCTTGACAAATTCCTGAAAAGGAATCCACCTGCTTATAAAGGAGGACATGACTATGATGGAGCGCATGCTTGGATACGAGAAATTGAACAAGCTTTTGAATATTTTGAGTGTTCGGAGGAGCAGAAAGTGCAATTTGTGACTTACCGGTTGAAAGACAAGGCTAGGGTATGGTGGTCTAGGACCAAAGTGCAAATGAATGCAGCAAGTGAACCGTTGGTGTGGGCAAACTTTCGTAAGAGGTTTCTCATCAAATACTTTCCTGACAATTACAAAATTCATAAGGAGATGGAGTTTCTGAGGCTAGAACAAGGCAGAATGTCAGTGGCTGAGTATACTACCAAGTTTGATGAATTGTGTGACTTCTATCATCATTTCTCCTTGGAAGGAACTGAAGGCAGTAAATGTGCTAAGTATGAAGCTGGATTACGAATTGAACTTTAAAGTGTGATTGTGCCTATGGAAATTCGAGATTATCCCACTTTGGTGAATAAAGCTAGGCTGATTGAGGAAGTATAATTGCAGAGAACATTTCAACCAAAGGATAAGAAACCGTTGAAGGCAAGAGGATTCAGCTTAAAGAAGATGGGTCAGTTCTTTCGTGGTAGTAAGTCTTCCGCTACGTCTTCTTCCTCTTTTGGTCGTGGTTCTACAGGCCGTTCTAGTGGCCATTCTGGTAGTCGTACATGCTATAATTGTGGTCAGGAGGGCCATATTGTGAAACATTATCCGGCTAGTTAAATTGTTTGTTTCCAATATGGACAACCGGGGCACCTTAGGCCAGATTGCCCACAGAGGCAGCAACATGGTGGACATGACAATCGAGCCAATACCTCTGTGACTCGTGGTGCTAATTTTTAGAGGGGAGGTAGAAACGGTGGTGGTTGTGGAGGTCAACACTCGAGGAAGTCTGATGCTCAATCCAGTGGTGCTCAAAATGTTATGGTTGGGCGAGTATTTGCCTTTGATGCTTCTGAAGTGGCAATAACTGACAACTTGGTGCAGGGTAAGTGTATTATTCATGGCTATCTGGTAAATGTGATTTATGATTCTGGTGCTACATATTCTTTTATTTCTGAAAGTTGTGTTTGACGGCTTGGTCTACCGGTGGTGCTAATAGGGAATGCTCTTAGTGTCTCCACTCCTACTGGTTCCACATTCCGGGCGACCACTATGTATAGTGAATTGCAAATGCAAGTTAAAGATCGTCCCTTCCTCGTGAATCTGATTTGTATGCCATTGAAGAACTTAGATATTATTCTAGGTCTCGATTGGTTGGCTGCTAACCATGTTATGGTGGACTGTTACCAAAAGACTATAATTTTCTCCCAAGAACTTGACACTAAGAACGTGGTGAGTGATGTCTCCGCAACTTATGTTATTCTATTTACTTCTGAAGGGCGGTATAGTCTCATGTCTAGTGATATTCCGGTGGTGTGCGATTTTCCTGATGTATTTTTAGAAGAAATTTCGGGATTGCCTCCCAATCGGGAGATTGATTTTGCCATTGATTTGATTCCTGGGGCTGAACCCGTACCTCGTGCACCTTATAAAATGTCTTCTGTAGAATTGACTGAAGTTAAGAAGCAAGTGAATGAGATGTTAGAGAAGGGGTTTATCCGACTAAGTGCTTCACCTTGGGGCGCTCCGGTATTATTGGTGAAAAAGAAAGATGGCAGCATGAGAATGTGTGTTGATTATCGACAGTTGAATAAATTGACTATTAAGAATAAATATCCTTTGCCACGAATTGATGATTTATTGGATCAGTTATGAGGCGCTGTGGTATTTTCCAAGATTGACTTGAGGTCTGGATATCATCAAATAAGAGTGAAGCCAGAAGATGTTCCAAAGACGGCGTTCCAGACTCGATATGGACATTTTGAGTATGTTGTAATACCTTTTGGAGTAACAAATGTTCCTGCTATCTTTATGGATTACATGAAGAGGATCTTCCAACCATACTTGGATCAATTTGTAGTAGTGTTCATCGATGATATATTGGTGTATTCGAAGTCTATTGAGGAGCATGCATAACATCTTCAAATTGTTTTGCAGATACTACGAGAGAAAAGGTTGTATGCTAAGTTATCTAAATGTGATTTCTGGGAAGGAAGTGTACAATTCTTGGGACATGTAATTTCCCAGGATGGTGTATCTGTTGATCCATCCAAGATTGAAGCAGTTATGGCTTGGGAGAGGCCTAAATCAGTGACTGAAATTAGAAGTTTCCTAGGATTGGCTGGTTATTATCGTCGCTTTATTGAAGGATTTTCTCATATTGCACTTCCATTGACTCGATTGACAAGAAAGGAGACTCCGTTTGTATGGACGGAAAAGTGTGAATTGAGTTTTCAAACTCTGAAGCAGTGTTTGACCACTGCACCTGTGCTCACACTACCAGATATGACCAAAGAATTTGTGGTGTATTATGAAGCATCCAAATTTGGCTTAGGGTGTGTACTGATGCAGAATGATAGGGTGATTGCCTATGCTTCAAGGCAATTGAGGCCGCATGAGCAGAATTACCATACTCATGATCTTGAGCTTGCGGCGGTGGTGTTTGCGTTAAAGATCTGGCGTCATTATTTGCATGGTTCTCGCTTCGTGGTATTTAGTGACCATAAGAGCTTGAAATACTTATTTGATCAGAAGGAATTAAACATAAGACAAAGGAGATGGGTGGAATACCTAAAGGATTATGATTTTGATCTGAGATATCATCCTGGTAAAGCGAATATTGTTGTCGGTGCTTTGAACAGGAAAGTCTTGCATGCAGCCTTCTTGATGGGAAAGGAACAGGAACTATTGGAGGATTTTTGTGACTTGAATGTTGGGGTTGTCACGCAAGCTCCGAATCAAATGGTTGTTGGAATGCTGAAAATCTCAAATGAATTTCTGGAATCCTTGGCGGTGGCCCAGGAATTTGATGAAGAGTTGTTGAAGCTCCTTGATATCCAAGCTGGGGGCAAGAAGATGAATCTAACTAGAGGACGTGATGGTATTTGGCGGTTTAGAAACCGTGTTGTTGTGCCTGCTATGGGCGATTTCAGGTAGTTGGTGTTATCTAAAGCACATAAAAGTTCTTTAAGAATTCATTCCGGTGTTACAAAGATGTACCACGATTTGAAGAAAGAATTCTGGTGGCCGGGAATGAAGAAAGCAATAATTGAATATGTGAGGTCTTGTGTGATATGTCAGAAATGTAAGGTCGAGCACCAGAGACCTCTTGGATTGCTCCAACCACCTGAGATTCTGATTTGGAAGTGGGAGAGTATCACGATGGATTTTGTATCTGGATTACCTTGGACCCGCTCTGGATGTGATACAATATGGATAATTGTGGATAGATTGACCAACAGTGCTCACTTCTTGGCCATGAACATGAAATGGTCATTGGACCGGTTGGCTAGATTGTACATTACTGAAATAGTAAGGTTGCATGGTGTGCCTTCAAGTATTATTTCGGACTGTGATCCTCGATTTACTTCCAGATTCTGGAAAAGTTTACAGCAGGAATTGGGTACCAAACTGAGATTAAGTTCGGCCTATCATCCTCAGACTGATGGTCAATTGGAGCGGACAATGCAGACGTTAGAAGATATGCTTAGAGCTTGTGTACTGGAGTAAGGGGGCTCATGGGAGAGGTACCTGGCATTGGTGGAGTTTGCGTATAACAACAGTTACCAAAGCAGCATTGGTATGGCTCCATATGAGGCCTTGTATGGTAGAAGGTGTCGTACACCTCTATGTTGGAATGAAAATAGTGATGCTATCCATTTGGGACCCGAATTAATCCAAGAAATGAATGAACAGGTTGCCTTGATTCGAGAGAAAATGAAGATTGCCCAGGATCGACAAAAAAGTTACTATGACAATCGTCATAGGCCACTTGAGTTTCAGGTGCGAGATTGGGTATTTCTGAAGGTTTCACCTACTAAAGGCGTACTGAAAAGTCATAAGCTTAATCCGAGATACATTGGGCCATACCAGATTTTGGAAAGGATTGGTAATGTTGCTTACCGATTGGATCTTCCCCAATCATTAACTAATATTCACAATGTGTTTCATGTGTCACAAATTCGAGCTTACATTCCTTGTGATTCAATGATTGTGCCGACAGATTCTATCGAGTTAAAAAAGGACTTGACGGTGGAAGTAGCACCTATCTGCATTGAAGAATACCAGACTAAACGGTTAAGAAACAAAGAAGTACCATTGGTGAAAGTGAAATGGCAAAATTTAAATGGAATAACCTATACATGGGAGTTGGAATCAGACATAAGGCGGTTGCACCCCGATCTTTTCCAATAAGCTACGTTGATTTCGGGGATGAAATCCCATTTTAGGGGAGGTGGATGTAACATCCCCAATATTTTAGTAAAATTTTGATTGGCGGAAAATATTAATAATTACCCTTGAGATTTATTTGAGATTTTGGGAATTATTATTAATATAAATGCAATTATAAATAATTAAATATTGTGGAAATAAATAAATTTACTTGATTGACTAATTACAAAAGGTTAAATGAGGAGTGATTAGAAAGAGGTAAATTTAGAAGTTACTAAAGGGGGGTAAAAAGTAAAAGTTTAATTAAAACTTTCAAAGAAAATATAAAAGAAATATAGAAAAGACCGTTTTGCCCCTAGGCTTAAAATAACCACATCTCATCTTCTTCTTCCTCATTTTCACGCCAACTTCTTCTTCTTCTCCCTCACCATTGCCGAATGCTTTGAGCTTCTAAGGGGAGGTCCGTTTTACGTTAAAACTTCAAAGTAACCACGTTTTTGAGATCGTGGCTTCAAGGTGAGTACAATGGACCCTTTAAATTGAGTTATCTCATCTCATTCTCTTTCTCTCTCTAGCCGAATGGCCATGCATGGTGGAAGGAGGTCTTGTTTTTCGTTCCTCCAGTGCATGTGAGCTTGAAAACGATAATTGGAACAATGAGGGTAATATAACGTTAATGGGGTTTGCATTTCGACCTTCGTAGGTAGCGAAATGAACGTCGGAAGGTCGAGTGGCGAAGCGGGTGTTGGATTCGGAAGTAGAACCTTGAACCCGGCACTTAGAGGGCGCAACCGGCATCAAGAACAAATCGTCGAAGCTTGGAATCGAGGTAAGGGGTGTTCGGGTTGTAATTAATTAGAATAGGTACGTGCGACGGAATTGAATATTTAATCAAACATTGGAGTAATGAGAATAGTTATTGAATGATAATTCTATGTGTATGTATGTGTGAATGTGAAGTGTAATTAGTTTATGGTGATTATGAGATTAAAGTGTTTTACATTGTGATAAATCGATGTGTATAGTGGCGTTGTGATGGCGGGCTTGACAAGTAGGTCGCCCATTTGATGAGTATGATCTGTTGTTGATGGCCACTTGATATATGATATGAGGAATGTGATATATACATGTACGATTATGTGGTGTGGGACGACCGACGGTATGTATAGCCCCTCGTTTCTGGCTCCTGTGGTTTTTGTACCCAGTTGAGCTACCCAGTGGTTAAGTAGGACTCAGTGGTTGAGGTGGAGAGTCAAGTAAGACTCGGTGGACCAAGCAGGGTTCACGAGGTGTCAAGTAGGACTCCCAGCTGAAGGCCAATCCTTTAGTATCCGGATACTAGGCGTCGAATTGATGTGAGAATCAGTTGTGCTATTCGATGAATTGTTGGCATTATGTGATGATGTAAATATGTTTTATTACATTTGTTGGTTGTGGTTTGTACTTTGATGATACTGAAACTTGAATGAAGCTAAGAATCTATAAGTATGAATGGTGGATGAAGAAAAGGGAAGTCAATTGCATAAAGTAGTAATTATGTATTTTATTCTTAAATTACCATTCTAGATTAATTATGATACCAAACACTCACCCTTGTTGTGGTTTTCTTTTAATTTAGTAACCAGTGACAGGGAAGAGGTCGAAGCCCCGGAGGTGCGCCAAGCGGAGGATTTATGCCAAGGAGTTGAGGAAATTATGAAATGAATTATATGTGTGTTGTGTATTGTGCTTTGTGCAAGTGATGTTATATTATATCTCCTATGTGTGCTGGACTAATTTAGAATGTGATCAATGTAGTTATGAATGTTGGAGATAAGTAATGGGTAGAATTTACATGTTGGTTGATGAGAAGATGAACTCGTGATGAGTGGATAATGAGATGTTCAGGGCTATGATAAGCCTCATGAATTAGACATATATTTATATATATATATTTATGGGCAGGTTCTATTTATTCATGTGAAGAGTGAATGATGCATATGTGTAGGGATTGTTCATCCCCTAGATGATTTGGATATGAAGTGTTGATGTGTAAGTCATAAGTTTGAATATAATGCATTTAATGTGTAGGAATTAGGATTAAGGTGCATAATAGTTGGAATCAATTTCATATGCATACTTGAATAGGTGCAAATGGATAAATTAGATGAAAAGATGCACGTGAAGGTTTGAACATATTAGATTATGTGAAAATTTTAAGTTTCTACGCATGTACTGCATAATTCGCTCAAGTGAGGAGAATTCTCGCTCAAGCGAAAGTGCTCTATGTCAGTAATGTGGCTTCTGGCCAAGTCTCGCTCAAGCGGGGATGACCCTCGCTCAAGCGAGACATATATATATCAGGTGAATATGGTTACTTGAAGATTTTCGCTCAAGCGGGTTGAGTCTCGCTCGAGCGAGGGCCATAGGAATAGATTCTGGAGTGTTTTCGCTATAGCGAGCTGGTTGTTTAGACCTCTCGCTTAGGCGAGTTACGCTGATGGTGTTATTGGGACTATTTCGCTCAAGCGAAAGTCATTCGCCCAAGCGATCGAGGGGAGTTTAGATTCTGGAGTGATTTCGCTCAAGCGAGACATTCTCGCTCAAGCGAAATGAGTACCTGATGCGTATGGACTCGCTCTCGCTCAAGTGCATTCGTGACTCGCCTAGTATTGAATTATGGAACTCGCCCAAGCGAGTAAGGACTCGCTCAAGCGAGAGTTTCTGATCTCGCCTAAGCGAGTCAGGGCCTCGCTCAAGCGAGTAGCCCCTGATTCAAATTTTTCTTCTTTTGCTTCACTTAATCAATTCCCTTTTATTATTTGATTTATTTATTTTATTTCTAATTACTATTTTAAGCATGTTTAGTGAAGATAAATGTCATTTTGAATTAGGACTTAATTAAGTATTATTAAACGCGAAAAATTTATTGTGCAAATTAATTAAACGAATATGAATAAATGTAAATTGACGTAGGTCGTCACAGTTTAGGTTAATGATTACAGGTAATTATAAAGTTGACCTAAATTATTCCTTTTAGAATTCCATTTGAACCTTACAATTGATCATGTTAAATCGTTATCTACAACATCAAGGTGGAATTCTTCTTAAAGGTAAGATGATCAAATAATATTATTAAGATAATATGATTTTTAGATATCATAACATCAAAATTAGTTTTACCTATTAACCATTAGGCCTTAATTAAAGATATTGATTAAAGCCCTTTTTATGATGTATTAAAAAATCATTAGTATCTCCATATTTCAAGTGATATTTTTGATAAATGAATCTTATTTCCTTAAAATATTTATCTAGGATTTAATATTTTGTAATCAGAATAAACACAAATGATTAAAAAGGAGATAAGAGAAGGGACGGAGAGAAATCAAGAGTTCAAATCTTCTTCTAACAATTTTAACTATTAACTAAGAATTAACATTTGTTGGTAGAAAAAAAAGGGATAATGGTTTAATAAAAAATGAAAAAAAATTAACTTACATAAAACTAAAAAGAAATCCTTAATATCAAAATTATAAACAATGACTAAAATTATAGAAATTTAGTGACAATAACAAAGTTGCATCCCGCGGGCCACGACTTAAAAAATAAGGGTCTTGACTCTTTAAATTTCTTCATACCCTTTAATGATTATAAATAGGTGGACCACAAAGGAAAAGGGTGAGAGAAAAAGAGAGTGAATAATCAAAACCGGTCGACTTATATTATTGCTTTCGGGTAAACTATTGTGTAGTAGTAGCATTCCAGAAGCAAAATAACTTATAAGCAATAAGCAAAGACATTTAACAAAGATTCTTCTCACATGTGTTGAATCTTGAATAGTTGGAATCCATGACAAATAGCACCAATTTGGGTTTGATTTGGTTGCTTTGGTTACCTCGTGGTACTCAAGCACAAGCACATGGCTCCAATGTCACAACATGAACACCGTGTCCCATTTTTTGTTTCATTTTCTCTCAAGGGGTCTCTATCTCATTGTTTTAGACAATATTTTTAGAATCTGATCGGTTATTAAACTGGTAAAGATATCGACTTAAATAAATTGTCATCAAACTAAGATCGAACCGATAATATTAAAGAATTGACCCGGATTCATCAAATAACCGATTTACAATTCAATCGATCAGACTGATCGAATCGGTTCGATTTTGATAATAAATAATTTCTTTACTCAATCACTCATTTTCTCTCCTCCTCGCAGTCATCAATCATCCCCCACAAATATCTAACCTATATATTGGACAAATAATCTCTTTCAACTAACGTACTCTAAATTATATAGTTCAGAAAAAATAAAATTGAATCAGCATATAACCCAAAAAAAAAAGTTACTAAACATGTTATTTTATCGATTATAAAATAAGTTTAGTAGTTATGCATTGCAGTGCGAAAGTATTAGAGATATTATTATTTTTGATATCACGTTTCCTGTAATTAATACATTTTTTATGGAATATATTCTATTTAAATTTAAGTCAGGTAAGATTATTATAAACAAAAAAGTGCTTCTTGTTAAAATTTAACAGAACTGATCTCCTTGTGACTTCAACCTAAGATCATATATTATGCTAAAATTTTTGTTAATTGATCTATCCGTTTATATTAATGTTTACAATACATAAACCAAAGAAAATATTTACTTATGTAACTATGGCTTAAATATGTTGTGTAACAGTAAAAACCCTTGAAATTTTTTGCTAGCATTTACTCTGAAATTAATTTTGCATTTGTAAAACATATTTGTTGATAACTTCCTCAGCTAAGTATTAAGATAACTTACGAGTAATCTCCTTTCCACCAGCCTATATACTTTAAGAAAACATTTTTTAATATCATGTTAAACCTTATAATTTTATTTTTCTCCCTTTTATCTTAACGGTAAGAGCTTAATTTACTTGACGAAAATTTTAAAGGCATAATTCTAACAAAATAAAAGAGTATGTTTGGGAAACTTTTAAGAAGCTCTTAATCTTCATAAGTATTTCTTTCAATAATAGAATCGATTAGGTTAGAATTCATTTTGACGTTTGGATGTGATTAAAAGGAGATTATTTAAATAATTTGTTTTGTTTGTTTTACATAAAAAAAATACTTTTCAAGTTTAAAAATATTAAAATAGATATGAGAATTATGAAATTCAAAAGATGCAAATAGTAACATAGGAAAAACAATGAGAGTGTGTTTGGTATAGATTATTTTTATAATATTATTGTCATAATCCATTATGAAAATAATTTTTTTGTGTTTGGATATAATATTAGAAAATGATTCTAAAACACAATTTGTTTTATTTACATTGTATTGAAAAGGTACTCTTATAATATATTTACCAAAAAGAATATGAAAGTGTACTTGAAGTAAATGAGATTGATGATAAGCCATGTTATATTCAAGTGGATTATAATAATAATGCTTAATGTGACATCCCGCCACATTTACTTGATGTAAAATAGAGGTTTGAACCTCAATTTAATAAATTTTACTTTAAATAATGTAGCTCAATCAAAACTCAAACAATAAATAACATGAAGAAACCCTTAAGAAAAACTTTTTAGGATGTATTTTTCTTGCATATCATTTAGTATTTTATGTCTAACGGGAGTTATAAAACTTCAATCAAGGTGAATCTAATTGGTACATTATCTACAAATGTTATGAAGGGATTGAGAGCCAATTATGCCCCTAAGGTCCCCAAATCATAGAGATGTAAAACCATTCTACATCAAAATATTCAGCCTAAATACCTTGTAGTATTTTGGACATAACTTGAGTTGCAGACTTCTAATTAAGGTGATTGAAAAGGGAAAATGTTCGTAACTCAATTATCTATAACTTTAGTGAAGAATGCAAGAGCTAATTCGACCTAGATAAGTCATAATTTCAAAAACAAGCTGGTACTTGATTACCAGAATTTTGTAATTAATTACCAAAGAACAACTTGTGCATAAAATCATTTCTGCTCGGGGGTAATTGATTACAGGACCCCTGTAATTGATTACTATCAAGACAAATATAGATTTTATGTAAATTTTGGCCTAGGGCTAACTTTCATTATCCCTAACTTGCTTATTTGACCTCTGAAAGCTACAAAACTTTACAGGCACTACCTACTTCTCATTTCGGACCAGCAGGTGCAGTCCATACTTAAAAACTCCTATGGACCGTGAAGATATGCACTAAAATACATTTAACTATATTCTAGCAACTTCATCACCTATAGCATCTCAAAATTCAAATGAATTGGCAATCTCTTTGCCCACACATGCTCTAATTATGTCCAAGGTCCTATTAATGCTTCCGAGGATTCTAGATCCTGTTAAAACTCAAATTCACCCTATCAGTTGGCTAAATTCAACTATTTCTCTCTAATTAAAATCTCTAACTCTAATTACTTGTGGTCTTATACCACACCAAACATCAAATGCAATACCAACCATATACATCTTATGCTACTCAAGATCTCTACCATTCAAGATTACCTTAGCTTTACACAAGTACACCATCACTCAATTCTACACTAATACTCACACCCATTATCATTCCCTTTCCTAATCACATCATTGACAATCAGATATAAGTGGTCAATACCATTTCTACACTACATGTATACACATATGCTATACCACCACAATCACATACTCACATTCACATAACCAATCAAATGGCTCAGTGCCACTATCAGTTCTTGGTCATCAATCAATATATTCATCACCAATCACATCATACCACCACATATACATAATTTCACCGTATTATATAATTGGCTTAATGCTTTCTATCAACAAATCACACACAGGAACACTACTCTATTACAATCACCTATTAATATATCACACAGTCTATCAATGTGTAATGCCTTCGTGTCATTGAAAGCAAAACATATACACATAAACAACATAAAAGATCATAACATAATTACTTGAACAAATACTCATTATTTACACTTTTACAACAATACAACTTCCTTTAATATTCCTTGGCATCTCGAGCTCCTCTGGTGCTCGCCTCCGTGGTATCCGCGATATTCATGTCACTGGTTACTCAAAATTAAGAAAAGCCTATCATTAGCCTTGTGATATACCTACATAGTCCATGTTTCAATTGCACCACTTGTGCTCATTCATTAATCTCATTATCAATATCACAAGCTAGTCAGGCTATAACCAATAATATACATCCATCCATACACACACACACACATACACACACACACATATATATATATATACACATATATAAATCACTCATTGTCAATTACTTTAGACCTTTACAGTCATCATGTGCCACTCAGGCTACACACAATATCATATACATATCAAAATTCATTTCTAGCCACCTTAAGTACTCACCACATAATATAACACATCAACCACTATTCATCAATATATAATGGCATAACTGACTCTCACTCAAAGTTTAATTAGACTCATTAGTTTTGGATACTAAAAATAGATCAACCTCCAGCTAGGGGTCCTACTTGACACCCCGTGAACCCTACCTGGTCCACCGAGCCCTGTTTGGCTCTCCACTTCAACCACTGGGTCCTTCTTAAGCACTAGGTAGCTCAATAGGATCCTACTTGATCACTAAAGAAAAAATTAAGGGGTAAAATATACCATATAACCGTCCAAACCACATAGAATCACATATATTCATTTTAATCCACTTGGTTTAATTTAATTAATAAATTCTCTTCATAAATAACATAAAGGCATCATCATAAACCATTTCACAACCAGCCACTCAGGCAATCCATGTTATCTCTAGCCACTCAAGCTTTAATATCAATAAAATGGTGGCCACTCAGGCATACATCGTATCTCAATTCTCTATTCATCATTATTTAATTTCATATCAAATAAAAGCCACTCAGGCACAACGATATTCAATCAATATCATAACAAGCCAAAGTCACTTAAGCATAATAATATTCAATTAATACCAACTAACCACTCAGGCACAAGCATTTATTGGTATAATTTCAACCACAACATTAATCAATCACTCAGATGCAATTTCATTTACAAATTTTCATACTATATTACTTTTATCATAAAACATCTCGAAAACCCATTCCAATATAGACGTATATCTATATATCAAATTGACATCCCATTATTTTCTTTGCTCTACATTTGAAAACTCATTCCATTATATATACTTACATATACATATACTATCTATTCAATCTCAATAACCATTGATTATCAATCTCATCATTTCATCACTATACTAGATTTATGCATAACAATTCATAATTTTTATTCTCAACCTTTCTAATTTCAAATTTGATCATAGTTCCAACTATAAATTCTATCAATTATATATAGTTAAATCAACTAATTAACGTTAATTATAGTCTTTTCACTATACATCAATTGACGTCAAATAATATCTCTAAATTAGCTAATACTCTGAACACCCCCTTACCTCGATTTCAAGCTTTTAACTCTTGTTCTATACGCTGGGTACGCTCAATATCTATAATTTAAAGAAATTACGAGGTGGATTAGCATTTAGACCTCCAAAATCAAAACCCACTTTACCGAAATTATTCCAAACATACTTTTAAGGCTTCCAAAGCTTACCTCGATTAATTATACTCTTGGTTCCGGGTTCCTTCTTGACTAATGTCTCGCCGATCCTTTGGTTTGTAACCTACGGGGACTAAAAGGAAAACTCGTCAACTAATTATCGATACCTATCATTCCAAAGCTTCGTTTACAAGCTCAAAATGCAAAAATATAAAGAAAAACAAAAACCCATCCATTATGGGTGAATTCCGATTTAGAGAAGAAGTTGCTGAAACCAAAAATTGAAGTTATCGATGTGCTCACATCGTTCCTACAAATCTGAATATTCAATCAATTTTAAGTTTGGCTGAGAGATGAGACTTCAATCAAGCCATTGAAGACATGGCCATAGAAGCTTAGCTTCTATCTCTTTCTCTTGTACTTTCTCGTGGAAGGAAGAAGAAAGAATGAAAATGTTATAGTCACAAGGGCGTTTTTGTTACTTTGCTATTTATTTTCTATTTTCTTTTATTTCCTTTTATAAAAATTTACTTTTATCTCATGGTAAATTATAATTTACCACCGTCATTTAATCTAAATTTAAATTTACTAATTAATCATTTAAATTTATTTATTTTTCAAATTTATTACCTTAATAACAATTCTCAATTAATTTATAATAATTAAGGAAAAATTCATAATTAAATCAAAATAAATCTAATTTATCTTCAAAATATTTAATTAATCTGATGCGACAAAATAAATTTAAATTTTAACATTTAGGATGTTACACTTAAAAAAAATAGATTCTAACAACTAAAAAATAAGCCCAATATTTGATTATAATTCATTTTGGTATACATCTTAAATAAAGATGAATAGTAAATATAATGGCTTTTATCTAAGAAAGAGATTACAATCTAATAAATTAATCTCAACCAAACTCAATGTATTCCAAAAATAAGTACCTTTCTACTATCATAATTTAAAAAAAAAATCAATTTTTGATTAAAATAATTTAATAGATTATGATCTACTATTTATAAAAAATACTTAAACATATAAATAAGTACTTCTCTAAAAATAATTACTAAAAAAACTTTCCCAAACACACGCTTAAAGGGTGAATAATACGGAATGCGCATAATTCAGGGAAATCTTCTCCTTACCTTTCATTACAATTACATTCTTACCAAAATATCTTCATAAAAATATTTTATCATATTAACTTATTTTAAAATATTAACATCACTTGACCAACTTTTTTAATGGATATCTTGGATCTAACGTTTTTAAATTAATTTAACATAAAAATAAACATTGCCAATATTTTTAATGTTTTTAATTGTTTTCCTGATTTGTAAATGTGTTATAAGATACACATAAGAAAAAATGCTTTTAAAAGATAAACATAACAATATTGAGGTAGACAAAACATTTCAGTCAATTATCCACTAAGACTCGTCCTATGCAACCCACCAAGAGGAAGCAAGACGGATCAACCCATCAATCCCATTTAAGATTGATTATAAATGTTCATGATTAAATAAATATAGATATTTTACTTATTTGAATTTTAATAGGGACTTATAATTGAAATCTACTATGAATTATTTATTTAATTTTATATTAGTTTTACATATTTTTTAAAACTTTTTAGACGGGAACGGGGAGCCAACAACCTATCATCCACCTCAAAAAAAATTAAAATAGTATTTTGAAGGCAACACATGTTCAAACTAAAAGAGGGTTAGTGTGATTAAAATTTTGTCAATTTTTTTGTAAAGACAATTATTCAAACAACTGCTTTTATCTAGCAGTTCAGATACTTATTTGTGTGTTCACAAACTTTGAAATGAAGGATAAGTAAAATTATACTGATTCACCTCTTAATTAAGATTGCCTCCAGACCTTGTTCAAGCCAACAAGAGTTTGTATACTTATCACGAAATAAAGTGAAATTCATGCTTTATTATAAAAATTCCAAGTATTCTTTCACAATTTAGCCTCTCGAAGCTATTACCCCAAGTATTTTTTTTTAACTTAGTCTCTCCAGCCTAATTACACAAATATTCTTTTTTGACTAAACCTTTTCAGGCTCTTATAACTTCACAAAGAAGGAAAAAATTTCTAAGTCTTTAGCAAAGACTTTAGGAATGTCTAAGCTTACAACAACTGAACTGATTGTTCAGAATATGAAAAAGAGTAAAGTGCTTGGACAATTTTACAAGTAAGGAATCAAAGTATTTAGCACAGCTTGTAGAATGCGTAGAAAGAAAAGAAAAATAAATTGTTAGGACACTTTACATCCTTGAATGATCTTCCTTATTTAGGTTTTCTTTGAGATAAACGTTGAGAGACAAAGGACCTTATGTCCAATGAGGGCTTGACATCTTGCATAGAGCTGTTGGGATAAATTGAAAAACGTAGATAGTCTTTGTTAGCTTGTGAACATCTTGGTTGTATGACTTTCTATTTTGATATTTAGAGTGGATGCTGCTTTGCATAGACAGTCCTTTTGTAGGTATATGACTGGATAGATAGCCTGCTGCAAGTTGGAGTAGTTATAAGACAAATGTGGAAGCACAAGCTTTGGCTTATGACATGTATTTACCATCTTCAGCAGGGTGTCTAAGTTGAGTCAAGGCATTTGAGTTAAGTGAACCTTCAAATAGCTACTTAAGACTCATTGTTTCTTGTTTCATGGCTTGAATTTATTTACAAATATGCCTTAGACAAGCTTAAAACATTAGTACACTAAATAGTGTATTATGTTTATCGTAATAAAACTTTTTAAGAGGTCCTAAGAACCTTAACTATTCTTTCAGGACTTATATTTTTATTCTAATGGGATGGTCTGCCTGCCAGCATGCTAGTAGACCAGACAAGTACTCCCTCTAGTATTGGTTATAAGTAAATTTTGAGAGATTTTTTTGGTTTAAAATATAAACAAAGTACTCCCTCGCATCCTAGATATAGGCAAATTTTAGTGAAATTTTTTGGTTTCATAATACAAGCAAAAATATACTTTTCCTATGTCATTAAATGTTTGTTTACTAAATGTATCCTCCTTATATATATTTCCAAAACTACTACTCCTTCAAGTCTTTAATATAAGTAAAAAAAATTTCTTCCCACTTGTTAAGGTATTAGTCAAACTCATTTATTTTTCTTGAATTCATTTAAAAAGTTATTTTGATTATCAAAATTACCCTAACAACATTTAATGAAGATATATGTAAAGTAATTGAAAACTCACATTAAATGAGAGTATTTTGAAGATGATAACATTTAATATGCTAAAATTAGTCAACATTTGGTTATATTAAAAACCGCAAAATTTGAAATTTTTTACTTATATTAAATATCAGAAGTAATTATTTATGTAATAAATGATATTAAGGGTATTTTAGGAAGTTACATCAAATATTTATGTAAAAAACTATTTTTAACTAACATTCTTAATATGTGTAAATACTTATAAATCAAATATATCCTTCTTAAATACATTTTCAAGACAACTAAATTCTTCATGAAATAAATAAGATTAATGACACTTTAGACAAATATATCAAATATTTTATAATATTAATACAAATAACAACCTTTAATTATCATCTTAATATATACTCATTTTAGTTTTTTTCTTAAAACTATTGTTATTTTAAAAATTTAAGGTGTAATAAGTTATATTTTTAATTGTGTTCTTTTGTAATTAATGTATCTCTTCTATCATCTTTCATTTGACTAATAAATAAGACTTAAAAAATTGAAACATTATTTATTATTAATAAAATAATAAAATGAAAAAGAAGATATTTTAATATATACTACCTCCAGTTCCAAATATAAACAAATTTTAGTAGAATTTTTTAGTCCCTTAATATAAACAAAATTAGACTTTCCCAATGTCATTAAATGCTTGTTTACCAAATATGTCCTCCTCATCATATATATTTCCAAGGGCACTAATTCTTTATGTAATAAATGATACTAAGGGTATTTTAAAAAATTAAATCAAATATGTGATAACATTAATGCAAATAACTATCTCCAACTACTATTCTTAATATGTGTGAAGTTATGTATATTTGCTTATATTTAGAACCGGAGGTAGTATTAACTAAAATAATAAATTTAGAATAAAATGAAAATAATTTTAATAAAATTTGTCTGATAAATTAATAATAGGACAATGAGAATATTATTTTGTAATTCTAACAGGCTTTAAACGAAGCACGGTGGATCCATTTGACGACCCTACGAACAGATGAAGTGTTTCATAACATTAAATGTTAAATGTTGAGCACTTTTATACGTGTCCGTAGTGCTAAAATTGAGATACCCTGCTTTCATGCCCACGTGCAATCGCATTAACTACTTAGCATTTAATTTCGCCCATAGGTGTCAAACATTTTGGTATAGCAGGTAAACTTTTTTATCCTTCAAACCCAAATAGATAGAATAAAGTCCCTAATTCTAACTTAATTTACAAGGCACCATCCCTCATTTTTTTTATTTACTTAAAAACTATATGATGGATCCAGAATCGAAGATCTTGCCAAATGGTCATTGTAGAATCCAAAAGCTCCTCAATCAAAGCCTTAAAGACCATCATAGTAACCACCACATGTTATGCGAGCTCTACTCAGATGAACACCATTTACCACTGAAATTGCTTCACTCAATTTGGTAGCATGCTGTACCACTTGCTTAATCCTCTGCAATCACAGTTCACAATTATAGCCCATTTCAATAATTCAAATATCCAATCATCCGTCGCCGTTTCAATTTTGGACCTAATCTATTAATCTATTCAAGAATAGTAAAATTGCATACCAGATGTATACAGTAGTAATAATATAATAATATAAACACAGACCATTTCTTCAACCAACTCACAGCTTAGCATATAACTTTATTAAATCTTGTTAAAAAAATATTTCATTCATAAGTCTGGTTTAAATCTAAATATAATATATCAAGAATTCTCACCTTCGCACACCATTTTATTTAGTCCTATGACATTATTTTAATTGGCTTTTCCATCACAATCCTGTACTGAAATATCATGCACTAAACTGTGCCTATTTTTTTTTTATTGAAAAGTGATAACAAATCAAAAATAATGAAAATAAAAATAAAGAGACATTTTCTTACCTTGTCATCTGTGTAGATCTGGAACCGAATCTTATGGTCCTGGTGGATTTTGTTCCTTTGCTGGCTTCCAAACAACAGGACACAAATGGTAGCAGCAGCAACCCCAAAAGAGCAAATAGCTCCAACACCATTGAAGCTCCACTTCCAAAAGTTAAATCCACCACTAGTGTCCTCCACTACTTTGTTACTATCACAGTCCACAATAACCACTTCTTTCTCAATCTTCATTCTAGGAGAGGTCATGATCTCTTGTGCCTCACCTTTGTCCTCAAATCTCAAGGCACCAACATCAAGTGAAGGGTACAATATTCCTCTACCACAGGACTTTGGGGACTCCATTTCCTTGATCTTGAAGAAAACCTGTGAAACAGTGTCTTGATCAGGTTCCACAAAATCTCCTTTGGTTTTCTCAGTGATTGTGGTGGGTGGTGATGTGAAAAGAATGTTCTTTTCTTCTACTAGTAACCCTTCATCTTGAACCTTCTCAATTCTTGGTTCCAATAGAATTGGAACATGAACAACCTGTTTTTGATGAAAATTCCTTGATGCTTCTAATTCAGAGATGTTCCTTGATTTTGGTGAGGTGGTGAAATAATTTTCAACAACACATTTTGAGCATGAGTTTCTTTTCCCTGAGAAAATCTGATTCTCATCACCATCTTCTATGATATCAAAAAATCCATCATCATCAGAAAGGAATACCCACTCATTAGTGTCCATGTTTAACAGGACCCTTTTTAAATCAAAGAGTGATTCAAAGGAAGATGGGTTTATATAGGGAAAAAGAAAGATGGAAGAAAAAAATGGGATTTTGATTATTGGGTGTTGGTTTGATGAATGAAAGAAAGTGGCTTTTGTGGGGTTTTGCTTGGAATTTCATTTCATGATTTTCATCACTGCTAATAACAAGAGGAAGTGCCTCCGTTTAGGTGTCTTGTTGTTCTTGTAATAATAATATAATTTATATAAATGAAGGCTGAGCTCACATGCCATTGACACATGATTTGAGTGTATGTTTATCCATCTTGAAAATGACAAATTGAGGGAATGGTGTGGTTGGCCCCACCAAGTAGAATTGCCTCTACGCTAGGAATTGAGATTCTTAATTATATGTACCCTTGTTATTATATACTTGTTTTTAGCTTTTTTCTATTCCGAAGTTCATTATTAAACTCTAAATTGAATAATTTAATTATGACTGTTAGGCTGTTAGCTTTGAATAAAGTTGAGTTTTGAATGTTAAGTGAAAAAATAGAGAGCAAATTGCTATGCTTTGTCAACCAAAAAGGATAAGAGTAATGGTCAAGCTAACTAAAGATTCTACTTTTTAAATTTCTTATTGGTGTGGCGGTGATTTTGTAACAAGAATAGGGTGGCTTTCTTTCTTTCATAGCTAAAGGAAAGGAAAGAGGGGATTCTTTTGTTGCTTTTTAATTTGAGAGGGAGACTGTCGGTTGCTTGTTGGAGTGTGTTTGATGTCAAAACTCATTCTGCAACCGAATGAATTACTATGATCGAAGAAGAAGCAAGAGTGCAGAGAGAGACAAAAGGTTGAATATACAAATATGATATATGATTCATTCACTAACTAAAAATAAAGAGAGAGGAGCTAAATAAAGAGAGAGGAGTTTATATATAAGCTAGAAAAGTAACAAACTAACTAACTCTAACAAACTCTAATTAACGAGCTAATTAGTTACAATAATAAATACATATTAACAACTCCTCTTAAGATGGAATGTAAATATCAAACATTCCAAGCTTAAAAATGAGAAAAGAAAAGGGTCCAACAACAAGTGGCTTTATAAGAATGTCTGCCAATTGTTCCTTAGAGGGGATTGGAAGAAGATGAATTCGACCAATAAGAAATTGATCCCTGACAGTATGGCAGTCTAATTCAATATGTTTGGTGCGCTCATGGAAGACAAGATTAGTAGCTATGTGCTTGACAGACTGATTATCACAGAACAAAGTGATAGGAGATGAATGACGTATGACAAAATCATGGAGCAGAGAGAGGAGCCATTGAACTTCATATGTAGCTAGAATAAGAGCTCTATATTCAGCTTCAGAGGAGGATCTGGAAATGGTATGCTTCTTTTTAGTCTTCTAGGAAATGAGGGAGTGACCCCAAGAAAAATAGAAACCAGTAATGGACCTACGGGTATCAGGACAAGAGGCCCAATCAGAGTCTAAATACCCAGTCAGTTTGAAGTCAAAGGAGAAAGAAAAGAAAAGACCTTTGGCAGGGGATTGCTTGATGTACCGAAGCACTTTGAGGGCAGCTTGATAATGTTCTGAAATGGGTTGAGAAAGATATTGGCTAAGCTTCTTTATAAAAAAAGAGATGTCGGGTCTAGTGTTTGTGGTACAAACAAGTTTGCTGATAAGTTTTCTATAGGAAGTAGGATCAAGCAGAGGAGTTCCTAAGTGAAGACTAAGTTTCAAGGTAGATTCCATAAGAACACTGCTGGATTTAGAAGCAAGAAGACCCGTTTCCTAAAGCAATTCCAAGCATACTTCCTTTGATAGAGCAAATGCCAAAGATGGATCTTGCAACTTCAAAGCCTAGAAAAAATTTCAGTGTGCCAAGATCTTTAATTCCAAAATTACTATGTAATAGTTACTTCATGCTAATGATTTCATCTAGATCTTGGCTTTTAAACACTAGATCATCCACATATGTCAGAGTTGTAGTAAAGACTTTAGGAGATATCTTTGTGAATAAATAGTAATCAGCCTTGGATTGTGTATAACCAGAGGATACCAACATTTTAGTAAGCCTAGCATTCCATTGTCTGTTGGCTTGTTTCAAGCCATAGATAGATTTAGTGAGTTTGCAAACCAAATTAGGAGCATGCAATGATAATCCTAGAGGAGGTTCCATGTATACTTCCTCATTTAATGAGCCATGGAGGAAAGTAGTATTGATATCAAGCTGCTGAAAATGCTAATTCTAAGTACATGTAAGAGAGAAAAAGAGTTGAATGGTAGTCATTTTGAGCACAGGGCTAAAAGTCTCCAAGAAATCAATTCCTTCAGTTTGTGTAAAGCCCTTAGTAACAAGCCTAACCTTGTGCCTTTCAATAGTGCCATCTACTTTGAGCTTAGTTTTAAAAACCTATTTACACTTAATCAATTTCTGCCCTATAGGAAGATGAGAGAGTTGCCAAGTTTGGTTGAACTCCAAAGTTTGCAACTCAACATTAATTGCATTATGCCAATAAACCTCCTTAATAACTTCAAAATATGAGTTAGGGTCACGAATAGAAGACAATGAAAAAGAATAAACTTGATGTGAAGGATGCAATGAATGATAGGAAACAGAAGAAGATAGAGGATACTTGACAGTGTGATGAATTGGTGTGTTGCTTGAGATGGCCAATGTGTGATGATAATCTTGAAGATAAGAAGAAGTGAGCCTTTCTCTATTGGACCTTCTAGGTTGAGGAATAAGATTAAGTTGTTGGTGGTCAGGTGAAATATGATGGTGAGATAGAGTGTTGTTTGGTGAGGGTGTGTTTAGTATGTGATGATGGTGATCAAGTATAGGAGTGTGACAATGAGGCTCATCATCATAAGAAATAAGATGATCAAAAAACGAATGAGGATGAGGTGGATTAGGATTAGGTATAGGTGGAAACATAGGAAATACAACTTCATGGAACTGGAGATTTCTAGAAATAAAGAATTCTCTATTTTTCAAATCATAAAGAAGGTATCCCTTAGTACCAGGCTTGTATCCAAGGAAAACACATTTTCTTGATCTTGGATCAAGCTTGGTTCTGAGAGATAAAAGTAGATGCAAAGGCTAAACAACCAAAACTCTTAAACTTGAAACATCGGGTATTTTGCCTTGATGTAAAACAATATAAGTTGATTGATTTTGCAAAAACTTTATGGGCAGTCTATTAATTAAGTAAACAACATGAGCTACAGCATGATTCCAAAAAGATTTATAAATGTGATATTGAAACATTAAAGTCCTAGCAATTCTTAAAATATATTGATGCTTTCTTTCCACTATACCATTTTGTTGAGAGGTTTCAACACAAGAAGTTGATGTATAATCCCTTTTACGACATACCACTATTTCATAATAAATTCATTGACATTGTCTGTTCTAATTATTTTAATCTTTTTTGAAATTGAGTTTCAATTAATTGAACAAACTAGGAAATTAGAGCACTGGTTTTAGCTTTGGATTTCATGAGGTAAAACCATGTAAATATACTAGTATTATCTACAATTGTGAGAAAGTATCTGTGACCAAAAACAGAAGGGACAACTACAGGCCCCTAAATATCACTATGTATTATTTCAAAAATGTCAACAGTTATAGAATCATTATGAGAAAAAGGTAATTGCTTCTGCTTTCCAGAGTAACAGGGATCACAAGGTATACTGGACTTATTATAAGAAATGAAGGGATAGATTTTCTTTAATTGTGGAAGTTTTTCATGAGATGCGTGGCCAAACTTGAGCTGCCAAGAATTGGTATCATATGAATGGAAAGTATTAGCCCAACTTTGAGAGATGTCTGGAAAAAATTGTAGACATCTTTGAAATATTCAGGATTCATCACATAAAGGTTAGATTGCAGGCCAACTACACCAATCATCCTCAATGTACTAGAATCTTGAATTTGGAAATGATCCATAGAAAAAATGAACTTGCAGGATAAGATGTTTGTAAGTTTGGAAACAGAAATCAAATTAAAATGAAAAGAAAGGACAAACATAACATCTGTCAGGTATAAGTGTTTAATAAGGAAAATGGTTCCTGGAATTATAGTAACTACCTTATTATAATCAGGTAAGCTTAAAAATACAAGTTTAGTTTTTCTATGAGTGTAAAACAAATGCAAATTATTTCAAACATGCATTGTGGCTCATGTATCAATGATCCAGGAGCTAGAAAGTAAAGGATTGACTAAGGTCCAAACTAAACCTAATGACTGTGAGTTCAAACTTTTATTATGACTACTTGATGTAATCTGATTTACAGATTGAAGATTAGTCTATTGCAATAATTCAAGTAAAGTCTTGTGTTGGTCTAAAGTGAAGCTCAAACTAGGCATATCTTTCATCTATTTTAGGGAAGTAACACTGACTTTGTCATCACCATCCTCATCAATAGCTTCATAGATGTGGTGATTAACATTATAGTTCTGCTTGAAGTAGTGTGGTGGAAAACCATGTTTCTTGTAACAAGTATCCACCGTGTGACCAGTCCTGCCATAGTGAGAACATAACTTGTTGTTGTGACCTTTACCTGAGAAGCCACAATTGCTAAAATTGATAAATTTGCCTCTGCCTCCTCTAAAATTCCCTCTACCTTGTCCATCACAAAAAGTTATTTGAACTGGTGACACTTAAGAATCAATATCGCCTTTCCCTTGTACTGTAGTAGTGAGCATTTGAGACTTGGGTATAGGAATAACCAATTGTCTCTCTTGTTGTACAAGCAAAGAGAATACCTTACCAAACTTGGATAAAGGATCAAGTAGCATAATCTGTGATCTAACAGTAGCATACTATTCATTCAATCCTTTTAAAAATCTAATCACATAATCACTTTCTTTGTACTTTTTGATAGTTAGCACTAACTGATAATTACAAGTTATCTAACAAGTACAACTAGGAATGGGCCTAAAATTCTCCAACTTCTGCCATAAACTCTTCAATTACGTATAATACTCAGTAATGGACAAGTGTTCTTGCTTCAAGCTATAGATCTCTTCTTGAAGCTCAGAAATCCTATACACATATCCTTGATAGTATCTATCTTTCAAATCTTTCCAAACTTCGTCAGCAATATCCATCCACAAAACACTTTATACTATTGATGGCTCTAAAGAATGTATGATCCAGGATAAAACCATAGTATTGCACATTTCCCATGTGTAAAAAATTGTGTCATTTTCTCTTGGCTTTGGTAAAATGCCATCCACGAATTTCATTTTATTTTTAGACTTCAATCCTATCATCATAAATCCAGACGAGGAATGGTAATCTGCTCCATCAAAGCTGAAGAAGCTATAAAAGCAACAGGATTTTCATTTGCATGTAGGTAACATAGACTCAAAAAATCAATTACTGAACTAGCCATTGATCAAGACGATTGACGAACAAAAATATCTAGAAAGAGTACAAAAGAGAGAAAGATGAAGAACAATTATCAAATCATAAAGATTGCAAAGAAAAACAAGATGAACTCATTGAACAGAAGAAGTTGAAGCTGATGACGAAACCAAGAATGAATTAAGGCAATGATCAACTATTCAAGATAAAGAATCGAGCTTTGGGCACTGTAGTAGAGCCCTTAGGAATAGGGATGTCAACGGGGCGGGGCGGGCACGGGTACCTCTTTCCCGCTACCCGTACCCGCGGATAAAAATAATATCCGTACCCGCCCGTTACCCGCACGGGTACCCATTTTACGGGTTTTTTTTCGGGTAGTTACTACCCGCGGGTATCCATGGATATCCACGGGTACCTAATTAAAATAAAAAATTTAAAAATAAAAATATAGAAACATTTAAATAAATTACAAATTAAATATTTATCATCACAAATTACAAAAATACCCACTGAATATAATTATATATTAATAATAATAAAGGGTATTAATATAATTTTATATATACGGGTACCCGCGGGTACGGATATCATTATATCCGTACCCGTACCCGTTTCTTAACGGGTAGTACAAAACCCGCCCTCCTTCCTCCACGGGTACCCATACCCGCGGGTTTTTATATCCGTGACGGGTTTTTATCTGCGGGTACCCGCGGGCATGGATATTTTTGACCTCCCTACTTAGGAAAGGGACTCTAATACCATGTCAAAACTCACACTACAACTAAATGAATCACCAAGCATGAGTCTTTCAAGATCCATCAGAACAACTCTGCCACAAAACCATGATCGAAGAAGAAGCAAGAGTATAAGGAAAAGAAAGTAGAGAGAAAGAGAGAGAGAGAGAGAGAGAGAGAGAGAGAGGGGATTGAATATGCAAAAATGATATATGATTCATTTACCAACTAAAAGCAAAGATAGAATGGTTTATATACAAGCTAGAAAAGTAACAAACTAACTAACTATAATTAATGAGCTAATTACTTACAATAATAAATACATATTAACACTTGAGATGGTACTGATGTGGGTCGATGTTTTGATGTTCAGGAAGAAATAAAAGATCTTCCATGCACAGTCTCTCATTTATGGGACCAGTTGAACTCTACTAAAGACATACTATTTACTACTTATCTCTGTTATGTGAAACTCCAACCAGGTATGGTTGATCAAGCTAATTCTTAATTTATTTAAACAATTTTATAACATTTGATATAAGCAACCGCCAATCCAATTGGTTTATGTTTTAAACTACCAATGAATGTTGTCAATCAGAATATTAGGTGAGACGTTAAGTATAATGTAAGCCATCATATAATCAGATTTTATTTGACGTAAACATTTCCAAATTTTTAATTATAAAATATATCAATTTGATTTTTAACATATATAATATTACATCATTATGTTCCTTAACGTATAAAAATAGTACATCAAATTATTCTTGCATCTTATCAAAAATAATTTATCATATTAATCTTTAATTAATTATGATTTGTATAAAAAAAGTTTTTAATGAATAGTAATCACATCATATCAACCCCTGGTGTTAATTTAAATACATTAAATTAGTCTATGTAGGTTAGTTATTTTATATTGATATAATGGTGTTATTTAAATTATTTAAAAATATAAAGAAAATATTATTTAATAAAATCAGGGTAGAGCAGTTTTAAACATAATTAATATAGCGAATGAAATAATGTTAAAATGATACGACATGCTAATTCCAAAGGTGGATTAATGACACAGTCCCATCCATATAACAAAGTAAAAATCAAACTACACATGTGTCAAACAAAGAGAAATGGGAGCACATGTTGCCCCCTAAATACAATAGCACATGAAATAATAAGTTAAAGGTGGTCCACATGCGTATGTGTCCCAAGCATACATCCTGGTATAATGGAAAAGGAATAACCTAATGAAAACTCCCTTAGTAATTTGTAGTATGTTAATTTAGGAAAATGAATTAACACATTAAGGACTTCTTTGATACAAATTATACTTGATATGACTAACATAATGGATTTTTATTTTAAAATATGTATTATACATGATCTAAAATTTGATCCGAATAAAAAAACTAAACTGAATATAGCAAGTCAATCTCATAAATAGTAAATCATATTGGCCTAAATTGTGAACTGACTCTCATCATCCTACCTAAAAACATCACATCGACGGTGAGTTTTACAATCCCATTACTACTATCTATCCAAAATAGACTGACAATAGTTTTCTTTATTTCTTTTTCATTGTTTGCTTTATATAGGATTCATACATTTCTTTGGGACATATCACCACTAAAAAAACAACTGATAGCGACGGAAGGAATTGGTCGCTAATCCATAGAATGGCCGTCGCTAAAACCATTAGCGACGGCATCTCAGACGGAAAAGAGGACGTCGCTAAAACCCTCGTCGAAAACACATCAGCGACGCCACACCTGCCGTCGCTATTATATTGACGGCGTAAGGCCGTCGCTAAAATCGTCTCTGTCCCAATAACCCCAGCCGTCGCTAAGTGTTGCCATACAGCGACCTCGAAACCCCGTCGCTAATAACAGCCATCAGCGACCACCCTATGCCGTCGCTACATGTACTCATGTAGCGACCACCCTCTGCCGTCGCTATTGCTAACAAGTACAGCGACGACAGCATCCGTCGCTAGTGGTTATGATACAGCGACCACAAGGTTCCGTCGTTAGTGGTTGTGATGTAGCGACCACACCACAGCGACCACAATATCCGTCGCTAGTGGTTGTGATGTAGCGACCAGAGCGTCCGTCGCTAGTGTTAATAATTCAGCGACGGTAGTTGGCCGTCGCTAACGGTCATTTTTAAATTTTTTTAAAATTGATTCAATAATATGTAGGTTTTGTTAATTTAACTTTAAAAATATCTTAATATTTTGTATTTTGTATTGGCTGATAAAATTTTATAATTAAATTAAAATAATTTTTTTGAAGTAATAAATTATTATTAAAAACAAAATAATAGATTAAATTAATTTATCAAATAGGTTGAATTACTAATGATAGGTAGAATAAGGCTTTGTGATTTGAATGTAATTACCAATAAATATAGACATAATAAATAAAGAATGACAAAATAAATACTGAATGAAAATATAACATAACTAAAAATCAAATATACAATGTGTATAAATAAAAGAACTACAATCAAGGTGGTGGGGGATCCTGGGGTGGTGGTGGGGGCGCCTGGGAAGTGGGGGGAGGTAGCCTCGCCATCAACTGCATCAGTAGCTCCTGCTGCTGAGCAAGTTGCCGACGAGTCTCGGCGTGCTGCTCCTCGGCCCGCTGTCGGTCCGCCTCGGCCTTCTGTCGGTCCGCCTCGTGCCGCTCCAACAGCAACTGCCTCTGACGTCGCTCCTCCTGTAGCTCATCGTTCAGGTTTTGAATTACCTGAACGACCTCAGTCGGAAGACCAGAGGAAGACAAAGAGGAAGGGGTCTTCCCCTTTTTCGCCAGCTGCGTGCCGACGCCACCCAATCCAAACACCCTCCCTTTCTTGTTCACACCGCCAACAGCCTCCATATAGATGGCGTTGTCGTCAGAACAAGATAGGGTGGGAGGAACCTCCCCTTCAGGAGTGGAAGCCACCAGGTCCGCCTCCTTCTCGGCCCTCCTGGCCTGATACGCCTCCTGTAAATTCAAAAACAACGATAGGATTAGTAAGCTAATTTGTAAATTATAAGCATGTGTCAGTTAAAAGTAAATACCGCTAGCTCCGTAGTCTTCTGGTTTACCCATGCACCGGCTTTGTTCTTCTTGGTCATTTGCATGACCTCAAACAAAGAAGGCTCCCGGTGCTCCCTCAGCTCCTGTGGTGGACAAAAAACATTGAGATTATTATTTGTAAACATGTAAGACGAATCATAATAGAAATGTTTAACATAAATATACTTACAAATCTTTTCTTGTGCTCGAGGGTTGAAATGCTACCCCCAGTGTAAACCGAGGCTGCAGCATCGGCAGCTCTGTTGGCCCTGTTCCGAGCACTCGCCTGCTGGAACGGGACCCCACCCCACTTCTGGACCATCCCGTCCCAATGGTCCTCCGGGATCCAACGAGGGCGCTCACCCTTGTCCCTCACCTTCCAAAGGGTACTCTTGATGATTTTGGAGGTCTTTGTGGCAAAGACCTTCCTAATCTCATCAATCATACCCTCCACCCACTGGTAATCACGCTGTAAAATGAATTGAGAAATCAAAATTAAAGCAGCTAGGGAGGCGGATAACTCAGTGTGACTGTTGCACCCGTCCCACAATGGAGTCTGAGCCGCCGCCAACAAATCATAAAATCTCTTCACCTCCGGATTAGGATCCTCCTCTACATTGTCAGAGTCCCCATTACCTGCTTGGTCATTATGTTCCAGCATACGCCCGGTGGAGGGTCCAACATGATCCATCACCATTTGTTCTATGTTGTTGTACGTATCCCTGTTTCCTCTAACCTCGTAGTAAGACTGTTGCACGGTTATGTCTGATGGTCTACGCGGTAACTGCTCACCATGGTTGTACCAGCAGTGGTATGTTTCCATGAACCCTTTCTCAGTTAGGTGGCACATGACATCATCCGTGTATTCAAAACTCATGCATTTGCACCTTGAGCACGGACAACGAATCTTCTGAGTCACTTCAAATCCAGGCGTGTTTGTCGTAGCGAACGGAATGAACTCCAATAGCCCCATCATAAACTCCTCAGTCACTCGCCGATTGCGATCTAGTCGGTTGTACATCCATCCCCGATTTGCCGGTACCTCCATTTATAATATCTAACAACCACGATTTCTGTTACCTTACACGTTTAAATTTTTATTTAACTATCGGTTGTGAATCACTCTATCTCTTTGATGTTACAAATTGGTGGGGCCCTATCCCATTCGGGATGAATATGCAACCATCCGTAACCCATCCCATAATTGTATGTGGTCTATCTTGAGTTGAATGAATGTTCATTTGAAATTTCGGCAGCATTTCGTATTGGTCCCCGAGTACACAGAGATACGTACGGTATGAAACACCACACGCACACATGCACCCTGGGGACAATACGAAACACCATAACCGAAATTTCTAATGCACATTCATTCAACTTCTCAAGATAGACCACATACAACATTGATGGGTTACGCCCTACAGGTTACAAATTCATACCAAATTGTCCAACCGGGACAATTCAAGATCCAACACAACACGCCGTATTGACCGGCTGTTTTGAAACTTGAACGGGAATCTAATGGGTACACACACGACTAAACCCTACATTATTAACGTTGTGTTTCATTTTTTAAGTTCCCTAAGAAAGGGAGCCTGCCGAAATTTTGGCAGAGTCTCCCCTGTAAACTAGACATTTCCCAAATTTACAAATGGCCTGTTACATATAAAAAACTTCCCAGTATAGATAAATAAACATATCATACGCATTGTGTATGATATTCAGAGTTATGAACACCAAATCATGTTATCAATATATAAAATTAATGCCTAATGAGATGTACTCTCTACTAACAAACAACATTACACATGCATCGTAAATCATGTTATCAGCACACAAAACCAGTGCCTAATGAGCTCTGCTCTCCACTAACAAACAACATTACACATGCATAAAAAATCATGTTATCAGCACACAAAATCACTGCCTAATGAGCTCTGCTCTCCACTAACAAACAACAATCAACATACATACACTTCAAAACATACAACACACATAGCCCGAAAGTTAGCGTTAGGGGATTACCGTCGAAAGAGAGATAGCGATGGAGACAAAGCTGATGAGAGCCGATCACAGACCCCACGTAAAGTGTGTTGGTCTGCATGACAAAGTTGATGGTTAAAAGTGTGAATCAAAGTTCTCAACATTCAACTGGTTTCCATAATGAGGTTTCTAAAGATGTAATAGCTAATAATGTAACAACTTACTAAAAAAGAGAAAACAGAAAAACTTAATCCTAACGCTATTTAGGAAATTATCAATTTCTGTTCACATCAATAGCATATCTTATGTCACACGAAAGAAGCAAATTACATTAATTAAAAGAAACAACACATTTTATCATGTACAGCAGAATAACTTATCACAAACAACATAATAAAATTTTGTCATTCAACCAATGATTTACGAAGTTATGAACAAAAAATCTGGTGGAGAGACATATTCTTGGTACTTTCCTATTAGTTTTTGCCTTAAACCTTTAAACCTTTCTAAAACAACCTTTCTTCATTTCATCATACTTGTATTTTAAACTTGGTACTTTCCTGTTAGTTATTGCCTTAAACCCTTTTTGAGTATCTTTCCATTTAAATATTTAATTGCACTCACTGTTGTCAATAAATTCCAAGAAAAGCTCCGCTAATACAATTGTACACTCATTTGTCAAAACAAAATTCTTTCCACCCACATCATTATTTCAAGACATCTACAAACATATTGATGAAAAGAGAAAAAAAGTAATACCACATCAATTAGCATGAGTGGGTATGTTTGTAAATCATTTCGGCATCAACCATAACCACCTGAGTGAATTCCATCTTTTCTCTTCAAGGAAGTACATTGGGAAGGGAGTAGAAAGAAATCTGAAGTGCAGTCTTTCTTTCTTTGACACTTTATAATTTACATTTGACCACTAAGAACATCATTATTGTCTGTATAAGGATTCTCAAAGTTGTTCTTGGCATTTGCAATGCTCTTCCAATGTAGGCACTGTAAAGTTTTATAATCTTCATTGTTATATATCTCATTGACGGATTGACCTAGTTGAGAATTGGAAATCATCTATTGTGATCAAATAGTTGTGGAAATTGAATCTCTCTTTCATTCTGTTTATCAATTGTAATTGTAAAGTGTCAGGGTACACTATACACCTAATAGTTGCAATGGTGTGGATTCTAGAATGCTTGCTTAATAATTTCAACTAAGTATCCGTCCTATCAAATTGGTCTTGGCTGCTCAACTCCTAGAGTTGATAATATTTCCTATCCTATTGTTGTATTTGTCGTAGTTATTGGTTTTGCTGTTTTTCTTTTCCTTATTTGTTTTCCTTCTTGGTTATGACTGTTGTAAAACTTTTCCAGTCTGCTGTGCGGGATCTGAAAGGGCAACTCAAGCCTCCATCAATGCATTTTCTTTTTTTCCCCTATAAATTTTGAATCTTGTTATATTTTTTATTGTGTATTTATTTATTTATTCTAACCTATGAGTCTACACAAGTTTTGACATCAACACACAGAGAGGGAAAGGGAGGGGGGAGGGACAGGGAGGGAGAGGGAGAGAGAGAGAGGGTGAGGGAGGGAGGGAGAACAGGAAAGCTTAAAAATACAGTATGATATATTTTTTTTATAGAAGTATCAAAAACTTTAAATTATTGGGGTTCAGGTAGAAGTAACGCTGCTTCAAAATATTTTGATGTCAAATATAGTTGACTTTAAGGCCTAATTGATTCAAAACTATGAAAGGGAGAAATATATTAGAAACTTGTAAAATCTTTTTGTAATTTTTCCCAAGATGAGGGTGCATTTGCCCACCCCTTATATATGTTGGACTGTCCCTGTGGTTAAATATATCAGCACTTAATGTCATTGCTGACTGCTTCCTTTATTGGGGACGAGAAATTATTGACCTCTTCTTAATAACAAGTTTTGATTAACATAACAACATTCATTTAAGAATTTCCAAATAACAAGTTTTGATTAAAAATTATTGACCTCTTCTTAATCCTGAAAAAACTCCATGTTTTGACAAAAAGCAAAAATAAAAGTGTTTTTATAGCACTTTTATAAGTACATAGTTCTAGTTTTAATTTCTTAATTACTGTACTGGAGAATGAATGAAGATACTGGTTAGCATTTGATTGTTTATGTTTTGCTGATGATTTGTTGTTGTTTGGTGTGGGGATGGAAGGTGTGGTGTGGAGGATTATATAAGGGCAATGAAGAGGGTGTGCTGTGAGGTGTTGGAAGCAATGGCTGATGGGTTGGGGCTGGGGAGGAATGTGTTTAGCAGGATGGTGAGGGAAGAGAGAAGTGATAGTTGCTTGAGGGTTAATAGGTACCCTCCATTGATGTGTGGAGTTGAAACATTAAGTGGACAAAATTTGATTGAGTTTGGGGAACATACAGACCCACAAATAATATCTGTACTCAGATCCAACAACACTTCAGGACTGCAAATCTGTCTCACAGATGGGACTTGGGCTTCAATCCCACCTGATCACTCTTCCTTTTTCGTCAATGTTGGTGATCTCCTCCAGGTACAATTAAATACTACTATAACAAAATATGCATCTCTTCCTTCATTTAAATTAAATTTAAATTCGGATCACACTCGACTGGTTCATTTAATCAATCTGATTCACATATTTTGATTAATCATTTAATGATTTAATATTTTGATTGAGTTGATCATTTATCTCGATTTAATAACCCTGTTTCTGCTTAACATTTTTATACAATATTTTGTAAGAAATTATTTATCTTATTAAACTGGATTTAGGCACCCACGTGATAAAGGGTGTAATTTGGCGAGGGAAGGTGAGAAATACAGGAAAAGAACAGTAATATAGAGAAAGTTCAGAAATGTGATAACAGAATATAAGAGATGTGTAGAGATAAAAGTAATTAAGTTTAAATATTAATATAGGATAAAAGACTAAAGAGTATGAAAAAATCAAACATAAACTAAGATACAAATTTTTCCTTTAAAACTTCAAAATAGAATGTTGAAGTAACGAAAAATGTAGAAATAATACTAAGAAGAGGAAACTAATAAAATGAGGTTCAGGATTCTATGATTTAATTTCTTCTTATCTATTATTTCTCATTTATTCTTAAACACATATCTAATATTTTTTTCCTCCAAAAGAAGACCTCTCTTGTTACTGAACATCATCTCTAGTCACCATAACACAAGTTTCCTCAACATTCAGTTCATCATCTTAAATAATCAGAAAGTAAGTTACAATGAGCTAAAATACATCATGGAAATGAATGACCACACACTATCATGAGTCTGATCACCAAGCATGTTGAAATAGGAAATGCCCAAAGGCTGTTTTTACTCTCTAAAACTTGAAAACAAAATCTACTCCAAATTCCAAACAGGCTTTTGATTTCTGAATCTAGATACACCAACAAAGGCTTTGCAAAATAAAAGATATTCCAATCAGAAACAAAATGAACATAGGTATATGGGCAAGAAACCATTTTTTGTGAAAGTTACCTCTGTTGTTGTATAAAAGAATCGAATTGTTTACTGAAAGAACAGATGTCCCTTAGTAAAGAAAACACTTCTTCTCTTATTTGTTAGTAGGCTACAACAAATGTTGAAAACTTTATAACACACCACATTTCTTGAAATCATTGTTTTGATCTTCAAATATGGAGATGCCTCAACCACTTATTTCATGCACGTGTTTGAAAAATAAGACAAAGCAGCCAGCACCAGGATGTGCATAATTACATGCTAAACTCAGTGAGTAGTTCTAAGAGGTATCTACTGTTTAGTGATACTTAAACTGAAGAACTTCCTCGTATTGATTTGAATTAACACCTAAGTTTAGTAAGTACTTCATAATGTTATTAGTACCTGGATGAGATACAATAATTGTGCTATAAGAACAATCATCAGGCTGCATTGTTCTGACCATACTGGCCACTACCACAAAAAAAAATCATTAAGCTCCTATCTGAAGTAAAAATGTTACCAGGAATTTTTTGAAGAGCCGAAAAAGCTGGTTGGAAAGTTGAAAAGTTGAAAACTCGCCGGAAAAGCTGCAAGGGTGGTCGCCGGAGACTCCTCGCCACTTGTCGCAACTCTGCCTGGCCGGAGATGGTCGCCTGAGGCAATGGCACACGGAGCCTCGACGGAGGAAGAAAGGGAGCTGAGAGAGGCAGGCAGAGAGAGGGGTTTGGAGAGAGGGGTTCGGAGGAGGAGAGGGGGGGTTCGGAGAGAGGGGTTCGGAGGAGGAGAGGGGAGGTTCGGAGAGAGGGGTTCGGAGGAGGAGAGGGGGACGGCGGCCGAAGGGAGGACGTCCGACGAAGGGAGGGAGGAGAGGGATGAGAGGGAGGAGGTGCTGAAAGAGGAAGGGGAAGTTAGGGCAAGTGGCAGGGAAAGGGGTTGCTGTCGAGTTAGATTAAATACTTAGCGACGGCTAACACCCGTCGCTAACAACGTCACTACAATTAAAAGGATTAGCGACGGTCGAAACACACCATCACTAAACGCCTGAATATTAGCGACGGTTAAACACCGCCGTCCCTAACCTCCTTAGACTTAGCGACGGTATAATAATGTCGTCACTAACCTCCTGAAAAGTAGCGACCGTTTCACCTCACCGTCACTAACTTAAAGAAAATTATGGAGGGAAGGCGAAAACGATAGCGACGGTCAAGTTATTCCATCACTAACCTCATGAACATTAGCTGAGCCGTCGCTACCTTCCATTATTAAAAAGAAAAATATGGAGGAAAGGCGAAAATCATAGCGACGGCAAAGAATGTCCGTCACTAACTCGGCCAAACAATTAGCCACGACGGACGCTTCCGTCACTAGTACAAACCATAGCGACGCGGGTGCCCCGTCGCTGGAGAAGAGGGAACGTTAGCGACGGTAGATACCGTCGCTACTATTTGGCGCCAACAGAAAATCCTGGCGGGAAGCTGAAACAAGGTGGAGCTAAAAAATAGCGACCGTACTAGCGACGGTTTTCACAATGGGTAGCGACCGCTAGAGGACGCGGTCGCTAAATAAGTCGCTAACATATTTTGGGTTCCTTTTTGTATAAAGCGGTCGCTAAGTCGGTGGCAAATTAGCGACGGTGTTCGGTGGTCGCTAATTTCTGGTAGCTGTTTAGGGTTTTTTTAGTTGTGTATGTATGTATGGTCAACCTTTAATTTGTCATGTGCATTGGTGTATTAATTATGAATACATGGTATGCTCAAATTCCTCTTTATTTGAACATATGTAGTTTGACTTTTATTTTCAAGGATGGATGAGAACTTCATGTCCTTAATATATCTTTTGTATCACTATGGTGTATCACTTTAATATCAATTCACTATATTTATTATGCTTAAAACTGTTTTACATTAATTTTATTGAATGATAATTTTTTCACTAAAATAATTTACAAATGACATCATTACATCAAAATAGAGTAATTAACTCAAATATGCATTAGAATATAGTTTAGGGTATTTAAATTAACATTAGGAATTAATATGATGTGATTACTAATATATTAAGCACTTCTTTGATACAAATTATAATCAATTTGAGATTAATATGATATATTTTTAATATGAATGTAAGGACCAATTTAATGTAATTCATATATGTTAGGGGTTAAATTTGTCAAGTGCTAAGCCTGAATTTAATGTTAATTATGTTAATTGAGTAATTTTAATTCATGATTTGTTTGATTTGTGATTTTACAAGAAAATTTTTCATGATTAAAGCAAGTTGATTTCTTAGTCATAACATTCATGATGCATAATTTTCCGATTGCAATGCAAAATCACACCCAAATTGCAAAACTTAAAAGTCTGGAACAAGACTTGGAATGACAGTTCACACATGGAGACAGAACCTGGGCGTTCCAACGCCCAGGTGTGGCGTGCTTACGCCCTAATGCATGACAAGGTGGTGTGGCCCAAAAAGCATGGGCGCATGAACGCCCAACATGGCGTAAACGCAAATGAGAGAACATGGAACAATAATGCATGTGGAGTACATGGGCGTGTGGACGCCATAGGAGCCTAGTAGCGTGCAATGGAAAGGCACATGGAACAGGAAAAGCCTATATACACACGCTACGCTAGGCGTACAGACATGGAAATGAAATGAAGAGGAGAGTTCAAGGAGTCAAGCAAGGATCAACGTATTCATATTTGACCCAGACCAAGGAAAAAGCTTTTGGGCGTAAGGGAAAGCAAAAGTGAGCATGGTTACACCTGGATTCAGGGAAGAAAGCATGAGGCAATAGTGCCTCAGCTAAGGCTGGCGTTTAAACACCCAAAGTACATGAGTAGGGAAATAGACCAGACCACACCACACCAGTGTAGGCACACCCTCATGGGCATAGGAATGCCCACATCAGACCCCAATTTCCTGATTTTGCATTTTAGCCTCTGCACACATTTTGCTAACTTCAAGGGTGCCTAAATCTTTCATTTTTGGTCTGATTAATACCAAATTTTATAGACTACATGTTTTCGACATTTTGGATTTTCTGGTGAAGTTCGTTTGCCAAAATTTCAACGTATAGACAAAATATGCGATAAAACACGGTTTGGTCCCTATATGCGTAACTTAAGGTTTTAACTTGATCATACATGAAGCAATTCAGTATATGGATCTGTATGAAAACTTAAAGTACCTATTCTAAGGTGTAGAGACAGATTAAGGAGTTAAATTCCCTCAATTGCTTATTATGGCATATCTAGTTCCTCTAAAGTGTCTTATGACTGCATAAGTTCATGTTCACAACATTGCAATTGCAATGCAGACATATGATCCAAGACATACACAATCAGAACCTGTCCATGTGATTAAAATCCCATCAAAATATCTACTACATGACTCAGCTTCATAATTTATCAATTCACAATTCATCAAGCATAAAGATTATCATACCACATACATACATACATGACATAATCAATTCTAGCATATGTTCTCCCACAATCAGCCGCATAATTCAAGAAAATATCTAGTACTTGCCCATAATACATATTTATATATATAGATACAACAACAACCATACCTATGGCTCAATGCCAAGAATTTATGAGCTTCATATCTACCAGTGTTAATCATATTCAACTTGATATCAAACAAGTACAGTAACCTACCCATACATTCTGATCCGGTCTAGATACCGGTACCAAGGCAAGGGTGTCATTTTATCTATTTTCCATTTGCTACCGAGCTGCAGGATGGTCACTGGACTACTAGACCGTATAGGCATTCTTCTTATACCAGTATGTCCAAGACAACACTTCGAACATTGGTTATGATCCGTTCTGTGGTCACAGGGACATTGGTAAAGACCCTGTTCTTCCCGTATCATGTGTCAGAAACGTACTCTACGCCATGCACCTCCTGACTCTTGACCCAATACCTACGCTCTCTCTATGTTATTACACATAACCGTTCACTTATACTTTGAGAGGATAAGTGGCTGTTCTACTTCCCATGATTGATACCCTACACAACGGAAAGTATCTACGTCACCCGTCAGAAGGTACAAAGTACAGCTACAGGAGTGATACACGAAAAAGGTGGATCTTCCCCATTCCTGTGTCAGAATCATACACTGAGCATTGAACTACTCTTGATCGTATGCTGAGCACTGCGTCAGAGTCTCATAGCCCCACTTATGCCTAACGATTCATTTTCCACGCTCATCTATAAATAGTCGATTTTCATGCACACATAAGGTTACGTTGTTCCTACTCCTAATACACTATTGCATTGATCAAGTTTTCTCTGATTTTTCATTCTCTTCACTGACTTGAGCGCCGGAGACTCTTCGTAGGTTACACTACCTTTCACCCCTATCAACGCGAAAGCTTGGTGTGAAGGATCTTCAGGATAACAAGACCAGACTCTCCCACTGAGAGGTCAGATTATAATACCGGATACTCACTGTACCGATGTATAAACACTTAAACCTTAAACTTTTGTGGCTGGTTCCCAGTCTGAATCCTTGACCCTGGACTAGACCAGTTCACATTCTCTTTGCTAAGATTATATATGGCTCAATGCCAAAAAAAACATCATTTGGCATATCATAACGTAGAATTTAACCGCCATTCAACAAGACTTAGGTAAATTTAAATTTCCACTATCAACCACTATATCATAATCCATGAAGTCAAAATATATATATATATATACCACAAAAAATATCCAAAACACCATAAGTCATTTTATCCATGACTATAAATATATATTCACACATTTACATAAACAAAAAGTGAGTCCACTATGGCTGCATAATGCAAATCTATCTCCAGATCATTGAGCAAACTCGTCACCCTATGCATTCACTAAAAATATCCATAATTAAAGGGTGAGTACTAGTTAAATAATAATTAACAATGTAATAACAAGGTGGTTAATTAACTAAGCATAAACAACACAATAGCCACAATGAATCAATTCAACCATCTCCGATGATACAATCATTAACGCTCATAAAATTAATTCATGCATCTCCAAAATCCTTTGAACATCCATCAACTAAGCATAATCCCCAACACTCAATAAATACAAGTCATGAATGCCATGGTCTTTAAAATATTTTCTTTCAATTATGCATAAAATCAATGAAATATGGATCCAACTTGATAATACAAGGCAAATGCTAAGATAACCCACTCAGTGAATCATAGCATTATAATCGAGGGTTATCTGGGTAACCACACAGTGAATTATGGCACTACAAGCAGTGGTACCCGAGGACTACCAGTGAATCTTAGCATTATAATCGGTAGCCTCAAAAGCAACAAGTCATAGACTTCACATTGAATCGTGACACTATATTGTGATAGTCTCTTTAGCAAATCATAGTGCTGGAAATGCATATGATGTCATGAAATGCATAATGCACATGATCCGAATCATAGCACACATAATCAAACTCCATATTGACATAATAGCCTACTCCTTCGCCATCTCAATTCAACAAACATTATCCATCCCAATTTTTCCATAGGCCTAAATAACATATCGCCAACCATAGTTTACAATATAATATAAATCACACAAAAACAACCATCATCAACTTCCAGCTTAATTCATATATTGGCATCACGTCATTTTAACTTTCCCATTACTAATTAAATATCAAAATATCACTACCTCTGTTCATAACCATCACACCATCAAGTATGATTTCACATTAATCATAAACAATTACAAAGGCCATTTTACGCCATAGAATAATTAAACACTATCCATTCATAAGTACAACATGATTTTATTAATCCATAATTATTTTTATAATTTAGCAATCTAAATCATAATAGCCTAGGTAAGCAAACAAATCATAGACCAAACTCTTAACTTTGGAATCAAATTCCTAATTATCATTTAGCTAGTAATCCCTATGTATGATAAACATACCTTACGGCGAATCCCACTTATCTATTTAAGTTTCCAAACTCTGAACACTGATTTTCCAAATTCTGAAAGGTCGTTCTGCTTGTCGACAACCTTCCGATGTACTCTCGATACGCCGAACGTCAAGTAACAATTTTTGAAATTGTTTTACAATTGCTGCCCATCAACAACCGCATAAAGAATTTGGTGTTTGTACGAAATGGAGATAACCTATTTGCTAAAATTTAAAAGAACAAGCAATCTCTTTACCTCACGACCTCCGAAAAGCTCCAACACATAAGGACCACTTCAATTTACTCTAAGATAACTCCACCAACAACTATTCAACAACATGCACATGGAATTTCAGCAGCTACTCATGATGGGGAGTAATCAAAATGCTGAATTTTGAAGAAGCAAAGTACCCATACCTTACGACCACCAAGAACGACTTTTGCGATTTCGAGTTTCACCATTTCCTTTCGAGACAACCCTTTAGGTTCTACTCCACACAATCCTAATCAAAGTTTCAACATTTAATTAAAATGGGATGTTGCTTCTTGCATGGCTGAAAATAAGGAGGAAGGAGGAAGGAGAAGAATTAGTGTACCCGTGACTCATCACCACTAAAAAAACCTTAAATAGCTACCTCGATTTAGCGACCACCAGAAACCCGTCGCTAAATAGCGACCGAGTTAGCGACCGCTGGGAGAAAAGAGACCAAAAAAGAGGTTAACGACTCCTTTAGTGACCATAAGAGCAGTGGTCGCTAATAATTGCAACACTCCATCACTACAGCCGTCGCTAAATCCACCTTCGTCGCTGGTGCGGTCGCTAGATTTCATCTCCATCCTTTTTTTGTTTCCCTCCATGGTTTTTGTTGGTGCCAAACGATAGCGACGGTAATGACCGTCGTTGAGTTTCCCTCCAAACATTAGCGACGTTGAGACAGCATCGCTATGTGTTGCACTAGTGACGGTGGGGATTCACCGTCGCTAATATTCTGTGGATTAGTGACGGAATTGTATTGCGGTCGCTATTATTCCATCAGTTTACTTTTGAGAATGGAACGTTGTGACGGTGGGGTTACACCGTCGCTATTATTTTCGGTCTTCCCTCCATATTTTACTTTTGAGAAGGGAACGTAGTGACGGTGGGGTTAAACCGTCACTAATATTGAGGGGATTAGAGACGGAATTGTGTTACCGTCGCTATTATTTTTGGTCTTCCCTCCATATTTTACTTTTGAGAAGGGAATGTAGTGACAGTAGGGTTTCACCGTTGCTAATATTCAGGGGATTAGTGACGACATTGTTTTGCCATCGCTACTGTTCAGGGCAATAGTGACGGAATTTTTGTACCGTCGCTAAATGCAGTACTAGAAAAACCCTTAATAGCCACTGCCAGTTAGCGACGATTGATGTACTAACCATAGTGACGGGTTAGCCGTCGCTAGTGTGTTTTTATTAGCGACGGTAATGATATTCCGTCGCTAAGGGTTATAACTTAGTCGGCCCTTTCACGAGCCCTAATCAGTTTTTCTGCTCTGCTCCACTGTGTTCTTCTTCTTCTTCTCTGCCCCTTTCCTCTTCTTCTCTGGCCCGTGTGTCATTCTCCACTGTGTTCTTCCCTCTCAAGCTCTTAATCTCGCCGTCTCCTCACTTCCCTCTCCCTATCCACTGACCACATTGTGGTTTCCCTCCCCATTCCTCTCTTCTCCTTCTCCTCTGAGACCTCCGAGAAGCCTCCGACCCTCTAATGTAAGTCCCCCTATATCTCCATCTAATCAAATTTCTCACGGTCTCTCACTCTCTCACTGTCACTGTCCTATGTCATTAGCATCCCCGACGACGCACGTGTACTCCGGCGACCTCAACGGCAAGTCCCCTCCAACCTTCGACCTTAATCTGGTAAGTCCCCTTACTTGTTGTCCTAAAATTTTCTTGATTCATTTTACCCCCTTAAACTTGTGTTATTTTCTTCCCCTATTCCAGAATCCAAATTTTTTAATTGAGAGTTGTTGTAAGGTGGAATCCAAATTTGAACATTGTGGGATAAGTAGGTCCTTTGATTGCAATTGCCCAATAAATTAAGCAAAATGTAGCAGCCTTGGCCAGTGATCCCTGTACATATCTAATAATTTAGAGTCTCAGTGTTTGACATTCTAATAATGTATTTACAAATTCATAAGAAAGATGAAGGAAAGTTTTAAGAGAAGTAAAGGAAGGGAAGAAATGAGAAAGAAATTTTATGATACAAAAAAAATAGAGTTTTCAACAACGCTTTTCCTTGTTTTCTTCCAAAAATCAAAACCAAATAACCCCTAATGAATCATGCTTTGTCAAACACAAGCTTCCTTTATATAATTTTGATAATAATGTCAAAGCCAATAGTGGTATCTGGCTATTATGCCAAACAAACTTAAGGTTCCTCCATGTAAGCATATACTACAATAATAATTTATTTTGCTTTTCTAAACTTTAGAAATGTAAAGTAAAAATGTTGATAGACTACTACTCATTCAACACAGTTAAATCAAGGTTACAGTGAAGTAATTAGAAAGATATCATGCATGAGAGTAGAGAGGAAATGATGAAAAAGAATGATTAACCTTTTAATTACCTTCCCCCAAAGTAAATGGTATTAAAATTTTGAAAATTGGTTTCCAGAAATCTAATAACATATACTTTCTTTTTTGTTTTTCTGTTATTTGGTTGGCCACAATATAAACTCTTTGGAGAAAGGGAGAGAAAAAACAGAATTTTTAGAAGCAAGAGTATGGAACTCAACCAGTATTTGGATTTAGCTGAAATTATGTCATGTTGCTAGAAATATAATTGATTAGGGAATTAATTAGTTTCATCGATGTACTTACGATTTCCATTCTTGAGTTTAATACATTTTATACTTTTTCTTAAATTCTCTTAATTATATTTTCTCTTTATCTGTGTGCCATGTTTTTTAACATGGTATCAAAGTTTTGGTGTACACCATAAAATTCATTTCTGTTTCATCTTCTTTCTGTGTTCTTTTCTCTTTTTTTTTTCAATTTTCTTTTTCCTTTTTCTTGAGGAAAAAAAGGTTTAGTGTCTCATTTCCTCCTTTGTTCATGATTATTTTTTTATTTTGGCTAGACTATTTTGTCATAATTGATATTTTTGTTTCTTTCTCAATTTACAATCAAACCTTAAATCTTGAAGAAGAAATTAGACCAAGGATGTAAATTCATGAGAGTTGTAGTGTTGAGTGGCATTGTGATTTGATTTTCTTATGTAGTTTCTTATTCGATGTATCAACGAGGAACCTTGTGAATTCAAAATTCTTGTTCGATCCTTGAATGGATTCAAATTTCTTTGGTAATTATTTTGATAGACACAGACATACATGAATTTTTTTTTGGGCCTCATATGGGAAGAGGTTATTGCACCTTTGCCATTGTCAAAGACAATCATTAAACACTGATGTACGAATTTTGCATTGATTTCTTACCTTCCCGCGCTTGTATTCACAGCGTATGGTGTTTTTCCTATTTCATTGTTGCATCTTATTGATTTACTAGTTATGGTTCTAGTTACACTACTATAGGTGTGAGATTTTAATTTTTCTTCCTGGTTCGCTAAGTAATTTTTGTGCTCATAAGTTGTTTGATCTATATGTTGACTTTAAAGGTACATTCAGCCTTTCTACTTATAGTTATTATATGCTTCTTCATTGTTTGCTTTTGGTTCACCCTTATGTGGCCTGATCTTCTTAATTGCTGCCTGATTAGGTGGTTAAACTTCATTACTTCTTTTGAATGGTTAAACTTAAAGTTATGATTTCTTCTTAATGATTAAGCATTTTCTTCTATTGGCTTTTGATGGTTCTAACTTAGGGTTTTAAGTCATAAGTGTTAGCATTTTCAACTTGAGAAGGGTGGTTAGAAATGTAATATTGATTAAGAAATAGGTTACTTGTATCGGCTATATAAACCCTTACAGTTTATTGATGTACTTACTTTTTCATTCTTGAGTTTAACATATTTTACACTTTGTCTCAATTTCTCTCCATTATATTTTCCATTTTCTCTTCGAGTCATGTTTTCTAATAATGGTTGAGATCCAAATTGAAGGATTTTTATAGCATCTTTCTTGAATGGATAAACCAACCATTATAGTCTATTATAGAGCTGTAACTTTGATGGGTAAATGCCCTTTGACCCTTTAATGTTAAATTTGTGTTTGTTTATTCTCACACACAAACTTTCTTCACCTAAAAAAAATACCCTTTCATCAACTAATTTTTGGAAGGTTAATTAAAGAAATTTTTGGAAGTTTAATAATAAAACATAATTCTAAAACCTAATTTTTTAAAAGTTACAAAAAAGGAATTTTTTAAAAGTTACAAAAATCAAATTACAAACCTTATAATTAATCTTTAATTTGACTTTTACGTGTCTCTCTTTGTTTAGTTTCCTTGCTACTTGTAACTGTCTAACCACTTATTGGTTTGTCATGCAGACTAGCACACGTTACGCGTGGTCTTTGATCGTCTGTCCACAGCTTCATATTCATCCCTGACTATTTTCCCCAGGTAATCCCCTAACACTGACTTTCTCATTATGTGTATGCATGTCGATTGTTGTTTGTTAGTGGAGAGCAGAGCTCATTAGGCAATGGTTTTATGTGCCGATAACATGATTTTTTATGCATGTGTAATGTTGTTTGTTAGTGGAGAGCAGAGCTCATTAGGCAATGGTTTTGTATGCTGATAACATGATTTTTTATGCATGTGTAATGTTGTTTGTTAGTGGAGAGCAGAGCTCATTAGGCATTGGTTTTGTGTGCTGATAACCTAATTTGGTGTTCATAACTCTCAATATCATATACAATGCGTAGCATAAATATTTATGTACAATGGGAAGTTTTCTGTATGTAATAGGCCGTTTCTAAATTTGGGAAATGTCTACTTTACAGGGGAGACTCTGCCAAAATTTTGGCAGGCTCCCGTTCTTAGGGAACTTAATGAAACTCAACTTTTGCTAATGTAAGGTTTAGTCGTGTGTGTACCCATTAGATTCCCGTTCAAATTTCAAAACAACCGACTGATGTACCGTGTTGTGTTGGATCTTGAATTGTCCCGGTTGGACAGTTTGGTATAAATTTGTAACCAGTAGGGTGTAACCCATCAATGTTGTATGTGGTCTATCTTGAGACGTTGAATGTTCATTTGAAATTTCGGTTATGGTGTTTCGTATTGTCCCCGGGGTGCATGACTGCGTATGGTGTTTCATACCGTACGTATCTCTGTGTACTCGGGGACCAATGTGAAATGCTGCCGAAATTTCAAATGAACATCAACGATACAAGATAGACCACATACAACATCGATGGGTTATGGATGGTTGCATATTCATCCCGAATGGGATAGGGCCCCACTAATTTGCAACATCAAAGAGATAGAGTGATTCACAACCGATAGTCAAATAAAATTTTGAAAATGTAAAGTAACAGAAATCGTGCTTGTTAGATATTGTAAATGGAGGTACTGACAAATCGACGATGGATGTACAACCGACTAGATCGCAGTCGACGAGTGACTGAGGAGTTTATGATGGGGCTATTGGAGTTCATTCCGTTGGCTACGACAAACACGCCTGGATTTGAAGCGACTCAGAAGATTCGTTGTCCATGCTCAAGGTACAAATGCATGAGTTTTGAATACGCGGATGATGTCATGTGCCACCTATCAGTGTTTTTTAATTTACAGGAGGCGTATCAGGCCAGGAGGGCCGAGAAGGAGGTGGACCTGGTGGCTTCAACTCCTGAAGGGGAGGTTCCTCCTACCCTGTCTTGTTCTGACGACAACGCCATCTATATGGAGGCTGTTGGCGGTGTGAACAAGAAAGGGAGGGTTTTTGGATTGGGTGGCGTCGGCACGCAACTGGCGAAAAAGGGGAAGACCCCTTCCTCTTCCTCTTTGTCTGGTCTTCTGACTGAGGTTGTTCAGGTAATTCAAAACCTGAACGACGAGCTACAGAAGGAGCGACATCAGAGACAGCTTTTGGAGGAACGGGCCGAGGAGCAGCACGCCGAGACTCGTCGGTAACTTGCTCAGCAGCAGGAGCTACTAATGCAGTTGATGGCGAGACTACCTCCCCCCATTTCCCAGGCGCCCCCACCACCACCACAGGATCCCCCACCACTATGATTGTATTTTTATTATGTATACACATTGTATATTTCATTTATAGTTTTTATATTATATTCCATTCAGTATTTATTTTGTCATTCTTCATTTATTATGTCAATATTTATTGGTAATTAAATTCAAAAAAAAATGCCTTATTGTGATTATCATTAATAATTCAACCTGTTTGATAAATAAATTTAATCCATTATTTTGTTTTTAATAATAATTAAATATTTTAAAAAAATTATTCAAATTTAATTATAAAATTTTATCACCCAATACAAAATATTAATGAACATTTTTAAAGTTAAATTAACAAAACCTATAAATATTTGAACAATTTTTAAAAAAAATAAAAAATCCCATTAGCGACGGACAAAGATGGTCGCTATATAAAGACTAATAGCGACGGAGCGTAGTGGTCGCTGTATGGCTACCCATAGCGACGGATACAATGGTCGCTATAAGGCTACTCCTAGCGACGGAGGAGTGTGGTCGTTGTATGGCTACCCATAGCGACGGCTATAAGTGGTCGCTGTATGGCTACTATAGCGACAGTCGTAGCTGGTCGCTGTATGGCTACACATAGCGACGGATAATGATGGTCACTACATAATACTAATAGCGACGGGGTAAGGGCGTCGCTCTATGTCTACTAGTAGCGACGGGGTACTGGTCGTCGCTGAACGTGGTCAGTTAGCGACGGCTGAAGTCAGTGAAGCAGAGACCATATTAGCGACGGTGTTACGCCGTCGGTAATGTAGCGACGGGGTTTCTGTGGTCGCTGATCTATCTTTGACGAAGGTTTTAGCGACGGTTGTTTGGCCGTCTGAAATACCATCGCTAGTCCTCTTAGCGACGACCTTTGCATGGATTAGCGACCAATTCTTTCCGTCGCTAACAGATGTTTTTTTAGTTGTGCATCCTCAGTTGTTCTTGGCGAAATTGGAGAAGGAGGAAGAGGGAAATCACGCCTTGAGAGGGGAATATAACAGAGAAATGGTAAGAAGGGAGAGAGCTCGTGCCAATAAGATAGATATACAGCTGGTGGAAAGAAAACAAAAATGAGGAGAAAGAAAAATAAGGAATAGATATTAAAGAAAGAAAAGAATTAGGGGGAAAATTAAAAGAATTTTGAAAAATAGAATTAAGTAATTAGAACTGGTTAATTTAATTTTAACATAATTGGGGTAACTGATTTAATTTTTCACTCCTTTATTTACCCTAGAAATCTAAGTTTTAGGATGTTACAAAATTAATGTAATATTATATATATTAGGGATTTAAATGATGATTTGATGATTGAAAGTTTAAAAATGTTCAAGTCAGCATAAAACATAATCATGTAGTTGTCACATGGTTACTTAACATTTAATATGCCATATAACATTTGTTAACAACATAAACTAATTTGATATACGGTTATATATGTTAGGAATTATAAAATGATTTTAATAGATTAAAGAGCTAATTTATCAACCATGCATACATTAAAAACAAATTTAAGTTTTACTACTTTCACTAATAAAATTTCAGAAGGAATTTTTCTAGAAAAGAAAAGCTTTGAGGAGCTGAATAGGGATTGATTATAAGTAAGGATGTTAATTAACGACAGAAATACGCTACACTTCAATATATATATATATATATATATATATATAACTGTCGTTAGAACTTTAGATAATAGTTAAAACAACAAATCTAATTATACTTAATCCAAATAGGATGCATAAAACCAAAAGTTCAAAAATTTATCAATTCAAGAAATGTTTTAATATTTAAAGAGTATTTATAAATGTATTCACAAATATCCCAATAATGAGATGAGACCCTCACATCTGTGGTTTTGTTTTTTACTGGTCATCTAGTGCTGATAATGATAAGTTGTAATGATATAAAAATTTAAATTACTAGCTAAATAGTATTGAAATAAATAATTGACAAATAACATTACATTGACTATATATATGAGTGCAGGTTTAAAAATCAAGTGGGCCATTTTATAAAAATCCAAATCTATATTAATATGAATACCCGTCTTCTTTTGTTTTCGGGTGTATTTTTCCTTAATTATGTCATTAATTGAGGCTTAATTTTTAATCAACTGCTAATTATTATTTGGTGGCATTTTATGTAGTTTTTTTTTACTTTCATTTAGTATTTTCTTTTTATTGTGAAAAGGATATTAAATATGAGGCAAATACATGTTAAATATTAGCTACTGGGAGGGATTTGGTGATAAAGGTTTGTATCACGAGGTTTTGGGTTCAACTATTAAAATTTACCTTTTTTATTATAAAGAGAATAAAATGCATGTCATAAGTTTTGCTTCAAAGGAGAAGGAAGCAGATAATCCCGAAATATTAAAAATTTTTGCATGTTGACACATACAAAGTTAGAATGCCTATTCAATTCTTTAAGTTGGTTAATTTTTGTCTTAAGAAAGTACACTTGGTGATGCTTTTCAATCCTGTCACCTCGTATCTTCGGTCAGTCTCCAGTTCATATTAGAGGCCGTTAATTCGACTTTTAAATAAAATATTATTTAATTTGAGAATATTATTAAATTGTGATTCTATTTAATTTGATTGAAATATATGATGGTATCTGATCCGGTTTGGTTAAATATGATTTATAAAATCAAGTATAAGATATATAATTCTAACATAATAAAATGTGTCTCAAAAATAGAATCACCACTTTAAAATATTTCAGCATAATAAAAAATCATGAACTGGTACCTATAATCTTTTAATTCTCACTTTAAGTTTAAGTTATTTGCGTAATTTAGTAAGGTAATATAAATATATGAGTAATATATGAAAGCTTGCGGTTTACTTGAACTCGATTCGATTTTTAGAGGTAGACCCAAAATCCGATCCATATTACACATGTAATGCAATTTTTTTACGGTTCCGATATGATCAGTTTTCAATTATTTTGGATTAGTTAAGTGATTTTGTTTAGTCCGGATAGGATGATGAACAACCTAGTTCATGCCAAAAGGGCAAATAACAATTCAACAAAAATATTATCAAATTATTACTACCTTTATCTCTTAATATAAGATTTTTTTATGTAATTCACACGTATTAAAAAAATTAGTTAACTTAATTAAAATTATTAAATTTATTTAAAATTTATTGTAGTTTTCCAAAATCAACCTTAGGATGATTATGACTCCTTTAATTTTCTCCATTTAATTGATGTATTTCATGTATTGTTATATTGATTCCAAGAAAAAGTTATTAGAGGTATTTGGGTACAAAAATAATCAATGACATGAAAATTTGAAAGAGGGTCTTATATTAAGAGACATTTTTTTGAAAATGTTTTTATATTTAGGGGAAAAGGTTGTATTTATTATTGATTTATAATAAGTTAGGGTATCTTCTTATTTCTTCACTAATTTTGTTAATTATGAGGTAATTTAATTATGAGGTAATTTAATTATGTTGATGTCTTATCTAGACATTATATACGATATATTACTATAAGAAAATACTACCCCCCATTTCATATTATAAGCTCCTTAAACAAAAAAGGAGTGTTTTATTTTATAAGCTCCAACAAAAAATTAGCAACAAAAAAAATTAGCATTCATTCAAAACTTCCAACAACCAGGCGGTGTTAAGTATTTAATTGATGGGGCCTCAATATTCTAGGACTTTTTCTGACTGCCCTAGGTGTTAATTATTTAATACTTGGAGTGGACTATTTCACAATGTGGATCAAAGCTGAGGCTGTTGTTCAGATTACATCAGCTCGAACCAAAAGGTTTGTCTAATAGAACATCATTGCAAGTAAAGTTGTCAAAATGGGCCAGGCTTACCAGGCTAGCCTGAATTTACCTGTAAAATGGGTAGGTTTGGTCATTAAAAATAAAATCCCAAAAGGAAACCTGGTTTATTTAACCCAGTTAGGTAAAGACCGAGTCGGAACATAACCGCTAAACCATGACATATATATATATATATATATATAATGTAATGTAATGTTAATATATAACATTAATAGTTATAAATTACGTTATATATATATATATAATATTAACCATTATATATATGTATATATTAATACTATTACTAATTTTATCTTATTGGAAAAAATTTTTATAAATTATGAATATTGTAAAATAATATGGGTAACCTGGTAAGCATGAGGCCTAGAGTAGGCTGGGGTCTGTTAAAGCCTATACCCAAGTTAGGCTTGGTGTAACATCCTAATTATTAAATTAATAACCAGATTAAAATTTAGATTAACTTGCAAATTAGGATTAATTGTTAATTAAGATTAATTATAAGTTAAAGCTTGACCATTGATTGTGATTGACTGATTATGACATATGACAATTGATTGGCTGCCATTTCACGTTCTCCCACCTGCTCTCTTCATTTCCTTGAGTATAGGTTTAGAAGCTCTCAACCACCTTCCCATTCTCTCAAAATCCCCTCGAGACTCTTCCTCTTCTTCTACTTTTCTTCTCCTTCTTCTTCGTTCTTCTTCTTCTTCGCCAGTTTACGACTGTGGTGTTGTGGAGGACTCGGAGTTCCCCACTGTTGGCAAGGAGTGATCGTTTGGAGGAGGAGCAGCTCCCAGTTTCTCCAAGCTGTGTGGTGTTCGTCTGGATCTGAAAGTTGTTAAGCGAGAGAGACTGAGGGAACGAGCAGAGCACGGGTCAACACTGAAAATCGAGGAGCTTCTTGCGTCTTTCCAGTAGGTAGGGGGCGCTTTACATCTCAAATGCATAGTTATGGACGGATCCCAAGTGAAAGTACTACATTTTGTGTTTATGGTTGTGAATATGTTGATTGTGTGAATCATATGATGATAACTTTCGAATACCGGGTATGTGTATGCGTTAGCTGAGTCACGTAAGGTTATATCCTTCTCTGTCCATGAGATGTGTGTTAGTAAACATGTGAATGTATGAAAATGTACTGGATCTGTGTTGGCCGAGTGCATGCGTTAAGAGTTTGTTATGCTAAGTCCCGTGTGTAGTTTAACACTTAATAACATGTGGTATATGTTATTGATATTGCTAATACCGAGTGTATATTGTGGGACTGTTGGTTGATTCCTGTGTAGATTTTTATATTAGAAAGCATGAAACCGTGTTGTTGCGAATAATGGTATGATTACCGAGTACTTGTACTGAGAAGCCGAGGGTAAATCCCTGATTGATATCTTATGATTATATGCATGTAAATGTTGGGATGAATCTGATGGGATTTCATAATGAATACATGAGATGCATGTGTTATGTGATTTTACCGAGTGAAATGCCACTGTTATGCTAATGAATATGTATGGAGAAATAATAAAAGACCTTGGGTTGGGCTCAAGGCAATACCGAGTGAAACACTCGTGTACTAGCGTTGGACGCTTGGTGAAAGTCCTTGGGTTGGACTCAAGGCAAGCTTACCGAGTTGGACTCGGGGCTGCCCGTAACACTCCCGTTGTAGCTTGGAGCGATTGTGTTACGTGTGAGGGCAAACAGTTTGGTACCAGTAAAATGGCCGGATCAGCTTAGAGCCTATGTTGCAACATAAAAATTAATAAAAAACTGATCGGATCCGACTAAAATTAATGTGTGCACACTTATACTGTTGATGAGCTCAATGTGGTTATATGCGTATGTATGGGGAATATCAATATGAGCAATATGGCTGTGTATTACTAATTAATATGACTGTGTGTTATTTGAATAAATTCCGATTGAATGATACTGTGTGTGGATATATCAAATGACAGTGCATGTGATAGATTGATTGAGAGATAATGTTGTGTAGTGGAAAGCTAGAGGATTTTCCGAGTCATTACTGTCATTTTATATGTAAAAGCTCACCCCTATTGTGGCCATATTTCAGTGGATGTTGCTCAGAATGAGGAATGATGGGAGAGCACCAGTTGCTGGGAAGTGCATTGTACAGTGGAAGTGTACATGTATATATATATATATTGTATAGATGGTTTTTGTATAGCCTTGGCTGGCTCTTAGTTTATCGTTCTGTTTTTAATGTGTAGGATTTGAACTCTCTCGGTATTGAGAGTAAAACTAAACATATTTCAATATATATAATGCTATGTGTTTTATCTTGTTCAGTGGGTAATGATGTGAGTGAATGTCTAAGTTATGTACATCTATATTCTACCAAATGAATAATGCTGCGTGATTCCGAGTAAGGGAGAGCTAAGGTAAATCCGAGTGAGGTGAGGTAGGAGACCCTCTTCCGAATGAAGAAGGGTTGGGCTAATTCTGAGTGAGTTATGCTCATTAAAGGACTATTTCCCTAGGAGGATCAATCGAAGGGTGTTATGTGAGAAATCCCTTTAATAAGCCTATTCCGTGTGGATAAGGCTATGATATCCCGAGTGAGTGAAGTCATGTAATTCCGAGTGGGAATTAACTTAAAAACTTCCCGAGTAAGAACTTATTAGAATTTCCTGAGTGAAGAGAAACTAGAGTATTCTGAGTGAACGAAGCTATGAAATCCTTAAGCGAGACTTGACCTTGTAGAGTCCTCAAGGTAAGAGAGATCAAATATGCCGAGTGAAAAATATGTGAAACATTTCTGAGTGGTACGAGACAGTGGAAAATATTCTGAGCGAGGAAAACTTATAGATTCCGAGTGTAATGGCCGAGGGAATAATTTCTGAGTGAACTTAGGTTCAGATTCCGAGTGATGAGGATACCGAGTGGACTTGAGTTTAGATTCCGAGTGGTCGAATTATCCGAGTGCCTTGTTCGCTTGGGCGAGTAAGGTTTCGCTCCAGCGATCATTGTTTGCTTAGGCGCTTTCTTCTGCTGGCTATTATTTAATCGATATTGGGCCTTGCCAATGTGGGGGCATCCTGACCCGGTTCTTCCTTTCTTTGGTTGGATTCTTGTTCCGATTTCCCTGTTAACCGTTCAGAATTTTTGGGAAAATTTTTCCCTTGTCTCAAATTTTATTTAATTTAGTTAGGATGTTTCACTTGGGCCTGTGTTAGGTCGGGTAACCCATATTGATAACTTTAATTGCAAGATTTGATATCCCTTAGAGAATTATTATTGACAATGACACACAATTTACAAACAAGAAATTCATTGGAAGGCCTAAAGATAATTCAAGTATTTTCTTTTATTGAGCACCCCTAAAGAAATGGTCAAGTTGAGGTGGCGAACAGGGAAATCCTTAAAGAGTTGAAGAAGAGGCTTGGCAAGGCAGAGGGAGATTGAACAAACCAATTATTCTATGTCCTTAAGGCATACCATACTATCCCCTATTACCGGTGAGTCTTCTTTCAGACCTATATAAGGCACCGAACAAGTTATACCAGTAGAAATACAAGAGGTCTAACCCAGAGTCCAACATTTCTCTGAGTCCGACAACAAGAAGAATCTCCAAAATGAGTTAGATAGTGTCCAAGAATTATATGAAACTGTCTTCATTCAAGATCAAGCTATCAAGGTCAAGGTCGTCTTGCGATACAACAAGGTCCTGTGAATATGCTATATTGAAACAAGTTTTGATGATGTCAAACAAGGTTTTAGTGATGGTAAACAACATCTTACATAATGATAGTTTTGATGATGTCAAACAAAATATGTTGATATCAGACAAGTTATAATGGACTAAGGTCATGCTGCAAAGGCAAAGGAATGAAATCAGACACACCTAAAAGCTATAAGTCCATGTGTTAACCTTCGGATCAAAGGGCTAACAAGAGCTTCAAATGGTTGATGTTTTTAGAGCTAGACCTTAGCCATTTAATTTATGTTAAGATAGCAAAGTCTTAAAGTGAGCATAATTTAAACTAATTTCACACATTAAAAAAATTAGAACAAAATATCTAGACATAATCAAAGTGAATAGTTCAAACCACTTAGGAAGCAATTCAAACCATTCTTGGCCTTGTGTGGTTCTAACCACACTAGAGGCTGGTTCTAAACCAAGTGGTTCAAACCACAGGGGATTTTCGTTCAAACCACCTTGCGCAATCGGTCTTTGATTCTGCGCCTGTCTTATTTCTAGTAACCAGACATATTTTGATTTCCTTATTTGGAAATAATTTTTCCTACGAATTGAAAGGCCAGGCTTTAGAAATATGCACACTACTCAGTTGTCTATACATAAGTTAGTTTCTCCTTTGCTTACTTTATTCTTTCTATCATAGTTTTCAATTGTAATCTTGATTTTTATACTCTTGGACTAAGAGTGTTCTAGGTCTGGGGTGAGAGAAATATAAGTTTTGGCCAAGGATTGCAGCACTATCACAGATTTAACCATATTCTACAATGCGGCTTGAGATGCATCCTACACCTGCTCATCAGACAAATCCCTCCATAGAAGAAAATGGATGTTGAACCTTGCAGGCCTAGTCCCAAGCTGGTTCAGGAAACTAGAGACGCGAAAGTGCATAACCCCCTCCTCATTTTATTCTTGGGTCGTCGTCGTCTTCACCTCTGTTGACTTTAGTCTAGGAGGGATGGCTTGACTTACCCCAACTTTAGCTAAGGTGAGTTGTTTCTTAGATTTCATAGCCTCCCGGGGACGCTCTTTCCCGGGATTACGTGCATGTTTTTTTTCTTTTTTCTTAGCTATGGTGAAAGCTTTTGGCCTCAGCTCTAAATCTCCAACCTTGTCAGCTGGGATGCTAACTTCTTTAGCCATACATTTTACACCCTTTGCTTCGGTTGGGAATTATTCTCTTAAGCTGCATCAGGGTTCTATGCTTCTCTTTGTCAGTAAATAGACCCAAAATGTTATTATTCTTATCTCTTATGTAATATTACAATGACAAATTGTCATCATATCGGTTCAAATATATATATCATCATAATTTTAACATAAGAGAAGAGAAATCATTACTAAAACAAGCATCTCGGTGAGAGGCTTCCCCCAAGAGCACTTTGCAAGAGATTCTATTAAACTTAGAGATTTCTTCAATAGCTCATCCACCACTTTGTTTAACTTTAACGGGAGCTCATCCTTACTAATAGAGTAGGCACTACAGGTAAGTAGGAAATGTTCATGGGTTCAGCTAGTGTAAAACTTCTGGGAAAAGTCTGAATTCTCATAGAAGATTGGCTTCCCCTCTTTCACTATCACCTTCATGAATGAATGCTTAAAGTTGACTCTGCTAGTCTTGTAGATTCCATGTATAATTCGAAATTGACAGTGTTGGTGTTACATGCCAGGTTAATATAGTCAAGCCCACCACCCTTATTACCTTAGCACATTACTTCATAGTAGTAGAAAAACATAGCTACTATAGGGACAAAGTGGAAATCATCTCCTAGCACCTCTAAGGCTTTTATTAGACGTCAACTATTGGGATAAAGCTGATTTGATGCGCAACCAAGGATCTAGAGTACCCTATTTCAAACTCCATCAAAGGAAACCATACTTTGATTTTGGTGAATACCATCTCATACAAAAAGAGGTATCATGACCCGGGTATGTAGAAAATATGGTATGTGATCAAGGAAGAAATCACGGTGAAGTGGCCACAATCCTAAAGGAGTTCATTCCATAATGTCCTTCAGATGCCATAGAAGTTATTGTATGTTAGAGAAATGGGATACAACTATAAAAAGTCAGATTGTAAGTGTGATGAAATTTGGTGCTAAAGTTGGACTCACTATCAAAGTCTAAGAAAATGAGGGACATTGGTTTGGGCTCCAACGAAGAGTCAAGGTATAGTTCCTCTAGATACTTTATTAGCATCTCTTCACAGGACAAAGTCCTCAATAAACAGTGTAGGTCAGGGTAAGGTGTGTCTTCGGTAGCATGTTTAAAAAAGTCCTGGTATCCATATTCCTTGCAAGCTGATGTTGGTTTGCTAGCCCCACCCATGACTCACGACGGGATGACACAGACAGCTACAATGGTGGTTTTAACAGTATCTTCACTTACTCATCACTAATCTGGTTATCCCCCATATCCTTTTCTATAAACTAACAGTAAAACAAAATGCTTAAAGAGGGATAAAGTTTCTCTCAACAAATAAGTCATTTATGAAAAAAATGACTCTCTTTTATAGGTAAGGTTGAAAGGGAAGGGTAAGGCACGAGAATGTTACCACACAATAATGATGATTGTATGCATGATGTTTCACATACCATTTGACAGGCGTGTAAAACGAATCGTTATGAATAATTCCCGCTTACCATGTGTCCTGTCAAAAAACCCTTACCTGTAAAAAGGCACGACATATCAGTTCCAAACAACCAGACCTAGTCAAAAACTAAAATAAACAATCATTGCCCATATTGAATTATCTCATATTAGAATGACACAAAGCCCATTGAAGTAACTCTTAAGTCACTCCAACAAGGTAGGGGAGAAAATACGAACGGTGCTCTTCGGTGCGGGACACCTCTTGTGAGTGTAACATCCTATTTTTTTACTCAAATAGAAAATAGATATTAATATCTCTTTAATGAGAAAATACTTACTATTAGTTAGTTGATTTTTTAACTAATTAATATTTTTATAAAATTTTGGTACTTATATTTAAATTATTTTTAAAAAAAATAAAATGAAATAATAATAAAATAAAAATATGTATATTTAACAAAAATTTTAAAATGACTTAATTAGTATTCACTAATTAAGAAAATTATATTAAGAATTTTTGATATCTTTACTATTCACAATTTATATTTTATGTTCTTATATTTATGTTTTTACATATTTAAGATTTAACTCTTATTAGAATTTTAAAATAAAAATTTGAAGGAATTAGAATATGGTTCTTTAGAACTTTTTGATCTATGCATTATTTATGATTTTTTGGAATTTTTTAATAAATATTTGAGAAATAACCGAAACGCCACTGCCGACATCATCGCTTACATCATCGGTTGGTAAATACTCACATCATGAATAGTGACCGATGGGTAAATACTTACATCATGAATAGTGACCGGTGGGTAAATACTTACATCATGAATAATGACCGGTGGGTAAATACTCATATCATGAATAGTGACCGGTGGGTAAATACTCACATCATGAATAGTAAAATAAATAATTAAGTAATCTTAAATAGTAAATTTCTCTTCCTATAAATAGATGGCTCATTTACAACATTTTCACACCAAAATTAGAAAGAGAATCTAGAGAGATAGTGCATAAAAAATTAGTGGGGAGTAAATTCTTTTGGTTAAAAGAGATTCTGCCGGAGGTGTAAGGTAATAATATTTTCTTCTAAATTCTTTTTATGATTATTTAGTTTATTCTTTTTAGCACTCTTAAACCATTAATATACTAGTACTATTATGAATAAGTTACTACAGTAAAAATAAATTACCACTATGTTATTTTTACAATTTACTGTTACTATTTACTATTTACTAATACTATTCACAATTTACCATTTACTGTTATTATTCAAAATTTATTTATCGTTATTATTCAAAATTTATTAGTTACTATTACTTTTCAAAATTTACTATTCACCATTACTATTCAAAATTTACTATTTATCGTTACTATTCAAAATTTACTATTTATCATTACTATTCAAAATTTACTATTTACCATTACTATTTAAAATTTACTATTTACCGCTACTATTCAAAAGTTACTATTCATAATTTACCATTTATTGCTACTATTCAAAATTTACTATTCATGATTTACCATTTACCGTTACCATTTAAAATTTACTATTTACAGTTTTATTCATGATTTACTATTTACCATTACTATTGATAATTTACTATTTATCATTACTATTTACTGTTACTATACATAATTACTATTTATCATTCTGATAGTAATCTTAATTTTCATTTTATGCTTATATGGAAATAAATTAGTATTAATATTTTTTTAGAACTCGGAGGCACAGAGCGAATTCACTTTTAGTAGCAATTCCAGGTAAGGGGGAGTGGGATAAAAATATAATATGGAAAGACATAAAAATAATGGGAGGAGTCTCCTACTCCTTTTAAATTTAATAATATTATTATTTTAAAATAATAAATTTTAAATTAAGTATCTTGTGTAACTTACTCTGAATTACCTATGCAAGGACTTAGACTATTATGACCTATATGGAGTGAACTAAACCTATGCAAGGATTGGATTATATGGACTTATATAGACCTATACGAGGAAATGGACTATAAGGGCTTAGAATTAAGTTTATTAAATTAAATAATTATTAAACTTTAAATTATGATATTTATGAATGATATTTATTTGATTTGATTATGATTGATAATATTGGTGATTGATGATATTTGATTGTGATTGATGATATTACAATACTTGATTGTGATTGATGAGTGATTGATAATCTTGTGATATGGAGTTTGAGCATATAGCAAACACGACGGGAAGCTAAAACTCAGTAAGAATATACTTATTCCTTATTCTTTACAGTATTACTTTAAAAGAAATTATTTATGATAATTTCTCAATGTTTATTCAGAATTATTGTTAAGAAATTTTTCTTATATAATTTCTATAACTTACCTTTTTCTTTCAAAATAAATTATTTAATTAAATTTTAGAATAATTTTTAGTTATAAAAATAAAGAAAAAGAAATTATTTTATGAAAATAATATATTCATATATATATATGAAAATACTTGATTCTCAAATGGAAATAAGATACTTCAATAATATTTCATTTTAAACTTTTGAAAATAAGAGTTTTAATTTCAAAAGTGTTTTATTATATATTTTTCAAGTATTATAATTAAAGATGGAAAAAGATCGATAATTCAAACTTGTGTCTAAAGTAAATTAATTTCCTATCAATGCTCTAAAGAAGGTTTGGGATATATATTAAGACTTTGAAACTCAAATCACAATAATATTAATTTGTGAATGATAAAGAAAACTGTATTGAGATTCTTTTGCGTGTGGCAGAACTAATTTAAGAGTTTGGAAATGTACAATTTATCGGGGTGGCTATGTTGTTATTTGTAGGCCCCGAAGATGTAATTTATACTTGAGTTTCTAAAAGTCTTAACCAACTCAATACACGAGTAGTTCATGCATCATGAATCATTAAAGAGAAATGAGATGTGATATTGCCTGGGGACGGATTATAGAAACTGAGGATACATTAGAGGAGGCTTAATTGCGAGCCTTGGGATGAGAGGGTGTGAAAGGGTGCTTCAGGTGACCTGGGGTCGCTCCCTAGTGTCGGGTACTTTTACAATAAAAACTTTCTCAATCTGACTAGTCTCTAAGTGTTTCCATGTCAGTTGAGCTGTTCATATGCCATGAAGGCATTTATGTTATTATTATCCAGAATTATGGAACAGTGTAAACTCCTGGTTGGCCCAGTGTAGAATTAAAACTTTAAGGGCCCACATGCATAAAATGAGTGAGATAGTAGCATAAGCATTTCATAACATTCATGTGATTGTGACATTCTATATGGGTGATTGTGAATGAAAATATAAGCGTTATGCATGTGGAAACCCTATATTCATAATTGATAGTGTATGAGACTATGACTGATATTATTATATTAGTTTGTGAAAACCCTTATGCTTATGTCTTATCTGTAAGATATTATATTTTGTTTCTCACTCCTTCTTGTTTGAATTTCTGTGTCTAAAATATATGTTATATGATATATAGCTAGCAGTCCAAGATGGAAGGATATGTAATTACAAGAGGGTAAAGTGGTCTCATCCTCAATCGATTAGATGAAGAGATATGACAAGAGTAGGATTCAAAAACTCGATAGTTCAAAGACTAGGAAATGATTGGTCATATTTGTAGTAGAGGTATAGTTTAGTTTTACTTTATCTTATTACAATATCAAGTTAGATAATTGTAACAAGGTAAAGGTTAAACTTTGATAAATTCTTTCATTCGGATATAATATTGTAATGATTTATCACTTATGATTTCTATAAATTATTTTGTCATTATGGACAAATATTGAAAGACAATGTTTTTCTTACTTTCAATATTCAAAGGAAATCAGATGTATATACGTCCTTGTATACGCGAGATAAAGAGAGATAAATATGTATATCTTTCTAAAAGTTTTTTTTTAAAAGTAAGAAGAATACATATATATCTCGTGTATATAAGGGGGTGTTACAGTGAGTACTTCACAACACCGAATAATCCCACTTGTGTGTTCCCCGTGACTGAACTCCTCGCTGAAGTTCCTCAAGACCGGAGTCAGGAGAAAGATAAGGGACACGTTCGGGAAAATACCAATCTTATACTTGCAGAAGGTATCAGGAATGTCTACAGCTGTGTTAACTTTACCTATGTTTTATGGAATTCATATTAACACATTCCATTTAGAACATCCTTACCACCCAACCTATAAATACCAAACATTTATTCCTCATTAAGGTACATTCACTGACCACACTTTAGCTTTGATATTAACTTATCCGGTATTAACTTGAGCATCAAAGTGTCTATACAAGTGACACCCTATTTCACCCCCAAGATGTAGAATACCAATGAGTTAGCTAGACAGAATCACAACAAGGCTTTTAGATCCCTACTAGACTGAAAGAGATAATATTAGATCCCCACTGGACCGGTGTAACATATTAAAGAGAGTTTGACCTAGTACCCAAATTTGAAATTCTATCCTTCGCACCAAATAAATCACCTCTAATAAACTCTCTTTTTAAACCTTTTTATGGGGAAACATTCTATCATATATCTACAAACTGTTCATATCAAAATTTGTGTTACTAATACACTACTAAATTACAACACATGTATTATTCAAAATTGTAAAAAGCCTAAACTAATTAGGAATTTATAATTTATGTATTTTGTAATTTATAATTGAAAATTAAAAATTTTATGATTAACAAACCTAAATTAATTATGTAATAATTAAGTACATATTTAATTTGTAAGTTTCTATTTTATAATTTATAATTTGGAATTTTTTAATTTTTTTATTAAACCTTAAACTCTAATTCAAAATTTATGATTTATATATTTAGTAATTTATAATTAGAAATTAAAAATATTATGATTAACAAACATAAATTAGCTAGGTAATAATTGAGTACATATTTAGTTTGTAAATGATCCAGGGTCCATATCGGCCCCTAAACTAAGGAGTGGCACGCTGAAGGCAAAATGTACCGATCCAGTAAGATAACATGAATCGACTGACAATGTGACCGATATGCCTATTGACAAACACCGCCAGCTTGTCAGAAAGTCAGACCCTCTAAACATAAGATGCAACTTGACTAAAAAATAGTCTGGTCACCTATCACATGTCAAATCATGAGTTGGACCTTCGTAAAGGCTATACATACCATCATTTATGAAGAATTAAGTCATTTATTACTCTTAATGCTCTGGTATCATTGAATCCGTATTGACTTAAGCTTTGGAAAGTCTTTACAGGTACCACCACCTCTTATTCCAAGACAAGTAATTTGAAGACCCTAGACTACGAAGTCGAAAACATTGAGCTCCCACTAAGCCAGTATTCCATAATACCAGATTTCCACTGAACCGATGTAATAACAGAGAGAACGTGAGAGCCCATACCAGTTGAGAGAGTAACCAAATTACCCCATATACACTGGATAATTCATTGGCATGCTTGGTGGGACGATAAATTAAGTCCCATAGTTTGAAGCATATAAACAAGAAGTCAAATCTAGAAGCAGTTAGGAAAGGAGCTATCTAGACGACATACCACTCCGGAGGGGGACGTCTAAGATGTAACCTGCATAGAGCCGTATGTGCTTGAGTATGACACTAGGATTGTAGAAACTCTAAGATCTAGCCCACCCTTAGGAAGAAAAATGGATATTGTCTATTCTGACCCTAGGGATGAGTTGATTCGACAGCTGTCAACCGAACTCTAGGGGCTTAAATCAAGGGCTTAGAAAATATGAGAGAAGGTTGTTGCCACACCCTAGAGGCAGCCATTAGATATTTTGGCATCTCCAGACCACTTATAAATCCCAACATATGATGACAACCAAGAACCCACCTTGAGGATCAAGCACCTTGGGACTTAGAGAAGAGCCTTACAAACCATTAAAGGTTTTAGACAATACTACTTTAGTATATCGTTCTTTAAGAGATTAATGAATGTCTCCATTCCAAGACATCTTTAGACACCATAACCATTGTCCATTGGAAAATATACTAGGGAGACAGACCCAGCAAGACATCTAGACGCCTAGTGAATGAGTCCTTATTTTTAGGAGTGAAAGTTGTGATGTGTAGAATGTTTCCAAGAACCTTGACGATAAAGGCTTTGGGTTGGTTTAAATAATTGCCACCTGGATCCACCAATTCATAGGAAGAATTGGCTCAAGCTTTCTTAGACCACTTCATCATATCTCAGGATGTCCCAAAGATTTTCCATACTCTGGCCCAGATCAAGCAAGGAAATGATGAAAGTCTAAGAGATTTTCTAGAAAGGTTTTATAAAGAAGCTGTGTAGGTACCCGAATTAACTAAGCAAATTTAGCTACACATAGCTATTGAAGCTTTGCAATTATAGTTTCATTTTGCCTTATCTCTGGCAAAAGAGGCTCCCTAAATATTTGAAGAGTTCAGAAGAAAGGTTGCTAAGTACGTTGGTAGGGAGATACATCTCGCTGCGGCACAAAACAAAACTGCCCCACTGGAATCCAAGTTCCCGGCCTAGGATCAAAGAATGACAAGACATGATCAAGGAAAAGGTAAACACGGGATATAACCCCCCAAAATAAAGAAAGGAAAATAGTTAATTTTACGCATTACGCCCCACTAACAACCTAACCCGGTCAAATCTTGCGGGAAATCGGAATGCCCGAACTCATGGTATATGGGGTTAGGAAACCAATTCCCATGAAGCATCCAGGAAACACGAATAAGTATTATGAGTTTCATGAACAAACTGACCACAACACCGATAAATGAAAATAGTTAAAGGACATAATAGAACTGTTGATCCGAGTGGGAAAGTTGAAGCAATATCTTTTTAGGCCAAGGAATACTAATGAGCCAAAGCAGGAGAAACCTTGGCACCGAGACTGCTCCCTAGATAAGGAGGAAAATTTTAAAAAATCCTCTACAATGGATAAAGAAAAGGTAGCAGTGGATAGTATTGTTGATGATGAGGAGGGGTTTGAGATATCCCCATCAAAAGCGAAGAGAGAAGTCACTGCAAGATACCAGGAGGATTTGTTAGGGGCAGAGTCTCTAATTTCGCACGTAAGAATCACCTTGCATGATTATGTCCGTACAAATAAAACTTGATTAAAAACCATTCTGAGGTGGAGTTCAAACTCCACCTATAACCTTCACTAATGATGATTTCGGCCCAACAGTCCCTGGAGGCAACGACGTTGTAGTCAGTGAGGTCGTAATAGAAAATAAAACTATACGAAGATTGCTTATAGATCAGGGAAGCTCCTATGATGTGATTTTCTATGATTGTTTCAAAAGAATGGGTCTGGCTAATTTGGATCTTCACCACTATACCTAAGACTTAACTACATTTAACAGATTCAAACAATCCATAAAAGGATACCTTGACATCTATTTAACGTTTGAAGGAGAGCCAGAGTCAAGAACGGTGCGCACGAGGATATTAGTCATCGATTTTAAATCTCCTTTCAATTTTATCTTGGGGTGTTCATCGTCAAATATGTTGGAAGCAATAGTTTCTACCCCACTTGTTGTTTAAATTCATTGATAAAGATAATGAAGTTTCTTCAGTCAGAAGAGACCAGTAAATGACTCGATATTGTTACAATCTGAGCCTTTAGATGGTAAAGACTAAGGACAATATAAACAAGAAGAAAGTTGAATGATGAAGGATCAACATCGAGGTCAGTGAATCTTAAAGATTTAGATCCCAGAGAAGAGGTTGTGTCTAACCCCCTGAACCCGGTTAGACCAACCTTGATGGGCGGAATAAAAGCTATCGTTTTAGGAAATGATCTGACCAAGACTACGAACATTAATAACAATTTAGGAACCAACTTGGAGAAACGATTGGTGGAATTATTGATGGAGTTAAACACCTTTTTGCTTAGACGACAGCCGATATGCCTGCCATAAATCCTAACTTCTACTGCCATAAGCTAGTAGTATATCCGGAGTCCAAAGTTGTAGCCCAGAAAAAACAAAGATTAGAGCCAAAAAAGTAACAAGCGGCTTGTGAACAAACAGATGAGTTGTTAAAGGTTGTCATGGTAAAAAAGACTAATGAAAAATGATGAATATGCACAAACTTCACTAACCTAAACAAGTGTTGTCCAAAAGACCAATACCTGTTGCCCAACATCAACCAGATGGTAGATGTCTATTCCCAATACGAGTTTTTATCATTTATGGATGCATATTCCAGGTATAACCAAATTCTTATGTGGAAGTACGATGAGGAGAAAACGACTTTTGTTAACGATTGAGGTGTCTTTTGTTACACCATGATGCCTTGCGGGTTAAAGAATGTCAAGGCAACATATCAATGCATGATGAATAAGGTCTTTGAGGGGATGCACTCAAAAGTTATCAAAGTTTATATCGATGATATTACCAAGACCGTGGTTGGACGTGATCAAGAAGCATTTTCAACGTCTACAAGCGTATAACATGTGTTTAAACCATTTGAAGTGCACTTTTACAATACCAACTAGAAGATTTTTGGGATTCATGTTGACACAAAGAAGGATGGAAGCTAACTCAAATAAATTCTGGGTGATTCGGGAGCTCCGTAGTCCCACCAGTCCAAAAGAAGTAATGAATGGGAAAGTAGCAGCGTTGTCCTAGTTCATTCAAAAAATGGCATACCGGTCACTCACTTTGTACAAAATCTTGAAGAAGAATAAGAAGTTTGAATGGGGAAAGAGTAGGAAAAAGCTTTTCAAAGCTTGAATTGATGATAGTTTGGTTCATGGTAACCACGAGTTTCTCCTAATATCCTAAGGATGATACAATTTGATCTCTTAGTGCTTGACCAAACGTTACCTAAAAAATCTATATCTTATATATACATAGGTTAAAATTTTAAGATTATACTTCATTTATAATCGTTTACCATTCCTAATAAGAAACCATCTCTTATAGTTAAAAATTATTGATCATTATATCTTTTTTAAAGTATATTTAATTACAAATTCTCATTACCCTAAAACCTCTACAATTATTAGAAATTTTAAATTTTAATAACATAATATTTTTAAGTATAAGATTGATTATGTTGAGATAAAAATTCACTTACAAAATTTAAGACGAATATTTTATAATAAAAATTTAAATAGTTACTAAAATATAGTTAATCTTAATTATACAAATAAAATTAGTTTTCTTTTAGAACAAAAATTTAATCAATATATAATCTTAAAAATAATTTGTCAATATTTAAAATAAGTATATTGAACTGGTCTTGGCCGGGGTGCAATGATCGGCCTCGGGACAGTCCTCAGTACTATTTATAAGCTTGAATTTTACACTGGTCCAGTGGGAATCCGATATTCTATCCTCTATTTCATTGGGAAATAAAGGTTTTGGAGTGATTCCTCGTACCAAGTCAATGAATATTCAAGGGGAATATCAGAGCGCAAGTATAAGTTCTAAAGACAATGTTCTACCTTTATTACGTTGATGCATGAGTATTTATACCTAGGGTGGCGAAAGAGCCTTCTTGCTCCTGAAGTTTCCCGTATACTGTGTCAATACTATTCTAATCCTTCGCAGAAAAGCTGATACATGAAAGGGACGTTTCCAAACAACTCTACCTACCAATCAGTCACTTTGCAGGTTACTTGTTTAACACGTTGATGCATAAGTCAACTCTGACTTTCCAGTATTGAGAGGATGACTCATACCAGTTCGAGTACCTTACGTGTGATATCGAAATGTCAGTGTTGTGACACCAAGCTATATAAGATACTAGTCCTCAATAATAGATTGTGGTCAAACTATCATGTTGTCCATGGGTCGGTATCAAAACCGGATCATATATCTTTAATAACAGTTTATCAATTAAATTTAACTCATTAATATGTGTAACATATATCATATCATATCATTTCCTTATATTATGCATCAATTCTAAAACTTTTATTCATTCCTAGAATTAGAGAAGTCAAGCACCAATTACATTGGTAGATAGTTAAAAGTATTCAATACAATTACATTTAACAGTTATTAGCTTTGCAATAATCATTTCGAGATTAGTAGCAAATGTAATTAGATTATAATTTGTGCTTATATGCTTTTTCAATTTTTTTTCAAAATGATATAAAATTTATAGTTTGATATTTAAAATTTTAAAATGAGTAATCCGTATAATTTACAAATACATTTATAATTAAAAATATATATTATTTATTAAATTACATTGGGTGAAATTTTTACATCACTATATGGAAATTAAAATCTTATATTAAACAATATTTATATTTTTGGACCAAACCACAACATGAATTGACAAAAAAAACTATATGTATATTTTAATTGATAACATATTGTGAAATTTTGAAAGATTCATAACTTTGATTCTCACTAAATACATATTTGGATGAGAGTGAAGATTCTCATATGTAACGAAGCCATAAATAGAATTGTTTGACTGTATATAGAAGAATATATACACATGGTTAATACATAAATATATACATTTTTCAATAAGAATTTTTTTATTGTATAGAGGATTGTTTCTTACTTTTCAATTTATTTTCTTAACAAACAAATGTTTATTGTGAATTTGTTGATTTTTAAGAATAAAAACTTAAATTGTCAAGGAAGTAAAAAAAAATATGTATCACAAATTAAATATTTTTTAGAATAATTTTTTTAATTTAATTGAAATACATTATTAATATAGAACTTTTGCGAAAATATGTTTATAATTTTTCTAATATAAATATAGTTTATTTTAATTTTAATTCATTTTTTTACATTTTAGTTCTAACAAATTTTAAAATATTTTAAAACTATGGATAAGTAAGAAGTAAATTTACAAAGAACCAATTCACAAGATCCATAATTTGACTTTTTAAGAAACTAACCAATAACATGTGTTAAAAAATATGTTCAAATGTTGTTAGAGTATTATTTTTTTACTATCAGTTGTATTATCTTGACCAATACATAATATTTATTGATAATTTTCACTAATTTTATTTTAAATTAATAACTTCACTCATTTCTTAATATGCTTTCTTATTAACATTATCCCTAAATTTAAAACAAATCATACATTAGACAAACTAACAATATTTATCATTTTCAATAAGCATATCAATTCATAAAAAAAATTGAATAATGTTATATGTTAATATAATATTTTAAATTAGATTTTCTCTAAATTAAAAAAAAATCTTTGCATTTCACGGGTTCACAAGATAGTGTAATATTATTATTTGGAATAAAACACTCACTTGACTGTTTATTGAAACAATAATTTGATAGTTTTTTTTTTCTAACAATAATAATTTTATAGTTGAACACCACATTACTACTTTAACAATATTTATGCATAAAAACAGTGAATGAAGTTGGAAACAGAAGTCACTACTTATAAAATTACTTCTGAAAAAGGGTATTTCAAATTTCAGAAAATTTTAGTTAGTGAAATCTAATATAAACACGCATCCTTAAAAATATATAGCATGTCAATATCAGCTGGTGATTGATTGGCAATCGTAGGTGCGTGAATGTTAAGATTGGTATATGCATACTTCTTGTAAGCTACGTTTTTTAACCTCTTCAAATAGACCATTTTGGGTCATTGTCTCTGCTAAACTATGACCTATACTTCGTAATTGAAATTATTTGTATCACTTCTTTGTACGCATTACCAGCTGTCAAGCAATCTACAAACATGATACCCATTAGCCATGTTAAAATTGATGGAAAACGTTGAAAAAAATTGTTTACCTTAACTTTTATGGGACAGCATTATACGAATCAATTTTTTTAGAATCGGACTAGTGAAGACGTCAGTTTAAAAAAATCGTGATTAAACTGAGGTTTAACTATGGTTGAACCGGTAGTATTAAAGAAGTGACTCGTATCGGTCATCGGTTCACGGTTCAACCAGTTGGATCGACCGAACTGGTTCAATTTTGATAACTGATCTGTCCTTTACGGGGGGTGTAAAGTTATGATCCTGAAACAGCTCAATCTGATACAAAGCAATGAGCGTAAATGTTCAGATATGGAGTGTCTTCGTATATTGAGGCGGGGTGTAATATGCTCTGTGGCGGTGTCACAGTCCGCCTGACGGGGTCTTCTTTGTCTTGACCCGATTGGGGGTGGTACCTGCAATCGTTCTCCGACGCTCAAGTCAGTATTTCAGAATACTTAGAGACTTAGAAAGACAGTCAGAGAGAATTATGCAAGTAAGAGAGTGTAAGGTTTAGAAATGGGGGGGATCCCCTGTATACCTTTTTGCTGAGGTTTATATACCTGTTACTGGTGCTCCATTATTGGTAGGGCCCGTTCCTTATTTTCTAGCATAAAGCAAGAAAGACAGTGGGTCCCTGTGTCGTTCACGAGCACCGTTATTGTAGTAGGTATTTCCACTTACTTGGGAAGCGTGAATGCTTTATTATTTTATTGTTATTCCCCTTCATGCGTGACAGCGTGATTCCCATTATTAACCTCTCAAGACAGAGTCAATCTCGTGCCGGGGTTGTGAGTATGGGTTCGCTACGCAGTATGGGAAGTTCAATATTCCGCCTGTGTTGAGCCTATGGCATTGGCGGAGTAATATGCATTCTGGCGGCGTTACCTGACTAGGCGGGGTAACTTCCCTTGGCGGAGTAACTTGCCTTGGCGGAGTAACTTGCCTTGGCGGAGTTATGACCCTTGGCAGGGTAACATGCCTAGGCGGAGTATCGTGCCTTGGCGGAGTTACTTGCCCTGGTCGTATGAACAATTATAATACAAGAGAAACATACTTCTCTTGTTCGAAATGCTGATCTGGCAAAGTATTAAAACCATGCTCTTGGGGGCCGGTGTTGGGACCGGATCATATGCCCCCTAGCTTGTTATAGTGACTGGCGGAGTCACTTTAATGAGCTATGACACTTAAGTTTAGCTTTTGTAGGCATGGGTTTAGGCGGCATTTGCTAGTTCAGGATTTGTGGGCAAGTGTTTTCATGCATTTATTGGCTTGTCATTACTTGCCACGCCTGTCATTAATGCGCCTCGAAACCATGTTTTTTATTCTGCAGTCTCCCATTGCCACGTATGCCCTCGTAACGATTGCCATTCCAATGATGGGACATAAATGCGTGGGATGGCGGTTGAGAAACATTTTCGAGGTTACCACCGTGGGCCTAGGATTTTGAAAACGCGGCCCATGAAATATGTGCCCTTAGATATATCTATTGGTTTTAGCAAAAAAGGAACCGTCAGTGAGACTAATCCAACGGTTGTTAACGCATGTTTGAATTTTAGAACCGTTGATGAGATTTATCTAACGGCTGCAAACACATCTTCGAGATTTTTGAGGATTCGCTTATTTCCCCCAAGCCATGCCTATAAATAGGTAAACTCTCAGGAGGGAAATGTTTTGCTTCATCTCTCACTTCGTATTTGTTTGCTGAAAGTGTTTTTGCTACTCTCTTGCGAGTTTATTGGTGTTGGAGTTCTTCTATACTTTCAGAAGCTTAAGGTACTCGCTTCTTCCTCTTCTTTGCTTCTTTATTTTCATTGGGTTGGTTTTATTTTTCCTTTTTGTGTGGTCGTAAAAAGGAAGATGAGAGGAAAGGGGTCAGAGTCTCGTTCTAGGGTTTCTGTTCGTCCCATGTTTTCTGACATTGAGAGTGAAGATGAGGCTTTTTATACTGGGAGGGACTCAACGTTTTACAGCAGCGTGGAGTACTTTAGTAATGCTGTACATTCGTTTGTGTCAGGAGGTGTTTCCCATACACAAGTGCTGACAATGGCAGAGTGTCAAAATGTCGTGTTGCATGGACTGGACTGGGAGAAGACGCTTGAGATTGACCCATACTGTTGGGTTGAGGAAGATGTTAAGGGTACTTCCTCTCGCCATGCAACAACTAGTGGCGGTGTAGTGGAGCTCTCTGTGCCTATCTGGAAAGATGAACGGTATGAAGATAGGTTCATTGTTCGCTCTCCTAAGACGTTCGAAAGGATTTGCCATCGCCCTCAGAATAATCGTACAATATATATGTACGATATTCTGTTTACTCAGCTGGGGGTGCGTTTCCCATTGAACAAATTTCAGATGGGCGTTCTTAGGTTCTTGGACTGCGCCCCTTCTCAGCTGCACCCAAATGGTTGGGGGATAGTTCGTAGCTTTGAAGTGATGGCGGAGCATCTAGAATTTACGCCTACTGTGGCGTTGTTTTTTTCTTTCTGCCGCATCATGAGGAGGGTAAATGTAAAAACAGGCGGCATGGGCCTTGTTACTCTTCGGGCGGAGCCGAAGATTTTAAATTTCAAGGCGTTTGCGGACTCCGCCAAGGAAGGCGGGCTCCACTTTAGAAAAAGTTTTGTGAAGGTGTCCGTTAGGAAGGACAAGCCTGTCTTCTGGCGGAGTAAAGAGGGAGTTGACAAATTCCCAGTAGCTTGGACTCATGAGCACTTCCTCTTGACTAAGCGAGCGTATGAAGTCGAGGAGAGTGCTCTATCAGCTGTATCTGTGGAAGTACTCCGGGCGTTGAAGGAGTACAACTCCGTCCACAAGCTGATTCTGTGTCGAAGGCTGCTTGGGCGGGATGCCCCGGGATACTTGAGTAATATTTCATTATTAACTATTCTAATGCTGAGTGAATATTGTTTCTATTCTTCCCTGCCTCTTCTAACTGTACTCATATATGTTATTTTGCAGGAGAGATTGCTGAATTCCCTGGGATGGAACGCATCAAGCAAATTCGCATGAGCCGCAGGGAGATTGATGCAGAGAACAACGTGCAGCCCAGGAGGAGTTTGGCTGCTGCATTGACTAAGACTCTTCCCTTTCCTGCATCCACTAATATAGTGAATTTTGAAGATGGTGCAGGGTCCTCAACAGCTGCTGTTGAGAGGCGTTCTAAGAAACGCCAAGAACCAGAAGTTGCTGAGGAGGAAGAAGAGGAAATAGACCTCCAGCCCTTGCAAAGAAGGAGGACCAAAAGCAAGAAGAGGGTTGAGGAAGGAGCATCAATTGATGCTGCCATTGACTTGGAGGAGACTCCGGAAGTACCTGTTGTGGGTACTTCTGCTGCTATGGGCGGAGTTGAAGGCGCCCTTGAAGAAGGTGCTGTGGGGGAAGAAATGGAGAGAGTTCAAACTCCAATCTATGCTGTGGAAGATGAGGCAGAGGGAGTTCAAGCTTCTCCGGGCCAAGTTGTGAGAGACGAGGCGGAGAGAGTTCAAATTTCCCCAGTCCGCCCATCTGAAGATCCCGCCTTGAGCTTAACCTCTAGAGGGGCGGCAGTTTTCTTAGTCGATGTTCCAGGGGAGCCATCTAGGCGATCCGTCTCTTTGCCCCTGGCGGGGTCTCGTATGAACCCTTATTTGTATTTCACAAATGTGGGATCCCACCAGTCAGAGAGGCGTGATCCGGACTTCATTCTCCGCCCAAACATCGACTTTGAGGAAGTTGCAGATGCCACTGCTGCTGCAAGGTGGCATCTTGCTGAAATTGATGGTTTCCTTGCTTCCGTCCCTCGTATTGCGGAAGTGGCTGCTGAATCCAACATGTTCCAAGAATCTTTTCATGATTCTATTGAGAAGATACGCAGCTTGGAACATGATAATGAACAACTGTCGGAGGTGATCAAGGCGAAGGATAAACACCTTGACACCGCCGACGCCAACATCAAGAAGCTGGAGGAGGAGCTGGCTCGGGTGAGAGCTGACAAAGCTTTGCTGGAGAAGCAAGTTTCCGGCTTAAAAGAGCAAAACACAAAGCTGGGCGAGGAGGTGAGTGGCCTGACCCAGGTGAGGGCTGACAATAATCTGCTGAAACAACAGATTTCGGACTTAATTCAGCAGAAACAAAAATTGGGCGAGGATGCAAGTGAGCTCCAGCAGAGGTTGGTTTTCCTTGAACTTGATAAAGCCACTGCTGAAGATGCCTGGGTGGCGGAGTTAGACCAAGCAGCTACTGCGTACACTAACCTTGAAAAACAGGTTGAAGGGTTGCAAGCTGAAAAAGCTACCTCTGATGCCGCCAATGAAAAGCTTGACAAGGAGTTACAATCCACGCTGGATGCGGCTGAGGCAGCGATTGATGATGCTTTCAGCATGGCTGTTCATCAACTCTGTTATCGCAATCCAGGCGTTGCTCTGTCCACCACAGGTATTCATCCTTACTATGAATTCATCAATGGAGAATTGATGGTGCCTGTTCAAGGGGGTCATGCTCCTGCGCCCAGTGTTGAATATGTTTTGGCAGACTTGCCTCCCTCCCAAAGTTTAATCAAACCTGGTGAAGGTCAGGCCACCTCTGCCCAACAGGAAGGGATGCCGTCCGACTCTTGAAACCCTTCGCAAGCTTTTATTTTTGTTTCAATTTATGACGTCGCCTTGTTCCAGGATAGGCTCTGGATTTTATCAATGTTGGCAATATTGAATAAAGTAAATTTTCTGTAAATGTATACTTGTCCATATTAGCAATGTTTGAGTCCGTCGATTTCATGCCTTGCAAAACGATGTTACGAAGACAAAGTAATCATTCGAGGACTTAATGAAATATGACTAAGTATAACGAGGTGGAATAGCCTCTTAGGAATTTAACTGAAGTAAATTCAATGAGACAGAGTTCTGCCACGAGGCGGAATGACCTCTTGGGAATTTCAATGAGATTGGATTCCGTAAGAGGGCGGAGTGGCCTCTTAGGAATTTCAATGGAGTTGGATTCCGTAAGAGGGCGAAGTAGCCTCTTAGGAATTTAAAAGGAGTTGGATTCCGTAAGAAGGCGGAGTAGCCTCATAGGAATTTCAATGGAGTTGGATTCCGTAAGAAGGCGGAGTAGCCTCTTAGGAATTTTAAAGTAGATTCCGTAAGGAGGCGGAGTAGCCTCTTAGGAATTTCAATGAGATTAATTCCGTAAGAAGGCGGAGTGGCCTCTTAGGAATTTCCAAGGAGTTGATTCCGTAAGCAGGCGGAGTAGCCTCTTAGGAATTTCAATGAAACAGATTCCGTAAGGAGGCGGAGTAGCCTCTTAGGAATTTCAAAGAAATAGGATTCCGTAAGAAGGCGGAGTAGCCTCTTAGGAATTTCCATGAAACTGGATTCCGTAAGAAGGCGGAGTAGCCTATTAGGAATTTTCATGAAACTGGATTCCGTAAGAAGGCGGAGTGGCCTCTTAGGAATTTCAATGGAACAGATTCCGTAAGAAGGCGGGGTGGCCTCTTAGGAATTTCAATGAGTTGTATTCCGTAAGAAGGCGGAGTAGCCTCTTAGGAATTTCAAAGTAGATTCCGTAAGGAGGCGGAATAGCCTCTTAGGAATTTCCATGAAACTGGATTCCGTAAGAAGGCGGAGTAGCCTCTTAGGAATTTTCATGAAACTGGATTCCGTAAGAAGGCGGAGTGGCCTCTTAGGAATTTCAATGGAACAGATTCCGTAAGAAGGCGGGGTGGCCTCTTAGGAATTTCAATGAGTTGTATTCCGTAAGAAGGCGGAGTAGCCTCTTAGGAATTTCAAAGTAGATTCCGTAAGGAGGCGGAATAGCCTCTTAGGAATCTCAAAGTAGATTCCGTAAGGAGGCGGAGTAGCCTCTTAGGAATTTCAAAGAAATTGTATTCCGTAAGAAGGCGGAGTAGCCTCTTAGGAATTTCAAAGTAGATTCCGTAAGGAGGCGGAATAGCCTCTTAGGAATCTCAAAGAAGCACAATTTTACAAGTGTTGAACTTACTTGAACTTGTTGGGTAGTGCTTGAGTTTGTTGCTCATGTACTCCGTAAAACATTGGTAGTTAGGCGGAGTCAAGCTTTGGATGGAGTGTTCATCCTTTTGAACTTGGACCGGAGTGTAACTCCTGATCAAATGTGAATTGTTGAATCCAGGATGGCTATGGTGCAGCATATAGCTTGTGACACCGATTCTTCCTGTGAGAATTTTGTTGGTTCTTACCCTTGAGATAGTATGGTGCAGCATATAGCTGTGACACCAATTCATCCTGCAAGAAATTGGTTGAACCTTTGAGGCGGTATGGTGCAGCATATAGCTGTGACACCAATTCATCCTGCAAGAAATTGGTTAAACCTTTGAGGCGGTATGGTGCAGCATATAGCTGTGACACCAGTTCATCCTGCAAGAAATTGGTTGGATTTTGGGGTTAGCGTGGTGCAGCATATAGCTGTGACACCAGCTCATCCACAAGAAGCCTGTAGGACCTTGGGGGCGAATTAGTGCAGCATATAGCTGTGACACTAGTTCCTCCCATAGGCGGCCTGTAGGACCTTAGGGTCGGTGTGGTGCAGCATATAGCTGAGACACCAATCCTTTCCCCCCAAGGAGTTTTCTGTACCTTAGGGTCGGTATGGTGCAGCATATAGCTGAGACACCAATCCTTTCCCCCCAAGGAGTTTTCTGTACCTTAGGGTCAGTATGGTGCAGCATATAGCTGAGACACCAATTCCCCAAGGAGTTTTTGTTGACTCCGTTTGTGAAGCGGCGTTGCATGTTGGTTGATCTTTATGGAATAAAGAGTTATGCGTTTGTGTTTCAGTTTTAGAGTCGTTGTTTTATCTGCATGGGAACAAATTCTGCCATGGATAATCAATTCAAAATTAGAGTAAAGATTGAATGCAGGAAAGCATTTAATAATCCGTTGAGCGTGATCAATATTGAGGTCAGATTGAGTCTTCAAAGACTTCCATCATAAGGATGATGATGGGAATTGTTCGTACCAGGAGTTTTATCGTCGAATCACTTCATAAGTGATTGAGATCATCCGTCTTGGGGATGTGTACGATACCAGGAACTACATCGTCGGGTCACATATTAGGTGATTGAGATCATCCGTCCTTGGGGTGTGTATGGCGCCAGGAGTTACATCGTCAGATCACAAAATGGGTGATTGAGATCATCCGTCCTGGGCAAGTACACAACGTCAGGAGTTACATCGTCATATCACATAATGGGTGACTGAGGTTATTCGTTCTGGAAAAGTACACAACGCCAAGAGTTATATCGTCAGATCACAGATTAAGTGATTTAGATAATCCGTCCTGGGGAAGTGTATCTCAATCGTAGGAGTACGGATTGTGTCTTCAAAGACTTCCTACAACCCATGTAGTCTTCGAATGGGGTGATTCACCCAGTTGTACCTTCGAAGAGGTTCATCGCTAACAACGGATACATTGTTAGGATCATCCGTCCTGAAAGTATCTTGTCACAAGAGTGTTGTGCATCGAATAAAATCATGAGACAATGGGTGAATCATTGATTATGAATTACAAAAGAGAGAAAGAGAGATGAGTCGGGGTTATGACTCATTAGACCTTCTTGGTAAAACCCGATCTGGATCTGCTCTTATCACTCCGTTGTAACGTTGGGGATTTCTTTCTTGCCGCTGTTGCTTCCAAGTGTATTTCAATGCTCACATACTTGGATGCTTTCCTCTTGAATTCTTCGAAATTCACTGGAGGATTCTTTGCCAATGACATGGCAAAAGCAGAGCTTGGTTGCAAAGCTTCTATTGCTATATGCAATTGAAGTGCTTCTGCCAAGTTTAGAACAGCAGCTGCTTCCTTGTGAAACCTCTTCAAGAAGTCCTTGAGAGTTTCATGCTCCCCCTGCCTAATCTGAGCCAAGGTATGAGATGTTCTGGGAGTATCACTGGAGATGACAAAGTGGTCCACAAACACTGTTGCCATTTCTTCCCATGAGTTAATGGAACCTGATGGTAGCTTGCTGAACCAGCTAAGGGCATTATCAACAAGAGTCCGAGGGAACATCCTGCACATGACATTTTTATCTGCCCCCAGGTACATGGCTTCCCTTCAACTGTGGGATATTTGAATACTGGGGGGTAGAGGATTTATCTCCCTCGGTTGTGTGATGTGACCCCTTGATCAGAGACATGGCTCTCTCCTCCACGCTCTTTCTTTCGCGTTTCAATTCCCTCAGTTCCTCCCTCAGCTTTCTTATCATCTCATCCTTTAGGTTTGGTGCTGAAACCTGCTTCATTCTTCTTGAACTTTCCACAGGCGACTCGAGAGCTAAGTGCCTGTTCACTGGTTGTTCCTGGGCAGTGATGTCTTCCACGTGCCCATCTGGTCGGTTTCTCCCATTCTCTTTCATAATAAGAGACCAAACTTCTTAAACGAGAGGTGGGAATAACTTTAACGTGTCCCACCGGGCTTGCCAATGATCTGTCCTTTACGGGGGGTGTAAAGTTATGATCCTGAAACAGCTCAATCTGATACAAAGCAATGAGCGTAAATGTTCAGATATGGAGTGTCTTCGTATATTGAGGCGGGGTGTAATATGCTCTGTGGCGGTGTCACAGTCCGCCTGACGGGGTCTTCTTTGTCTTGACCCGATTGGGGGTGGTACCTGCAATCGTTCTCCGACGCTCAAGTCAGTATTTCAGAATACTTAGAGACTTAGAAAGACAGTCAGAGAGAATTATGCAAGTAAGAGAGTGTAAGGTTTAGAAATGGGGGGATCCCCTGTATACCTTTTTGCTGAGGTTTATATACCTGTTACTGGTGCTCCATTATTGGTAGGGCCCGTTCCTTGTTTTCTAGCATAAAGCAAGAAAGACAGTGGGTCCCTGTGTCGTTCACGAGCACCGTTATTGTAGTAGGTATTTCCACTTACTTGGGAAGCGTGAATGCTTTATTATTTTATTGTTATTCCCCTTCATGCGTGACAGCGTGATTCCCATTATTAACCTCTCAAGACAGAGTCAATCTCGTGCCGGGGTTGTGAGTATGGGTTCGCTACGCAGTATGGGAAGTTCAATATTCCGCCTGTGTTGAGCCTATGGCATTGGCGGAGTAATATGCATTCTGGCGGCGTTACCTGACTAGGCGGGGTTACTTCCCTTGGCGGAGTAACTTGCCTTGGCGGAGTAACTTGCCTTGGCGGAGTTATGACCCTTGGCAGGGTAACATGCCTAGGCGGAGTATCGTGCCTTGGCGGAGTTACTTGCCCTGGTCGTATGAACAATTATAATACAAGAGAAGCATACTTCTCTTGTTCGAAATGCTGATCTGGCAAAGTATTAAAACCATGCTCTTGGGGCCGGTGTTGGGACCGGATCAATAACAATGGTAAGAAAAGTGATTTTGTGTTCACAATTAGCTAAGTAGATCATACACTTAAATCTTTCTTACTGAAATTTAACCCAACTATATATTTCCAAGGAACTCAAACTTAAAATCAAAAAGTTTGTTTACTTTCAGACTGAAACAAGGTTTATGCAAATCCCTGGTATGTTAAACAACATTGATTTATATTCGATTATTAAAAGTTGGTTTACAAGGAGACGAAACACATAATTAAACAAACTAAAATTAAGCATGAACAACGTCTCTTAGCTGATTTATATATTCAGCTCTAATCAAATAATTAGAAATTAAAGGTTTGATTATCATCTTAAAAAATATAAGTTAGTTTTAAAATTTTAAACCAATTATCTCCTTCGTTTAGATAAAAATGTGAAGTATACTTAAAAAAAATATGTAGCTAATTTTTTAAAACAAATCCAGTAAAATTATCGTAAAATAGTTAGGTTTAACATTTATTTTAATTTTGAAAAAAAAACACTAATTTAAGAAGATAAATATGGGAATAAATCTAAGAAGTGTTAACACAACGTCACAGCGTGAACAAAAGGAATTTTGTAAAATATTTTGTGTTTTTGCTTATGCATTAGGAAATCTTACTAAAATTTCAATTGGGTAAGTAAAGAAATAAATTGCTCAAGAGTCCTTAGTCTTATTATAAACACAACCAGTATTTGACATTGTTGATGTGGGACTCAAACAATGATTAATTCTGCATTGCTCCTGGTGTGTGTTGGCAAAGCAATTTCATAAAAGAAATTTCTGCCTTTTGAAATCTCAGTTGCATCACAAGTAGAAGATGTTGTGTGAGTCTCAAATACCATTATTATATAACTGTTGGAAGGATCACATGTTCCCCGTGAGTCCAGAATCAGGGATTATGGTTAGACACAAAAGTTGCTCCAACTGAAACATGAGTCGCTATGGTTTAAAGAAAACTGGAAAGAAACAGCATAGAGAATTCATGAACTACGTTACAACAAAGCCCAAATTTCATTATTTGGACTTACTTTCCTTCAATGGATGGTGTATGGACCAACTTATGGGCCTGTGTGAAAATGATTCACCATCTTCACCAAAAACAAACGATTAGCCAAATTTCTGGCAGTTTTAATACAGAAACCAAAACATATCAGCCAATAGGTTAAAGGCCGCAATCATCCGAAGAAACTAGATAGAAATTTAACACTTGGTTTGTTAATTGATTTGGTTAACTTAGTTTATGGACTAAATGAATTGAATCTTATTTAAGAATTAAATTTGTTAACTAAATAAACTTAAATTAAGTTTGTTAACTAAATAAGTTAAACTTAAGTTAAGTATACTTTGATTCATTATTTTATAAACTAGTTTGATAAGTAAATAAATAGTGAACATGTATAATTTAAATTAAACTTTCAACATTTTAATTTTTTAAATTATAAGTGTCGATTATTCTAAGCTTGAGCTTTATAAAGTTTTTATTTGGGTAATAATTTGTAAAAATTAATTTTTAATTTTTTAATATATCTTTTGTTTTTATTGTCTAACAAAAAAAAGTAAATAAAACTTTTGGAAAGTTGAGAACTTCAAATTGAGAGCTTGTGCTTTGAACTAAATAGTTTATAAACTTTAAACAAACTGAGCTTGAATAGAAAATTTTGATTTATGAAAAACTCCTCTTGAATTTAAGTTGAGTGAATTCTTGTTAAACTGAGATAAATTTGACTTGATTCAATCCACCGCTCTAACTTCATTATTTTTCATTTCTTAACTTAAAAAATTAATTCAATTCACCCGAAATGAATTCTCACATTAATTACTATTACATGAGTAAGGCTTTTCAAATTATAATGATAAAATATAGGCTAAATGAGACGCCCCAAACCACCTAAGAAAATAGGGGAAAATTTTTCGCGAATTTAATGTTATTAATTAGTGAAAAATATGAGTGATGAAACTATCATCCAATACCCTGGATCTATGCAACCTATCTCATATATAAAGATATGAGAAGGTATCAGAGTGCGCAATAGATGTTCATATAGTACCTTTACGATCCCGATTCATATAGTCGAAAAATCCATGTACAAATTAAAAGTCCTAATCGATTACGGCATATGAGCTAATCGATTTGAGATTCCATAATCGATTACAGAGCAACATGTAATCGATTACATAGCTCCTGGGAATGGCACAATGAATCAGGTATTATAACTAATCGATTACAACTTTCAGAATAATCGATTACATTGCCCCTGTTGGGTCAATAATCGATTAGTCTCTCAACCCTAATCGATTACAAGGTTTCTGGAATTCATGTATTGCACCAGACATCCCACCTAATCGATTACAGATCCTTATCTAATCGATTACCGCTCAGGGAATAATCGATTACCTTGGCTCTGGATGACCCATAATCGATTATAATTTGAAGCAGAATCGATTAGATTGAGGACAGAGGCCTTGTAATCGATTACACCCAGGAAGCTAATCGATTACGCCCTGTCATTCTGCCGAATTATGCAGATTTTACACCAAGGATGACCTTCACAACCACCAAAACTTATGCAAACGATGTCAAAATGCCACCAAATTTTAACACGAGCTAAAACACATTATTTGTGACGTGTGGCAACTAGCCGCACTCAAAAATTCCTAAAAATGAATAATTTATGCGTATAAACGCGATTATCCCATTTTAAGGCATTTTGAGGTAACCAATGGGTCTACTTTTGGCAAAATGGATCCATTCCATTTCCCACAAACCACAATTGACGTATTCAAGCTGTTGCATTCCATCCATCGCATCAAAACCTCACAAATCATCATTTAACCATACTAGTTCCTAGCTCATGCATTAAAACAACTATACAAAGTTTCCAACACACATCCCAAAAGCTATAATTCATAATTCCCAACATTCAATCATCAAAGTTAAATATCATAATTTATTCTTTACATCACTTGGGTCATGTAGGAAAATTGGCCTTACACACACATGTCCAATTTTCTCCCATGACCCCCAAAACTATCAACATTACAAAATTTGAGCATATATATATATATATATATATATATATATATATATATATATACACCATATACTCCACAAAACAGATTTCATGCCGGCCAAGGCTCACACATTCCTATCCATATTTACCTTCTTCCAAACTCGGCCTCCAAAAGCTGTAGGATTTAAGTCATACCTACATCAACTTTAAAATGGCAACGGGGAGGTGAGTAACATAATCCAAATGAATTAAAGTCATACATTATGATGAAATACATGTATACTTACTCACATATCAATCATTACAACACATCATACATCATACACAATACATCTCATGATCTCTAGTATACATTCACAATTTCAATCATTTGGATTGCCAAACACACACATCGGGTTAGTATTCAACTCTTTCCCTTTTAAATTCTCATTCATCCGTTGCCACCATGGGCTTTCAACTAGGCATATCTCCAGCTATATGCAAATGCTCTTAAGGCTAATGCATATGCACAAGAATTTCTTATCAAACAATGCGGATCCGACTGTGGGAAGAATATCATATCAATTCAATTGTGGGACAAGCATAGGTGTGCTACTATGCCCCTACTGCAGTAGAAAAATTGTGTACACATATATCTCAATTCATGCATGCTTACATCATCATAATTTTACTGGTACCAAATCGCTATCGCCCCTCTGTAGCACTAGTCACCCTGTGACTTGCGGGTTAACATCGTGGCCTCAACTACCACAAGTGCTACGGGCCCCTCCCGAACACACATCGAGAGAGCCGTGTCCCGTCGGACACCGAGGTAAACTCGCTCACCATAGAGCCACCCGCCCACTGGGCCCGCCATATAGGGTGCCTCATCACTAAACTATGGACAGCTTCGTGACTCATACACCGAGTCACAGGGGAAAATCACAATACGCTCGTGCACTGAGCCACCCTCCCACTGGGCCCACCTAGTGGAACCCCTTAATATTCCACATAGACAGCTATGCTATGCCATGGATGCAATGCAAATGCAAATCAAGTGCATCCTCACACTATGCATCCTAGATGCCACTCCACATTCAATCATTCACCACCACCACTTGGTGGATTTCAATATTCACATCATTCTTATCCAATCCCAATTCTCTTTTGAACTTATTCTCATCAATAGTTAGTGGCATACACATTCCATAACTCATACACACATATTTGGGATATTCACATCACAATCTCAATCCACATATGGTTTCAAACCATCATCATACTTCATTAATATAGTATTACCACATCATTAATTTTATCCCAACCACAATGCCACATAACAATCATCATTCTAAATGCATTCAAATCACACATATCATATCATCCATTCAAACGACCATTAACATAATCACATATACATATTTTCACATCACCAATGGATGAAATCATGCATTTAGAAAAGTTACCCCCTCCTACCTCAAGTGAAGTAGTGATCAACGCGGTTCGATGGTCCCGCTTCGTCAATGGGGTCACTTCCTACATCACAATACATTACACAATCAATTTTCTACTTACTCATTAAGATTCAAATACTTATATATCAATAAATACTTGCTGTTTTTATTATTATAACTCTCAAAACTCTTTTATTTCATTTTATCCACCATAACCACCATGGGTTAGGTGCTACCCTTTATTATTATGCATTCAACAACCAAACCCTTTCATGGGTTTCTCCATTAATGACTTCCCTCAACAAAATACCATCACCAAGAACCCTTATGCATCATAATTCACATTTATTACCAACAATTAATACTCATCAACCTCCATTATATATTTCCCCCAAATTCATGAGGTTAGGGTTTTATAAAAATTCCAACTACCATCATAAATATTCTTCTCCTTCCAACCATAAATGCATCCACTTCATTACTTCTCAAAGAAACCTCATTCTCATACAAACCCACATTAAACTCTTGCATTAAATACTCTCCTCAAGAATATTCATACACATGCATGGTTTCAAAACACATAAATACCATATACCCATAACCAAAACCTTAGCAAGATGGGTATACTTACCTCAAAACCCAAAAACGAAAATGGGTTCACTAGAGAGAGAAGAAGCTACGAAAATGGAGAGAAAGGAGGAGAAGAAAACAGCCCCACAAGCCTCCTACAAGCTCCCTTCAAACAAAAATGAGGAGGTGTGGAAGATGAGCTCAAGTTGCTAGGGTTTTGGAAGGAGAAATGAGAGAATGGAGAAGATGATGATGGAAAGAAGAAGAAGAAAGTGAAGTGTAATCCTCACACCTTCAGCATTCCCACGTGAATAGCAAGGAAAATGGGGGGGGGGGGTTTGATTTATTTAAATTCCCATTCATTAAAACTTCATCGTTTTATAACTAATAGGTTCTCCTTTCGGGCTCAATACATCATCTAAAAATTATTCTGAATACATATTCGGATTCCCGATAATTTTCTCAACAGCCCTGACCAATATCATCTCATTCCGAGATACTTGGTCCGACACCCATATCTCAACCGGGCTTAATTTCAGCTCAACCGGTCTCCATAATTTTCTAACAGTCCCCAAAATTATCAATTTAATTATTCTCAATAGTTTGGGATATTAAATACTCCATATACCAATTTCTAATACTTATTCCGGTAATTAATTCTCTCATTTTAAAATTCGGGATGTTACTCTAAAACCCCTTTTTAGCTCTCTTAAAGTTTAGGGATTAGGAAAAAGCCCCTCAAAATAAAACCTTTAGGTTTTGGCCCTTATAAAATTTTAGGGTTTACGAATTTAAGGAAGAAGCCCTGAACTGATGAGGTGGCATGAGTATGGGTCACCTCATCAGTGATACTTGTCAAAAATATTATTAATTAATTGCATTGGGTCTAGTTGTTTGCTTATGTGTGAAATTGTAAATTAAACCCAAATTAAGAAACCCTAATAAACCCTGATTAAAACTCGCTTCATCTTCTTCTTCTCCCACCTCACATCTCTTTCTCTCTCATCCGTTCTCTTTTTCCCTTCCTCTCCCACCATCCTTTTCCTTCCTCTTCCACCATCCATTTCTCTTTGTCTCTCCCTTTCTTCTTCGTCTTCCTCTTCCTCTTCTTATTCGTCTTCTTCTTTTTTTTCTTCTTCCTCTTCTTCTTCTTCCTCTTCTTCTTCCTCTTTTTCTCCTTCTCTGTTATCTCATTTTCTCTATTATTTGTAACATCCTAAATTAGGATTTAATTGGCAAGTAAGATTAAAGAGGAAATTAAAACTAAAATGGATTATTAATTAAAACAAATGCAAAAATGACTCATATGTCCTTAATTCTTTAAATTTCAATTTCCTTTCTCTTTTCTTTTATATTTCACGTTTGTGCATCAGAGAGGAATTCACTTCTTCTTTCTTCTTTTTCTCTTTCCTTTGGTACCACCATCTCTCTTCTTCTCTAATTTTCTCTTGAATTCATCAATTAAAGTGGAAATCTAAGCTTCTTTTTCCTTTCTCCTTCACATTGGTAGCTTGAAGTCACAGGGGGAGAACTCCAAATTCTTCAATTTGAGGTAAGATGATGGAATCCCACTTTGGGTTTGATTTAATCTTGCCTCCACCCTTTAATTCTTTCAATTTTGTGAATTTTGAAGCAATTGGAAGCCATTGATATAAGTGGACAACTTGGGTTTTCAAGAACCTTGAGCTTTTCATGAAAAAGTGAGATGAAATGGCTTCTTGATTGCTAATCCTACAAGATTGAAGCTTAATAATTGTTGTTTCAATGAAATAAGGTAGTTTCGGAGAGTTTCGGAGTGATTTAGAGCTTGAAGCTTGATTCGGAGGTGAGTTCCGAAGTCGACAACTTGGTTCGGTGAGTTATATCTTACCGAAATAGTCATAATTTAATGATTCCTAACTTGGCAAGCGATATTTGTATCAATTATGGTATTAAAATCAATTATTATGAATTTTATGAAGTTGTTTGATTTTGAAGAATAGAGATTGAAGCTTGCGATTAATGGTTCACTAGTGTTTAACAGGTAGAGGAGCTTCTAGAATTCTCTATTCCAGGTAGGGGGAGCTTTTACATTTTAAATGCATAGTTTATAGACGTATTTGAGGTATATTAATATATTGAATTGAGAATGATGTGTTTTATGAACTATGATGATCATGTTGTTTGCCATCCATGTAATTATGATAGAATGCATAAGATGCAAAGTGTGCTTTGAAATTATTGAGTTATATGTATGTATAAGATGCTTATGTTATGAGATGTATGTATTATTTGATGGAATGGTACCTATGCATGTGATGTATTAGGATGCTAGAATTGATGATATTGAAACATAGCATGAGATGCTTGGCGATTGTTGGCCCGGTAATAATGATTATTTTTGTTTAACTGTTTGTGTTTACTACCGGGTCATTAATTGGCAAGCGCACTAATCGTTTGTAGTTTCAAAATTTAGATATCGTTCCACTGGGATTGAAAGTCCAATAACAATAGTAATTTCCTATTTACTATGGTAAATGTAAAGAAAATTATAGACAAAAGAATGATTTATATACAATTTATACAGTATTCAGAGGATAACATGGCTGAATTGTTCATGAGATAAAAAGAAAATAAAAATCTATCTAAAAAGTTGAGTTGCAAACTAGAATAGGTAAGATACTTAAGGATAAAACACAGATAGACAAATTATGTTGGAAATTGGATCCGTAATCTAGAATAACAATGAGGAACTCAAGACATGCATATTTAATCATCAAGTTTCATGTCATTGCAGCTTAAATTCATTATAACCGATCCCTCGTGATATAAATTCTAAGAATTCACCGTAAAGTTCGATCCCTCATGAGCTTTCTCAGTAAAAACTTGCATTAAGACCTGGCCTTATGGCAACAATGGTTAACAACCCCTATAGAATTGAGATACCAAGGGTATTCCAACTTTTACTTTCGTCAAAACAATTTTTAATACGGCATGAATAATCATTCTCCCGTTTGACATCCACACTAATAAAACAAGTTTCAATACGCATGAAAATCATTCTCCCGTTTGACGTTCATACTAATAAAAGAATGAAATACTAACATGGACTTAAATCATAAACATGCAGAGGTCGAATTCACAACATTATACTCAATAGATTAGTTCACCAATTCCAACATAAACAGATTAGTTACACATGGTAAAAGTAAAAACAACACTTACAGAGGTTGACATTACGAAGACAATGGAAACTTCACGATACAACGATCACAATACACCACAACACTCTCAAGTATCTAGAAAACTATTCTAGAACTACAAACTCTAAAAGAAATACTCAAAACTTGAGTATAGAAGAGAGAAAAGAACTCTGAATGTAGAGAATGGGATGGGATGAGATGCTTAGAATGGTGTTGGATGGCCCTATTTATAGGGCTGAGCAAGGGTGCTGACGTTACGCGTCAGACCCCTGACTCAGCTTCCATTAACGCAGCTGATAATGGCCACTTTGGATTATTTTATTCAATCATGTTTGGCCATGTGTCTCTGTCCTCACTGTATTTTGCCATTTGTGCTGAGTGGAGCGGCCAATTATGGTCAAAAAGGTGAGTGCTTGGCCAGCTTGGCTATGGAGTCCACGCAGCTCTGACGCTATGCGTGGTTGTCGCAACCTGGATCGCGACGGCGCGGCGAACAGAGAGATATGTGTGTGAAATGAAACAGGGAGTCGCCACCAACATTTTTATCCATAGGAAAAACATTGGAAAAAAAAAACTATGTTTAGTAAAGCACTGGTTAAAAATTGAGATTCAAGTTCGGGAGTCGGTTACGAGTAGGGAAGGTATTAGCACCCTACATCGCCTGTCAAAAACAGTACCAAGGTTGAAAATGCGCAACATAAATAGCCTTACAAAAGAAATGGTTTATTTCTTCCCTTTTATTGTTGTATTTTTTTTATTTTAAAAACGACAGAATGGAGTAAGAGAACTGTACAAACATAGAATGTCGAAGCGAGGTCAATGGGGCATTTTATCCGGATTAAACTCGACTTCGATATGAGACAGAGAGGGGAAGAGAATGCTAATAAGGCGTCACGCCTAAATTGTACATCCTTGAATAAAAAGACAGGGATAGGAAAGAGATAAGCAGGACGTCTCATCCCAAGTATCTCTTCCCTATGAATTATGGCGAGGCTTAAACAAAAACTAGGGGGAAATCAACAAGACGTCACGTCTAAATTGATTTTCACGGAAAGTGACCAAAAAAGAACATTTATTAAAGAAACATAAGAGTAAGGAAATAATTCAACAAAAAGGAAATAAGAAAGATGGGCCCGACAGGAGTTAAAGTCCTGCTCCTACGTATTCTTGAATTATCAAGAAATCAGGGTTACGTAGTTCTGAGTTTTTTTGCTTTTAGGAAAAGACTTGGGAGATGATGATGGATGTCACTGAGGTGGGGAACTCGTACAAGGCGAAATTCTTCGCACGTGTACGAATCCTAAAGAGGTTGTGTAGACGGGAGTGCTCCCGTACGACACTGTTTAAAAAAAAAATTTGTTCCTTTTTATTGATTTTTATTTAGATTTGAAAGAAAACATAGTATGAAACGAAAGAAAGAAAGGTAGTAGAAGCCACAAAAGAGAAAGGGGAACAATAAATTCTGAAAACAAGGGAAAAATGAGTGAAAACCGAGTGGGGGAAGTGAAAAACCGAGTGAAAACGGCAAAAACCGAGTGAAAATTACAAAAACCGAGTGGAAATAAGGGAAACCGAGTAAAAATAAGGGAAACCGAGTAAATACAGCAAAAACCGAGTGAGACAGAGAGCTTACCAAGTGAGACAGAGAGCTTACCGAGTGAGACAGTGAGAAAAAGGGGTTTTGAAATTAAGTGGAGTGAAGAGGATTGAGGTACTGAGTGGTGAGGAGTGATAAAAGGAGTTGTGGAGGTCAGTTTGGTAAGAGACAGTTTGTAGGAGTAGGAATGAGGTCGGTTTTGGTATGGACCGAATGGTAAAAGGAGTTGTGGACGGCGTTGTTAAGTAGGTTGTTGGGCGGTGTCGTGTTTAGTGGGTTGCTGGGCGGTGTGGTGGAAGGAAGGGGAATTGGGACGGTGTTGAGAAGGAGTGAAGAGGTCAGTGTGTGCTGGATGGAGTGGAGGAGGGGTGAAGAGGTCGGTTTTGAAGACGGAGTGAAGGAGGGGTGAAGAGGTCGGTTTTGAAGACGGAGTGAAGGAATGTGTTGGGGCGGTATGTGAGTAGTGTGGAGGGTAACGTGTTGGGCGGTGTTGAGAACGGTGTGGGGACGTTGTTTTAGGGTAGTGTGGGGCGGTATGTGGAGAGGACAGCGTAGGGCAGTGTTGAGAGGGCAGTATGTGGAGAGGACAGTGTTGGGCGGTGTGTAGGGCGGTATGTGGAGAGGACAGTGTTGGCGGTGTTGAGAGGGCAATGAGGAAGGGGGCGGTGTTTAAGAGGAGGAGGTTAGACAGTGAGAGGGCGATATGGAGAACGGACTGGGAAGGAGGTTTGGGCGGTGTGTGGGGCGGTATGTGGAGAGGACAGTGTGGGTAGTGTTGAGAGGGCGGTATGTGGAGAGGACAGTGTGGGCGGTGTTGAGAGGGCAATGAGGAAGGGGGCGGTGTTTAAGAGGAGGAGGTTAGACAGTGAGAGGGCGGTATGGAGAACGGACTGGGAAGGAGGTTTGGGCGGTGTGTGGGGCGGTATGTAGAGAGGACAGTGTGGGTAGTGTCGAGGAAGGTGTGGGCGGTGTTGAAAAGAAGGTGTTGGGCGGTGCTAAGGACGGTGTGGGCGGACTGAGAAGGAGGTTTGGGCGGTGTTGAGGACGGTTTGGGCGGACTGAGAAGGAGGTTTGGGCGGTGTGTAGAGTGAATGAGCTCTCTTTTAATGACTCTTCCCCCCGGGATCCTTCTTCTTCCTTCGCTTGCAGTATTTATAGAGCATTTGAGGAGTATGATGATTGCTTGAACAGACCCGTGACCAGCCTGGCTGCCAATTGGTGAGGATTTTTAATATTTCCACATTGTCTTGTTGCCAGCCGCCCTTTGAAATTGTTAAGCAACTTGCATGGTGGTGTTGAAAACAGCCTGGATCTTTGACAATGAAGGCTGGTGGCAATTCTTTATCACTTTCCTCCTTGTCTCATTGCCAACTACTCTCCGTAATTCAAGGATCCACTACTCGGAAATGATCATTCCGAGTCCTTTCACTCGGAAATGATCATTTCCGAGTCAGAGATTTTTTTTTTTAATTCTTTTCTCTTTTTTTTTATCCTTCCTTTTTTTTTATTCTTCCTTTTTTCTTTTCTTTTTTCTCTCTTTTTTTTTTTAAAAAAAATTCTTTTCCCTTGTGAATTTCCCATTCTTGGTGAAAATTGACTGGAACGAAATAGGTGTTCACAGATGCCCCTCTTTACTTCTTTTTCATGAGGAAAAAGCATGAAGTTTCTTCTTGCTTTTTTGAAATGGAAAGGGAGTAAAGACGTGAACACCGTTGGAAAAGTAGAAAGTGAAGGTGTTACTTCTTGATTAACAGAAATGATGAGGATGTTGTCTCTAGGTTGACAGCAAAGGTAAAAGGATGAGGGTGTTGCCTCTCGATTGACTGGAAAAATAAAAGGATGAGGGTGTTGCCTCTCGGTTAACTGGAAAAGTAAAAGGATGAGGGTGTTGCCTCTCGGTTGATTGGAAAAGTAAAAGGATGAGGGTGTTGCCTCTCGGTTGACTGGAAAAGTAAAAGAATGAGGGTGTTGCCTCTCGGTTGACAGCAAAAGTAAAAGGATGAGGGTGTTGCCTCTCGGTTGACAGCAAAAGGATGAGGGTGTTGCCTCTCGGTTGACTAGAAAAGTAAAAGGATGAGGGTGTTGCCTCTCGGTTGACAAGGAAAGTAAAAGGATGAGGGTGTTGCCTCTCGGTTGACTGGAAAAGTAAAAGGATGAGGGTGTTGCCTCTCGGTTGACTGGAAAAGTAAAAGGATAAGGGTGTTGCCTCTCGGTTGACTGGAAAAGTAAAAGGATGAGGGTGTTGCCTCTCGGTTGACTGGAAAAGTAAAAGGATGAGGGTGTTGCCTCTCGGTTGACTGGAAAAGTAAAAGGATGAGGGTGTTGCCTCTCGGTTGACTGGAAAAGTAAAAGGATGAGGGTGTTGCCTCTCGGTTGACAAGGAAAGTAAAAGGATGAGGGTGTTGCCTCTCGGTTGACTGGAAAAGTAAAAGGATGAGGGTGTTGCCTCTCGGTTGACAAGGAAAGTAAAAGGATGAGGGTGTTGCCTCTCGGTTGACATGACTGAGGCCCTGGATTGAAAGGGAATAAATCTGGGGGTAATGCCCTAGTTTGGGGTAGTCTGAAAGAATTCTTGGGGCATTGCCTTTTGTCTAAAGGGAAACCTGGGGTGATGCTCCTGTTGGAATTGTTTAGGAAGTGTAGCTGCACTAGGGAAGGATAACTCCTCCTGGTAACCTTCATGGTACCACTGGGAAAGTATTAGGTGAGTTGGGACAGAGTAATCTGGGGGTTGTCGGGAAACTGTCCTTCTAAGGAAAGAGAATGAAATCTGGGGAGATGCCCCAGTTTGATATGACTGCAGGTTGTTGGGGGACTGCCCTTTGAAAGAAATCTGGGGAGATACCCGAGTTTGATATAACTGAAGGTTGTTGGGGGACTGCCCCTTGAAAGAAATCTGGGGAGATGCCCCAGTTTGACATAACTGAAGGTTGTTGGGGGACTGCCCCTTGAAAGAAATCTGGGGAGATGCCCCAGTTTGACATAACTGAAGGTTGTTGGGGGACTGCCCCTTGAATGAAAGAATAAACCCGGGGAGATGCCCCAGTTTGACATAATTGGATGAAATCTTGGGGAACTGCCCCTTGAATGAAAGAATAAACCCGGGGAGATGCCCCAGTTTGACATGCTTGGATGAAATCTTGGGGAACTGCCCCTTGAATGAGAAAATAAATCCGGGGAGATGCCCCAGTTTGACATGATTGGATGAAATCTTGGGGAACTGCCCCTTGAATGAGAAAATAAACCCGGGGAGATGCCCCAGCTTGACATGATTGGATGAAATCTTGGGGAACTGCCCCTTGAATGAGAAAATAAACCCGGGGAGATGCCCCAGTTTGACATGATTGGATGAAATCTTGGGGAACTGCCCCTTGAATGAAAAAAAAGAAATCTGGGGAGATGCCCCAGTTTTGGGTTGACTAGGAAGTGTAGTCCCACTGAGGAAGGATTTGGGAAGTGCAGTTTTTGGCGATTATGGTTCCACTGGGGGAGAAAATTTGGTGATTCAGGGTAATGCCCCTTTGGGTGACAGAGAATGGACTTGGGGTTTACTGCGGACATGCCGAAGGTCTGCTGAGGAGAGAGTTGGGCAACTACGCATCTCGGGGATCATAGTTCCTGGCCATCCGTTAGCAGAGACACAAAACTAATTAAAAACTTACAGGCGGATTCTCTTGGCGACAGGCATTGAAGTAACTCATGGCCAAAATAATTATTACTTCTGATTTCATTGAGGTTGTTTCGCAGAGCTGGTTGAGCTTGCTTGAGGTAAGATCTGGCAACGGTGTCCACTTTGTTCCCCATATCTTTGTGTTTTCATTCTTCTCAAAACTCATCTTTTTAGAAAATTCTTTTTAGGCAAAACTTGTTTATTCATTCTAGTCATGAACACATGTGAGAAGAAAGGAAATTTTTTATTTATGAACAACAGATATGTACAGGTGACAAAAATATAACAAGATGAGAGAAATTGATGGTAAGGATGGAAGGGAAGGCCTTTTAGATCCTCCATCGATTTCCTGAGAGCCACAAAATTCCGGTCTTTTTCATGATTTCCCGTTTATCTTCTGATTTTGTTTTCGAGGGAGTGACTTGACAATGGCTTTGATGTTCTAGACCCATCCCCTTATCTGTGACTTGGAAAGTTGGCATTGCAGTGTTGGATCTATAGGGTGTGAATTTGTCTGGGCCGCTTTCTTAGGATTTTCGACCCCACCAATTGCTCTAACTTTTGCCTAGGTCGCCTTTTCAGGTTTTCAACCTAGCGAGCGTTTTTTTTTTTACGCGTAGTATCTTCTCACTGCGTCCGCGTTTATGGGCATTGGTAGATCCTCCCCATCCATGTTGGTGAGTATGAGAGCACCTTCGGAAAAAGCTTTCTTCACGACATAAGGCCCTTCATAGTTAGGAGTCCATTTGCCTCGGTGATCTTTATGCATTGACAAAACCTTCTTAAGCACTAAGTCTCCCTCTTGGAACTGCCGGGGTCGTACTTTCTTTTCAAACGCTCGCTTCATACGCCTTTGATATAGCTGACCATGGCAGAGGGCAGTCAATCTTTTACTATCAATCAGATTTAATTGGTCATGCCGAGTCTGGATCCATTCTGCTTCAACCAGTTTGGCTTCCATGATTACTCGGAGGGAAGGAATCTCTACTTCAAAAGGCAGGACTGCTTCCATGCCATAAACTAAAGAGAATGGAGTTGCCCCAGTCGAGGTCCGGACTGAGGTACGATAACTGTGCAGAGCAAAAGGAAGCATTTCGTTCCAGTCTTTATAGGTTACCACCATTTTCTGTATTATCTTCTTGATATTCTTGTTTGCTGCCTCGACTGCCACATTCATTTTTGGGTGGTATGGAGAGGAATTATGGTGAGAGATCTTAAAGCTCTCACAAAGCTCCTTCATCATTTTATTGTTCAAGTTTGTACCATTGTCTGTGATGATTTGACTCGGTAGGCCGTACCGACATATCAACTCACGCTTGACGAATTTAACAATAACACCTTTGGTTACATTAGTATATGAAGCTGCTTCCACCCATTTTATGAAGTAATCAATGGCGACCAAAATGAAACGATGGCCGTTTGAAGCCTTTGGTTCAATGGGACCAATGACATCCATGCCCCACATCGAAAAAGGCCATGGTGCTGACAAAACATTTAGAGATGACGGGGGTGCGTGAATATGATCAGCATATATTTGGCACTTATGACATCTCCGAGCATAGGCGAAGCAGTCTGCTTCCATGGTCATCCAAAAATAACCAGCCCTTAAGATTTTCCTTGACATGGCGTGCCCATTGATGTGGGTTCCGAAAGATCCCTCGTGGATATCCCTCATGATTCTATTTGCTTCAGCGGTATCAACACAGCGAAGAAGGATAGAATCATAGTTTCTTTTGTAAAGCACGTCTCCATTTAAGAAAAACCCCATGGCGAGCCGTCGCAGGGTTCTTTTGTCATTTTCTGTGGCATTGTCAGGGTATTCTTGCCTCTGGATATACCTCTTGATATCATGATACCAAGGTTTCCCATCCGACTGTTCTTCGACTACTTGGCAGTATGCGGGCTCATGACGTCTTTCTACCTCGATGAGGGGCATGTCATAGTCATTGTTTACTTTGAACATTGAAGCAAGGGTGGCCAAAGCGTCAGCCATTTGATTATCTTCCTGAGGAACATGATGAAAAGAAATCTCTTCGAAATCTCTGATCATTTCCATAATGTGAGTGTGATAGGGGAGAAGCTTGCTATCTCTGGTTTCCCACTCACCTTTCAACTGGTGGATGACTAAAGCAGAGTCTCCGTAGACTTCCAGTGTTTTTACTTTCATATCTAATGCCGCTTGGATCCCTAAGGAGCATGCCTCATATTCAGCGACATTGTTGGTACAATCGAAACATAGCCTGGCGCAGACAGGGATGTACTCTTTCTTTGGTGAAATCAAAATGGCTCCGATTCCATGTCCCAAAGCATTAGAAGCTCCATTGAATCTTAAAATCCATTTGTCCTTGTTACCGCTTTCTTCTTCGTCGGACAATGCCAAAATATCCTCGTCTGGGAAGTCGAACGGTATTGGTTGGTAATCACTTATGGGTTGATGGGCTAGGTAGTCAGCCAAAGCGCTCCCTTTTATGGCTTTTTGAGTGACATATGTTATGTCGTACTCAGTTAGCAGCACTTGCCATCGAGCAATCCTTCCGGTCAGGGCTGGCTTCTCAAAGATGTACTTGATAGGATCCATCTTAGAGACTAGCCAGGTAGTGTGACTCAACATGTATTGCCTTAAACGCTTCGCAGCCCATGCTAACGCGCAACAAGTTCGTTCTAATGCGGAGTATCGCATTTCACAATCAGTGAACTTTTTGCTTAGGTAATATATGGCATGTTCTTTCTTTCCCGTTTCATCGTGCTGACCCAATACGTAGCCCATGGACTCATCCAGTACCGTCATGTATAAAACCAGTGGTCTCCCAGGGGTTGGTGGCACCAATATTGGTGGTTCTTTCAAGTACTGCTTAATCTTCTCAAAAGCTGTTTGGCAGTCCTCATTCCATTGCCCTGGTTGATTCTTGTGGAGTAACTTAAAGATCGGCTCGCAGGTCGATGTCAATTGTGAGATAAATCGAGCGATGTAGTTTAATCTTCCCAAGAACCCCCTGACTTCTTTTTCTGTGCAAGGAGGCGGCATTTCTAGGATTGCCTTGACCTTGTCGGGATCCACTTCAATTCCTTTCTTGCTTACAATGAAACCCAACAGTTTGCCTGACCTTGCGCCAAACGTGCACTTGGCAGGATTCAATCTAAGCTTAAACTTTCTCAACCGTTCAAACAATTTCCTTAAGCCGCGGACATGATCTTCCTCGGTTCTGGATTTTGCAATGATGTCATCCACATAGACCTCTATTTCCTTGTGCATCATATCATGGAATAAAGTGACCATTGCTCTTTGATAAGTTGCCCCTGCGTTCTTCAAACCAAAGGACATTACTTTGTAACAGAAAGTACCCCACAAAGTAACGAACGTGGTTTTTTCCATGTCTTCGGGCGCCATTTTAATCTGATTGTACCCGGAGAAACCATCCATGAAAGAGAAAATAGAGTGCTGAGCTGTGTTATCAACCAACATGTCAATATGTGGAAGAGGAAAATCGTCTTTAGGGCTGGCCCTGTTTAGATCTCGATAGTCCATACACATTCACACTTTTCCATCCTTCTTCGGGACCGGGACTATGTTGGCTACCCATTGTGGATATTTGGCTACGGCCAAGAAACCGGCTTCGAACTGTTTTTTGACCTCTTCCTTGATCTTGAGAAGCATTTCTGGTTTCATTCTTCGCAGCTTTTGCTTAACTGGTGGACACTCTGGTTTCAGAGGCAATCTATGTTCCACTATGCTGTTATCCAACCTTGGCATATCTTGATATGACCAAGCGAACACATCTCGAAATTCCCGGAGCAATTCAATCAATTCATCTTGCTGGTTCTTACTCAGGCAGGTGCCTATCTTGATCATTTTATCTTCTCCTTCACCTCCAAGGTTGATGATTTTAATTTCCTCCTGATGTGGGCGGATCTCCTTATCCTCTTGTTCCAATAATCTCGTCAATTCAAATGAGGGTCCAAAGTCTTCCTCACTTTCCTCGTAGACGCAATCATTTGGATAAACAGGGTCATGAAATAAATCCAGGTTTTCGTCGTTCTCAGGGAAATCATTTTTGGATCTGCATTCGGGTTATATTATAAAGTGAAAAGAGAAGCAAGCAAGCAAGTGAAAGGTTTAAGAAACAGAGAATGCACAAAGATGAGGTGATAGGGAATAAAAATGTGTCCATTGATTTTCGAAAATAAAACAAACAAGTTTTGCCCTTATTACAAAATGGGTCCCGGAGCCTTGGGTATAGCAAGGGGACCACCAAATTATGAAAAACAGTGATTACTCTGAGAGAACGTTAATGGTTGTAGGGAACTCCATGACTTCCCAATTGCTCAGCTCTTGATCTGGTTGGCAAGCATATACCAGCTCCACATTGAGGTTAGGCTCATTCTCCACCATGGCAACTTGATCCGGATATATCACTCCGGCGCTCTTAAAGCTCTGATAGAGATCGCAGATAGGGATTCTTGCAGTGTTGATCTCTTGACCGATAAGGCGAGCAACTCTCCTCCCCTTCTTTTCCTCTTCAACCTTTTTCTTATCCATCACCGTGGGCTTATATCCCAAACCATATCTGTTTTTGTTTTCCGGGAGACTCACCGGTTAGGTTCTGCCTTCTAAATCCCGCCCCAATCCTTTTCCGGGTTGGTACCCTTTCCGCAACATGTTCAGCGTCACCATTAGAGGTACATTGGGGAAAGACATTTTCACAATGCTTGTTGCATTGGCAATCTCCAAGGCTTGGAAGGATGTTTCAAGGGCTTCCTCGGCGGCCTCGATGTATGGAGTGGATATGGGTTTGCTGACCAAAAGGTCCTCCTCCCCAGAAACAGTCACCAACTTATTGTCGATGATGTATTTTAGTCTTTGGTGCAGCGTGGAGGGGACCACCCCTGCCGAATGGATCCACGGTCGCCCTAATAAACAGCTGTAGGCGGGCGCAATATCCATTACTTGGAAGAGTACCTGGAAAGTACAGGGCCCGACTTGTATAGGCAATTCAATTTCTCCAATGACTTCCCTACGTGTCCCATCAAAAGCCCGCACAACCATAGAGCTAGGCCTCATGTATGTTCCGTCGAAAGGCAATTTTGCCAACGTGGATTTTGGCATGACGTTTAGAGAAGATCCATTATCCACGAGTACTTTTGCCAGGATATAATCCCGACATTTCACAGAAATATGGAGGGCTTTGTTGTGCCCTCTTCCTTCAACCGGTACTTCCTCATCTGTGAAGGTCAAGTAATTATTGGCAACGATCTGCCCCACTATGCCTCCAAATTGTTCGACGGGTAAATCATTCTTTACGTGCGCCTCGCTCAACACCTTCATCAACGTGTTTCGATGTGGTTCAGAACTCATTAGCAGAGACAACAGGGAAATTTTTGCAGGGGTGTGGTTCAATTGGTCCAACACCTGGTAGTCACTATAGCGAATAAACTTCAGGAATTCCTGGGCTTCCTCTTCAATCACAGCCCCCTTTGTTTCGTCAGAGGCTACTTCTTTTCCAGTTTTTCCTTCTCTGGTAGCCTTGCCTTGTTTGGGTTCAGGTGGCGTATATATTCTTCCACTCCGTGTCATTTTTCCCACTCCGGTTATATTTGTGATAGAGGAGGATGGTATGGAGTTGACTGCCTCTGGATTGGTGACGACCACATCTGTATTGTACCTCCATGGCACAGCGTGGGAACTTTGGAAAGGGAAAGGGGTTGGTGCCTTTACTGTGAAGACAGTCTTGGCAGGAGCTGAAGCCGCTGGCGTATCCTTGTTATAGTATACTACCAGGGGTTTCGGAACTCGTGCCTTACCCTGTTCCTGTACCATATTTATTTGTCCTTCACGGCGCCTACAGACCTCTATGACTCGAGCATTCATGAGTCTTTGAAGGGTTTCCTGGAAGTCCCTTCGTTTTGCGGACTGGAGGTCATTATGCTCTTCACTCCACGATCCCTCTACTAATCCCATCTTCAACATATGGGAGTGTATTGTTTCCAAAGGCATCTGGATGTCTTCTACCTTGGAAATGCAATCTTCATCCCTGTCTATTGCGTTGACATCCGATCCTTTATGATTTGGAAGGGGATTAGTTGTCACGCTTGGGCTCCCTTCTTTGAAGCTTATCCAGTCGGCCCGAATGAGGTCCCTTACCTTAAACTTCAGTGCCAAGCAGTTCTCAGTAGAATGTCCCGGTGCACCGGCGTGGTAATCACACCGCGCGTTCGAGTCATACCCTCTAGGATATGGCGGCTGAAGTGGCTTTAGAGGGCATGGCACTACATCGTGTTTTCGATGAGGTAAGGGAGAAGCTCTGTGTAAGAGATGGGGATCGGATCAAATTGCGGTGGGGCACGGTCATTGTTTTGTCTTCTCTGATTTGGATTCGGTGGGTTCATTTGTGGCTGTTGGTATGGAGCTTGTGGTGGTTGATATGGTGCCTGTAGTGGTGCAGGCGGTCGCATGACAGGTGAGCGAAAATGTGGTGGACGTGGTGTTTGAACAGCGGCCACATATGGATGTGGTGTATTATGATAGGTTGATGGAAAGGCGACCGGGGTGGGTGGCCTCGGCTGGTTTCTTCCCTGATTATGGGAGATCAGATTAGTCTCTCCCTCTCTTCTCTTTCCTTCTCCTTGGGAGGGTCTTCTTGCTGCATTAACCCCAGCTGGGCCTCGGGCGATCTTCCCTGTCCGGAGGCCATTTTCTATTCTTTCTCCGATAGTGACGATATCAGAGAAATGGGAGGAAATACTTCCGATCATCTTGTCATAGAATGGCGATTGGAGTGTGTCAATAAATGTCGAGATCACCTCTTTCTCAGACAAAGGTGGGTCAACTTGTGCTGCTACTTCGCGCCACCGTTGTGCGTATTCTTTGAATGTCTCGTTGTCTTTCTTGGACATGTTCTGCAATTGTACTCTATCCGGTGCCATGTCCAAATTGTACTTATACTGCTGCATGAAAGCATCTGCTAGATCCTCCCAACAGCGTATACGAGAACGTTCAAGATGGTTATACCAGGTTAGAGGTGCTCCAGCCAAACTATCTTGAAAACAATGGATGAGCAGAGAGTCGTTGGAAGCATGCGAAGCCATCTTTCGGCAGTACATGGTAAGATGGTTTCTCGGACATGTCAGCCCCCGATACTTATCAAATTCAGGTGTTTTGAATTTGGGAGGAATAACAACGTCAGGAATTAGGCAGAGTTGTGCAGCACTGCCTAATCCAAATCGATTCCTCCCATCCATTTCCCTTAATCGCCTTTCCAAGAACTCTAATCTTCCTTCCTGGGTAGCAACAGCGGCAGTATTTGGTCCTGTGACAACATAGTGACTAGCACTCCTAACTTGTCGGTCAACATGTGCCGGGATCTCATTCAGAATTGAGGCTTGGTGTCCAGCTGTGGCTTGGGCAGCTTGTGGTTGTTCAACCTGTGTATGGACCGGAATCGCTTGAGGATTTCGGACAGGTGGGATGTTTGGTTGAGCCGTGTGAAGGATTGTCTCCTGATAATCTGGCTCTTCTTGGAGTGGTGGCAAATAGCCTAGGGGTAACCCATACTGTGGGAAGGGTATGACATTCCCTTCTTTGTCAACAAAAGAATGTTGTTGAACATGAGCAGGGTTCGGCTTACTAAGGTGAACGGTAACAGTAGGCCCCGTAGGATTTGAGCTTGGTTCCCCTGCATGACCTTGAGCGGGTTGGAGAACGGGAGATTGTTGCCTAGCATTTTCAACTTCTGCTAAAGAATCCCTTTCTACGATCCTTCTTTCAAACATCTTGGCCATTTCAGCCATTTGTTCTTTCAATTGATTAACCTCAGCTCGCAGTTTTTCATTCTCTTGCTCTATTTCGGCCATGAGTTTCTTTCTGAGCCTGGTCGCGTAGGGATGCTTACCCGTAGCGTCTAAGGAATCACGACAAATGGTTAGAAAAATAGAGGGAACAGTTAAAGAAGATAAAAGAAGAAATAAATAAATGGGCATTCGCGGGATACGATTCCGAATTTGACACGTATTCCTTGACCTTTCCCCAGAACGTCGCGTTCAAAAGTACTTAGTATAACAGTATATTGGAAATTAACATGAGACAACTGTGAAGGCACATTGATTCATCATTCCATTCATCTGTAAAGGTACAATGTTACTTGAAAGATACGGTTACAATATTCAGCCATTCCTAGCTTGGGCAATCATAACTTTCATTTTGCAAAGCCTTTCTTGACAATAGTTTAAAAATGATGATATCTCCTTTGGGGTGGATAGGGGATTGACCATGCCTTCGGCCTGCTTTAACATTGAGGGAAAATCTTCCAAGATTCCATTGGATAGGTATGCCAACTTGGCGAAACGGTCCATCCATAAATGAATGACCTCATCCCGTTGAGCTAACTCTGTCCCCAAAGCTCGTGTGGCTTCTTGGCATCGTTGTTCGGCGTCAAGGGTTTTCTTCTGTTCAGCATGTATTTCTTGCTCATAAGCTCCTATCGTTTCATCCAGCTGTTGCTCCAATTTGTGGACTTGGGTTTGTAGCATTTCTTTTTGCATCAAAGCCTCCTTTCCCTTCTCCTTGGATTGTACTAGCATGTCTTTTAAAATTTGTTTTTCGGCCAATACAGCATCACTCTGCTGACCCTTCATCTTTAGTTGCGAATTGGCCGCCCGAAGGCATTGATCTTGTTTTATTCTGTAATCTTCATAAATTTTTCTCTTTTTCCGCATTTCCTCCACAGCATGCCTTCCTTCAGAATTTTCTTTCCTATGGAGGGCGCACTCTTGTTGGCACTTCAGGAGGTCTTCTTCCAATTTTTGATTCTTTGCCTTTAGCTCTTCTACTTGGGCTTTTAGCGATATGGTAACCTTGTCCTCCACAATGCACGGCGGAGGAACTGTGTTCTCAGATTGGTATGAAGGGCTCTTGAAAGGCAATTTCACAATGGAGACTCTGTTCACCACCCAATCCAAGTATTCAACCCTCACAGCGTGGCTTCGTGCTCCCAATTCTTTGCCCATCCTATGGACCTTCTTCCAGGCATTGGCTATGTCCCGAATAGTGGAGGTGAAATTCCCATTCGCATAGTACAGAACGAAAGGAGTAAGTAGTGCTTCGTCTGGCGGCCCAAGTAAAGGATAAGCCAATTGCCGCTTAACAATAACAGGATTATAATTGATGCAGCCTTGTGTTCCCATTAGATGAACATTTGGATATCCTCCACAGCTATAAACGATGGACTCAACTTCTAGCCATTGAGGACACCATCTCACCTTTTCTGCTGTAAGGCCTACAAGGTGATTAGCCCACTCACGCCCATTCTTAGTTGTTAGCTGACATAATTTCAAATCAGAGATGGGACACTCGGCTTTGCATAGTTGATGAAAAGCGTGAGATGTGAGCCATACATATAGAACAGGCAAACAACAAATAATCCTCTTTCCTCCTTGGGTATGGTAGAAATCCAAGGTGCAATAGACATTGGCCAACACTGCTGTGACGGGATTTTCCATTCTGTGCTTGCGAGCGGTGAAGACACCTATAGCATCATAATCTACGTAGTTGTCTAAGTTAGGGAATAAGACAACTCCGTAAATAGTGAGAGCCAAGGTATCAATGAAAGCTTCCCAATCTTCCTTCTCTGCCAGTACATGCATGTGTTTCTCCAGAAATTCCCTAGTAAATCTGGGAATCTGGTTTCTGTTCATTTGCACTCCTCTTAACATTTCAGGATGGACTTTCAAAATACGAGCGACAGAAATGATTGACGCGTGATGGTCCAAATGGCGATAAGGAATTTGCCCCTCCATTGGCATCCCCAATATTTGTTCAAATTCTTCTATGGAGGGTGCCAGTTGAAAGTTTTGGAAAGTGAAACAGCGGAGAGGTGGGTCATAGAATTGTGCCAAAGCTGTGATGGCTTCTGTTTGGACATCTACCTCCAAGAGTTTCAGGATCTTCCCATACTTCCTTGCGAAAGTCATCTTTTGTGTCAAGCTCAGTTTTTTCCCTAATGCTTGTAAACTGTCAGTATTGACCTTCCTAGCCTTGAGGTGCAATATCTTCTTTAATTCAGTCACCCCAATATCACAATTACTATGTCTCATGTTAATTTCCATACTGTCTTTAGAAATACTGACAAATTCGGAATCGTCCCCTGCGAATATCAAGACAAAGAATGGAATCAGTTATGCGAGCTCAAAAGTCGTAGGTTTTCCCAATCGTCATTGCCACTTCAACCAGAGGGAAATGAAGTAAAATTTTTTTGATTTTTCCTTTGACGATTAGGAGAACCTATGACTTCAGACTCAGAAATACATGACAAAAAAGAGAGGATTATCTATTCACCCGAAGAATGCTTGTGAGTTCCAAAAAAATTTTCCAAGACTAAGCGAATCTTTGGATGATAGATAACCCCTTTTTAATAACAGGAAAATGAAAATGACATAAGGTAAAGTAAAGTTTGCCCTTTCGTGGCCTAAGTCATGTTTTGTTGAAGGTTTTCTCTGGACCTTAGGGCTTGTCTAAAAGTGACTCTTCACACCAGGTGGCTTATACTAGACTTCTAGAAGGTTACCAGACCCAAGATCCTACCCATGACAGGGACGCAACAGTGGGGAACCACTAGGTGCGTATGTCATAAGAGGTCAAACTCTAGTTGGGGTTCTCACGATCACCGGATAGGAAGTACATCCTATACGATTCCGTATACCAACCCCTCCTAACTTAAGTTTTATTTGGGGCCCGGGTATAGGGCGCCACTCATAAGTGTGTGCGAGTAATTTATGAGTGTAGTGTGTGAAAGGGCGTTCAATACCTTTTTACCTTACACCATTCTGCACAGAGAACAAACACAGAACAAAATATACAAAGTCATCTACCCTAGGGTTCAATGATTGTAGGAAAGTAACATAGTCCTCTACCCTAGGGTTCAACAATCATACAGAACATAGACAATAAAACGAATAACAAGATGCAAAAACGGACATTCACAACAATTAACGGAAAATAAAAAAAATAAGGGGAAGAAATCCAAGCTAAACAAAGGCTATATGAAAAACGCGCTTTCAACCAAATTGGCCTGACTCTCTTAAGTGTCCCCAGTAGAGTCGCCATCTGTCGCAACCTGGATCGCGACGGCGCGGCGAACAGAGAGATATGTGTGTGAAATGAAACAGGGAGTCGCCACCAACATTTTTATCCATAGGAAAAACATTGGAAAAAAAAACTATGTTTAGTAAAGCACTGGTTAAAAATTGAGATTCAAGTTCGGGAGTCGGTTACGAGTAGGGAAGGTATTAGCACCCTACATCGCCTGTCAAAAACAGTACCAAGGTTGAAAATGCGCAACATAAATAGCCTTACAAAAGAAATGGTTTATTTCTTCCCTTTTATTGTTGTATTTTTTTTATTTTAAAAACGACAGAATGGAGTAAGAGAACTGTACAAACATAGAATGTCGAAGCGAGGTCAATGGGGCATTTTATCCGGATTAAACTCGACTTCGATATAAGACAGAGAGGGGAAGAGAATGCTAATAAGGCGTCACGCCTAAATTATACATCCTTGAATAAAAAGACAGGGATAGGAAAGAGATAAGAAGGACGTCCCATCCCAAGTATCTCTTCCCTATGAATTATGGCGAGGCTTAAACAAAAACTAGGGGGAAATCAACAAGACGTCACGTCTAAATTGATTTTCACGGAAAGTGACCAAAAAAGAACATTTATTAAAGAAACATAAGAGTAAGGAAATAATTCAACAAAAAGGAAATAAGAAAGATGGGCCCGACAGGAGTTAAAGTCCTGCTCCTACGTATTCTTGAATTATCAAGAAATCAATGTTACGTAGTTCTGAGTTTTTTTGCTTTTAGGAAAAGACTTGGGAGATGATGATGGATGTCACTGAGGTGGGGAACTCGTACAAGGCGAAATTCTTCGCACGTGTACGAATCCTAAAGAGGTTGTGTAGACGGGAGTGCTCCCGTACGACACTGTTTAAAAAAAAATTTGTTCCTTTTTATTGATTTTTATTTAGATTTGAAAGAAAACATAGTATGAAACGAAAGAAAGAAAGGTAGTAGAAGCCACAAAAGAGAAAGGGGAACAATAAATTCTGAAAACAAGGGAAAAATGAGTGAAAACCGAGTGGGGGAAGTGAAAAACCGAGTGAAAACAGCAAAAACCGAGTGAAAATTACAAAAACCGAGTGGAAATAAGGGAAACCGAGTAAAAATAAGGGAAACTGAGTAAAAATAAGGGAAACCGAGTAAATACAGCAAAAACCGAGTGAGACAGAGAGCTTACCGAGTGAGACAGTGAGAAAAATGGGTTTTGAAATTAAGTGGAGTGAAGAGGATTGAGGTACTGAGTGGTGAGGAGTGATAAAAGGAGTTGTGGAGGTCAGTTTGGTAAGAGACAGTTTGTAGGAGTAGGAATGAGGTCGGTTTTGGTATGGACCGAATGGTAAAAGGAGTTGTGGACGGCGTTGTTAAGTGGGTTGCTGGGCGGTGTCGTGTTTAGTGGGTTGCTGGGCGGTGTGGTGGAAGGAAGGGGAATTGGGACGGTGTTGAGAAGGAGTGAAGAGGTCGGTGTGTACTGGACGGAGTGGAGGAGGGGTGAAGAGGTCGGTTTTGAAGACGGAGTGAAGGAGGGGTGAAGAGGTCGGTTTTGAAGACGGAGTGAAGGAATGTGTTGGGGCGGTATGTGGGCAGTGTGGAGGGTAAGGTGTTGGGCGGTGTTGATAACGGTGTGGGGACGTTGTTTTAGGGTAGTGATGGGCGGTATGTGGAGAGGACAGCGTAGGGCGGTGTTGAGAGGGCAGTATGTGGAGAGGACAGTGTTGGGCGGTGTGTAGGGCGGTATGTGGAGAGGACAGTGTTGGCGGTGTTGAGAGGGCAATGAGGAAGGGGGCGGTGTTTAAGAGGAGGAGGTTAGACAGTGAGAGGGCGATATGGAGAACGGACTGGGAAGGAGGTTTGGGCGGTGTGTGGGGCGGTATATGGAGAGGACAGTGTGGGTAGTGTTGAGAGGGCGGTATGTGGAGAGGACAGTGTGGGCGGTGTTGAGAGGGCAATGAGGAAGGGGGCGGTGTTTAAGATGAGGAGGTTAGACAGTGAGAGGGCGGTATGGAGAACGGACTGGGAAGGAGGTTTGGGCGGTGTGTGGGGCGGTATGTGGAGAGGACAGTGTGGGTAGTGTCGAGGAAGGTGTGGGCGGTGTTGAAAAGAAGGTGTTGGGTGGTGCTGGGGACGGTGTGGGCGGACTGAGAAGGAGGTTTGGGCGGTGTTGAGGACGGTTTGGGCGGACTGAGAAGGAGGTTTGGGCGGTGTGTAGAGTGAATGAGCTCTCTTTTAATGACTCTTCCCCCCGGGATCCTTCTTCTTCCTTCGCTTGCAGTATTTATAGAGCATTTGAGGAGTATGATGATTGCTTGAACAGACCCGTGACCAGCCTGGCTGCCAATTGGTGAGGATTTTTAATATTTCCACATTGTCTTGTTGCCAGCCGCCCTTTGAAATTGTTAAGCAACTTGCATGGTGGTGTTGAAAACAGCCTGGATCTTTGACAATGAAGGCTGGTGGCAATTCTTTATCACTTTCCTCCTTGTCTCATTGCCAACTACTCTCCGTAATTCAAGGATCCACTACTCGAAAATGATCATTCCGAGTCCTTTCACTCGGAAATGATCATTTCCGAGTCAGAGATTTTTTTATTTTTTTTTAAATTCTTTTCTCTTTTTTTTTATCCTTCCTTTTTTTTTATTCTTCCTTTTTTTTTCTTTTCTTTTTTCTCTTTTTTTTTTTAAAAAAATTCTTTTCCCTTGTGAATTTCCCATTCTTGGTGAAAATTGACTGAACGAAATAGGTGTTCACAGTGGTTGTGACGCGTAGCGTCAACATCAAAAGTACCCACGCTACGCGTGGTGTTGATGCTACGCGTCAACTTCTCCAGATCTTCAATTTTCTCTTAAATTCTTTACTTTTTCACTACAAAACTAGAGAAAATTGATCAAGGGCAGATTATTTCCAACAACATCTATTTATTGAATTAAAAACCTAATTTTCTAACAAATTAAGCTAATTTTTTTTTATTTTTATGAAATTTTTATTAAAGGATTTATTGTAAATTTGAGGACTAACAAATACCCCCAACTTGAGATGTAACACCCCTATTTTTATTTTTATATTAAAATTTTGAAGGAATTAAATTATGGTTCTTTAGAATTTTTTAACCTACATATTATTTATGATTTTTTGGAATTTTTTGGAATTTTTTAGAATTTTGGAATTTTTTTAATAAAATAATATTTTTTAAATAATTTTAAATTCATATAAGTGACTTAAATTAAAAATATTTATAAGAAAGTGAATTGAAATTATAAGAAAATTTTCTAAAATCCGTTTCAAGTAGACTTATCTAAAAATTATCGGTTTGAGAAAAATCTTGATTTTTTCCAATCGTTAAAAAATTGGAAACGTATCAATAAATTTTTATTAACAGAAAATTTTAGATTTTTAAAATTTCAGCTTTATATTACTTATTATAAAATTAATGAGGACTGATATAATATCGCTAAATTTCAAAAAGGACTCATTTTGAATATTTAAAATATACCGAGTGAAGGGTTACTATCTGACTTAATAATTTTGCCGACAATTACTATGCAAATCACTGTGCATGTATGAAATTTTCAAAAGATGCACAGTAACCTAGAATAAAAAATTCAAAAATGCATAGTACTTTTATATTAAAATAATGGAATGCATAGTAAATTTTTTTCCTATAAATACCGAAGGATTTCTTCTTTAGAATTCATAATTTCAGATTAAGTTTTCTTAATATAGTAGTGCTAGTGAGATAGTGGTGGAAGTGAGAGAGAGAAGAAAAGTTTTTGGAGAGAAGGTTCTGCCAAAATCCTAAGGTAAGAATACTTCTCTTATATATTTTTTGGGTTATTTTTATATCGTTTTTAGAAATCTGTTATTATATTGAAAATAATATTATTTTAAGTTACTATTCTGCATAGTAAACACTATTTCAATAGTAAATTACTATTTCAATAGTAAATTACTATTCAAATAGTAAATTACTATTTACTATTACTATTTACCGTTACTATTCATGATTTACTATTTACTGTTACTATTCACGTTTTACTATTTACTGTTACTATTCACGTTTTACTATTTACTGTTACTATTCACTATTCACTATTCAAAATTTATCATTTCTGTTTTAAGTAGTAATCTTAATCTTCGTCTTATGCTTATACTGAAATAAGATTGGTATTAATATTTCTAGAAATCGGAGGCGCAAAGCAAATCCATTTTGGGTAACAATTCAAGGTAAGGGGGAGTGAGATAAGAGTATAATATGAAAAGACATAAGAATAATGGGAGGAGTCCCCTACTCCTTTTAAATTTAATAATATTATTATTTTAAAATATTAACTTTTTAACTTAACAATTTTAATAAATTTTAAATTAAATATCCGGTTTAACTAACTCTAACATACCTATGCAAGGACTTGGACCATTATGACCCATATGGACTGAACTATACCTATGCAAGGACTGGATTATATGGACTTACATATACCTATGCGAGGAATTGACCAAAATGACTCAAATTGACTATATTAATAATCATTAAATTTTGTATTATGATATGTATTAATGATATTTAATTGATTTGATTATGATTGATTGATTGATGATATTTAGTTATGATTGATATTGCTTGATTTTGATTGATGATATTGTAATGTGGAGTTTGAGCATATAGCGAGCATGACGGAAAGCTAAAATTCAGTAAGAATTTCTTACCTTACTCTTTAAATTTTATTATCTTTTATTCATTCTTAGAAATGATTTTTATTAACTTTATTTTCAATATTTAGAATTAAAAAATTAGTATTTATTTTAGAAAGAAAACATTTTATGAGAATTTATTTAATTAAATCTTGAGTTAAAGAAAAATTTTGTAATTTTAAGTATTTTTGGTTAATAATTATTCTCTTTTAATAAAACAAAATTTTTTAAAAGAAAATTATTTTATTTTTTCCAACTTAATAACTAAAGATATTTGGAAATAATTGAGATTCCTAAATTTGATTTTGTTAAGATTTAATTCGAGAAAGATTATGTAAAGTTTTATATGATAAAGTTTTTAGATATTTAAGGCTTAGAAACTCAATTTCAGTGAGATTTGAAAACTGTACCAAATTTATTTCTGTGGGACAGAAATTCAGAGAATTGAGAAAATGTACAGTTTATTGAAATGATATTGTAAACCTTTAAGGGATTTAATAATTGAGTTTCTAAAAGCCTTAACCAACTCAATACGCGAGTAGTTCATGCATCATGAATCATTAAAGTGAAATGAAATAATATTGTCTGGGGACGGATTATAGAAACCGAGGATACATTAGAGGAGGCTTAATTACGAGCCTTGGGATGAGAGGGTGTGAAAGGGTGCTTCAGGGGACCTGGGGTAGCTCCCTAGTGTCGGGTACTTTCACAATAAAAACTTTCTCAATCTGACTAGTCTCTAAGTGTTTCCATGCCAGTTGAGCTGTTCATATTATTATTATCCGGACTTATGGAACAGTGTAAACTCCTGGTTGGCCCAGTGCAAATTAAAATTTAAGGGCCCACATATATAGGTAAGTTATGATGAAGATATTGCATAACATTCATGCAGTCATAATTGATTGTGTATGTGATTGTGATTGATATTATTATGTAATGTTTGTGAAAACCCTTTGTTGCTTATGTCTTATTCGGGAATATTATATTCTGTTTCTCACTCCTTTCTCGTGTTTTTGTTTCACATGTTTTAAATTGATGGTTCAGAGGGAAGAATCGAAGAATATCGGCAGTAACTATAGCACGTTCTAGAAAGGGGGCTCGGTATGAATACCGTGGTCCAATGAATAAATAATGTTATTAAGTAACTGCTTCTGGGCCATGGAGTTTCCTCTCTTTCTTATAATGTTTAATGTTTATTTTCTTCGGATGAATGTACAAATACTTTATAAAATTTTAATAATATTTATGAGGTATTTCAGAAATAATGTATGTAATTTATTCCGATAGTTTCTTTTTAACAATCATATTTTTTTATAAAAAAAATTTATGAATTTTTATATATTTTATTAAAGTGTAACAGAGGGTGTTACATGAGACATTGCTCGTCCTCGAGCAAGAGAGAAAAATAAGAAATAAAAATTTAAATCAAATTTTTGAGTTAGTCCGAGAATTTACAACAAAAAGTAATTTCACAATTTAACTATTTTGTAATAATCAAAAATTGATATCTAATGTAACAAAGGTTTAATGATAAATTTCTTTACAATATTTTATTAACAAATTAAGCAAATTTCAGGCTTACCTCACAAATGTTTATCTTTATGCAAAGGGTAACCTGTTTCACTCAATCAATCATAAAATCAAACGAATTTAATTTTGATTGTCATCTAATCAATGGTTAATCATACAGCGTTAATTCAGAAATCACAAGGTCTTTTCACGGGTTGTAATGAGGCTTGGCTTACAAGAATCAATGGTTTTTCTTGGAATTCAAAAACCTGAAATCATAAAAGAGCTTTTTTTTATAATTTTTAGGCTTTCTCTTGGCCCAAACTCTCATTTCTTTTATTGATGAGAAAATAAATACCCCAACTTGATTCTTTTCACTATTTTTGACTTTTTCTTTTTCTTTCATATTTTATTTTCTTTGAAAAGAATCAAGTTGCTTATTTTTCACTTCCCATTTTTTTTTGTAAGAACACTCAAAATATTTTTCATTTATTTCAACTACTCTTTTAATCAATCAAGTAAAGGGAATGGTTAAAAACTGTTTTAGGTTTAAGGGTACCAAAGAGTTTATTCTCAGGCTCAACATTGGCTTGCAAAGGATAAAATAATTTTTACCAAGGTAAGCTGTTTGGCCCAAGGTTTCTTTTCACCAATAAATGTGCCTTTATCATTTTCCTGAATTCTCTGTACAACAACACAAATCAAAGATTAAAGCAAAATCAATTCGAATAAAGTTATGTCGGATAATCCCTCAAGTGTTTAAAAGGATCTCTCAATTCACTGGGTTATCGAAATTTGCTTGATAGATAATAAACTTATTGTAATTAAATTTATCAAAATTCCTAAGTTATAAAAGAATTAATAATTGATTTTACAAAATTGGTTTTATTGTGTAAAAACTTTAAGTGAATTAACTTACTAACAAAAATTTGGTTGATTTATTTATTTAAAAAGAGAAAATTTATTTTTGGATTTTTTTTGAAGAAAACATGCAAAAATATATCACGATAAAATTACGCACACCACACATAATAAAAGAAATACCATAATATAATCCAAAATATAAATATCAATGTAAAACTAACAATAAACTAAAAGTGTATGTAAAAGGTGCAGAAAATAAAGAAGATAGCACCATCAGTCCTTCATCTGGTCATCATCATCCTCCTCCTCATCAGCATCAGAATCAGCCTGTACTCCAGACAGTCCTCCAGTCTCAGAGTAGGTAGGTAAATCACCAGGCCAAGCTACATGAGCTGCAAACTCAGCCAGTGTGACATATGGTGCTCCCTCACCCTGAAGTCTGTACTGATAAAATTCATCATGAAGATGAATATAAGCTCTGTGTGTGGCAGCCATCATCTGCATCATATGCTGATGCTCAAGTGTCATCCTGGCAAATCCCTCTGTGACAACATCAGCAGGTGGCAGCTAAACTGGTGGTCTCCTCTTCCTCGGTCTGGGCTGAGCCTCCTGCTCCAATGGTGGAAGCTCGCACTGTTGAACAAAGTAGTCCCTGTTCACCGAGACCTTGGGGACTCTCCCCGAAGAACTCGTAAACTCTGGTGATGGCACAACAACTCCCTGCCTCCTCAGTAAGGCAGATATGATGAGGGGGAATGGAATAGGGTGGTTCACTTTATACCCAAGGGCATAAAAGTGAATTTGCTCAGAAATCAGCTTAGCTATATCGATGGTATGGCCCTGGAGAATAGAAAAGAGAAGGCAACAGCGGTCAACTGGGATAGATGAGAGGTGGGTAACAGGGGTGATATTATGAAGCATAAGGTGAGACCACGCCTGGGCTAAAGGGGTCAGCTGGGTCTTCAGAAGGTTAGATGGACTCCGTCCAACCTTACTCAGGTTGAAAAAGATTCCATCTTTGCTCAAGAAATGAGCAACCTGTTCGAGGGAGTATCCTAGATCACCCTCAGCAACGATCTTGTTTCTGTTTTCCTTCCAGAAACAAGTATTGTCCTCGGGAGTAGGCTCCCAAGGATTACCCAATAGGGTACTAATGGTATCCCGGTCATAAGTAATATGTCGGCCCCTCACCCAACTCGTCCTCTAATGGCCAATGTTTGGCGAGTCCTGACGAGTCCTGTAGGCGTTCGCGTAAAATTCCATCACCAAGATAGGATCCCCCTCAGTAGGCAGAGAAAATAGGGGTCCCCATCTCCTTCTCTGGACTTCATCCTGCAGCTTAGGATAGTCTCCAGCGTTCAGATCAAGCACTCTCTCCCAAATGAGTCTTTGGCCCTTTATCTGGTGAAATCGGGCCCATTTCGCATTTGTGCGAAACCTGGTAGGATCCCTCGGTCCTAACACCTCCTCTCCCTGAAGATCAGGATCTTCAGAGGTGGTGTCAGTGTCCGTGATCCTCCTCTGTCTTTTAGAAGGACCAGTAGTAGGGATAGATTTCTTCGGTGCCATCTGCAAAAAGTAAAACTTTAAAATTAAACACACATTAAAAAATAAATCAATCATTAAAAAGTTAACAAACATACACAAACAAAAAAATATTTGCACAAAATTTAAACATAAATATTTTTGGATTTTCTAAAAAAATTTTATTACAGAAGATTTACACAAAATGCTACATTTAAATTCACACAAAATTTTACAACATGTTTTTGAATTTTTAAGAAAAGTTAAAATGCATATTTTTGGATTTTTTTAAAAAAATATTTATCAAACAAAAAATAAAACACTCATAAATTTTTCAAAACATGAAAATCACACAAATTCCTCATATTTTTATTTTTATGCAAGAAAGTATAACAAATACAAATTAAGAAAATTTATTAATTAAAAAGAAAAAGAAACAACAAACAATAACAAACGGCATACTAGACAGAATTATTAAAAACAGGAAACAAACAAATATATATGAAACAACAACATCACACAAAAAATTAACAAAAATTAAAAACAGAGGCTGACGCTACGCGTGGGTGGGTGGGACGCTACGCGTCAGCCCTGTTCTGCCCATGCTACGCGTCAGTGGGACGCTATGCGTGGGCTTTCAGTTCATACTCACGCTACGCGTCAGTGGGACGCTACGCTTGAGGTGTGCAGTTTTGAAACAGAAACAGGGGTTCATCACACACATCCATTCACTCAAAAGTAATCCTAAATTTAACAGCAATCAAATCCCAATGGTTTTCTAATCCTAATCCTAACCACATGCATTTCTAAGAATCAAAAATTCAAAATCAAACCAAAAAGAAAGAGAAAAGGGAGAAGATGCTTACTTGGAATCCTTGTACAGTTGATGAAAGAATAAGGGAATATGGGTGATTTGAAAGTGGGAATTAGGTTTCTGAGGCAAAGTAAGGCAGAGAGGGAATTTTAGCTTTTTAAAACCTAAGATGGGCCTCTCTGGTTCAGTTTTAAAAACTAAACGTGGGCCCTGATGCTACGCGTGTATGGGACACTACGCGTCAGGTTAAAAATTCAGAGTCCACGCTACGCGTCACTGTGGCACTACGCGTGGGCTTCTGTTTTTGATTTTTCAAAATTTTGATTTTCAAAAACATTTTATTTTACGTTTAAAACCCCTTTTTCTTTTCAAAATTAAATTTCTATCTAAAAATTTGAAAAACCTTTTTTAATATTATGTTTTAATAAATTAAAAAAATAACAAAGAAAAGAATGGGTTGCCTCCCATTGAGCGCTAGGTTTAATGTCTCCAGCCAGACATTACCTCTGATTAATCAGGTGGTTTCTCAGTTTTGGTTGAGGAATCACCTGTTTGTTTCTTCCTCCTTCTTCTTCTCCGATGTTTGATTACCTAATGTGGACATACCCAAGGAAAACCCTCACACTACATTGGAGAAAGGACTTGAAGCATATAGAGGTCCCCTCACAAGGGCAAAGACCAAAAGGGCCAAAGAGAGCATCCATAAAGCCCTTTTCTCTTTTCTCTCTTCTAGTGGGCCTAAGCCCAATAAGGAACCTATGAGGATCTATATGTACTTTACTTGTAATATAATTTCTAAATAGTTTCTCTAGGCTTATAGGATAGCTTTGGGCCTTACAAGGTCAAATGGGCCACTTTTGGGCCTTGTACTTTTCCTTTTGGGCCATGTATAGGCCATTTGCTCATCTTTTCTCTTAATGGGCCTTGGAGTCATGCTCAAGCCCACTCTTCTAGTCCTTGGCCGAAATCCTCCATGGCCTATATAAGGGCTTCTCCTTTTGTAATCAAGCACCATTAATTCATTTGCAAAATTTGAGAGCACTTAAGTGTTTCCTAGTGAGAGATTCTCCTCCTTCTCTCTAGAATTTGAGAGCTCTCTCAAGCTCTTATCCAAGGGGTTTCTCCCTCCCTTGGTGGTGAGTGGAGTTATCTTCCTCTACCTTAGGAAGTGGCCTCCAACCTTTCCCTCTCCTTTTTTCCAAGCCTTCCTCCATTGTCCACCTTCTCTCCTTCCATTTCCACTCTCTTTTCCTTTGTTTTTGCGTCACTCTCCTATAGCTTTAGGCTTAGAGTTTCGGTTTCATTGCCTTGAAGAAGAAGTCATCAAGCTTACCTTGAAGGAAGTTAGGAGAAAGAGCCCTAGATCCATCCCTTTTCAAGAAAGTGCATGAAGAGCCTACATCATGTGGTATCATTGAGCCTTGGGAGGTTCTTTTCTTCTTCTCTTCCATTTTAATTTTCGGTTTTCAATTCATTTTGCTGGCTGGAATTCTGTTTCTTAGTCATTCATATGCCTTATTAATGCCATGTTAGCATAGAAAAAATCATAAAAAGTCTTGGTTCTTTTGAGTTTTTGTGCTAGTTTCTTTGTGGTTTCAATTTTTGCATCTTGTTGTGGTCATTTTCGGTTGGCTTGTGTTAGCATTCTGTTTTAGTTTCTAAAAATCAGATTTGGCACATGTTAATTTCGGTTATTAGGTGGTTAGGATGTTGTTACATGTTAGTTAATTGTTAGTTGTTAGTTAGAGCCAATTTAGGAAGTTAGTTAAGTGCCATGTGGAACCTTTTCTAGAATTCTAGGAAATTAATTGCTTCTCCCTTTTTAGTGTGCAAACCGTGTGGATTAGGGGCAATTCAAGCATCTTGATTAGCTCCTACAAAGGTTCCATTCTTGTTAGGAGGTCTCATGTAACATCCCTATTTTTAGTAGCAGTTTTATCTGGTAAATTTTGAAGTATGGAAGGTCAGAAAGTAAGAATAAGTGAGTAAATACCTTGTATAGGGTCAGTAATACTCTAAAAATTATATTTTTGGGTATAATTATGGAATTTATGCAGACCTTTGAGGATATTAATCAAAGTCCGAGTGAAAAGGGACTCTGATCCGAATGACAGTGAGCAATATCGAGTGATAGAAAGAAAATCCGAGTAAGGAATGAAATTCTGAGTGTAAAGTTAGGTTGACCGAATAAAATATTACTAAAAAGGATATTACCGAGTGAAACCTTGGTCTTAGAAACAGCTGGAGTGAAGTGGGTTCAAGGGAACCACTTCCGGGTGAATATTCCGAGTGAAAACACCCTTGAGAGACTCATTTCCGAGTCAAACCTTGCCAATTGCTTCTTTCTTGAGTGACAATTTCTACGATACCGAATGAATAGACTCAGTCAGGGATATAACTGATGCAATCCGAGTGAAGTTGTCCAAGTCAGACCTCCCTAATAAGATAGAAGATAGCAATCCGAGTAGGTTGAAAACCATTTTGAGTAGGACTTAATATGTAGCCTTTCCGAGTGAATGGGTTTGAATATTCCCGAGTAAGATATGCTCGAGTGGAAAATAATACTGAGTGAAATGTATGTATAAGAATGAATTTGGATGTTCCCGAGTATAAAATCTGAGGGAAGATTGGTTATAATGGCTTAGATTGGAAAATTTCTAAGTATATGATAAACCGAATGAATGATCCATATATAAATCCGAGTGGATGGGGTTAGAACAAGCCTGAGTTGAACTTAATGTGATGATATTTCCAAGTAGATTAAATAATGTGTAATTAGAGGGTCTAAGTATGAAATGAGTCCGAGAGGAACCTAACTTAATAAGTTTTACCTGAGTGGTTAAGCATGAAATAAACCCGAGTGAATGATGAGGAGTTTCGAGTGAATGAATGCATAGGTGTTTTATATTAAGTTGATGCTTCTACCGACTGAAATGAGTTATTAAAATTATTTGAGAGGTGTTGATGGAAGAAATAGTGATGGATTCCGAGTGGTTATATATATATATTGTATGGTTAAAGCATTACTTGGCTTGAATATGAGTGGTGATGAATGAATAATGATAATTGAGTAGATACCGAGCGGAAAATGGTATTTGGGAACCCATTCTGAGTGAATTGTAGTAGGCAGGGCCATTTCCAAGTAAGTCTATGAGTATGACTCCTCTTCCGAGTGTGAAGTACTCTACTGGACCAAGTCCAGGTGAGGCTTATACATGTGTGTCTTTTCCGAGAGGTAATGACCTTAATAGGCTTCGATTGAAATTGTAGTTGAAGAATTTGGTTCAAACCGAGGGAGAAATATGAGTGGACCGAATGGAGAAAGTGTTGATTTCTGAATAAAGGATGTTATAATTCTGAGTGGAAACTGAATGAATATGGATACCCTTTTCCGAGTAAGCCTAAGGTGTTATGAAATCCGAGTAAAAAGTGATTTGATGTTGAGTTGACTAAGGAATGATTTAGTTAAGTGAGAATAGATTGTTTGCCGAATGGAAATCCTGAGTAAAAAGAATCCGATTGAATCCAGAAGAAATCCGACCTAGAGAGGAGAAATCCGACTAGATGTTTTAAGAAGAAATAATCAAGAGTGAGGACCAAGAGAAACGAATCAGTTTTTGAAGATTTCCGAGCCATGAAGGGCGGACTCGCTCAAGCGAATCGGATTTCGCTTAAGCGCTCCGATGTCAGCACTTCACACCAGTTAGCTAAAATAGGTCGTCCTTAGAGCAGGAGTTCACACCGGACAGCTTTGAGCCGGTGTTCATCACAATACCGCCCTCTTTACACAGACGGAGTCCTGAACTCCTTAACACACCGTCCTTACCTACTTCACACTCAACACCGCCCACTACACACCGCCTGTCACTACACCTGCCCATCACTACACTCCGCCTTATATTCCACACCGCCCTAACACTCCATACCGCCTCACATTCCACACCGCCCTAACACTCCATACCGCCTCACATTCCACACCGCCCTAACACTCCATACCGCCCTCACACAGCACACCGTTTCATACTCCATACCGCCCTCACACAGCACACCGTTTCACACTCCACACCTCCCTCTCTTAATACTGCCCTCATACTACACTCCGCCTTCACACACCCGATACCGCCTCGCATGAGATGACGACCTTGCCAGCACTAAATATTTTTTTTATTTCACATCAGATAGTGGTCAGCCCACTTAACCATATAACGCCAAGAATGATTGGCACAATAAACCAATCGAAGGAGAAAGTTGCCTCCATTACAATAACTTTATATATTTTATTTCTATTTAATGCTACGTTGACAGTGAAAGTGAGTCAAAAGTTGCCATTATCTTCACCTAATCCTCCAACCGATGTTCCCCATTTAATTTCCACTCACTCTCTTCTTATTTAAACCAACGCCAGGACTCTTAGAGGACACACACACACAAGACTTAGCAACAGACACACCTCTGTTATCATTTCCCTTTTCTTCTTTTTCTTCTACAAACAAGCTTTCTCTCTCAATTCCATTCCTCTCTCGCTCGGAATTGGTGTAGGACAGTGAAGGGGAAACCTCTTTCCTTCCATCCAAGAACTTCATTGAGGTAAGGGGGTATATTCTTGGGTGCTCTGGGGAAAACCAAGTGGAGGACAGATTCAGTGTTATGTGAATTAAATGCTTTAATTATATACATATATATATATTTGATACTAAATGTTTATAATCAGTTCAGAGTTATTTGATTAGATGTTATGATTATCATTTTATATTTGAACATATGTGTAACTAAATTGATAAAAATATATGCTGGTTGGACTGTGAAGATATTAAGAACCTGGGTGTTTATGTGAGTTCCAGCAAGGATTTATAAAATAGAAGTCGGATTCAGTGAGTAATAAGTTCGGATTTTATGAAAAACCGACCTGAGCATTCGAATAAAACATTTTACTCGGAAAATACATTATTTTCACTCAGAAAGATACTCTCATCCTAATCCTACTCGGATTCTTAATTTATTTCACTCAGAAAAATGTTTCATCATTATGTTTCACTCGGAAAACGCATCATTTTTACTCAGAAAAACATCTCAGTTTGAATTTCACTCGGACCACTCTTCCAAACACACATCTCACTCAGAAAACAGTTTAGTTTCATTCATGAAACCCTCTTCCAGTGATTTAACTCGGTAAACAACCGTATTCACTCAGAGAATATTTCCTTATTTATTTTTACTCGGAAAACTTTATTTTTAGTGTTTTTCACTTGAATTTTTAATTGGAAACTAATCTTTACTACTTTTTAAGTTATTAGTAAGTTATAATTATCATTCTTATTCTATTTATTGTCAAAAATTAGTATTGTTATTATTATTATTAGTTTATTTATTATTATACATTGTTAACATCTTAATTACATAAAGAATATATTATTTTACTCTTTATGGAAAAATATAATTTTAACCAAGATATAATGGATATATTTCTAAAATAATAAACGAATATCTTACAGTGTTTAAATAATTGATGAAATCCAAAGAACTTGGAAATGATATGATGAGAATGGAAACACATAAGATACCCAGGGATCTAATGATAAGAATAATGCATTTTCGCATCATGAAAATATGTTTTGAAGAAGAAAAAAACTAGAGCATACACCTGGTACGCTGGAGGACATTCACGTTCGATCTCAGTAGAAGAATCTTGGGAGTACAACTGGAACGGCAACCCAATGGCATCAGAGTCGCGCCCTGATAGCCGGGTGAGACGAGTAATTCTGGTGTACTTCGACTAAATGACGGGATGTATCTATGATCGTGAAGAGCCAAGTCCCAAGATGAAATGATATATATAATGATGAGAACCTGTGAGTTCATTCGTACCATATGATAAAAGAAAGGGGACTTGGTGAGCTCCGATCGCTCTAGAATGGAAACGTTGTGCCCAAGAAATAACTTGAGCAGGATGGAATCCAAAGAATGAAAGGATGATGATGGATTGATTTATTGGGCCCACATGCATCATGAGACTTAACCAAAGATAAATCATAATAAATCCGAACTCATGCATTCATTACAGCATACTTGATTGTTATAATTGTGAACATGCTAAATGTACGATTATGTGATGACAACATGCTTGATTGTGATAAATATATTAAATGTATGATCTATGTGACATTGTATGTTAACTGGATTATGTCCGCATCGGATGAACCAATCAGGGTCTTGGGTTATACTCACCCTTACTGTTGAACATTTTTCAGAGGAATTAGAAACTCAAGAACCTGAGTGTGAAGATCAGCAATACGCTGAACCCGTTGAGAATAATCATTAAGGATAGAATATTTATAATCAGACACCGGATGACTGTATAATATTTAAGGGTGCCTGCGTGCCCCATTCTGTTAAGAGTACAATTATTTACAGTTTGTGAATGACTATGTGATATATACAATATTACTTCCGCTGATCTGCCACGTATTTATTTATTTTAAAAAAAAATATATTCACTTTTTCTGAAAACTGTTAGCACACTCAGTTAAATAGGATGAACCTACAAAAAGGACTTGTCTTATCTAACCGAGGGTGTTACAAGGTGGTATCAAAGCATAGTCGATTCATTAAGCTTGTGGAGTGGACCATTAGGTTTCCACGTACTCTGATAGAAATATTAAACAGTCCATAAAACACCTAAGACTAGATTTCCTATGTGGAATTCTCCACATAACATATACCCAGAACCTCTTTGTTGATATTCCATCAACAATTTCCTAATGACTCACTGAAACAATGATCATGATATGGAGAAACTTCTTACTCAAATCGTGGAGATGATAGAACAACAAGAATTACCCCATATCTCTACTAATCAGAGCCAAGGATTAACTAACTTTCAGCAGAATGATCTTACACAATTCGAAGGAGAGCTACGACAGGAAATCTGTCAAACATTATTGGAACTTGAAGAATTAAAATAAGAACCGATTAGAAATCTGAGTATAGGACCAAGTAGCTCCGATTGAGATACCATTGGTTAGGACTATTAAGGATATTAGTGGAATTTTTGAAGTTAGTATTAAGCCCAAACTGAGATCCTGTTTGAGAAACAAGAGATGACCTATTTTCTCTCTTCATTTTTGTGTGCATACTAGAGCTTGGGATAGCTCAGAGCGTAAGGTAAAATTCTCTAATCTTTGTTTCTAGGTTTTGAATTTCTATGTGATTAAGAGCATGTCTTGTGAATGGGTTTTAGGAATAGAAACCGTTTTCATGTAAAACCCAAAGGTAGAATACACTTATGTGTGTTTTAGGATGGATGTGAAGTGGTATACAAAAATTTCAAGATTTGAGACCGAAGATGATGGTTGTAGTGGAACCCTAACTTAGGATTTAAAGGAAGTAAATAATAATGTCATGAGAGATGATTTTTAGCGAAAACCCACGATAATGTGTATGTAGGTGTTGTTAATGGAAATTGGTGATTATTAGAAATGATCATTGAATTTTGGTGAAAAACCCCAAGTGTAGTGATTTGAGGATTTTAACTAAGTTGATGATCTTGATGGCTTTAAATACTCTAGAATGATTACATATAAGGAAATAAATATCTGAGGCGTTAGGTGTTGGTTATTGAGGATTGGTAAAGGAAGTGTATATAAGTAAGTATGTAATTGGAGTAATTAATTTAGACTATTGATGTTATGATAGTAGATTAAGGAAACAATTGATAGTGGATTAAGATATTTGAAATGATAAATAGGCATGTCATTTTGAAATAAGATGAATTAGTGATGATTTTAGATGAAACCAAGAGGCTTATAATGAGTTTGACTAAATTTTAGTAATGATTAAATGTTTCATGTGATGATTTGAAGTCTTAAGGCTAAGGAAATCATAGCATTGTTTTGTTAGGTACGGATAGCCCTTTAAGATTTAAGAGAATCTTGATCTTGAGAGAGAAATTTCCGAAGCATAACATGAGCATACAACTTGGATTCAGACAAGTCTAGGACCTGATGATAAGTTTTGGGGGACGATGTCCTATGATGGTATATTAATAATATATATAAGTATGATTATGAAAGAATTGTATTCAGGACGATGATGCGAAACAATTTCACCTTTTGAATTTCGGGACGAAATTCCTAAAAGGGGGAGGAGAATGTAACACCCCTGTTTTTAGTAGCAGTTTTATTTGGTAAATTTTGAAGTATGGAAGGTCAGAAAGTAAGAATAAGTGAGTAAATACCTTGTATAGGGTGAGTAATACTCTAAAAATTATATTTTTGGGTATAATTATGGAATTTATGCAGACCTTTGAGGATATTAATCAAATTCTGAGTGAAAAGGGACTCTGATCCGAATGACAGTGAGCAATACCGAGTGATAGAAAGAAAATCCGAGTAAGGAATGAAATTCCGAGTGTAAAGTTAGGTTGACCGAATAAAATATTACTAAAAAGGGATATTACCGAGTGAAACCTTGGTCTTAGAAACAGCTGGAGTGAAGTGGGTTCAAGGGAACCACTTCCGGGTGAATATTCCGAGTGAAAACACCCTTGAGAGACTCATTTTCGAGTCAAACCTTGCCAATTGCTTCTTTCTTGAGTGACAATTTCTACGATACCGAATGAATAGACTCAGTCAGGGATATAACTGATGCAATCCGAGTGAAGTTGTCTAAGTCAGACCTCCCTAATAAGATAGAAGATAGCAATCCGAGTAGGTTGAAAACCATTTTGAGTAGGACTTAATATGTAGCCTTTCCGAGTGAATGGGTTTGAATATTCCCGAGTAAGATATGCTCGAGTGGAAAATAATACTGAGTGAAATGTATGTATAAGAATGAATTTGGATGTTCCCGAGTATAAAATCCGAGGGAAGATTGGTTATAATGGCTTAGATTGGAAAATTTCTAAGTATATGATAAACCGAATGAATGATCCATATATAAATCCGAGTGGATGGGGTTAGAACAAGCCTGAGTTGAACTTAATGTGATGATATTTCCAAGTAGATTAAATAATGTGTAATTAGAGGGTCTAAGTATGAAATGAGTCCGAGAGGAACCTAACTTAATAAGTTTTACCTGAGTGGTTAAGCATGAAATAAACCAGAGTGAATGATGAGGAGTTTCGAGTGAATGAATGCATAGGTGTTTTATATTAAGTTGATGCTTCTACCGACTGAAATGAGTTATTAAAATTATTTGAGAGGTGTTGATGGAAGAAATAGTGATGGATTCCGAGTGGTTATATATATATATTGTATGGTTAAAGCATTACTTGGCTTGAATATGAGTGGTGATGAATGAATAATGATAATTGAGTAGATACCGAGCGGAAAATGGTATTTGGGAACCCATTCTGAGTGAATTGTAGTAGGCAGGGCCATTTCCGAGTAAGTCTATGAGTATGACTCCTCTTCCGAGTGAGAAGTACTCTACTGGACCAAGTCCAGGTGAGGCTTATACATGTGTGTCTTTTCCGAGAGGTAATGACCTTAATAGGCTTCGATTGAAATTGTAGTTGAAGAATTTGGTTCAAACCGAGGGAGAAATATGAGTGGACCGAATGGAGAAAGTGTTGATTTCTGAATAAAGGATGTTATAATTCTGAGTGGAAACTGAATGAATATGGATACCCTTTTCCGAGTAAGCCTAAGGTGTTATGAAATCCGAGTAAAAAGTGATTTGATGTTGAGTTGACTAAGGAATGATTTAGTTAAGTGAGAATAGATTGTTTGCCGAATGGAAATCCTGAGTAAAAAGAATCCGATTGAATCCAGAAGAAATCCAACCTAGAGAGGAGAAATCCGACTAGATGTTTTAAGAAGAAATAATCAAGAGTGAGGACCAAGAGAAACGAATCAGTTTTTGAAGATTTCCGAGCCATGAAGGGCGGACTCGCTCAAGCGAATCGGATTTCGCTTAAGCGATCCGATGTCAGCACTCCACACCAGTTAGCTAAAATAGGTCGTCCTTAGAGCAGGAGTTCACACCGGACAGCTTTGAGCCGGTGTTCATCACAATACCGCCCTCTTTACACAGACGGAGTCCTAAACTCCTTAACACACCGTCCTTACCTACTTCACACTCAACACCGCCCACTACACACCGCCTGTCACTACACCCGCCCATCACTACACTCCACCTTATATTCCACACCGCCCTAACACTCTATACCGCCTCACATTCCACACCGCCCTAACACTCCATACCGCCCTCACACAACACACCGTTTCATACTCCATACCGCCCTCACACAGCACACCGTTTCACACTCCACACCGCCCTCTCTTAATACTGCCCTCATACTACACTCCGCCTTCACACACCCGATACCGCCTCGCATGAGATGACGACCTTGCCAGCACTAAATATTTTTTTTATTTCACATCAGATAGTGGTCAGCCCACTTAACCATATAACGCCAAGAATGATTGGCACAATAAACCAATCGAAGGAGAAAGTTGCCTCCATTACAATAACTTTATATATTTTATTTCTATTTAATGCTACGCTGACAGTGAAAGTGAGTCAAAAGTTGCCATTATCTTCACCTAATCCTCCAACCGATGTTCCCCATTTAATTTCCACTCACTCTCTTCTTATTTAAACCAACGCCAGGACTCTTAGAGGACACACACACACAAGACTTAGCAACAGACACACCTCTGTTATCATTTCCCTTTCTTCTTTTTCTTCTACAAACAAGCTTTCTCTCTCAATTCCATTCCTCTCTCGCTCGGAATTGGTGTAGGACAGTGAAGGGGAAACCTCTTTCCTTCCATCCAAGAACTTCATTGAGGTAAGGGGGTATATTCTTGGGTGCTCTGGGGAAAACCGAGTGGAGGACAGATTCAGTGTTATGTGAATTAAATGCTTTAATTATATACATATATATATATTTGATACTAAATGTTTATAATCAGTTCAGAGTTATTTGATTAGATGTTATGATTATCGTTTTATATTTGAACATATGTGTAACTAAATTGATAAAAATATATGCTGGTTGGACTGTGAAGATATTAAGAACCTGGGTGTTTATGTGAGTTCCAGCAAGGATTTATAAAATAGAAGTCGGATTCAGTGAGTAATAAGTTCGGATTTTATGAAAAACCGACCTGAGCATTCGAATAAAACATTTTACTCGGAAAATACATTATTTTCACTCAGAAAGATACTCTCATCCTAATCCTACTCGGATTCTTAATTTATTTCACTCAGAAAAATGTTTCATCATTATGTTTCACTCGGAAAACGCATCATTTTTACTCAGAAAAACATCTCAGTTTGAATTTCACTCGGACCACTCTTCCAAACACACATCTCACTCAGAAAACAGTTTAGTTTCATTCATGAAACCCTCTTCCAGTGATTTAACTCGGTAAACAACCGTATTCACTCAGAGAATATTTCCTTATTTATTTTTACTCGGAAAACTCTATTTTTAGTGTTTTTCACTTGAATTTTTAATTGGAAACTAATCTTTACTACTTTTTAAGTTATTAGTAAGTTATAATTATCATTCTTATTCTATTTATTGTCAAAAATTAGTATTGTTATTATTATTATTAGTTTATTTATTATTATACATTGTTAACATCTTAATTACATAAAGAATATATTATTTTACTCTTTATGGAAAAATATAATTTTAACCAAGATATAATGGATATATTTCTAAAATAATAAACGAATATCTTACAGTGTTTAAATAATTGATGAAATCCAAAGAACTTGGAAATGATATGATGAGACTGGAAACACATAAGATACCCAGGGATCTAATGATAAGAATAATGCATTTTCGCATCATGAAAATATGTTTTGAAGAAGAAAAAAACTAGAGCATACACCTGGTACGCTGGAGGACATTCACGTTCGATCTCAGTAGAAGAATCTTGGGAGTACAACTAGAACGGCAACCCAATGGCATCAGAGTCGCGCCCTGATAGCCGGGTGAGACGAGTAATTCTGGTGTACTTTGACTAAATGACGGGATGTATCTATGATCGTGAAGAGCCAAGTCCCAAGATGAAATGATATATATAATGATGAGAACCTGTGAGTTCATTCGTACCATATGATAAAAGAAAGGGGACTTGGTGAGCTCCGATCGCTCTAGAATGGAAACGTTGTGCCCAAGAAATAACTTGAGCAGGATGGAATCCAAAGAATGAAAGGATGATGATGGATTGATTTATTGGGCCCACATGCATCATGAGACTTAACCAAAGATAAATCATAATAAATCCGAACTCATGCATTCATTACAACATACTTGATTGTTATAATTGTGAACATGCTAAATGTACGATTATGTGATGACAACATGCTTGATTGTGATAAATATATTAAATGTATGATCTATGTGACATTGTATGTTAACTGGATTATGTCCGCATCGGATGAACCAATCAGGGTCTTGGGTTATACTCACCCTTACTGTTGAACATTTTTCAGAGGAATTAGAAACTCAAGAACCCGAGTGTGAAGATCAGCAATACGCTGAACCCGTTGAGAATAATCATTAAGGATAGAATATTTATAATCAGACACCGGATGACTGTATAATATTTAAGGGTGCCTGCGTGCCCCATTCTGTTAAGAGTACAATTATTTACAGTTTGTGAATGACTATGTGATATATACAATATTACTTCCGCTGATCTGCCACGTATTTATTTATTTTAAAAAAAAAATATTCACTTTTTCTGAAAACTGTTAGCACACTCAATTAAATAGGATGAACCTACAAAAAGGACTTGTCTTATCTAACCGAGGGTGTTACATCTCACATTAAAGACACTCCAAAGTCAACTCAATTTTTAGGATTGTTAGTTTCTATTCTTAGTTTGATTCTAGGTTTAATTTTGTTGCACTATTAGGATATCTCTTTTACATTCTTATTTTCATCTTGCTTGCATCAAAAACAAAACTTGTCAAAAAAAAAAATTTTAGTCACCTCCTATACATCAATTTAGGAGAAGGTTGCATAGTTTGCTTTAAGCAAGAAGCATTAATTGAACTAGTTGAACCATTTGTGTAATTCGGTTTTGGTATTATAAAAATTGGTGTTGTTATCTTGAAATCTTGAGAGGCAAAAGAAAAGTATCAAAAGAAAAGAAAAGAATCACAAGAAAAGACAAGTACCAAAAGAAGAAAAAAGAGTATTGAAAAGAAAGCCTCATTGCTAAGTTGAATTAGACACACCAAAACATCATCACCAAATTTTGAAATTACCAATACCAAAAGAAAAGTATTTCATTACTTGACATTTCTAAGACTTGTTCATTAAGACTTCCTTGCTTATTCTTGCAACTTTAGAGTTTCTAGGCTAGGTTATACCTTAAACTTTGTTTCTTGCATTTATTTTCTTGTTTGTCTTGTTTTGTCATTTTCAATTCTATTCCAAGTTAGCTTTCATTCTTTTGAACTTTTATTTGCTTTTAGAGTCTTGTCATTCCAAGTTAATTGTTGATCCTTCATTCTATTCCATTTGATTAGCCTTTATTTCTTAAGCCTTTTTAGTTTGTCATTTTTTGCTTCTTAAAGTTTTGTCTTGAGTTTGTATCCTTTTGGACTTATAAGATCACTCCATTTCGCCATTAAGTGAGGGTAGCATATTGAAACACTTGAGATTGGTGTGGAAATTGATTGAGCTTGAAAATCTCTAAGAGAAGGCATACACTTGAGAGATACACTTTTGTGAGGTTTAAAGTTTCTTTGTGATTTCTATTAACCAAATCTTGTTTGGAGTTGTTGCCTTGTGTTCTCTTGCTAGGTAAAGTGGAGCTTATACATCAAGAAGGACTTGTGAAGACACTTGTAAAGGAGGCAAAAGCTTTGTAACTAGTAGAACTTAGGCAAAGTTTTTCAATTCTTAGGCTTTGTGTAGTAGGATTTTGTCTTGTATTTTGGACACAACAAGGACATTGGACTTTTTGGACATTATAATTTTCCCTTTTGCTTGGTAAATTTCAAATTAGGATAGTGCATGTGCATTTGTTTGTTAACTACTTTTAGTTAATTGGTTAGAGTTAGTTAGAAGTTACAACTATAATTAGTTAGTTAGTTGGTAGTTAGTTGAGTGTCTTAACTAATTAGTTAGTGGTTGGAACTAATTCTAGTTGTCATAACTAATTGTTAGTTGGGTTAATTAATACATAACCGAATTTAGTTAGGTAGTTATAGTGGTTAGACTTTGTTACAACTTCCATAACTAATTAACTACTTTTGGTTAGGGTTGTTAAGACTTAGTTAGTTAGTTGAACTAATTTTGTTAGGTTAACTACTTCTTAAAACTGAATTTGGTTAGGCTTGTCTAGGGTTAGTTAATCACTAGCAACATCCTAGGACAACCATAATCAACTTAGGTTAAGGACAACTTAGGATTTCCATAAGCAACATAGGACTAACCTAGTTAAAGACAACCTAGGACTTTGTTTCGCTATAGGATAGAAACCTAGTATTGATATTTTAGGTTTGTTGAAGTGTTTTTTTCACTTGTATTGCATTCATCTTCCTCGACTAGCTTGTCTATACATACTTTGTTTTTGTCTTGAATTTCTTTGACAACATTAAAAGATGTCATCTAGTGATAGGGAGAACAAAACCATGCTTCATAACATAATGGATAGCTTAAACAATATTAATGCTAGGCTAACTAATCTTGAGCATAATGAACCCCCTAGAACTAGGCATAGACAAAGAAATCAAAGACATAACACTAGTGATAATGAGGAAGAAACAAGACAAAGAAGGCACCATGAACATAGAAAGGATGACATAGGCTTAAGAGAGGTAAAATTAGAAATTCCCCCATTCAATGGAAAAAGTGACATTGAAGCTTACTTAGAGTGGGAGATGAGGGTAGAACAAATATTCAACTCTCATCAAATAAAAGATGAAAAAAAAGTTAGGATTGCAACTCTTTCTTTCCAAAATTATGCCCTAGTTTGGTGGACCCAAATTTGTAAGGAAAGAAAAGGAGACAACTTTCCCCCCATAGATGATTGGGTAGACTTAAAAGCTCTCCTTAGAAAAAGATATGTTCCTAATTATTATAAGGGTGAACTATTAGCAAAGCTAAATAGGCTCACCCAAGGTTCCAAATGTGTAGAAGATTACTATAAAGCCTTAGAGATAGCCATGATTAGAGCCAATCTAGAAGAGGATGAGGAAACCCTAATGCATAGGTTCTTACATGGGCTTAATAGGAACATCAAAAATAGGGTGGAACTCCTTCCACATGTGGATATAGAAGAGTTACTCCACCAATGCACCAAAGTAGAAAACCAATTTAAGGAAAGAGAATCCTATAGTGGGGATAACAATAGAGCCTATAAGTCAAAATGGGTAGAAAATAAGGGTAAGTTTGAGAGAAACCCTAGAGAGAGAGAAGTGGGCGCTTCCTCCTCTAAACCCCAAAGTGAGTTACACAAAAATGGCAAAGTCTTTCGCAATCAACATGATAAGCATGAACCATCATCAAAACCACAATCCTCTAGATCTTCTTCCATAAAATGTTTTAAGTGCCTTGGAAGAGGACACATTGCTTCAGACTATCCAACAAAAAGAACAATGATTTTAAAAACCAATGGAACCTACTCAAGTCAATCAGAGTCTAATTCTGATTCTCACTATTCAAGTGATGACTCTAGTAGTGATTCCAGTGACAGTGAGCATATTTTAGGGGATGATGGTGAGTTGTACATGATTAGAAGGTTGCTTGGTAGTCATGTAAAACTCGATGACACAACACAAAGAGAGAACATCTTTTATACAAGATGTTACATTAATGACAAATTATGTTCTCTCATTGTGGATAGTGGGAGTTGTGCAAATGTTACAAGCCAAAGACTAGTCAAAAGATGGGATTAGAGCTTATAGACCATCCAAGTCCCTACAAATTACAATGGTTAAATGAAAAAGGGGAAATGGTAGTCAATAAGCAAGTCCTAATCAATTTCACCATAGGCACATATAGAGATGAAGTCAAATATGATGTAGTACCTATGGAAGCAACTCATATACTTTTAGGAAGGCCTTGGCAATTTGATAGGAAGGTCCTTCATGAGGGGTTCACTAACACCCTCACATTTAAACTAGATGGTAAGAAGATAGTATTACATCCTCTAACTCCACAACAAGTAGCCAAAGATCAAATCCAAATGAAAGCTAAGAGAGAAAAAGAGTTAGGATCTTCTTCCCATGTGAGTTTAGAAAAACCAAAGAAAAACAAAAAAGACAATAAAGGGAAAGGAGTTATTGTCTATAATGACTCCCAACCTAATCTCTTTGCAACTAAATATGATGTGAAACATGCCATGTTTTCACAAAAACATTGCTTGATCATATATCCAAAAGATATCCCTAACACTTCCTTGTGTTCAATGGGCACCTCTCCTCCCCCCTTGCCCAAAGGGATCCAAAATATCTTGCAAGAATTTAACGACCTCTTCCCAAAGGATATTCCAAAAGGGTTACCTCCTATTAGGGGCATTGAGCATCAAATAGACCTTATACCTGGGGCTAGTTTGCCAAATAGACCGGCCTATAGATGCAACCCTAAGGAAAGTTTAGAAATAGAAAAACAAGTCAATGAATTACTTTCCAAAGGTTGGATTAGAGAAAGTTTAAGCCCTTGCGCATTACCGGTTTTACTTGTACCCAAGAAAGATGGTTCATGGAGAATGTGTACGGATTGTAGAGCCATTAATAACATCACCATCAAGTATAGGCATCCCATACCTAGGCTTGATGACATGTTAGATGAGCTTAGTGGATCTACAATCTTCTCCAAGATTAATCTTAAAAGTGGCTACCACCAAAATAGAATAAAAGAAGGAGACGAATGGAAAGCCGTTTTTAAAACCAAACTTGGCCTTTATGAGTGGTTAGTAATACCTTTCGGCCTAACTAATGCACCAAGTACCTTCATGAGACTAATGAACCATGTTTTAAGGGATTTCATAGGGCATTTTGTTGTGGTATACTTTGATGACATTCTTGTGTACTCAAAGTCCATGACATCTCATCTAATCCACCTAAGACAAGTTATGCTTGCCTTGAGAACAAACAATCTTTATGCTAACTTTGAAAAATGTTCTTTTGGCATGGATACCATTGTCTTTCTTGGTTTTGTAGTTAGTTCTAGAGGTGTTGAGGTAGATCACTCTAAGGTTAAGGCAATCCAAGATTGGCCTACACCTAAAAATGTGAGTGAAGTAAGAAGTTTCCATGGTCTCGCAAGTTTCTATAGGAGATTTGTGAAAGATTTTTCAACCCTAGCCTCCCCTTTAAATGAGTTGGTTAAAAAGAATGTTTCTTTTATATGGGGGCCTAGGCAAGAAAAAGCCTTTCAAGATCTCAAAGATAGGCTCACTCATGCTCCAATTTTAAAACTTCCAAATTTTTCTAAAACCTTTGAGCTTGAGTGTGATGCATCAAATGTGGGCATAGGAGCTGTGCTTTTACAAGAAGGACACCCCATTGCTTTCTTTAGTGAAAAACTTAATGGGGCCACTATTAACTATCCCACATACGATAAGGAATTTTATGCCTTAATTAGAGCCCTACAAACTTGGGAGCACTACTTAATCCCAAAAGAGTTTGTTATACATAGTGATCACCAATCTTTGAAATTCATCAAAGGGCAACATAAGTTAAACAAAAGGCATGCTAAGTGGGTTGAGTATTTGGAACAATTTCCTTATGTCATCAAGTATAAGAATGGCAAAACCAATACTGTGGCTGATGCTTTATCTAGGAGGCATTCTTTACTTACCTCTCTAGGAGCCAAAGTTATTGGGCTTGATGAAATTAGGTCTTTGTACCCAAATGATCTTGACTTTTCAAATATCTTTAACTCATCTTCCACTTCTACATCTCATAAGGGCTTCTACATTTTAGATGGCTATCTTTTTAAAGCCAATAGACTTTGTATTCCACGAAGCTCTTTAAGAGATCTACTACTTAGAGAAAGTCATGAGGGAGGACTCATGGGTCATTTTGGTAGAGATAAAACTTTGTCTATCTTACATGAACACTTTTATTGGCCCAAAATGAAAAAGGATGTTCAAAAACATTGCTCTAGGTGTATTGTCTGTAGAAAGGCTAAATCAAAACTTTCACCTAGTGGTTTATATACTCCCTTGCCAACACCTAGTGCACCTTGGATTGATATATCAATGGACTTTGTGTTAGGCCTGCCTAAGACCCAAAGGGGAATGGATTCTATCTTTGTGGTTATGGATAGGTTTAGCAAGATGGCTCACTTCATCCCTTGCCATAAGGTTGATGATGCTAGTCATATTGCTAAGATCTTCTTTAAAGAGGTTGTGCGATTACATGGTGTACCCAAAACCATTGTTTTTGATAGGGACACCAAATTCCTAAGCCATTTTTGGAAAACTCTTTGGTCAAGGCTAGGAACACAACTCCTCTTTTCCACAACTTGTCATCCTCAAACGGATGGCCAAACAGAGGTAGTAAACAGGACCCTCTCACAACTTCTTAGGGTCTTAGTACACAAAAATGTAAAATCTTGGGATGAGTGTTTACCTCACATTGAGTTTGCATATAATAGGGTACAACACTCCACAACCAAGCATAGTTTATTTGAGGTTGTATATGGTTTTAACCCTCTCACACCCTTGGACCTTTTGCCCATTGAGGTTTCTGATTCTGTCCTTCATATGGATGGAGAGGCAAAGGCCCAATTTATCAAAGATTTTCATGAGAAGGTTAGACACCAAATACAAACTAAAAATGAACATTATGCTCGTTGTGTAAATAAACAAAGAAAGGAGATCACCTTTGAGGTTGGAGATTGGGTATGGTTACACCTTCGAAAGGAACACTTTCCCAATTTGAGAAAATCCAAACTCAACCCTAGAGGTGATGGGCCTTTTCAAATTCTCAAGAAAATTAATAATAATGCTTATGTCCTAGATCTACCAGGAGATTATGGTGTGAGTGCTTCTTTTAATATAACTGATTTGTCTCCCTTTGATATAGATGATGAGGATGATGCCTTTGATTTGAGGATAAATCCTTTTGAAGAGGGGGAGCATAATGTGGACATACCCAAGGAAGACCCTCACACTACATTGGAGAAAGGACTTGAAGCATATAGAGGTCCCCTCACAAGGGCAAAGACCAAAAGGGCCAAAGAGAGCATCCATAAAGCCCTTTTCTATTTTCTCTCTTCTAATGGGCCTAAGCCCAATAAGGAACCTATGAGGATCTATATGTACTTTACTTGTAATATACTTTCTAAATAGTTTCTCTAGGCTTATAGGATAGCTTTGGGCCTTACAAGGTCAAATGGGCCACTTTTGGGCCTTGTACTTTTCCTTTTGGGCCATGTATAGGCCATTTGCTCATCTTTTCTCTTAATGGGCCTTGGAGTCATGCTCAAGCCCACTCTTCTAGTCCTTGGCCGAAATCCTCCATGGCCTATATAAGGGCTTCTCCTTTTGTAATCAAGCACCATTAATTCATTTGCAAAATTTGAGAGCACTTAAGTGTTTCCTAGTGAGAGATTCTCCTCCTTCTCTCTAGAATTTGAGAGCTCTCTCAAGCTCTTATCCAAGGGGTTTCTCCCTCCCCTGGTGGTGAGTGGAGTTATCTTCCTCCATCTTAGGAAGTGGCCTCCAACCTTTCCCTCTCCTTTTTTCCAAGCCTTTCTCCATTGTCCACCTTCTCTCCTTCCATTTCCACTCTCTTTTCCTTTGTTTTTGCGTCACTCTCCTATAGCTTTAGGCTTAGAGTTTCGGTTTCATTGCCTTGAAGAAGAAGTCATCAAGCTTACCTTGAAGGAAGTTAGGAGAAAGAGCCCTAGATCCATCCCTCTTCAAGAAAGTGCATGAAGAGCCTACATCATTACCTGTCTTTCATCATTCAAGTTATCGGTTAATTTAAAACAATTTAATTGATTGGGAAGAGATATACCTGGTTCGGTTGAAGGGTAAACATTTTCCTCATCATTTGTCCTAAGATGTTCATGAGCACTGAAGCTTACCTCTTCTTCATCGACTTTGACTACAACAATACTTTGATCGACATCTACTTTTATCTTTGCAGTCTTCATGAAAGGTCTTCCTAGGATCAGGGGAATCTCAGTATCCTCCTTCATATCCAGTACCACAAAGTCAACCCTAAAGTGGTACTTATCAACCTTTACTAGTACATCTTCCACAATCCCTACAGGTTTCTTGACAGAGCGATCCACAAACTGTAAGTTTGTCTTAGCTTCTTTAAGCTCGAATTCGCCAATGCGCTTAATTAAATCTAGGGGCATCAGATTGATGTTAGCCCCTAAATCTAACAAAGCATTCTTGATGTTGATATTTCCAATGGTTACAGGAATGGTGAAACTCCCTGGATCTTTACATTTTCCCGGAGTACAGTTTGTTTCTTGTTCTTCATTCACAGGCTCTTGCATATTTTTTTTCTTTTTCATTTTGTTCATTACTTTCTTTTTCTTCTTCTTCTTTCTTTTTCTCATTCTTTTCTTTACAATCAATTTTCACAACTTTACAATTTCCAAAAGAAACAACATTACATTGTTCCTTTGGGTTTTGAGTGTTTGCAGTAAACCCAGAATTTTTCAATTCAGCTATTTCTTTTGCTAACTGACCCATTTGTAAGTCTGATGCTTTCCTGGCAGCTTCATTTGTTTCCACAAATTGCAATAACTGTTGGATAGATTCCTCAATCCTTGTCAATCTTGCATTGTCAATTTGTGATTATTGTGGCTTAAATTGATTGTTAGGAGGTCGGTTGGAAAGTCCAGCATCTTGTCTCCAGCCAGAATTCTGATTCTGCCATCCCTGTTGAAAATTGTTAGGAAAAGAATTACCATAATTAAAAGGGAAGTTACCCAATGGTATTCTTTGATGGTTCAGAAAATTGGCTTACTCTTGCTCATTTCTGTCAGGGGCACAGTAACCACATGGTTGTTCACCCATGCAATGCATACATTGTTTTAATTGAGCAGGGGGTGGTGATGTCACTTGAGCAATTTGAAGTTTCTCTAATTGTTTGCTCATAGCTTCAATTTGTTGAGTCAGCAATTTTTGCTGAGCCAATATTGCATCATTCACTCCCAATTCGAGTATACCTGGCTTCCTCTATACATTACCTCTTTTATGTTTTGCTTGGTGGTCACTAATAGACATTGATTCCAATATCTCAATAGCTTCTTCCACAGTCTTGTTCATTAAAGAACCACGTGCGCAAGCATCTAACATCATCTTGAATTGAGGTAATAACCCATGGTAAACGATTCTTACCTTTTTGGCATCATTCAGGTTGTGGTTTGGACACTTTCTCAAGAGTACCTTGAATCGTTCCCATGTCTCTCCTAATGATTCATCATTGTTTTGAGAAAAAGAGTGTATAGCTGTCATGGCTTCAAAATATTTTGAAGGAGAATAAAATCTTTCAAAAAATTTTCTTTCAACATCGGGCCAGTTTGCAAAACTACCCGGTGGGCAAGATTTAAACCATTCTTTAGCTTTACCAATCAATGAAAAAGGAAATAATCTCATATAAACAGATTCTTCTTGATTGGGTTCAAAACCAATTGTGCTGCATAACTCATAAAAAACAGTTAAATATTCATACGGTTCTTCATGATTTAAACCAGCAAATTGATTATTTTGAATAATATTTAAAGTAACAGATTTAATCTCCACTGACACAACAGGTCCTTGAAACATTCCCAAAACTCGGGGTGGACCATTAATAGTAGCAAACTGTCCCAATGTTCTCCTTTTAGCAGCCATATTTGAATTTTCAAGATTTTTAGAAATAGAAGAAGAATTAGTTTGTGTTTTAGATTTCAAAGACTTGATTTTTTTTACAAACTTTTCTATCTCAGAATCAAAATAAATTTTTCCTGCAGTAGATCGAGTTTGCATACACAAACTAGACAAAGAAAGTTAGTATAACAATGATAAGAAAAAGTAAATAAACAAATAATAAAATAAAAAAAATTTAACTAAGGTAAAAAAATATAAAATATTTACCACGGTAATTAAAAATTTACTGTTTTACTGAATCAATTCAATCCCCGGCGACGGCGCCAGAAAACATGTTGGCCCGGTAATAATGATTATTTTTGTTTAACTGTTTGTGTTTACTACTGGGTCATTAATTGGCAAGCGCCCCCCAATTGTTTGTAGTTTTCAAAATTTAGATATCGTTCCACTGGGATTAAGAGCCCAATAACAACAGTAATTTCCTATTTACTATGGTAAATGTAAAGAAAATTATAGACAAAAGAATGATTTATATACAATTTATACAGTATTCACAGGATAGCATGGCTGAATTGTTCATGAGATAAAAAGAAAATAAAAATCTATCTAAAAAGTTGAGTTGCAAACTAGAATAGGTAAGATACTTGAGGATAAAACACAGATAGACAAATTATGTTGGAAATTGGATCCCTAATCTAGAATAACAATGAGGAACTCAATACATGCATATTTAATCATCAAGTTTCATGTCATTGCAGCTTAAATTCATTATAACCGATCCCTCGTGATATAAATTCTAAGAATTCACCGTAAAGTCTGATCCCTCATGAGCTTTCTCAGTAAAAACTTTCATTAAGACCTCGCCTTATGGCAACAATGGTTAACAACCCCTATAGAATTGAGATACCAAGGGTATTCCAACTTTTACTTTCGTCAAAACAAGTTTCAATACGGCATGAATAATCATTCTCCCGTTTGACATCCACATTAATAAAACAAGTTTCAATACGCATGAAAATCATTCTCCCGTTTGACGTTCATACTAATAAAAGAATGAAATACTAACATGGACTTAAATCATAAACATGTAGAGGTCCAATTCATAATATTATACTCAATAGATTAATTCACCAATTCCAACATAAACAGATTAGTTACACATGGTAAAAGTAAAAACAACACTTACAGAGGTTGACATTACGAAGACAATGGAAACTTCACGATACAACGATCACAATACACCACAACACTCTCAAGTATCTAGAAAACTATTCTAGAACTACAAACTCTAAAAGAAATACTCAAAACTCGAGTATAGAAGAGAGAAAAGAACTCTGAATGTAGAGAATGGGATGGGATGGGATGCTTAGAATGGTGTTGGATGGCCCTATTTATAGGGCTGAGTAAGGGTACTGGCGCTATGCGTCAGTGTGACGCTACGCATCAGACCCCTAACTCAGCTTCCATTAACGTAGCTGATAATGGCCACTTTGGATTATTTTATTCAATCATGTTTGGCCATGTGTCTCTGTCTCCACTGTGTTTTATAACATCCTAATAAATCATTAATAGGCAAGTCAAAGGTAATGGCTGATTAACTAAAAGTGGTATAGAATGACGCATGTGCCCCTCTTGGCAGTATAGTAGCTTCAGTTTCACTTTTCCACCCACTCTGAACTCATTTCTCTTCGTGCATGCAGAACCACTCTTCCATTCTCTTTAGAATTCCCTCAAGCCTCTGTTTCTTCTTCTTCTTCTTCGTCGTCTTCCTCTCCTCTTTCTTTTTCCACTCGAAGTTGTTGGAATCTCGACTGGGAAGTAGGCAGTGTTAAGGTGCCATTCCCGTTTCTCCTGAAGTCGACAGAGCTTCTTCTTCCTCTCCCCCATCTTCACCTTCTTCTTCATCAGCGACGTTGTGGTGTCTTGGAGGCTCGAAGTCCTCCACTGTTAGCAAGGGTCAGACTGTCGAGAGTGAGAGAACAGCTTCCAGTTTCTCCAAGCTGAGTGTAGAGTTTGACTGGGTTCAAAGGTCGTTGAGCCAGAGAGAGAGATTGAAGGAACGATCGGAGCAACCGATCAACGTTGAAAGCTCGAGGAGCTTCTTGGATCTCTACAGTAGGTAGGGGGTGTTTTATATTTCAAATGAATGGTTTATGGACAGGTTCCGAGTGAAGTTGATATGTTGTTTGTTATATAGCTCTGAAATGTGATGATTGATGTGTTTTGGTTGTTTGATAACTTGTGATATACCCGGATATATGAAATCTGAGTTATTAAATGTTATGTGATTCCGTCCACGATTGAATATTGAACTGCATGTGATGCATGATGATTTTAATAAGTATGTCGAGTGCTTATAGCATGAAAAGCTTACTATATGATTGTATATGGAATTGCATGTGAAGTATGTTGATTGAAATGAGAATACCGAGTACATACAGCGTGGGACGCTTAATGATTAAAATCATATGCATTTGATTCACCATTGAAATACCGAGTGCATACAGCATTGGACGCTTAATATAGAAATGGTAATCAAATGAATATGTATGAGATATGAATATGAGAATGCCGACTGCATACAGCGTGGGACGCTTAATATAGAAATAGTAATCAAATGAATATGTATGAGATGTGAATATAAGAATGCCGAGTGCATACAGCGTGGGACGCTTGATGATTAAAATTATATGCATGTGATTCACTATTGAAATATCGAGTGCATACAGCGTGGGACGCTTAATATAGAAATGGTAATCAAATGAATATGTATGAGATATAAAGATGAGAATGCCAAGTGCATACAGCGTTGAACGCTTGATGATTATAATCATATGCATGTGATTCACCATTGGAATGCCGAGTGCATACAGCGTGGGACGCTTAATATAGAAATGGTAATCAAATGAATATGTATGAGATATAAAGATGAGAATGCTGAGTGTATACAGCGTTGGACGCTTGATGATTATAATCATATGCATGTGATTCACCATTGGAATGCCGAGTGCATACAACGTGGGATGCTTAATATAGAAATGGCAATCAAATGAATATGCATGAGATATAAAGATGAGAATGCCGAGTGCATACAGCGTGGGACGCTTGATGATTAAAATCATATGCATTTGATTCACCATTGAAATGCCGAGTGCATACAGCGTGGGACGCTTAATATAGAAATGGTAATTTAATGAATATGTATGAGATACAAAGAAATACCTTGGGTTGGACTCAAGGCAAGCCTACCGAGTGGGACTCGGGGCTGCCCGTAACACTTCCATTGTCGCTTGGAGTGACTATGTTACATGAGAGGGCAAACGGTTCGGTACCAGTAAAAGGGTCAGATCAGCTTGGAGCTGAGAAAAAAGGCTGGGAGCCTATGTTGCAACATAAAAATTAATAATGAACAATCGGATCCGACTGAATAAATGTGTGCACACTAAAACTGTTGCCGAGTGCAATGTGTCTTGTATGTTTATGTGTATATGTTATTTAGAATAGCATGAATAATATAGCCATGAATGAGTTGAGTGAATTCTGACTGATTGATGCCGAGTGAGTAGTCATATTGAATGGCAGTGTATGTTATTGTTTGATTGTGAAATGATATTGTATAGTTGTGAATGTAGTGACTAATCCGAGTCAATAACTGTCATTTAATATGTAAAATGCTCACCCCCACTTGTGGCTATATTTTCAGTGGATATAGTTTGGAACGGTGAATGATGGGAGAACATCAAACCCGTGTGAAGTGTATTTGTGCAAATGTAGTGCACACATTGTAGTTAGTTGTGATGTAGCCTTGGTCGGCTCCTAAACGCACTGTTTCATTTTGAGTGTATTCGAATTTGAATTCTCTCGGATTGAGAACACACACACATATATATATATATATATACACATTTTGCTATAATGTTGTTGAATTGCCAGTGGGTATTGTTGTGTGAGGAATGCCAAAGGATACATCGTTTCCGAGTGAGAATTTAGCGAGTGAACCTATTCCGAGTGGAGATAGGTTACAACGACTCCCGAGTGAGAATTGACTGAATAAACCACTTCCAAGGGAAGAATGGTTAAGGTGTTTTTCGAGTGAAGGAAGATTAAAATATTTCCGAGTGAAGAATGGGTAAAACACTTCTGAGTGAATTGAGGTTGAAGGGCCTCCGAGTGATGTATGACTGGGGAAAAATACTTCTGGGTGAAGGAAGGTTTATAGATCCCAAGTGGAAATAACCGAGGGAATCATTTCCCGAGTGAAGATTAAAACGCTTCCGAGCGAACCATATTTGCGAGGAAATCTTCTAAGTGAAGAGTGATAAATTGCTGAGTGAGGCATAGCCCGATGGGAATATTCCCGAGTAGAAGGTGATCCCAATTCCGAGTGATGGAAAATACCGAGTGAGAGACTCGCTCCAGCGAGTAGGGCTCGCTCAAGCGTTATCCGCTGGTTACGCTTAACCAAACCAGGGTTTTGCCAAGCGAGTGGCACCCTGACTCGGTTTTCTGTTTCCCTCGACTTCGGGTTTGCTTTTATTTTGTCCCGACTCCTATTTCTGAATGCGAAAATTGTTCCCCTAGTCTCGGATTTACTTTTATTTAAGTCGGGATGTTTCATTTTGGTATCAGAGCGGACTTAAAAGGTCCAAGGCCAAGGAATACTTACTATATACTATTGAGTTGAATAATATTGAGTGATAAATTGTTATGTGTCAGAACTGTAATGTGATCGGTTGTAAATAGTTAGTATTCTTACCCTTGAAAGGGTGTTGATTTCTGGATAAGACATGGCTAACCGTCACTGCATGGATACGATGGCGGTGGCGTTTCAGCACTTTGTTGATATCTTTGAGAGGCAGAATCGGCCTCGAGCCGATAATGATCAGGGTTTAGATCGCTTCCTGAAGCGGAAGCCGAGTGAATCCTAAGGTGTGCTTATTGTGAGTAAGCGGATGTGTGCAATATGACTGGTTGTCATAATTGCTTGTGATATCCTATTAGATTTGACACATGCCTAAGCATGATTTGTGGGCTACATGCCTACGAGCTTTGTGTAAGGATGATGGTGAAAGGTGCTATTGTTGGAATCTTGCTTTGGGGTAGAAGATTTGTTACTACCCTGGTCCGATTATTCACAAAATACTTAGAGGTTATTTTAAGCATGGGTTGACTAGGTGGAAATAAAATGATGGATGTTGAGACCTTCATATATATTGAGATTGAATTAATTGGTTAGGTCTCTTGTATAAGTCCTGCTAGTGGCTCATGGCCATGGTATACTTGCCGAACGAAAGGGGTTCGCGTGCTAGAGTTGTTGAGATGGTGGATACCTGGGAATTTGGAAGACCGAGTGAATAATTGATTTAATTGTGACCCATAAGGTGTGGTAACCCTGACTGGATTTAGTATAAACTTATACTATCAGACCTTGTGGAATTAGACCCTATGATGGTCTAGGCTCTGCGATATTTTGATGTTGTGGGAGTGCCCCACGATGGGTATTAGGTGACCCCTGAGACTTTTAAGTCAGAAGATTTGTTAAACCTTATGGATAGTTGAGCCTTAGTAAAATAATTGTGTAATAAATCGTTGAGGCTAGAACCACCATAAGATGAAATACAAACAACGAATGTGATTGAAAATCATATTGTAACCTTGAGTTGCATACTTGAAGAGAGTTTAGTGAATCATCTAGGCTTAAGTTGATTTATGACCAGTGATGTGTAATGAAATAAAGGATTATTAGACTGTCGGTTATGGTTTTATGATGGATGAGATCCAATGATGAAGTATATACCCTGTTAGGACTGGAAGTCTATTGTTATTATACCATTTTATGGTGATGGTAACTGATGATTGATGATTTTTATTACGTGAATTACGCTAGATTATGTATAAAGACGATGTTGATATAATGTGAGTTGCCACTAATTCTCATGTGGATTAGTATTATTTGAGTAAGTATGATAGATGTGAGCGATAAGAATATAAGGTATTTTGTTCCGATATGACTCTACACACCATAGGTATTGTGGCGGCGTACACTTTTGCGTTGACTTTATGTATTTGTTGTAACCCCTATAGGAATGAGACGTCATCCTGTATGTCGGATGCAGTGATTCATAGGTCGAGCAGGTGAGGCTGTAACTACTTATGGTGATGATCTGAGTCTATCTGGCTATTCTGGATGAAAATGGGAGTTGTGTTGAATGGGTAGTAAGTGATAGCGTATCAAAATGAGGGTAAAAGATTTATTTTAACCCTTGCGTGCTTACCTCTGAAAGGATTAGAGGTTATCCTTGGTATAAATTGGTTATTAGCCAATAAAGTGATGTTAGATTGTCAAAATAGAAAGGTGATTTTCCGACAAGGTTTCCCCGATGTTACTGGGTAAGGAGAGAGATGGTGGTATATGGTTATGCATTGATTGCAGCCAATTGAATAAGCTAACTATAGAGAATAAATATCCACTACCGAGGGTTGATGATCTGATTAAGCAATTATGGGGTGCTTCGATCTTTTTAAGATTGATTTGCAGTCCAGATACCATCAAATTGGGTCAAGGCTTCTGATATCCCTAAAACGGCGTTCAGGACCCGTTATGGCCACTTTGGATATGTGGTAATGCCCTTTGGTGTGACAAATGCTCCGGCGGTGTTCATGAATTGTATGAACAGTATCTTCCAGCCTTACCTGGATCGGTTCGTGAAAGTGTTCATTGATGGTATCCAGATTTATTCCGAGTCATACCAGGAGCATGAAGAACATCTCCACATAGTACTGTGGTACTGAAAGAGAAGCAATTATTAGCCAAGTTATCAATGTATGACTCTTAGTTGGATAGGATCCAATTTCTGGGACACGTTATCTCCAAAGATGGCATTGCTGTTGATCCATCTAAGGTAGGAGTAGTTATGGCATAAGAGAGACTCGAATCTGTCACTGAAATTAGAAGTTTTATGGGTCTAGCCGGTTATTATTGAAGATTTATTAAAGGATTATGACTTTGAGCTGAGATGATCAATGAGGCGAGAATTCGCTCAGGGGAAAATTAAGAGAATGTATTATGTGAGCGATGACCGAGTGAAGAAAAGGAATATAATTCCGAGTAAAATCTTTCTGGGAGAAAGAACTACTGAGTGAAGCAAAGTTAAGATGTTTCCAAGTGAAACATCATTAAGAGAATCATTACTAAGTTAAGAAAACTGTGTCCGAATGTGACACTTTTGAGTAAGGCAAAATCCGAGTGAAACGTCTCCGGGTGAAACGTTTCTAAATGGGTTATTCCGAGAGAAGTACTTCTGAATAAAGAAAAGCTTGAATTTGAATAAGTACTTCTCAGGATGGAAAATTTTTGAATAAAGACCGAGTGGAGTATCTCCGAGTCGTGTGACTTTTCGAGTGAAGTGTATCTGAGTCTGACACTTCCGAGTGGGATGGTATCGAGTAAGACGACTCCAAGTGAAAAGGCGTCAAGTGAGAAATTTCTAAAGTCCGTGTGATGTGCCACCGATTAGTCTTTTCCAGGATGAGTGCTTCTGGACAGAGAAAGACTAACTCCGAATGAGTATGTTTGTGAATGAATAGTTCTAAGAAGTGAATTCATTTAAATTCGGGCTCAGGTCGATGTTTAGAGCTGCTGAGTTTGAACTCGGGTTGTCTTCAAAATGGTCTTTGGTTCTGGGTAATTCTTTCGAGTGGAAAGATTTTCGGGAGAGAATTGCCTTCAAACTCCGAATAATATTTTCGAATGAGAAGCTTCTGAGTGACATTCTCAAGAGGTAGACATGGAATTAACCGAAGGCATTGATGGAATTTGGAAATTCTGAGACCGAGTGGTGGTGCCAGCAATAGGTGAATCTAGGCAAGCCGTGCTAACTGAAACACATAGGAGCTCTTTTGAGTATTCGTTCCGATATTACCAAAACATACCACGAATTGAAGAAGGAATTCTAGTGGTCAGATATTAAAGAGCCAAGGGCTTAATCCGAGATATATCGGACAGTATTGAATATTGGCGAGAATCGGTAATGTTGTTTACCGACTGGATCTTCCCAGTTCGTTAATTAACATCCATAGTGTGTTTCACGTGTCACAATTTCGAGCCTATATTCCATGTGAGTCCATGATTGTGCCGAGTGACTCTTTTGAATTGGAGGAACTGACGGTGGAAGTACACCGATCGGCATTGAGAAATATAAGGTCGAATGGCCAAGGAACCAGGAAGTGCCATTGGTTATGGTGAAGTGGCAGAAATTGAATGGGGTAACTTATACATGGAAAATTGAACCCCAGATATATTGGACCCTGTGAAGTGTTGGAACGGGTCGGTCCTGTAGCCTATCGGATTGCATTGCCGACTCACCTATCAAATCTACACAGAGTGTTTCATGTGTCTCAATGGAGAAAATACTTACCCGACTCCACTTATGAGATGCTTGATGATGAGGTTGAGATCAGAGAGAATCTGACTACAGTGGCTGTGCCGACTGGAATTGTGGACCGGTCTGTGAAACGCTTGAGAAGCAAGGACGTGCAATTAGTTGAGGTAGCATGGCAACAGAACCGATGTACTTCTTACACATGGGAGCGTGAGGATGCTATGAGGCAGCAATATCCCGAGCTGTTTTATTGAAGTAAACTTATATTGAATTTCAAGGACGAAATTCTTTGATGGAGGGGAGAATTGTAACATCCTAATAGATCATTAATGGGCAAGTCAAAGGTAATGGCTGATTAACTAAAAGTGGCATGGAATGACGCATGTGCCCCTCTTGGCAGTATAGTAGCTTCAGTTTCACTTTTCCACCCACTCTGAACTCATTTCTCTTTCGTGCATGCAGAACCACTCTTCCGTTCTCTTTAGAATTCCCTCAAGCCTCTATTTCTTCTTCTTCTTCTTCTTTGTCGTCTTCCTTTCCTCCTCATTTTTCCACTCGAAGCTGTTGGAATCTCGACTGGGAAGTGGGCAGTGTTAAGGTGCTATTCCCGTTTCTCTTGAAGTCGACAGAGCTTCTTCTTCCTCTCCCCCGTCTTCACCTTCTTCTTCATGTTGTAGTGTCTTGGAGGCTCGAAGTCCTCCACTGTTAGAAAGGGTCGGACTGTTGAGAGTGAGAGAACAGCTTCCAGTTTCTCCAAGCTGAGTGTAGAGTTTGACTGGGTTCAAAGGTCGTTGAGCCAGAGAGAGAGATTGAAGGAACGATCGGAGCAACTGATCAACGTTGAAAGCTCGAGGAGCTTCTTGGATCTCTACAGTAGGTAGGGGGTGTTTTATATTTCAAATGAATGGTTTATGGACGGGTTCCGGGTGAAGTTGATATGTTGTTTGTTATATAGCTCTGAAATGTGATGATTGATGTGTTTTGGTTGTTTGATAACTTGTGATATACCCGGATATGTGAAATCTGAGTTATTAAGTGTTATGTGATTCCGTCCATGATTGAATATTGAACTGCATGTGATGCATGATGATTTTAATGAGTATGTCGAGTGCTTATAGCGTGAAAAGCTTACTATATGATTGTATATGGAATTGCATGTGAAGTATGTTGATTAAAATGAGAATGTCGAGTGCATACAGCGTGGGACGCTTAATGATTAAAATCATATGCATTTGATTCACCATTGAAATGCCGAGTGCATACAGCGTGGGACGCTTAATATAGAAATGGTAATCAAATGAATATGTATGAGATGTGAATATGAGAATGCCGAGTGCATACAGCGTGGGACGCTTGATGATTAAAATCATATGCATGTGATTCACCATTGAAATGCCGAGTGCATACAGCGTGGGACACTTAATATAGAAATGGCAATCAAATGAATATGTATGAGATATAAAGATGAGAATGCCGAGTGCATACAGCGTTGGACGCTTGATGATTATAATCATATGCATGTGATTCACCATTGGAATGCCGAGTGCATACAGCGTGGGACGCTTAATATAGAAATGGTAATGAAATGAATATGTATGAGATATAAAGATGAGAATGCCGAGTGCATACAGCGTTGGACGCTTGATGATTATAATCATATGCATGTGATTCACCATTGGAATGCCGAGTGCATACAGCGTGGGACGCTTAATATAGAAATGGCAATCAAATGAATATGTATGAGATATAAAGATGAGAATGCCGAGTGCATACAGCGTGGGACGCTTGATGATTAAAATCATATGCATTTGATTCACCATTGAAATGTCGAGTGCATATAGCGTGGGATGCTTAATATAGAAATGGTAATCAAATGAATATGTATGAGATACAAAGAAATACCTTGGGTTGGACTCAAGGCAAGCCTACCGAGTGGGACTCGGGGCTGCCCGTAACACTTCCGTTGTCACTTGGAGTGACTGTGTTACATGAGAGGGCAAACGGTTTAGTACCAGTAAAACGGCCGGATCAGCTTGGAGCTGAGAAAAAAGGCTGGGAGCCTATGTTGCAACATAAAAATTAATAATGAACAATCGGATCCGACTGAATAAATGTGTGCACACTAAAACTGTTGCCGAGTACAATGTGTCTTGTATGTTTATGTGTATATGTTATTGAGAATAGCATGAATAATATAGCCATGAATGAGTTGAGTGAATTATGACTGATTAATGCCGAGTGAGTAGTCATATTGAATGGCAGTGTATGTTATTGTTTGATTGTGAAATGATATTGTATAGTTGTGAATGTAGTGACTAATCCGAGTCAATAACTATCATTTAATATGTAAAATGCTCACCCCCACTTGTGGCTATATTTTCAGTGGATATAGTTCGGAACGGTGAATGATGGGAGAACATCAAACCCGTGTGAAGTGTATTTGTGCAAATGTGGTGCACACATTATAGTTAGTTGTGATGTAGCCTTGGTCGGCTCCTAAACGCACTGTTTCATTTTGAGTGTATTCAAATTTGAATTCTCTCGGATTGAGAACATATATATATATATATATATATATATATATATACATTTTGCTATAATGTTGTTGAATTGCCAGTGGGTATTATTGTGTGAGGAATGCTAAAGGATGCATCGTTTCCGAGTGAGAATTTAGTGAGTGAACCTTTTCCGAGTGGAGATAGGTTACAATGACTCCCGAGTGAGAATTGACCGAATAAACCACTTCCAAGGGAAGAATGGTTAAGGTGTTTTCCGAGTGAAGGAAGATTAAAATATTCCCGATTGAAGAATGGGTAAAACACTTCCGAGTGAATTGAGGTTGAAGGGCCTCCGAGTGATGTATGACTGGGGAAAAATACTTCTGGGTGAAGGAAGGTTTATAGATCCCGAGTGGAAATAACCGAGGGAATCATTTCCCGAGTGAAGATTAAAACGCTTCCGAGCGAACCACGTTTGCGAGGAAATCTTCTAAGTGAAGAGTGATAAATTGCCGAGTGAGGCATAGCCCGATGGGAATATTCTCGAGGTGATCCCAATTCTGAGTGATGGAAAATACCGAGTGAGAGACTCGCTCCAGCGAGTAGGGCTCGCTCAAGCGTTATCCGCTGGTTACGCTTAACCAAACCAGGGTTTTGCCAAGCGAGTGGCACCCTGACTCGGTTTTCTGTTTCCTCGACTTCGGGTTTGCTTTTATTTTATCCCGACTCCTATTTTTGAACATGAAAAAGGTTCCCATAGTCTCGGATTTACTTTTATTTAAGTCAGGATGTTTCATGTTTTGGCCATTTATGCTGAGTGGAGTGGCCAATTATGGTCAAAAAGGTGAGTGCTTGGCCAGATTGGCTGTGGAGTCCACACAGCTCTGATGCTACGCGTGGCTGTGACGCGTAGCGTCAGCATCAAAAGTACCCACGCTATGCGTGGTGTTGATGCTACGTGTCAGCTTCTCCAGATCTTCAATTTTCTCTTAAATTCTTTACTTTTTCACTGCAAAACTAGAGAAAATTGATCAAGGGCAGATTATTTCCAACAACATCTATTTATTGAATTAAAAACCTAATTTTCTAACAAATTAAGCTAATTTTTATTATTTTTATGAAATTTTTATTAAAGAATTTATTGTAAATTTGAGGACTAACAACGATGATATTGGAATGTTGCATGAGATGCACCTGGATGAATGATTTCATTTCACTTTATGTTGTATGAGATGTTTTGTGTGATTTCGATATATTATGTGGTTTCCAGGATTCCATAAAAGACCTTGAGTGGGACTCAAGGCAAAGCCTATTGAGTGGGACTTGTCACACCCCAGTTTTGTGAACCTAAATCCAGATGTAATCAAGCTATTTAAATAATAAAAATGCGAGTAAATTTTTCGCATTTGAAATAATTTCAAAACACCACCACGATTACATCAAGACCCGAATCACAGAAAACTAAAGAGTGAGATTTAATAACATATAACTGGATCGATAACTAACTTGCCCATAACGGTATACAAAACGATAGAGTTTACAGCGGAAAAGGAATGTGCATACCGGGCATATGCCTAGTCCCATATATGAAGATATGAGAAAAGTCCCAGCAATCATATAATTTCAAAATATAAGCCTGTTAGGCCACAATCGACTATGCACTTGAATCATAATTGTTTATCATCAATAGTAAGTAGTCTATACATGAGACATCCATCACCAGATGGCATCAATCTAGTCATCACTTACATACTAAACATATAGTCTACGTTCATAAATACATAAGTTTGTTACATACACTTATTAACTCTCTAAATCATCATCCTTATGTACAATTTAATTCAATACGTTAAAATTCACAATTGATGCCGGCCAAGGCACTTCCATTACCACCATTTACCTTCGCTAAAACTTCAATTCAAAGTCTCATCTCGGCCCATGATAACCTTGCATTACAATGCTAAAAAGAAGACCACATGGGAGAGTGAGTTATACATTCAAAATGACGAATTTAAATATATTGTGATTAAGTGTACATACATTCATTCATCATGTGTGCTTTGCTATAAAATCATCAATTCCTCATTCAATCATCATCACATTGATATAATAGGCATACAAGCCTCATGAAATGTAGTTCACAACATAAGTAAGCACAAGCACATGCACAATCACATTGCCACTTATCAACAAGGGCATTCACAAGTTATCATCATTAATTCATTAAATCTTTACTCAATTCCTCCTTGCAAGGGGTTTCTCATCTCGTGGTCATCCCATCTCAAATGCCATGCACCTATGGCTAATGCATATGTCAACTATTTAATAATGCATATGCACGGATCCGATTTCATTTCAACAGGTGATCACAACCACCACATCATTCATTCACATGGGTTTCCCGCCTCGTAAGGGGTACTCCCTCTAGCAGCCTCGCAAGGTGCTTTCTCGTGATCGCAACCACGTTCAATAATTCATATTGGTTTCCCGCCTTGCAACGGGTACTCCCACCTCGTGATCGTAACCACGAGTATTATAGGAACTCGCAAGCCCCTTTTCATTTCAACAACCAGGTGATCGCAACCACTGACTCAATACCATATCATCATCAAGTTGGTTTCTCGCCTTGCAAGGGGTACTCCTTTCATAGAATCCCGCAGGATCTTTCATCATTGTGATCGCAACCACATTTCAATGTTATGCCATGCCATGAATGCAAAATGCCATAATGCATATGCCCATCAACCTCGCAAGGATATCTCACCCTTTCACATAGGGATATATTTTAATTTAACATTTTTAATCAATAACATACAATCATTTACAAAGCCCCTCAAGGCATATCATTCATGTACTTGACATCTCAATAGCCACAATATCATTCTCACATTAATCCATGCATGGAATTCAAGAAGCATGGCAAGCATCAAAGTATGAGTCCACACATGGGAATCAATCAAGGCCTGTTGATAAACACATTTCAAGTACATAGCATCACACGCTAGCCAATACAATTAAATCTATATGTATAAGATTACACTTGTATCAAACACAATGGCATTCCCATCATTAATAATATAAATCACCATTAACCAATGGTATGTTCAACAACAATAACCCTTTTCTGTTAGGGAATCCCTAGTACATGAGGAGCAGAAATACAAGGATTCTATAGGATTTACAAAGCGTTATGTTTCAAAGCACAAGACAAACATACATAAAAAATTCATTTTAGGATTACCTCTTGAAGAACACCGAAGCAGTCATAGCCTCGTCCTTTAGGAGTCCACACGAGCACTCCCACCAGAATCGTAACACTTGCCAACTGCTAGTTTGACGGCGTATAGCTCTTGCAACTTTTGCGAATTTGTGTCTTACTTTAGTGAACGGCCTATGAGCATCTTATGCTTTATTTATAGGCTTAGGTTTGACCTAATTTTGTTCTCTCTAAAGAGTGGGCTCCTTACTCATTCTAAATGAGTTAGGCCCAATAGCTTTATTTTAGTCCAACTAAAATAAAACAAAACATTTTCTGATGGGCGTACTCTATGTGTGTGACCCTATAGGTAAAATATCCGGTCATATTAATAATAAATTATTTTATTATTAATATAAAATAAGAGCGGCATCTAGCAATGCATCATTATGTTCGAATATTATTTAATATCAACATAACCTATAAGTGATAATTATTTAATATGTTTGTTCCTTTTGTCACGATATCCTAATTGGGCCCAAGGCATGGTCGCGTCATCCTTGTATGGCCTAATTTATTTTACTTGATACTAGAGTAGACTTGATCCGAATAAATATCTAATATTTATTCTTTCTAGCATGGCCATGCGTTTTCTTAGTCTTACTCCATCAAGTGGCCTATAGATATCACTCCTGTCACATAGGAGAGACAAATCCCATCTACATCACTCACATCCCTCTACATAATTTGTTCATTGCCTAATCACAACCTTTATAGTCCTCTTGTTACACAAGACATTTAATTGTATTAAAACAATAAACTCCTCATGTAGGAATCGTAGTGACTTCAAGTCGAAGGACTACATATACCATTATCATATTAAGAATCGTTTATGACATTCATGTAACGATCCATGCAACGTTCTCATGGTGGGTCTGTCCAATACATCATTACTCTTAACATGTACCCTGTGAAGACTTGATCAGGTCATCAATACACTCACACACTAGTCTCAATGTATTTACATGTCCCCATGTAAATACTTGACTAGGGACATTTAAGGAATAACTTTCATATGACCTATTACTCCAAGGATAAATACGTTTTAAAACAATTTTAAACTGAAATACTTATTTTATTGATAAGCAGAAAAATGATACAAATGAAAAAGCATAAAAGCTCATAGTGCATACACCAACATTTTCATCCAACATCATTAATCATCATTCATTGTGTGTGGCCTTATCCATTTTTCGATCTTTATAGATACTAATTCAATTTCATCGAGTTATCATAACTCATTGCCACTCAATTGTCTCCTCATTAATTTCATTATCATACAAGGTGTGTCATATAACCACAACCTTTAATTTTCATTATCAATTATGTATCACCTCAATGGTGGTGTACATTCATGTTTTCATAACATGATTTAGACATACACATAACTTACCAAGGCCTTAAGCCAGTCCCCAATCACCACTAAGGTACACCACACATATACCCTTAATGAATTCTCTCGTTGTTACATAATGTAAGGGGTTTTGGATACTAATAAGCTCATGATAAATTTCAACTTCAAAATATAAGGAAGGCTCATTTTTAGTCTTAAAAATAGGGGGACATGTCACAATTGTCACCTATTAGTCACAATGGTTTCGGAGAAAGTCTAAGAAGATCCAATAATTGTAAAGTAGGCTTAAGGAGCTAAAAGATGCAAGATAAATGCTCAAGGTGTGAAAACTTCATTTTCACACTGATATAATCGATTAGGCCAAGTGCTAATCGATTGCCCTAACCGATTACAGAATTAGGGATAATCGATTATAGAGCTCTAGGAATTTATGTAATGCATCAGATATTTCACCTAGTCGATTACAAGAACCAATCTAATCGACTATAAGAATTCTGTTTGGTTCATAATCGATTAAACACTAAATGTAATCGGTTACCTTGGTTCTGTTTAGCTCATAATCGATTACAATTTTGAGTCTAATCGATTATGGGACTGTAATCGATTAAGCTGATCGATTTCCTTAAAGACAGGAGCCTTGTAATCGATTAGGCCAGAGGGGCTAATCGATTACACCCTATCAGATTGTAGAAATTATGCAAATTTTCTTAAGGAAATGAACTTCTCACACACCTAAATCTATGCAAACGATATCGGAATGCTACCAAATTTTGACACAAGTTATAATACATCATTTGTGACGCGTGGCCACCGGTCTCACTCAGAAACTCTTAAAAATGAGGGACTTATGTGCATAAATGTGTTTTACCCATTTTGAGGCACTTTTGTGCAACTCAAGGGCCTATTCTCAATGGAATTGGCCCATTCAAATTTCTATAAGTCATAATCTACGCATAGAAGCTATCAGGGCTATCACAAGCCATTCAATTCTTATAAAACTCTATTGTTCTCTATTAGTTCCTCAATTATGCATTAATATCAAGGCATAGCCTCACACTTTAAACAATTTCTCTATCAACATAAAAATCAATCCCATCAAAGAAACTTCAAACATTCATTATCAATTCAAGTATATATATATTTCTTAAGAATCCACCATTGCCAAGTATAATGTTCATCACTTTATCAATTATCTCATCATTCAACATAATCATGGCAAGGCAAGCATGAGTTTCATCATATACAATAATCATCAATTACATAACTCATGTATTTGGAATGTAAACTCCTCTCCTACCTCGAGGGAAGAACCGCGATTCCAGTGCTCCAAAAGCTCTGCCGCATTACCTGGAATACAATCTACACAACATACATATGCATTCATACAATTAATAAGCCATCTCAAGGCATTCCTCGCAATTCTAAACATTTTCTAGCTTATCATAAAGCCCAATATCAAGTCCTAGACTTGCTAAAACACCAATTCATATACTTGTGTTAGGTTTCGGGAATTCCTTTCCCAAAACCAAGATTCTCTAGATCTTAAAGGGCTAACTATACTCAATAACAATTACATCTCTTTCACCATCCCTTAAACTATCGTTTGCCATTCAAATTCATCATGAGCCTCTTAGCTCCTTTCAAACCATTATCCATCAACAATTTTATATGGCATACCCGATGGTCTAAGACCTTATCAAGACACGTGCTTATTTCACCAATCCCTCACATTCACCATGGTTTTGGTGCTCATATTCATTATTTCATATTCATAACAACACCTATCTATAGGTTTTATCATCAATGATTTTCTATCATTTTCACTATCACTCATCATCATACTAATCAACACTTAACATTGGGTACCTAATATCCATTTCTCAAAACTAAATTCTTTTAGTCACCATATACACATTCCTAAATCTTAGGATTTAGGTTCTTTAAAATTCATTAATCATTATCCTCATTGTTCAAGTCTCTCCTAACAATATCTCAACATCAACAATCAATATTACTCATTCAAAAACTCCTTCTCATGTATATATAATCATTCCAATGCCAATAACTCACAATTTTCTCATCAATTTCCTAAAGCCCCAAAATCCTAATTTCTAGGGTTTTTAGCCATTTACATGCTTCTATAGACTAGCATCGATGTATCCCATTCATTATCAACCACAACAATAAATCCCCAAGAATTATCCAACCTAGGGTTTTGGTTCTACATAACCTTATTCATCAAAACAACCTCCAATCCCCTATCACAATACCTCAATAACATAAAAACCATAAACAAAAACTATGGGTGTTCAAGAATCATACCTCTTTCTCCTAGCTCTATGCCAAACACGAAAATAAGGAAAAGAGAGGAAAAGGAGAACCAAGCTTTGCTCCAATGTTCCATTCATGCTTCATGAATCCAAGCTTTAGTTTTAATTTTGGAAATGGATGGAAGGAGAAGGTGGAAGGGGGGAACGGTCATGGAGAAGAAGAATGGAGGGAGAAGAATAAAAAGCAAAGTGAAAGGGAGAAAGAAGAAAAAGTAACGTGAAATATAAGAGAGAAATGAGAGTTTTATTTTAAATTTTGACCCATTATTAAAACTTTTCCGTTTTATAATAAACAGGATCTCTATTCAGGCTCAATACTAAATCCAAAAATTATTTTAAAGACATATTCAAATTCCCAATAATGTTCTTAACAACCCTGACCAACAGCATCTCAATCGGAGATACTTGGTCTAACACCCATATTTTAATCGGGTATAATTTTAGTTCCTTAAATCTCAATAAATTATAAATATCTATAATAAATTCCAATTTAATTATTTCCAAAATTTTGGAACACTTATTAACCCATTTATAATTATTTAATATTTATTCCTCCTATTTAATCAATTTTATAAAATTTAGGATGTTACAGGACCCAGGGCTGCTCGTAACACTACCATTGTCGCTGAGAGTGATTGTGTTATGAGAGAGGACAAACAGTTTGGTACTAGTAAAACGGTCGAATCAGCTGAGAGCTAAGTATATGGCTGAGAGCCAGTGTTGCAACACAAAGTTTAATGATGAATAATTGGATCCAATTGAATGAGAATGGTATATGCACATATGTATGTCATTGAGAATAACATGATGTTATAGCATTGTGATGTGAATGGATAATGTTGAATGATAGTTTATGTATTGTTTGATTGTAATATTTCATTGTATGATATAGAATTAATAATTGAATCAGTACTATAACTGTCATTTATTATGTATAATACTCACCTCTATTTGTGGATATATTTATAGTGGGCTTAGGACGTGACAGAGATTGGTGAAAGATCATTCAGAGTCGAGCGTGAAGCATTGTATATTCCCTGTATATGATGCACATAGTAGTTTTGTAGTAGCCTTGGCCGGCTCATGTGCATACCTATTTTGATGTGTGTATATATATGTGTATATATAAATGCTAGTGGATTAAGCAACTGAGTAGAATCATTTTGAGCATATACTTGTTGTTGTAATGAATGATGATGTTGGAGTGTGGAGACCATGGATGGTCCCACCATATACATATGAGGTTTGACATATCCAGGAATTGTGGACATGTATGTGATGAAATGTTGATGCATGAAATGCCCAGGAACTGTTATTGTATGAAAAATGACAGTGGCTATGTGTTAGAGCCATGAATGTGTGACATTTGTATGGTGTTTCATGCATAAATGAGCAACTGAGATAGTCAAATGGAAATTTATAAGGTATGAATGACATAGAACAGTTTTAATAACATCTATGCATGATCTGTGACTTGTAGAAACTGGAATGAGCCAATTCCATTGATAAATGACCCCTATTACATGAGTTGCTGTCAAGAAACTAATAAACTACAGGTGTGTGAATCGATTCCCCTATTACATGAATCGATTCACAGTGTAAATTTTCTTGCATGAATCAATTCCCCTGATTGTATGAATCGATTTACAGTAAAAAACATTTATGCATGAATCGAATCATCTATCTGTTATGCGAGATTTTGGGCCATTGAGACACATGAATCGATTCATGTCTGCTTTGAATCGATTCATGTCCGTGTTTCTTCAAAAAAAATTTATGATTTGTTGTTCATTGGGTACCATTGAGCCATGCATGATTATATATTGATGTGTAAATGTATTTATCTCATTTTGGTAAGTGTTTTTAAACCCTTGTTCCGATCTCGGATTTAATCGTGAAAAATTTTCTTGGTTTTTCAGACTTATTTTTATTAATTAAGGTTGTTTTATTATCTCCTTCTTCATACTTCTTCACACTTTCAATTTTTTTATGTGATGATGATGGTTCCCTTAGGAATTAGGAACATGGGGTTTTGGAAAGTGATGATTTTGATACTAAATTAGGGTTGGAGAGTGTTTGTTTGGTGGATATTAGAGGAGATGATTATGGGGTGGGGTGGTTATGGAGGAGTTGCAGAAGCTCACGAGTTTAGGAAAAATTCCATGTGATATCAAGAGAGTTTATGAAAAAGTCCCTCTAATATCAAGAGAGTTTAGAAAAAAGCCCTTCTAAATGTAACACTAAATTATGCATTTTTATTATACACAATGTAATTAATTAATAATATTTTTGACAGGTGTCACTGATGAGTGGCCAGGGCTTCTTCATTAAATTCATAAACCCTAAAATTTTATAAGAGTCAAAATCTAAGAGTTTTTTTAGGGGTTTTTTCCTAATCCCTAAACTTTAAGAGGACTAAAAAGGGGTTTTAACCTAAAATATATATTCTAGTATTTGAAATGGTGTCAATCATTTTAATTCCAATCTTCACAGATCCTTATTTCGGTCCTAGATTTCTATAAATCGTTTATTTTAATTTTTTATATTGAATTTTTGAATACCACTTCAATCTTTAAATATAAGTTTTTTTAGATCTTTTTTCTCTTAATATAAGACTCTTCAAATTTCTATTATTAATTATTTTTAGACTAAAATACATCTATTAAATGAGTAATTTTTATTGGAGTTTAAAACACAATAAATGAGTTACATTGCTTAAAATATTGATCTCTCCTATTATAATTGCTTGACATAGAGACTCTTAATTAACTTCGACAAAGTTAATAATTTTAACTAAATTAACCAACAATTTTAATATATGTAAATTAGATAAAAAAATTTTATATTTAAAAATAGAGGTAATATTATTTTACCCAAATGACTTGGAATTTATAAAATCAATGACTAAAGTGAAAATTTTATTAGGTTGACGACTGATGCTTATGTTTTAAAACACTAAAATGGAAAATGGATTATCTGCATCGAATTAACCACCGTATAAAGATTTATACCACCGAATGTATATTTTACATCCTTAAATACGAGACTTTTATCATAAATATTTAAAAAATTGATTAATTTAATTAAAATCATTAAATTTATTTAAAATTTATTATAATTTTTTAAACTTATCCTTAGAATAATTATAATTCATCATTCAACTTTTTCTATTTAATCTCTCTTCACTTACTATCTAATTAGCATGAGAAATAAATAATATAATTGATATATTTTATTTATTGTTATATTGATTTTAAAAAAAATTATACATTAATAAGGATATTTTAATAAAAAACAATTAATGGTATGAAAGTTTTAAAGAGGATCTTATAAAAAAAGATAATTTTTTTTAAAAAAAAATGCTTTTATATTTAGAGACAAAAGTAGTATTTTTATTTTAATAAACGCCTAATTTAGCATTTAATCACCAGATTTGTAACAACAGCCAGATTTTCACTGCATCATGTGCAGTAAGAATTACATTTTACAATTAAGAGAATGGCAGACCCTTATTCAATCAAATGATTCATTTTTTACATGAATGGCTCATTTTCTTTTTTAATTAAATAAAATTATAAATTATAAGACTTTTATACAAACAATACTACAAAAGTAAACTGCCCTGTTACAGCATCAATTCTTCAACCGGCTACACCCTTAAACAGCCAAATATTATGTCGTTTTAGTTGAATTTAACAACACAATACCCCATTTTTGAAAGATGATGCCAGTGTAAGTGTGTAACAGGAGACAAACCTGAAAATGAAATGGACATTTCTTGCTACCATGCGACTGCAGCTTAATATTAGTTTGACAGAGATGGGATAATGCCTGAGTCAGTTTTAACAATGATCTCCAAAAAGTAAAAAAGAACATTTCTTTTTGGTGAAAAAGAACATTTTATTACTAAGAAAATGTGTGTATACATTCGAATTAAACAAATTTACAAAGTAGGAAGGTTCTTCTCAAATTTACACGCCTGTTCACTTCCTCCCAAAATACAACTTGAACATTCACATCTATTAATTAACAACAAAATTAGTAAGACAGAATGAGCTATCAGTTCCCAAGCTCCACTGGATGATATTATCTGAAACTCTACTACCCTCAATGGCTCAATGACTAGAGCAGCATTGTTAGTTCAAACATTGAGATTTAAGATCATCATCTAGCTGATGACGACTCGCCTAGAGAAACAGAAGCCAGGGATGACGCCCAAACCCGGGCACTCCTTGCCTTTTCATGGAAGTTCCTGGTCTTGTATACTCTTAGCTTGGTCCAAATCCTCTTGATATCAATTACATTAAGAACACGTCCTATCACTTGGCTCGTCTCACCAAATATTTGCAAGTTCAAATGAGGAACATAGGAAGCCCAGAATGCTTGGAGACGCAACATAATCATGGGAAACACAAACAGAATGATCCTCAAACAGAGAAACAATATAGAAAGTGCTAAGTAAGGTTCCCTACTTGGTATTTCTTTCAAGCAGATGCCCATCAATGACTTCATAGTTGAATGTTCATCGCTAATCAAGTTGCTTAGTTGGCCAACATCAATGTTGTCCCTTGCTTCAAATTCTGAGACATAGTAAAGTCATTATCATTTATCAGACATTGATTGAAGTTTGTAAGACAATGTAAATAACTGTTCTTTTCAACATATTACTTTTCCACTAAATTTTGAGATTACAAAAAGAATGGCTCCGAGGGATCATTTACACTAATCATCAAGGTATCAAATCAAAATTAGGTAAAACATAGGGTATGTTGAAAGTCCCAAATTGACTAGTGATATGACTAATTAAAAATATATAAGGTGGAGGTAATCCTTATCCTACAAGCTAGTTTTTAGGTTGATTTATACTTGTTTTCTAAGATGGTATTGGGTCACCCGTATTTGTTCACGCTCCAGATGTTCTTTTCTGGGCGTGAGAAGGTGTATTAGAAGTCCCATGTTATTTAGGTTACCCGTATTCTTATCCTACAAGCTAGCTTTTAGAGGGCCCTCAAAAGATAGGATAGCGACCACTAGGTCCCCCAGAGATCATAAGCGCCAAATAAGTCATTCAAAGATTTATTCAGCCAACATTTAAGTAAAAAATTGGTTCTCCAAATATAGGATGACCACCAACTAGGTGTCTTGAAAGGACTTGGTGACCAATTCAATCTTTGGATAACTTATTTGATGACCATAATCTTTTAAAGACTTAGTTAATGGTCATCCTATCTTTCAAGGATCAATTTTGTTTACTCTAAAACATGTCCAGGAAATTCCATCAGAAATTTAAAACAACATCCAGGATATGCTTACCTGTGTTTCTCTCATAAAATTCAACAAGGGAGGTAAGATTCTTTGGACCGTGATATCTGATCCTTGATGTCTGGTTTACCAGTAAGATAGCAGGCAAGCTGTGGATCCCATATATTGAATATAACCTACAGGGGAAAACACGTGAACACTACACATCAAAAGACAATTTTTAAGTTTGTCAAATTGATTATGCCACATTTTCAGCTGAACTTACATTACAAAGTAACACAAAACGACAAGATCGATCCAACATATTTGAAGAGTTAAAGCAAACTTTATGATTAGACCATTCCCCATTCAATAGTTTTTACAAATTAACTTTTTAGTTTCAGGATATTATAGGAGTGTCTTATTACATAAAAAGAATAAGGTGTATATTCTATTTAGGGTGAATTTGGAAGAGCTTATAAGCAACCTATCAAAATAGTTTATGATTCTTATAAGTTGTTTTTTATTTATTTTGATAAGTTATTTTTATAACTTATCAAAATAAGTTATTTTCAACTTATTTCAAAAAGTTTTGCAATTAAATTTATAGTGTAAGCTTTCATTTAAAAGTAATTTATTACATAAGCTTTTAATTAAATTTTCCATCCAAACCCACCATTAATAGGGCTTAATAACTAATTAGTTCATATTTATAGAAAGGGTTGTCGTGAAGAAATGAGGACCTTAATTTTGGGGACTTTTTTTTTTTTGTTTTATATATCCAATTTGGACTTGAACTTGGGAGAATTATTATTAGTAGACAAAACTCTCCTTCCCAAATTTTAACACCACTGCATTCCTATAGAGGTATGGTATAGACATGAATTTAAAACTACTAATTAAGATAAAATAGTCACTTACTAACTAATCTACATACTTGGTGGTTAGGGAAAAAAAATATTTAGTAACTTTACATATTTTTTAATTAACTGTTGATTATTTATATTTTATAAAATATTTTAAAATAAACAACAAATTTTGGGGGTCTAAAGCAAGGGCTTGGTAACCTTACCCTTGGGCCTGCCCTGCAAAAAGAATTTACTCTAACATTATTTATAGCCTAGAAAAATGCAAGCTAAGGCACTGCTGAACGTTGTATGAAACATCAACTTGTATATGAACCCAAAGAAGGTATCTCTGGCATACAGCAAAAGAAATAAATTTCATAATCATCAAGAAACTACATAACAGAAGCAGGGATAGCTTCAGAACCTTGGCAAAGCTGATGATTGCTCAAGTGTTACATGTTCTACTTGAGGAAATATGGAACTAAGAATCTCAAATTCAGGAAGCATTTTGCGTGAAAAAGAACACCAGGAAGCATAGAAGAGTATAGAAACATATCCAACCCTCTTTCTGTCGGACAAAACCCCTTCTATGAAATTCCCATTCACCTGAACAAATCAAAATTACAAATTAATACATGTAGCTAGATTATGCATATTGATAATTTGATAAAAATTTACTAAACACGTTTACATAACCAAATAAATTGGAAAAATAAAAATGAATCTTCAAATCTATGCAATTATTAGAAAATAAGCATTTTAGGAAACTCTAAATCATAATTCTTAAATTTGAGTATTGAGTCTAATTCAATTCTAAAAGCTAGCTCATAGGATGACGACCCCTTATATATTTTTAATTAGTCATATCTCTAGGCAATGTGGAACTTTCAACACACATTTGGATGAAGCAGCGACTCAATCACAGCTCCACCAAGTAACAACTCACAATCTCATCTGATCCCTCCCTCCTCAACCTCAATGTTTTTCTAGTGCCTTCTAACTTTAACTCTTCTCTGGTTCCACCCTTCATTTTTTCTCTTTTCTAAATTTCTTTTTATTCTCAAGCCCACGAACACTCCTTTTCTTTCCTAATTCCCATACTCTCCATCACTTCGAAACTTCTAGAAACAATAAGAACCTACCTTCCCTCCAACCCCATCATTACAGCCGCCACTGGAACCAGCTCCACCGCCCCCTTCACCATTGGCTGACATCTCTGAACACAACAAGACACAACTGAGACTGAGAGAAAACAAGAGGGAACAGAGAGAAACAGAACCTGGTCGAAGGAGAAAGAGCACGAGCAGGTTGGGTGCTCGACCCAGATATTTTTTCCGTTTCAGGCGAGGCAGAGACAGAGCTGTCTCCATGTCCCCGCAGCCTGAGTCGCGTCACTGTTCTGTCTCGAGCAGAAGGTATTTCTGATCCGAACATGAGATGCCGGTGAAAGAATTCAAGAGAGTTCGAGAGAGAGAAAGAGGCAAAGCAGAAAAGAGATAAAGAGAAATTCATTTGTTTTATTATATGTTGATATATTTATACAACAGAATATTATTATATATAAACTGAAAGGGTAAATGTAAAGGTAAAAATGGTAATAATAGTAACAAAATTTGGTTATTATACAATATAATATTAACAGAATTTGTTGATATGGAGGGTTTGCTAGTTATAGGTTATACTAAATTTCTTTAATATTCCCTTGCGTAATTCCAAGACCTGATTCAGGAGTAGAACTATGTTTTTGAGTCAAAGGCCTCTTGATGCTTGTAGGTACTGTTTGGAAATTTAGGGAAAACCGTGAGGGACTCTTTTAGTTGATCAAATCTTTGCTTTGACAATGGCTTGGTTAACAAGTTGATCTTGTGAGGGAATGTGTTGAACTGAAAGTGATTTGTCTAAAACTCTTTCTCTAAAAGATCTAGCTTTATGTGTTTTGTTCTGACATGCAGAATAGGATTGTGACTAATTGCAACAACACTTTCATTGTCACAATAGGTGGCTGGTGTAGTGCAGGGAACATAAAGTTCTTGAAGGAGAGAATGAATCCATAGCACTTCTTGTGTAATGAGGGCCAGACTTCTATGTTCTGCCTCTACACTAGATCTAGCAACAAGTTGCTGCTTCTTGGACCACCAAGAGACTAGATTGGGACCTAAAAAGATTGTAGAGCCTGAAATGGACCTTCTGTCATCCGTATCGAAGGTCCAATAAGCATTACAAAAGGCTGTTAATGAGAGAGAAGAGAGAGAGGCAGAGGGTCTTAATTGCAGGCCATGATGTTGAGTTCCTTTTAGATACTGAAGTATCCTCTTAACTGCTTGTCAGTGAGTAGAAAGAGGATTCGTGAGAAATTGACATGCCTTATTCACACTGAAGCCTAGCTCGGGTCTAGTTATTATGACATATTGGAGAGCTCCCACTATGGACCTATATAGAGAAGGATCAGAACACGGGTCCCCTTCAGTTTTGTTCAACCTGCAAGAGGATTGCATGGGGGTGCTAATGGCTTTGGCCTCAGCCATGTTGGATCTTGCCAAAAGGTCCTTGATATATTTGGATTGGGAAAGGTGCATGAGTCCATTTGGTAGTTTGGAGACTTCTAGGCCTAGAAAATAGGAGAGGGGGCCAAGATCCTTTAGAGCAAATTTGGTGTTTAAATGAGTGATGAGAGAGGAAATGAGGGAAGACGAGGACCCTATGATGATAATGTCATCAACATAGACTAGTACATAAAGGGTTCCTTTGGTCTCTTGCAGTATGAATAAGGATGAGTCACATTTACTATTGTGAAACCCGAGGGCAAGCAAAGTGGAAGATAGCCTCTCATACCAGGTACTAGGAGCCTGTTTGAGTCCATAAAGAGCTTTATGCAGTTTATGGACAAGGGTGGGATCTTTGTTAAACCCTGGGGGCTGTTCCATGTACACTTCCTCATTAAGTATGTCATTGAGAAAGGCATTGTTGACATCTATTTGATGTATAGGCCAGGATTGAGTTAAAGCAATGGTGAGAATAACTCTCAGTATAGTCATAGCCCTCTTGATGAAAACCCTTTGCCACTAGTCTAGCTTTGTACTTATGAATAGAGCCATCTAGGTTCTCTTAAATTCTAAACACCCATTTGCAACCAATGGCAGACCTGTGAGGGGGCAGAGGTACAAGTGACCAGGTCTGATTTGCCAATAGAGCAGTATATTCTTCTATCATTGCTACAGTCCACTCAGGGGATTCAAGTGCTTGAAAAGCTGAAGCGGGTAAAGGAATAGCTGCAGCAGCAGCAGCAGCAGTATGAAGAAGAGTGAGATGGAGTCTTGGTTTTACAATACCAAACTTGGACCTAGTTTGCATAGGGTGAGTGGACCTGATTGGGCCCTGTGCAGAGGGAATATTGTGGCCAGAAACTGTGGAGGAAGAATCAATGGGGCTCAGGTCAGATGTAGCAGTGGCAAGATCATTGATAGGTTCAGCAGAACTGGAAAGGTTAGCTGAATATATAGGTAAAGGAGGAAAAGTATTCAGGGATTCAGCATAAAACGTAGGAAGAACTGTGGTGGAGGCTGTAAGAGGAGTGGTCTGAGAATTGGAAGAGACCATTTGAAAGGGAAAATGATGTTCATAGAAGAGAACATCCTTAGATATGTAAATCTTGCCATCTTCAGAAAGGAATTTGTAGCCTTTGTGATGTTGTTAGTACCCTAAAAAAGTGCATTCTGCATAGCGATAGTTCAATCTATGCTTAATGTATGGTCTAAGAAAGGGAAAACAAGCACACCCAAAGGTTTTGAGGATGAAGTAGTCAGGGGCTGTTTTGTATAACTGAGTATAGGGGATTAGATTTCCATGTGAGAGAGACGGTAATCGGTTGATAAGAATGGTGGCTGTTTGAAACGCATGATCCCAAAATTTAAGTGGAAGAGAAGCTTAGGACAGCAAGGTGAGTCTCATTTCTATAATATGTCTATGTTTTCTCTCTACAACTCCATTCTGATGATGTGTATGAGGGCAGGTAAGCCTATGTTGGATGCCTAGTGCTGTTAGAAAGGAGGCGAAAGGCCTAAATTCCCCTCCCCAATCAGACTGAACCATTTTAATTTTGTAACCAAGTTGTAATTCAACCATGGTTTTAAACTCTTTGAAAACAAAGAAGGCTTCAGATTTCCCTTTTAGAAAATAAATCCAAATAAACCGACTATATGCATCAACAAACGATAAATAATAGTAGAAACCTCCAAATGATTTAGTATGCACAGGCCCCAAACATAAAAAAATAATTCAAGGGGTGTAGTATAAACTGTAGTTGAAAGAGAAGAGGGAAGCCCGTGAGCTTTGCCCAAACAGCACGACAAGCAAAAGAAATCATGACTTTTATTTAAGATAGGTATATAGCAAAGTTTACCAAGCATGCTAATAACATTTGTGTGAGAGTGACCTAATCTGTTGTGCCACAAAGTGTAATTCATGAATGTGTGTGGTATAGATGGTGTAGCCATGAGTGTGTGTGATTGAATTTGTGGAACAACAGAATTTTCTATAATAGAAGTTACAACAGAATTGAAAGAAAATGTTGATGCAGCACTAGGAGAAACTGTTGATGCCGAGGAATGAATTGAATCATGATCACTGACTTGAGAGGAAGCTGAGGTTAGGGCTGGAAACACATAAAGTCCCTCAAGATTACAAAGCCTGCAAGTAAAACCTGGTGGGAATCCTAGGATTTTACAAGACAATAGTTAGGATGGAACTCAAAGTAGACCCTAGTATCCGTAGCAAACTTGCTCACGCTAAGCAGGTTCTTAGTGATAGATGACACTAGAAGCATGTCATTGAGAGTAAGTAGGTGATGTGTGTGCAGTGAAGCGGGAAAACAGGAAGAACCAACTAGAGAAATAGGTAAACCTTGTCCATTCCCAAGAGTGACTTTGTCGAAACCAATAGCAGCTGATGGAGTAGCAATCTGATGAGGATCAAACGTGACATGATGGGTAGCTCTAGAATCTGCTATCCATAGGTGCGAAAGAGTTGTCTGAAGAGAGGATGGGTGGGAGGACTGAGGTGGGAGGCAAGGAGCAGTTGTAAAATTGGCTAGGGCAGCTGTGATGAGGTTGGAGGTTGGATGAGTTGGTGGATATGAGGAGGAATTGGGATATTGGGCATGAATATATGGAGGGCTCGAAGAATTCAAGGCTAAGCATTAGGAGAAACCATGAATGGGCGAAACTGAGAAGAGTGAAAATTACCTGGAGAATGAGGAATGTAGCCAAGATTAAGGCTGAAGAATTGAGTGTTGAACCTCTTGTAACACACCTAGGCGTCATGTCCATTCTTAAAGCAGATTTGACATTGAAGGAAACCATTGCGTCCTCTGGTACCACGGCCTCTGCCGAAGCAACCACCACCGCAAGGACGAGACCCACGAAATCCTTGAAACTGAGCATCACGTTCAGCTTAGGGAGAAACAATGGTTGAGACTGAGAAACAAACCCAATTGCTAAGGCTTGCGGCTAAGTAGTAGCATTCACTTGCGGAAGTGTACTCTGTACTAAGTCACTAGAGTCTTGCACTAAAACAGGGGTTTCACGAGGGAGGTTTACTGACGTCGTAGGAGGAATAAAGTGATTCCAATCCAGGAGGGACTTATGGGCAAAAGGAGACTCGACATCGGAAAACTCAAAATGCTCAAGTTTACGGGTGAGCACAGCGACAATGGCGTGCTAATCTTCGGGAAGTCCGTCAAAGACAATACCAAGTCGTTCCTTAAGGGGAACGAGATCTCCAATAGCAGCGAGGGAATGAGTAATGGTTTTGACTTGGAGAAGGTATTCGGAAATCGACTTGGACTCCTTTTTGAGGTTGCGGAGTTTCGATCTAAGTTGTCGAGAGCGTGCGCGGGTTTGCCCGTGAAAATGAGCATGAACTTTGGCCCATAGTTTAGATGCATGGGAACAACCAATGACTCAAGTGAGAATGGAGGCAGAGAGATGACTGAAGCCAGGAGAGATGGAGCTGATCTTGTTGTTCCAAGAGACGAAAGGCTATGTTGACACGATTATTGACTCGATCATCTTCCATGAGAAAATGAGAAAAAATCGCCAGATTTTCAATGAGATGGAGAAGAGAATGTCCTCCAAGGACTGGCTTGACTTGCTGTTTCCAATGTAGGAAGTTCTTGTCGTCAAGCTTCTCGACGATGGTGAGAGGGAATGCTATCGACGGCACGGGAGGAGAAAGAAAAGGAGGCGCGGCCATGGAGCGTTCAAGCTCTGGATACCATGAAAGAATTCAAGAGAGAGAGAGAGAGATAAAGAGAAAGTCATTTGTTTTATTATATGTTGATATATTTGTCCAACAAAATATTACTACCTCTGGTTCCAAATATAAACAAATTTTAGTGGAATTTTTTTGTCCCTTAGTATAAGCAAAATTAGACTTTCCCAATGTCATTAAATGCTTGTTTACCAAATCTGTCCTCATTATATATATTTCCAAGGCCACTAATTCTTCATGTAATAAATAATACTAAGGGTATTTTAGAGAATTAAATCAAATATGTGGTAACATTAATGCAAATACTACCTCTAACTACTATTCTTAATATGTGTGAAATTAGGTATATTTGCTTATATTTGGAACCGGAGGTAGTATTATATATAAACTGAAAGGGGTAAATGTAAAGATAAAACATAATGCTAACAATGGTAACAGAATTTGGTTACTATACAACAGAATACTAACAGAATTGTTAATATGCAACAAAATGACTGGCTTTGCCAGTTACAGTCGGAGACTAGGTAGGCCATAGACTCTTCTGCCTCTACTAGTTGAGACGTAACTCTACAACAATGGAAGAAACACTAAAGTAAAACACCCTATTTAATTATTCAAATACTCTATTTTACATTCTCCTAAAACAGGTTTCCCACTGTCACTCACTCATTATATGTACTATATTTGACTAATCCATTGTTCTATGTTTATCTGAAAACAAAGCTTTAACTTTTAGCCACTTAGTTATGACTTATGATTTTATTTAGTGAGACTTATAGGCATTCTTTAGTTTAAATTTATTGCAATGAAATGAACACCATATATATCATTTATATGGCATATTGCAAACTATTGTTTACTGTGTCTTTAGATACTACAATTCAATACAAGTTATGATTCACAGTTTAAAAATCTTATATTATTCAAATAATAAAAGTTAAGAAAGAGAGGATTCAGTCAAAGGTTAAGATCAATCAATCATGAGAAAATTTTCTGACCCTTAGCAGTCCTTCTACAGATCCCTATATTTGTGTTCTTTACCGAATGAGATATAGTCCACTTTATTCATTCAATACTTGTGTAAATTCAAAGTCCATAGGGATTAAGGTTCTTATCTGAAGCATATTTATTCATAGAAAAAACAGACATACCCCGGAGGCTAGGACAAATATGAAGACTTCTAATACTCAGTTCAATGACCTGAGCTTCACCGGTAAACTTAAGTACTTAACTAATAATGAATGGGCATGAACAAACTATAGGTTATACGTAAATGGACTTTGAACTACATCTCAGTATAACTACATGCTTATCGGTTATCACAATTCCAAGCATACAGCCTATTGTTTATGTAAGGACTCTACAAAATGAAAACTATGTTCAAGACATTGACTATATAAACATTGTCAGTTCTTTTCTTTCCCCTTAAAGAATTTACGGTCAGAGAAAAAAATATATATCATCTATTTTCTTAGCTATAAACAACAGCATCCTGTTTTTGTCATCAGATTATGAAACAAAAGGCTAAACGACAAGAGAAACTAAATTGGAGAAATTATTTGGATTTCTCTGCGGTTACAGTGTAAATGAATTGTTTGATATAATCAAGATGCTATGTATTAGCATGAGGAAAGTAATTATTGTCATTCAAAAGATTCCACAGGGATTAATTTTTCCTAAAAAAGACATTGATGATAAGTGCCAATCTTGCATTCAGAAGATCCTAGAGAAGATAACATCGTAGTATTTGGAGAATTGCATAATGCATTACATGACATATCAGTAAAATGTTGCAATGTTAAAACTGAGCATTTTGTGCAATCTCCTCATCAATACTATAGTTTGTACAAATGTCAGAACAAGAAAACTCTATAGACAGAAATGACCACTACCTAGGTTGTTATGGAGAGCATCACAAGGACACATTTTAGTGCAAGAAAAATCAATCAACTAGACTCAGTTTTCAGTTAGCTAAAAACAATAAGCTTTTTTAATTTTCTAAAAAATCTAGATGCCTGAGATAGGACCACAGAACAATTCCAAGGAGGTAACCTCAATCTTAGAGTCACAACAACTTGTAAGACAATCTGACAAATTAACCCCGATACTTGTACTAATAACATAAACAAAGTTTAGGAGTCATTTAGTTTGAGAAAATGTTTTGCTTTTATTTCTTCTTCTCATTTTATAATTATAAAATTATCATCTTATTCTCAGTTTTCAAAAGTTTATAAAAAAACACTGAAAACAACTTTTTTTTCTCACTATTTCCTATACATATTTTGTAACAAAACAAAATAATAATTTTATAATTAAAAATAAAAACATAAAATAAAATAAATTTTTTTCCAAACAAATTGATGGTTTCCATCACTTCAGAGGTAATGTCTTCAAGGACCAAGACATCACAATGAATTGGATTGAATTATAAAAAGCAGTTCCAATATACATTTCAGTCAAATAAAATAAATAAATTTTATTATAAACATACTATCCTTCAATTATACCCTAAACTTGAGACCATAATCACGAATTTCCCAAATTATTCTAACTTTGTTTGCCATTACATGAAAGGCAACACCTAAATATTCCGATTCCCCAATTTCAAAATATCAAGGCAGAACCTTATTCTTCAAACGAGGACACCCATGAATCAAAACACCGTCAATCAATCAATCACAAGCGAAGCATTGGCATAAAACAAAAGAACATAAAATCAAACATCATATCAGTGAGTAAAAACAAATCCCCACGATCAAAAACCACACAAAGAGACAGAATAACACGTAAAAAAAATAAAATTGAATGGGCATAGAATAGATAGAGAGAGGCACCTGAAGAGGAGGGTTAGGGGACATAACGAGGGGGCATTGAAATTGAAGAGCATAGAGAAAGGAAGCAGAAGGTGTGGAGGGAGAGGAATAGGAGGAGAGTGGAAAAGAGAAACAAGTGAGGAAGAGAAGAAGAAGTGAGGTGGCCATTGAAGATTGAAGAAGCTAAGAAAAGGATAATATTAAAAGGCAAAGCAAAGAAGGAGGGGTTTAAAGGAAATGTAATGTGTTGTTATGGTGATTAGATTGAAAAGCGTGTGTGGTAATGTTGATGGTATTGAGTGGGGGTGGGTAAAGGTTCAGGTGGAGGGTGAAGGGTGGATGGTGGGTGGTAAAGAAAATGGCTAAGAACAAGATTGGGTTCGTTCGGTTTGATACGTTGATTCCAACTCAAAGGGTCCAAGTAGGAACCTACTTTTCCAACCTACTAACTATACATTCATTTCTATCAACAATCTCCCACAATTCCACAAATGTGACTCTTGGCTGCAAGTTTGATAATTTTAGCATATGAATTGAAAAATGATTAAATTGAAAGTTAATAAGCATTAGTTGATTAAATAGAAATTGTTTATTGATTAGCTGATAACATAAATATATTGTTGACATTGATTTTGGTCCAAATATTATTTTTATTATTATTAAAAAAATACAACAAAATAAGAAAAAATTAAAAAATATAAATAATTTAAGTTGATTTTATTTTTTTAAAAATTTAAATATCATTTTTTTATTTCTTCATCAAAATTAAATTTTAAAAATTTATATTATTATCAAATTTAGAAAAATATAAAAATACTTTATTTATTTTCTCTCTTCTACTCACAAACTTATCTGCATCGTAATTCACTCACTCGCTCTACTATTATCACAATTTCACTTGACTATTTTTTGTTTATTTATTTTTATTTATTTATTATTTTACTTTTATTCTTATTTCTATATGTTTTTTATTTTATTTATTTTTTATTTTTTATCTTTTCTCTAACATTTTCTTTTCTTTATTTTTCTTTTTTCTTTTTCTTTTTCTTTTTTTTGACTATTTATGTTTCTCTTTTTATTTATCTATGTTTTTTATTTGAATAAAGAAGGAATGAATTGTGTTAAGAGAGTGGGTAGTTACTTTTTGAAATGGGAAAATGAGTGAATCGGTGGTTTCTGAGATTTCTAGAAGGTTCACTCCCCTATAAATACTCTAATGGAGATCCTTATAGTTTTGTAGTCAGTGTCAAATGGGGCCAACGTTAAATTTAGAATTCTGTTCACCATTAAATTTAAAGAGTCTAATCACGATTAAATTAAAACATTCAGTTCTCGATAAATGCAAGAAGGTTGAGTCACCGCAAAAGAACCAAAACAGGCAAGTTCATTTTCTTTTCTTTTAGTTATCGTTTTCTTTTTCTTTTTTCTTTTGTTTGCTTTGTTGTTGTTTGGTTTTTTTATTTTGTATTTTGTTTTGTTCCCTTACTACCCCTTTCACCACCATCATCAAACAACCACGTATCCCATCACCTGTCCACCCTTCATGAGTCACGATTTCACCACCAAAACAAAAACATCCAATACTTGTGACATCCTCATTTTTATTAATTAGGATATTTAAAGGAATTTAAATGGGACATACGATTAAAATTTGTTGGCTCGTAATTAATTAAATTAATTATTCGAGGTCATTAAATTAAAAATTTTAGGGTGCGACCCACTAAACTAGAAATTAACCTGACAACCTTTAGGGACTATATTGAAAGGACGATTAGTTTTGTTGACCAATCGGGTTAAAGGATCAAGCTACCATTGGCCAACTTAAACTAATTCCTATCTTTTCTCTCTTTCTCTCCTTCATTCACTCACTTCATTTCCTTTCTCATCTACCACCATAATACCACGCCATCGCTCTCTATTTTTCTCTCATTATCCTATTGCCTCTCACATACCCACTTCCCCATTTTTCTCTCATCCATCATTACTAGAAGCCATCATCTTTCACTCTCCTCTCCAAAACCGAAACCTCAATCTCTAATCTCCCTCACTTTATTCTCCTCACAAGGTCATCACTCTTTCTCCACACCATTTCTCTTCTCCTTTTTCTACTTCATCACCACCTCACGGCTTCTACTTCCAAGCCATCACCATCCTACTTTTTTCTCTCCTCCTCCCACCACTAAACCTGTGACCCTTCTCTCTCCTTTGTCACTACCTTCTCATTTCCCCTTCACTAACCCAAGCCACCCCTCTTCCTCTAACGTTGTCTCTTTCGCTTCTTAACCACCATTAAGTCATGTATCTCTCTCTCCTACATCCTTTGTGATTTTCGATCTTGCCTTGCACGAAGGTATATACACATGCACGCGCTTTATTTCATATTTATATTTTTATCATTTGCATGCATGCTCTTGATTTCCATTTATTTGTCTTGCATGCATGTTAAATTTTAGATTTTCGGGGGTTTCTTAATGGGTCTGCATAGGGTTGTTCCACTGTGATTTTGGAAAAATCGTAAACATAAAAATTGTTCCTTTCTTTCATCTTTCCAACGAGCTATAAAATGCCTAAATCTGTTAACAAGAGCGAATGTTATACCCAAAATACGAAAGGCTATATTAGCTGGTAGCTATGGGTCATAGCTTATTATGAAAATTGGGGCTTTTGGCTTAGAACTTGCTCTTGGTGTCTTTATACAAGTTGTACTAAATTTTGCTACAGAAATTTTAAGACCAAGATCACTTAAATCGGACACCTGTAGCTTAAGTTATGATTAAAATAGTGGAGCATACACATGTTATTCTTTCCGATTGCATGCATATTTTTCTTTCCCATTGCATGCAATGTTTTTTACCTTCCCCTCCTCTTTTTTTATTTTATACATAAAATATAACAAGTTACTTATAACGTAGTTATCAAGTTTCATGGTTTATATGGCAAGATTTATACATACTCCAAAAGGAAATAAGGCACACAGTTCCCAAAACAAACTATACATTCATATTAGAAGTATACCAACTAGGTACGCTCTTATGTTGCCCTTTTACTAGGTAGGTCGGGAGTCCACACTACGTCTCATATTACTTCTCGTAACAACCTTGCCTCTTCACGGTTTGGACGCTTGTCCGTGTTCCTCATGATTGTCTTCTAAAAACAATGCAAATAAAACACACAACTAGAGGGATGAGTATAGCACTTCCAACCCATGGGTATTCATGCAAGGGTAGCTAGACATAACACACGTACTATATAATCAACAAACATCTATCATTGCACAATAAACGAAGATATTCATTTCAGATCATCATCATTCACACAACATGTTAGTCAATAAAATTCTATGCAAGGGTTGGAAATCTTATATCTCATCTTTACATAGTATTTCATGATGCTAATGAGGTACATAACTCATCTTTCTCAACACAATCATCCTGCCATAGTACGTCTACTGGGCATCACAACTTTTATGCTAGAGCGACCAAAGTACATCAAGTTTTTCACAACACAGGGTAAGGGACACACAGGTTTAATCATCATATGGATCCATCACATCTCAATTCGTGATTACCTAAAAAATCAGAACTGGCTCTCCACAGTCCTAGTAACACTCGTCTTTAGTCAAAGTACATTGAGCTTGCCACGGGTTGCCTAGTTCTGGGCGCAACTCTGAACTATTGAGGGCTCAACCCAATTATACTTCCAAGATCTTAACTCATGGATCGAACGAACATGTCCTCCAATGTACCCGTCATTATGGCTATAGTACTCAAACATCCATTTTATGTTAATAATGCATGTAGAATACAATATTTCATCTTTCTCTTTATTGGTTAAGTATCGAGTGAGGTTCTTAGACTTGGTATCCTTTGTCCTTAGCATGTAGGGTAAAACATACTATAACATTCCACCTAACTATTAGATTTAAAGCATGTATTTACACCCAATTCAAATTGAATTCACTCTACATATTGTGGTAGATAGCAAAAATTCAGACCACGGTGTGAAAAAGTTTAACGAAATTTTTTTAGCACGCTAGCTTCTTGCGCACTACTCAGAAATTTACGTCTAATTGGAGCTACAAGACTCTAATCAAGGTGATTCTAATTGGTACACCTCCATAATTCAATTATATACAAATGTTATAAAGAGGCTGAGAGTCAATTATGCCCCTCAGATTGCCCAATTCGTGGAAAAGTGGAACTAGTCTGCATAAAATTTTATCATGAATACCTATAGTATTTTGAATATAACTTGAGCTACGGACCTCTGATTGAGGCGATTCTAATGGGAAAACGTCCACGACTTAATTCTCTACAACTTTTATAAAGGAATCAAGAGCGAATTTCAATCTTACTTGAGTGAGAATTGTCTCGCTTGAGCGAGAGCTCGATTTTTGCTTGAGTAAAAATTCACCAAAATCTCCCTTTTGGGCTTCGCTTGAGCGAGATTGGTCTCACTTTGATGAGAATCACCTAGAAATCACCGAGTTTCACCCTAGATCTCGCTTGAGCGAGAATGGCTTCGCTTGAGCAAAAATTGCAGCAACTACACCTCAAAACTAACTCCCTCACCCCCTAACTTGCCCATTTAGACTCTGATTACTCTAAAACTTCATGGGCATTATATTCTCCCTATTTCGAACCTGCTAGCGCAGTCTGTTCTTGAAAGTTCCTTTACATGAACAACTTATGCACTAAAATGCATTCAACTCAATTCTAAGCAATAACACACCTTAAGACACTTCAAAGGCAATGCAACCACCATCTTCCCAATGCACACAAGTCATAAATACTTCCAGGGTCCTATTGGTACCCTCCGGGGATTATGAATCCTGCCAAAACTCTAAATCACCTATTTAGTTGGCTAAAACACCTATTTTAACATATGTACCTCAAATTGGCTAGAGCATACTATACAAATAGGCCTATATCGTCCAATCACAACTTCTTCATACAACATACTACACACATATATAGTTACACAATCTGTCAATATATACACATGCACAACAAGTGGCTCAGTGCCACAAAATCAACAGAACCTGCCCATATAGTTTATATTCATCATCAAGGCTCAATGCGAAATCACAACAAACATAACCTGGATATCATCACATCATGATATTAACATTAAGTACATATTTTTATCAGCAACATAATCATATATATACATATATCAGCCTATATGACCATCATTAGGTCTTTAATTCCACATTCAAATCACCACCATCATCATGTTCTTTAATCACTAATCAACATGCATGACAAAAGCATGTATATAAATACACATCAATATACATACACCACCTATGTAGTCACAAATGCTCAACATAACCTGTAACATCCCTGTTTTTAGTAGCAGTCTTAATCTTGTAAATTTTGAAGTATGGAAGTTCTGTAAGTGGTAATAAGTAAATAAAATACCCTGCAGGTAGTCTGTAATATTCCAAAAATTTCATTCTCGTGTAAAATCATGGAATTTATCTAGACCATTAATGATATTATCCATTTTCCGAGTGAAACATGTCTTAGATAAGACTGTCCGAGTGAAGAAAGGGATCTGTTCCGAGTGACCGAGAGAAATTCTGAGTGAAGGTTACGTTTCCGAGTGAGGAGAGGAATTCCAAGTGAATTAATCGGTTTCCGAGTGAGGTATGACCGAGAGAACCAATTCCGAGTGGAGTCCTGGCCTCGGAGACAATTCTGAGTGAAGTGTGTCCGAGAGAACCACTTCTGAGTAAAAGGGGCTCTGACTTCAAATGAAACATCTCTGAATGAAACATCTACAAGTGACTCATTTCCGAGTGACTCATTTCTGAGTCAAACGTCTCCGAGTGACTCATTTCCGAGTCAAACGTCTTCAAGTGACTCGTTTCCAAGTCAAACGTCTTCGAGTGACTCATTTCTGAGTCAAACGTCTTCGAGTGACTCATTCCCGAATGAAACATCACCGAGTAAAATGTTTCTGAGAGAAGTATTTTTGAATGAAGAAAAACTGATTTCGAATGAGTACTTCTCGAACCAAGATAATTCCGAGAAGTGAATTCCCGAGTGGGTTATCTCCGAGTTGGGTGTAACTTTCTCAAATGAGGTATATCCGAGTGTGACACTACCGTATGGGATTTTACCGAGTGAGACATTTCCAAACGGGATAACACCGAGTGAGATTTCTGATTTTCGCGTGGTATAACACTAATTGAAATATACCGAGTGTTATTTTCAAGGGAAATACTTCTGAAGAGAAAGGTTGATTTTGAATAAGTACAATTTCGAATGAATAGTTTCCGGGGGGAAGTAAATATCCGAGTGATGAACCCCTTATTCTATTCGTACTCGGATGTCTTAAAGTTGCTGAGATCTTGTGCTCGGGACCGTCTTCAAGCTTGCCTTCAACTCCGAGTGATATTCCCAAGAGGAATGATTTCCGAGAGGACTGATCAACTCCGAATGATCTCTGTTATAAGATTTCCGAGTGACAAAACTCCGAATGATCATTTCAGTTATATGATTTCTGAGTTATGTACTTCCGAGTGAAGTATTTTCGAGTGAAGAAAGACCTTTAAGTACTTTTCGGGCAGAAATATATCCGACTGGATAGTTCCCGAGTGAATCAATTCGGAATGAAAAGTGGCTGACAAAGAACACTTCAGGCAGATATATATATATATATCCGAGTGTGATATTTCTGAATAAGTCCGGGTGAGACATTTCTGAGTGTTACTTCCAAGGAAGGAAAAGCCGATCGAGTGTTTCAAGCAAAAACAGTTCCGAGCGAATTCCCTTCCGAGTGGAGCAATTCCGAACGAAAGAGGCTCTGAAACTTCTCGAAAAAGAGATATGCCAAACAACGTCAGAATTAAAAGGGGACATGATCAATAGAAACCGACTGGAATAGGGCTGGGACCGTGACACCATTCCTAACCAAAAGGTTCGCTCATGCTAGAAGGAGCACTCCCACTTAGTGATCGGTCCACTAGTTCACATAAATCCGAAAAGACTATCACGGACGAGCCACATACAGGGAAACTTGCACCTTTTACTCCAATCATATCATCTACTACATATTTTAATATATCTACTTCAATCATGCTAGCTCCTGTATGTAGGCGGCGGAAATGGTCAAAAATACAGCTCACTTCTTATCTAAAATCTCCATTATCACCATAATCAACACACCCAACATCCAGTCACGAAAAAGCTTGTCCCCTACTTGTCTTTTGCATTATTAAATCGATACCACAACTCATTCCCAAGTCTAAATTCTCAGAACAACGAAAATTAGTAAAAGTCTCTCTCTCTCTCTCTCTCTCATTTTCCTTTTTCTCTACGTACAAGTCACTGTGAGCTGAAGCAAGGACAATAGAGAACGTACTTAACTACTCTAAGATCTTCCATTAAGGTCAGGGGGTATATTCTCTGGTATTCTGGGGGGGGAACCGAGTGTTTGGAAAGGGCTAAGGTACTTCTGGTCCTCACCTTTCCAGGGCAGGTTTGGGAATTATTGTTAAATTAAGATGCTTTAATGTTTATATATTTGTTTTATATATTTATTGATATGTATATGATTAATTGGTTGTATTGATTATTATTAATCTTGATGATTAAATGGATATGATCGGTATTGAATTGTGAAAATATTAAGAACCATAGGTGTCTATGTGGATTCCAGTAAGGAAGTATTGAAAGAGGAGATAAATGAGGAAATAATGATGAAGGGTCACCATTTATATCACTATTATTATTATTATGATTATGAATACAATTATAATTATAATTATGAATATGATTATTATTATTATTATTATTGTTATTGTTATTGTTATTGTTACTAATATTATTATTGTTTTAATTATGAATAATGAAAGAAGGAACATATTACTTACTCTTTAAACGAAGCATTATTTTTAACTAAGATATAACCGATATATTTTATAGAATAAGAATAAAAAAATAACCTATAACGTTTGAAAAACTGATGGGACCCAAGAACTTGAGAATAAATATTATGAGACTGGAAACACATAGATACCCAAGGATCAAATTATAAAAATAATGCATTTCGCATCATGAAAATATTTTTAAAGGAGTAAAACTAGAGCATACACCTGGTATGCTAGAGGACATTCACGTTCAATCTCTGAGGAGAATCTTGGGAGTACAACCGGAACGGAAACCCAATGGCATCAGAGTCGCGCCTGGAGCCGGGTCAGACGATGCAATTCTGGTGTACTTTGACTAAATGACGGAATGTAACTATGATTGTGTAGAGCCAAGTCCCAAGATAATATAATGATGAGAACCTATGAGTTCATTCGTACCTTATGATGATTGAATAATGAATGGGGGACTTGGTGAGCTCCGATCGCTCTAGAATGGAAACATTGTGTCCAAGAGGCAACTTGAGCAGGACGAATACAAAAAAATGAGATAATGGTGATAGTGGATTGATTTATCGGGCCCGCATGCATCATGAGACTTAACTAAAGATAAATCATAATAAACCAAACTCATGCATTTCATGACAACATTCTTGATTGTTATAGTTGTAAATATGATTAATTGTATGATTTATGTGATATTATCTGTTGACTGGATATGTCCGCACCGGGAACCTTCAGGGTCTGGGGTTTATACTCACCCTTTCTGTTGATTAATGACAGAGGAGCTAGGGAACCAAGAACCGGAGTACGACGAACAACAATACGTTGAACCAACTAGGAGCACTCATTAAAAGAAGGATATATGTAGTTGAATATTTATGAATAATAAGACAATGGATGACTGTATAATTATTTAAGGGTGCCTGTGTGCCCCATTCTGTTAAGAGTACAATTACTTATAGTTTGTGAATGACTATGTGAATTATCTACTATTTACTTCCACTGATCTGCCATTATTTTATAAAAATAAAAAATAAAAAATATATTCACTTTTTCTGAAAACTTTTAACACTCTTAGTTAAATAGGATGATCCTATAGAAGGGTCTATCTTGTTTAACCGAGGGTGTTACATAACCAAACTACATAATTATACAAATGTAAGGGTGAGTGACTAGCTATATAAATTAATACAAATAATTACAACATCTAATCATGCATTAGGAAAAGTATAGTATGGTCCACAATGCCTACAACTATCTCCGAATCATACGATTAATTCTTCTATTCACATCATCGATAGAAATCACACTAATATAGTCATTCAAATAAAAATAACATCCATGCTATCATCAATTTAAATATATTAATCTCATCATCATCTAGTATAATATCAATTTCAACATCAATTTTCACAACAACACCACTGACTCTTAGTTCAATAAGATAACAATACGACTCTCTAGTATCCAGATACTAAAATGATTAACCGTTAGCTGGAGGTCCTACCTGACATCCCGTGAACCCTACCTGGTCCACCGAGCCCATTTGGCTCCCCACCCCACCACTGGGTCTTACCTGACCACTGGTAGCTCAACGAGGCCACAAGCAACCGTTGGAGTAAAAAATAAGGGGTAATCTATATTGGTCGGTCGTCCACACCACACAACATGCATATAAACATTTTTTAAATAATCATCAACTTATTTAAAATCAACATTTATCATTATCAGTTAAGTAATTCATCGTCTCTAGTCCCAACCATTAACGTCATCACCCTGGACCCTCACATTTGCCACTCAGACACTCAATTCATCAACAATCTCATTTAAATTCTGCTTTCATCATCATAGTTTGACAATTTTAATTCATCATTAATATAATTCATTCTCAAACATCAATGATCATAATCAACAAGCATATCAATATCATAAAACATTGTTATGAACATCATTCTCTCAATTATCAATATATACATATATACATATAAACAACTATCGCCACACGTCCATAAATCCAAGGCATATAAACATTATAAACATTATTATGAATATCATTCTCTTTAATCGCACTTACGTCATTAGTCATACATATACATTTAGGAAATACTCATTTAAACTATCCTACCTCTTCCCGCAATTGCCATAATGACTTTAATAATTATTTCCATTAATATATATGTCTGGTACACCCTCTTACCTCAACTCTACGCTTCTCAAGCTTTGAATCACCCATCGACTTCACCGATTTCACCAAATATCTAAAATTAAAACATTTACGAACCAACTTCACATTTTGGCCTTCGAAACTATAATTAATTATATTCAAACGTACATTTAAAGGTTTCAGAACTCACCTTTACCATCAGTTTCAAAGTTTACCTCATTGATCTGGCTTCCGGCCTTTGGTTCGAAACCTAGAAACATCAAAACCACCACCCGTTAGTTAATTCGGAACCCCCACGACACTTTTAACCTCCACTCAGTTCTAGCACACCATAAAATTGAAAAACCAAAACTGTTAAGGAATCCATCAGGGTCAGACAGCGGAAACACAAAGGATTCCCAAAAAGGATTGCAAAAACAAATGTCTTAAGGCATTATGCAAAATTAAAAAATTTTGATTCAGGGTTTACCTCTTGTAGATGCAAAGCGAGTTCCTCGATCGAAGCAATTGTAGCTTCGCCCTTAGGAGTCCACACGAGCATTCCCACTAGAAAATCAAAGTTTCAAATGCTAGTACGGAAATTCAAAAGTAATCTAATTTATGAGCAGCAGCCTATGAGCATCTCATGCTCTATATATAGACTTAGGTCTTAACCTGAGCTCTCTTAAACATTGGGCTCCTGACTCATTCTAAATGAGTTAGGCCCAATAGTTTTATTTTTAGTCCAACTTAAATAAAACTATCCTCTGGTGGGCTTACTCTATGTGTGTGACCTTATAAGTAAAATATTCAGTTATATTAATAATAAACTATTTTATTATTAATATAAAATAAGAGCGGCATTTAGCAATACATCATTATGTCTGAATATTATTTATCATCGACATGACCTATAAGTGATAATTATTTTATATATTTATTCCTTTTGTCACGATATCTAATTGGGCCCAAGGCATGGTCGTCGTCATCCTTGTATGACCCAATTCGTTTTACTTGATACTAGAGTAGACTTTACAGAATAAATATCTAATATTTATTCGTCCTAGCATGACCATGCATTTCGTTAGTCTCACTCCATCAAGTGGCCCATAGATGTCACTCCTATCACATAGGAGAGACAAATCCCATCTACATCACTCACATCCCTCTGCATAATTTGTCCATTGCCTAATCACAATCTTTATAATCATCTTATTACAGATAATGTTTGATTATATTAAAATAACAAACTCCTTATGTAGAAATCGTAGTGACTTCAGGTCGAAGGACTATATATCATTATCACATTGAGAACAATTTATGACGCTCATGTAACGATCCATGCAACGTTCTCATGGTGGGTCTGTCTAGTACAACATTACTCTTAATGTGTACCCGTGTAAAGACTTGATATCATATACCCATGATTTATGAGATCGAATCATCAGTATATTCAACCATTAATCTTAATCTATTTATATGTCCCCATGTAAATACTTGATTAGGGACATTTTAAGAATAATTCTCATATGATATTATTCCAAGATAAATAGTTTTAAAACAATCTTAAAATTGAAAATACTAATTTTATTGATAATAAAATTGATACATTAATAGTTCATAGTGTATACACCAATAAAAACTCCCCTCATGAACCCCATGCCTGACTAGAGAGAGAAAGATAGGAATCTACAAAATTGAAACCATTTATGGACTTACCTCGAAGCTACAATTCCAAAAACACAATCAATTTTAGATTTTGACAACAATTCCTCCTTCAATTGGAGCTTGCTTCACGTGATCATGAAACGGAGGAAGAAGAAATCGCATGCGTGCTAAGGTGAAAATGAAAGGAAACCTTCTTTAAGCCACTATGGGCAATTTAGGTAACTCACCTCCTTTTTCTTTTCTTTTTTTTTCTTTTCAATTTTTATTCTTTTTTTATTTCATTTTCCCTTTCTATTAAATTTCCTTTTATTTCTTTAACTAATTAGTTTTACTTTTACCCCTGATAATTAATAATTTACCCCATAATTTTTTAATTTGATTCTCGTTAATTCGCCAACAATTCATAATTTAATCATAGATAATGCAAATATTTAATTTGATTAACTGGAATATTATGTTGAGGTTTTATTCAAAGTATCTTTCTTATTTTTAAATCCATTTGAAAACCCTTATTTGTATTATAAAAGACTCATTGAGTAAAAGGTAAGTTGTAAAAGTTTATTGTAAATTGATCCTATTTACCGATAGTCAGAAACGTCGTTTCGTTGTATTTTTTATCACGAACTCCGTTTTCTTCAGCGTCGAACTAAAATTTCTTTGGAAAAATAGTTATTGAATCTCTTTAAAGTAATAAAGTCATAAAACTACCAATAACATATTTTTAAGAATTTTTTTCAAAAAGGCTAAAACTTTAATTGCGTTAATTTTGTCGAAAGCTAGTTTTTATTTGTATTTTCACCCAGAAACTCCAATTTATATGATTCAAAAGCCTAAATCAAATATCCTATATTTTTAATGTAAAATAAATTAAGAATTTAGTCCGAAATTCAAAATTCCCTTTTTACCATTTTTCTTTACATTTTTATTGCTAGAACGTTTTCGAACGTATTTAAAAACAAAGTTATCGATTCTCGCATTTCTTACTCTATTTCTTATCGAATCGAGCAACGACCATTTTCCCTTTTAATATCACTCATAATAATTAAAAAATATAGATTTATAGCCCAAACGCCTTTGCACCCTTATTTCTTTTAAAAACAACGCTTTCTTCATGTTTCCGCCTAATAACCCGCACCACTACTTAAAATTTTCTTCATTCAACCCATTACTCACAAAATTAACAACTAAATACTTGCATAAAGTCAATATTCCAGCAACAATCACACACAATTTATCAAGCCATAAATGAACATAAATAACCTAAATAATCATTAGAAAAATTCATAAAATTTTCAAGGCTTTTTCACACAATTTCTTCATGCATCAAATTATTTCTCTAGATATCATCCAAGGGTAGATTTTGGGCATTATTTCAAGCACTCAATTCATTCAAGATTTCATATTTTTAGCATACAAAAATCAATCCGTCAATATGCAATACCACACGTGACACAAAACCAAGAAAAATGAAATTTTTCTTCAAGATTTTCACATGCAAGGGCATAGATTAAATAAGCAATTTAATATAGCATTTCAACCATTCCAAGACTCCATTTTTAAGGCATGCAAGCTATCCAAGAGTGCATGCAAGACTTCATTTCATCCTAGTGCCAAAATTGAATTTTTTTTCTAAAATTTTCTTGTCAAAAACTCAAGCATTTCAAACTAAACTCCATTTTCAAGGCATGCAAGCTATCCAAGAGTGCATGCAAGACTTCATTTCATCCTAGTGTCAAAATTGAATTTTTTTTCTAAAATTTTCTTGTCAAAAACTCAAGCATTTCAAACCATTTTTCAGCTTTGATTTAGAGAGGAAAATTTTCAAATTTTGGCACTAAAGGAAAGGTAGAGACCTTAGGGTGATCTCTACCACCCATGCATGCAAAAACCCAATAGCAAAAAGGAAGAAACTCCCCCTATCTCTTATGCTTTGAACATCCAAGATGGAAAAGGAAAAAGGGGTCCTTGAGCTTTCTTTCCTTTGTCTCTTTGCTCCTAGAAAAATGCTTGATAGAGGTAAGAAGATCTGGAGTGGTGGCTAGGCGGTCAAGAGGTAAAGAGGTGATGGAGAAATTTTAAGATTTTAGAGAGGAAATGGTGGTAATGGATGTATAAGGGTTGCTAGACAATGTTTGGTGGTGGTTCTGCAATGAAAAGTGGTGGTGGTGGACTTATGGAAGGTGTAGCTGGATGGTGGAAGGTGGTGGAGAAATTGAGAGAAAATGAACTTGAAAGGAAAAGAAAGAATTTGGCAAATGGAATGGTGTTCACTCTCTCGGCCAAGGAAAAATAGACAAAGGAAATGGCTAGATTTTTCTACACATTGCACACTTGTAAGCTCATGGTTTAGGCAAGAGAATTAATGGAATTAAACCACTAATTCCAGACCTAGTGGTTGAATATAATGCTAGGTGTTTTAAGGTGGTTTAATTAAAGTAATGATGAAGTTTTTTTAGTGACAAATGCAAACATTAACACATGGCCATGCAAGTTCTTATGGTAACTTAGTATAATTAAGTGGTTAAGTAGAGTTTAAGGCTGTGAGTTCGTTCAGCCATAAAGGGTCCCTAGTTGTGATCCAAAAATGCTAAAAGTGTTTGGGTTTATATGCAAATGAATTCTAGAGTTAATTGAGCAAGACTTATCAAGGGTTTTTAATCGGTTTCTTTACAAAATTTATTTTAACATGTCGAATGTATTTTTAATTCTTTAATCCATCCTCTCATCATTTCCCACTTTCCACAGAGATATAAAAATTTTCCTAATTACCATAGAGTCTAAGGAGCAAGGAATAACGTTCCATGTAATCGGGTAACAAATTCATCGAACTAACAGAATTCAACACTATTGTTTTCCTACTACTGTAACCAATAAAATCATACTTTGAAAATTACTATCCTACTTAGAGATGTTACTTTTCTAGCAATTACTAAAAGCAGTTCATAAACACATGCATACATACTGACAAAGTCTAAAGTTATCCAAAATGTCAAGTAGAAGTAATGGTCTTAGGTTAGAACCTGTTACCAAAATTGAGGGGGTGTTACATGTAACGCCCCAGCCGCTTTTCAGGAATGAACGACTCGCCCCACAGACCAACACGAGACCTTTCCAATGTGCTTTTGTCCTCACTCACACATTTCCTGAGAACTTCCCAGGAGGTCACCCATCCCAGAATTACTCCAAGTTAAGCACGCTTAACTTTGGAGTCCTTATGTGATAGGCCACCAAAAAGGCTAATGCATTTGTTGGTATAGGTAGTACGAATTCATTCCTTTAAGCTATCCTCGACTGTATAGTCTCATACCTATACAGTCTTTGGATCCCTCTCATTCTGGTATGTATTCGGTTCGTTCATGTGTCCCTCCCACTGGAAGCCTGCCAGGAGCCGCTCCTTGTCCGTGCCTATGCACCGGCGATCACTCCCCGCCCTCAACAGTGCCCGGGATGTCACATTCCCCGCTGGAAGCCTGCCAGGAGCCGCTCCTTGTCCGTGCCCATGCACCGGCGATCACTCTCCGCCCTCAACAGCGCCGGGATGTCACATGCCCACCAGCTTCCGCCTGGTTCGTCCTCGAACCATACCGTACTAGGAGAGGCTAGGCTCTGATACCACTATAACGCCCCAGCCGCTTTTCAGGAATGAACGACTCGCCCCACAGACCAACACGAGACCTTTCCAATGTGCTTTTGTCCTCACTCACACATTTCCTGAGAACTTCCCAGGAGGTCACCCATCCCAGAATTACTCCGGGCTTAACTTTGGAGTCCTTATGTGATAGGCCACCGAAAAGGCTAATGCATTTGTTGGTATAGGTAGTACGAATTCATTCCTTTAAGCTATCCTCGACTGTATAGTCCCATACCTATACAGTCTTTGGATCCCTCTCATTCTGGTATGTATTCGGTTCGTTCATGTGTCCCTCCCACTGGAAGCCTGCCAGGAGCCGCTCCTTGTCCGTGCCTATGCACCGGCGATCACTCCCCGCCCTCAACAGTGCCCGGGATGTCACATTCCCCGCTGGAAGCCTGCCAGGAGCCGCTCCTTGTCCGTGCCCATGCACCGGCGATCACTCCCCGCCCTCAACAGCGCCGGGATGTCACATGCCCACCAGCTTCCGCCTGGTTCGTCCTTGAACCATACCGTACTAGGAGAGGCTAGGCTCTGATACCACTGTAACGCCCCAGCCGCTTTTCAGGAATAAACGACTCGCCCCACAGACCAACACGAGACCTTTCCAATGTGCTTTTGTCCTCACTCACACATTTCCTGAGAACTTCCCAGGAGGTCACCCATCCCAGAATTACTCCAAGTTAAGCACGCTTAACTTTGGAGTCCTTATGTGATAGGCCACCGAAAAGGCTAATGCATTTGTTGGTATAGGTAGTACGAATTCATTCCTTTAAGCTATCCTCGACTGTATAGTCCCATACCTATACAGTCTTTGGATCCCTCTCATTCTGGTATGTATTCGGTTCGTTCATGTGTCCCTCCCACTGGAAGCCTGCCAGGAGCCGCTCCTTGTCCGTGCCTATGCACCGGCGATCACTCCCCGCCCTCAACAGTGCCCGGGATGTCACATTCCCCGCTGAAAGCCTGCCAGGAGCCGCTCCTTGTCCGTGCCCATGCACCGGCGATCACTCCCCGCCCTCAACAGCGCCGGGATGTCACATTACACCTCACTAAAGGAAGGGATCGGCTCTTGAAAATTTTGTTTTGCGAAGCCCAAGATGTTGGGGGTGTGTGTTCGAGAACCGTCAAAGGGATTTCAAAGCTCTAAGGTAGTTTCGACATTTCTTACTTTTATATGAAGGTGGAGAGTGAGCATGTAGCAAGCATGACATAAAACCAAAACTGAGTAAGAATTTACTTATCTCTTACTCTTTATATTTTTACTTCTTAATGTTTATTAAGATTACTTTAAAGGAATTATTTTTGTTCTTATTTTTTAATATCTATGATTTAATACTTATTTAAATTTATGTAAAAAAATTATTTTTAATTAAGAATAAGAGTTTTCTGGAAAAGTCCTTTTAGTATTCAAAAATAATTATTTAAATTAAATTTTTAAGCTCACTTTAGTTAATTTTTTTATAAAAGAAATCATTTTATCAGATACAAAGTTTAGGATATTTTATTATTGAATAAAAGATTGAATTTTCGTTAGTATTAATAATTTGTTTAAATTCCTGATGTTACATCCCTTGGTCGACTAAAGACAATCCTTACACGTGATTGCCTCAGTTGATTAAGAGTATCACGTAAAAGTTGTAAAAATGATAAAAGTTTTTTTTTGAATGTAAGAAATGAAGTGTAAAACATAAACATGATGGATCATCATTTATTCATAATATCAGTTTATTACAGATTTAATATTGTTTTACATACTCAGAATGAAATCAGGGACACGCGGGATCCTAAAATGTAATAAAATACAACTCAACTATCTAATACAAAAAGACAACCTAATTGCTCTTATGACAATTAGCTTGGGACCTATTCTCACTACCTATCATTATGGCTCCTTTCCTTATCCACCAATTCATCTCTTGACATTGCTATCTTAACTAACAATCCTAGAGTTCACCGAAGAGGGAGCTTCGATAAACAAGGTGAAGGAAGTCAACAGACTAGTCCCACTTAACATGAGACAAGAAGCGTTACGTCAACGAGAAATTTCCTTTAACTTCTGCTTCATCCTCATCTACCTCGAAAACCTTTTTTGGATCTTCCTCATTATATGATTCTTTAGGTACAGCCTCTGGGATAACCTCAGACAATGGTGTGTACTTTAGTGAAGGAGATCATAGAGAAAATAGAATTGCTCTGGTGGGATCGGGCTCTGGAGTGAAGTTCTGACCACTACGATCCTGTTGATGCTTATCGCCCATAACTTGCTAGAAGAATGATAAACTATGAGGATGAGGTGACTCATCATACCTTTGCACCGTACTCTCAATCACTTCCACACCTTTACCAAAAGGAAGTGGCTCCATAATCTGAGTGTCCCACTCAAACGGAGGTTCTTCCAAAGTTGATGGTAGTCTTCCCACTATCAAACCGCCACGTGTAAATTGCCTCTTCAAACATCCACCAGTCATACTAAACCAAAAATGTAAAGGTGAGACGCTATCTCTACTTGTCTGACACACAATGGGAGGCCCGTCATCGCTGACATCTCCTCAAACAAGGTCATCACATACCACACAGGTTTCACAAAAGATCGGGGAAGTCTCCCCCATAACCAAACACCACATGATCCATATCATTATCATTAGCAAGTATATCTTATTCATTATAAAACTATACCCTAGTTACACTTAAATATTATAACGCCTCATATGATCTTGCTCTACTATCATATATCATAGATGACACAGTCATATTATGTCACATTTATTGCATGAATCATTGATATAGCAATAACATAGTTTATACTAGTTACTAAGTCCACAATCATACTTACCAGACATGCCATCATATACAATACCACCTACAGATTATTATTACATTCAATATCATTATTCATCACACAAGCCAACGCAGTGCATAAACATCTTAAGGTTCACAATCCACAAGTATAAATTATACTAACATACTCATGTTCGTACATAAGCACCACTACACACACACCACAAGCCCCAGTCATAAGCACAACCACAACAGATTGTCATTCATCACACAAAATACCACACATCTCAATGTCACAAGTCATTAATCCACACAGATCATCATATATCAATGTGGTTAGTCAATCAAGATGCTATGCATGTGTTAAGTCCATTATGTATCTTTCTTTCATTTAAGTATCATGATGCACATGAAGCCCATCAACTCATCATCATCTCATCTTTTCACCAGTATGTTTACTAGGAGGAATAGTTATCATGGTATACCAGTGCGGCCGGAGTCCTTTTAAGTTCCCACAACCAAAAAGGGGTAAAGGGCCACTAACCCATACAAATCATGGATCCAAACCTCACGCCTCAAGCATGATCACGCACAGGGTCAAAACTTATGCTACACAGCCATAGAAACGCTCATCCACGTCAAAGTACACCAGGCTTACCATGGACTCTCCAACATCGGGTACTACACTGAGCCATTAGATGCTCGACCCGGAGTACTCCCAAGGTCTCTCCACAGAACCTGAATGCGTATGTTCTCTAGTGTACCTATGATTGTAATGCAACTAGTCACGATACAATCAGAATCTCACAATTTCTTATCAATGCAATGATGCATGAATGCTCACTATCTTTTACTTTTTATCATTATCTCATAGTCACTGGGTAAGGTCCTAACACCAATGGTCTATTGTCCTCAAAAGCATAACCCAAAACTTATCATATTTTTTAAACCTGATCATCAAGATTCATTCTTCAAAACTTACACCAAAATCTTGTCCTCACAAGAAACCTTGTTACTTCAAAATAGAATCACAAAATCATTTATTAATAATTACTCTTAAAATACTTGAAAATAATTCATAACTAAATTATAATATGATTTCTTTGGAAATTTCTCAAGTACCTCTGAACACCTTTAATATGAAAATGTTATTTCTAAAAATACATGTTTCAAGGGATAATTTCTAAATCTTTCAAAAAAATCTTTTTAGTCGGGTTTTGTCGAAAACTTGTATTTTACACCATTTTCACTAAAAGGTCCCACACTTATAAAATAGGGAAATAATCACATGTTCTCCAGAATTTGAAGATGTTATAAATCCACCCATCCGCCATTTCTTTTCATTCTCTAATATCATAATCCGCGATTAAGGACAATGACTATTACGTGCCCAATACCATTCATTTCTACACTCATGGGTGTCATCAAGCACATCATCACAATTCAACTCTTTCATAATTCACAGTCTTAATCATCATCCCAATCATACCCTTTTTCAATTCTTTTCATGGACCCTACCAGGACTTCCAATTCTCTCACAATTCATTTCTTCACACTAAAGCTCATGCTTTATAGATTAATCTCATCATAACATCAAGCACTTCATATACACACAACGCATGCATCAAGTTCATTAAGATTTCACCACAATCATCAAATAATAAAAACAAATTCTCTTTTAAATCAACATTCAAATTTCATCATCATTTTTCATTTTTCTCAATCAAAGTAACTCTTTCAACATGGCAGCATTTTATATAATTAATATCATGCTAATCACACCATCAAAACTTAAGCATTATAATTTCGAACACTCACCCAAGATCACATAAATTAAACAATCATTCACGCAACACCTTAACACTTCATAATAGTACCAATTCTTTCTCATTTCCACATGACCAAACAACAAGCATTCATAAAATGTTTACATGCTACAACATTACTTTCTACACCAATTCATGCATAAAACTCATATGATTAAGGAGTTACCATGAAACACTTTATCACCTAAATTATCACACTATAGTTTAGTTTATTCTTAAATTCGAGCATGTAATTATCCTTAATTTCTCATTCACAAACATCACTATTTAACACTAACTCAAACATGCAATTTCATAAGGCTAAGAAATGTTCATTTAGATACTTAATCATCATGAAATTCTCACTAAACCTATTTAGCTCTAAAAGTTCAGAATGTACATATTTAAAGTTATCATGTAGAACATCAAAATTTTTAATATAACTTTTGCATCAAAATTTTCCATTCTAAGGAAACAACACTTACGCCTTTTATTACTCAAATTTCATAAAAATTTACACTTTCCTTAAAAATTTTAGAATATATAAATTTTAAGTTTTTCTTCTAAACATTGAAATTTGAAATATAACTCATGTACTATAATTTTCCTTAGACCCCAAAACCAAAAATTCTCATGAACTTCATTTAAAATGCTAATACCACTCTTTGTACCATCACCTTAAATACCTATTTTGCTTTTCAAACAACAAAAATCGGCATACATAAACTTAACACTTTCACGGCCTTAACCAAAGCCATTTTTTAAATGTTTAAAACTTTCCTTTTCAAGTTCCTTAAATTTACCCTAGCCCAAAACAACATCAACCTACTAAAGTCCTTTTACACCACCACTTTTAACACTTATTTTCCTTATTCTTAAAGTTTCCCAACAACAAGGCCGTCATGCACACACTTAGGGTCTCTCGGCCATAACTAAAAATAATCACAAAAATTTTTTAAGCATTAAAATACCATGGAACCTTCATGACCAAAGTTATAGAGCAAGAAGAATCATCACTTATGCCTATATGGTATCCAGGGCCAACTTTAAACTTTTACATGACATTGTCTTAAATTTTTGTAACATTAAGGTACCACTTATACATGCATCATTCATCTAATTAAGTACTTACTGACATTTTTAAACCACAAAATCATCACTGAAATCATCAAGAGGCTTACGGTCATAGCAAAACAATATGCAACAAATTTTCTAAATACTAAGGACATCATAGAATCAATTAAACATGAAATTTCAAGCAATACAATCATCACCAAGACATCTTGAAACTTCTTCCACCATAAAACAATATGGAATAAATTTTATAAATACTCAAACACATCATAAAGCTTATCAATATGCATGCACTTGAAATTTTCATAATCAACATCAAGGGCCATAAACATCATCATCATCAAACTATCATACATCATGATCAAGGGTTTAAACTTCACAAAACTAACATGAAAATTCTCAATACATTATTTATCATCATCAACATCACATACACATATTTGGATCAAGATTTAGTGGGTTAGAGTCTCCCTTTACCTAAGGGTTTGCTCTCAAGTTAGAGGAGGTATGGTGGTGACTTTGCTTTGCTCCTAAGCTTCTCAAATGGTGTCTCCAAGTTTGAAAATGAGGTGTGGTGGTGCTGACTTGATGAAAGACCCCTTCTTTCACCTTGGTGATGTCTCGGCCAATCAAGAGGGGAAAGCTTCAAAAATTACTAATGGTGCTGAGAAGTGAAAGATGACAACATACAAGGTGGTTTTATGAGAGAGAAACATGAAATAAAGGCATGCACAAAGAAGGGGATGCTCTTGGCCTCAAGGGAAAAGAGAAAGAGAGAAAAATAGTTTATAAGGGTTTTGGGCACCAAGAGAAAGAAGAGCTGAAGAGAAAAAAAGTTAAGGAGGGTGGTGAGCATAGAGGAGAGAAGAGGATGAAGTTGGCGTGGGTGGTGGTGGTGGTGATACTACCGAGAGAGAAGAGAGGTTTTTAGTCTTTTGTTGTCTTGGTGAGCAAGAGAGAAAACAAAGAGAATAATTAGAATGGGATAAGCAAAATGAGAGGGAGAAACATACACACACATATAAAGGGTAAAGTGAGGGGCCGAGTGAAGGAAAAAGGGGTGCATAAGAATTTAATTTGGCCAAGTCTTAAATTTAGGAACAAAATAAACTTGGAACAAAACATGCAACCAATAAGGACAAACATAAGTGCATAGGGAATTAGGATGTAAAAAGCATGACATAAAGGGTTTTAGAAGATGAAAAATAGGGAATTTTTAGAAGATTTGGTTCAGACTTGGCATTGAAAGGCACAAGGAGTTAATATTTAATTACAAATCTGGAAGAATGGCAAGGGAAAATTACAAAATTAATAATTAATTCTAGGGTAAGAATTTACAAAAATGGCATACATTAAAGTTTTAGGTCTTTTCTCCCTCTTTAAAATGAGTTAGAGCATAAATTTTTTCAATATCGAGAGAGAGAGATAAGCCACAAACACTAAAGGTTGTTCAGGGCTAAATGAATTTGCAAAGCAATGGCTTAAAAATTAAACTGGGCAAAATTGGCAAGGAATTAGATTTTGAGGTCTTCATCAAAGTTGTATATAATTTAGTTACGAAATTACAAAAAAAGAATCATTCGATTCCGGTCAAGGACGAAAAAATGATGACTAAAATACTAACAGGTGCACAAACAAATCAAGGAAATAACAAGGCACAAACTTATTTTATAAACTAGGGAAAATGCATAAGGAGCTGGGTTTTGGGCTCAACATAAACATTGTAGAGGGTTTTAATATAAAAATTTAGAAACAAGAATTAGGGTTTTTCAATGCTGGGAGAAGAAATTACGTCGAAAACAGTCCAACAGGTACAAAGATACAATATTCAAACAAGGTCCAAAGGTAAAATATAAGGGTCGGGGCTCAAACTGACTCTCAAAAAAATTAAAAAATATACGTCGAGGATACATTTGATTTAATACAAGAGGTTCAGAGTACTTATCTCACCTCAAGTCTCTGGCACCTTCTGTCACTCATTCCAGTTCTCGGTTCAGCTTCCGACATGATTCCCCCTACACACGTCCTTTGAGAGATTTATTAAAATCTTTATTATTTTTACAATTATCAGCTCATCACATTAATTCACCATTCATCTCACATCACCATCACTATCTCTATTTTCTTTTTCCCTTTAATTAATTATCTAATTATTTACAATTTGATCATTTACCATCACACTTTATTCTAGTTAATTTATTTAATCATCAATTATATTAATACTGTATAAATTACCATTATTATGAATTCACCAAGCTACTATGCCTAATCTCACAACCAGGCCTTACTACCCTCAAACATATTTTACACATTATAATTACATTGGTCGAAGCCTACAAAATCACCAATATCTATCATCACACTCACTGGCCTCAGTCATAAACACAAACAAAAACAAATAACCTCATATAACACCATTACATAATAAATTACCCTACAGGACTTTCTAGGAAAGGCCAGGATGTTACACCTGAAACTATGAAAATTAGGTTTTAAGATGTTTTAAAATATTATTAAACTTTTTATACACTAATTTTCAAGTATCTTGGTCAATGATTTAAAGCAATTCATGAATTAAGGTCAAATTAAAATAAGTTGATTCTGAGTTTTCCAACATACTTATTAAAGAAGGATTTGAGGTATTTAAGACTTTGAAACTCAATATTAATGAGATTTGATTTGTGAATGATAAAGATGTTGTACTAAAATTTTGCTGCATTGACAGAAAATATTTGATATTTTGGAGATGTACAGTTTATCGTGGTGGCTATGTCGTGATTCATAGGCCTCGTAGATATTATTGTTAATTGAGTTTCTAAAAGTCTTAACCAACTTAATAAGCGAGTAGTTCATGCATCATGAAACTCAAAAGAGAAAATATGTGATATTGCCTGAGGACGGATTATAGAAACCAAGGATACATTAGAGGAGGATCAATTGAGAACCTTGGGATGAAAGTGTGTGAAAGGGTGTTTTAGGTGACCAGGAGTAGTTTCCTAGTGTTGGGTACTTTCACAATAAACTCTTTCACTCTAACTAGTCTCTAAGTGTTCCCATACCAATTGAGCTATTCATATGTCATGGGGCATTTATATTGCTATTATCCGTATTTATGGAAGTGTAAACTCCTGGTTAGTCCAGTACAAAATAAGACTTTAAAGGGCCTACATGCATAGAAAGAAATAATTGTGGCATTGGAAGGATTGCATGACATTCATGTGATTATGACTATCCATGTGTGTAATTATGAGTGATAATATTATTATAATATTTGTGAAAACCCTTATGCTTATGTCTTATCTGTGAAGTATTATATTCCATTTCTCACCCCTTCTTGTTTGATTGCTATGTCCAAATATATCCTATAATTATATGCAATAGAGAGACCATAACTATCAGATAAAGGCAAAAGTATGTAGCCATGAAAGATTAAAGAAGTCTCATTCTTGATCAGATAGTTGAAGGGATGTGATGAGAATACGACTCATAGTCATATAATTCAAAGATGAGGAAGCGAATAGTCATGGTAGCAATAGAGGTAGAATGTTAAAGTTAAACTTAGTTTTAAATTTATCTTATTGCAGTATCATATAATTGAAATAAGGTAAAGATTAAACTTTTGTATGTTTTATTATTTGGACATGATACTGCAACTTCTAATCATTTAACTTGAGATTTATGAAAATTGATTTTTTCGTTATATAGAAAAACAAATTTTTCACTTTTATAGTTTTTTGAAACCTAGTTATGTACGCGTGCTTGTGTATACAAGATAAGGAGTTCAAAGGAATCAACAAGAATAAAAATATTTTTAAAAAAAAACATACAAGGATATCTATCTCGTATATACAAGGGGTGTTACAGTTAAGCAGAATGTGTAAGTTATATATTATAAGCCCTTAACACATATTGATTCCTAATGAAACAAAAAAATCCTAATTTTTGGGATATATTACACAAAGTCACAATCACTTCCTCTTCTCCTTTTAAATATTATTTTCACCTTATTAATTTCTTATTCATTCATATTATTTATCTATCATTAATTATCCTATATATATATGCCAAAATTAATTATAATATCTTTATATTATTCATCTTTTAATTACTTAAATGAATTACTATTAAATATTTTAATTCTCTAAAATTAACTGTTATTCTATTTCTTAATAAGTTAAAATTTGTTATGTGATTCTTATGGTTCGACAAGCATTTACACATCACTCATCAACAATGTCATATTAGTGAAATTCGAACTCCTATTTTCACACACACATATATAAAAGTTCACTCTTTAACCAACTAGACAAACTTTTGTTGGCAAACATATCTTTCTGTATCATATTATTTTTTCAAAGTAACATATATTTTTTAAGAAAATTGTTTACATGTCATATTTTTATCAAATAATTTTTATTAAAAGAATTAAAATATAACATTAATAAATATTAAAGTAAGCTATATAAAAAATAATTAACTCATTTTACCAACGAGTAAGTAGTTCAAGTGGTGCATGCTTAATTCTGTATAAGCATGATCTCAGGTTTGAACCTTGAGGATAGAAAAAAAAAATCTCATGGGAGAGTTAGCTTTATTATGATGTGGATATTCTCGATTTGAACAAGATTACTTTCGATGAAAAATACATATAGTTAAACCTAAAAAATTACCTCACTTTATTGGTATTTCAAAATCACATTTTGAAACAAATTAAAATTCTTAGATAACAAATTGTTATGACATGGAGTAAATATAAAACAAAATTTATGTTGAAATAAGGAAAAAGATGAATATCTATTTCCTAATGTTTAGGTAATGTGAATAAGTAATTAAAATTTAAAATTTAAACATTCATTTCTAATATTTAAAAATAGTACCTAAACCACTACTCTACAACATATATATTAGGACTAAAACATCTTAATATTTCCAATGTTTAAAAATGATACAAAACAAACCATATCTTACGTAAAGCGCTGCTCAATAACATATATATTAGCACTAAGATATCCTAATATTTGATGAATCACTTAATTTATCGATGTCTTCATTATAAAAATAATACAATCGTTAAATGTTTTAGATTTGTTAAATTTTATAGGTAGATGAATTTTATTACGTTTTATTAATAAAAATTTAATTATAAGTTACTTTCAATATAAAAAAAAGTTTAATATGATATATATGTAGTAACATATCCGCCTAAATTTCTAGAATTTACCTCGGGGTCTAATAAAATCAAAGAAAATTTTTCACAATTAGAATGCCCCTCATGAATAAACCCTAAGAACCTAAGCGGTACGTGGCCTAAAATAGCTCAAAACCCCATATTTACTCTCTAGTAATTGATTACAGAAACCCTGTAATCGATTACAGGTAATCATTATGTAATCGGTTACCGGCAGGCAGAATTGCAAAATTGTGTAGATTTTGGCCTCTGGGCTAACTTCCGTAGCCCCTAACTTGCCCATTTGATCTCCGAATGCTACGAAACTTTATGGGCACTATCTATGACTCATTTCAGACTTGTTACCACAATCTATGCTAAAATATTCCTCCATATCACGAAGTTATGTGGAAAAATGTATTTTAGTCACTTTCTCTCAATTCTAATACCAAAATCTATTAAATCTCATTCAATTGACAATCTTTGTTCACACACAAATTTCAAATATGCCTATGGATCTATTGACACATTTCAGAGATTTTGGATCCTACTCGAACTCAAAACCGCTCTTCTAGTTGGCTTAATTAGCCATTTCTCTTCAAACATCTATATATATATCAATTACTCTAATTCATAAGCATTTATCGATCAACACAATAACAACAACACCATCAATCGTATCCTGCCTATGGAAATCAATTTCATCACACTAAGATCATTGCCACATAGGGTAGGCACACTTTGGTTGCAACCACCTCATCTTATCCTAACTTCCATAAAACTCACATGGCATGATATCAATCTTATCATCTACTTGGCTCAGTGTTATTCATGACAGAACATATACAAACGTAACAACACTTGTCCATGTTTGCACAATTCAACAATACATTGGTTCAGTGCCATCCGAAACAATATATACACACATAAGGCAACACATGCCTATATCAATTATCATCTACTATTACCTATAACGCTATCGATTAACTAGGACAGTTTCCTTCATCAGAGTGTCCCAGTTAGCTAAGGAGTTACTTTTTGAGTTTACTAAACTTAGAACAAAATCATCATATTTCTTTTAGAACTTACTAAAACATATTCGATAAGATAAACATTCATGAAATAAGATAATGTCATCGCATGGTTCCTAATAGTGCGTATATACTTTGAATGAAAAAGGGGCGTGCGGGCTCCCAAAATACAACTTATGACCACATACTACTTCTAATTACTTAGACTACTAAGTTGTGAGCTACTCATCACTAGCGGGTGCTGGTGTATTTTAAGAGAATCAAGTTTGTATAATACACTCAAAGGAACGTGCCAAGTTTTAAACACGGTAGTTGTACTTATAAAAGATATCGTTCCCACTAAGGATCATCAGCAATTGAAGCTTAAAATATTACGGCGGATTAAAATGATTGTTTTCATGGTTTTTGAGTTCAAAATATAAACTGCAATGTATGAACGAGTATGCAATGAAATAAAAGGAGTTTGTCAAATTGTAAAAACTGGGATTAGGATTCACCGATCTTACCTTCCGATGCACAATGTATATTCATGAAAACGGGGTTTGAACTATAATACTTTACGTCACAATTAATGTCATTCATATCAATTCCTTGACTACGAAATTCATAACAACAGATTTGATAACGTCAATCCCTTGATCGTTTCAAATCCATTCCAGCATTACGACTGATTGTATGGACGTTCAATGCGTTAAATACCATCCCTGGTTATTTACTCACATTGAGCATTTCATTCAGATCTGTTTTCGAAAGTTACTTTCCAACAACAAACGTAAACTTAAATCAAGAAACTAGTGATCAAGTAGATTCAGGCAGTGAACATAAAACGAAATACCAAGAATCATAGAACAAATTTACCCGATTCATGAATATATCATTTATGATCTTCAAGTAAGAAAGGCTACATCCAATCCCAAGGAGAGGTTTAGCCACTCATGGTGGTCATTACAACTTAGAAAAGATGAAGAAAAGAAAGAGTACAAAGTGTTTCTAACTATCCAGCCTAGCTAGCCCAGCCGCCCCTGTATTCCATGCAGTAAGCTTATATAAAAGAATACTCGCTCAAGCGAGTTTATATTTCGCTCAGGCGAGGAGCATTCTTCAGCACGAAGGAAATCCACGTCCTGCTTCATTATGGGCTTGGTTCGCTCAAGCGATTAAGATTCGCTTAAGCGAATCTTCATATCTAATACTTTATTCCTTTTCGCTTGAGCTGTTTCTTCATCCACTTCAGCGAACCCTTTAAATTTAGGTTCTGGACAAATTTCGCTTGAGCGAAATAATGTCGCTCAAGCGACCTCTACATTGCTGCATTCTAGAAGAAGTTTGCTGGCTTTTCTAATCAAACGCTTGAGCGAGGCTAATGTTATTCCATTCTGTACCAATCTCGCTCAAGCGGACTCTGTTTCGCTCGGGCGAATACTTCATTATTCAATACTGGCTTGATTTCGCCTGGGCGAATCACTCCTCGCTCAAGCGAGTCTTGACCTGATACTGTTATTTGTTAAATTCATTGCTCGCCCAAGCGAGCTCTTTAATTTTTCCTCAGCGACCATTCTTCGCTCAAGCGATATACCTTCCGCTTGAGCGAATTTCACTTTGTTTGCTCAACACTTGGTGGATTTTCTTCATTTCTTTTCTTTTCTTCTTTCTTCTTTGAACTTTCCTGAGATTGCAACAAAATTAGCCAATCAACCTGTACAATGTTCATATCACTATGTATTTTCTATTTAGCTTACAAAATTGACAAACATTGCACATTATATCCAATTTATGCTTCATTAACCATGCAAAATATAGGTAAATTGGACATCTATCAGCGGGGGAGGATGAGAGATGTGAATCTTACTCATCGGTAGACCCCGGGCCTCTTTGCCTCCGGCTGTAGTAGATGTAACATCCCATTTTCTACTCAAATAGAAAATAGATATTAATATCTCTTTAATGAGAAACACTTACTATTAGTTAGTTTATTATTAACTAATTAATATTTTTATGAAATTTTGGTACTTATATTTAATTATTTTGTTAAAATAATAATAATAATATATATTTTTTGAATGAGGATTTTAAAATGACTTAATTAGTATTCACTGATTAAGAAAATTATATTAAGAATTTTAAATATCTTTATTATTCACAACTTCTATTTTATGTTTTTATATTTATGTTTTTACATATTTATGATTTAACTCTTATTAGAATTTCAAAATAAAAATTTGAAGGAATTAGATTATGATTTTTTAGAACTTTTTTATCTATCTATTATTTATGATTTTTTGGAATTTTTTTGAAAATTTGAAAATATTTCTAAAAAATATATTTTAAATAATTTTATATTTATATAAAGTTACTTAAAATTAAAAATTTTTACAAGAAAGTGAAGTTAAATTATAAGAAAATTTTCTAAAATCTATTCCAAGTAGACTTATCTGAAAATGATTGGTTTGAGTAAACTCTTAATTTTTACCAATCATAAGGAAACTAGAGAGGTACCAACAAATTTTTATAAACAGAAAATTTTAGATTTTTAAAATTTAAACTTTATATAACTTATTATAAAATTAGTGAGGTCTAATATAATATCGTTAAATTTTGAAAAGGACTGATTTTGAATAAAAGTATACCGAGTGCATGGTTACTATTTGACTTAATAATTCAGCCGACTTTTACTATGAAAAATATTATGCATAACGAAAATTTCAAATGATGCACAGTAACAAGGATCAAAATTTTCAAAATTGCACAGTACTTATATAATAAAATAATGGAATGTATAGTAACAATTTATGCCTATAAATACGCGTAACAATTTATGCCTATAAACACGCGTAGGAAACCGAAGGAAACTCACAGTTTCATAATAAATTTTCTTAATATAGTAGTGTTAGAGAGATAGTTAGGAAGTAAGAGAGAGAAATAATTTTTATGGAAAATTTTTTTTGCCAAAATTAAAAGGTAAGAATAACTCTCTTTTATACTTTTTAGGTTTATTTTTATATCGTTTTAAAAAATCTATTATTATACTGGATATAATATTATTTTAATTTACTATTCTGAATAGTAAGTTATTATGTCAATAGTAAATCACTATTATGAATGGTAAATTACAATTCAAATAGTAAATTACTATTTAAATAGTAAATTACTATTTAAATAGTAAATTACTATTTACTGTTACTATTCATGAATTACTATTTATTGTTACTATTTCTAATTTATTATTTATCTTTACTATTCATGATTTACTATTTACTGTTACTATTCATCTTTACTATTCATAATTTACTATTTACTGTTACTATTCACGATTTACTATTTACCTTTACTATTCATAATTTACTATTTACTGTTACTATTTACAGTAACTATTTAAAATTTACTACTTAGTATTACTATACATAATTACTATTTATCATTTCTATTTTAAATAATAATCTTAATTTTTATTTTATGCCTATACTAAAATAAATTGGTATTAATATTTTTAGAACTCAGAGGCGTAGAACGAACTCACTTTTGGTAGCAAATTAAGGTAAGGGAGAGTGAGATAAGAATATAATATGAAAAGACATAAGAATAATGAGAGGAGTCCCCTACTCCTTTTAAACTTAATAATATTATTAATTTAAAATAATAACTTTTTAACCTAAAAATAATAATAAATTTTAAATTAAGTATAACTTATTCTGAAATACCTATGTAAGGACTTGGACTATTATAACCTATACAAGGATTGGACTATCATGGACTTACATAGACCTATGCGAGGAATGGACTATAAGGACTTGAAATTAAGTTTATTAATTTAAATAACTATTAAACTTTAAATTATGATATTTATGTATGATATTTAATTTATTTGATTTGATTATGATTGATAATATTTATTTGTGATTGATGATATTTAATTATGATCGACAATATTTGATTGTGAGTGATGATATTTAATTGTGATTGGCAATATTTGGTTGTGATTGATGAGTGATTGATGAATCTTGTAATGTGGAGTTTGAGCATATAACAAATATGATGGAAAGTTAAAACTCAATAAAAATATTCTTACCTTACACTTTAAGTATTTATTCTAAGAAAAAATATTTTATAATTACTTTAGTCTTTTATTTCTTCTAAAAAAATTATTTTTCATCAACCTTACTTTTAATATTTAGGATAAAATCTAGTATTCATTTTAGAAAGAAACTATTTTATGAAAATTAATTTATAAAAAGGTTGAGATAGTTAATTCTTGAATGAAAGAAATTAAATATTTTTGGTTAATGATTTTAAGAATTATTTTCTTTTAGTAAATTAAAAATTTAAAGTAAATCATTTTGATTTCCCCAACATAATAACTAAAGGATATTCTGATATAATCGAGATTTCTAAACTCGATCTTGTTAAGATTCAATTTGAGAATGATTATGTAATATGTAAAGTTTTCTATGAGAAAATTTTGAGATATTTAACATTTGGAAACTTAATTTTTGGTGAGATGTGAATTCAAAAGTTGTACTAAATTTATTTCTGTATGACAGAAATTCAAAGAAGAAATTATGAAAATGTACAGTTTATTGGGATGATGTTGTAAACCTTTATGGTATTTATTAATTGAGTTTTTAAAAGTCTTAACCAACTAAATATACCAGTAGTTCATGCATCATGAATCATTAAAGAGAAATGAGATGTGATGTTGTCTGGTGACAGATTATAGAAATCGAGGATACATTAGAGGAGGTTCAAATACGAACCTTGGGATAAAAAGGTGTGAAAGGGTGCTTCAGGTGGGTTCGGTCCCTAGTGTCAGGTACTTTCACAATAAAAACCTTCTTAGTCTAACTAGTCTCTAAATGTTTCCATGTCAGTTGAGTTGTTCATATGCCACAAAGGTATTTATTCTAGAATTATGGAACAGTGTAAACTCTTGATTGGCCCAGTGTGAATTAAAACTTTAAGGGCTCTCATGCATAAATTGAATGAAATAGTAGCATTAAAATTATTGCATGACACTCATGTGATTATGACAATCTATGTGTGTGGTTGTGAGTAAAAGTATAATTACTATGTTTGTGAAAACTCTACATTGATTGTGTATGTGAATATGACTGATATTATTATATTAGTTTGCGAAAACCCTTATGCTTATGTCTTATCTGTAAAGTATTATATTCTATTTCTCACTTCTTGTTTGAATTTGTGTTTAAAATATATGCTATGTTGATATATATCTAGCAAGCCAAAATGAAAGGATGTAATTACAAAACGGTAAAGTGGTCTCATCCTTAATCGGATAGGTGAAGAGACATAGCAAGAGTAGGATTCCAAAACCCTATGGTTCGAGGACTAGGAAATGATTGGTCACAGTCGTAGTAGAGGTATAATTTGTAACACCCCCGGTTCTCCAGACCTGAATCCCGATGTAATCAAAATAAATAATTAATAAAAATGCAAGTAAATTTTTCACGTTTAAAAATATTTCAGAACTCCTCAATGATTACATCAAGACCCGAACCACAGAAAACTGAAGAGTGAGATTTGATAATTTATAATTGGATCGTAAAATGAATCGCCCATAATTGTATACAAAATAATAGAGTTTACAGCGAAAGAAAAATATGTATACAGGGCACACGCCTAGTCCCATATATGAAGATATGAGAAAAGGCTCGGCAAGGCATGCAATTACATAACACCGACCTATTAGGCCACGATTATTTTCACACATAAATCATAATCCTGCATTGCCTAAAATATATTTATATATATACACCTATATGGTCATGCAACATCCATCTCCAATATCCATATTCCATAATTGACCATATTCAATTCAACCTCAAAGTCATATATAATCAACACCTATACATTCCCAAATGGGCTACATGACCAACACATTTTATTCATCAAATGGGTATAAACTCCAATGCCCAAAATATCAATACATCATCCATTTATATTATCATTTACAATGCATCCACTGATATCATTGATTGTTAACACTATCATGTACACTTTATTCACAATACAATAAATTACTATCGCTACCGGCCAAGACATCCCATTACCACTATTTACCTTCTCAAAAGCTCTACTTTAAAATATCCTTATCCTATGATATTCCTGCATCAATGCTAAAAATGGACAACATGGGAGAGTAAGTTATACATTTCAAATGACGAATATGAATACAATTGAGATTATATGCATATGCATATCAACATCATGTATGCTTTGCTAAAATCATCAACAATCATCATAATCTATTCATTTCAGCAATATACATATAATGTATTCCTCCATCAATTCATAGCAAAGCAATCACATATACACATCATTTCTCAATACCACAATGGGCCAACATCATTGTCATCAACATAGACAAACAAGCCCTTCATCACATTAGGCCATCACACACAACATCATCATATTCAATATCTTTTCATTGTATTCATATTTTTCATATTGTCTTTTAGGTATTCATTTACCTATCTCATCATCATCATATCTCAATCTCAATCATCATCAATCATCATCACCTTTTGGTATATCTCCATGCTATATGCAAATGCTCTTAGGCTAATGCATATGCACAATGGAATAAACATCAACAATTGCGGATCTAACTGTGGGAATAAACACCAAATTGTGGGTCAAGCATAGGTGTGCTACTATATCCCTACTGTAGTAGTATAATGTGTACACATATCTCATAATGCATGCATAATCACCAATTTTACTGGTACCAAACTGCATCGCCCATATGTAGCACTAGTCACCCCGTGACTTGCGGATCGACAACACGGCCTCACTTGCCAAAAGTGCTACGGGCCCCTCCCGAGCACACATTGAGAGCACCGTGCCCCGTCAGACACTGAGGTAACTTACTCATCACAGAGCCGCTCGCCTACTAGGCCCGCCACATAGGGTGCCTCGTCACCAAACTATGGACATCTTCGTGATTCCCAGAATCACTAAGGAACAACAACAATTTACCCGTGCACTGGGTCACCCTCCCACTAGGCCCGCCTAGTGGAACCCCTAACATTCCACATAGACAGCGTATGATATGCCATGGATGCAAATGCCAATCAATGTATTCTCACACTATGCATCTTATTATACCACTCATCAATCATCATCATCATCAACACCAACACCACCATTCAATCTTTAGTGGATTTTATCATTGTTGGTTTTAGCCATTGTTTCATGTTTTAAGTGTGGCATTTCATTTCAACATATTATGTATATCATACATGCAAGTCAATACTTGAAACATTCACAATGGCATCACAAACATCAACAACATTCATCAATATCACCACATAATCTCTTAGTGGATTTTTATCTCATTGATCATTACCATTGTTCATACATTAGTGTGGCATCACAACAATTCATCAATATATGACTTTAAACCACACATACAAGATCGCACTTGTATCGAACACAACGATATTTAATAATTCATCAATAATAACAATCATCTTTTTATCCAAGGAAATGATCAACAACATCATCTGTCATCATTCATTATTGATATCATTTCTGATTCATCAATTTATAATAAATACATTGTCATACTATAACATCCCAAATTTTAAAATAGAGAATAAATTAAGGAAATAAATATTGGATAATTTAATTTGAACTAATTAATGTCCCGAAATATTAGAAATAATTTAATATGGATTTTCAGAGACTGTTAATGAATTATTGAGACTGGATAAGCAGGAAACTAACCCGGATAAAATATAGGTGTCGGACCAAGTATCTCTGATTGAGATGCCGTTGGTCAGGGCTGTAGATAATATTATTGGGAATCCAAATATGTATTCGGAATAATTTTTAGAATAAGTATTGAGCCCGAACAAAGAGCCTGCTTGTTATAAAATGGAAAGATTTAAGTGATGGGTTTAAAATTAAAAACAACTCACCTCTTTCACTCTGAATTCCCATGACTCTCCCTCCTCTTCAGCAAACTTACTTCTTCTCCTTCCTATCACTTCTCCATTCACATTTTTCTTCTAAAGACCCTAATCAAGGAGTGATCCCTATTTCCCTCTCTCATTTTTGTTTTCTTGGAGTCAGAAGAAGAAGCTTGGAGTTTGAACTCCTTTTCTTTCCCTCTCCCATTTCGTGATCTTCATCTCCCATTCTTGGAACTCCTCCATTTCTTTATTTGAGGTAAGGTTCTAGCTATTTTTCAAGTATATGAACCTTTTGTTATGTGTCCTCAATGTTAAGGGAGCATTTAATGTATGTGGGTTATTAGGAGAAGCATTAAATGCAGAAACCCTAAGGTGGGTGTCATAAATACAAGCTTTAAATGGCATTAATGGGGTAGATGCATTTATGGTTGGAAGGAGATGAGAATGTATGATTATTTTTGAATGTTGATGGGTTTTGGTGAAACCCTAACCTTATGAATTGGGGGAAATATGATGTGTGGGTAGATGGACATTAATTAATGGTGAGAATGTCATTAATGTTGGAGTATAATCATAGATGATGATTGGAGATGGTGGTTGGAAATCATAAATGAAAACCCACTTAGAATGAGTTAAATGTAAGGTTGGTAAATGGGGTAACCTAACTAATTAGGTTATTACCTTGATGATAATGAATGGTGATTTAAGGGAAGGAATTCCCGAAGCCTAAATGGGTAAATGAATAAAACCTATAAATAGCCTCTACATGATAAAAATCATGAGTACACATATGTATATGTATGTTGAAATGGTGTTTGAATGAATGATTGATGTGGCCCTATAATTGATTGGTGTAGGGCTTGATAATACTTGTGAGGCGGGAACATCAAACCCAGAATTTTACTTCTCTTGAGGTAGGAGAGGGGTGTATTTTCTAAATGTATGAGAACTTGTATGATGATAATGTATGTATTGATGTAATGTGGCATGTTTCCTTGAATGGATATAGTATCATATGTATGTGATGTGAAATTGAGTTAGATTCTTATAATGAATAATTGTGGATAAGACCTTATTGAGGTTAAGATTGATATAATGTGTGATGACATGTTATGGATTCCATGTGTGGCTTGATGAATATTTGAAATCCTTGATTTAATGATTCCTAAATATTATGATCAGAATATATACATTTGTTTAAATATATGGAATTAACATGGTAATTGAGTAGGAGTATACCCTAGATGAGAGGGTGAGACAACATATATGAGGTTGAGGCATGCATAAGTATTGTTGCATACATAGCATGGCATGCATATCATGATGATGTTGAAAAATGGTTGCGATCACTTGATGTTGGAATATAAAGGGCTTGCGAGTTCCTGTGATTATTGGACTGGTGGTTGCGATCACCTGGTATTTGAAATGAAAGGCCCTACGGGACCATTGAGATTGTATACCCGTGGTTGCGATCATGAGGCGGGAGTACCCCTTGCGAGGTAAGAATCCATTATGAATTATTGAATGTGGTTGCGATCACGAGAAAGCACCTTGCGAGGCTGCTAGTGGGAGTACCCCTTGCGAGGCGGGAAACCAATGAGAATGATTGAATAATTTTGGTGGTTGCGATCACCTGATGGGATGAAATCAGATCCGTGCATATGCATCCTAAACACCAGCATGTGCATTAGCCATAGAAGCATGGCATAGAGTGGTATCCTGTTGAGGAGATTGTGTGAGGAGCAGGTGGAACTCCTTTTTTAATTTCTAACTGTAATTGGGCTAATGGTTGATGTAACCTTGTGAATCTAAATGGATATGCGTGTTTAATGAATTTGATCAATGATTAATTTTGTGTTGATTGCACTTCTCTTAAGGGGTAAATATTCATATTGCATTCATGTATATATTATCACAATTGTTAGATTTTTATCATTGAGAAAGTATACTCACTCTCCATGTGGTATATCTTTTTAGCTCCTGTGTTGTAGGGCTTGCCTATGGAGCTATTGTGTGGAGAAGAGGTATGAAGGAAGCCTATTTTGGGTAAAGAATGCCTTGGTCGGTAATTATTTTGAGTTTGTGGGTTTTACTTGAATTTTTGTAATGTATATTGTGACACCCCAAAAATAGGGGTAAATTTTTTTGCAAATTAGTGTATTTAATTCAAGATAATTGCAAATAATAAGATTGCATCATTATTTATTTATTTATTTATTTATTTATTTTCCTGGACCATCAGAGACCTGTCTCATATGTGAAGATATGAGAAGGTAAATCAAGAGGAGCAGTTAAGAATAAATGCCCCAATTAAGAATAGCGGAATAAATTAAAACAGGGTAATGCTGTGTGATTGAAGTCAAGGAGAACAACCATTTTAAAATTTAAGAAATCAGATCTGACCGACCCAAAGTATCCCAGAAGCAATGTGGGATCAGGATTTAATAAGAGTACAGAAGAAAAACAATTCGATCAAGTATTTGGAAGTAACAGGGGTCCCCCTCGCTCAAGCGAAATCCCTATTCGCTCGAGCGAGTGCCACATAAAGCACACGGGCATGATAGAAGGGAACAGGGTCAGGAGAAAGAAAGTAACAGGGGGAGAGCTTCGCTCAAGCAAATCCTGACTCGCTTGAGCGAGACACATAAGCCTCGCTTGGGCAGAGATAAGGCGCCTGGGCGAAATCCGACCAAAATCAGCTGCAATACCGACTCAGACAGCTAGGCTCGCTAACATAAGGTTCCAAACAGCAGAGTTCCCCCAAAACCGACTCACTTCACTCGGGTTTCCAATGGCAGGATCCTTACCAGAACCGACTACTAACATTCGGGTCTCCCACTCAGCAAGGCAACCCTGACCGACTCATCCCTCACTCAAACCTCTACTCGGTAATTTCAGATCAGACCGAGTCCTCTCTCACACAGTCTTACACTCAGTACGATCATGTCAAGTTTGAGTCTTCCCTCACTCAGCTTCCCACTCGGTAAAGTCCTTATAAAATCCGACTATCCACCTAGTGAGTCACTCACTCGGAATTTCATTCTAGAGACCGATTCAATACTTGTTCGACCATCACTCGGCAATCATTTCCAATACCAACCACCTTTCTTTTCCACTCAAGAAGACTGGACAACTCATACTGAGTACTCATAATCGGTACCATCCCACTCGGGATTACACATTAGAGGCACTCTACTCGGAACAGATTATCCTGGGCTCGGAATTTCCTCATTCGGACTCCATCACCCAGAATGTCTTACTTGGAGACCTTCCTACTCGGAATACCACCTTCTTCCTCACACGGAGAATTTCTGACTCGGGCAAGTTCACTCGGATTTTACTCAGAAGGTTCTCCACGTCCTAAGTTATATTCCAAAATTCATACTGGGATGGGATTCATCTTGGATTTTATCCATTCTACATTCACCCGTCCCGCTTGAGCGAATACCTTCCTTAAGGTCCCTTGCTCAAGCGATATTTGTCCAGTAACCAATTCCCTAATTCTCCTAACAATCTCGCTTGAGCGGACTGGCTATTCGCCTGAGCGAAATCAGACCAGTGGCTAACTCCTTCGCCCTCGCTCGGGAGAAACCCCATTCGCCTGAGTGAATTTCCTCCAGTGTCTTAACACTGATACAGGGGCATATTCGCTTAAACAAGACTCACCCTCGCTTAAGCCATAATTGTCCAGTAGCTAATTGTCTTTCAGGAGGGGCTCTCGCTTGGGCGAGGACCCACCACGCTCGGGCGAGACAATCAAAAAACATACAGGATGTGTAATTTGAACAACACATCTTGTCAAGACACCATCTAAGCCAATCCTACTTAATTCTTTCCCTCAAAATCATTCTACCAGTCCATTTAAACTTGCTCCCTATGAGCCAACTCACATATTTATATTATAACCCGTTATGTGACTACCAATTTTACTCCATTACATATTCTACTCCACAGATTTATACTCAATTAAGATTTTTCATTCATACACCCAACCATGAGGGGAGTTCATACCAGGTTCTTTCCACATACACCCATAGGGTCAGAAACAAAAATAAGCCCTACACAAAAACTCTTATTTTCCTTCATGACCCATGGAATTCCCATTACCCATACAATTTTCCTGACAATTCAAATCTATTCAATATATACATAACATCAACACCTTACAACTATTTCCACGATTACAAAATCATATATTACCGGCCAAGGCATTCTTTACCAAAAAGTGAGGCTTCCTTCACACTTCTCCTCCACAAAATTGCTCCAAGCAAGTCCTACAACACAGGAGCTAAAAAGATATACCACAGGGAGAGTGAGTATACTTTCTCAATGATGAAAATCCAACAATCAAGACAATATATGCATGAATGCAATACAACTATCCCCTCCTCAAGAGGAGTTCATCCAATATTAAATCATTCCACCATCAAAACTCATACAATCATAATTATTCATTAGATTTCTCAGATTCACATTAATCAAATCACAATCATAGTCAGAAATTCTTAAGAGGGAATCTTCACTCACACCCTACACAACCTAATCACCGGGTGTCACTATATGCCATGCTTCAAAGGCTTATGCATATGCTAGTGTTTGAAATGCATATGCACGGATCCGATTTCATTTCCTCGGGTGATCGCAACCACCATAATCATATAATCATTCTCAATGGTTTCTCGCCTCGCAAGGGGTACTCCCTCTAGCAGTCTCGCAAGGTGTTTCTCGTGATCGTAACCACGCTCAACATTTCATATGGTTTCCCGCCTCGTAAGGGGTACTCCTGCCTCATGATCGTAACCATGGGCATTCAATCTCAATGGTCCCGCAGGGCCTTTCATTTCAATACCAAGTGATCGCAACCACCGGTCTAATAATCACAGGAACTCACAAGCCCTTTTTATATTTCCAACATCAAGTGATCGCAACCACTTATCAACACCATCATGATATGCATGCATGCCATGTATGCAATGTTTATGCATGCCTCAACCTCATATGGCTATCTCACCCTCTCATTTGGGGTACTTTCATTTTCAACCTCATAATTATCTACAAATTCAATCATGAACATCAATTCTTATATTCAAGAAAACACTCCAACCAAAAGTTTAGGGTACTCATCATATCATTCATGAAGTCAATAACACATCATTATATAACATGCCATTCATAGCCTCATTTAGGCATCATCATATAAACACTCACTTCAAACACCATACACAATTCTCATTTCAAACACATGATAACACATCTAATCAAGACAACATGCCATATTACATTAATACATACATTATCATCACAATTCTCATACATTTAGAAAATACACCCCTCTCCTACCTTAGGAGAAGTACACCTCCGGGTTTGACGTTCCCGCTTCACCAGAGTTATCAAGTCCTACACCAATCATTATAGGACCACATCAATTATTTACTCAAAAGCCATTTTAATACACATATACATATCTATGTACACATGGTTCTCATCATGTGGGAGCTGTCATAAGTTTATTCTTTTGCTTACTTAGGCTTCGGGAATTCCTTCCCTTAACTCACCACTCATTATTATTAAAGTAGCAACCTATATTGTTAAGTTATCCATTTACCAAACTTACATTTAATCCCATTTCATGTGGTTTCCATTTATATATTCCAACTGCCATCCTTAATCATCATCAAATATTAATGTTTCTTCATTTATTACATTTCCCCCATTAATAAATGTTAATCCTTTCAATATTATACATTTCCCCCAATTTCAATAAGTTAGGGTTTTCACCAAACCCATCATCCATCATAAATTCTCATCATCCCTCAACCCCATCTTCACAAACTTCTTTTATTACTCATAAATACCCTTATTATTCCACCCACACCTTAGGGTTCATGCATTTAATATTTCTTTTCTCTACCCACAACATTTAATACTCCTCCAAGTTACCATCCCCTATTCCCTAGACTCCAAACATAAAAATAGTGGTAAAGGGCTTACCTTGCCCTAAAACGAAAATAGAGTTTAAGAGGGAGAAAGAGAATGACAAAAATGAAGAGGAGGAGGAGAGAAGCTTCAAGCCACCATGCCTTCCTTCAAGCTTTAAGGGTGGACGGAAATAAGAGGGGAAAAGGGCACCAAGTTGTTCAAGCTCTTGGGGAAGAAGAAGAAGATATGACGAAGGGAAAATGAGGGAAGAAGAAGAAGTGTGTCTTTGCCTCTAAGAAAAGGGTGAGTCACGAAAGTGAGAGTGAAAAGAGTGAGAGTTTTTATTTACATTTTTAACTCTTCACTAAACTCTTCTGTTTTTAACTAAACAGGCTCACTGTTCGGGCTCCATACTTATTCTAAAAATTATTCAAAATATATATGCGGATTCCCCATAATATCATCTACAGCCCTGACCAACGACATCTCAATCGGAGATACTTGGTCCGACACTCATATTCTATCCGGGTGAGTTTTCAACTTATCCGGTCACCATAATTCACTAGCAGTTTCCAAGAGTCTTGTTTAAACCATTTCAAGAATTTTGGGATATTAATTAGCCCATATTTAATTATTCAACATTTATTTTCTTAATTTAACTTCCTACTTTAAAGATTCGGGGTGTTACATATATAGTTATAATGGATGTTTTGTATAGCCAAGGATTGGTATAGACATTTGTATGGATGATGAATAGACAATGATGATTATAGAAGGTCATGTAGGAAAATAAGAGCCCAGAGTTTATGGCTCATTTTCATTAATGACCTTGGCCTTATTTAGATAATGAAAATGAAGTTTGATGTAGTTAAAACTTATGGATGAATGATAGTTTACATGAAATATTGCACTTTATAGAGCATGCTAAGTAGTAAGTTAGATTGGAATGTAATTCATGAACTGGAAGGTAAATTTATGAGTAAGATAGATTGAAACAAGTTTTAAATGCTGAATATGATGAATGAGATGTGATAAACTTAAGTGGAATGGATTAAATTGAGTTTTGGTATGGTGGGTTATTTGATTCCTTTATTTCCTGTGTTTTTACTGATAATCTCACTCAAGCAAGATGGGTTCTCGCTCAACGAGGATTTCCCCTGCAAGACATTTGGCTACTGGCCAAATCTCGCTTAGGCGAGAGTGTGTCTCGCTCAAGCGAGAATCCCCTGGCATCAATGGTTGGCCACTAGAGGAAAATTACCCAAGCGAGTTGGATCTCGCCCAAGCGAGAGGGAGGGAGATCGCTACTGTCCTATTTTCGCTTGAACGAAAGGCTTTTGGAGGTGGCATTCGCTTGAGCGAGTGAGCGTTGGGTAGTTTCTGGATGATTTTCGCCCATGCTCGCTTGCTTCGCCCAAGCGACTTCTGAGGATCTCGCTCAAGCGAGATGGGGCTCGCCCAAGCGAGTCGGCCCCTGATCCTTCTCTTATTTCTTTCACTCAGCTCGCCCTATGTCTCGCCCGAGTGCTCCCTTGGGACTCACTCAAGCGAGTGTGGTTCTCGCTTGAGCGAGGGATATCCTGGTCCTCTAAATTATATTGTCTTGATCACTTTTCATTTTCTTTATATATGAGCTTCATCCTAAACCAACTTATGAACCCTTTAGATATATTTTGAGGTCATTAATCCTTATGATGTTTAACCTCTTCGAACCCAATTATATAGCAACAATTTAAATAAATTTTCCGTTGTTTTCAATTGAGAATTCCTCAATAGTTGTTTCCCTTAACTTACCTTCTCATATCTTCATATATGAGTTAGGTCTTTTTAGATCCAGGGTATTGAATGACAGCTTCACCACTTATGTTTTTCACAGATTAAAAATACTAATATCGTGAAAAATTTACCCCAATTTTCGGGGTGTCACAACCTAGTATCAGAGCATTATTTGCTCTTTACTGCTGTGAACAATTATTATTCTTAGAGTATGACATGCATTTAAAGAATGATTGCCATTGTTGCTTGACCTTGTATGGATTAACTATGGATTAAACGTGATTGCTATAAGTCCGGCCAAGCTTTCTTTACACTATTCTCCCTCCATGATGAATTCTTATAATTATATGAATGCATGTGACCCTAAGATATGATGATATGGTTTTATAGATTTAATATGAATTAGTTGATGTTGGACTCCATGATGGAGGACCCTAACTTAATTTTTATGATGAAGTACTATAGTATGAAACTACAGAGGGGTGTATGAACGAGTTTACTGATGATAGTTGAATCTCATGTTATGATTATAGATATTGAGATGGCCCGTCGTCATCAAGATAATGATGACGCTATAGTTAGAGCTTTGAATCATTTTGCGGACCTCTTTGAGTCACAAAATCGTGATAGACAAGAAGCGGAAAAACAACCTGCTCCTTTCGTTCAAGGTACTCAAGGCCTTGACATGTTCTTGAAGCGGAAACCATCTGAGTTTCATGGTGGATTTAGACCTAAACAAGCCTATATTTGGATCTGAGATGTTGAGCGGATCTTCGATAGTTTCGAATGCAATGAGCTCCAGAAAGTGGAGTATGCTGTTTTTATGCTGAGGGATGAAGCGGAGACTTGGTGAAGACTCACCAAGAGTAGAATGATTGCTACTAGTATTCCCTTGACTTGGGAAAATTTTAAGTTTGAACTCATGAGAAAGTATGTGCCTGAGAGCTACAAGAGCAAGAAGGAACTTGAGTTCATGGAACTCAAGCAAGGCGCAATGATGGTGGAAAAGTATGCTTCCAAATTTGAGGAACTTTGTGAATTTTACCCTCCTTATCAATAAGAGGGAACTGAAGCCTCTAAGTGTGTGAAGTTCGAGATCGGTCTACGCCCTGATATTCAAAGGGCTATTTGTCATCAAGAAATTCGAAGTTTCACGGTACTTGTAAATAAGTGCATCATTTATGAGGAACACGCTCCACCTCATCAATCCAAATTTGATTCTAAGTTGAAGGGTCAATCTTCCAGTTTCAAGAGGCAAGGGAATTTCAGAAGGGGACGCTTTCAGAGGGGTACTCATTCTAATGTCCAAGCTAGAGGCAGTGGACATGGTAACACTTTTGGTTGGGGCAATGCAAATGCCAATGGGCCAAAATGCTATAGGTGTGGTAGTCCACACTATGTTCATGAATGTATGCACTATGAGAATGTAGTATGCTTTAATTATGATCAGGTGGGGCATATCTATCCTGCATGCCCTATGCTTACAAGACCGACTCTGATGCAAGCTAACACTCCCAACCATGTTAATGCACCTGCTCATGTGAACCGCGGAGGCAACAATGGTGGTCAGGGCCGTGGTAATGGAAACAATGGTGGCCGAAATGATGGCCATGGTGGCTATAATGGTGGGAGGCATGGTAACGGTTAAGATAACGGCCATGGTGCTCGCGATGGAAATAGGAACGGTGGAAATCTCCAACCAAATGTCAGAAGGGTGTTCACTATGACCGGTGAGGAAGCAGCATAAGCAGATAACTTAGTTGAAAGTAAGTGCAAAATACTCGGAAACTCAGTTCATGTCATTTATAATTCGGGTGCAACCCACTCCTTTATATTCGAGGATTGTGTTCGGCGATTGAGGTTGCCGGTGCGTTTAATGAAAAATGCCCTTGTGGTTACCACCCCAACCGGTACTTGTCTCAGATCGGTTAACCGATGTGATAATGTTGACATGCTCCTAGAAGGGAGAAGGTTTATTGTGTCGTTTATTTGCTTACCTATGAAGGGATTGGAGATCATACTTGGTATGGATTGGCTCTCTGCCAATAAGGTTTTGGTTGACTGTCAACAGCAGACTGTCATTTTCCCTTCTTCTGATGTGGGGAAATTCAATGTGCAAGGTATAGCTCAACTCTGCATATTACTATCTCTTACCGATGGGACAAATGGTCCCGATCCCCTTAATATCCCTGTGGTGTTAGAATTTTTGGATGTGTTTCCCGAGGAGATACCCGGTTTACCGCCTCCACGGGAGGTTGAATTTACTATCGTTCTTGTACCTGGTGCGGAACCAGTGTCTATCGCTCCTTATAGGATGTCTTCTATGGAGTTGGCTGAACTTAAGAAGCAAGTTGAGGAGCTACTTAAGAAGGAGTTTGTTCGACCCAATGTGTCACCCTGGGGGGCTCCTGTTTTGCTGGTCAAGAAGAGGGATGGAGCCATACGGTTGTGTGTTGACTACCGTCAGTTGAACAAGATGACAATAAAGAATAAATATCCTTTACCTTGTATTGATGACCTACTGGATCAATTAAGAGGTGCTGTGGTGTTTTCGAAGATTGATTTCTGTTCTGGTTACCATCAAATTCAGGTGAGAACCGAAGACATTCTGAAGACTGCCTTTACGATACGATATGGCCATTATGAGTATGTTGTAATGCCATTCGGAGTGACTAATGCTCCAGCGGTGTTCATGAGCTACATGAACCATATCTTTCATGAATACTTGGATCGCTTTGTTGTGGTATTCATCGATGATATCCTAGTGTACTCCAAGAGTCGTGAGGAACACGAGGAACATTTGAAGGTTGTGTTGAATATTCTTAGAGAGAACCAGTTGTATGCTAAGCTCTCTAAATGTGAATTCTGGTTGTCGAGCGTCTAGTTTCTTGGTCATGTGATATCCGAAGAAGGTGTTTCGGTGGATCCTTCTAAGGTTGAAGCCGTTATGGCATGGCCTAGACCTACATCGGTTATGAAAATCTGGAGTTTCCTTGGACTTGCCGGATATTATCGAAGGTTTATCAAAGGTTTTTCTCATCTTGCTAAACCTTTAACAAACTTGACAAGAAAGAACTAACCTTTTGTATGGACGGTTGAGTGTAAGAGGTGCTTTGAAGAGTTAAAGATGAGGCTGACTTCCGCGCCTATCTTGGCATTGCCTGACTTGCAAGAAGATTTTATGGTGTACTGCGATGCTTCTAAGCATGGACTTGGATGTGTTTTGATGCAGAAGGAACGTGTTATAGCTTATGCTTCATGCCAGTTGAGACCTCATGAAGTTAACTACCCGACTCACGATTTAGAGTTGGCGGCGGTTGTGTTCGCCTTGAAGATTTGGCGTCATTATCTCTATGGTTTGAGATTCATGGTCTTTAGTAACCACAAAAGCTTGAAATACCTCTTTGTTCAGAAAGAATTGAATATGCACCAAAGGAGATGGATGGAATTCCTGAAGGACTATGATTTTGAATTAAGGTATCATCCGGGAAAAACTAATGTTGTTGTCGATGCTCTTAGTCGAAAGTCCTTGCATGTGTCAGCCATGATGGTCAAGGAATTCGAGTTGATTGAGGAATTTTAGAATTTGAATGTTGGAACCAAAGTGCAATCTCCCAAGAGGCTATGTTTTGCTACCTTAAAGATATGCAATGAGTTTTTAGAGCTTGTAAAGGAGAAACAAAGAGATGATGAATATTTACAGGAGATGAGGAGATCTCAAAGCGAAGGGAAAAATCTATTTCTTATTGAGGGTGATGATGGCTTATGGCATGTAAAAGATCGGGTGTACGTGCCTTCATTTGGAGATTTGAGACACATGGTGCTTGAGGAAGCGCACAAAAGCATTTTTAGTATCCACCCTGGTGCGACCAAGATGTACCAAGATGTGAAGAAGAATTTTTGGTGGCCCGGAATAAAACGTGATATTGCCAACTTTGTAGCTTCGTGCCTTACTTGTCAGAAGGCGAAGGTAGAGCATTAGAGACCTTCGGGTACTTTCAGACCACTTGATATCGCCGTTTGGAAGTGGGATGCGATTACTATGGACTTTGTGTCTGGTTTTCCCAGAACGAGCTCTAGATGTGATGGAATCTGGGTGATTGTGGATCGTTTAACAAAGAGCGCATATTTTCTATCGATCAGTATGAAGAGTTCCTTATAGGATTTGGCACAATTATACACAGGAGATTGTGAGGTTACATGGTGTGCCATCAAGTATTGTCTCTGATCCCGATTTACTTCCTGATTTTGGGGGAGTTTACATGAAGCGATGGGTTTGAAATTGAAGCTAAGCTCAGCGTACCATCCTCAGACTGACGGATAATCTGAGAGGACTATTTAGAGTCTTGAAGACTTATTGTGTGCTTGTGTTTTGGAGCACGGTGGCTCATAGGAGAAATATCTGCCACTGATCGAATTTACCTACAATAATAGTTTTCACTCTAGCATAGGCGTTATATGGAAGAAGGTGTCGAACCCCTTTATGTTGGCTAGAAGTTGGAGAGAACTTAGCCTTAGGGCCTGAGATTGTTGAGGAAACCATTGAATAGATTAAGATGATCTGAGAGAAGATGAAAATTGCTCAAGACCAGCAGAAAAGCTATTATGACAAAAGGAGGAAGCCACTTGAATTTCAAGTTGGCGATCATGTATTCTTACGAGTCTCGCGTGACAAGGGTATTGGAAGAGCTTTAAAAAGAAGAAAATTAAGCCCTAAATTCATCGGACCTTATGAGATCTTGGAGCGGATCGGAAATATTGCTTATCGGATTGCGCTCCCTCCACATCTTGCCAACCTACATGATGTGTTCCATGTATCACAGTTAAGGAAGTATATTCATGATCCTCTGCACGTGATTCCTATTGATGATGTGGATGTACGGGATGACTTATCCGTTCCTCCCATTTTGGTTCGTATTGTCAAATATTCCATGAAGAGATTACGGAATAAAATGGTACCCTTGGTGAAAGTAGCATGGAAGCATGGGAACATGGAGACATTCACTTGGGAACGCGAGGATGATATCCATGAGCGGTACCCTCACGTATTTGAATCTGGTATGTCAAATTTCAAGGACGAAATTTCTTTTAGGTGGGGTGGATTGTAACATCCCAAATTTTAAAATAGAGAATAAATTAAGGAAATAAATATTGGATAATTGAATTTGAACTAATTAATGTCCCGAAATATTAGAAATAATTTAATATGGATTTTTGGAGACTGTTAATGAATTATTGAGACCGGATAAGCAGGAAACTAACCTGGATAAAATATGGGTGTCGGACCAAGTATCTCTGATTGAGATGCCATTGGTCAGGGCTGTAGATAATATTATTGATAATCCAAGTATGTATTCGGAATAATTTTTAGAATAGATATTAAGCCCGAACAGAGAGCCTGTTTGTTATAAAACAGAAAGATTTAAGTGATGGGTTTAAAATTAAAAACAACTCACCTCTTTCACTCTGAATTCCCGTGACTCTCCCTCCTCTTCAACAAACTTACTTCTTCTCCTTCCTATCACTTCTCCATTCACATTTTTCTTCTAAAGACCCTAATCAAGGAGTGATCCCTATTTCCCTACCTGATTTTCGTTTTCTTGGAGTCAGAAGGAGAAGCTTGGAGTTTGAACTCCTTTTCTTTCCCTCTCCCATTTCGTGATCTTCATCTCCCATTCTTGGAACTCCTCCATTTCTTTATTTGAGGTAAGGTTCTAGCTATTTTTCAAGTATATGAACCTTTTGTTATGTGTCCTCAATGTTAAGGGAGCATTTAATGTATGTGGGTTATTAGGAGAAGTATTAAATGTGGAAACCCTAAGGTGGGTGTCATAAATACAAGCTTTAAATGGCATTAATGGGGTAGATGCATTTATGGTTGGAAGGAGATGAGAATGTATGATTATTTTTGAATGTTGATGGGTTTTGGTGAAACCCTAACCTTATGAATTGGGGGAAATATGATGTGTGGGTAGATGGGCATTAATTAATGGTGAGAATGTCATTAATGTTGGAGTATAATCATAGATGATGATTGGAGATGGTGGTTGGAAACCATAAATGAAAACCCACTTAGAATGAGTTAAATGTAAGGTTGGTAAATGGGGTAACCTAACTAATTAGGTTATTGCCTTGATGATAATGAATGGTGATTTAAGGGAAGGAATTCCCGAAGCCTAAATAGGCAAATGAATGAAACCTATAAATAGCCTCTACATGATAAAAATCATGAGTACACATATGTATATGTATGTTGAAATGGTGTTTGAATGAATGATTGATGTGGCCCTATAATTGATTGGTGTAGGGCTTAATAATACTTGTGAGGCGGGAACATTAAACCCGAAAGTTTACTTCTCTTGAGGTAGGAGAGGGGTGTATTTTCTAAATGTATAAGAACTTGTATGAGGATAATGTATGTATTGATGTAATATGGCATGCTTCCTTGAATGGACGTAGTATCATATATATGTGATGTGAAATTGAGTTAGATTCTTATAATGAATAATTGTGGATAAGACCTTATTGAGGTTAAGATTGATATAATGTGTGATGACATGTTATGGATTCCATGTGTGGCTTGATGAATATTTGAAATCCTTGACTTAATGATTCCTGAATATTATGATCGGAATATATACATATGTTTAAATATGTGGAATTAACATGGTAATTGAGTAGGAGTATACCCTAGATGAGAGGGTGAGATAACCTATATGAGGTTGAGGCATGCATGAGTATTGTTGTATACATAGCATGGCATGCATATAATGATGATGTTGAAAAGTGGTTGCGATCACTTGATGTTGGAATATAAAGGGCTTGTGAGTTCTTGTGATTATTGGACCGATGGTTGCGATCACCTGGTATTTGAAATGAAAGGCCCTACGGGACCATTGAGATTGTATGCCCGTGGTTACGATCATGAGGCGGGAGTACCCCTTACGAGGCAGGAATCCATTATGAATTATTGAACGTGGTTGTGATCATGAGAAAGCACCTTGCGAGGCTGCTAGAGGGAGTACCCCTTGCGAGGCGGGAAACCAATGAGAATGATTGAATAATTTTGGTGGTTGCGATCATCTAATAGGATGAAATCAGATCTGTGCATATGCATCCTAAACACAAGCATGTGCATTAGCCATAGAAGCATGGCATAGAGTGGTATCCTGTTGAGGAGATTGTGTGAGGAGTAGGTGGAACTCCTTTTTTAATTTCTAACTGTAATTGGGCTAATGGTTGATGTAACCTTGTGAATCTAAATGGATATGTGTGTTCAATGAATTTGATGAATGATTAATTTTGTGTTGATTGCACTTCTTTTAAGGGGTAAATATTCATATTGCATTCATGTATATATTATCACAATTGTTAGATTTTTATCATTGAGAAAGTATACTCACTCTCCATGTGGTATATCTTTTTAGCTCCTGTGTTGTAGGGCTTGCCTATGGAGCTATTGTGTGGAGAAGAGGTGTGAAGGAAGCCTATTTTGGGTAAAGAATGCCTTGGTCGACAATTGTTTTGAGTTTGTGGGTTTTACTTGAATTTTTGTAATGTATATAGTTATAATGGATGTTTTGTATAGCCAAGGATTGGTATAGACATTTGTATGGATGATGAATAGACAATGATGGTTATAGAAGGTCATGTAGGAAATTGAGAGCCCAAAGTTTATAGCTCATTTTCATTTATGACCTTGGCCTTATTTAGATAATGAAAATGAAGTTTGATGTAGTTAAAACTTATGGATGAATGATAGTTTACATGAAATATTGTACTTTATAGAGCATGCTAAGTAGTAAGTTAGATTGGAATGTAATTCATGAACTGGAAGGTAAATTTATGAGTAAGATAGATTGAAACAAGTTTTAAATGCTGAATATGATGAATGAGATGTGATAAACTTAAGTGGAATGGATTAAATTGAGTTTTGGTATGATGGGTTGTTTGATTCCTTTATTTCCTGCGTTTTTACTGATAATCTCGCTCAAGCGAAATGAGTTCTCGCTCAAGCAAAATGGGTTCTCGCTCAAGCGAGGATCCCCCCTGCAAGACATTTGGCTACTGGCCAAATCTCGCTTAGGCGAGAGTGTGTCTCGCTCAAGCGAGAATCCCCTAGCATCAGTGGTTGGCCACTGGAGGAAAATCACCCAGGCGAGTTGGATCTCGCCCGAGCGAGAGGGAGGGAGATCACTACTGGCCCATTTTTGCTTGAGCGAAAGGCTTTTGGAGGTGGCATTCACTCGAGCGAGTGAGCGTTGGGTAGTTTCTGGACGATTTTCGCCTATGCTCGCTTGCTTCGCCCAAGCGACTTCTGAGGATCTCGCTCAAGCGAGACGGGGCTCGCCCAAGCGAGTCGGCCCCTGATCCTTCTCTTATTTCTTTCGCTCAGCTCGCCCTATGTCTCGCCCGAGCGCTCCCTTGGGACTCACTCAAGCGAGTGTGGTTCTCGCTTGAGCGAGGGATATCCTGGTCCTCCAAATTGTATTGCCTTGATCACTTTTCATTTTCTTTATATATGAGCTTCATCCTAAACCAACTTATTAACCCTTTAGATATATTTTGAGGTCATTAATCCTTATGATGTTTAACCTCTTCGAACCCAATTATATAGCAACAATTTAAATAAATTTTCCGTTGTTTTCAATTGAGAATTCCTCAATAGTTGTTTCCCTTAACTTACCTTCTCATATCCTCATATATGAGTTAGGTCTTTTTAGATCCAGGGTATTGAATGACAGCTTCACCACTTATGTTTTTCATAGATTAAAAATACTAAAATCGTGAAAAATTTACCCCAATTTTCGGGGTGTCACACATACAATTGTCCCTTTATTAGTTCATCATCATTTAAGGGTGTGTACATAACCACAACATTTTCTTTTTATCATCAATCATCATATCATATCATTAGTGGTGAACATTCATGTCTTCATAACATGTCTCAATCAATATCAACACCACTGAGACACACCATTATTACATACCCCTAATAAGATCTCTCGTTTTTACATAACAAAGTGGTTTGGATACTATTAAGCTCATGATAAATTTCAACATTAAGATATAGGAGGGAAGTTCCTTTTTAGTCTTAAAAATAGTGGGACATGTCATAAATATCGCCTGTTAGTCCCAATTTGATAACCATAAAAAGTTGGGCTCAAGACCGTCTTAAACTTGAGTTTTACAATGAAGCGGGTCTGGTGTTTTACGCCTAATGAGAGTTAGAAAACTCCAATTAAGGCAAGACCAATTTTCACACCTCCCTAACATAATTATCTACGACTTTCATGAATAAGTTGGAGGCCAAAAAGTCATTAAGATGCCCAAACAGGCCAAAAAAGCAAAGAAAACAGAGCAGGTTGAAAAACAACATTACAGTGGCCATAACAGGGTTTTGAATCGATTCAAGCTCGTATGAATCGATTCAAATACTTCTAGAGAGCTTTGAATTGATTCAAAACTTGTGTGAATCTATTCATGCACTCTTTGAATTGATTCAAAACTTGTGTGAATCTATTCATGCACTATTTTGAATCGATTCAAGACAGCATTATGCAGAAAATGCCCCAAAAACCTGATTTTTCCCATTCTAAGTACCATAACTCCCTCTAACGAATTCCAAACGCTACGAAATTTTTACCTCAATAAATACACATCATTTTTGACGCGTGACCACTGACCTCACTCAAAAATTCCTTTAGATGAGTGACTTATGCATATAAGTGCATTTAGACCATTTTAAGACGTTTTTATGCAACTCAAGGGTCTTTTCTCAATGGAATTGACCCATTCCAATTTCTATATGTCGCAATTCATGTATGCATGCTAGTATGACCATCCTAAGCCATCAATCTTTCATAAAACTCATTTTGATCCCATGAGTTCCTCAATTATGCATAAAAATCATAAAACACAACTTCACACCTTTGAGTAATTCACTTATTCATGGGTTTCTGTAAACAAATAATCATGTTCATCGAAAGGATCACTAAACATTCATCATCATTTCATATATATATACAATTCCTAAGCATTTAGCAATTTTCCAAGCCTATCATCCATCACATTATCAATCATCTCAACATTCAAAATAATCATGACAAGGCAAGCATGAGTATAAATCATATACATTCATCCTCAACCATTCATCTCATGCAATTGAAATGTAAACTCTTCTCATACCTTGAGAGAAGAATCGCAACGCAAACGCTCCGATTATTCCGCATCATTGTCCAGAACACAATCCTATCAACAAACACATATATACATGCCATTAATATCATAAGGCATCATCACTTAAAACTCGTTATCAAGTCCTAGACTTGTCTAAACTCTAATTCATACGCTTATGTTAGGCTTCCAGAATTCTTTTCCCAAAGCCAAGATTCTCTAGGTTTCAAAAGGGCTAACCATACCCAATAACAACAAGATCATATCCCTTATTCATATGGCATCTAATCTTCATATAAATCATCCATTTGTCATCATTGTCACTCAAATTCATTATAAGCCATCGTAGCTTCACTTAAGCCATCATCAATCAACAAATTTCAAGTGACACATATCATGGCCTAAGGCCTCATCAAATCCTCATCAAAATCCAACAACCTCAAATATCAACACCAATGATTCCAATCATCTTTTCTAAACCTAAAAGTCACTCTCATGACAACAAAATCATCAATCTCCTCATCTATGCCAAAAGCCTCAATTTGATCAATCCTTAAGGATTCTACACAAATTGACAACCATCAATTCTAACCATTTTCACATATCATCATAAGCATGTTATCATCATCAAAGTGCCAACCAATGTAAACAACATACAATGTTCCCAATGGTCATCTACCCTATGGTTTGGGTTTCACATGCATATATCTTCATACATACATTTTGGACTTAGGTCAAAATTTCATCAACCTCAATAATCAATTCCAATACTTCTAGAAATTATTTTTCTCATATAACTCATTCTAAGAGCATCCAACCCATTAATATCACCAATTTAGCTAAAACCCCCAAATTTTCAATACTTAGGGTTTTTCATCTAAAATTACTTAACAACAATCCCAATCAATCTTCTTAAATCATCATGGACATTATAACTCTCCACATCACACAACATCAAACCATATTCATAATCACACCTCCATTATTCATGCTTAGGGTTTCAACATTTCCTTTATCACCCAATGCCAATATCCCAAGCTTTTGCATCATAAAAACTAACAATGGAATAGAATGAGTTCAAAATCTTATCTCTTTCCCCAAGCCATGGCCAAACACGAAAATGGAGAGGAAGATGGAGAACCCACAAAATATTTGCCCCAAAATACCATCCATGCTCCATGAATCCAAGCTTTATCTTTAATTTTGGCAAGAAATGAGGGTGGAAGGGGATAGGTTCGGTTTTGCCATAGAAAGGGGGGAAGAGAAGAAGAAAATGAAGAGTGATGGAAGAAGAAGAGGATCCCACGATGATAGAGAGAAAGAGAGAGGGGTTATGCAAAAATTGGACATTGTCCATTGGTCTAAAGGGTGCACCATGTTACCTTTTACCAATGGGTAATAATTCCCCATTATCCAATGGGTAAAAGGGGTAAGTGAGAGGGAGAAAAAGAGGACAGTGGAAATGAGGGGAGAAGTGGGATTTTTTATTTTCTTTTAATTCCATTTGGCTCATATATTTCCTGTTTAATAACATACGTTGTGTCCAATTAACTATCTCCTCAACACTAAAAATTATTTCAACTATATTTCAACTATACCATCATAACCATAATAATTTTCTAAGTATTCTAGACCCATCAAATCTCTAATTTAGTCAAGTAGGTCCCATACCATCTGTTAAATCATCCGATTCTGGTAATTCTCAATTTACCGATAATTCATCTCTAATGTCTAATTAATTTTCCCACAATTGTTGGACCATAAATAATTAATTATTTTTATTCAATAAATTTATTTTCTTCAAAATTTAGGATGTTAAATAATTTAGTTTTAGTTTACCTTATTACAATATCAAGTTGGATAATTGCAACAAGGTAAAGGTTAAACTTTGATAAAACTTATCATTTAGATATAATACTGTAATCTTTTATCACTTACGATTTCTATAAATTTATTTTGTCATTATGGACAAATATTGAAAGACAACATTTTTTTACTTTCAATATTCAAAGGAAATCAGGTATAATATGTCCTTGTATAACGAGATAAGGAATGATATATATATATATATATATATATATATATCTTTCTAAAGTTTTTTTAAAGCAATAAGAATATATATATATATATATCTTGTGTATATAAAGGGGTGTTACAGTAGACGTCTAAAGCAGTCCTAACTAGGTCTCTTATCGTTGAGCTCATGTCGATGATGTCCTCGATATCACCGTAACGATAGCTCCGATAAACATGGCGAAGAAAGCTTTATGATCAGTCCCACTCAGCTCAGGCTACAAACCAGTCTATAAGGGATGATTCATTTCCTCTCTATCTTTCCTCTAATTCCATTAGAGAAGCGTGATCTGCCCTAGGCTCCTCCTCAGGATCTTCCTCAAGGTCTTCCTCACTCACTGACCCTCCGAGCACCCTTATTGGAGCCTTTTCATCTGTTGGAGTATGTAACATCCCATTTTCAACACAAATAGAAAATAGATATTAATATATCTTTCATGAGAAATACTTACTATAAGTTAGTTTATTATTATCATTTTTTACGAAATTTTGGTATTTATATTTAATTATTTGTTTTTTAAATAAAATAATAATAATAATAATAATAATAATAATAATAATAATAATAATAATAAATGAAAATATTTATGAATGAGAATTTTAAAATGACTTAATTAGTATTCATTGATTAATAAAATTATATTAGGAATTTTGAATATCTTTATTATTCATAACTTTTATTTTATGTTTATGTTTTTACATATTTATGACTTAACCCTTATTAGAATTTTAAAATAAACTTTTGAAGGAATTAGACTATGGTTCTTTAGAACTTTTTGATCTAAATAATATTTATGATTTTTTGGAATTTTTTGTAATTTTTGAAATATTTTAATAAAATAATATATTTTAAATTCATATAAAGTTACTTAAAATTAAAAATATTTACAAGAAAGTGAAGTTAAATTATAAGAAAATTTTCTAAAATCAATTTCAAGTAGACTTATCTAAAAATTATCGGTTTGAGTAAAATCTTAATTTTTACCAATCGTAAAAAAATTGAAAACGTACTAATAAATTTTTATTAATAGAAAATTTTAGATTTTTAAAATTTAAACTTTATATTACTTATTATAAAATTAGTGAGAACTGATATAATATCGCTAAATTTTGAAAAGGACTGATTTTGAATATTTAAAATATACCAAGTGAATGGTTACTATTGGGCTTAATAATTCAGCCGACATTTACTATGCAAAACACTGTGCATGAACGAAAATTTCAAAAGGTGCATAGTAATCAGAAACGAAAATTTCAGAAATTACACAGTACTTTTATAATAAAATAATGAAATGCATAGTGCAAAATTTCTCTATAAATAGCCGAGGTTTCTAACGAAGGAAATCACATTTTCAGATTAAGTTTTCTTAATATAGCAGTGTTAGAAATATAGTGGTAGGAGTAAGAGAGAGAAATAAAATTTTTGGAAGGAGGTTCTGCCAAAATCATAAGGTAAGTTATTGATTTTTAGTCTCATCCTTAATCAGATAGATGAAGAGATATGACAAGAGTAGGATTCCAAAACTCGATGGTTCAAGGACTAGGAAATGATTGGTCACATTTGTAGTAGAGGTATAGTTTAGTTTTACTTTGCCTTAATACAATATCAAGTTAGATAATTGTAACAAGGTAAAGGTTAAAATTTGATAAACTTTCTCATTCGGATATAATACTGTAATGATTTATCACTTATGATTTCTATTAATTGTTTTGTCATTATGAATAAATATTGAAAGACAATTTTTTTTACTTTCAATATTTAAAGGAAATCAGATGTATATACGTCCTCGTCCTTATATACACGAGATAAAGAGTGATAAATATGTATATCTTTCTAAAAGTTTTTTTAAGGTAAGAAGAACACATATATGTCTCGTGTATATAAGGGGGTGTTATATAGTGGTATTAGAGCAGTTCAATCCAAATCGGCTTGGGGTATGGTCTTACTAGCGTGTTAGTGTACTCTGATGGTTAAGTTAGTCAAGAGATTTTATGGCTGACAAAGGAGGAAATTTTATTAGAGTAGATAGTAAGAAGCAAGTAAAGAAAAATTAGGAATATAGATAGAAGGAACTAATTTTAAGTTCATAAGAAGTATAAGTTAGAACTCTATAGCCTGTTACTTGATAAATGTTATTGCAGGGATTATCAGAAACTGGCCATTCTGAAGTGTTTCTTGACATTGTTTAAGTATGAGCGTTAATGTATGGTGGAATGATAAGGTAAATTAACTAATGTGGTTATTTTCTTTTATTCCAAATGTATTGTATGGTGTTTGATTCTCTGATTAATATATGATAATGAAATATTCTAACATTTGCCTCTTTTACAATATGGTATGGGACAACAAGGGAGATAAGACAATAGAAAATTCTTAGAAATATTTTGGCAAGAATTCTAGACTGGAGCTGTCATGACTTTGACTACTTAATTATAAATTACCGGGATTGATCACCTCGAATGATTTACACTAAGTAGTGAAGGACATGTCAAATGAAAGATGTTAACACTAGTGGAAAAAAGGCCTTTTACACCGGGGGTTTTATACCGGTTGTAATGTGACCGGTGTAAAAAATTAGACGGTGGAAATTTTGTAAATAATATGAAAGTTTAGACCGGTCTACAATTTAGACCGGTGAGAAATACTTAATTTTGTATCGGTCTTGGTTTTGGACTGGTGAGAAAGGTTCATGTATGTACCAGTCTTTGTTTAGACCGGTGAGAATTCTAAGACTTTATACCGGTCTTGCCTTTTGGACCGGTGAAAAAAAATTTCAATTCCCTCAACTCTCTCACTCCCCAAAGCCCCATCTCTAGAATCTCACTCTCGAAAACTCTCTCACTTCCGCCCTACCTCTCGAAAACTCTCTCACTCTCGAAAACTCTCTCACTCCCACCCTACCTCTCGAAAACTCTCTCACTCCCTGTCTCCGTTTGTCGAAGCTTGGAGGTCTCACTACAGGTACCCTCTTTCTCCTTGTTTTTGTTTTCCATTTTTGTTATTTCTGATTTCTAATCTAGTACCCTAACCTTCCTCTTGTGTTCCATAATCGGAATTGTTATCCTTGTCTCTGTTGCACGTACCCACCACCGCCGTCCTCTGCGTGGTGGTGTTATTGTTTCCCTCGCATGCCCTTTCTCCCTCGAAATCCCTGTCTCCCCTTTCTTCTCTCGCCTCATTATCGTAACGGTGGTGAAGTTCCTCTGTCGACGGCGGTGAAGTTCTCTGTTTCTTCTCCTCTTACTTCCCTCTGTTACGACGCAAGGTATGTGTTTCTCCTCCATTATCCCTCTGATTTCCCTTTTCCTTAGAAAGGGTTTTGTAAAACCCTTTGTGAGATTGTTAAAAATTGGGTCAATTAACTATCGATTATATTTGCATACATCACTTTTAATATAATTTTTATATAGTTTTCAATAATTTTTTATAGGATGGAACTGGCCTTCAATTCAAGTCAGTGGCAACAGGGAAATATCTCTGTGCAGAGTCTGGAGGAGGAACCATCATTGTTGCAATTCGCACAGCTGCTTCGGGTTGGGAAACATTTACAGTGAGTGAACCATTGATCCCATGTGTTATATTATTCATTATTTTAATAATTATAAGGTTAATTGCATTAAGAATAAGAAGTGATTGTAATTGTAAATTTGTAAGTTACATTTTAATGTTTCCTATAATATTATGTATGTACAGTTGTGGAGGATAAACGAGGATACTTTCAAATTCAGGGTGTTCAACAGATAGTTTGTGGGGTTAGATGGGATTAATGTTGTTGCCATTTCGAATCCTCAACGGATTCTGAAACATTCCATGTTGTTAAAGAAACTGAAAATTCAACCCATGTTTGGATCAAAGCATCTAATGGATACTTCTTGCAGGTAATCCTCTGCGTTGTATCAGTCCGTTTCTTTCAGTGAAAATTTGAGTGTATACAAGAGACATTTTTATTCATTCTAAATGTTTTTGTAAAAATTAGTCGTTATTTATTTAAAATAACAGCTGAATTCAAATCTCTGATCACTTTTCTCTCAATCAAGTAGTAAGAATTGACCTTTAGAAAAGGGAAAATGATAGGAAAATTGTTGTTCTATGTCTTTTACAATGACGAGAGACACAGGAACATATGATAAAAATAAGTTGCAGGCGAAGACAGAGGAGCTGGTGACTGCGGATGTTTCTGTAGTTAGGGGATGGAGAGATGATGACCCAACTGTCTTTGTGACCACAAGAGACGTAATAATGTCTGCTGGGGAACTAAAGTTAGAGAGAGCTGGTGAGTTGTTTGCTTTTATAAACTAGTTCTTTCAAGGCAAGGAAATCTGGAACAAAATGAACAAGTGATGTCTATTTTCAAGATATGATTGCATTCTGATGTTAAAATGAACACACCCTTGTGATACATCAGACACACGCATTATTTTGTTATTTTCGATTCCCCTCTACACACGCTTTATTTCTGATTTCTAATCATAAATGAATTATTTTCTTTTATAGGTTGATTTCCTTAGCAAGAAAAAGAATGAGGACAAACCTCCTTAAGAAGAAGTCATCGTCACCGAGTTCGAAAAGGTGACAGTGTCTGAGGACAAGTGTGAACACCTATTTCGTTCCAGTCAATTTTCACCAAGAATGGGAAATTCACAAGGGAAAAGAATTTTTTTTAAAAAAAAAAAAAAAGAGAGAAAAAAGAAAAGAAAAAAAAGGAAGAATAAAAAAAAAGAATTTTTTAAAAAAAAGAATTTTTTTAAAAAAAAAAGAGAAAAGAATTTTAAAAAAAAAAATAAAAAAATCTCTGACTCGGAAATGATCATTTCCGAGTGAAAGGACTCGGAATGATCATTTCCGAGTAGTGGATCCTTGAATTACGAAGAGTAGTTGGCAATGAGACAAGGAGGAAAGTGATAAAGAATTGCCACCAGCCTTCATTGTCAAAGATCCAGGCTGTTTTCAACACCACCATGCAAGTTGCTTAACAATTTCAAAGGGCGGCTGGCAACAAGACAATGTGGAAATATTAAAAATCCTCACCAATTGGCAGCCAGGCTGGTCACGGGTCTGTTCAAGCAATCATCATACTCCTCAAATGCTCTATAAATACTGCAAGCGAAGGAAGAAGAAGGATCCCGGGGGGAAGAGTCATTAAAAGAGAGCTCATTCACTCTACACACCGCCCAAACCTCATTCTCAGTCCGCCCACACCGTCCTCAGCACCGCCCAACACCTTCTTTTCAACACCGCCCTACGCTATCCTCTCCACATACCGCCCCACACTACCCCCTCAGCACCGCCCAACACCTTCTTTTCAACACCGCCCACACCTTCCTCAACACTACCCACACTGTCCTCTCCACATACCGCCCTACACACCGCCCAAACCTCATTCCCAGTCCGTTCTCCATACCGCCCTCTCACTGTCTAACCTCCTCCTCTTAAACACCGCCCCCTTCCTCATTGCCCTCTCAACACCGCCCACACTGTCCTCTCCACATACCGCCCTCTCAACACTACCCACACTGTCCTCTCCACATACCGCCCCACACACCGCCCAAACCTCCTTCCCAGTCCGTTCTCCATATCGCCCTCTCACTGTCTAACCTCCTCCTCTTAAACACCGCCCCCTTCCTCATTGCCCTCTCAACACCGCTAACACTGTCCTCTCCACATACCGCCCTACACACCGCCCAACACTGTCCTCTCCACATACTGCCCTCTCAACACCGCCCTACGCTGTCCTCTCCACATACCGCCCCACACTACCCTAAAACAACGTCCCCACACCGTTCTCAACACCGCCCAACACCTTACCCTCCACACTGCCCATATACCGCCCCAACACATTCCTTCACTCCGTCTTCAAAACCGACCTCTGCACCCCTCCTTCACTCCGTCTTCAAAACCGACCTCTTCACCCCTCCTCCACTCCGTCCAGCACACACCGACCTCTTCACTCCTTCTCAACACCGTCCCAATTCCCCTTCCTTCCACCACACCGCCCAGCAACCCACTAAACACAACACCGCCCAGCAACCCACTTAACAACGCCGTCCACAACTCCTTTTACCATTCGGTCCATACCAAAACCGACCTCATTCCTACTCCTACAAACTGCCTCTTACCAAACCGACCTCCACAACTCCTTTTATCACTCCTCACCACTCAGTACCTCAATCCTCTTCACTCCACTTAATTTCAAAACCCCTTTTTCTCACTGTCTCACTCGGTAAGCTCTCTGTCTCACTTGGTAAGCTCTCTGTCTCACTCGGTTTTTGCTGTATTTACTCGGTTTCCCTTATTTTTACTCGGTTTCCCTTATTTTTACTCGGTTTCCCTTATTTCCACTCGGTTTTTGTAATTTTCACTCGGTTTTTGCCGTTTTCACTCGGTTTTTCACTTCTCCCACTCGGTTTTCACTCATTTTTCCCTTGTTTTCATAATTTATTGTTCCCCTTTCTCTTTTGTGGTTTCTACTACCTTTCTTTCTTTCGTTTCATACTATGTTTTCTTTCAAATCTAAATAAAAATCAATAAAAAGGAACAAATTTTTTTTTTAAACAGTGTCGTACGGGAGCACTCCCGTCTACACAACCTCTTTAGGATTCGTACACGTGCGAAGAATTTCGCCTTGTACGAGTTCCCCACCTCAGTGACATCCATCATCATCTCCCAAGTCTTTTCCTAAAAGCAAAAAAACTCAGAACTACGTAACCCTGATTTCTTGATAATTCAAGAATACGTAGGAGCAGGACTTTAACTCCTGTCAGGCCCATCTTTCTTATTTCCTTTTTGTTGAATTATTTCCTTACTCTTATGTTTCTTTAATAAATGTTCTTTTTTGGTCACTTTCCGTGAAAATCAATTTAGACGTGACGTCTTGTTGATTTCCCCCTAGTTTTTGTTTAAGCCTCGCCATAATTCATAGGGAAGAGATACTTGGGACGAGACGTCCTGCGTATCTCTTTCCTATCCCTGTCTTTTTATTCAAGGATGTATAATTTAGGCGTGACGCCTTATTAGCATTCTCTTCCCCTCTCTGTCTCATATCGAGTCGAGTTTAATCCGGATAAAATGCCCCATTGACCTCGCTTTGACATTCTATGTTTGTACAGTTCTCTTACTCCATTCTGTCATTTTTAAAATAAAAAAAATACAACAATAAAAGGGAAGAAATAAACCATTTCTTTTGTAAGGCTATTTATGTTGCGCATTTTCAACCTTGGTACTGTTTTTGACAGGCGATGTAGGGTGCTAATACCTTCCCTACTCGTAACCGACTCCCGAACTTGAATCTCAATTTTTAACCAGTGCTTTACTAAACATAGTTTTTTTTTTCCAATGTTTTTCCTATGGATAAAAATGTTGGTGGCGACTCCCTGTTTCATTTCACACACATATCTCTCTGTTCGCCGCGCCGTCACGATCCAGGTTGCGACAGATGGCGACTCCACTGGGGACACTTAAGAGAGTCAGGCCAATTTGGTTGAAAGCGCGTTTTTCATATAGCCTTTGTTTAGCTTGGATTTCTTCCCCTTGTTTTTTTTATTTTTCGTTAATTGTTGTGAATGTCCGTTTTTGCATCTTGTTATTCGTTTTATTGTCTATGTTCTGTATGATTGTTGAACCCTAGGGTAGAGGACTATGTTACTTTCCTACAATCATTGAACCCTAGGGTAGACGACTTTGTATATTTTGTTCTGTGTTTGTTCTCTGTGCAGAATGGTGTAAGGTAAAAAGGTATTGAACGCCCTTTCACACACTACACTCACAAATTACTCGCACACACTTATGAATGGCGCCCTATACCCAGCCCCAAATAAAACTTAAGTTAGGAGGGGTTGGTATACGGAATCGTATAGGATGTACTTCCTATCCGGTGATCGTGAGAACCCCAACTAGAGTTCGACCTCTTATGACATACGCACCTAGTGGTTCCCCACTGTTGCGTCCCTGTCATGGGTAGGATCTTGGCTCTGGTAACCTTCTAGAAGTCTAGTATAAGCCATCTGGTGTGAAGAGTCACTTTTAGACAAGCCCTAAGGTCCAGAGAAAACCTGTAACAAAACATGACTTAGGCCACGAAAGGGCAAACTTTACTTTACCTTATGTCATTTTCATTTTCCTGTTATTAAAAAGGGGATATCTATCATCCAAAGATTCGCTTAGTCTTGGAAAAGTTTTTTGGAACTCACAAGCATTCTTCGGGTGAATAGATAATCCTCTCTTTTTTGTCATGTATTTCTGAGTCTGAAGTCATAGGCTCTCCTAATCGTCAAAGGAAAAATCAAAAAAATTTTACTTCATTTCCCTCTGGTTGAAGTGGCAATGACGATTGGGAAAACCTACGACTTTTGAGCTCGCATAACTGATTCCATTCTTTGTCTTGATATTCGCAGGGGACGATTCCGAATTTGTCAGTATTTCTAAAGACAGTATGGAAATTAACATGGGACATAGTAATTGTGATATTGGGGTGACTGAATTAAAGAAGATATTGCACCTCAAGGCTAGGAAGGTCAATACTGACAGTTTACAAGCATTAGGGAAAAAACTGAGCTTGACACAAAAGATGACTTTCGCAAGGAAGTATGGGAAGATCCTGAAACTCTTAGAGGTAGATGTCCAAACAGAAGCCATCACAGCTTTGGCACAATTCTATGACCCACCTCTCCGCTGTTTCACTTTCCAAAACTTTCAACTGGCACCCTCCATAGAAGAATTTAAACAAATATTGGGGATGCCAATGGAGGGGCAAATTCCTTATCGCCATTTGGACCATCACGCGTCAATCACTTCTGTCGCTCGTATTTTGAAAGTCCATCCTGAAATGTTAAGAGGAGTGTAAATGAACAGAAACCAGATTCCCGGATTTACTAGGGAATTTCTGGAGAAACACATGCATGTACTGGCAGAGAAGGAAGATTGGGAAGCTTTCATTGATACCTTGGCTCTCACTATTTACGGAGTTGTCTTATTCCCTAACTTAGACAACTACGTAGATTATGATGCTATAGGTGTCTTCACCGCTCGCAAGCACAGAATGGAAAATCTCGTCACAGCAGTGTTGGCCAATGTCTATTGCACCTTGGATTTCTGCCATACCCAAGGAGGAAAGAGGATTATTTGTTGTTTGCCTGTTCTATATGTATGGCTCACATCTCACGCTTTTCATCAACTATGCAAAGCCGAGTGTCCCATCTCTGATTTGAAATTATGTCAGCTAACAACTAAGAATGGGCGTGAGTGGGCTAATCACCTTGTAGGCCTTACAGCAGAAAAGGTGAGATGGTGTCCTCAATGGCTAGAAGTTGAGTCCATCGTTTATAGCTGTGGAGGATATCCAAATGTTCATCTAATGGGAACACAAGGCTGCATCAATTATAATCCTGTTATTGCTAAGCGGCAATTGGCTTATCCTTTACTTGGGCCGCCAGATGAAGCACTACTTACTCCTTTCGTTCTGTACTATGCGAATGGGAATTTCACCTCCACTATTCGGGACATAGCCAATGCCTGGAAGAAGGTCCATAGGATGGGCAAAGAATTGGGAGCATGAAGCCACGCTGTGAGGGTTGAATACTTGGATTGGGTGGTGAACAGAGTCTCCATTGTGAAATTGCCTTTCAAGAGCCCTTCATACCAATCTGAGAACATAGTTCCTCCACCGTGCATTGTGGAGGACAAGGTTACCATATCGCTAAAAGCCCAAGTAGAAGAGCTAAAGGCAAAGAATAAAAAATTGGAAGAAGACCTCCTGAAGTGCCAACAAGAGTGCGCCCTCCATAGGAAAGAAAATTCTGAAGGAAGGCATGCTGTGGAGGAAATGCGGAAAAAGAGAAAAATTGATGAAGATTACAGAATAAAACAAGATCAATGCCTTCGGGCGGCCAATTCGCAACTAAAGATGAAGGGTCAGCAGAGTGATGCTGTATTGGCCAAAAAACAAATTTTAAAAGACATGCTAGTACAATCCAAGGAGAAGGGAAAGGAGGCTTTGATGCAAAAAGAAATGCTAAACCCAAGTCCACAAATTGGAGCAACAGCTGGATGAAACGATAGGAGCTTATGAGCAAGAAATACATGCTGAACAGAAGAAAACCCTTGACGCCGAACGACGATGCCAAGAAGCCACACGAGCTTTGGGGACAGAGTTAGCTCAACGGGATGAGGTCATTCATTTATGGATGGACCGTTTCGCTAAGTTGGCATACCTATCCAATGGAATCTTGGAAGATTTTCCCTCAATGTTAAAGCAGGCCGAAGGCATGGTCAATCCCCTATCCACCCCAAAGGAGATATCATCATTTTTAAACTATTGTCAAGAAAGGCTTTGCAAAATGAAAGTTATGATTGCCCAAGCTAGGAATGGCTGAATATTGTAACCGTATCTTTCAAGTAACATTGTACCTTTACAGATGAATGGAATGATGAATCAATATGCCTTCACAGTTGTCTCATGTTAATTTCCAATATACTGTTATACTAAGTACTTTTGAACGCGATGTTCTGGGGAAAGGTCAAGGAATACGTGTCAAATTCAGAATCGTATCCCGCGAATGCCCATTTATTTATTTCTTCTTTTATCTTCTTTAACTGTTCCCTCTATTTTTCTAACCATTTGTCGTGATTCCTTAGACGCTACGGGTAAGCATCCCTACGCGACCAGGCTCAGAAAGAAACTCATGGCTGAAATAGAGCAAGAGAATGAAAAACTGCGAGCTGAGGTTAATCAATTGAAAGAACAAATGGCTGAAATGGCCAAGATGTTTGAAAGAAGGATCGCAGAAAGGGATTCTTTAGCAGAAGTTGAAAATGCTAGGCAGCAATCTCCCGTTCTCCAACCCGCTCAAGGTCATGCAGGGGAACCAAGCTCAAATCCTACGGGGCCTACTGTTACCGTTCGCCTTAGTAAGCCGAACCCTGCTCATGTTCAACAACATTCTTTTGTTGATAAAGAAGGGAATGTCATACCCTTCCCACAGTATGGGTTACCCCCAGGCTATTTCCCACCACTCCAAGAAGAGCCAGATTATCAGGAGACAATCCTTCACACGGCTCAACTAAACATCCCACCTGTCCGAAATCCTCAAGCGATTCCGGTCCATACACAGGTTGAACAACCACAAGCTGCCCAAGCCACAGCTGGACACCAAGCCTCAATTCTGAATGAGAGCCCGGCACATGTTGACCGACCAGTTAGGAGTGCTAGTCACTATGTTGTCACAGGACCAAGTACTGCCGCTGTTGCTACCCAGGAAGGAAGATTAGAGTTCTTGGAAAGGCGATTAAGGGAAATGGATGGGAGGAATCGATTTGGATTAGGCAGTGCTGCACAACTCTGCCTAATTCCTGACGTTGTTATTCCTCCCAAATTCAAAACACCTGAATTTGATAAGTATCGGGGGCTGACATGTCCGAGAAACCATCTTACCATGTACTGCCGAAAGATGGCTTCGCATGCTTCCAACGACTCTCTGCTCATCCATTGTTTTCAAGATAGTTTGGCTGGAGCACCTCTAACCTGGTATAACCATCTTGAACGTTCTCGTATACGCTGTTGGGAGGATCTAGCAGATGCTTTCATGCAGCAGTATAAGTACAATTTGGACATGGCGCCGGATAGAGTACAATTGCAGAACATGTCCAAGAAAGACAACGAGACATTCAAAGAATACGCCCAACAGTGGCGCGAAGTAGCAGCACAAGTTGACCCATCTTTGTCTGAGAAAGAGGTGATCTCAACATTTATTGACACACTCCAATCGCCATTCTATGACAAGATGATCGGAAGTATTTCCTCCCATTTCTCTGATATCGTCACTATCGGAGAAAGAATAGAAAATAGCCTCCGGACAGGGAAGATCGCCCGAGGCCCAGCTGGGGTTAATGCAGCAAGAAGACCCTCCCAAGGAGAAGGAAAGAGAAGAGAGGGAGAGACTAATCTGATCTCCCATAATCAGGGAAGAAACCAGCCGAGGCCACCCACCCCGGTCACCTTTCCATCAACCTATCATAATACACCACATCCATATGTGGCCGCTGTTCAAACACCACATCCACCACATTTTCGCCCACCTGTCATGCGACCGCCTGCACCACTACAGGCACCATATCAACCACCACAAGCTCCATACCAACAGCCACAAATGAACCCACCGAATCCAAATCAGAGAAGACAAAACAATGACCGTGCCCCACCGCAATTTGATCCGATCCCCATCTCTTACACAGAGCTTCTCCCTTACCTCATCGAAAACACGATGGTAGTGCCATGCCCTCTAAAGCCACTTCAGCCGCCATATCCTAGAGGGTATGACCCGAACGCGCAGTGTGATTACCATGCCGGTGCACCGGGACATTCTACTGAGAACTGCTTGGCACTGAAGTTTAAGGTAAGGGACCTCATTCGGGCCGACTGGATAAGCTTCAAAGAAGGGAGCCCAAGCGTGACAACTAATCCCCTTCCAAATCATAAAGGATCGGATATCAACGCAATAGAGAGGGATGAAGATTGCATTTCCAAGGTAGAAGACATCCAGATGCCTTTGGAAACAATACACTCCCATATGTTGAAGATGGGATTAGTAGAGGGATCGTGGAGTGAAGAGCATAATGACCTCCAGTCCGCAAAACGAAGGGACTTCCAGGAAACCCTTCAAAGACTCATGAATGCTCGAGTCATAAAGGTCTGTAGGCGCCGTGAAGGACAAATAAATATGGTACAGGAACAGGGTAAGGCACGAGTTCCGAAACCCCTGGTAGTATACTATAACAAGGATACGCCAGCGGCTTCAGCTCCTGCCAAGACTGTCTTCACAGTAAAGGCACCAACCCCTTTCCCTTTCCAAAGTTCCATGGAGGTACAATACAGATGTGGTCGTCACCAATCCAGAGGCAGTCAACTCCATACCATCCTCCTCTATCACAAATATAACCGGAGTGGGAAAAATGACACGGAGTGGAAGAATATATACGCCACCCGAACCCAAACAAGGCAAGGCTACTGATAGGTGTTTTGCTTATATTGAGTTTGCTGAAAGAGAATCAAGTTTGTATAATATGAACTCAATGAAATGAATGTGCCAAGTTTAAACACAGAAGTTGTAATACAGTATAGTTGTCGTTCCACTGAGGAGGTGCTAGAATGAAGACTTTAGTTTGAATTGACTTGGCAGAAAGTTTTTTGTTTGGGTTTGTTGTGAATGTTGTTGAATGAAAAACAGTAAGTAACAGAATAATAGAGAATAATATTGTGCAAAAGATGACAGTAAATGAGGTTGGAAAAATCAGTTTTGTAAAACAGGGATTGGCTTCATCACATCTTTACTTCTGTAAGCTGCATAAGTTTCCATATAAGTAAATCGAAAAGATAAGTTCTACGTCACAATCAAAGTCATTTGCATCGATCCCTCGACTACAAAATTCATAAGAATGATTTCCAAACCGCTGATCCCTCAGTCACTTTGGAAACCATTCCAGCATTATCGATCGATTGTTTTGACGTTTGTTGCGTTAGACGCCATCCCTGGCTACCTACTCACAACAAGCATTTCTTTCAGGGTCTGCTTTCAAAAGTCACTTCCCAGCATACTCAAGAAAACTTAGAACAAGAAAATAGTGATCAAGTACTTTCAGGCATTAAACGCAGAAGGAAATACAGAAACTTTATCAAATCTCATTACTCAATGAAAACTTACGACAGCATTACTTCAGTGTTGAATGGATTACAGCCAATCCCATAAGGGAAATTAGTTACTCATGCCTTGCATTTTCACCATCAAAGAAATAAATACAGAAAATGGAAAGTGTGAAATGAAAAATACAGAGGATGGATCTGATGTATCAGATATTAGGAGATTGATCGATTTGTGCTCTGTTTGCAGCTTGATTTATAGGAGTTTTGACTCAGCTTCTCTTGCCCCACTTACGTAGAACCCATGCGGCATCTTTCAGAGACTGGTGGAAACAGAAGAAAGTGGGCGAGTTGGCATCGCATTATTGGTGAATAAAGAATGAAGAAACCCATGCTGTGTGAGTCACGCTTGAGCTTGATGGTCACGCTCAAGCGTGAAGGGCTCTGATGCTTTTTGATTGCCTTGCGCTTGAGCTTCCTTGACCACGCTTAAGCGTGGCTCCTTTGTTTAACATATGCTTGATCCTTCGCTTCAAGCTGGGCCTGTTACGCTTTAAGCGAGCTCCTCTATCCTCACAGATATGTTCCACGCTCAAGCTACGCTCAAGCGGGATCGAGGTCACGCCCAAGCGGCTCCTTATCACGCTTGAGCGTGAGATGCCCCTGATCCTGTTCCTTAATTCAATTCAGTCACGCTTTAAGCTCCATGGTTCCACGCTTGAGCGCCAGGCATGCATGAAATCACGCTCACGCTCACGCTTGATCCTTTTCAGCCGCGCTCAAGCGCTCTTGTGGTCACGCTCGAGCGTCCCCTTCTCACGCTCAAGCGTGGGTAAGTCTGATGCTGCCTTTTGTCTTTCAATCCACGCTCAGGGTCACGCTTGCTCCTCGCTTGGGCGTTTTAGGACTCACGCTCAAGCGACGCATTCTCCCGCTTGAGCGTGAGAGGTTCCTGAAACTCTCTGTTTTCTTTAGTCCTTCAACAAGGCTGCGCTCAAGCGTGCTTGATGTTAACCCTTAAGCGTGGGGTTCTGATGATGCTGAATCCTCTTGAATTTCTATCAAGCTTTTGGAACCTGTCCTCAATATTTTTCAGAGCAAGCTTATTTACTTATTTATGGTAAAGATCATGCTCAATTTTATCAATTTAGTTAAGTATTTCGGGAAATGAATCCAATTGAGTCATAAATTTAATCACAAAATAAGCACTTATCAAACTCTCCCCAACCTAGATTTTTGCTTGTCCTCAAGTAAAAAGAAGTTTAGGAAAGGGGATCAAGCGTTCAAAAATGTAAGTTTCTGTGGCAGACAAAAAGTTTAAAAGACAATAATCTGAGTTGATGTCTAGGCAAATGATTTTCTTAATACCAATTCCTTGAAATGTAATGCACCATTACCTTGTTCATAAAGCATGTAACCCATTGCTGTAAGAATATAGAACTCTCATTATTTCTTACCATGTGTCTGTTTCACTCATCCATCATTAGAACTGCTCCGTTAACATTGGCCGTCATTTCTAGTAAAACCAAAATTCAAATGAATAGCAAGGATCAAAAGGTCTTTTAAGGATGTAATGAGGCTGGGCTAACAAGAATCTTTAGTTTTTCTTGGTTTCAAAATGCATGTTTAAAGAAGAGCATAAGTGTTTTTGGTTAATTTATTTAACAAATTAGAAGGCTCCTTCTTTGCATTGAAACTTCAGAGTTTTCTTTTGTTTTCCTCCAGCTCTTGTATACATTTTTGGAGAGCTTACTATTCTTCTTGCATTTTCTTCTACTGCCTCCATTTGTTTCATCTCCTTTTGAGAAAAATATTTTATGCTCTTTTTCAAGATGAACATGCAGGTAAGATAGAATTTTTGCTTTTATGCTTAGCTCAGGGCAGAGAAAAATTTTCATGCTTTTATGGCTCAAAGATGGGCTGCCAAAAAATCAGATATTTTTATCAGGGTAGCTTTTTGGCTCTTGGCTGACTATGTTTCCAAAATTGCCTTATCATATCCTTGCTTGTTTCTTAAGAAAAAGGTTTAATTAGAAAATCAGTCAATGCTAATTTAACAATTTCAAATGAGGCTCTCAAGTGTTTAGATTTTTCTCACCTCTCATCAAGATACAAGGCTTATTTTCTTCCTTATTCTAACAGAAAAGGGTTCAAGTCATGTAAACCAGCAAAAGTACATGCATTCCAGTTCCTTGGTTCTTAATTAAGTCATTTTGCCTAAAAAAAAAATCAGTGTTATTGCCTAAAAACATTCTGTTGCTTAGAAACTTTTCTTGTTCAAAAAGTAAAATCTTTGGTTGGGGTTTTCAAAATTGGTACAACTGCAAGCATGTAATGGTATATCCAAACAATCAACCGAAAGCATAAAAAAATTTTCAAAGTATGCTGCAGTAATGTTAGACAAAACTAACTCAAAGTAAACTAAAGCAATAAAAACTAAAGCAGTAAACTCATCACTCATCCTTAGAAGAGTCATCCTCTGTCTCATGTTTCCTTGCTGGAGGCCCTTGTGAGGAGGGTCCTGGTCTAGCCTATGAAGTCTCACCCCTCCTAAGAAAGAAGGCCTGTCCCCAGGCTAAACAATGTGGGATGCAAACTTACTTTGGATAATGAGTGGGATGAATTTGATGAGCTGCCTGCAAAATAAAAGGAAAATTCAATCTTAGGATAAAATTTACTTAAAATAAAATCAACAGGATGAAAAGAAAACATAAAAGATTGGGTTGCCTCCCAATAAGCGCTTGTTTAACGTCATTAGCTTGACGCCTGATAGATTTTTCAATATGGATCATGGAGTTGGTGGATGAGAGTGTTGAGTTTTTCCACCTCCTTGCCTAAGTCAGGCCTTGGCTTTCTTCCTTTCTGTTTTTCAAGTGCACCTTCAATAGCAAAATCAGCTTGTTCTTTTTGCACTCGAATTTTTACTTTTCTGTCATCCACATCTATGATGACTTTGGCTGCTTTCAAGAATGGTCTCCCTAGTATTAGGGGGACTTCAGGATCTTCCTCCATATCTATGACAACAAAGTTCTCATGAAATTCAAATTTATCAACTTTGACCTCAATATTTTCAGCAATACCATAAGGGGTTTTTATTGATTGATCTGCCATTTTTAAAGTCATGTTTGTTGGCTTTACTGAAAAATCCCCTATACTTTTCAGTGTGGATAATGGCATCAAATTTACACTAGCACCAAGATCTAACAAAGCTTTTCTTTTTGAAAGTTTTCCAACAGTAACGGGAATAGAAAAATTCCCTGGATCTTTGGTGTTATGCGGTACTGCTTCAGAGATGATAGTGTCATATCCATCTTCTTCCTCAGTTATTTCCTCAGTCAGTGTGGTCACAGCCTTGCAATGCTCTATTGGGTTTGTTTCAGTGTTTGCTCCATACTGAGGCTTCTGTTTCTCAGCAAGTTGTTGGGCTAGTTGTCCCAATTGTGTTTCTAAGTTCTTGAGTGATGCCTCATTGTTCTTTTGACTTGCTAAAGAAGTTTGCATAAATTTTTCCAAGGTGTCCTCCAATCTAGAAGTTCTCTCCACCAAAGAAGGACCATTATTTTGATATGGTTTATTTGAAGAGCTGGGCTCTTGCTTCCATCCTTGGCCTTGGTTTTGGTTACTTCTCCATCCCTGAAATGGTTGGTTAGAAAAATTTGAATTGAAATTACCAGACCTTCCTTGGTTGTTCATGAAGTATACAGTTGCTTCTTGTGATCCACAGTTCTCATTGAGATGATCTCCTCCACAAAAGTTACATCTGGCAGGCATTTGTTGTTGCCCTGGTTGTGATGATTGTACAGCATGTAATTGTTGTGGAAGATTGGCTATCTTTTTGGTCAATGCTTCTAGTTGTTGGGTCAGAATTTTGTTCTGTGCTAAAATGGCATCTGTGGTGTTTAAGTCAAGGACTCCTTTCCTTTGAACTTGCTGACGATCATGTTGAGCTTGGTAGTCTGTTGAGGATAAAGCTTCTATTATCCTTGTGGCTTGGTCAGCATCCACTGTCATCATTGTTCCTCCTGCTGCTGCATCTAAAATCATTTTAGTGTCAGCCCTTAAACCACTGTAAAAAATATTAAGTTGTGCAATATCTTCAAGTCCATGGTTTGGGCATTTTCTGAGCAGTGTTTTAAAGCGTTCCCATGCCTCACAAAAAGGTTCATCTTGGCCTTGTCTAAATGTTGTAATATCTGATTTGGCCTTGATGAATCTAGATGGAGGAAAGAACCTTTGTAGAAATTTTTCTTCAACTGTCTCCCAGCTGTTCAAGCTTTGATTTGGATGAGACTGTAGCCACTCCTTTGCTTTTCCTGCTAAAGAGAAAGGAAATAGTCTTAAGTATGCAACATCAATAACATCTTGGTCAAATCCCATGGTTCCAACCAATTCATAGAATGTGGCCAAGTGAGTGTACGGATCTTCACTAGACATTCCATGGAATTGATGTGAACTAATCAAACTCAAAGATGCTGGTTTCATTTCTAGTGCTCTGACAGTGTTTGGAATTGCAATGCTTGAGAAATGTCTTGGCCCTTGCTGTAAAGCATAGTCTCCAAGTGTTCTCCTTGGTGGGTTTTGATTATTGTTGTTGTTCTCCATTGTAAGAGAGGAAGTTTGTCCTACGTGGAAGTTCTTCTTGACTTTCTTGATTTTCTTGAGGAATCTGTCTATCTCAGGATCAAATGCAAGTTGTTCTTTTGTACCCTGTCCTCTCAAGATCATGAATCAAGAATTCAAAGTAGCAAGGTAAAAATAAAAACAAATTGAAAACAAATTTATTTACACTGTCTTATCAATTCAATGCTAAAATGTTCAAGCTCAAATCACCTCCCCGGCAACGGCGCCAAAACTTGATAGGTGTTTTGCTTATATTGAGTTTGCTGAAAGAGAATCAAGTTTGTATAATATGAACTCAATGAAATGAATGTGCCAAGTTTAAACACAGAAGTTGTAATACAGTATAGTTGTCGTTCCACTGAGGAGGTGCTAGAATGAAGACTTTAGTTTGAATTGACTTGGCAGAAAGTTTTTTGTTTGGGTTTGTTGTGAATGTTGTTGAATGAAAAACAGTAAGTAACAGAATAATAGAGAATAATATTGTGCAAAAGATGACAGTAAATGAGGTTGGAAAAATCAGTTTTGTAAAACAGGGATTGGCTTCATCACATCTTTACTTCTGTAAGCTGCATAAGTTTCCATATAAGTAAATCGAAAAGATAAGTTCTACGTCACAATCAAAGTCATTTGCATCGATCCCTCGACTACAAAATTCATAAGAATGATTTCCAAACCGCTGATCCCTCAGTCACTTTGGAAACCATTCCAGCATTATCGATCGATTGTTTTGACGTTTGTTGCGTTAGACGCCATCCCTGGCTACCTACTCACAACAAGCATTTCTTTCAGGGTCTGCTTTCAAAAGTCACTTCCCAGCATACTCAAGAAAACTTAGAACAAGAAAATAGTGATCAAGTACTTTCAGGCATTAAACGCAGAAGGAAATACAGAAACTTTATCAAATCTCATTACTCAATGAAAACTTACGACAGCATTACTTCAGTGTTGAATGGATTACAGCCAATCCCATAAGGGAAATTAGTTACTCATGCCTTGCATTTTCACCATCAAAGAAATAAATACAGAAAATGGAAAGTGTGAAATGAAAAATACAGAGGATGGATCTGATGTATCAGATGTTAGGAGATTGATCGATTTGTGCTCTGTTTGCAGCTTGATTTATAGGAGTTTTGACTCAGCTTCTCTTGCCCCACTTACGTAGAACCCATACGGCATCTTTCAGAGACTGGTGGAAACAGAAGAAAGTGGGCGAGTTGGCATCGCATTATTGGTGAATAAAGAATGAAGAAACCCATGCTGTGTGAGTCACGCTTGAGCTTGATGGTCACGCTCAAGCGTGAAGGGCTCTGATGCTTTTTGATTGCCTTGCGCTTGAGCTTCCTTGACCACGCTTAAGCGTGGCTCCTTTGTTTAACATATGCTTGATCCTTCGCTTCAAGCTGGGCCTGTTACGCTTTAAGCGAGCTCCTCTATCCTCACAGATATGTTCCACGCTCAAGCTACGCTCAAGCGGGATCGAGGTCACGCCCAAGCGGCTCCTTATCACGCTTGAGCGTGAGATGCCCCTGATCCTGTTCCTTAATTCAATTCAGTCACGCTTTAAGCTCCATGGTTCCACGCTTGAGCGCCAGGCATGCATGAAATCACGCTCACGCTCACGCTTGATCCTTTTCAGCCGCGCTCAAGCGCTCTTGTGGTCACGCTCGAGCGTCCCCTTCTCACGCTCAAGCGTGGGTAAGTCTGATGCTGCCTTTTGTCTTTCAATCCACGCTCAGGGTCACGCTTGCTCCTCGCTTGGGCGTTTTAGGACTCACGCTCAAGCGACGCATTCTCCCGCTTGAGCGTGAGAGGTTCCTGAAACTCTCTGTTTTCTTTAGTCCTTCAACAAGGTTGCGCTCAAGCGTGCTTGATGTTAACCCTTAAGCGTGGGGTTCTGATGATGCTGAATCCTCTTGAATTTCTATCAAGCTTTTGGAACCTGTCCTCAATATTTTTCAGAGCAAGCTTATTTACTTATTTATGGTAAAGATCATGCTCAATTTTATCAATTTAGTTAAGTATTTCGGGAAATGGATCCAATTGAGTCATAAATTTAATCACAAAATAAGCACTTATCAGCTACCAGAGAAGGAAAACTGGAAAAGAAGTAGCCTCTGACGAAACAAAGGGGGCTGTGATTGAAGAGGAAGCCCAGGAATTCCTGAAGTTTATTCGCTATAGTGACTACCAGGTGTTGGAACAATTGAACCACACCCCTGCAAAAATTTCCCTGTTGTCTCTGCTAATGAGTTCTGAACCACATCGAAACACGTTGATGAAGGTGTTGAGCGAGGCGCACGTAAAGAATGATTTACCCGTCGAACAATTTGGAGGCATAGTGGGGCAGATCGTTGCCAATAATTACTTGACCTTCACAGATGAGGAAGTACCGGTTGAAGGAAGAGGGCACAACAAAGCCCTCCATATTTCTGTGAAATGTCGGGATTATATCCTGGCAAAAGTACTCGTGGATAATGGATCTTCTCTAAACGTCATGCCAAAATCCACGTTGGCAAAATTGCCTTTTGACGGAACATACATGAGGCCTAGCTCTATGGTTGTGCGGGCTTTTGATGGGACACGCAGGGAAGTCATTGGAGAAATTGAATTGCCTATACAAGTCGGGCGCTGTACTTTCCAGGTACTCTTCCAAGTAATGGATATTGCGCCCGCCTACAGCTGTTTATTAGGGCGACCGTGGATCCATTCGGCAGGGGTGGTCCCCTCCACGCTGCACCAAAGACTAAAATACATCATCGACAATAAGTTGGTGACTGTTTCTGGGGAGGAGGACCTTTTGGTCAGCAAACCCATATCCACTCCATACATCGAGGCCGCCGAGGAAGCCCTTGAAACATCCTTCCAAGCCTTGGAGATTGCCAATGCAACAAGCATTGTGAAAATGTCTTTCCCCAATGTACCTCTAATGGTGACGCTGAACATGTTGCGGAAAGGGTACCAACCCGGAAAAGGATTGGGGCGGGATTTAGAAGGCAGAACCCAACCGGTGAGTCTCCTGGAAAACAAAAACAGATATGGTTTGGGATATAAGCCCACGGTGATGGATAAGAAAAAGGTTGAAGAGGAAAAGAAGGGGAGGAGAGTTGCTCGCCTTATCGGTCAAGAGATCAACACTGCAAGAATCCCTATCTGCGATCTCTATCAAAGCTTTAAGAGCGCCGGAGTGATATATCCGGATCAAGTTGCCATGGTGGAGAATGAGCCTAACCTCAATGTGGAGCTGGTATATGCTTGCCAACCAGATCAAGAGCTGAGCAATTGGGAAGTCATGGAGTTCCCTACAACCATTAACGTTCTCTCAGAGTAATCACTATTTTTCATAATTTGGTGGTCCCCTTGCTATGCCCAAGGCTCCGGGACCCATTTTGTAATAAAGGCAAAACTTGTTTGTTTTATTTTCGAAAATCAATGGACACATTTTTATTCCCCATCACCTCATCTTTGTGCATTCTCTGTTTCTTAAACCTTTCACTTGCTTGCTTGCTTCTCTTTTCACTTTATAATATAACCCGAATGCAGATCCAAAAATGATTTCCCTGAGAACGATGAAAACCTGGATTTATTTCATGACCCTGTTTATCCAAATGATTGCGTCTACGAGGAAAGTGAGGAAGACTTTGGACCCTCATCTGAATTGATGAGATTATTGGAACAAGAGGATAAGGAGATCCGCCCACATCAGGAGGAAATTAAAATCATCAACCTTGGAGGTGAAGGAGAAGATAAAACGATCAAGATAGGCACCTGCCTGAGTAAGAACCAGCAAGATGAATTGATTGAATTGCTCCGGGAATTTTGAGATGTGTTCGCTTGGTCATATCAAGATATGCCAGGGTTGGATAACAGCATAGTGGAACATAGATTACCTCTGAAACCAGAGTGTCCACCAGTTAAGCAAAAGCTGCGAAGAATGAAACCAGAAATGCTTCTCAAGATCAAGGAAGAGGTCAAAAAACAGTTTGAAGCCGGTTTCTTGGCCGTAGCCAAATATCCACAATGGGTAGCCAACATAGTCCCGGTCCCGAAGAAGGATGGAAAAGTGCGAATGTGTGTGGACTATCGAGATCTAAACAGGGCCAGCCCTAAAGACGATTTTCCTCTTCCACATATTGACATGTTGGTTGATAACACAGCTCAGCACTCCATTTTCTCTTTCATGGATGGTTTCTCCAGGTACAATCAGATTAAAATAGCGCCCGAAGACATGGAAAAAACCACGTTCGTTACTTTGTGGGGTACTTTCTGTTACAAAGTAATGTCCTTTGGTTTGAAGAACGCAGGGGCAACTTATCAAAGAGCAATGGTCACTTTATTCCACGATATGATGCACAAGGAAATAGAGGTCTATGTGGATGACATCATTGCAAAATCCAGAACCGAGGAAGATCATGTCCGCGACTTAAGGAAATTGTTTGAACGGTTGAGAAAGTTTAAGCTTAGATTGAATCCTGCCAAGTGCACGTTTGGCGCAAGGTCAGGCAAACTGTTGGGTTTCATTGTAAGCAAGAAAGGAATTGAAGTGGATCCCGACAAGGTCAAGGCAATCCTAGAAATGCCGCCTCCTTGCACAGAAAAAGAAGTCAGGGGGTTCTTGGGAAGATTAAACTACATCGCTCGATTTATCTCACAATTGACATCGACCTGCGAGCCGATCTTTAAGTTACTCCGCAAGAATCAACCAGGGCAATGGAATAAGGACTGCCAAACAGCTTTTGAGAAGATTAAGCAGTACTTGAAAGAACCACCAATATTGGTGCCACCAACCCCTGGGAGACCACTGGTTTTATACATGACGGTACTGGATGAGTCCATGGGCTGCGTATTGGGTCAGCACGATGAAACGGGAAAGAAAGAACATGCCATATATTACCTAAGCAAAAAGTTTACTGATTGTGAAATGCGATACTCCACATTAGAACGAACTTGTTGCGCGTTAGCATGGGCTGCGAAGCGTTTAAGGCAATACATGTTGAGTCACACTACCTGGCTAGTCTCTAAGATGGATCCTATCAAGTACATCTTTGAGAAGCCAGCCCTGACCGGAAGGATTGCTCGATGGCAAGTGCTACTAACTGAGTACGACATAACATATGTCACTCAAAAAGCCATAAAAGGGAGCGCTTTGGCTGACTACCTAGCCCATCAACCCATAAGTGATTACCAACCAATACCGTTCGACTTCCCAGACGAGGATATTTTGGCATTGTCCGATGAAGAAGAAAGCGGTAACAAGGACAAATGGATTTTAAGATTCGATGGAGCTTCTAATGCTTTGGGACATGGAATCGGAGCCATTTTGATTTCACCAAAGAAAGAGTTCATCCCTGTCTGCGCCAGGCTATGTTTCGATTGTATCAACAATGTCGCTGAATATGAGGCATGCTCCTTAGGGATCCAAGCGGCATTAGATATGAAAGTAAAAACACTGGAAGTCTACGGAGACTCTGCTTTAGTCATCCACCAGTTGAAAGGTGAGTGGGAAACCAGAGATAGCAAGCTTCTCCCCTATCACACTCACATTATGGAAATGATCAGAGATTTCGAAGAGATTTCTTTTCATCATGTTCCTCGGGAAGATAATCAAATGGCTGACGCTTTGGCCACCCTTGCTTCAATGTTCAAAGTAAACAATGACTATGACGTGCCCCTCATCGAGGTAGAAAGACGTCATGAGCCCGCATACTGCCAAGTAGTCGAAGAACAGTCGGATGGGAAACCTTGGTATCACGATATCAAGAGGTATATCCAGAGGCAAGAATACCCTGACAATGCCACAGAAAATGACAAAAGAACCCTGCGACGGCTCGCCATGGGGTTTTTCTTAAATGGAGACGTGCTTTACAAAAGAAACTATGATTCTATCCTTCTTCGCTGTGTTGATACCGCTGAAGCAAATAGAATCATGAGGGATATCCACGAGGGATCTTTCAGAACCCACATCAATGGGCACGCCATGTCAAGGAAAATCTTAAGGGCTGGTTATTTTTGGATGACCATGGAAGCAGACTGCTTCGCCTATGCTCGGAGATGTCATAAGTGCCAAATATATACTGATCATATTCACGCACCCCCGTCATCTCTAAATGTTTTGTCAGCACCATGGCCTTTTTCGATGTGGGGCATGGATGTCATTGGTCCCATTGAACCAAAGGCTTCAAACGGCCATCGTTTCATTTTGGTCGCCATTGATTACTTCACAAAATGGGTGGAAGCAGCTTCATATACTAATGTAACCAAAGGTGTTGTTGTTAAATTCGTTAAGCGTGAGTTGATATGTTGGTACGGCCTACCGAGTCAAATCATCACAGACAATGGTACAAACTTGAACAACAAAATGATGAAGGAGCTTTGTGAGAGCTTTAAGATCTCCCACCATAATTCCTCTCCATACCGCCCAAAAATGAATGGGGCAGTCGGGCAGCAAACAAGAATATCAAGAAGATAATACAGAAAATGGTGGTAACCTATAAAGACTGGAACGAAATGCTTCCTTTTGTTCTGCACGGTTATCGTACCTCAGTCCGGACCTCGACTGGGGCAACTCCATTCTCTTTAGTTTATGGCATGGAAGCAGTCCTGCCTTTTGAAGTAGAGATTCCTTCCCTCCGAGTAATTATGGAAGCCAAACTGGTTGAAGCAGAATGGATCCAGACTCGGCATGACCAATTAAATCTGATTGATAGTAAAAGATTGACTGCCCTCTGCCATGGTCAGCTATATCAAAGGCGTATGAAGCGAGCGTTTGAAAAGAAAGTACGACCCCGGCAGTTCCAAGAGGGAGACTTGGTGCTTAAGAAGGTTTTGTCAATGCATAAAGATCACCGAGGCAAATGGACTCCTAACTATGAAGGGCCTTATGTCGTGAAGAAAGCTTTTTCCGGAGGTGCTCTCATACTCACCAACATGGATAGGGAGGATCTACCAATGCCCATAAACGCGGACGCAGTGAGAAGATACTACGCGTAAAAAAAAAAACGCTCGCTAGGTTGAAAACCTGAAAAGGCGACCTAGGTAAAAGTTAGAGCAATTGGTGGGGTTGAAAATCCTAAGAAAGCGGCCCAGACAAATTCACACCCTATAGATCCAACACTACAATGCCAACTTTCCAAGTCACAAATAAGGGGATGGGTCTAGAACATCAAAGCCATTGTCAAGTCACTCCCTCGAAAACAAAATCAGAAGATAAATGGGAAATCATGAAAAAGACCGGAATTTTGTCGCTCTCAGGAAATCGATGGAGGATCTAAAAGGCCTTCCCTTCCATCCTTACCATCAATTTCTCTCATCTTGTCATATTTTTGTCACCTGTACATATCTGTTGTTCATAAATAAAAAATTTCCTTTCTTCTCACATGTGTTCATGACTAGAATGAATAAACAAGTTTTGCCTAAAAAGAATTTTCTAAAAAGATGAGTTTTGAGAAGAATGAAAACACAAAGATATGGGGAACAAAGTGGACACCGTTGCCAGATCTTACCTCAAGCAAGCTCAACCAGCTCTGCGAAACAACCTCAATGAAATCAGAAGTAATAATTATTTTGGCCATGAGTTACTTCAATGCCTGTCGCCAAGGGAATCCGCCTGTAAGTTTTTAATTAGTTTTGTGTCTCTGCTAACGGATGGCCAGGAACTATGATCCCCGAGATGCGTAGTTGCCCAACTCTCTCCTCAGCAGACCTTCGGCATGTCCGCAGTAAACCCCAAGTCCATTCTCTGTCACCCAAAGGGGCATTACCCTGAATCACCAAATTTTCTCCCCCAGTGGAACCATAATCGCCAAAAACTGCACTTCCCAAATCCTTCCTCAGTGGGACTACACTTCCTAGTCAACCCAAAACTGGGGCATCTCCCCAGATTTCTTTTCTTTCATTCAAGGGGCAGTTCCCCAAGATTTCATCCAATCATGTCAAGCTGGGGCATCTCCCCGGGTTTATTTTCTTATTCAAGGGGCAGTTCCCCAAGATTTCATCCAAGCATGTCAAACTGGGGCATCTCCCCGGGTTTATTCTTTCATTCAAGGGGCAGTTCCCCAAGATTTCATCCAATTATGTCAAACTGGGGCATCTCCCCGGGTTTATTCTTTCATTCAAGGGGCAGTCCCCCAACAACCTTCAGTTATGTCAAACTGGGGCATCTCCCCAGATTTCTTTCAAGGGGCAGTCCCCCAACAACCTTCAATTATGTCAAACTGGGGCATCTCCCCGGGTTTATTCTTTCATTCAAGGGGCAGTCCCCCAACAACCTTCAGTTATGTCAAACTGGGGCATCTCCCCAGATTTCTTTCAAGGGGCAGTCCCCCAACAACCTTCAGTTATGTCAAACTGGGGCATCTCCCCAGATTTCTTTCAAGGGGGCAGTTCCCCAACAACCTTCAGTTATATCAAACTGGGGCATCTCCCCAGATTTCTTTCAAAGGGCAGTCCCCCAACAACCTGCAGTCATATCAAACTGGGGCATCTCCCCAGATTTCATTCTCTTTCCTTAGAAGGACAGTCCCCGACAACCCCCAGATTACTCTGTCCCAACTCACCTAATACTTTCCCAGTGGTACCATGAAGGTTACCAGGAGGAGTTATCCTTCCCCAGTGCAGCTACACTTCCTAAACAATTCCAACAAGAGCATCACCCCAGGTTTCCCTTTAGACAAAAGGCAATGCCCCAAGAATTCTTTCAGACTACCCCAAACTAGGGCATTACCCCCAGATTTATTCCCTTTCAATCCAGGGCCTCAGTCATGTCAACCGAGAGGCAACACCCTCATCCTTTTACTTTCCTTGTCAACCGAGAGGCAACACCCTCATCCTTTTACTTTTCCAGTCAACCGAGAGGCAACACCCTCATCCTTTTACTTTTCCAGTCAACCGAGAGGCAACACCCTCATCCTTTTACTTTTCCAGTCAACCGAGAGGCAACACCCTCATCCTTTTACTTTCCTTGTCAACCGAGAGGCAACACCCTCATCCTTTTACTTTTCCAGTCAACCGAGAGGCAACACCCTCATCCTTTTGCTGTCAACTGAGAGGCAACACCCTCATCCTTTTACTTTTGCTGTCAACCGAGAGGCAACACCCTCATTCTTTTACTTTTCCAGTCAACCGAGAGGCAACACCCTCATCCTTTTATTTTTCCAGTCAACCGAGAGGCAACACCCTCATCCTTTTACTTTTCCAGTTAACCGAGAGGCAACACCCTCATCCTTTTATTTTTCCAGTCAATCGAGAGGCAACACCCTCATCCTTTTACCTTTGCTGTCAACCTAGAGACAACATCCTCATCATTTCTGTTAATCAAGAAGTAACACCTTCACTTTCTACTTTTCCAATGGTGTTCACGTCTTTACTCCCTTTCCATTTCAAAAAAGCAAGAAGAAACTTCATGCTTTTTCCTCATGAAAAAGAAGTAAAGAGGGGCATCTGTGAACACCTATTTCGTTCCAGTCAATTTTCACCAAGAATGGGAAATTCACAAGGGAAAAGAATTTTTTTAAAAAAAAAAGAGAGAGAAAAAAGAAAAGAAAAAAAAAGGAAGAATAAAAAAATATAAAAAAAAAGAAAAGAATTTTTTAAAAAAAAAAAAAAAGAGAAAAGAATTTAAAAAAAAAATCTCTGACTCGGAAATGATCATTTCCGAGTGAAAGGACTCGGAATGATCATTTCCGAGTAGTGGATCCTTGAATTACGGAGAGTAGTTGGCAATGAGACAAGGAGGAAAGTGATAAAGAATTGCCACCAGCCTTCATTGTCAAAGATCCAGGCTGTTTTCAACACCACCATGCAAGTTGCTTAACAATTTCAAAGGGCGGCTGGCAACAAGACAATGTGGAAATATTAAAAATCCTCACCAATTGGCAGCCAGGCTGGTCACGGGTCTGTTCAAGCAATCATCATACTCCTCAAATGCTCTATAAATACTGCAAGCGAAGGAAGAAGAAGGATCCTGGGGGGAAGAGTCATTAAAAGAGAGCTCATTCACTCTACACACCGCCCAAACCTCCTTCTCAGTCCGCCCACACCGTCCTCAGCACCGCCCAACACCTTCTTTTCAACACCGCCCTACGTTGTCCTCTCCACATACCGCCCCACACTACCCCCTCAGCACCGCCCAACACCTTCTTTTCAACACCGCCCACACCTTCCTCAACACTACCCACACTGTCCTCTCCACATACCGCCCCACACACCGCCCAAACCTCATTCCCAGTCTGTTCTCCATACCACCCTCTCACTGTCTAACCTCCTCCTCTTAAACACCGCCCCCTTCCTCATTGCCCTCTCAACACCGCCCACACTGTCCTCTCCACATACCGCCCTCTCAACACTACCCACACTGTCCTCTTCACATACCGCCCCACACACCGCCCAAACCTCCTTCCCAGTCTGTTCTCCATATCGCCCTCTCACTGTCTAACCTCCTCCTCTTAAACACCGCCCCCTTCCTCATTGCCCTCTCAACACCGCCAACACTGTCCTCTCCACATACCGCCCTACACACCGCCCAACACTATCCTCTCCACATACTGCCCTCTCAACACCGCCCTACGCTGTTCTCTCCACATACCGCCCCACACTACCCTAAAACAACGTCCCCACACCGTTCTCAACACCGCCCAACACCTTACCCTCCACACTGCCCACATACCGCCCCAACACATTCCTTCACTCCGTCTTCAAAACTGACCTCTTCACCCCTCCTTCACTCCGTCTTCAAAACCGACCTCTTCACCCCTCCTCCACTCCGTCCAGCACACACCGACCTTTTCACTCCTTCTCAACACCGTCCCAATTCCCCTTCCTTCCACCACACCGCCCAGTAACCCACTAAACACGACACCGCGCAGCAACCCACTTAACAACGCCGTCCACAACTCCTTTTACCATTCGGTCCATACCAAAACCGACCTCATTCCTACTCCTACAAACTGTCTCTTACCAAACCGACCTCCACAACTCCTTTTATCACTCCTCACCACTCAGTACCTCAATCCTCTTCACTCCACTTAATTTCAAAACCCCTTTTTCTCACTGTCTCACTCGGTAAGCTCTCTGTCTCACTTGGTAAGCTCTCTGTCTCACTCGGTTTTTGCTGTATTTACTCGGTTTCCCTTATTTTTACTCGATTTCCCTTATTTTTACTCGGTTTCCCTTATTTCCACTCGGTTTTTGTAATTTTCACTCGGTTTTTACCGTTTTCACTCGGTTTTTCACTTCTCCCACTCGGTTTTCACTCATTTTTCCCTTGTTTTCAGAATTTATTATTCCCCTTTCTCTTTTGTGGCTTCTACTACCTTTCTTTCTTTCGTTTCATACTATGTTTTCTTTCAAATCTAAATAAAAATCAATAAAAAGGAACAAATTTTTTTTTAAACAGTGTCGTACGGGAGCACTCCCGTCTACACAACCTCTTTAGGATTCGTACACGTGCGAAGAATTTCGCCTTGTACGAGTTCCCCACCTCAGTGACATCCATCATCATCTCCCAAGTCTTTTCCTAAAAGCAAAAAAACTCAGAACTACGTAACCCTGATTTCTTGATAATTCAAGAATACGTAGGAGCAGGACTTTAACTCCTGTCGGGCCCATCTTTCTTATTTCCTTTTTGTTGAATTATTTCCTTACTCTTATGTTTCTTTAATAAATGTTCTTTTTTGGTCACTTTCCGTGAAAATCAATTTAGACGTGACGTCTTGTTGATTTCCCCCTAGTTTTTGTTTAAGCCTCGCCATAATTCATAGGGAAGAGATACTTGGGATGAGACGTCCTGCTTATCTCTTTCCTATCCCTGTCTTTTTATTCAAGGATGTATAATTTAGGCGTGACGCCTTATTAGCATTCTCTTCCCCTCTCTGTCTCATATCGAAGTCAAGTTTAATCCGGATAAAATGCCCCATTGACCTCGCTTTGACATTCTATGTTTGTACAGTTCTCTTACTCCATTCTGTCGTTTTTAAAATAAAAAAAATACAACAATAAAAGGGAAGAAATAAACCATTTCTTTTGTAAGGCTATTTATGTTGCGCATTTTCAACCTTGGTACTGTTTTTGACAGGCGATGTAGGGTGCTAATACCTTCCCTACTCGTAACCGACTCCCGAACTTGAATCTCAATTTTTAACCAGTGTTTTACTAAACATAGTTTTTTTTTCCAATGTTTTTCCTATGGATAAAAATGTTGGTGGCGACTCCCTGTTTCATTTCACACACATATCTCTCTGTTCGCCGCGCCGTCGCGATCCAGGTTGCGACAACAAGAAAGAAGAAGGAGGGGAAAAACACAGCCTCTTGGAGAAGCTTCACCGATCCGACAGCAGCTCAAGCTCTGTGAGTTTTTTTTTCTTCTTCTTCTTATAATCTTCTTTTAATGAATGAATATACGAGTTGTTGATACTATTTACAAACAAGCTATTGGTATTGGTAATAGCACTGTTAAGTATCAGTTAGTTCAGCGCTGCAACGTTGGGGTTTGATTTCGATCAAGATATTTCGTGTCTTCCTCTGCTACTTGGTATTTGCTGTATTAATATTATGTTTTTTTTTCATATTTATCTTTTTTGATTAATTATTATATACGTTTTTATTCTTCTGTATTGATGGATAGTATGTGTCTTTGTTACAGTATTTGAAATTGTACATTTTGCTATAGAATAAAATTTCATTTTGATGAAGGAGACAGACATGTGGCGAAATTATAATCTGTAACAAAGCCAAATGTGTTAAACTCCAAGCTTGTTTTCAATTTGGATTAAAGAAAAAAAGTTGAGTACTGTCTAGTGAATCATCTAGTAGTGTCTTTTGAATTCAGTTTTTTGGATTTTTGGTTGAGAATATTCATGTGATTGGCTAAGAATATTCATGTGAGATTGCAGACCTTGAAAAGAAAATTGAGTATGAATTTTCTGTCAAGGGACTCTTACTAGAAGCAATCACACATTTTTCTGAGACAGATCTTGGGATTGGCTGCTGTTATGAGGTAGCTTAAAGTTTCATAAGTTATTACTACTCTTAAGTTTCTTAATATTATACATCTCTAATACAATTTATTGAATTTCTGGTAGAGGCTTGAATTTCTTGGTGACTCGGTATTGGACCTTCTTATCACATGGCATTTTTATAAGAGTCACACAGATATTGATCCAGGAGTGCTGACTGACTTGCGTTCTGCCTCTGTCAATAATGACAATTTTGCCCAAGTTGCTGTTAGACAAAACCTTCACAAGCACCTTTTACATAGCTCAGGATTATTACTGAAGCAGGTATCAGACTTTGCAAAGCTCATTTCTGAATCAGATATCAGATCACTCCCAGGTGTTAAAGCTCCCAAGGTTAGTTATGGTGATCATATTGGTTATTTCCTTGATGATATTACTTATTAGAATTTCCCTGCATTTTTTTTGTATAATAATATCTATCAGAGATTACTTTTCCACTTACTTATATATTCTGATTTGTTTTCATTCTATTTTTTAGTTATTATTTATATAAATTTTCAAATAATGTTAAATATTTTTTAAATAATTTATATATTTTTTACTGATTTATAATTTTGTTGTATTTTTAAAAATTTTACATATGAATGAAATGCAACATTTAGTAATGTTTACTTGTTAAGTATATTTATATTATTATATGCATATTATTTAAAAAATTCAATTATTTTTTTAACATCACGACTTTAACCAAAAAAAATTGTTTATGGCATAGTTGAATTAGCCCCCGCTCTCTTTTTTATTAACCCGTTCAAAACCTATGGATAACCATAAAGCTTGTTCAAGGCATCATTGAAGCTGGGAAGAGAGCTGGTCATGCAATCTATGGTGGACATATAAGTGGGATGTTTGGGTTTTTCTTCACAGATGGGCCTGTGTATAATTTTGCAGATGCCAAGAAGAGTGATACAGCCAAGTTTACTAGGTTCTTCTGGGGAATGTTGGCTGAAGGTGTCTATTTTATTGTTATAGCCAAGAAGAGTGATACAGCCAAGAAGAGTATTTGCATTGTCTTATGGTACTATAGCAGAGACAGTAAAATCTTCACTTCTAGACTTCTCATCAGGTTTCAATGTTTTATTGCAAACTGGGAGTAAAATCTCTGTATAATTCATCTTCTTCAAGTTATCAATATCTTACAGAATTCTTTAAATTAGATGTTTTTATCAATGATGACAATGGTGTATAGCATTTGCTTTCAATAATCAATGATGACAATGGTGTATAGCATTTGCTCAGTGATGATTATTGCTTTCAATAATCAAAATAGGATGTTTTTTCTGTTTAAAATTTTTGAGAACATTCAATGTAATAGAAAATTAGCCAGACAGAGAGGTTAATATTGGATTTTTGTTCTCGTTCACTTACCTTGATTTGGTGTTTTCTCTACGCTAGCATGATAATTTATTTTATGTTGTCTAAAGCCCGTTCAAGTAAAAAGTCAACATTTAAAAGTGTTAATTGGCGCCCAGGATTCAAAATATACTGAAATAAAAATAAAAAAATTGTATTTCGTACCGGGCCTAACCAACAGGACCGGTGAGAAAGGTTCTTTTTTGTACCGGTCCACAACAACAGGACCAGTGAGAAAAGTCTTCTTTGTACCGGGCCACAACAACAAAACCGGTGAGAAAAACAGATTTTACACCGGTCGTGAAAAACAGGACTGGTGTAAAATGTATTTTTCTCACCGGTTATTATAAACAGGACCGGTGTAAAATATATTTTTCTCACCGGTCATTACAAACAGGACCGGTGTAAAATGTATTTTTCTCACCGGTCATTATAAACAGGACCAGTGTAAAATGTATTTTTCTCACCGGTCCCAAAACCGGTGTAAAAAGTCCCTATTTTTCTCACTGGCTCCATCCACACCGGTCGTGAAACCGGTGTAAAAAGCCAAAAAGAACCGGTGTAAAAAGCCTTTTTTCCACTAGTGTAAGATCAATGAATTTAACCCTAGGTTAATATGGTATATGGAGAATTAGAGATAAACTCAATAAATTCTATTAGGATATTTCTTACCATGTCCTTGAAGTTGTAGAGATACTTATGTGAATTAGAATTCCAATGGGTAGATAAATGTTGTAATCCGAAGTAGTATAACAAATTGTCTAAGATAAAATCATAGTTTTTCCTTTGGTTATATATTTTGAATAAAAAAATGTGTGGATGTATGCTTCATGAAAGAAATATGATAATTTGTTCACTAACTTGTTTGGTATAACAAATAGTTGTATTAGGAATTGTATCTCTGGCTATTTGTATTGATTCTTCTTTTGTATGATATATAAGATATGTTAATTATTGTTTAATTTGATGAAGTTTTCCTTTATGATGCCTGCGATTGAATAATATATATGATGGTTATGTATATAAATATATGAATTAATGAAACTTTTATGATTGTAACATTGAATGTAATCAAGCATATATTGTTGAATTTTCTAAGTGTTTTATTGTAGTGAATATGTCAATAAAGAAGCGAAAATAAGTACTATGAGATAATAATATTGGTTTAATATTGAGAAATTGTGTCATAAAATATTTTTGTGATTCCTAACAATATGATACATGTTTATCAAGTCATTTTCTTTTAGTCATCAATTTTGTTCAATGAATATACATACCTAATATAAATCATTGTTATGTAATGACCATTGTAGATTTAAAATGAATAAATGTGTTAGTAAACCATGAGGAAATAGATATGAACCTTTACTTATTGATTTTCCTATGAAGAGAATTACATAAATCTTAGTTACCCATAACAAAAAAAAAATTCAAGTGAGTATTTCTAAGTCAACGTAGTGATTTGTGATCATTTAAGATTAGAGAATTTATCAAATCTATATAATGGTTGTAGTCAATTCTGATGGAAAGAGCAATCACTTAGTTAAGGAATATTTAATTCATTATAGAGGACAATAAGAAATGATTACATACCCTGAATTGTCATGAAGCAAAGAACATAAGGATTTGACTAGATCAATAAGTACAACATGGACTAAGACACATTTATCCTTTTTCACTAGGACAATTTATTACACATGATTACACTAAGGAAAATAAAGTAGAACATCTAGTACATCATAGATAAATGATAAGTGACCACTTATTTTCTAACAATTATCAGAGAATCATAGTAGTTAAGAGTTTTGGCAATACATAAAATACCCAAACTAGAGAAATCACCATAACAATTATAAGAAGTGAGACACTTGTTACCACAAACTATAGTCCATCTCGCCTTCGTTCTTCCTCACTTCTAGGAAGGTTGGCCATCGAATAGTATGATAGTACTTGAGAAAAAGATTGAAGAAATTAGATAGAAGAGAGAAACTAAGAAATCTTGAAGTTGTGATAGGAAGTGAGAATGGAATGAGAATTTATAAGCAAGCAAGGGAGGGAGAGTTTGCAACAGTCATAAATGGCTAGTCCAACAGCTAGTTGCTAACGGCTAGTTGTCCAGTAATTAATTCTTAGCAGTCCATTTTACTATGTTACGAGTAGGAATTTTAATTAATGGATGTTATGGATTATATTAAGTAAGGTTTTAATAAATTGAGAAACGTAATTATTGAGGTATTTAGAGTTAACCATCAATTTATGATGAGCATGGTTGACAAAATTAAGACAGGTAATATTTTTGAGTTAAGAAAAAAATATTGGTAAGATTAAAAGAAGATAAATGGCAATGTTAAGGAAAAGGTACATAATTGTCAAGGAAACTAGAAATATATTTTAAAACTATTCACTTAGTTTAGCCTTGTTAAGATTTATTAACAATATTAAATTTCGAGGACGAAATTTCTTTCAGGGGAGTAGAGTTGTAACATCTCATTTTCAACACAAATAAAAAATAGATATTAATATATCTTTCATGAGAAATATTTACTATAAGTTAGTTTATTATTATTATTTTTTATGAAATTTTGGTATTTATATTTAATTATTTGTTTTTTAAAATAAAATAAAATAATAATAATAATAAAATGAAAATATTTATGAATGAGAATTTTAAAATGACTTAATTAGTATTCATTGATTAATGAAATTATATTAAGAATTTTGAATATCTTTATTATTCATAACTTTTATTTTATATTTATGTTTTTACATATTTACGATTTAACTCTTATTAGAATTTTAAAATAAAATTTTGAAGGAATTAGACTATGGTTCTTTAGAACTTTTTGATCTACATAATACTTATGATTTTCTGGAATTTTTTGTAATTTTTGAAATATTAATAAAATAATATATTTTAAATTCATATAAAGTTACTTAAAATTAAAAATATTTACAAGAAAATGAAGTTAAATTATAAGAAAATTTTCTAAAATCCATTTCAAGTAGACTTATCTAAAAATTATCGGTTTGAGTAAAATCTTGATTTTTACCAATCATAAAAAAATCGAAAACATACTAATAAATTTTTATTAACACAAAATTTTAGATTTTTAAAATTTAAACTTTATATTACTTATTATAAAATTAGTGAGAACTGATATAATATCGCTAAATTTTGAAAAGGACTGATTTTGAATATTTAAAATATACCGAGTGAATGGTTACTATTTGGCTTAATAATTCAGCCAATATTTACTATGCAAACACTGTGCATGAACGGAAATTTCAAAAGGTGCACAGTAATCAGAAACGAAAATTTCAGAAATTGTACAGTACTTTTATAATAAAATAATGAAATGCATAGTGCAAAATTTTTCTATAAATAGTCGAGGTTTCTAACGAAGGAAATCACATTTTCAGATTAAGTTTTCTTAATATAGCAGTGTTAGAAAGATAGTGGTAGGAGTAAGAGAGAGAAATAAAATTTTTGGAAGGAGGTTGTGCCAAAATCATAAAGTAAGAATAACTCTCTTTTATACTTTTTAGGTTTATTTTCATATCGTTTTAGAAATCTATTATTATACTGGATATAATATTATTTTAAGTTACTATTCTAAATAGTAAATTACTATGTCAATAGTAAATCACTATTCAAATAGTAAATTACTATTTACCTTTACTATTCACGTTTTACTATTTACTGTTACTATTCACGTTTTACTATTTACTATTACTATTCATGTTTTACTATTTACTATTACTACTCACGATTTACTATTCACTATTCACTATTCAAAATTTACCATTTCTGTTTTAAGTAGAAATCTCAATTTTCATCTTATAACTATATTAAACTGAAATTGGTATATTTTAGAACTCGGAGACGAGGCGCGCACGAACTTTCCATAACGAACCAAGATACAAGAGGTAAGAGGGAGTGAGATAGGAATATAATATGAAAAAACATAAGAATAATGGAAGGAGTCCCCTAATCCTTTAAAATTTAATAATATTATTATATTAAAATAATAACTATTTAACTTAAAAATTTATAATAAATTTTAAATTGAGTATCTTGTGTAACTTGATCTGAATACCTATGCAAATACCTGGATAACCTATACGAACTGGACTGAACCTATGCAAGGACTTGGACTATTATGACTTGTATGGACCAAACTATACCTATGTAAGGATTGGACTATATGGACCTACATAGACCTATGCGAGGAATGGACTATAAAGACTTAAAATTAATCTTATTAATCTAAATAACTATTAAAATTTGAATTATATTTATAACTAATATTTAGTTGATTTGATTTGATTATAATTAATAATATTTAATTTTGATTAATGATATTATAATTTATAATACTAGACTGTGATTAATAATATTTGTGATTTGATAATATTTGATTATGATTGATGATATTACAATACTTGATTGTGATTGATGAATGATTGATGACCTTGTGATATAGAATTTGAGCATATAGCAAGCATGACGGAAAGTTAAAACTCAGTAAGAATTTTCTTACCTTACTCTTTAAATTTTTATTCTAAGAGAAAGTATTTTATCATTATTTTAGTCTTTTATTTCTTCTTAGAAATAATTTTCATTAACTTTATTTTTAATCTCTAGAATAAAATCTAGTATTAGAAAGAAGCTATTTTATGAAAATCAGAGGTTGAGATAATTAATTCTTGAATTAAAGAAAATTTTTATAGTTTTAAGTATTCTTAGTTAATAATTTAAAAAAAATATTTTCTTTTAGAAATCTGAAATTTAAATTGGTTTTCCCTATGAAATAACTAAAGGATATTTTTTTATAGTCGAGATTTCTAAACTCAATCTAATTAAGATTCAAATTGGGAAAGATTATGTAAATATGTGAAGTTTTTTAAGAGAAAGTTTTGAGATATTTAAGGCTTGGAAACTCAATTTTGGTGAGATCTGAATTTGAAGACTGTACTAAATTTATTTCTATATAACAGAAGTTTAAAGAAGAACTTATGAGAATGTACAGTTTATTGAGATGATTTTGTGAACTTTTATGGTATTTAATAATTGAGTTTTTAAAAGTCTTAACCAACTAAATATGTGAGTAGTTCATGCATCATGAATCATTAAAGAGAAATGAGATGTGATATTTCCTGGGGACGGATTATAGAAACCGAGTATACATTAGAGGAGGCTTAATTGCGAGCCTTGGAATGAGAGGGTGTGAAAGGGTGCTTCAGGTGACCTGGGGTCGCTCCCTAGTGTCGGGTACTTTCACAATAAAAACTTTCTTAGTCTGACTAGTCTCTAAGTGTTTCCACGCCAGTTGAGCTGTTCATATGCCATGAAGGCATTTATGTTATTATTATCCAGAATTATGGAACAGTGTAAACTCCTGGTTGGCCCAGTGCAAACTAAAACTTTAAGGGCCCATATGCATAGAATGAATGAGATGGTAGTATTAAAAACATTGCATGACATTCATGTGATTGTGATATTCTATGTGGGTGGTTGTGAATGAAAGTATAATTGTTATGTTATGAAAACTCTACATTCATAATTGATTATGTATATGATTGTGATTGAAATTATTATATTAGATTCTAAAAACCCTTATGCTTATGTCTTATCTGTAAAGTATTATATTCTGTTTCTCACTCCTTCTTGTTTGAATTTTGTGTCCAAAATATATGTTATGTGATATATAGCTAGCAGTCCAAGATGGAATGATATGTAATTACAGAAGGGTAAAGTGGTCTCATCCTCAATCAGATAGATAAAGAGATATGACAAGATTAGGATTCCAAAACTCGATGGTTTAAGGACTAGGAAATGATTGGTCACATTTGTAGTAGAGGTATAGTTTAGTTTTACTTTGCCTTATTACAATATCAAGTTAGATAATTGTAACAAGGTAAAGGTTAAAATTTGATAAACTTTCTCATTCGAATATAATACTGTAATGATTTATCACTTCTGATTTCTATTAATTGTTTTGTCATTATGAACAAATATTGAAAGACAATTTTTTTTACTTTCAATATTCAAAGGAAATCAGATGTATACACGTCCTCGTCCTTGTATACACGAGATAAAGAGTGATAAATATGTATATCTTTCTAAAAGTTTTTTTTAAGGCAAGAAGAACACATATATGTCTCGTGTATATAAGGGGGTGTTACAGAGTATACTCAAGAGTAGGTGAATGTGTTGCTGGTACTATTTTAAGTAGCTCAGGCTCTGGATGATGACTCATCATATCGAGATCGGGTTTAGGTTCTCCTCCAAGAGGCGTTGAAAATCCGCGTATTTGAGAATACGGGGTAGGTCATTGTATTTCCTCAAAGAGCTTTCGATTGCTTCGATATCCTTGTCAAAAGGAGGTGGTTCTGATAACGGATCAGACGTTTGTGCGTCGGCTATCCCATGGTCTGTCTCAGGAGCATTTGAAGCTTTTTCCTGAAGTATCAGTAATCTCCCGCTAAACACTACATTGCCCTACCTGAGTCTCTTTAAGCGTCCACCTATCATACTAAAAAAAGATACATTGAAGGTAAGGAACTTGCTCCTACTTATAGGTCATGCAACGGGGCATTCATCATCTCTAACATCTCTCTAGTTATTACAATCAACTTCACACTTAACACATATCATGAAATTCGGGGAGCTTCTGCCCTAATCTTTTTAATCACCATTCAATCATGGATATACAACATACACACACACACTCTCTAAGGTTTTATTATTAATAATAGTCAACTACTCACCCATCCTAAGTAGTCACAAGTCAATGGTTCCCAGTCTCAATAGTCACTTAACCTTTCAACATTTGAGCACACATAACATCACAACACAATTTATATCTCTACCAATTCCATGGGGTTAGTCATCCAAGATGTTATGCATGAGTTAGGCATTTTATTAATTTCTCTTTATGTTTTCATGATGCAAATGAGGCCTAGACATATCATATCATTATCATGAATCACATCTCCACAATATGTCTACTGGGAGGAATACAAGTTTGCCTAAGCGACCATAGCTCACCAAGTTCCCACAACAATAAGGGCATATGACACGCATGTCCAACTTATATAGATCCATCACACACATCGTGATCACATTCAAATGAAACTGGTTCTCCACGGCCATATATATACTCGTTCTAGTCGAACTATACTAGGCTTACCACGGATGGCCCGACCTTGAGTGCTGCACCGAACCATTAGGTGCCTGACTCAGTGATACTCCTAAGATTCTTCCCATGGAATCGAAATGATCATATTCTCCAGTATGCCCTTCACTACATGATCATGTGTTAGTTTTTCCTAATCACCACCTAGAATTCCACCATTAGCCAAATTAAACCATCTTAAGCCACCTAACATTATATGCAGCCACTAAGTCTAAAATTAGTAGCTGAATTCCATTAACTCTCTTGCTTAATTCTAGCTTTACAAGTGTGTAAGTATAGAAACTTCCACCCATTCTCCTAGCCTTGGTTGAGAGAGTGAAGCCATTCACTTTGCCAAGTTTCTCTTATTTCTTCTTTTTTCTCTCAAGATTCTTTCTTTAAGAAAACCTCCACCATCTTCCCATTGTCTAGCCACCACTTTAACCAGCCCTACACCACCATTTTCACATGCAAACACCACCACTAAACACCGTTCAACAAGCTCTACACCACTACCACCATTTTTCCTTAAAACAAATTTTTCCCCACCATCTTTTCACTCTTTAACCGCACAACACCACTTCAAAATCTTCTTACCTCCACCGACTTTTTTTAAAAGCAAAAGGAGCCAAAGAAAGGAAGCACAAGGGTCCATTTCTCATCCTCACTTTATACGTCCAAGCTCAAGAGGTAGGGGAGTTTCTTCCATCTTTGCTCTTGGTTTTTACATGCATGGGTGGTGGAGATCACCCTAAGATCTTTACCCTCTCTTAGTGTCTAAAATTTGAAAATTTTCTTTTCCAAAACAAAGCTGAAATTTTTGTGAAATGTGTAACATCCCTAATTTCATTATTTCTTATTTAAAATAAAATTTCAAAGGAATTTAATTATAGTTCTTTAGAACTTTTTGATTGTTATACAATTTATAATTTTTTAGAATTTTTTATATTTTTTCTTTTTTTTAGAATGACAAAATACCCTTAATATTTTATCTAATAATGAAAATTACACTGCTGACATCATCGCTATTGCTTATATCATCGGTTAGGTAATTATCTACATCATGAATAGTCATCGGTTAGGTAAATACTTACATTATGAATAGTAAAATAAATAATAAAATAATCTTAAATAGTAAAATTCTCTTCCTATAAATAGATGGTTCATTTACAATATTTACACACTAAAATTAGAGAGAGAATCTAGAGAGATAGTGCTTAAGAAATTAGTAGGAAGTAAATTCTTTTAGTAAAAAGAGATTTTGTCAGAGGTGTAAGGTAATAATATTTTTCTTCTATATTCTTTTTATGATTATTTAGTTTATTCTTTTTAGCACTCTTAAACTATTAATATACTATTACTGTTATGAATAAGTTATTATAGTAAAAATAAATTACCATTATGCATTATATTTACTATTTACTATTACTATTCATAATTTACTATTTACTGTTAATATTCAGAATTTATTATTTACCATTATTTTTCAAAATTTATTAGTTACTATTACTATTCAAAATTTACTATTTACTATTACTATTCAAAATTTACTATTTACCATTACTATTTAAAAATTACTATTTACCATTACTATTCACGATTTACCATTTACTGCTACTATTCAAAATTTACTATTCATGATTTATTATTTACCGTTACTATTCAAAAAAAATACTATTTACCGTTACTATTGATGAATTACTATTTACCGTTACTATTTACTGTTACTATACATAATTACTATTTATTATGTCTAATAGCAATCTTAATTTTCATCTTATGCCTATACTGAAATAAATTAGTATTAATATTTTGTTAAAACTCAGAGGCGCAGAGCGAATTCACTTTTGGTAGCAATTCAAGGTAAAGGGGTGAGATAAGAATATAATATGAAAATACATAAGAATAATGGGAGGAGTCCCCTACTCCTTTTAAACTGAACAATATTATTATTTTAAAATAATAAATTTTAACTTAAATTTTATAATAATTATTATTAATAAATTAAGTATCTTGTGTAACTTAATCTGAAATATCTATTCAAGAACCTAAACTATTATGACCTATATGGACTGGACTGAACCTATGCAAGGACTTGAATTATTTTGACCTATATATATTGGACTAAACCTATACAAGGACTTGGACTATTATGACCTATATGGACTGAATTAGACCTATACAAGGACTAGACTATCTTGGACTTACATAGACCTGTATGAGAAATGGACTATAGGACTTAAAATAAACTTGATTAATTTAAATAACCATTGACCTTTGAATTATGATATTTATAACCGATGTTTAATTATTTGATTTGATTATGATTGCTATATTTATTTGTGGTTGATGATGTTTGATTGTGATTGATAATATTTGATTATGATTGATGATCTTGTAATGTGGAGTTTGAGCATATAGCAAGCATGACGGAATGCTAAAACTCAGTAAGAATTTACTTATCTCCTACTTCCTTATTTACTTATCAATCTTTATTCAAATTACTTTTAAGAAATTTCTTAGTTTTCAATGAAACTACATAAGTTTTTAGAAATCTCTTTTTATCTTTTAATATATATATATATATACTAAAATTAAGATTTTTAGTTAGTGTATTAGAAAGAAAAAGAAAGAGAAATTATTTTATAAAAATAACTCTTTACTAATATTTTAATATATATATATATATATATTATTTTCAAAATGTATAAAAATATTATACAAAATTTTCAAGTACTAAGGTTTTAAAGATTGATAATTCCGAATTCGAGCTTTTAGTAATTGATTTTGAATTGACCTATAAACTTTCTAAAGAAGGTTGTGAAATATATTTAAGGCTTTAAAACTCAAATTATAATGAGATTTGATTTGTGATTTGAAAAGGAACTGTACTAAAATTCTATATGTGTGATAGAACTTATTTGAGAATTTGAAAAATTACAGTTTATTGGGGTGACTATGTCGCGATTCGTAGGCCCCGATAATATAATTGAGTTTCTAAAATCTTTAACCAACTAAATACGAGTAATTCATGCATCACGAATCATCAAAGAGAAACAAAACGATATTGTCTGGGGACGGATTATATAAACCGAGGATACATTAGAGGAGGTTTAATTGTGAGCCTTGGGATGAGAGGGTGTGAAAGGGTGCTTCAGGGGACTTGGGGTAGCTCCCTAGTGTCGGGTACTTTCACAATAAAAACCTTCTCAATCTGACTAGTCTCTAAGTGTTTCCATGCCAGTTGAGCTGTTCATGTTATTATTATCCGAAATTATAGAACAGTGTAAACTCCTGCTTAGCCCAGTGCAAATTAAAATTTAAGGGCCCATATATATATAGGTAAGTTATGATGAAGATATTGCATAACATTCATACATTCATAATTGATTGTGTATGTGATTGTGATTGATTATATTATACTAGTTTGTGAAAACTCTTTATTGCTTATGTCCCATTTAGGAATATTATATTCTATTTTTCACTCTTTTTTTGGTATTTTTGTTTCATATGTTTTAAATTTATGATTCGTATAGAGGGAAGGATCGAAGAATCCAGGAAGTAAATATAGCACGTTCTAGAAAGGGAGCTCGGTATGAATATCGTGGTCCAATGAATAAATAATGTCATTAAGCAACTGCTCTTGGGCCATGGAGTTTCCTCTCTTTTCTAATAATGTTTAATATTTATTTTCTTTGGATGAATATAATACTACTTTATAAATTTTAATAATATTCATGAGGTATTTCAGAAATATTGTATGTAATTTTACTCTGATAATTTCTTTTAACAATTATATTTTTAGTAAAAAAATTATGATTTTCTTTAGAATTTATTGAGATGTAACAGAGGGTGTTACAAAATGGATTTTGTAAAAATTTTCAATTTTTGGCATTAAGGAAAAAGAAAGCCTTGCATGCACTCTTGGCTAGTTTGCATGTCTTAAAAATGTTGTCTTTAGATGATATGGTTTCTGAATTAAATTACATGTTTGATATATGTGCTTGCATGAGAAAAACTTGATGAAAAGTCTATATTTTCATGGTTGCATGTCATGTATGATGTCTTGGTTTAATGAATGAATTTTTGCATGTTAGAAATCTGAAAAATATTGAGTGATGACATGCTTGAAATTATGTTTAGATTCTGCCCTTAGTCAATATTTAAAGAAATAACATGATGCATGAAAAGATTATGTGAAAAGGCCTTTAAATTTCATGGATTTCTTTAGATAATTGTTGGGGTTGTTATGTGAAATTATGGCTTGCTTGATCTCGTGTGGTAGATGCTGGAATTCTGACTTAGTATGGATATTTGGTTGTTAAATATTCTAGGTAATGGATTAAATGAAAAAAATTTAAAGTACCGATGGAGGTTCTTAGTCGAAAGTAGAGAAAACGTCATTTTTAAAAGAAATAAGGTGGAAATGCAATAGAGTTGTAATTCTGTAATTTTATTGATTATTGTGTAAGATGTTATGGAGGAAAATGGTCGTTGTCCAAATGATACAAAATAGGTTAAGAAACACGAATTAGTAACTTTGCCCTTAGATACGTTTGAAAGTGTTTTTAGTGATAAAATTATAAAAGAAAAGGGTAAACAAAGAGATTTTTAATTTTGAACCAAATTTTTATTATTTGACAATAAAAATATATTGAACTTTGTAAGTTACACAAATTACGCTTTTGAATCATGAAAAACAAAGTTTCTGGGCGAAGATACAGACAACAAGTTTTCGACAAAATTTACCCGATTGACGTTTAACCCATTTTAAAGAATTTTTCTCAAAATTTTTGTTATTAATATTTTGTAACGCAATGGTTTGGAAGGGATTTATAACTAATTTCAAAAGAAATTTTGTTCGGTGCTGAAGGAAACAGAGTTCATGGTAGAAAATACGACGAAACAATGTTTCCACCTGTAAGTAAATTACGTACAAGTTTACAGTAAAACCTTTACCATATCTTTATTTAATAAGTCTTTTATATTATAAGTAATAGTTTTGGAGATAGATTTAAAACTAAGAAGGTATTTCTCTATAAAAACTTGACTTAGGCCAATTCGATAATCATTGGTAATTTTAAAATTTACTTGCGTTTATTTAGTAACAAAAGAAAGCTAATTTACCTAAACCAAGTTTTATATAAGTGCCTATATTTAGATTTATTTACTCTTATCGATGTTCAATAATTAACTCAAGTCTTATAACATGATGTCTTCCTTAACAATCAAGCAGCTAGATATATGTATAGGCCACAGTTACAAAAGCTTTTGATAAAACCTTCTAAACTAGAAAGTTTAAAGGTGCATTTTTATCCTACGTGTTAAGGACAAGGGATACTAAATTTAAGAACGCCACCTAGTACTAAGTTAAGTAAAGAAGAAAGATAAATCATTGCATTTTGCATGCATCATGAGTATGAGGTTGGATGTTGAGTTCTAGAGTCACAATGATGGGTACATTGGAGGGCATGTTCGCTCGACCTATGATGTTAGGATCTCGAGAGTATGACTGGGTTGGACCCCTAATGGTTCAAAGTTGTGCCCAGACTGGGAAACCCGTGGCAAGCCCGGTGTACTTCAACTAAAGACGAGTGTCACTAAGGACCGTGGAGAGCTAGTTCCAGTTTGTGAAGTGATCATGATTTGAGGTGTGATGGATCCATATTGGGTTTGGACTATGTGCGTCCCTTACCTTATGCTGTAAGGAATCTGGACGCTCGCACAATAGTGGAAATCCCCAGTAGACATATTGTGGTAGGATGATTGTGTTGAGGAAGATAAGCTATGAGTCCTATTAGCATCATGAAACACTTATAAAAGACAAAGCATAAGACTTTTAACTCATTCATAACATACCACTGACTAACATGTTGTGTGAATGATAAGGATCTGATGTGGATATTCTGAGTTGATTATGAGATAATAAATGTTTGTTTATTGTGTGTAATATGTATTATGTTTAGCTACCTACTGCATGAATACCCATAGGGTTAGAAATATAGTTGTTGTGTATTCATTTATATTCTTTCTAGAAGACTGATATAAGGAACATGAACAAGGGTCCTGACTGTGAAGGATAAGAGTCGTTCCGAGAAGTTCTGTTGGGACGTACCGTGGACATGTGACTAGTTCAATAGAAGAACAATGTGGAAATATACCTAGTTGGTATACTTCTAATATGATGTATAGTTATTTTAGGAGCCTGCGTGCTCATTTCTTTTGGAGTATGTATAAATCTTACTATATGAACCATGCAACTGAATGACTACTTTAAGGCAACTAGTTTTATTTTCTGTATAAAAAAAGCTTTCCAAAAATTCACAAACTTATAATACCTTAATTAAGTAGGATAGATCTAGTGGAAATGATTGTCCTAGTTAACCAAGGGTGCTACATATTACATTCAATGAGCTATTGATTGATTCATGAAAAGTATCAAACAAAATTTCTAGTATCATAGTCTTTCTTTAATCATTGAAAATTTATCAAACGTTAATTAATTATTGATTTTGACCAAAGATATTTAAAATTTATTGCATATGAATCAACAAATTAATATCCCACGGCTAGTCTAAAGGTATATATCAATGCTTAGTAAACAATATATACTTTTTGAGTTTGGAGTCATCTTCAAATCTCCAATCAGAAGATCAAATGCATTCAAAGGAGTGGTAGCACATCCTATCCTCTTCTCTTGTCCAAGTAACTATGAATCAAAGAATAATTTGGCATTGAGAAAATATAAATATGTTTGAACTTATAGATCAAAATTAAAGTGAAGCACTAAATTCCCCTTCAACTACTCTTCCACTTCGGGAGATGGAAGTTGATGGGAAGATCAAGAGAAGTGGAAACTAACTAGACCAAATGAACCAACCATTAAGAACTCTAGTGTATGCCTAATGTACTAGAAGTTGGGACATATAAAAGTACAGGGTTGCTGGATTTAGAGCATGTTTGGCTGAGCCCCTAAAGCTCTGTTCACCTTCGTTCTCTTACGTTCCGTCACGTTGAACGCGGCCCGTCTCCCTCCACGCGTGTTTGGCTGTGACGAAGAGCTCCATTCCGTCGAGGCGAACGGCAACGCGCTCCGTTGGCTGGAAGGAGCTTCGACCAGCTTCAACCCAACGCCAACATGATCTGTTGGGAGAAAGTCTAGAGTACCCCTCCCAACGGTCATAACACATGCCTGGAGTGGAGATCGGAAGGAAAGGTGCAAGCTTGAAGGCGATCTGTGACGAGGTAAGGTTCCCGTGTCTTCCTTTTTTTTGCTGGTCTTGATTTCTATTTTTGTGGCTTAGTTTTCTGTTTAATGCGGCAGGCTATGGTGATGGTGGTGTGGTGGTGTGGACGGAGCGGGTTGGGGCATGACAAAGACGTCAGGGGAGTGTGGGTTTCGGGAAAAATAGAGGTCAGGTGGAAGGGGTGGTAGCCGTGAGGGGGGTTTAGGGGTGCTGGTGTGAGGTTAGGGATAGTGGATAGTGGTGGCTGTAGGGGTGATGGATGGTGGAGATGGACAGGGAAGATAGAGGTTGGAGATGGATGATGGTGCATGGCTTAAACATTGCTGTTAAAAGATTTAGTAAGGATTATTTGCCTGATTTGGTTCAACTTATATTCATTTACTTGGCTGCTCTTCATGTTTTGGAACTCTGTTCTTCAACTTACAATTCGTGAGGTTGTATATGGAATTGGGGTATTAAGAGTTTCATATTTCTTCAGCAGAGGTAACCCGAGGAGAGGACCACTTTTGATGCTCTTGAATGAGAATTTTATTCAATTTGTCATTGAGTGAATTGGTATCCTTATTATTAAGCTATAAAAATAGACTACTAAGAAATGCTTGGAAACCTATAACTATTAAAAACGAGCACTGAGTGAGTTGGTCCCATTTGACAGCATAGTATAATGATATAAATTTTATATATAATAAATTATTAGATTTTAAAAGTATAAAAATATTTATTTTATTGTATATATATATATATTAAAACAAATAAAATTGGTATAAATATAATATCAGATTTAAAAATTGATATATTAAGTTAGAAATTTAACTATTAAATACAATTAATTTATTAGTTTTAATATGCAATAAAGAATCAAATTTATTTATTGGTTTTAATTTATTAAAAACAATAAAATTAATTTATTAGTTTTACTATATATCAAAAAATATTTTAAATTTAGTAGTTTTAATATATTAATTCATTTATTAAATATGTATAATTAAATTTAATATATATATATAGTTTAATATTATACATTTAATATTAATATAAACAAATATACACATAAATTATATATATTTAAATTCATACTTTTTTTGGGTAATTTTACCCTCAATTACCATTTCCTAACCCAATTTCCTCATAATAGTGCGGGCAGAGGTGGAGGCGATTAAGGTGGTGGTTTCGGAGCCGAAGCTTGTGCTGCGTTTGAAGTCGATTCTGACTTGCTTCGAATTGAAGTGCAGAGCCTATAGCTTGCACAGCAAGCGGCGCTATTCTTCCTCAGAAACAGAGTATGCATCGCTTTCTCTTTCTCCTTGTTAGATCTTATTGGGTTAATGGTAGTGATTTGGATCCGTGTTTGTAGTTGCATTTTATCCTCTGACGTGTTATTGTTATATTATTATTATTGTTGTTTCTAACTTCTATTTGTTGAATAGGATTAGATTAGAAAAGACTTGCATGAGTGATAGTACTACTACTGATGTTGTGCAGCTTTAATTTATTTGGTGTAGTGATACATGGATTGGATTGGCATTGGCAATACAATTTGTTGATTTTTGATATTGTAGTGTATAGTAATATTAAGTGTTGGTAATTGATTTGTGTTTTTCAGTTTCGCGAAGATTCTGGTAATTGATTTGTGTTTTTCTTTTCTGGATTGTGTAGGGAGGTTTGTTTATCATTGCTTATTTACACAAGGGTGGCTCAGGTTTGTGTTATTGTGTTATTGTATAACGGGATGCTCTCGTAATCTATAACCTTGGCATTTGCAGGTCAGTATTGTTATGTTGCATGATGTTTAATAGGAAATTTTGATTTTAATTTTATGTTTGGGCTAATGGTTGGTAGGAACGTGGAGCCAGTTGAGTGGTTGAAGAAAGCACAGGCCTTGTTTCTCAGATAGAATTTCTAAAATATCGAATGTTGCTACTTCAAGTCAGAAGGTATGTAAATTGGAACAGTCCCTTATATTTTTTTGAAAAAGGAAAGAAATAGCTTAAGTTTATATTTGACATCAGCCTTATCAAAGTGGAAGGCTTTTCCTGAGAAAGATAATATTTTTTACAGTTCTGTATTTATGCTGAAATAAAGCTAACATGTTCAAGTATTTTTTTTCCCAATGGTAGCTGCTTAAAATCAGCTTTAGGGATCACATTCATATAACCAATTTTTTTTTTATTTTATGGTCTTTGTCTCATGGCAGTTAAATTGAGTTTTTAAAGTTTTATTATATAATTTCTGGTTTCAGGTTGATTATAAAGAGTCCATGAAATTGGAAAAGAATGCCATTAATCCTTGTGACTCCTCCACCATGGACAGACTGTTAGAGAAGATATATCCTTTAATTATTAAATGTGATGTGAGATGTTTTAATCCTTTGTTGTCTACATGCTTTGATTAAATGTCTGATAAAAGTTTAGTTCCCTTATGCGTCTCAGGGGTATCATTCGAGCACTAAATCATTCACAGGAAAAGCGGCCTTATCTACTTCAAAGAATGCATTGGGGAACAAGTTATAGATATAGGTTGTACACTCTTAAGCCTTAGTTATATTTATTATCTGAAATCTGAATATAGTTGTCTAATTGCTTTCTAGCTTTGTGTATGTAGCATCAACCTGAAAGAGTCCATTTTTATTTGAATTGTTTTGCTTATTTAAATAGAACAATTTGTCTAGTTATTTCCCTGAACCATTTTCCTTGTGAAGTTTATAATTTTATCGAACTGCAAACAAGTTAATTATATGAAATACATACATTTATGTAATTCTCCTTTTTGCTCATGCATTCCTACAGTTGAGTAATGTGTTGTTCCTTTGAAAGTGTTCTATACTGTAAGCCACATTTTGAGAGATACTTTTTATGCAGATCGCAGAGGCTATACCTGAATTATTGTAGTCTATTGACCTTTTAACATGAAAACTGCTAGTGATATTGTGATAATCTAATTGTAGTCAATTCTTGGTATTTGTTGTGTTTTTCTTTTTGCTATATATTCATTTTTCCCCTTTTTCTGCAGAGGGATTTAACTGATTCAACCGTCTTAAAGAACATGGGGTGGGTATATGCTTGTGGAGGGAAGACTTGAACCAGTGCTAGGAGGTACTTGTGGAGCCAATACAGACAGTATGTATATATATGCTTCTGGCTTTACATGATTATTAGTTCATTTTATTTTAAATTCATTGTTTAAAGTATGAGACTTGAATTCTTTGTGGTGATACAGTATTTAGTATTTACTTGATTAAAAAATCTAAATTCTATATCCAAACTAAATCTAAATCTGATCTAGATTAAAAAAAATGCATTTTATAAACTGGATGTACATTGTCCAAAACAAAAAAAAACTAGATCCATAAAATCCATTTTATATAAAATTAAAACAAATTTTTAAAATCTGAATCCATTAAAAAATGAACCAGATAAAAAATGAACTGATATCTATAGAAATACAATGTTGAGTTTAGAATGGAGACGAGTTTAGAATGACAAATGATATCTGTAGAAAGAGCTTTGGAATTTTGATGCAATGTTGAAATTTAAGAGGACTGAGATGGAAGATGGAAATAAAGGTTCTTTCCTTGTATTTTAAAAAGAAAGAAAAAGGGATGAGATTAAAAACATAGCAGGAAAGATTTGATAAAAATTAGTTCTTAATTTATCTTTACAGTTTTAGACTTTATACCTTTAATAATAAATTCTAGTATATGCAGTTATACATGTAGTTGCAGTGATAATTTTATGACTTTGATTTCATCTGTCTTTTTTATACAGCTTTTCACTTTTGTAACTGAGATCTAGTATTATTTGTTAGTTGTGCATTATTTGTTAATGGCTTTGAATACCTTTATAACCATGGCAATAAAATTTGTTTTGACAAAAAAAGGGATATTTTTAGGACACATAAAATATTCTATAGCAGTAATAAAATAATTACTCTTAAGTAACATTCTTATAATAAGTATGAAATTAATTTTTTCTTATATTTGGTAGAAATTATATAATAAATATTTAACAAGGATATTAGTACATATTGGAGGAGACACATTACAATCCAGTTGAAAGAACATGGTTCAAGTCATTAAGAGAATGTTGTTAGTTTTTTTTTTTCTTTTAGAAAATAGTGTATTAAAAAAGACCAAGAAAGACTAGAGAGTCATACACAAAAGAATCATGTACGTGACTTCAAGAACCTAGAGGAAGCTTAGAAAGCCACACATTCTGATGAATACTTCAATTTTATACAATTTTAATGGATTATATATTAATAAAATTTTAATGAATTATAAATTTATAAAAGTAAGAAACACCGGATATAAATACTTAAATCTAAATTACATGTAGTGAGCACATCAATTATAGTAATATAATTACGATTACTTAAAATATAAATAAATAGCTGATACTACTAACAGGATTCTTCTTTGAATAATAGAAATTAAAAACATTACTAGATCCCAGTTATATATACTTGTGGCATAGCCATGGTTCATTTTATGTCTCACATATCATTGATTCTCGTTGCTGATATAGTTATAGATATGCATTGTACCTCTTAAGCCTAAGTTATATTTATTATTTGAAATCTGAATATAGTTGTTTGACTGCTTTCCAGCTTTTTTGTAGGCTGTGTTTTGATTCATTGATACGATGTGTTTAGCTGTGGTGGTTGAACGCTACAGACTGGTGCTTTTGGTTGTGCTATTTTTTTTAAATGAATTTTTATGGTATTAAATTCCATTATCGGGAGCAGGGCCGTTTCAGGGAAAGGCTTGTTCAGTATGAACACTAACTGTAGTACTGGAAATGCATGAATTCATTTTTATATGCTCCTTTTGTCTATTTTTTGATGTTTCTTATACTTGTATGATTTGTGAAATTCTTGATGTTTATGTATGGCTGTTTTTCTTGAGTTTGGATTCTCTCTCTTTCAGTTTCTCCTCTCTCCATTTCTTTTTCCACTCATGATTTTGAAAATTGAAGTTGAAGATGCTTTTTAAAATTGTAACAAAAGTGTACTGAATTGGCATTGCCCATGATTGAAATGTACTAAATTAAAAATTTTAAAAATATAGATATTTTTTGTACCGGGCGTAAAAGTAGGACCGGTGTTAAAAGTATTTTTTTGTACCGGGCGTAAAAATAGGACCGGTGTTAAAAGTCTAACTTTGTACCGGGCATAACCAACAAAACCGGTGAGACAATTAATATTTACACCGGTTGTAAAGAAAAGGACCGGTGTAAGTATTGTTTTTTATACCGGGCATTTTAAACTGGACCGATGTAAAATCTGTTTTTCTCACCGGTCCTAAAACCGGTGTAAAAGGTCCATATTTTTCTCACCGGCTCCATCCACACCGGTCCTAGAACCGGTGTAAAAAGCCGAAAGGGACCGGTGTAAAAAGTCTTTTTTCCACTAGTGTCACTACAACTTAACTCACTTTAACTCAAATGTCAATCAAACAAAACTCCGTTTACAAAACCTCAATTTTCTAAACCGTATTTACAAAACCTCAGTTTTCTAAACTCCGTTAACTCAACTTTATACCAAACAACCAATCATTAAAGTTCCTTTTTTGTCTTTGATAAATGGATTCAAAGTTCTTTATTTGCAGTGCTCTTGCTCAGTCTTTCCTGTGAACATTCTCAACAACGGACTATAGCATTAGATTTTGTTATAATGATTGTTGTTCTGTATTTATGCTTTTTGGTAGGAAGTCTAACTGTACTATTGGCCCATCCAGTCAGATACCAAAATTAATTGAACATACAAATTTGGTATAACAAAGGACTGTTTCTTTGAATTTTGGACGTGTTTTCAAAACGTGTGTATACCAAAAGATAAAATATAAATAACAAATAATTATATACGATGACATATACAATATTAATTTTTTATAATCAAGTAACATAATTGAATTATCACGGAGAACATACAGAAGCACAAGAATCACCCATTACAAAGAGTAAGGACACATTTTACATGGGTGATTTATAAATATTTCTAAAAATTGTTGCTCGAGTCTAGATTATTTTTTAGTTAAAAGTTATTTTTAAGTTTAAAAATAACAACTTCTAAAATAAAAGAAAATTTGTTTGGTACTCTTTAAATTTTTTAAACAAAATAGTACTTTTAAGTTAAAAACTATTTGGTAAAATATTTTAAAAAAATTAATTTTTTATTAAAAATACAACTTAACACTTAATGTTGTAAATTATCTTCTAATCCAAGGATTTGTTTAGTATAAGAAATTGACAGTAATGGTGGTGATGACAACGACAATAGAAGTGGTGGCGATGATGACAATAATGGTGGTGGAGACGACAACAACGGTGATGGTGGTAGTGGTAATGACAACGTTGGTGGCAACAACAATGGTGATAGTTGTGACAATGATGACCATGGTGGTGACAATGACAATGTGATGGTGGCAAAGACGATGACAATGGCAATGGTGACAATAATGGTATAGTGGTGGTGGTGAGAGTGATGGCAATGGTGACGATGTAATTGTGGTGGCAACAATGATGGTTATTGCGGTAGGGGTGGTGACAATTATGGTAATTGTAATAACAATGACAGTAATGATGGTGGTGGTGATGATGATAGTGATGGTGATTATGGTGTAGAATTGAGGCGATAATGGCAATGATGATAACGGCGGTGGTGGCAGTGATAATGGTGGTGGTGGGGACAAGGACTGTTATAATAACAATGACAAGGATTATGGCCATGAACCATGGTGATTAGGGTAACTCACCTAAAGTTAATTCATAAATAACAATTGAACTGTTCTTTACTGGGGGTGTAAAGGTGTGATTGTCAAACAATTCAAAATGTATATGTAATATGAAATATGATACGGAAAGGTCTTTGTACAGATACAAATATGGAGTACTTTTGCATACAGGGACGTAGTACAATACACTCTGTGGCGGTGTAGTAGTCCGCCTAGAATAGCCTCCTTTACCGTGACACAATTGGTGGTTGTACCTGTAATTATTCTCTGACGCTCAAGTCAGTATTTTGAAATACCGTTTAGACTTAGAAAGCAAATCTAAGAGAATTATGCAAGTATGAATGTCAGGTTTAGAATTAAGGGTCACCCCCTTATACCTTTTTGCTGAGGTTTATATACCTATTACTGGTGCTCTATTATTGGTAGGACCCATTCCTTGTTTTCAGGCATAATGCAAGAAAGGTAGTGGGCCCCTACGCCGTTTACAAGCACCATCACTGTAGTGGGCATTTCCACTCACTTGGAAAGCGTTAATGCTTCATTATTTTATTTGTTGTTCCCTCTTATGCGTGACAGCGTATTTCCCATTTTCAACCTCTCAAGACAGAGTCAATCTCGTGCCGGGGTTATAAGTATGGGCTCGCTCGCAATATGAGGATTTCAGTATTCCACCTGTGTTAAGCCTATGGCTTGGCGGAGTAGTGTGCACTGGAAGTACTTCATGTATATGTGTACAAGTTTTTAATACTTTCCGCCTTGGCGGAGTAATAGGCTTTGGCGGAGTAGTAAGCCTTGGTGGAGTAGCATACCTTGGCGGAGTCACAAGCCTTGGCTTAGTAACATGAATGCCCTTTTGGGCATGAACTTCGTTTAAAAGATACTTATACAGTAAGATGTGACATATTCCGCCTAACTAAATCGCTTTCTTGGCGGAGTGGTGAGTACGCCTATAAGGTATGTACTCCGTATAAGAGTAGTTACAAGGGATTTAAAACGTACTTCTTTTGTTCAAAATGCTAATCTGGCAAAGCATTAAAACCATGCTCTTGGGGGCCGGTGTTGGGACCGGATCATCTGCCCCCTAGCTTGTTAGAGTGACTAGCGGAGTCGCTTTAATAAGCTATATCACTTTGTTATGTTTAGCTTTTATAGGCATGGGTTTAGGCGGCGTTTGCTAGTTCCAAATTTACGGACAAGTGTTTTCATGTATTTATTGTTTTTTGTCGTTATTTGCCACGCCTGTCATCAAAGCGCCTCGGAACTGCATTTTGCCATTTCAATCTCTCATTGCCACGTATGCCCTCGTAACGATTGCCATTCCAATGATGGGACATAAATGCGTGGGATGGCAGTTGGAATACGTTTTCGAGGTTATTACCATGGGCCTTGGATTTTGAAAATACGGCCCAGGAAATGCCTGCCTTGAGATTCATCTAACGGTCTCAGAATTAATGGAACGTCATTATGATTCATCCAATGGCCATAGGTGCATTTCTGAAATTTTCGAGGCTTCGCTTGTTTCCCCCCAAGCCATGCCTATAAATAGGTAAACTCTTAGGAGAGGAAATGTTTTGCTTCATTTTTCACTCTGCGTTTTAGTGTTTGAACTGCCTTTTGAACGCTACTTAGAAATCGTGGTGCTTGCTTGCGAGTCATTTCTTGTTGCCAGTTCTTCATCATTTCTTCAGAGATTTAAGGTAACTTCCTTCTTCCTCTGTTCTCTGTCTTCGTTTTGATTGGGTTGGTTTTGTTTTCTTTATATGTGTGTTTATTGAAACGAGGATGAGAGGAAAAGAATCAGAGTCGTGCCCTAGGGTATCTGTTCAACCTATGTTTTCTGATATTGAGAGTGAAGATGGGGGCTTCTATACTGGGAGGGATTCAACGTTTTACAGCAGCGTGGAGTGTTTTAGTAATGCTGTACATTCATTTGTAGCAGGAGGTATGTGACGCCCCGAAACGTTGGTTAAAATTTTCGAGTAAATTTTTCGCGTTTTCGAAAGATCAGTTTAACATTCATCAATTTATTTCAGAGTTTATGTAACGGTTGATAACAGTGGAAAAATTATCATACATGCTAGACGTGAATAATTAAATTCGAGAAAATACTTAAGTAGCGGAAACGATTTAGAAAATAATGGTACATGACATATTATACTTATTACAACCCATAAAATCAAAGTTCAGGTAATAATCCAAATAGACATTCATCATGGCATCACTCTGTATTCTGCGTGTCATTCGCTGTAAAAATTAATGTAAGAGTGAGACAGAATATAGAATAAATATAAAATAGATATAATTGCACAAACACAATCAACAACTCATAATGATATGATGAATATGCCAAACAAGTCCATTTAATAATCCTTCAATTAGTTAAATGATGTCATGCTGGATCCATTTGGTTTGGTGGGAATACTGCAGTAAAAGTCTCATAGAGACACAAATAGGACTTTAGCATATACCATGAATCCCTATACTTCATGGCGCTTACACAATTAGGGCTTTAGCATATACCATGAATCCCTATACTTCATGGCGCTTACACAATTAGGGCTTTAGCATATACCATGAATCCCTATACTTCATGGCGCTTAAGTACCGAAGTACACAATATCATAAGTAGGACTTTTGCATAAACCATGAATCCCTACACTCCATGGCACACAACAAAATAGGGCTTAACTCATCGTAGAGTAACCCCCCACCAGGGTAGGCAATCATGGAACCCCTAAATTCCATGGTACGTCCGAATGCTTATGATGCATGAATGCCTTTAATTCTCTTTATCATTTAACATACCATGATATCCACATTTCCAAAACCTCTTGGATAATACAAGTCCTCAAGGGACACAATACACATAATAATTCACAAAATCATGGATTTACTGTTTTCAACCACATATGTCAATAACCACAAGGCATTCATGTACATATATATTAATTATGTCATTCATAACTATTCACTACCACAATATACCAATTGTATGATACTCAACAGCATTCATAATAATTCATAATCACTCAAGAATTCAATAATAAATTATTCATAGAGAAAACATCATTGTTATCCATAATAACCATCATAAGTAAATTTCAGCATTTCCAAACAGCGACATGCATTAGTCAAAACAGTCATAATATGAGCAAATCAACTCCTTTTTAGGTGATTCCACTTTCTGTAATTCAATAACATAATTGTCTACAACTTTCATGAATAACACAATTTCAAATTCCGAACAGAAATATTATTTATCCACGAAATACCACACTGCCTCCAGGTGAGTTTTCCAAAACGTACATATGTTAGTAATTTCAGTGTTTCTGGAGTTACAAAAATGATTTTTGCATGAAACCAGTTCTAAATTAATCTTAACACAAATATCTACAATTTTCATGAAGATCATAAATTCAAATTCTAAGCAGAAATACCATTTATCCATAAAATACAACACTGCCTCCAGGTGAGTTTTCAAAACGTACATATATTAGTATTTTCAACGTTTTTAGAGCTACACAAATGATTTTAACATGAAACCAGTTCTACAATACTCTTAACATAATTATCTACAACTTTCATGAAGACACCAACAACTAATTCATACCACAAAATTCCCAGTATTGAAAACAAGTTTCGGATTTCATAGTTAACAGATTTGCATCATGAACACACTTCTGTATTTTAAGCATAACTAGAGCTACAAGCATCTTTTTAACTTGAAACCACTTTCTATAAATCGCTAACATGTATATCTACAACTTTCGTGAAGACATCAAAGGCTGATTATGCATGTATAGTTCCCAGAATATCAAAATATGCATAGAACATAGCTTAAACATTTCACTCGGTCATGCTGTAGTATTTTGGCTATAACTTTTGCTATACATATCCAAATCAGTTGAATCAGGTATCAAAATTCACATAACAAAAATATCTACAATTTTCATGCAGAAGTCAAAGGCAATTTCATACGTTTTCAGTTTCAAAATTGAGTCACAAGATGCGAAATTAAGACTGGAATCCTAGAATAGCATACAACTCTACCCATTTCATAGTTATTCACAACCCTCTCCCCTCTTACATGGTTTGAAGACTTTTATCTAACTGGAAAAGAGGTCCCCTGGCTGTCCTGGTTCAGATCGAAGGTGTATTGATGGAGAAGAATCATTGGGAGTTTCAGAATCAGTGGTATGTTTAATAATGCAAAGGCAAGTGGGGAGACAAACTTTCCCGTGATTGCAATTTAGTGGGTTGTTAGGTGTGTTTGATTATGGAAATAATGGAAGTTCAGATAAGAAATGAGCTGTAACATTTGTCCATTTCTGGCCATCTACGTACTAGAGCAATTAGTGGGTTCAAATGCATTAAAAAAATGCCTAAAAGACAAAAGAAAGGTCAAAAGTTACTTCTGCACTTCAAAACCGACTGGACTACCACTTCCAAGTCCGGTTGAGGAGAACTTAGCAGTCCCTCAATTTCTTCTTTGGGCGGATTTCACCCGGTCTTGCACATCGGTCCAAAGTCATCCGATGTGGACATCCGTTCTAAGGAAAGCTGAGTTAACCTTCCTTGAAGTCAACCGGTGTTCATTAATGATAATCCGATCTGAACTAAATTCATCCGGTCTTACCTGAGCCGAAGTCAGCTGTCCCATAGCTCATTCAGTAAAATGTTGATCCAGTCTGCTTCACATAAGCTGTCCTCCCTACATCGGTCATCCGATGTGATGTGTCATTAGTTGGCATCCGATCTTCTTCTTTGAAGTCTTGACGTCGTCCTAACTTTGGTGATCAGAACGGATCAGAAGTGGTCTGAGTGGAGTTAAAAAGGTGTTCGTTGTTGGAGATTTTAAAGAGGGCGGCATTGAGTATATGGGGCGGTGTAGGGTGTGAGGGCGGTGTTGATTATGAAGGGCGGTGTTGATACATCTTAGTGTATAAGTAATTCCTAAGAAATGCCCATGCTCAAAAAGACGTTCACGTTACTCCGCCAAGGTATTTGACCTCGTCAATGCTTATTTCTCCGCCAAGGCACGAGACCCCGCCTAGGCTTATTACTCCGTCAAAACGTGTGACTCCGCCTAAGCTTATTACTCCGCCAAGGCATGAGACCCCGTCTAGGCTTATTACTCCGTCAAAACGTGTGACTCCGCCTAATCTTATTACTCCGCCAATGCATGAGACCCCGTCTAGGCTTATTACTCCGTCAAAACGTGTGACTTCGCCTAATCTTATTACTCCGCCAAGGTACGTGACTCCGCCTAAGCTTTACTTCGTCACGATACGTGACTCCGCCTAAGTTTAACTCAGCCAATGTACGTGACTCCGCCTAAGTTTTACTCCGCCAAGGTACGTGACTCCGCCTAAGTTTTACTCCTCCAATAAAGAACAGTTCAAACATCATCCAACTAATCAGTAAGCAAGTAACAACGTCCAATAGCCAAAAGCTCGGAAAACTATACCGTCCAGCAACCAGCAAGACGTCACTCAGTCTTGTGGACAATTAGTAAGCTTTCCACTTAGGAAAACCGTACCCTTTTATTGTTATCTTCTCTTCTTGGACGGACTCAATTCCGGTCTTGAATATCGGTTCAAAGTTATCCGTCCTACAGCTCATTTGGTAAAGTGTTGATCCGGTGTGCAACATAAAAGACAATCCTATCCACACCGGTTGTCCGGTGTGATGTGGCATTTATTGTCATCCGTTCTTCCCCTTTGGAACCTTGAGGTCGTCCTAGCCTTGGAGGTCAGAACGGATCAGAAATGTTTCTTCCAATCTCACTCAATTTACTCCTCTACCTTCATTCTTTTACTCGGAATTTGGATCTTATCAAAATAGATCTATGTAATTTCTATAATTATACCCAAAAAATGGAATTTTTGGAGTATTATAAACCATTCATAAAGTGTTTTTATTCATTAATAAACACTTACAAGCCTTCCATGCTTCATAAATTATAAAATAGAGCTATTATTAAAAGCAGGATGTTACATTTCTCCCACCCTAATAAAAATTTCATCCTCGAAATTTCAAAGCTGGAATCATTCCGCACTATTATCCGGAACACAATCTTATCACAACTATACATATTCATGCTATTATTATACCACCATAAGACATCTTCCCCCAGAACTCATTTTCAAGTTCTTAACTTGTTTATATCTAATTTACACGTCTATGTTAGGCTTCGGGAATTCCTTTCCCAAGACCTAAATTCCTTAAATCTTAAAGAGCTAACTATTCCTATCAATAACTTTACCATAGCTCTTAGCTTTCTAGATCATCACATGAATCATTCAACTATTACTATTTCAATTACTTCAAAGTGACTCTAGTATTTATTACCTTAATTCACTATCAATTGTTTGCAACCATTATTAACATCATCATAAACATCAACAATCTAAATTTAAGTCCTCTAATCACTCACATACTCATATACACTCTTCTCCTAATCCCCAATAATCAATACCAATGTTTTAATAATTCGATTCCTCATATATATCATCATCCTAGAGTATTAAAAATCATCAGAATCATTAACTTAACCAAAATCCTCAACTTATTATACTCTTCATCAAAACTTAATAATCATTTCTAATAACTACTAATCTCCGTTATTAATAACACCTATACACACATCATCCTGGGTTTTCGCTAAAAATCATCTCACATGACGTTATTACTTATTTCCCTTAAATCCTAAAGTTAAAGTTCCACTAGAATCAAACAATCACCATTAACAACCTTTATCTTCCACCTCAATCTTAAAATCTTCGTATACTATTTCACACCTATCCAAAGATACTTAAGACATATTCCTCCTTTGGGTTTCACATGAAAATGATTTCTATTCTTAAACTCATTCATAATGTACTCTCCTATGATCATAGAAACCAAAACCTAAAACCAAAAACAACAAAAGAGTATAAGAATTTCACCTTAAGCTCCAAGCTATCTCTAGCCTTAGTATGTCCAAGAAAATGAAGAGAGAATAAGGAGTTTCCAACATTTGGATTATCTTGGTCTCGTTATGACAGTCTATTAAAACTTGATTCACCGCTATCCAATTCATTCCTAGAATTACTTCCATATTCTTCAAGGGTAAACAGGATTAACAAGAAAGTTCCTACCTTCTGTGAGCTCAGAATAATCGCTATACACCTTAGTAATCCTAAGTTGTGTACAGTTGGAAATGGAAATAACCAAATCATATATTATAGGCTTCACGGGTAATTGAAAACGTCTAACTTACTTCTGTATAGCACCAGAATCAGACAACATAGATAAAATGGTATCATTATTCTCACACTTACTTTGCATGAGGTCGCCTGCTTGGTCTGTCTCCGAACTGCTAATGTCAAAGACTCTTCCTGTAGGTGATCTTTCGTCTGTGGACTCCCTATACTGTCTTATAGGTTGAACAGTGCGAGTGTTTCCTCTACAGACTTCTTGATAACCCGAATCTCTTTGTTTCTTCATAGTGCTGTTGATTTGCTGTTTCAGCGGACAATTTAGGCTGATGTGCCCCTTCTGATTGCATTGATAGCATGTGATATTTTCTAAGCGTCTATTGCAATCACGTACATGGTGATTACCTCTGCACTTATGACACTTTATATTCACATGATTGTTACGTTTTTCAGAAGAAGATGATGATCCTCCCTTGAAACAATTTGGATAAAATGATCCTCTCCTTTTGAAAGCAATTGACTGAGGCTTCAGTTGTCTGTTGATCTCCTCTCGTGCCAATCTGTCTTGGTGGTTTTCTTCGAAAATTCTTAGTTGATTCTGCCTTTCTATAGCTTCAGCCAAACGATTGATAGCAGCTGCCATAGCGTCGTTCTCGTTCCTTGCCATCCTATATTCATGGTTTGATTTATACTAATCCTATGTGAAAATATATCGTATGTATATATATATATATAATATTATAACGTAACTACAATTTATCAGATAAGCAATAAGTCATATAACGCACATTTATCATATCATCAAGCTAGTAATCAAACAAATCACTTTGCAGTTTATCAGTCAGGCACAAGTCATATAGCACATATAAGACATATTCTCAAACAATTCACATAGTATATCAAGAATCAATACATATCATAGTAATTGGTCCTGAATTTTTGAAAATGCTCTGATACCAACATGTGACGCCCCGAAACGTTGGTTAAAATTTTCGAGTAAATTTTTTGCGTTTTCGAAAGATCAGTTTAACATTCATCAATTTATTTCAGAGTTTATGTAACGGTTGATAACAGCGGAAAAATTATCATACATGCTAGACGTGAATAATTAAATTCGAGAAAATACTTAAGTAGCGGAAACGATTTAGAAAATAATGGTACATGACATATTATACTTATTACAACCCATAAAATCAAAGTTCAGGTAATAATCCAAATAGACATTCATCATGGCATCACTCTGCATTCTGCGTGTCATTCGCTGTAAAAATTAATGTAAGAGTGAGACAGAATATAGAATAAATATAAAATAGATATAATTGCACAAACACAATCAACAACTCATAATGATATGATGAATATGCCAAACAAGTCCATTTAATAATCCTTCAATTAGTTAAATGATGTCATGCTGGATCCATTTGGTTTGGTGGGAATACTGCAGTAAAAGTCTCATAGAGACACAAATAGGACTTTAGCATATACCATGAATCCCTATACTTCATGGCGCTTACACAATTAGGGCTTTAGCATATACCATGAATCCCTATACTTCATGGCGCTTACACAATTAGGGCTTTAGCATATACCATGAATCCCTATACTTCATGGCGCTTACACAATTAGGGCTTTAGCATATACCATGAATCCCTATACTTCATGGCGCTTAAGTACCGAAGTACACAATATCATAAGTAGGACTTTTGCATAAACCATGAATCCCTACACTCCATGGCACATAACAAAATAGGGCTTAACTCATCGTAGAGTAACCCCCCACCAGGGTAGGCAATCATGGAACCCCTAAATTCCATGGTACGTCTGAATGCTTATGATGCATGAATGCCTTTAATTCTCTTTATCATTTAACAAACCATGATATCCATATTTCCAAAACCTCTTGGATAATACAAGTCCTCAAGGGACACAATACACATAATAATTCACAAAATCATGGATTTACTGTTTTCAACCACATATGTCAATAACCACAAGGCATTCATGTACATATATATTAATTATGTCATTCATAATTATTCACTACCACAATATACCAATTGTATGATACTCAACAGCATTCATAATAATTCATAATCACTCAAGAATTCAATAATAAATTATTCATAGAGAAAACATCATTGTTATCCATAATAACCATCATAAGTAAATTTCAGCATTTCCAAATAGCGACATGCATTAGTCAAAACAGTCATAATATGAGTAAATCAACTCCTTTTTAGGTGATTCCACTTTCTGTAGTTCAATAACATAATTGTCTACAACTTTCATGAATAACACAATTTCAAATTCCGAACAGAAATATTATTTATCCACGAAATACCACACTGCCTCCAGGTGAGTTTTCCAAAACGTACATATGTTAGTAATTTCAGTGTTTCTGGAGTTACAAAAATGATTTTTGTATGAAACTAGTTCTAAATTAATCTTAACACAAATATCTACAATTTTCATGAAGATCATAAATTCAAATTCTAAGCAGAAATACCATTTATACACAAAATACAACACTGCCTCCAGGTGAGTTTTCAAAACGTACATATATTAGTATTTTCAACGTTTTTAGAGCTACACAAATGATTTTAACATGAAACCAGTTCTAAAATACTCTTAACATAATTATCTACAACTTTCATGAAGACACCAACAACTAATTCATACCACAACATTCCCAGTATTGAAAACAAGTTTCGGATTTCATAGTTAACAGATTTGCATCATGAACACACTTCTGTATTTTAAGCATAACTAGAGCTACAAGCATCTTTTTAACTTGAAACCACTTTCTATAAATCCCTAACATGTATATCTATAACTTTTGTGAAGACATCAAAGGCTGATTATGCATGTATAATTCCCAGAATATCAAAATATGCATAGAACATAGCTTAAACATTTCACTCGGTCATGCTGTAGTATTTTGGCTATAACGTTTGCTATACATATCCAAATCAGTTGAATCAGGTATCAAAATTCACATAACAAAAAGATCTACAATTTTCATGAAGAAGTCAAAGGCAATTTCATACGTTTTCAATTTCAAAATTGAGTCACAAGATGCGAAATTAAGACTGGAATCCTAGAATAGCATACAACTCTACCCATTTCATAGTTATTCACAACCCTCTCCCCTCTTACATGGTTTGAAGACTTTTATCTGACTGGAAAAGAGGTCCCCTGGCTGTCCTGGTTCAGATCGAAGGTGTGTTGATGGAGAAGAATCATTGGGAGTTTCAGAATCAGTGGTATGTTTAATAATGCAAAGGCAAGTGGGGAGACAAACTTTCCCGTGATTTCAATTTAGTGGGTTGTTAGGTGTGTTTGATTATGGAAATAATGGAAGTTCAGATAAGAAATGAGCTGTAACATTTGTCCATTTCTGGCCGTCTACGTACTAGAGCAATTAGTGGGTTCAAATGCATTAAAAAAATGCCTAAAAGACAAAAGAAAGGTCAAAAGTTACTTCTGCACTTCAAAACCGACTGGACTACCACTTCCAAGTCCGGTTGAGGAGAACTTAGCAGTCCCTCAATTTTTTCTTTGGGCGGATTTCACCCGGTCTTGCACATCGGTCCAAAGTCATCCGATGTGGACATCCGTTCTAAGGAAAGCTGAGTTAACCTTCCTTGAAGTCAACCGGTGTTCATTAATGATAATCCGATCTGAACTAAATTCATCCGGTCTTACCTGAGCCGAAGTCAGCTGTCCCATAGCTCATTCAGTAAAACGTTGATCCAGTTTGCTTCACATAAGCTGTCCTCCCTACATCGGTCATCCGATGTGATGTGTCATTAGTTGGCATCCGATCTTCTTCTTTGAAGTCTTGACGTCGTCCTAACTTTGGTGATCAGAACGGATCAGAAATGGTCTGAGTGGAGTTAAAAAGGTGTTCGTTGTTGGAGATTTTGAAGAGGGTGGCATTGAGTATATGGGGCGGTGTAGGGTGTGAGGGCGGTGTTGATTATGAAGGGCGGTGTTGATACATCTTAGTGTATAAGTAATTCCTAAGAAATGCCCATGCTCAAAAAGACGTTCACGTTACTCCGCCAAGGTATTTGACCTCGTCAATGCTTATTTCTCCGCCAAGGCACGAGACCCCGCCTAGGCTTATTACTCCGTCAAAACGTGTGACTCCGCCTAAGCTTATTACTCCGCCAAGGCATGAGACCCTGTCTAGGCTTATTACTCCGTCAAAATGTGTGACTCCGCCTAATCTTATTACTCCGCCAATGCATGAGACCTCGTCTAGGCTTATTACTCCGTCAAAACGTGTGACTCCGCCTAATCTTATTACTCCGCCAAGGTACGTGACTCCGCCTAAGCTTTACTTCGTCACGATACGTGACTCCGCCTAAGTTTAACTCAGCCAATGTACGTGACTCCGCCTAAGTTTTACTCCGCCAAGGTACGTGACTCCGCCTAAGTTTTACTCCTCCAATAAAGAACAGTTCAAACATCATCCAACTAATCAGTAAGCAAGTAACAACGTCCAATAGCCAACAGCTCAGAAAACTATACCGTCCAGCAACCAGCAAGACGTCACTCAGTCTTGTGGACAATTAGTAAGCTTTCCACTTAGGAAAACCGTACCCTTTTATTGTTATCTTCTCTTCTTGGACGGACTCAATTCCGGTCTTGAATATCGGTTCAAAGTTATCCGTCCTACAGCTCATTTGGTAAAGTGTTGATCCGGTGTGCAACATAAAAGACAATCCTATCCACACCGGTTGTCCGGTGTGATGTGGCATTTATTGTCATCCGTTCTTCCCCTTTGGAACCTTGAGGTCATCCTAGCCTTGGAGGTTAGAACAGATCAGAAATGTTTCTTCCAATCTCACTCAATTTACTCCTCTACCTTCATTCTTTTACTCAGAATTTGGATCTTATCAAAATAGATCTATGTAATTTCTATAATTATACCCAAAAAATGGAATTTTTGGAGTATTATAAACCATTCATAAAGTGTTTTTATTCATTAATAAACACTTACAAGCCTTCCATGCTTCATAAATTATAAAATAGAGCTATTATTAAAAGCAGGATGTTACAAGGTACACCTCAGGTACAAGTGAGAACGATGGCAGAATGCCAAAACGTTGTGCTCTACGGGTTAGATTGGGAAAAGATGCTCCAGACTGATCTTTATTGTTGGGTTGAGGCAGACGTTAGGGAAGCTTCTTCGCGTCATGCAACAACGAGTGGCGGGGTGATGGAGTTGTCGGTGCCTGTCTGGGCGGATGATAAATTTAAGAAGAGGTTTATTGTTCGTTCGCCGAAGACGTTTGAACGCATCTGCCATCGCCCTCAGGATGAACGTACCTTGTATATGTACGATATCTTTTTTACTCAATTAGGGGTGCGATTTCCTTTGAATAAATTCCAGATGGGCGTTCTTAGGTTTCTGGATTGCGCCCCCTCTCAGCTGCACCCTAATGGATGGGGTATAGTTCGAAGTTTTGAAGTGCTTGCGGAGCATTTGGAGTTTACGCCTACTGTGGCGTTGTTTTTTGCTTTTTGCCGCATAATGAGGCAGGTGAACGCGAGGACTGGCAGAATGGGCTTTGTCACCCTTCGGGCGGAGCCGAAGATTGTTAACTTTAGGGCATTTGCTGACTCCATCAAAGAGGCTGGACTCCATTTTAGAATGAGTTTCATGAAAGTTTCTGTTAAGAAGAACAAGTCCCTTTTTTGGCGGAGTGCCGAGGGGATTGATAAATTCCCGGTGGCATGGACTCATGAGCATTTCCTCCTGACTAAACAAGCATACGAGGTTGAGGAGTGTGTTCTGTCGCCTACCTCTGTCGAAGTACTCCGAACACTGAAGGAGTATAACTCTGCCCATAAGCAGTTTCTGTGCCGAAGGCTGCTTGGGCGTGATGCTCAAGAATATTTAAGTAATGCTTTAAGAATTGTTGCTTGAATATTACTTCTGTTCTTCTTGCAACTACTAATTTTATTCGTGTGTATTACGTTTGCAGGAGAGATTGCAGAATTTCCTGGGATGGAGCGCATCAAGCAACTCCTTATGAATTGCCAGGAAGTTAATGCGGAGAATAATATGCAGCCCCGGAGGAACCTTGCTGCAGCTCTAACAAGGACTCTACCTTTGCCTGCATCCACCAAGGTAGTGATGCTGGAGGGTGGTGCGGGACCTTCGATAGTTGATGTAGAAAGGCGATCTAAAAAGCGCCAAGAGCCCGAAACTATCGAAATGGAGGAAGAAGACCCCCAGCCTTTGCAGAAGAGGAAGAGCAAAGGAAAAGAGAAAATGGGTGAAGGGACGTCGTCTGATGTTGTGATAGGAGTTGAGAGAACTCCGGAGCCATCACCTACACCTATCACAGCTGAGTTGGGCAGCCAGGAAGACGTCCCTGTGGAGGATGTTGAGGAAGAGGTAATGGAGGGGGTTCAGAGTTCTCCACCTCGTCAATTTGAGACTCCCGCTCTGGATTTGACTGCTCAGAGAACAGCAGTTTTTCTTGTCAATGTTCCAGGGGAGCCATCTAGGCGGTCTGTTTCTCTTCCTTTGGCGGGGTCCCGTCTGAACCCTTACTTGTATTTTGCAAATGTGGCCCGTCAGTCAGAGAGGCGCGACCCTGAATTCATACTCCGCCCAGAGATCGATTTTGAGGAGATTGCGAATGCTACTGCTGCTGCAAGGTGGTATCTCGCTGAAATTGATGGGTATCTTGCCTCTGTGCCCCATATTGCTGAAGTGGCTGCGGAAGCTGCTATGTTTCAAGAGTCATACCATGATTCTCTTGAAAAAATCTGAGGCCTGGAGCATGACAATGAACAGCTGTCGGAGGTTATCAAGGCTAAGGATAAACATCTTGATATCGCCGACTCTGACAAAAAGAAGCTTGAAGAGGAGCTAGCCCGGGTCAAAGCTGAGAAGATTCTGCTGGACAAACAAGTTTCAGATTTAAAACAGCAGAATTCAAAGCTGGGCGAGGATGTGGGCGAGCTGACCCGTGTAAAGGCTGAAAATGTTCTGCTGGAAAAACAAGTTTTAGATTTGAAACAGCAGAACTCAAAGCTGGGTGAGGACGTGAGCGAGGTTCAGCAGAGACTGGTTTCTTTTAAAACCAGCAAGGCCTTTGCTCAAGACGCCTGGGCTGCAGAATTGAACCAAGCTGCTAGTGCATATAGTGACCTTGAAAAACAGGTCGAAGAACTACGAGCTGAGAAAGGTATTTCAGATAACAACAATAAGCGCCTTGATCAGGAGTTGCAGACGGCTTTGGATGCGGCTGAGGCAGCGATTGATGATGCTTTCAGCATGGCTATTCGCCAGGTCCGTCATCGCAACCCAGGCGTTGCTCTTAATATAGCAGGTATTCATCCTTACTATGAGTTCATCAATGGTGAACTAATGGTACCTGTTCAGGGGGGTCATGTTCCTGCACCTAATGAAGAGCATGTCTTGGCGGACTTACCCCCTTCACAGAGTTTGTCCAAGCCCAAAGAGCCTCAACCTAGCTCCGCCCATCAAGAAGGCGTTCCACCTGAACTTTGTGATTAGCTCAGAGTGTGTTGCTAATTTTTTGTGTCTCCTTGCAAATTCTGATTTTTGTAGGATTTTATTTATCTCTTATTATGCATTTTATAGATATTGCCTTGTTCCAGGATAGGCTCTGGATCCCTGAAGAATTTTTAATGAAGTACAATTTCTATAAATTTATACTTGTTCCTATAAATGATGTTTGAGTCCATAGGATACAAGCCTTGTAAAACGCTATTAATAAGGCGGAGCAATCCTTTGAGGACTAATGAAATATGACTTAGTATAACGAGGCAGAATAACCTTTTTGGGAATTTTATGAAGTAAAATTCTGTAATGAGGCGGAGTAGCCTTTAAAGAATTTTAATGAAGTAAAATTCCGTAATGAGGCGGAGTAGCCTTTTAAGAATTTTATGAAGTAAAATTCTATAATGAGGCGGAGTAGCCTTTTAAGAATTTTAATGAAGCACAATTTTTACAAGTATTATACTTACTTGGACTTGTTGATAGTGCTTGAGTTTGTTGATTATGTACTCTGTAAAACATTAGCAGTTAGGCGGAGTAAGGTTTTGGATGGAGCGTTCATCCCTTTGAATTGGAATTGGAATGTGTCTCCTAGTCAAGTGAGAATTATTGAATCCAGGGTCGGTATGGTGCAGCATAAGCTGTGACACCAATCCTTTCCGTAAGAAATCTGCTGGTCCTTGGGGTCGGTATGGTGCAGCATGGGCTGTGACACCAATCCTTTCCCTCCAAGGAGTTTTTTGGACCTTGGGGTCGGTATGGTGCAGCATAGGCTGTGACACCAATCCTTTCCCCCCAAGGAGTTTTTTGGACCTTGGGGTCGGTATGGTGCAGCGTAGGTTGTGACACCAATCCTTTCCCCCCAAGGAGTTTTTTGGACCTTGGGGTCGGTATGGTGCAGCATAGGCTGTGACACCAATCCTTTCCCCCCAAGGAGTTTTTTGGACCTTGGGGTCGGTATGGTGCAGCATAGGCTGTGACACCAATCCTTTCCCCCCAAGGAGTTTTTTTGCTCCGTTTGTGAAGCTTTGCTGCATATTGGATGGTCTTTATGGAATAAAGAGCTATGCTTTTATGCTTCAATTGTTGGAGCCGGTGTCTTATCTGCATGGGAACAAGTTCTGCCATGGATAATTGACTGAAAGTTAGAATGAAGATTAAATGTAGGAAGGAATTTTATTAATGACAGAACTACATAAAGAGCTGAGTTGGGGTATGTCTCGTCGAAACCTTTTCAAGGAAAGCCCATTTGGGAAGAACCTTAAGTTAGGAGAAAGAGAACATACCGTATTACCCAACTAGCTGTAATATATGCGTAAATTTAAAATGTTCCATTTATTCCTGACCGGAGTGCCATTTAAGTTTTCTAGGCGGTATGTGCCTTTGCCCAGAGCTTCGGTGACTCGGTATGGACCTTCCCAGGTTGGCGCCAATTTGCCTTGATGTGTAAATTTGTTGCCGATATTGGCCCTTCTCAGAACCAAATCTCCTTCTTTGAAACGGCGTTCAGAAACACGTGTGTTATACCGTTTGGTGGCCTTTGCTTTAACAGCTTGATCCCGCACAAAGGCTTCCTCTCTCAATTCCGCCAAGACCTCGAGCTCATGGGCGAGGTTCTGTTGATTGGCTTCTTCATTGAAGTGGAGGATTCGAGCTGAAGGGACTGCCAATTCAATGGGAATAACAGCCTCGACTCCATATGTCAGCCGATATGGGGATTCATTGTGGTGGAGTGAGGGGTTGTCCGATATGCCCATAAAACGTGGCATAATTGATTTGTCCAATCTCCCTTTGCTTCACTAAGGCGTTTCTTCAGGCCTTTCAAGATTTCTCTATTGGCAACTTTAGCTTGGCCATTGGTTTGAGGATGTTCCACAGAAGAAAAAATTTGCGTAATGCTGAGATTTTCTAGGAGTTCAGTGAACTTACAATCTGTGAATTGGGTGCCATTATCAGTGACTATGCGTTCAGGGACTCTGAAACGTGCAATGATATTTTCGTATACGAATCTACGAGTCCTGGCTGATGTAATGTGCACCACTGCCTCTGCTTCAATCCATTTAGTAAAGTAATCAACACCAACTATCAAGTATTTGATACCGCCAGGCGCAGTTGGGAATGGACCTAAGATATCCATGCCCCATTGATAGAAAGGCCAAGGCGTTATTGATGATGACATTTCTTCCGCCGGAGTGTGATGAAGATTTGCAAATCGTTGACATTGATCGCATTTCTGAACATATGAGGCGGAGTCATGCTTCAGGGTAGGCCACCAATACCCAGCCCTGAGTATTTTTCGCATTAGACTACGCGCCCCCGGATGGTGTCCACACTACCCTTCATGGACTTCTTCTAAAACAGCTTGCACCTCATTTTCGTTTATGCATATTAAGTAAGGAACAGAAATACCTCGGCGGTATAACTGTCCGTCAACGAGTGTATAATAAGGTGCTTCTTTCTTTAATTTCCGCCGTTCAAGATCATCCGTGGGTAATTGTCCATTAACATGGTAACGAACTATCGGCGCTACCCAGGAATCGTCATCAAAGGAGCGGCTTCTAATCATACACATTGAAGAAGGAAAGGAAACACTTGGCTCCGCTAAGGTACTTTGTACAACCATAGTTGTGCTTCCAGCCTTCTTTGTGCTAGCCAACCTGGAGAGGATATCAACACGTGTATTTTCTTCCCGGGGTACATGTTTGAAAGAGACTTCAACAAAATGTTGCTTTAACTCATTGACGCAGTTTAGATATTGTTGCAGCAAAGGTTCTTTAACCTGATACTCGCCCAAAATTTGCGAGATGACTAATTGAGAATCACTGCATAAGGTGACAGTTTTTGCTCCAATATCTTGTACTGCTCTGAGTCCGGCTAAGCAGGCTTCATACTCCGCCTGATTGTTAGACGTAGTAAAGGTGAAGTGCAATGAAATTTCGAGGTGTACCCCGTCATCACTTTCCACAACAATTCCTGCCCCGCATCCTTTGCTATTTGAAGACCCATCAACGTATACTGTCCAGTGTGAATGATCTGCATCTGGGCTAGAACCTGTTAACTCAACTATGAAATCTGCTAGGACTTGTGCCTTGATAGCAGTTCTTGGCTTGTAAGATATGTCAAATTCAGAGAGTTCTACGGCCCATTTGATCATTTGTCCAGCTAGGTCTAGTTTGAACAGTATAGTACGGAGTGGCAAGTCTGTGCGAATCAAGATGGGATGGGCATGAAAGTATGGTCTTAGGCGTCGTGAAGCCCAAACAACTGCAAGCGCTGCTTTTTCAATCTTCTGATAACGGCATTCTACACCGTGTAATGTTTTACCGGTGAAGTATACCGGTCGTTGGCCTTCAACTGTCTCCTTGACCAGAGCTACTGCTAAAGCCTCATCTAAAATAGACAAATAAACGATGAGTTGCTCACCTGGGCTTGGTTTTACCAAGATTGGAGGGCTGGCTAAGACATTTTTCAAGCTTTGGAAAGCCGCCTCTTGCTCTGGGCCCCAATTGAATTTCTTGTCTCTTTTCAGCATTTTGTACAAGGGAAGAGAGCGATGAGCCATTTTTGGCATGAATCGTGCTAGAGCAGCGATTTTGCCGTTGAGGGATTGCACCTCTTTCAATGTTTTAGGGCTCTGCAACTCTTGGATAACGCGGCATTTATCAGGATTAGCCTCTATACCTCTTTGTGTCAACATGAAGCCCAAAAATCTGCCACCAGGGACAGCGAATGTGCATTTCAAAGGGTTGAGCCTCATGTCGTATTGTTGTAGGCGTTGAAAAATGAGACGTAGATCTTCAACATGGTCTCCTCCTTCCGGGGTCTTAGCAATAATATCATCAATATAAACTTCTACCAGCTTTGTGTGCATACCCTCAAAAACTTTGTTGATCATGCGCTGGTAGGTTGCCCCGGCGTTTTTTAACCCAAATGGCATGACGTTGTAGCAAAAGACTCCTTTATCATTAACAAACGCTGTCTTCTCTTGATCATCCTCACACATTGGAATTTGGTTGTAACCGGAGTAAGCATCCATGAAAGATAGATACTTATACCCTGAAGAATTGTCAACCAGTCTATCAATGTTAGGGAGAGGGTATGGATCCTTGGGACAGCATTTATTTAAATCAACGTAGTCTATACACATACGCCATTTGCCATTGGCTTTCTGTACCATGACCACGTTAGACAACCAGGAGGAGTAACGGAGTTCCCTGACGAACCCTGCCTTGAGAAGTTCCTCAGTTTGCTCACAAGCAGCCTTTTGTTTTGCCGGACCCATACGCCGTTTCTTTTGTGCTATAGGCTTGGTTTCAGGATACACCGCCAGGCGGTGACAACAAAAGTTGGGATCCATGCCAGGCATATCTGCGGCGGTCCAAGCAAAAATTTCTTTATACTCATGGAGAAGTGCGATTAGTTTGGCCTCCATGCTAGCTTCAAGCTTGTCATTGATGTTTGTAATCTGTTCCGGGGTGTTACCCAAAATAATAGACTTGGAGCCACCATCTGGAGTTAGTTTCAAAGGGTTCAGTGGATCGACAGAAGACTCTGCCCTGGGGTCAAGATCCACCAAATTGACGGACGCCACAGCGCTGCTTCTTTCATTCAATTTTCTTTTCTTAGACATGGTTTCAAGCTTCACCATGTTAAGACTTAGATTATAGCAATAGCGAGCCATTTCCTGGTCGCCCCTTACAGATGAGACTTGATTATCTTTATCAATGAACTTGATTAACAAGTGAGGGGTTGAAACGATGGCTTCCATGGCATTCAGAGTAGGCCGGCCGATGATGCCGTTGTATGGAGACTGCACATCAATAATGAGAATTTTGGATTTCACAGTCCTTGCTCCGGGTTCGCCATCAAAAGTAATTCTTGTGTCCAAGTAGCCTTTGGTGGGCTGTTTGGCGCCATTGAAGGCTGTAAGGTCCTGCGTATATGGCTGCAAATCTGCATCAGTTAAACCCATGCGTTTAAAACAGTCATAGAAGATAACGTCGCAGGAACTTCCCTGATCAAATAGGATGCGTTTTACGTCCATATTAGCGATTACTGCAATAATCACTACTACGTCATCTCCTTCAGGAACAGTGGGGCCAAAATCGTCGTCTGTGAAGGTTATAGGCGGAGTCTGTATCCCATTCCTGAATGGGCGATATTCTTTGCTCTTTCCTTGTACCGACAAGATCATACGATGGTGGTTTTTCCTTGCGGTGATTAAGGGTCCGCCCCCGGTAAAGCCTCCAGCAATCATATCTACCACCTGCCTTTTGCCCTGCGATTTGGGCTCAGGGCTTGGTTCTCTTTGGACGGTCTCCAGAACAATACTCTTTTGTTTTTCTGTTGCTGCTGTACGTTTTGGCTCCCGAGTGTTATCAGGATCCGGAGAACGATCACGAGGTCGTTTCTCGAATCTCTCTGGCTCATCATGGGATTTATTCCTAAACAAATAGTGTTTTAGTTTGCCTTCACGGATAAGCACCTCAATAGTGTTCTTGAGCTGCTTGCACTCCTCCGTGGTATGGCCAACTGACTCGTGGAACTCACAATATTTCTTTGGATTCCCACCGCGCCTGAGTGGAGGTGGGCGTTGGATCCCGTAAACATTGAGTGTAGTCCAGCCTACTTCGCGCAGGATTTATTCACATGTTGTGTTAAGGGGCGTGTAATGAGCGAAATTAAAAACACGTCTGTCTTGCTGTTTGAAGGGTTGGCTCCCTACCTTATCTTTCTGAGGAAACTTATCATTCCTGGATGATTTATCCTTATCTTTGTCATGGTGTGGAGCTGAAATAAGTGGTTTATTACGAGCTGCAGTTGCTTCCAAGTGCATCTCAATACCTACGTATTTGGATGCTTTCCTGCGAAACTTTTCCATGGTGGATGGAGGTCCTTTTGCCAAAGACAAGGCAAAGGGAGATTTCGGTTGCATGGCCTCGATGAGGATGTGCAGCTGGATTGCTTCTGTTAAGTCAGGGACCATGGCTGCCTCTTTATAAAATCTCTTCAGGAAATCCTTTAAAGGTTCTTTATCACCTTGCTTAATCTGAGCCAAGGTATGGGAGGTTCTAGGCGTATCCCTAGAGATTACAAAGTGGCTGCCAAAAGTTGTGGCCAAGTCTTCCCATGAATCAAAGGAACCTGAGGGTAAACTCTTGAACCAGCTAAGAGCTTCGCCTGTGAGGGTCCTGGGGAACATTTTGCACATGACATCTTCCTCAGCACCCAAGAACATAGCCTCATAGATGTAAGCATCTAAATGCTTAGAAGGATCTGTCTCCCCGGTGTATTTCCCTATGGAAATGGGTTGTATAGTTTGCAAATGTCTGGGGACATGCGCATTCATGAGTCTTTTGGAAAATGGGACACTCATCTTGTCCCCCGAGGGGGATGTATTTGAAACGATTCTCTTTCCCTCAAGATGATGGGCACTTACAAGTGGGAGGCTTCGTTGCTCTTCCATGTACGTAGGGATGCGAGAATAACTTGGGGTACTCGATTCCTTCTATACATGCGATTCGTGTTGCGGCTGTTTTGCAGGACCGGTTTTCTCCTGCATGGGATTCGTCTTTTCACGTCGAAGCTCTGCGATTTCTTCCCTCAGCATTCTGATCATGTCATCTCTCAGATCTGGAGAGCCAACATGCGTTGCCTTTTCGTGAATATCGCTATTGAAGCTTAGACGTCTAGGATTGCGTGGAGGGGAATCCTCAGTCTGCACTTCTGGTCCTGGTCTTTCCATTGATAACGAACGTAATGGGAATTGATCAAGGATTGTGGGATTACCAAATTTACAGGTCCCACCAGACGTGCCAATGAACTGTTCTTTACTGGGGGTGTAAAGGTGTGATTATCAAACAATTCAAAATGTATATGTAATATGAAATCTGATACAGAAAGGTCTTTGTACAGATACAAATATGGAGTACTTTTGCATACAGGGACGTAGTACAATGCACTCTGTGGCGGTGTAGTAGTCCGCCTAGAATAGCCTCCTTTGCCGTGACACAATTGGTGGTTGTACCTGCAATTATTCTCCGACGCTCAAGTCAGTATTTTGAAATACCGTTTAGACTTAGAAAGCAAATCTAAGAGAATTATGCAAGTATGAGTGTCAGGTTTAGAATTAAGGGTCACCCCCTTATACCTTTTTACTGAGGTTTATATACCTGTTACTGGTGCTCTATTATTGGTAGGACTCATTCCTTGTTTTCAGGCATAATGCAAGAAAGGTAGTGGGCCCCTGCGCCGTTTACAAGCACCATCACTGTAGTGGGCATTTCCACTCACTTGGAAAGCGTTAATGCTTCATTATTTTATTTGTTGTTCCCTCTTATGCGTGACAGCGTATTTCCCATTTTCAACCTCTCAAGACAGAGTCAATCTCGTGCCGGGGTTATAAGTATGGGATCGCTCGCAATATGAGGATTTCAGTATTCCACCTGTGTTAAGCCTATGGCTTGGCGGAGTAGTGTGCACTGGAAGTACTTCATGTATATGTGTACAAGTTTTTAATACTTTCCGCCTTGGCGGAGTAATAGGCCTTGGCGGAGTAGCATACCTTGGCGGAGTCACAAGCCTTGGCGGAGTAACATGAATGCCCTTTTGGGCATGAACTTCGTTTAAAAGATACTTATACAGTAAGATATGACATATTCCGCCTAACTAGATCGCTTTCTTGGCGGAGTGGTGAGTACGCCTATAAGGTATGTACTCCGTATAAGAGTAGTTACAAGGGATTTGAAACGTACTTCTTTTGTTCGAAATGTTGATCTGGCAAAGCATTAAAACCATGCTCTTGGGGGCCGGTGTTGGGACCGGATCAACAATAAAAAAGTAAGGACGCATATTAATAATTACAAATGTAGAAGATTTTTCTAAGCAAGGACATAAATTGATATTTACATAGCAGGAGGTTGGTTTAATTTAATATATAGTCTTAAATTCGATTTTTTATAGTAAATATTTTTTATATATATTTATAAATATGTGGTTGTGTTAAATCTCAGTAGATAATGTATTTCTTTTATTAATACTTAGTTAGCTTGTGATATAACATTTTTTATTTCTAGACTCATTTCTTTTATATAATTAACAAAGTCTAATACAGTTAAAAATATAGTTGAATTTTTTAATTATATTGTTAACATATTTGAATCAATACCGTATATATAAACAAGATTTTATTAAAAAAAGGTAAGATTCATTTTGATAGAGTGATTAATTCTCGGCTTTTTGGTTCAAGATACCGGTTAAAAAAACAAAACCAAAGTAATCTGCCATATCATCATGATTAAACTCTGGTCCCCGCAAGTAAAAGGTCTTTATTAGTTCAATTCTCATTTTATTTTATTCCTGTTAAATATTTGATCCTAATCTAACAATTCGTAGCCATCAATCAATTATTGTGCCAGTATTATCCAACACTCACTATATAATAAAAAATCTGTCACATTATACAACAAAATATCTAACTTAATAGTAGAGAGAGATGTGGAAGAGCAACGTCAACAGCTGTATGGATGTAATAATAGTATCAAATGAAAATTATGTGTCACAAATGCAAGATGATAGATATAGATGTATGAGGAGAATTAGAGAGAAGCTATATATATATATATATATATATATATATATATATATATATATATATATATATATATATCTATATATATCTTGATGTGTGCTTGCATTGTGATGAGTTATGACAAGAAATAACAGCGAGGGAGAGACAAGGACTTGAGCTCCCAACAAATAAGTTAGAAAACCGACCAAAAACATGGACCCTTCAACCCCACCATGCAGTTATCTCCAAATGTGTAGGCCCCTTTTATTATTAATTGAAAAACTATGCTAAATAATTAATTGTTCAAGGTTTTCATCAACTGTTAAAGGCTAGTAACTGTTTGACTTTTTGGTCCTTATTTCACTTATTGTGTTTTAATGACTTTATGACTCCTAAGAGACAATATAGATATCAAGGAATCTTCTTTTGCTTTTTCTCCCTAGCACTTTCCTCCCCCTTGTGGTTTTTGTTTGCAGGAGAGAAACTTTAGACACAGAAGATGAGAGAGATAATAAGTATTCATATTGGACAAGCTGGAATTCAGGTGGGGAATTCATGTTGGGAGCTGTATTGCCTTGAGCATGGAATTACGCCTGATGGCTTGATGCCTAGGTACACTGTTTTATTATATGATCAATGGTGTTTTATTATGTCATGGAATATTGGTTTTGTGGTTTCTGTTTTGTGTTTTGTTTTTTAAATCAATTTGATGCGTTGCATATAAGACGGTATGTATAATTTGATTGATTCTCAACTTGATTGTCCTACTAGCTCAATTGGAATTGGAACCAATCCTTATAGTTGATGTCTTTCCCAAAGTGCCTTCTAAATTCTAGGTTTTTTTTCCTCATAAAGGGGTCTTTTGTCAAGTTGTGGTTACAATCAAAATTTGATCATGGTATGTTTATCTCTTATTGCGTTTCCTCATCTTTATTGTCTTTTGTTGAGTTACATACTAACATGCATAAATAACTCTGTTTAAACTGTCCATGATATCGTAACTGACATGACAGATTGACATCTCTCATGGAAAGTTGACAACACAAGTGAATTTGGAGTCTTTGTAATGTTTATAGTCATGCAGTTCAAATATCTGAATGAAACATGAGTGTTTGGGTCCAATTAAGATGAGGTGATTTCAGAGTTTCCTTTTTTCATGACTTAAAGGAAAAACTAAGGAAGAATGTTGACTTGGAAATTTTGATCAGTATAACGGAAACTTTATGTTGACACAAAGTTCTTCTTCTGGATAGCATGAATGATGAAAAAAAAGGGAACAGAAACTCAAGATATTAAAAGAATTCCTCTCACAATAAATAAATTCCGTTTTCATTTTAAATTATATTCCATTATTAGCTATTCTCAGTTTGAACTTCTGTTGCTATCTGCTCATAGGAGTGGTAATATCCACACAGATCCTTAAAAAGGTAATAAAAATACAGTAGTAAGATCTTTTCTTCCTATGATAATCCATTTTTTTTTTAATTTCCACATATAAGAAGTCCATCAATTGCTGAATGAACTTATAACAGGACATTCGACTATACTAGGATTTTGCTTGTAATGAGTGCTTAGCACACTACCAAATTGGAAAAGCTAGGATTACCTCTTCAATTTGTATCAACATTTTACCACTCTATAATATGTAGATATACATCTGCAGCCGGTATGTTTACTTAAACTTTATTTTAGAATCTTATAATTCAATTTGTTCATCTTGTTTCAGTTTTCTACTCCATTTTCACCCTTGTTTCTATAGTTAACCTTCAATTTGATCATCTATGAAACTTCACAAGTAAAAATTCTAATATACTTTTCTTCATATTTTATTTTTATACACTAGTTAAACCATATATTTGATCTTTTGTGAAGTCTTGATGGTGTATTAGAGTATAAAAAATTTGTAGTCTAACTTCATATTGATTGGATTTTATCACCTTTTAAGCTTGTAATTTCTCATTACCCTGAAACTAGAACTTGTTTGTTTTACATATCCAATCCAATTTGTTTTTCCATTTGAGACAAATAATTGTCATTTGACTCATTTCTATCTGCTTGCAGTGACACTTCAGTTGGCGTTGCACATGATGCTTTTAACACCTTCTTCAGTGAGACTGGATCTGGCCAGCATGTGCCAAGGGCCTTATTTGTTGATCTTGAACCTAGTGTTATTGATGAAGTAAGAAGTGGTCCTTACAGACAACTCTTTCACCCAGAGCAGTTAATTTCTGGCAAGGAAGATGCTGCAAATAATTTTGCAAGGGGACATTATACTGGTAAGTTAGTTTCTGGTGCAGAACAAAAATTGGCTTGGTTTTAAATTGTTTAGCTGGACAGTGCCACTTATTCTGTATTTATGCTGCAGTTGGGAGAGAAATTGTTGAACTATGCCTCGATCGTATCAGAAAATTAGCGGACAATTGTACTGGTTTGCAAGGATTCTTGGTTTTCAATGCTGTTGGTGGTGGTACTGGTTCAGGCTTGGGATCATTACTTTTGGAACGGTTGTCTGTAGATTATGGGAAGAAGTCTAAACTTGGCTTTACCATCTATCCTTCTCCTCAGGTATTATTATTTAATTCATTTTTCTATGCTTGGTCTAATAATTGTTTATATTTGTACTATGAAATACACACTCTCTATCATAGACACGACATGATATGGACACCCAAGTAAAATAAAATATAAATAATATTGAAAGTATTGAAGAATCCAAGTATGACATAGTTTCACATCGAGTGGATGTGAATGAATTAAGCGATAACTGTTAGGACCTATACACCTAATGCATTAAGATTTTGAGTTGTATTGTGGAGTTCAACATTTATGAATTTGTCGTCCTTGATGTCCCCCGTCATTATGGACACTCCTTGTATTCTTTCAATAGAATGAAAGATCTAAATTGATGATCAACAATTACTTAAGAAATGTATATTCATTTCCTCACATCAGACTTCCAACTTTTACATTTTTACCATGATAATGGACCCAAAAAAGAGTCAAACATTATTTTTTGATATTTTATATTATAATTTTAGTTTAAGTTAACCTTTTCAAAAGTCGAAAGACATATTTTTAATAATATTAGTATGTACTCATCCATATAGAAGTATTGATTCAAGTGTCTAAGCCAACAAAAACATAATTTTTCAATCAGACATTTGTTGAGGAGTATTTGATATATGTCAAACAAGTGCTAAGGAGGTCTCAACACCGTCACTTCAAAGAAGAGAGGTGTCTATGTTTCACGGTTAATGTGTATATTTTTATTGATTGTCTATGTGGCATGCGCTCATGGTAGAACCATTTTTCATTCAGGTATCTACTGCAGTTGTTGAACCTTACAACAGTGTCCTCTCCACTCATTCTCTTCTTGAGCACACTGACGTGGTTGTTCTTTTGGACAATGAAGCAATATATGATATCTGTAGAAAATCATTAGATATAGAAAGGCCAACCTACACCAACTTGAATCGTCTTATTTCTCAAATCATCTCTTCCTTGACCACTTCCTTGAGATTTGATGGTGCTATCAATGTGGACATCACCGAGTTCCAGACTAATCTCGTTCCGTATCCTCGAATCCATTTCATGCTTTCATCTTATGCCCCTGTAATATCTGCTGCAAAGGCCTACCATGAGCAGCTATCAGTTCCTGAGATCACCAGTGCAGTTTTTGAGCCATCAAGTATGATGGCTAAGTGCGATCCAAGACATGGCAAGTACATGGCATGCTGCCTGATGTATCGTGGAGACGTTGTTCCCAAAGATGTAAATGCAGCTGTTTCAAATATCAAGACAAAACGAACTGTTCAATTTGTTGACTGGTAATTAGACTTCCTTTAAATGTCATACTAAGAGTGATAGTTTAGTACTTTTTGTTCCTTGTGTTGTAATTCTGATTACATGATAGTCCAATAATCAGAGGTAATAATGAGATGGAATCATGGAAAGATATGAAAGGATTGCTAGTTTAATCATAATGCACTTTCAGTGTACAAATTTTACATTATCAACCAATTAGAAATCACTACAAATATGACTTTTTCATATCATTATTACATATATCATTGATTTCTAGTTATAAGTCATTGATTTCTAGTTATATGGCAATTCAGGATTGGATGACAATATATTTCTACTAAATTCAATGATTGCTAGGGAACTATTCTTTGGAGTTCTACATTTTTTTACAAAATATCTGATAGGGTGATTTTGATGACAAATTTCAGGTGTCCTACTGGTTTCAAGTGTGGCATCAACTACCAGCCTCCAACAGTGGTACCGGCAGGTGATCTGGCAAAGGTGCAGCGTGCAGTTTGTATGATAAGCAACAACACAGCTGTTGCTGAGGTTTTCTCTCGCATTGATTACAAATTTGACCTCATGTATGCTAAGAGGGCCTTTGTCCACTGGTATGTGGGTGAAGGAATGGAAGAAGGTGAATTCTCCGAAGCCCGTGAAGATCTTGCCGCTCTTGAGAAGGACTATGAAGAGGTTGCAGCAGAAGGTGAAGAAGAAGAAGCTGAGGATGGTTACTGAAAGTAGTCAATCCTAAATAATTATTTACCTTCCCCTACACCCCTCTTCTATTTTCTGTCTAATTTCTGTCCTTGTTCATTGTTTTCTAAGAATCTTTTTGTTGTGTGTTAGCTATTTTCTTACTGTAGGTTTATGCTGAAGTGTTGAGTGATACAATTGCTTCCTCATCATGAACAATGGTGATTTATTTGTCATTCTGAATCACCTGCTTGATTCTGTGTAAGCGCGAAATAAATGGCTGGGCAGGGGTGCCGAAAATTTTCATTACTTAAAAGTATATCATATATTTATTTCATCTTTTGCTGCTACATGTCTAAAATAAAATCAATAAATAAAAAATAAGGAACTGCTGAGATGAATTGGCTGTACAGTGTTTTCTGCCGGTGGAAGGATAGTTAGGATTGATAAACTACAATAATGCATATCCACACCTTCAAATGGTAGTTGTCCATCTAAACGAGCTACTATTTGTTATTTTACTTTATTTTCCAATATCAGCCACAGCTCATGTGCTGAAAAAAACCATGGAAGGCGCTGTCTGTCAGCATAATTGTATGCAACACGGTGCTTTATATATATGACTGAAATAGGCTGGTGTAAAATGAAGAGGTGAAAAATGGTAATATATTCACTTCAACCAATCACACTCTCCCACACCATGGCACATCTAGAAACAAATCATCTAGATCAGGAGAAATTTTATATTGTGAAACCAATTGTTTGAAACAAGTTGAAGGTCTGTGGTTGGTTCTATTTCTACACTTCCACGTTTAATAACATTGGTGGAACATAAATGTTACATGGTCTTGTACATGAAAAATCAGGGATGTTAATGTGAAATATGAAGATCTAAGCACAATTAGACGGTGCAGACCTTTTTTGGTTTGGTGAACACTAATGGTCTACCTTAGTTAACAACTAAAGATTAATCCTTTTGAGATATAAAAATCACTTAAGTGAATTTTGTTTCTTCCAATAAACATTTTCTATACATAAGTTGAAATTGAACCTTTTTCAATAATCAACATATTTAAAAGACTCAACTATAAACTAATTATGTCAGGTTGTGTTGGTAACGGGTGCAAACTTTATGTAAAACTTCCCTACGTCATATAGGATTAAGATCCTTTTATCTTTTTCATGTGAAATGGTTAAGAAGAGAGAAACAACAGATGTTATGATAAACATTTTTCACCATTTGTACTATTGAACATTAGTGGAAGACGGGAAGTCCACCATGCCATGAATATCATAACACTGGTGTTATTTAGCATGAGGCAAGCCTCTTTTTGTTTGGTCAAAAAACAAATTGACTCATGGGTCTTTGCTGGCCCGTCCTATTCAATACATTCATTTTATTTTCTTTTTCACTTAATATAAAGACCATACCAATGACTAAGCTTAGACATGATTTGTCTATACTCATATATGTATCTATCAAAATTTGACCTCTTCAACAAAACACGTATGTTACTAGCCTATCCCTAACTTTAAGAAAGGAGTGTGGCTAAGGAAAGTTGAGGACTGTAGAATGGGAGGTGATAGGTTGTCAAATAGCACCAGTTATAGTCTCTAAAATATTGAGTGTGATGATGATGTTGGAGGTTTGGTTCTTCACTTGGGGCCTCTTACTCTTTCCCTACTTCTTGCACATCCCATATAAAAAACAAATATGGCTTTAGGAAATTGGGGTGTTTCTTCTAACTCTGAGGTGTACATAGACTGAATAAGTCTAAATTCAATCAAAATCTAATTTAAAATTATTTATTAAAATTGGATTTGATCCAAATCCAATTTTTTTTATGTTAAATTAGATTTGATCCAAATTCAATTTTCAAAATCCAGATTTAGTCAAATCTGATTTTTTAAAATTTAGATTTTTTTAATCTAGATTTTATCTAAATTTAAATATAAATTTGGTTTTTGTTGAATCCAATTTTAAAAACCATATTTTTTAGTTATATTCCAATTTTAAAATCCAAAAATCTCAATTGCGATAATGCAACTAAATTAATAAAAAATTGCCATATAATAAATTAATAATATTATTTGATTTGAGTTCAAATAAGATGTATTAAATTAAATATTAACTTTGTCCAAATGTATATAAAACATTGTTGCTGAGCACTAACATTGTTTTACCGAAATGCATTGAAATACGACCAGCTAGTTCAATAACACAGTAGGAACTGAAATTACAGGTCAATATTCGTGTTGCAACCTGCTCCACATGCTAATTTAATAACCAAAAAACAAACATAACTAAAATAATTCATTAATATTTCCTTATATTATCTATAAAAATTCTCCACTATTGGCCATCTCGAAAATTACCCATCATACATGATATCAGATACATAAAAGCATGCTTTTTCTGAGGCTTCATGACACACTCAACCGTTAATTCTCTCCATTCAGACTCAATCAGTAAAGAAACTAGACCAAATGGAGAGTACCGCCTGAAAGTACTGTAGTCTCCTCCTAAATGGCCAGAAGCTTCATAACCTGTGTACTGTTGTGAGGACAATGAAGATGATAGGCGTGATGTAGTGCCCAATTGAGGATATGAAGACCTCAGACCTTCATCTAACTTGCTGTAACTGCTAGTGACAGATTCTCTGTGATGGCTTATAACATCCTGCCACACAGGAAAGAATTTTCATGAGCGAAAGCAAAATTAATGAATTGTTTCAATAAGAATTATACCCTGATGGTATGTAACCTAATCAAGTCAGTCAAAAGCAAAAATAAGGTGAATGCTTCACATCTTATGCTTCCCTTCAAGTATAGACTATCTTTGAAAAGTTACTCCTATTCCATCTGCTGAAGCCAAATATAACTCCTAAATGTTTGGCCTATTCAGTTCAGGTTGAAGTAAGGGAAAACACCAAACTCTTTAAGTTCCAAACAAAATGGTCACACGCTAAGATGTCCACTCAAAATGTTCCACCTTAGTTTATAGGGAGATATTTATAAATAAAACCTATCACACTTTCACCTTAGTTCCAGCCAATTATTTTATAAAAACTCATTTAAAATAAGCACCTTCTAGCATATACTACTAACATAACTGATAAAAGGGGTTGTATGAACCATCAACTACTGCAACTATAACAAGTAATGGTATCTCAGATAACTAATGCAAGCAATTTCTGCCAATAACCATCCACTAAAGACCATATTTTAAATACCAGGTGAAAATTTTCAATCATATGTAGAAATGGGTGCTTTGAATTAGTTAGCATGTATAATGCCCCTGAACCTGCTTTTGTTGCTGCAATCCCAACATTGAATTTCAACCAGGAAGCTTTCAGTTCCTTTGAAACCACACAGTTAAGTCTAGTTTGCAGGCCCTAATTTTTATGAACAGGTCATAGAAAATGTTCCATCTTTTTTTATTTTATAAAAACTCAATAAGCACCTTCTAGCTAGCAGTCACACAATAACAGGGTCTAACACTCAATTTTATAGGAAAGCCACACCTTCACCAAGAAATTCTAGACATGTAAGATCCACTTTCATATTTCTATAAATAATGAGTAATGAAAGACCACTGTACAGGATTTTTCTGAAGGTGTGACATTCACAGGACATGCCCTATTTTTTCTTCTCTGTTTGTGGTAGTGCGTCATCTGATTATCCTAAATGCGGTGGGATAAGAACAGGGTTAGTTGTGCTACTTTCAGACATCAAGGGAGGTCGACTCTGCTGTTTACCCTATGCAATATCTATAAATAAACATAAATAATCCACTAGAATTCTCAGTGAAACATGCTCCACTCCACAGTTTCCCTAATCCGTTAGCATTCCTCAAAAGCACTAAAAAAGAATACAAGTTCAGGACACATTAAATTAAAGAATCAAAATGCTAACCCAATTAATCACTCGTTTTGTATTTAACAACCTGGTTACAAAGCCTCCAAAGAAAACCAAAAATTCATTTAAAAATCAAACATTGTTAAATTAGCGTTCAGAAAGCCATCACTAAATGAGCAAACAATAACACACCCCACCAACCAGACAAGAAATTAATATCCCAAACACATCGATATTCGATCTCGCATTCCTAGTCTCATCCTAGACATTCTCAAATCCAGAGGAAAAGAGAATTAAATACTAAGAAGAACGAGAGAAAATGCTAGCTGTAGTTTCCGTGAAGAAAACCCGCTCTAGCTGATATTGCAGGATGAAAGCGAATAAGAAGAGAGAAGTAGTGACCAGTGCCTTGTCGGCGAGCTGAACGACGAGTCGACCGACGGGAAGAGAAGACTCGTAGGTGACGGGAGAGGACACGGCCGTCGGCGGTGAGGCCGGCGATGGCGACGCCGATGTGGTGTCGACCTTGAAGATCTTCTTCTGATGAGAACTTAGGATTTGGAAATTTAGGTATTTTAAAATAATCTGGTTTAATTTTTATTTTTATCTAGTTTATTTTTTAATGGATTCAGATTTTGAAAAATCTGTTTTAATTTAATAAAAATTGAATTTTGTGGATCTAATTATTTTTTCGACAATATAAATCCAATTTTTAAAAATCTAATTTTTTTTAATCTAGATTGAACTTAATTTAGTTTTTTTTTGGTGAAAACTTAAATTTAATTAAAATCTAAAATTTATTATGAATATTTAATACAATAGTGGATGTCCAATTACAATTTCTTATTGCCTATAAAAGGGTGAATACATTCAGAGGAGAGGGAGAGCATTTTTGCTACATTCTCTTTTCTATTTTTGGTTTCTTCATCTTCTACTTTCCTCTTCTTTATAACATTTCCTCTAAAGCAATTTAAATTCTCAGTTATTTTGTAACACGTTATCAACACGAGGTTTTGACCAACTGAGATTTAAGGTAACATAGAATTTTAATTTCTTTTCATAATTTCATTTCAGTTTATATTATATATATATATATATATATTATAATAAGTTCCCGAATAACTTATATTCCACACATCCCAGTAGGATGTATAAAATATTAATAAGTTCCTGAAGAACTTATATTTCGAACATCCCTATGGGATTTAAAAGAATTCCCGAAAAATTCTTGAAATATTTATGGTATAGTTGCTGAAGAACTATATTTATATTATGATATATATATATATATATATATATATATATATATTTAAAATAAGAGTGTTAAATTATTATATTATTATTGCAGCACTACCTTCCATTGTCATACAATTTTATATGCTCCTGATTGCTTACAATTTTATGCTCATGTTTTTCCAACTAGCGCTACTTGTTTTATAATAATTGCTTTCTTATTTTATATAACTAATAGCTTTGCTTTATAAGCTACACATCAATTATTTGCTTACTCACATGATTATTTGCTTCTGATCCATTCTATATTCACGTTACCTGCTATATTATTATTATATATTGTATTGTGCGTTCCATTATCATTACCCGTTCTTTACTTTATTATTAAATTTTGTACCTACTGCCTGAATTTTGCTTGCTTTATGCATACTATGCATTAATTATTAAATTATTAAATTAGATGTCCAAATTCATCAATTGTAATTTGTTGACAATCATGGAACCGTGCAATGGTTCAAAGCAATTGTTCCAATTAAATAATTGTCACTTGTTGAACTTTCTTGATCGTGAAAGACAAAAGGAATTGGGTGGAGCCATTGTTGAATAAAATAATTGGTGAAACTTATTAGCTTGCATAACCGTGAAAAGCAAAAGAGATGTGTACAACCGTTTTTGAATAAAATAATTACACATAGTACATTACATAACAGTGAGAATGGTCTGGTGCACATTGTGATTATGGAATTCAAGAGTTCTTCCAGAATTTTTTTTAAAAATTTTCTAGAAATATAAATTCTTTAAGAACTTGTTTATTATGGTAGAATGGAACATAAGATACATAAAAAAAATTATACAAAATGATATATCTTTTAATCATTATTAACTTGTTTTACTACTAACTTATTTATAATCTTTTGCATAGATATAATTATGTCAAATATTACCAACCTTGAGTTCGCGACTCTTGACATATCTAGAAAAAATTATCTATCATGGATACTAGATGCTGAGATCCATTTAGATGCAAAAGGTCTTGGAGACACGATTAAAAATGAAAATCAAGCATCCAGTCAAAACAAGGCTAAAGCCATGATATTTTTACGTCACCATATCCATGAGGGTTTAAAAAATGAGTACTTAACAGTTAAAGACCCTCTCGTTTTGTGGAATAATATAAAAGAGAGATACGACCATCAAAAGGATATAATTCTTCCAAAAGCCCGTTATGAATGGATGCATTTGCGCTTTCAAGATTTTAAAACTGTAAATGAATATAATTCTGCGCTATTTAGAATTACTTCAAAATTGGAGTTATGTGGAGAAAAGATCACTGAAAGTGATATGTTAGAAAAAAACATTCTCCACTTTTCATGCATCCAGTATGCTCCTGCAGCAGCAATATCGCCAAAAGGGCTTTACACAATATTTTGAATTAATTACTTGTCTCCTTGTGGCTGACCAAAATAATGAATTGCTTATGCAGAATCATGAATCTCGTCCAACTAGAACTGCTCCATTCCCAGAAGTGAATGTAGCAACACACGATCATCATACTCATGGTCGTGGTTGTGGCCGTAGTCGCGGTCATGGACGAGGTAATGCTCGGGGACATGGTATTGGTCGTAGTCGTGGATATGGTTATGGTCGTGGTCATAGTCGAAGTGATAAGAGATCATCATTCACATGGAAAAATAAAGAACATATGAAAAAAGGGACAGATGCTCAAAATAGCGAACAAACTAAAAATATCTGCTATCGTTGTGGTAGCAAGGGACACTGGTCTTGAGTTTGTCGCACACCAAAGCATCTCGTAGATCTATACCAAAAATCCCTTAAAAATAAAGGGAAAATAATAGAGACAAATTTTACTGGTATAGATGATGATTTCTCTGATTTTAGTGTTGATGGTTTTCTTACTCTTCCTGAAGAAGAAATTGACCACTCGGTTGGAGAAGGGAGTGCCCCTAAATAAATTATTTTAATGTTTCATGTAATTTATTTTGTTGTAAATTTTGTCTTTATTAATAAAATTTTGTTAAATATTATTGTTAATTATATTTTTACTCATGATTTATTTTTATTTATTTAATGAAGAATGAATGCTCATATGAATGACGAAGATATATGTCTCGCAGACAGTGCAACAACTCATACCATTCTCAAGAATGAGAAATATTTTTACCACATAGTAAAACAAGAAGCCAATGTTAATACTATATCTGGTAGTATAAATATAATTGAAGGCTCCGGTAGAGCCAGTATTTTGTTACCTGGAGGAACAAAATTGCACATTGAAAGTGCATTATATTCTAAGAAGTCTCAAAGAAATTTGTTGAGTTTTAAGGATATCCGCAGAAATGGATATCATATTGAGACCACAAATGAAGGAAAAAATGAATATCTTTACATCACAAAATTAATTTCTGATAAGAAATGTATATTGGAAAAATTGCCTTCATTTTCCTCCGGTTTGTACTATACTTATATTAGTACAATTGAAACAAATGTTATTGTAAACCAGAAGTTTACAAATAAGAATGACTTTGTTATCTGGCATGAACGATTAGGCCATCCTGGATCAATTATGATGTGAAAAATAGTTGAGAATTCAAATGGTTATTGTTTGTCCAGCAGACAAATTATGCAAACTAAGAATTTCTCATGTGCTGTTTGTTTTCAAGGAAAATTGATCATTCAGCCATCACCAATGAAAATTGGGAATGAATCACTCACATTTTTAGAGCTTATACAAGGTGATATTTGTGGACCAATACACCCTTCATGTGGACCATTTAGATATTTTATGGTTTTAATTGATGCATCAACTAGATGGTCACATGTTTGCTTATTATCAACTCACAACCAGGCATTTGCGAGATTATTAGCTCAATTAATTCGTTTAAGAGCTTATTTCTCTGACTATCTAATTAAGAAAATACACCTTGATAACGCTAGTGAATTCACATTTCAATCATTTAATGATTATTATATGTCCATTGGAATTGATGTTGAACATCCTGTAGCACATGTTCATACACAAAATGGACTTGCTGAATCATTGATTAAACGTTTGAAATTAATAGCAAGACCATTGCTAATGAGATCAAAACTCCCAATTTCAACTTGGGGACATGCAATCTTACATGTAGCAGCACTTATTCGCATCAGACCTTCAAGTTATCATGAATATTCCCCTTTACAATTGGTTCATGGTAAAGAACCAAATATTTCCCATCTAAGAATCTTTGGCAATGCGGTATATGTTCCTATTTCTCCTCCACAGCGCACTAAGATGGGACCTCAAAGAAGGTTGGGAATATATGTTGGATATGAAAGTCCATCTATAATAAAATATCTTGAACCTTTAACAGGTGATTTGTTTACAGCTCGTTTTGCTGATTGTCATTTTGATGAATCTGTTTTCCCACCATTAGGGGGAGAAAATAAACAGTTGGATAAAAGGATCAGTTGGAATGAGATATCTCTCTCATATCTTGATCCTCGAGCAAAGCAATGTGAACTAGAAGTTCAAAAAATAATTAGTTTGTAAAATTTAGCAAACCAATTGCCGAATGCATTTGCTGATCCAAAAAGAGTGACTAAGTCACACATACCAGCTGTTAATATGCCAGTAAAGATTGATATCCCTGAAGGACAATCTAAATTTGTAAATGAGTCTGAAGCCAAAATAAAACGTGGCAGACCTGTTGGTTCTAAAGATAAAAATCCTCGGAAAAGAAAAGTAAATAAAGAGAATGGTCGAATCGAGGATATAAAGACTCCAGTAGAGTCTCCTGACATAATCAAGGTTTCAAATCCAGAAGAAACCAAGGTACCTGAAATTGATAAGAACAAAGAGATCTCTATAAATTATATCATGGATGGAATACAATGGAATCAACATGAAGTCGATGTTAATGAAATTTTTGCATTCAAAGTAGCTCTTGATATTATAAATGATGATAAGAATCATGAGCCAAAATCTGTTAAGGAATGTGCACAAAGAAATGATTGGCCAAAATGGAAAGATGCAATGCAAGAAGAGTTAAACTCACTTGCAAAACGGAAAGTTTTTGGATCTGTAGTCCAAACACCCAAAGGTGTAAAACCAGTTGGGTACAAATGGGTCTTTACGAGAAAAAGAAATGAAAATGGTGAAATTGTACGATATAAAGCAAGACTTGTCGCACAAGGATTCTCACAAAGACCTGGTATTGATTTCGAAGAGACATATTCACCAGTGATGGATGCCACTACTTTTCGATACTTAATAAGTTTGGCAATCCGTGAAAGGCTTGATTTACGCCTTATGGATGTTGTTGCAGCATGTTTATATGGCTCACTTGAAAATGACATCTATATGAAACTCCTTGAAGGATTTAATTTGCCTGAAGCATACAAGATAAGTCCTCGAGAAAATTATTCAATTAAATTGAATAAATCTCTTTATGGACTAAAGCAATCTGGACGAATGTGGTACAATTGTCTCAGTGAATATTTGTTGAAAGAAGGGTACAAAAATGACCCAATTTGTCCATGTGTTTTTATGAAAAGACTCGGAAAAGAGTTCGTTATAATTGCTATTTATGTAGATGATTTAAACATCATCGGAACTCCCGAAGAGCTTTCAAAGGCTGTAAATTGTTTGAAAAGAGAATTCGAGATGAAAGACTTGGGAAAAATAAAGTTTTGTCTCGGATTACAATTAGAATATTTAAAGGAAGGAATTTTGATGCATCAAAAGACTTATACAGAAAATGTGCTAAAGAGGTTTTATATGGACAAATCACACTCATTGAGCAGTCCAATGGTTGTAAGGTCACTTGAAGTAAAAAAAGATCCTTTTCGACCTCAAGACAAAAATGAAGAACTACTTGGTCCTGAAGTACCATATCTTAATGCAATTGGTGCACTAATGTATCTTGCTAGTCATACAAGACCTGATATATCATTTGCTGTCAATTTGTTAGTAAGACATAGTTCTTTACCCACGAAAAGGCATTGGAATGGGATTAAACACATATTCCGCTACCTTGGAGGTAGAATGGACATGGGTTTGCTTTTCCCATATGTATCTAAGGCAAACCTAATTGGTTATGCTGATGCGGGGTATTTGTCTGATCCTCATAACGATCGATCATAAACAAGATATTTGTTTACATATGGTGGTACAACAATTTCATGGAGATCCATAAAACAAACGATCACAGCAACATCATCTAATCATGCTGAAATCATTGCATTACATGAAGCAAGTCGAGAATATGTTTGGTTGAGGTCTATGATTCAACATATTCAAGAAAATTGTGGCTTGCATGCTGGAAAACTATCACCAACAATCTTATATGAAGATAATACAGCTTGTATTTCTCAGTTAAAAGAGGGCTATATTAAAGGAGATAGAACAAAGCATATTTCACCAAAATTTTTCTTTACTCGTGATCTTCTAAAGAATGGTGAAATAAATGTCCAGCAAGTCCGATCATGTGAAAATCTAGCAAATCTTTTTACAAAATCTTTACCAACTAAAGTCTTTGAGCAATTAGTACAGAAGATTGGTCTTCGACGCTTACATAAGTGTTTTGATGAGGGGGAGAATTGAATATTTGTAATTCAATTATTTTTCATGAATATACTTTGTAAAGAATGTTGTACTCTTTTTCCTTCACTAGGTTTTTATCCCATTGGGTTTTTCCTAGTAAGGTTTTAACGAGGCACATTCTAAAATATGGACATCCAAGGGGGAGTATTATGAATATTTAATGCAATAGTGGATGTCCATTACAATTTCTTATTGCCTATAAAAGGGTGAATACATTCAGAGGAGAGGGAGAGCATTTTTGCTACATTCTCTTTTCTATTTCTGGTTTCTTCATCTTCTACTTTCCTCTTCTTTATAACATTTCCTCTAAAGCAATTTAAATTCTCAGTTATTTTGTAACAGAATTAGATTTTTTACACACCCCTAACTCAGAAACATGCACGGACACATATTGTGATGTTAGTTGGTGGATATGGACTTCATGTCTTGGGTGGTCAGAAACTAAGGATCGTAGGATGGGGTAGAATAGAATGGCGCATATAGCATGAATCTATTGCCATAATTTGGAATATTTGGTCCAATGACATCTTTGTTATTCAAATTTGCATGACTGGTTGATAATTTGATACACACAAAGGAAGAGGATAAATGCAAATATGAGAGTAGTGGCACTTTTTTATGTTCAACTACAGAAGTTTCATTTTAACAAATCAAGTTTGTAGGACAAATATTTCACTAGAAGAATAGAGACACAGTTGATCTAGTGTTATTATATAAAATTCCCAGTCCAATTGATTTCTTATCCTGCATACAATTCTTAAAATACGAATAGGTAGGGTAAAAAAACTGGTCTCACAATTATGTTCAATGCAACTTTCATACAAAATAAAAGAATCTGTTAACTTATGTAACCAAAATGATGAGGGAAACAAACTAAATGTATATATGTTCAGACGTCAATCCTAATAACGGTAGCAGAAAAGGGATAGCTAAGAGCCTTACTAAACTCTTATTCCCAGGTAAGGGGGAAATTTCAAATTGATTTTAATATAAAATGCTCTAGTCATTGTTCTGAATTCTTGTAGTTCTTCTTTAGACGTAAAATGAGTTTCTTCATAAGCTGTGAACTCGAAAAGACTGTTTGATGCTATTACTTATTATCCTGATGAACTGTTTGTCTTATGAAATACATGTGAATAAACTGTGTTGTGTGCTACTTTATAGATTTCTTCCTTTTTCTTGTTACAACTTGATAAATTTCTTAAGAGATGAATGCGTGATTAACTGATCCTCATTGTTTTCCATAAAAGGGAGAGAAAATGTTGATTAATTGAAGTTTGGTGCAACTAATATGATTCTATGCCTTGCTTGCTTTAATCACTGTTGTGTATGGGTGTTATGTATGGGTGTTTGAGTATGTATGCTTGTATACTTGAGTATTAAATGAGATTTTTGGTGCTGTGATTTTGTGATAAGGAAAAGACTATACCTAAAGTTGATGCATGATGTGTTAATGTTTTGTATGAAGACCACCTTATTATATTGTCCTCACATTGTTAAGCTATATTTACAGGTGACTAATATGCCTTGCTTGTAACTGAAAATTACATGTAATTTTACCTTCCATGAGACATCATCTCTTAAAAATCTGCTTCATAAGCACTTGTATGCATTGTTTGAAACTGATATGAACTACTTCACTATTAAAAGAATGCATAAATGTTTTTATTATAAGATAATAACATATATTATTATTATTATCAAAATTGGTCGAACTAGCTCAACCTTGAACCAATTAGGCAACCAATTCGATTTTATTCCTATCAGTTCAATCATGATTCCACTTATGATTCACTTGAACCGGTGTTCTCACTGGTTCAATGACCCGTTCAGTTTTAAAACATTGATATTTATTATTTAAATTCGATACGATAACAACCCTCTTATATAACAATATCTCCATTAATATATCATTTATTATACAAATTTAAGTTGATATTTGTTAATAATAAGTATATTTGAGATAAGTATGAATAACACAGAAAATATCCATAATTTTATCCAATAAAAACCTATATTTTATTTTAAGAAAAAAAAAAAGGAAGTCACATTTATGAAGGAATGAGTTCCATGCATCACAATGACCACAAAAGAGAAAGGACAAAAACCAAGATTGCCTTTCATTTAGGATAGTGAAAAAAGTGCTTAAACAATGGTAGGTTTATTGGAATTTCAGAAACAAGTTGTAGTCTACAAATTTCACAGCAAAGGCTAAAGAGGAAATAACTGTATGTTCCTTTTACTCAAGGGGAGGGAAGATGCGTGACACGGGAGATATTACAGAATCTTGGATGTAATTCTTAGGATTGGTTGGGTCGGGAATCCAATGAATCTCACTCATGTTTGGTGTCTCAACATAGGTCATAGTAAACTCTCCTATCTTTTCTAGCTTCCCTCTCTTACCTCCTCTTAGAACAAGGTTGCCATGATGGTAGGAAAAGATGCCATTTGTAAGAAGGATTATGTCAGAGGGATTGAAAGCATCACACTCATCTCCCCAAAACTGAACATGAACAGCTGCTGTATCGTCACCGACAAGAGCCAAGCATACCTTATGTTGCCCTTCTAGTGTTGTCTTGCCCTTATCCAAAACTAAAAATTTAGTGTCTATGTTGTTATCAGCACTAGGCACAATGTCTTTTAAAAGCTTCATGTTTGGATCTGGTCCTGCAAGAACCTATACTGCATTAAATTCAAGATTAATGTCTTTCTGAATGAAATAAGTTATCAAAGATCAGGAAACTCAAATTTCACAGAGATACTTTTGGGGTTTTGGGGTAGAAGAACTCTAGTATTTCAACAAAAAAAAAACTATTATATACCATACTATACTCAATGAAAAAGTATAAAAAAAATGTTCAAAATCTTAAAAACTGAATCAAGAAACTAGGCCCTGACTAATTAACTTTTTAGTTCTAAATGCTGTCTAATAAGATTTTAAAAAGTTTTCAGCAGTAGCACAAAGCCATAAGAGAACTGAGAATAGTTAAAACAATAATTACTTGTTTAGCATTTATATGGGAAAAGTAGAGCCTATTATGAATAAAAAAACAATACATGGGGTAATGCAAGAACAAGATGATTAAGCGCGAGTTCGGAGACGGTGTCGCAGAGCTTTTTGGCGATGGATTTGAGGGGTTCTTTGTGGAGGGAGGAGAGGAGGAGGGAGTGGAGAGTGGAGCGGGAGGGAGGGGAGAGGAGGGGCCAGAGGAAGGAGTCGTGGTGGCGGGTGAGGTGGCGGCGGAGGAGGATGGCGGACATGGTGCGGGTCTCGGGGTTGGGGGAGGAGTGGAGGAGGTTGGCGAGGTTGAGGATGAGGGATTCAGGGTGGGTTTGTTTGCAGAGGTTGAAGAGGGACTCGGCGTGGGAACGGTGGTCGTTGGAGGAGGACATTAGGTTGGAGATTAGGGATTCCAAATGGGTGGAATCTGGGCCCAGGATTAGGGCCACTTGGGCTTGCTCGTTCGCCATCGTCGTCGATGGATTGGAGGATTGTGGAAGATGAATGAGATGGAAACAAATGGAGAAGGAAAGGGAGGGAACACTCTAATGAAAGAACCGCAAGGGTTTGTGAGAGGGATTTTAAATGGCGGGCTCATCAATTTTCCTCGCCTTCCTTATCCTACGCTTCTTTTTATTTTTTTATTTATATTTATCCCCCTTTATAATAATATTATTTTTAATATCATCCTAAGATTTTATGATCCACGTCGTTAATATTGCTCTATTACCATTCAAAAATAAAATACTAATATAATGCTTTATTAATTTTTTTATGTTAATTTTCTATTGGATTTGGAGTTTGCCCCAAGGGATTTTTGTCTTGTTGATTATTTCTATTTTAGTTTGTCTTTTTTTCTCTTCCTATCTTTTCTTTAATTATTAAGTATTATTATTAAGAATATTTTATATAATAAACAACTTTCGCTTTGTAATTTTTTAATATTCATCTTAGTGACCGGTTGACTAAAATAGTAGTATTCATCAATAAAAGAACTTAATTATCTAATATTACATATAAATAATAATAACATGATATATATATATATATATATATATATATATATATATATATCTAATATATAATTATCTCGTAGCTTTGAAAACTTTCACAAGACACAATCGTAAAGACTCATCAAACATAATTTTCCTATTGCATTTGTTAGCTTTGCTCAATCATAACCACGAACCATTCCTAAGATAACAAAGCAATTGGTTGGCTTTTTTATATTTTCTCAAAATGACATCCATAACTCATTTCGGTTCATCATATCATCATCTCATGGTCAAAATAACACTTTCACACAAATCATTATCATAATTGATAATGTCATATTTAACCGCATTTCATAATCACAATTATGCATCACACTAAGCATTCAGAAATAGTCCAACAACTTGGCTCAAACTTGTTTCAAACTTAATACATAGGCTCTTAATATATCAATTTCCATCAATTAGTTTCTAGAGCCAATTCAACATCACACACACTTTCTATTGTGCTTACAATTATTTTCACATATTAGTACATTGTCAAAAAAATATTCCAACTTAGTCTATCACCAATAAATATTTTTCAGACATATATAAGAAAGTCAAACATAATTAACCACACAATTCAAAGATTACTAGCTAATCTAAGAGCGAACAAATGTTATATTCCAACTTCAAAAATTCATAAAATATTCAATTCAACTTAGAATATTACGAAACAAGTTAGGCAGCAACTTGACATATATGTCGCAAACATACTAAAATTTCATGGTCAATTTCATATTGTTCTCACAAATATTTCCATATAGTAATTTTATACCAAAAATTACAACTTTCATCATAAAAATAATCAAACACTCACAAGCAATCTGACCATATTCAGAAATGTCAAGCATAAACAATAATATTTTTTAATGCAACCAGCCAATGTGACAATAAAATATATCAAATAGTTCAATATTAATAATTAAATATACTTATTTCATTAGGTTTTAACCACAAACTTGGCCAGAGTTGCCAACACTACCATTCAAGTGACCTTAGAGCACAAACACCTCCCTCATTACCTTGGAAGGTTCAGTTAAAACACGTAATAAATTATAGTTAGTAACAAAATCGACTACTTTCAAAAATTTCAAAACTTTAGGGGTATACTCATTACCCCTAAACTTAGAAACTCAAATAAAACACCACAAAACTATGTTTAACAACCCACCTTTAGTGGTTTTGAAGAGAAAAACTATAAATGATGTGGTGCTCTAAAGTGTGTAGTTTCGATGGTGAGAAATGGTGGTTTTGATGGTGTTTTAGAGGTTAGAAATAAAATGAGAGTGAAAATAGGGTAAGGTGGATATATTGCATGTGGGTTTTAGATGATGGTTAATGGTCGCTAGAATTTATTCGGTACGATGGTGGATGATGGAGCAAGGTAGTTATATGTAGCATGGACACCTCTCTATTTTGACATGGCCCGTGTTGGACACGTGTCTGATATTGACACTTATTCGACATGTGTCAAAAACTCGTTTACTGTAACAACCCTCATTTTATGTGATGGGTCCCGGAGACTAAATGTCTTGATTATGTGTTAAGTTTTGTGTGTATTAATGACTGGGCTACGACCGACTTGTTAGAGGCAGGTATCCTTACTTAATTATGTGAATAATAATAATAAGTGTGTTAATAATAATACTCATAATAACAAAAGGTTAATTAATTAGAGTTTAGTGATTTAATAGGGATATTTGAATGTTATTGTTTTAAGTTATTTAGATAGTACAATTTCCCCCGGTTTTAGCCAAGAGATTGTCCGGAGTGCTCGAGTCAATCATTTTTACCCTAAGACGTCCTTCACATTGTGTACAGTGATTTTCATGAGAGGCTCGATGCCCGTTTCCAGTCACCCAAACCCAAAGACTCTATTTTCAAGTTAACTGTATAGGCCAACTGTGCACCTGTACGTATTTTGAGCGTAATTTCCTCTCCCGTTATTAGATTTGAATTCTTATTCCAAAATCTTTGTATCAAAATTATATACAACTTTGATGTTGACCATAAGAGCCAATTCTTGCCCCATAAATCCCAAAATTTAAAATACCACATTGATTCATGTTTTCCTAGTGGCAGTCTGCACTATGTTCAGTGTTTTTCGTGTTTCTCACTTGTATGACCATGAAATCAAACGATTCTTTTGCCAAAATTTTCTAAACTCAATTCCTTACAACTTTGATGGAGGGAACGACGATCAATTCCCCACCAATTTTGCCCAAAAAATTAATTCTTGTAAGAAGTACAAATCTCGTCAAAGCTTTGCACTATTTTCATAAATGAGCCATATCTCACTTGTTTCTTGATGAAAAGTTTTATGCCATATACTGTCTTAAAGATAAGAAAAATATCTAAAACTTTATGTTTAGGATTTTTCCAAATTCGACCTACAACACCTCTTAAAACATGAACAAGATGCTGCCTTTATTGCTTAACACATTAGCCTTGCATGAATTTGAGCCAATCATATTGCACTATGCCCTTGCCACTTGCCATGACCATGCAAACTCCTTCTTCACTACTCTAATGGTTGTATGTTGTGAACACCTATTTCGGTCCGGCCAGTTTTTGTGAACACCGGTAGTGATTAAACGAACTTAACACCGTCCCTAACACCGTCTGATGTCAAAACAAAGTGAAACATCATCAATGACACTGGTTTGAGTCATAAGGACACGACGTCCGATGTCCAAAACAAGAGGAACACCTGTCCGGATCGGAGGGATACCGATCTGGGCCAATGGGAGAAACCATCTTACTAAGTCTATTCAGTGATACCGGTGTCCGTTATTACCCGATGTGAGAGGGTTTTTTCATAAACCCAACACCAGACCCATGTGACACCATTTGTAGAGTCTGGCTGCCCATGCTGTGACTTGGAACCGCACTACAAGATTCAATCCTAAAATTTAGTAAATGGCAGACAGGGAATAAAAAATTAAAACGATAAAAAACTCATCACCAGCCACTGTTCCCCACAACTGCTAGTGGCCAGGCTGTCTCCATTATGCGTATGGTTGAGTGGAAGCCTGAGCTGTCCAGGCACTCAGGCTCTAGAAGGCCTCTATAAATACCTCCATTGAAGAGGTCCAGGGGTCCGCACTTTTGAACCCCTGAATCCTAAGAAATTGCTCCGGTGTTCGAAACCCTAAGTCCTTTAGAGAATTACTCCAACTATTGGTTCTTTGAGTCTCTCGAGGAAAAGAACTGGCCCCAAGGTTCTAAATCTAGTCACTAGGATACCGACCTTTATCCTGCTCAAAGTAAAAGTTCTCCCCCTGCTGTTCAGACTCTGCCCAGAACCCCATAAAAGCTCCTTATTTCAATCCCACACCGGTTCCCTATTGTATTACTCCGGTTTTCCACTGAACCCCATACTGTCTCTCCCCTAAGCTCCACATCGGCTCTCGCAGCTGTTCAATCCCCTTATCAATTCGGCTGTTGTTCTAGCCTACACCGGCTCGGACCCGAGGATCAGCTCTTTCCATCACCTCCACCATACCGGTTACAATCTTCACCACTTTCACTCCTCTTTTAGTTCATTTTGTTAGTTAATTTTACACTGTGTGTTCTTTTGCTAAGTCTGTCATTTTTATTAAATCTATTTTCTTGTTTAAGTGTGTTCTATTGTTAAAAATCCTCTTTTATCCTGTCCAACGATAATAATAATAAAAAACAAACATTTTTTGTGTTTATTTTAATCAATGAAAAAGTCATTTTAGCCAGTGTCGTGCGGGAGTACTTCTGCCTACACTACTCCTAAAGATCATACACGTGCGAAGAACTTCGCCTGGTATGCGTCATTCCCATGAATTTCATCCATCCCCAAATCCCTGGCTTCATCTAAGACACCCCTCATCAAGAACTACGTAACCCTGATTTCTCGAAAACTCGAGAATACGTAGGAGCAGGACTTAACTCCTGTTGGGCCTACTTTTTTTTCTTTCTTATTTTTCCTTTTAAAAATTAATCTAACCCTTACCATCTCCATAAAAGTCAATTTACATGTGACGTCTTGTTGATTTTCTTCCTTTTTCTTGTCCATTATTATTTTTCATAAAAATCAGGTTAATTTGGACAAGACGTCCTGTTAACTCCTTTCACCATTTGACCCTGCATTCTGATGGAAAATGACTAATTTGGACGAGACGTCCTGTTAGCGTTCTCTCCCTTTCCACACGTACCTCCATTAAAATCCCGGATTAACTTGGACGTGACGTCCTGTTAACCCCTCCTTTTTCTTTCCTGATCTGGTATCTTGACGAAAGGATGACTAATTTAGACGAAACTTCTTATTAGTTTCCTTTCCTTTTTTTCCTGTTTCCCCCATTAAAGCCAGGATTAATTTGGACGAGACGTCCTATTGATCTTACTCCGAGCTTTTTTCTCATTTCGTCTGTCTCCTTCATTTTCAAGAAAAAGAAATTGAAACAATTTTAAGGCTATTCATGATACGCATTTTCAACTTTGGTACTGTTTTTAACAGGCGACGTGGGGTGCTAATACCTTCCCCACTCGTAACCGACTCCCGAACTTGAATCTCACTTTTTTTAACCAGTGTTTTGTTAAAGTTTTTTTCCAATGTTTTTCTTATGGATAAAAACATTGGTGGCGACTCCCTGTTCTGATTTTTCTCGATTTAGAGGGTCGGCCACGCCGCAGCGATCCCGCGATAGATGGCGACTCCGCTGGGGAGTACTTGAGAGTCAGGCCATTTAGGTTGAAAGTGCATGTTTTTCTTATATAGCCTTCTGTTTGTTTTAATTTCTTCTTTTGTTTTATGTTTATTGATAACTGTATATGCTTGCTTTCAATTCCAGTTATGTTTTGTCGTTTATGTACTGTTAATGTTTGTGTATGATTATTGAACCCTAGGGTAGATGACTCTATGTTAGTTGTCTGTATAACTGTTGAATCCTAGGGTAGATAACTTTATTGTTGTTGTCTTGTGTTTGTTCACTGTGCAGGATGGGGTAAGGTACAGGTATTGAATGGCCTATCACACACTACACTCATATTTTTGCACACACTTATGAGTGGCGCCCTATACCCGGCCCCAAATGAAACTTAAGTTAGGAGGGGTTGGTAGCGGTGTCGTTTGGGATGTACTTCCCATCCAGCGATTGTAAGAACCTCAACTAGATTTCGACCTTTCATGATGTACGCACCTAGTAGATTCCCTACTGTTGCGACCACATCATGAGTAGGATCTTGGCTCTAGTGACCTTCTAGAAGTCTAGTGTAAGCCACCCAATGTGAGGAGTCACTCTTAGACAAGCTGTAGGGCCTAGAAAAGACTTTCAGAAAAACCCGACTTAGGCCACGAAAGGGCAGACTTTACTTTACCTTATGTTATTCTCGTTTTCCCTTTTAATCCAAATGAATGAATTGCCTACCCGTCGAAGGATTGCTTCATTTTGAAATAATGGCTCATTTTTTTGAAACACTCAGTAATCTTCGGGCGGGTGAGTAATTCCCTTTTCATCGTGTACTTCTAAGTCCTGAGTCATAGATTTTCCTAATCGTCAAAAAGAAAATGAAAAAGAAAATAATTTTGTGTCCCCCCAACTGGGGCATCAGTGACGATTAGAAAACCTATGACCTTTTAGACTTAGACTCGCACGAGTTTTGGTAATCGCTGCTTCCCCAAGTAAAAATTGCTTTGCATTAAATCAATGGGGAAATACTGGTTTCAAAACATGACAATGACTGATTCCTCTTCTTTGTCTTGGTGTTCGTAGGAAACTATTCAGAATTTAGCAGTATCTCTGAGCAAGTATGGAAATTAACATGGGACATGACAATAGTGGTACATATGTGACAGAATTAAGGAATATATTACATCTTAAGGCCAAGAAGATTGATACTGGTAGTCTATAAGTAATGGGGAAAAGATTAAACCTGACTTAAAAGATAGCTTTTACCCGAAAGTATGGAAGGGTTCTAAAACTCTTGGAGGTGGAAGTGCAAACAGAAGCAATCATAGCCTTGGCACAATTCTATGACCCACCCCTCCGTTGTTTCATATTTAGAGACTTTCAACTGGCACCTTCTATAGAAGAATATGAACAGATTATGGGGATGCCGTTGGAAGGTCAGGTCCCTTATCGCCATCTCAACCATTATGTAACCGTCGCTTCTGTCTCTCGTATTTTGAAAATCCATCCTGAGACATTAAAAAATGCACAAATGAATAGAAATCAAGTTCCCGGGTTTACTCGAGAATTTCTTGAGAAACACCTGTAGGTTTTGGCGGATAAGGAAGAATGGGAAGCCTTCATGGACACCTTAGCACTTACTATCTATGGGGTTGTCTTGTTCCCTAATTTGGATAATTATGTAGATTATGATGCTATCAATGTCTTTGCCGCTTGCAAACACAGGCTTGAAAGTCCAGTTACAGCAATGCTGGCCAATGTATATTGCACCATGGATTTCTGTCATACGCAAGGGGGGGAAGAGGATCATTTGCTGCTTACCCGTTTTGTATGTGTGGCTTACATCTCACACCTTCCATCAAATATGCAAGGTTGAGTGTCTGGTTTCTGATCTAAAATTGTGTCAGTTGGCAATAAAGAATGGGCGTGAATGGGCTAATCATCTTGTGGGTCTTACAGCTGAGAAGGTCAGATGGTATCCTCACTGGCTAGAGGTCAATTCAATCATTCATCATTGCAGAAGTTACCTTAATGTTCCTCTTATTGGCACGATAGGGTGCATCAACTATAATCCTACCATAGCCAAGTGGCAGTTGGCCTATCCTTTGCTTGGGCCACCAAATGAAAAGCTGTTCACTCCTTTCATTTTGTATTATGCGAAAGGAAACTACACATCTGCCATTTGGGACATAGCCAATGCGTGGAAGAAAGTCCACAAGATGGGAAAGGAATTAGGGGCGCGAAGCCACGCTGTGGGGGCAGAATACCACGAATGGGTCTTAAACAGGGTTTCCATTGTAAAATTACCCTTCAGAAGTCCCTTATACCAGTCTGCATGCATTCTCGCTCCACCACTCATCATAGAGGACAAAGTCATCCAGGCTTTGAAGGCTCAGATAGAGGAGTTGACAGCTAAGAATCAAAAGCTAGAAGAAGATCTTTTGAGGTGTCAACAAGAATGTGCTCTTCAGAAGAAAGAAAATTCAGAAGGAAGACAGGCCATGGATGAGATATGGAAAAAACGGAAGATTGAAGAAGACTACAGGGTGAAACAAGACCAGTGCCTTCGTGCAGCCAATTCTCAACTAAAAATGAAGGGACAGCAAAGTGAGACTTTGGTACAAAAAGGGCTGCTACAATCCCAGGTCCATAAATTGGAGCGACAGCTTGATGAAGTAATGAGAGCCTGTGAGCAGGAGATAAATAATGAACGGTAAAATGCCATCGATGTTGAGTAATATTGCTAAGAGGCCACGCATCTTTTAGAAGCTGAACTGGCTCGGCAGGACGAAGTCATTCATTCATGGATGGATCGCTTCGCCAACCTGGCATACTTAGCCAACGGAGTCTTGGAAGATCTTCCATCAATGCTAAAGCAGGCCGAAGGGATGATTAATCCCCTCTCCACCCCAAAAGAGATTTCATCATTTTTGAATTATTGTCAAGAAAGAATTTGTAAAATGAGGGCTATGATCGCCCAAGCCAGGAATGGCTAAAATGTTGTAATTCAAACCTTTCTAGCGATATTGTATCTTCACGAAAGTATGGAATAATGAACTATTTTGCCTCTACAATTGTCTCATGTTAATTTCCGCTTTACTGTTTTACCTAGTACTTTTGAACGCGACATTCTGAGGAACAGTCAGAGGATACACGCTGAATTCAGAATTGCATCATGTGTATATCTTTCTATCTTTGTTTTATCGTTTCCCTTAACTATTTTTTTATTTTTCTAACAAATCTTTATGTTCCTTTAGACATTACGGGTAAGCACCCCTACGGGACTAGGCTCAGAAAGAAACTCATGGCTGAAATAGAACAAGAGAATGAGAGTTTGAGAGTTGAACTCAGTCAGTTGAAGGAATAAATGGCTGAGATGGCCAAGCTTCTAGAGAAGAGGGTCACAAAAGGGGGTTCTTCTGTGGGAGTTGAATATGCCAGGCAACAGCCGCCTACCCCATGACACCTTCAGGGTCCGTCTGGGGAACCGAATCCTAACCTGACAACGCCTCCCCTTACCGTTCACATAAGGAGACCAAACCCTGCTGACATCCAGCAGTATACCTTTGTGGATACAGAGGGTAATGCTATACCCTTTCCGTTATACGGCTTTCCACCAGGGTATTTTCCCCTGCTCCAAGAAGAGCCTAATTACCAGGAGCTGATTCCTTACACCACTTAACTAAACATTCTACCCATTCGGGAATTTTAAACGGCTCAAGTCCAAACACAAGCTACCAAGACATAGTCTACCCAACCTGTCTACATGACCCAAGCTACTACCAGACCACACACTACCCTATTAAACGCCAACCCGACACACGTCCACCAGCCATTCGGGTATACAAGTCATCACGTTACCACTGGTTCGAGCGCTACTGCTGCTACCCAAGAAGGAAGGATATAAATCTTGGAAAGAAGATTGAGAGCAATGGAGAGGGTGGAAGGATTCGGGATGGGAAGTGCTATAAAACTCTGCTTAATTCCCGATGTCGTTATCCCACCTAAGTTCAAAGTACCGGAACTCGATAAATACCTGGGGTTAACCTGCCCAAAGAATCATCTTACCATGTACTGCCGGAAGATGGCATCGCATACTTCCAACGACCCTCTGTTGATTCATTGCTTCCAGGACAGCCTGGCTGGAGCGGCCCTCACTTGGTATAACCATCTTGAGCGGTCTTGTATATGCTGCAGGAAGGATCTGGCAGATGCTTTCATGCAACAGTACAAGTACAATCTAGACATGGCACCAGATAGAGTACAATTGCAAAATATGACAAAGAAAGACAATGAGATGTTCAAAGAGTATGCCCAGCGTTGGCGTAAGGTAGCGGCACAAGTTGACCCTCCCTTGTCTGAAAAGGAAGTGGTTTCCATGTTTATCGATACACTCCAATCGCCTTTCTATGATAGGATGATTAGGAGCTTTTCGTCTCATTTCTTCGATATTGTCGCTATTGGAGAAAGAATAGAGAATGAACTGCGAACCGGGAAGATTACCTGAGGCCCATCTGGGGCAAGGACGATGAGGAAACCAGCACTCGGAGAGGGCAGGAGAAGAGATGAAGAGACCAACTCGATCTCTTATAACCAGAAAAGAAACCAGTCAGGGCCGCCTACCCCATCACCTTTCCACCAGTCTATCCTAACGCACCACACCAATATGTGGCTGCGGATCAGAATCCAAATCCACCCCACTTTCGACCACCTGTTATACAACCACCAACACTACCCCAAGCGCCATACCAACCACCCTATGCACCGTACCAACAGCCGCACATAAACCAACCGCCAAACCCAAACCCAAGAAGGCAGAACAACGACCGCACTCAGATTCAATTTGATCCCATCCCCATGACTTATACTGAGCTTCTCCCTCATCTTATAAAAAATACATTGGTGGTTCCCTGTCCTTTGAGGCCACTTCAGCCACCTTACCCAAGAGGGTATGACCCGAATGCAAGGTGTGATTACCATGCTGGCGCACCGGGGCATTCTACAGAAAATTATCTGGCTTTGAAGTTCAAGGTAAGGGATCTGATCAGGGCTAATTGGATAAGCTTTCGGGAGGGAAGCCCAAGTGTGACAACAAACCCTTTGCCCAACCACGAAGGGTCAGGGGTTAATACTGTTAGGGAGAAGGAAGAATGTATTTCGAGGGTTGAGGACATAAAAATGCCTTTGGAAGTAATTCGCTCCCTCTTACTTGAAAGGGGACTGATAGAAAGGTCGTGGGATGAAGAGTACAATGATGAACAATCTGTGGGGCGATGAGGCTTCCAAAAAGCCCTTCAAGAGCTCATAGACAGCCGCACTGTGGAGATCTACAGACGCCGTAGAGGCGAAATAAACATGGTACAAGAACAAACCAGGGTGCAGGCTCCAAAGCCCCTTGTCATATTCTACAACAAAAACGCACTGATAGCTCCCGCTCCTGCCAAAACTGTCATTTCAGTGCGAGTACTTACTCCGTTCCCTTTCAAGGATTCTCATGCTATGCCATGGAAATACGTACGGATGTGGTCATCACCAACCCTATGGCAGTTGATTCGGCGCCATCCTTTTCTATTACAAATATTGCCAGAGTTGGAGGAATAACTTGGAGTGGGAGGGTATATGCACCTCCAGAATCAAAACACGATAAAGCTGCTGGAGAGATCAAAGCTGGGAAGGAAGGAACCACCAATGAAACAAAAAGGGTTGTGACTAAGGAAGAAGCCCAGGAGTTTTTAAAGTTCATTTGCCACAGTGAGTACCAGGTGTTGGATCAATTAAACCATACCCCAGCCAAAATTTCCTTGTTGTCCCTGTTGATGAATTCTGAACCAAATCAAAATACATTGATGAAAATTTTAAGCGAGGCCCATGTCAAGCATGACTTACCTGTCGACAAGTTCGGAGGTATAGTGGGACACATTGTCGCCAATAACTACTTAACCTTTACGGATGATGAAATATCCGTCGAAGGAACAGGGCACAACAAAGCCCTTCATATTTCTGTAAAGTGTCAAGATCATATCCTGGCGAAGGTACTTGTCGATAATGGATTGTCCCTAAACGTAATTCCAAAGTCCACCTTGGCAAAGTTGCCATTCGATGGGACATACATGAGGCCTAGTTCCATAGTGGTACGGGCTTTTGACGGAACTCGATGAGAGGTTATGGGAGAGATTGAATTGCCAATACAGGTCAGACCGTGTACCTTTCAAGTTCTCTTCTAAGCCATAGATATCACGCCCGCCTACAGTTGCTTGCTAGGGCGGCCGTGGATCCATTTGGCTGGGGTGGTCCCTTCCACACTGCATCAGAAGTTGAAATTCATCATTGACAACAAGCTAGTGATTGTTTCTGGGGAAGAGGACCTTCTGGTTAGCAAGCCTGTCACTACCCCGTACATTGAAGCAGCCGAGGAGGCCCTCGAGACTTCATTCCAAGCTTTGGAAATTGCCAATGCGATAAGCATTACAAGAATACCCTTCCCAAATGTACCTCTAGCAGTGGCAAGGACAATGTTACGGGAAGGATACAAGCCAGGAAAAGGACTGGGGCGTGAATTAGAAGGGAGAGTCCAACCTGTGTGCCTCCCAGAAAACAAAGACAGGTATGGCCTGGGATACCGACCCACGACCGCCGATAGAAAAAGGGTGGAGGCAGCGAGAAGGGGAAGAAGGATGGCTCGCCTCAGTGGTCAGGAATTCAACATCGCGAGAATCCCCATTTGTGACCTCTATCGGAGCTTCCGGAGCACAGGGATAATGCATCCAGATCAAGTGGCCATGATTGAAGATGATCCCAGCCATAGTGCGGAGTTTGTGTATGTTTGTTCACCAGGTCAGGAGCTGAATAACTGGGAAATCATGGAGTTCCCCACGACTCTAAATGTTTTATCAAAATAATCATTTTTTTATAACTTGTTGGTCCCTCTGCTATGCCTAAGGCTTTGGCACCCTTTTTGTAATAAAGGCAAAAAACTTGTTTGTTCGTTTGGTTAATGAACACTGTCTGATTCTAATATCTCGTCTTTGCTTGATTCCTTTTTCTTAAGCCTTTCACTTGCTTGTTTTCTTTTTTATTCGCTATAATACAACCAAATGTAGATCCAAAAATGATTCCTCTGAGAGCAGCGAGAACTCGGTTTTGTTTCACGATTCTGATTATCTAAATGATTACACCGACGAAGAAAGTAAGGAAGACTTTGAACCTTCGCCCGAGTTGACAAGGTTATTGGTTCAGGAGGATAAAGAAATTCAACCCCATCAGGAAAAGGTTAAAAGCATTAACCTGGGGATGAAAGAGAGGTTAAGGAGGTCAAGATTGGCACCTTCTTAAGCAAAGAGCGGCGGGAAGAGCTGATTAAGCTGCTTAGGGAGTTTCGGGATATTTTTGCATGGTCATACCAAGATATGCTGGGTTTGGATAACAGCATTGTGGAACACAAGTTGCCTTTAAAGCCAGAATGTTTGCTGATCAAACAGAAATTGCGATGAATAAAACCAGAAATGCTCCTTAAGATCAAAGAAGAAGTTAAGAAGCAATTTGATGCTGGTTTCCTAGCCGTAGCTAAATATCCTCAATGGGTAGCAAACATAGCTCCCGTTCCGAAGAAAGACAGAAAAGTGAGGATGTGTGTAGACTACTGAGACTTGAATCGGGCCAGCCCTAAGGATGACTTTCCTCTACCACATATTGACATACTAGTTGATAATACAGCTTAGCACTCTATTTTCTCATTCATGGATGAGTTTTCGAGTTACAATCAGATCAAGATGACACCTAAAGATATGGAGAAATCCATGTTTGTCACTCTTTGGGGCACCTTTTGCTATAGGGTAATGTCTTTCGAATTAAAAAATACAGGGGCAACCTATCAAAGGGCAATGGTGACTCTCTTCCATGACATGATGCACAAAGAGATAGAAGTTTACGTGGATGATATCATCGCTAAGTCTAGGTCGAAAGAAGGACACATTACTGATATGAGGAAACTCTTCGAACGGTTAAGAAAATTCAAGCTTAGACTAAATCCGGCCAAGTACACCTTTGGTGCGAGATCTGGCAAATTATTAGGATTCATTGTAAGCGAAAAAGGGATAGAGGTCGATCCTAACAAGGTTAAGGTGATTCTGGAAATGCCTCCTCCTCACACAGAAAAAGAAGTCCGAGGGTTCCTAGGAAGGTTCAACTATATCACCCGATTCATTTCCCAAATGACAGCAACCTGTGAGCCGATTTTCAAGTTACTTCATAAGAACTAACCTGGGCAATGGAATGAAGATTGCCAAACAGCATTCGAAAAGATAAAGCAATACTTGTTGGAGCCGCCAATCTTGGTGCCACCTATTCCTGGGAGACCACTAATCCTGTATTTAACCGTACTGAACGGATCCATGGGATGCGTATTAGGTCAACATGATGAGACTGGGAAGAAGGAGTGCGCCATTTATTACTTGAGCAAGAAATTCATCGAATGCGAGATGAGATACTCTACCCTCGAAAGAACATGCTATGCATTAGCTTGGGCTGTCTGGCGCTTACGGCAATATATGCTCAGTCACACTACATGGTTGGTATCTAAGATGGACCCCATTAAGTACATCTTTGAAAAGCCAGCTTTGACTGGAAGAATTGCTCGTTGGCAAGTACTTTTAACAGAATATGACATAACATATGTCACCCAAAAGGCCATAAAAGGAAGTGCGCTAGCAGATTACTTGGCACATTAGCCCGTTAGCAGTTATCAACCAATGCAGCATGACTTCCCGGACGAAGATATTCTAGCTATTTTCAAAGAAGAAGATGGTCAGGAAAGCAGGTGGACCATGAGATTTGATGGAGCTTCCAATGCACTGGGACATAGAATTAGGTCATCCTAATCTCACCTGACAAGGAATTCATCCCCATTTGCGCTCGGCTATGTTTTGACTGTACTAACAATGTTGCCAAGTATGAGGCTTGTTCTTTGGGGATACAAGCGGCTCTGAATGCAGGAATAAAGACCTTGGAAGTTTATGGATATTCTGCTTTGGTTATCCATCAATTGAGAGATGAGTGGGAAACTAAAGACCGTAAACTAGTTCCCTATCATGCTTAGATCAAAGAGATGATCAAAGAGTTCGATGAAATTACCTTCCATCATGTCCCATGGGACGACAACCAAATGGCAGACGCCTTAGCCACCCTAGCTGCGATGTTCGAAGTCAATAGTGAATATGAGGTGCCTCTCATTGAGGTGAAAAATGATAAAAACCTGCACATTGCCAGGTCATAGAAGGAGAGCGAGATGGCAAGCCTTGGTATCATAACATCAAAAGGTACCTTCAATGCCAAGAATACCCTAAAGGCATCACAGATAATGACAAACGAACCTTGAGAAGGCTCGCTATGGGTTATCTTTTGAGTGGCAACGTACTATACAAGAGAAATTATGATTCCCTCCTCCTTCGTTATGTTGACACCGTCGAGGCAAATCAAATCATGAAAGATATCCATGAAGGGTCCTTTGGAACTCACATAAACAGACATGCCATGTCAAGGAAGATCTTGAGGGCCGGGTATTACTGGATGACCATGGAAACAGACTGCTTTGCTTATGTACAGAGGTGTCATAAATTTTGTAACATCCCGATTATTTAATTAATGGCAAGATTAATATTAAATGCTAATTGAGAATTAATTTAAAATAAAAGAAAACTTGATGCTGATGGAAGTGATTGGATATGACACATGATTGGATGGTGGCCTCATTTGCACATTTCCCACCCGCTCACTCTTTGCCTTTTCTCTTGGCCCATGTGCTAAAGATAAACCACCCCTTCATTCTCTCAAATTCCTATAAGACTTTTCTTCTTTTCCTTCTACTTGTCTTTTCTTCTCTGTTTTCCTTCCTCCCCATCAACGTATGACTGTGGTATTTTGGGAGACTCGAAGATCCCACTGTTGGCAAGGAGCGATCATTCAGAGGAGGAGCAGCTCCTAATTTCTCCAAGCTGTGTATGGTGTTCGTCTAGATCTGAAAGTTGTTGAGTGAGAGAGACTAGGGAACGAGCAGAGCACGGGTCAACACTGAAAATCGAGGAGCTTCTTGCGTCTTTCCAGTATGTAGGGGGCGCTTTACATCTCAAATGCATAGTTATGGATGGATCCCGGTTGAAAGTATTGTATTTTGTGTTTATAGTTATGAATATGTTGATTGTGTGAATCATATGATGATAACTTTCAAATACCGGGTGTGTGTGTATGTTAACTGAGTCACGTAAGGTTATATCCTTCTCCGTCCATGAGATGTGTGTTAGTAAACATGTGAATGTATGAAAATGTATTGGATCTATGTTGGCCGAGTACATGCATTAAGAGTTTGTTATGCTGAGTCCCGTGTGTAGTTTAGCACTTAAAAACATGTGGTATATGTTATCGATATTGCTAATACCGAGTGTATATTGTGGGACTGTTGGTTGATTCATGTGTAGATTTTTATATTAGAAAGCATGAAACCGTGTTGTTGCAAATAATGGTATGATTACCGAGTACTTGTACTGAGAAGCCGAGGGTAAATCCCTGATTAATATCTTATGATTATATGCATGTAAATGCTAGGATGAATCTGATGGGATTTCATAATGAATACATGAGATGCATGTGTTATGTGGTTTTACTGAGTGAAATGCCACTGTTGTGCTAATGAATATGTATGGAAAAAATAATAAAAGACCTTGGGTTGGACTCAAGGCAATACCGAGTGAAACACTCGTGTACTAGCGTTGGACGCTTGGTGAAAGTCCTTGGGTTAGACTCAAGGCAAGCTTACCGAGTTGGACTCGGGGTTGCCCGTACCACCCCCGTTGTCGCTTGGAGCGATTGTGTTACGTGTGAGGTCAAACGGTTTGGTACCAGTAAAACGGCCGGATCAGCTTAGAACTGAGAAAAAGGCTTGGAGCCTATGTTGCAACATAAAAATTAATAAAAAACTGATCGGATCCGACTTAATGTGTGCACACTTATACTATTGATGAACTCAATGTGGTTATATGCGTATGTATGGGGAATATCAATATGAGCAATATGGCTATGTATTATTGATTAATATGGCTGTGTGTTATTTGAATAAATTCTGATTGAATGATACTGTGTGTGGATATATCAAATGACAGTGCATGTGATAGATTGATTGAGAGATAATGCTGTGTAGTGGAAAGCTATAGGATTTTCCGAGTCATTACTGTCATTTTATATGTAAAAGCTCGCCCCTATTGTGGCCATATTTTAGTGGATGTTGCTCGGAATGAGGAATGATGGGAGAGCACCAATTGCTGGGAAGTGCATTGTACAGTGGAAATGTACATGTATATATATATTGTATAGATGGTTTTTGTATAGCCTTGGCCGACTCTTAGTTTAACGTTCTGTTTTTAATGTGTAGGATTTGAACTCTCTCGGTATTGACAGTAAAACTAAACATATTTCAATATATATATAATGCTATGTGTTTTATCTTGTTCAGTGGGTAATGATATGGGTGAAGGTCTAAGTTGTGTACATCTATATTCTACCAAATGAATAACGCTTGCGTGATTCCGAGTAAGGGAGAGCTAAGGTAAATCCGAGTGAGGTGAGATAAGAGACCCTCTTCCGAATGAAGAAGGGTTGGGCTAATTTCGAGTGAGTTATGCTCATTAAAGGACTATTTCCCTAGGAGGATCAATCGAAAGGTGTTATGTGAGAAATCCCTTTAATAAGCCTATTCCGTATGGATAAGGCTATGATATCCCGAGTGAGTGAAGTCATGTAATTCCGAGTGGGAATTGACTTAAAAACTTCCCGAGTAAGAACTTATTAGAATTTCCCGAGTGAAGAGAAACTAGAGTATTCTGAGTGAACGAAGCTATGAAATCCTTAAGCGAGACTTGACCTTGTAGAGAGTTCTCAAGGTAAGAGAGATCAAATATGCCGAGTGAAAAATATGTGAAACATTTCCGAGTGATACGAGACTGTGGAAAATATTCCGAGTGAGGAAAACTTATAGATTCCGAGTGTAATGGCCGAGGGAATAATTCCCGAGTGAACTTAGGTTCCGATTCCGAGTGATAAGGTTACCGAGTGAACTTAGGTTCAGATTCCGAGTGATAAGGTTACCGAGTGAACTTCGGTTCAGATTCCGAGTGATAAGGTTACCGAGTGAACTTACGCTCCGATTCCGAGTGATGAGGATACCAAGTGGACTTGAGTTTAGGTTCTGAGTGGTCGAATTATCCGAGTGCCTTGTTCGCTTGGGCGAGTAAGGTTTCGCTCCAGTGATCATGGTTCGCTTAGGCGCTTTCTTCCGCTGGCTATTATTTAATCGATATTGGGCCTTGCTAGCATGGGGGCATCCTGACCCGGTCCTTCCTTTCTTTGGTCGGATTCCTGTTTCGATTTTTCCCCTTTTAGCCGTTTGGAATTTTTGGAAAAATTTTTCCCTTGTCTCGGATTTTATTTAATTTAGCTAGGATGTTTCATTTTGGTATCAGAGCGGACGTAAAAGGTCCAAGGCCAAGGTATGCTTACTCTTAGTAAGCAGTTGTGTGCATTATGACCGAGTGTCGTAATTATTTGCAGCATCTGATGGATTTGATCCATGTTTAAGCACAATTTGAGTGGCCATGTGCCTATGAGGTGTTGTTTTGGGGGTAGAAGATTGTTCCTACCCTGGTCCGATTAATTATATGATACTTAAGGATTGCATAATAATGTGTTATAATTGTTGAATGTTGGGTTGAAGTCCGATCGGTAGTGAGTAATTCTGTAAACTTATCCTTGAAAGGGGTGTTAATTTCAGGATAAGTCATGGCAAATCGTCACAGCATGGAAGCCATAGCCACTGTATTCCAACGTTTTGCCGACATATTCAAGAGGCAGAACCAGCCTCGAACTGATGATGACCAAGGGTTGGACCGCTTCCTGAAGAGGAAGCCGAGTGAGTTTGAAGGAGGATTCAATCCCGAATCGGCTTATTCATGGATTCAGGATTTAGAAAGGATCTTTGGTGGCCTTCAATGTACTGAGGCCTAGAAAGTGGACTATGCTGTATATATGCTGCGAGCTGAAGCCGAGTATTGGTGGAAGATCACCAAGGCCCGATTGACTGATGCAGGTACCTAGTTAATCTGGGGGAATTTTAAAGCATGTTTTCTGGAGAAATACTTTCTTGACACGGTGAGGAGTCGGAAAGAGTTGGAATTCATGGAATTAAAGCAGGGTTCTATGACTGTTGAGGAATACGCTGCTAAATTCAAAGCACTGTACCTGTTCTATCCTCCATTTCAGCAACTCGGAACCGAGGGTTCCAAGTGTATTAAGTTCGAAAGCGGATTGAGGCGCAAGATTAAGAGAGCCTTCAGACACCAGGAGATTCAGAATTTTCCAGTGTTGGTGAACAAATGTAGAATTTTTAAAGAAGACGATAATGTCGACCCGGGCCAGAGCAGCAGGACCGACACGTCCTTGAAGCCACAGCAGCCTCGCTTCAGGAAGCCGAGCAATGTTGGAAGAGGCGGATCCTCCTCTAAATATCGAGGACGGGGAAATCGTAGTGGTCGTTTTGGAGGTCGTCCTGGGAATGGTAAGTGCTTTAGATGTGGTGGTGACCACTTTGCTCGGGAGTGTGATGTTGGAAAAGATGTTGTTTGCTTCCATTGTAATGAAAAAAGGCACGTACGCCCCGACTGCCCTCAGCTGCAGCAAGCCAATGCAAACGTACAACGTGGAGGTTTCTGAGGAAGAGGTCGCGGAAACAGCGGCCGAGGGAATGGTGGCAGAGGCAATGGAGCTCGAGGTAATATGATGTTTGCCCCAAATAACCGAGAGAGAAATGCTGAGCAACCAGCTGTAGGACGGGTTTATGCAATCAATGTCGAGGAAGCTGCACAAGCTAACAACTTAGTGCAAAGTAAGTGCTCACTCGGTAGTCATACTCTTGATGTAGTTTTTGATTCTGGAGCTACCCACTCCTTTATAGCTGACGATTGTGTGAGACGTTTGAGGTTACCGACTGTGTATATAGATCGGACTTTGGAGGTATCCAATCCGACCGGTGTTAAAGTGTTGACATCGATGATGTGCAAAGACGTAACCTTTACATTGGGCGATCGGAGGTTTACCTTTGATTTAGTATGTGTGCCTCTGAAAGACCTCGACATTGTACTTGGCATGGATTGGCTTTCAGCCAACAAGGTGCTGGTGGATTGCCAAAGCCGAAGGGTGATTTTTCCGAGATAAATCCATAATGATTACACAGTGCAAGGTATAGCCCAGTTATTTGTGATGCTTTGTTTGACCGAGGGTGAGAGTAGAATCCAAATGCATGATATTCAAATTGTTTGTGATTTTCTTGAGGTGTTTCTGGATGATGTGCCGGGTGTCCCTCCAAATAGAGAAGTTGAATTCTCTATTGACTTAATCCCTGGAGCCGAGCCAGTCTCCAGTGCTCCTTATAGGATGTCTCCGACTGAATTAGCTAAGTTGAAGAAGCAAGTTGATGAGTTGCTCGGTAAACAGTTCATTCGACTGAGTGTATCACCGTGGGGTACACCAGTGTTACTCGTCAAGAAGAAGGATGGCAGCATGAGGTTATGTATAGACTACTGATAGCTAAACAAGCTTACGATCAAGAACCGGTACCCATTACCTAGGATTGATGATTTGATTGATCAGCTGCGGGGTGCTTCAGTCTTCTCAAAAATCGATTTACGGTCGGGATACCACCAGATCCGGGTGAAGGACTCGGATATTCCCAAGACCGCATTTAGGACTCGGTATGGTCATTACGAGTATGTAGTAATGCCATTCGGCGTGACAAATGCCCCTGCTGTATTCATGAATTACATGAACAACATTTTCCATCCATACTTAGACCGATTCGTGGTCGTTTTTATCAATGATATCTTGGTTTATTCTAAAACCCCCGAGGAGCATGAGGAACATCTCCGATCGGTACTCCAAATATTGAAAGAGAAACAACTATTTGCGAAACTTTTGAAGTGTAACTTCTGGATGGATAGGATCCATTTTCTTGGGCATGTAATTTCCGAGGAAGGTGTCTCGGTAGATCCTTCCAAGGTGGAACCTGTAATGGTGTGGGAGAGGCCTAAGTCGATCTCGGAGATCAGAAGCTTCATGGGTCTGGCCGGTTATTATAGAAGGTTTATTGAGGGGTTCTCTAAGCTTGCTCAACCCCTGACCAAGTTGACTCGAAAGAATGTTCCTTTCGTGTGGAGTTCTGAGTGTGAGAAAAGTTTCCGAGAGCTAAAGACTAAGTTGACAACGGCTCCAGTGTTGGCATTGCCAAATTTGCAGGAAAGCTTTGTAGTTTACTGTGATGCATCCAGACTCGGTCTCGGATGTGTGCTGATGCAGAAGAACCGAGTGATAGCTTATGCCTCTCGTCAATTGAGGCCACACGAGCAGCACTATCCGACTCACGACTTGGAGTTGGCAGCTGTTGTCTTCGCGTTGAAAATATGGAGACATTACTTGTATGGCTCCAAATTCGAGGTTTACAGTGACCACAAAAGCCTCAAATATTTATTCGATTAGAAAGAGCTGAACATGAGGCAAAGGAGGTGGACAGAATTCTTGAAAGATTACGACTTTGAGTTGAAGTATCATCCGGGTAAGGCGAACGTTATGGCTGACGCCTTGAGTCGGAAGTCGATGCATGTGGCAACAATGATGGTGAAAGAAATGGAATTAATTGAACAATTCCGAGACATGAATTTGCATATGGATGTCTCTTCGTCTCGGAAGGTAACGCTCGAAATGTTGAAGATAACTAGTGAGTTTCTGAAGCTAGTGTATGAGTAGTAAAGGTCGGATTCCTACTTAGCTGAGATGAAAGAGACTTAGGCTAAGGGCAAGGATCTGTCCTTAACCGAGGGTTCAGATGGAATTTTCTGGGTGAAGGATAGGATATATGTGCCGGGTGCTGGCGAATTAAGGAAGATGGTGCTAGATGAAGCCCACAAGATCCTGTTAAGCATCCACCCAGGCACTACAAAAATGTACCATGACTTGAGGATGCACTTCTGGTGGCCCGGATTAAAAAGAGACGTGGTTGACTATGTGGCTCGGTGTATCATTTGCCAGAAGTCAAAAGTTGAGCACCAGAAACCGTATGGTGGATTACAACCTCTTGAAATCCCCATGTGGAAATGGGACTCAATTACCATGGACTTTGTAATGGGATTGCCTAGAACCCGAGCGGGTTATGATGCCATTTGGGTCATTGTGGACCGATTAACGAAATCAGCATATTTCTTATCCATGAACATGAGGTATTCCTTACAGAATTTAGCCCAGATTTATATCCATGAGGTTGTTCAACTGCATGGTATGCCATCTTCTATCGTGTCGGACAGGGACCCAAGATTTACTTCCCGGTTTTGGGGAAGCTTGCACCAGGAATTAGGCACAAAACTCCGACTAAGTTCAGCCTACCATCCCCAATCGGATGGGCAGTCTGAGCGGACAATACAGAGCTTGGAGGACTTGTTGTGTGTTGGAGCACGGTGGTAGTTGGGACCAATATCTCCCTCTGATTGAATTTACATATAATAACAACCACCACAGCAGCATTGGCGTGGCACCATATAAAGCATTGTATGGCCGAAAATGTCGAACCCCACTTTGTTGGTGGGAAACCGATGGAAGTCTATTGTTAGGACTGAAAATTATGAAGCAGACTTCTGAACAGATTCAAGTAATTAGGGAAAAGATGAAGGCATCTCAAGACCGACAGAAAAGCTACCATGATAAGCGGACCAAGCTGCTTGAATTTTCGGTCGACGATAAAGTGTTCTTGAAGGTTTCGCCGAATAAAGGGGTCGGACGAGCCTTGAAGAGTGGGAAATTAAGCCCCCGGTACATTGGACCCTATGAAATATTGGAAAGGGTCGGTCCTGTGGCATACCGATTAGCATTGCCGATTCATCTATCAAACTTGCATAATGTGTTTCACGTGTCTCAATTGAGGAGGTGTTTACCCGATTGTACACACAAGATGCCGGATGATGAAGTCGAAATCAGGGAGAATTTGATAACTATTGCTGTACCGACTAAAATTGTGGACCGGTCAGTAAAACGCTTGAGGAGCAAGGATGTGCAACTAGTCGAAGTAGCGTGGCAACAAAATGGATGTACTTCTTATACTTAGGAACGTGAGGATGCCATGAGGCAGCAGTATCCTGAGCCATTTTATTGAGGTAAGTTTGTGTTTGAATTTCAAGGATGAAATTCTTTGAGGGGGGGAGAAGTGTAACATCCCGATTATTTAATTAATGACAAGATTAATATTAAATGCTAATTGAGAATTAATTTAAAATAAAAGAAAACTTGATGCTGATGGAAGTGATTGGATATGACATATGATTGAATGGTGGCCCCATTTGCACGTTTCCCACCCACTCACTCTCTGCCTTTTCTCTTGGCCCATGTTCTGAAGATAAACCACCCCTTCATTCTCTCAAATTCCTACGAGACTTTTCTTCTTCTCCTTCTACTTCTCTTTTCTTCTCTGTTTTCCTTCCTCCCCATTAACGTGCGACTGTGGTATTTTGGGGGACTCGAAGATCCCACTGTTGGCAAGGAGCGATCGTTCGGAGGAGGAGCAACTCCCAATTTCTCCAAGCTGTGTGTGGTGTTTGTCTGGATCTGAAAGTTGTTGAGCGAGAGAGATTGAGGGAACGAGCAGAGCACGGGTCAACACTGAAAATCGAGGAGCTTCTTGCGTCTTTCCAGTATGTAGGGGGCGCTTTACATCTCAAATGCATAGTTATGGATGGATCCCGGTTGAAAGTATTGTATTTTATGTTTATAGTTATGAATATGTTGATTGTGTGAATCATATGATGATAACTTTCAAATACCGGGTGTGTGTGTATGTTAACTGAGTCACGTAAGGTTATATCCTTCTCCGTCCATGAGATGTGTGTTAGTAAACATGTGAATGTATGAAAATGTACTGGATCTGTGTTGGCCGAGTGCATGCGTTAAGAGTTTGTTATGCTGAGTCCCGTGTGTAGTTTAACACTTAACAGCATGTGGTATATGTTTTTGATATTGCTAATACCGAGTGTATATTGTGGGACTGTTGGTTGATTCATGTGTAGATTTTTATATTAGAAAGCATGAAACCGTGTTGTTGCGAATAATAGTATGATTACCGAGTACTTGTACTGAGAAGCTAAGGGTAAATCCCTGATTAATATCTTATGATTATATGCATGTAAATGCTGGGATGAATCTGATGGGATTTCATAATGAATACATGAGATGCATGTGTTATGTGGTTTTACCGAGTGAAATGCCACTGTTGTGCTAATGAATATGTATGGAAAAAATAATAAAAGACCTTGGGTTGGACTCAAGGCAATACCGAGTGAAACACTCGTGTACTAGCGTTGGACGCTTGGTGAAAGTCCTTGGGTTGGACTCAAGGCAAGCTTACCGAGTTGGACTCGGGGCTGCCCGTACCACTCCAGTTGTCGCTTGGAGCGATTGTGTTACGTGTGAGGGCAAACGGTTTGGTACCAGTAAAACGGTCGGATCAGCTTGGAGCTGAGAAAAAGGCTTGGAGCCTATGTTGCAACATAAAAATTAATAAAAAAAACTGACCGGATCCGACTGAAATTAATGTGTGCACACTTATACTGTTGATGAGCTCAATGTGGTTATATGCGTATGTATGGGGAATATCAATATAAGCAATATGGCTGTGTATTATTGATTAATATGGCTGTGTGTTATTTGAATAAATTCCGATTGAATGATACTGTGTGTGGATATATCAAATGACAGTGCATGTGATAGATTGATTGAGAGATAATGCTGTGTAGTGGAAAGCTAGAGGATTTTTTGAGTCATTACTATCATTTTATATGTAAAAGCTCACCCCTATTGTGGCCATATTTCAGTGGATGTTGCTCGGAATGAGGAATGATGGGAGAGCACCAATTGTTTGGAAGTGCATTGTACAGTGGAAGTGTACATGTATATATATATTGTATAGATGGTTTTTGTATAGCCTTGGCCAGCTCTTAGTTTAACGTTCTATTTTTAATGTGTAGGATTTGAACTCTCTCGGTATTGATAGTAAAACTAAACATATTTCAATATATATATAATGCTATGTGTTTTATCTTGTTCAATGGGTAATGATATGGGTGAAGGTCTAAGTTGTGTACATCTATATTCTACCAAATGAATAATGCTTGTGTGATTCCGAGTAAGGGAGAGCTAAGGTAAATCCGAGTGAGGTGAGATAAGAGACCCTCTTCCGAATGAAGAAGGGTTGGGGTAATTCCGAGTGAGTTATGCTCATGAAAGGACTATTTCCCTAGGAGGATCAATCGAAGGGTGTTATGTGAGAAATCCCTTTAATAAGCCTATTCCGTATGGATAAGGCTATAATATCCCGAGTGAGTGAAGTCATGTAATTCCGAGTGGGAATTGACTTAAAAACTTCCCGAGTAAGAACTTATAAGAATTTCCCAAGTGAAGAGAAACTAGAGTATTCTGAGTGAACGAAGCTATGAAATCCTTAAGCGAGACTTGACCTCTTAGAGAGTTCTCAAGGTAAGAGAGATCAAATATGCCGAGTGAAAAATATGTGAAACATTTCTGAGTGATACGAGACTGTGGAAAATATTCCGAGCGAGGAAAACTTATAGATTCCGAGTGTAATGGCCGAGGGAATAATTCCCGAGTGAACTTAGGTTCCGATTCCGAGTGATAAGGTTACCGAGTGAACTTAGGTTCAGATTCCGAGTGATAAGGTTACCGAGTGAACTTCGATTCAGATTCCAAGTGATAAGGTTACTGAGTGAACTTAGGCTCCGATTCCGAGTGATGAGGATACCGAGTGGACTTGAGTTTAGGTTCCGAGTGGTCGAATTATCCGAGTGCCTTGTTCGCTTGGGCGAGTAAGGTTTCGCTCCAGCGATCATGGTTCGCTTAGGTGCTTTCTTCCGCTGGCTATTATTTAATCGATATTGGGCCTTGCCAGCGTGGGGGCATCTTGACCCGGTCCTTCCTTTCTTTGGTCAGATTCCTGTTTCGATTTTCCCCTTTTAGCCGTTCGGAATTTTTGGAAAAAATGTTCCCTTGTCTCGGATTTTATTTAATTTAGCTAGGATGTTTCAAATGTCAGGTGTATGCCAATCATATTCATGCACCCCTTCATCCCTAAACATCTTATCGGCACCATGGCCCTTTTCAATGTGGGGTATGGATGTTATTGGGCCCATTGAGCCAAAAGCCTCGAATGGTCATCGTTTTATTTTGGTCGCCATTGATTATTTCACCAAGTGGGTGGAGGCAGCTTCGTACGCCAATGTAACAAAGAATGTTGTGGTCAAATTCATCAAGCGTGAACTGATATGTCGATATGGCCTACCAAGCTAGATCATTACTGACAATGGTACGAATTTGAAAAACAAGATAATGAAGGAACTTTGTGAAAGCTTCAGAATCTCTCACCAAATTTTCCCCTTATCGGCCTAAAATGAATAGGGCAGTCGAGGCAGCTAACAAAAACATCAAGAAGATAGTACAAAAGATGGTAGTGACCTACAAAGATTGGAATAAAATGCTTCCCTTTGCTCTACATGGATACCGGACCTCGGTGCGAACCTCGACTGGGGCAACCCCATTCTCCTTGGTCTACGGAATGGAAGCAGTACTGCCTTTTGGAAAAAGGTTAACTGCTCCCTATCATGGACAGTTGTATCAAAAGCGCCTGAAACAGGCGTACGAAAAGAAAGTGCGACCTCAACATTTCCGAGAAGGAGAATTGTTCCTCAAGAAGATTTTACCGATCCAAAGAGACGAGCGCGGCAAGTGGGCGCCTAACTATGAAGGTCCCTTTGTTGTGAAAAAGGCCTACTCCGGATGGGCTTTAACCCTCACCAACATGGATGGAGAGGATCTGCCAATGCCTATAAACGCAGATACGGTGAAGAAGTACTATGCCTAAAAAAAAAGAGTTAGAGCTACTTGGTGAATCAAAAACCCAAACGGGCGGCTCAGATAAAATCAAAACCTAAAGTCCTGACACGGTAGCACAAACCCTTCAAGCAGAACATGAGAAAACCCAATTGGGGCATATAAGTCATTGTCAAATTACATCTTCAGAAGTAAAATCAGAAGATGAACATGAAGTTGTGAAAAAGAATCAAAATTCTCGTCACTCTTAGGAAATCGCTGAAGGATTCAGGAGTCTTCCCTTTCCCACCCCTTCAATTCTTTATACCTTGTTACATATGTTTGTTTTACATTACTTTTATTACCACTGTACATGCCTGATGTTCATAAATAAAAATTTACCCTTCTTTCTGTATGTGTTCATGGCTAAGTCTTATAAATGAATAAGTTTTTCCTAAGAAATTGTTGAAAATGAAAACGACAAAACATAAAGTTGTGTGGAGCGGAATGTATCCCAGCACCAGACCCTACCTCAGGCAAGCATAACCAACTCCGCTAGGTGTGTTCACCAAAGTTAGAAGTTGCTTCTATTTCATCCATGAGTTATCTCAAGGCCCATCTCTAAGGAAGGTCACCTGAAAATGTCAATCTATTTACTTTTGTACTACTCATCCTCTTTTTTAAGGTTGACTGAAATTCCTGACCCGGAAGCGAATGGTTTGACGAGCAGTCCCCCAGCGAGGCCACAACCCTCTACGAAAAGAGCTCAAGTCAAGATCTCCTACCAAGTGAATCTGAATCGGATTTCTCCCCAAGTGGAACTGGTAGGTCACTTCCCCCAGTAAAACCACGGTTACCACTAGGTAGACGCCAACCAAACCGTCTTTCCCCAGTGGAACTACACTTTAGAAACAAACTCCAATTGGCCTTTCTTCCCCAATAAGTTCATCATTATCAAACTAGCACCCATCATACTCTTCCCACCAAACAGCTCAAACTGGGGCATCACCCCAGGTTTCTTACTCTTTTTAGTCAAGGTGCACTACCCCGAATTTCCGAACAGCTCAAACTGGGGCATCTCCCTAGATTTCTTTCTCTTTCAGTCAAGGGGCAGTACCCCAAATTTCCAAACTGCTCAAACTAGGGCATCACCCCAGGTCTTTCTCTTTCAGTCAAGGGGCAGTACCCCAAATTCCTTCAGTCTCTCCTAACTAAGGCATCACCCCAGGTTTTTCGCTTTCAGTCAAGGGGCAGTACCCCAATTCCTTTAGTCTCTCAAAATGGGAGTAGCCTCCCAAGCCTCCCAAACTTGGGGCAGCACCCCAAATCCTCATTCCTTTCCAAATCTGGGGCATCACCCCAAATCTCCAAACTTGGGGCATCACCCCAAATCTCCAAACTTGGAGCATCACCCCAAATCTCCAAATCTAGGGCGTCACCCCAAATCTCTAAATCTGGAGCATTACCCCAAGTCTCTCAAATCTGGGGCAGCTCCCCACACTCTCAAACCTGGGGCAATACCCCAAGTCTTCCAAACCTGGGGCACTACCCAATCCTTTTATTTCCAGTCAACCAAGGGTCAACCTCAATCCTTTTATTTCCAGTCAACCGAGGGTCTACCCCAAACCTTTTATTTCCTATTAATCGAGGGTCAACCCCAATTCTTTTATTTCCAGTCAACCAAGGGTCAACCCTAATTTCTTTATTTTCAGTCCAACCGAGGATCAACCCCAATCCTTTTATTTCTAGTCAACCGAGGGTCAACCCCAAACCTTTTATTTCCTGTCAACCGAGGGTCAACCCCAATTCTTTTATTTCCAGTCAACTGAGGGTCAACCCTAGCCCCTTTACTTTCCTGTCAACCGAGGGTCAACCTCAATTCTTTTATTTCCAGTCAACCGAGGGTCAACCCCAGCTGCTTTACTTTTATGTCAACCGAGGGTCAACCCTAATTCTTTTATTTCCAGTCAACTGAGGGTCAACCCCAATCTTTTATTTCCAGTCAACAGAGGATCAACCCCCAATTCCTTTACTTTCTTGTCAATCGAGAGGCAACACCCTCAACCTTTACTTTCCTGTCAACCGAGAGGCAACACCTTTAACTTTTCATCTCCTATCGAGCCAAAGGGCAATACCCAACTAATCGTTCCCTGTTCAAACTGGGACATTACCCCGATTCTGTTTTCATAAAAAAAGAAAAAGAGGCTAATTGGAACCGATGTTGAGACCAGTCCAAAGGATATTTTGACTGTATTTTTTGATGGAGTGAATTTAGTAGAAATAATGTCGGGGTCACAGAAGAAGCAGGAAAGCAAGGCCTCTCAAACACCTTCTGTAACATCCCTGGAAATTTAGGAAAATTATGTGTAGTAGAAAATATTATTAATTGTTTTTGAAATTTAATCGGTATTTTTATGAATTATTAGGCGATTATGAATAATTAAATGTGGAGAATATAAATAAAATTAATTGATTGGTTAATAATAAGGTGAGGACCGAATTAAGGAAAAGAAGAGTTTCAAGGGAAAAACGCTGGAGCGATTAAGTGAAGGGAAGTGAGGTGGTAACCGGTTGGGAAGGTTACCGGTTACCCCTAGACTTTAAGAGGCTCCTTTTCACTTTCTCATTCGTTTAATATTCACGCGCGAGCCACTGTCTCTCTGTCTCCCTCTCTCCCTTCTTTCCCATTTGCTTCTGTTCCTGTTCACCTTCTTCTTCCTCCTCCATCACTGAGTTGCATGCTCCAAGAAAGGACTCTGTTTGCATCAAAACCGAGTGATACGTCCATTTCTGTAACCGTGGCCTCAAGGTGAGTCCACTGATCCATTCATATCTGTGTTTCCATGCATCTCTTGTCTTCCTTGCTAACCGTATGGCCATGCATGGCGGTGTGTGTGCCTGTTCTCCACTCGTCTGGTGAGTGTGAGCTCGAAGGTGGTGCAAAGCTAACGGGTCTTGTATTCCGACCTGTAGGTAGCAGTGAAGGAGCTGGTACTGCATTCGGAAGAGAGACTATGAACCCAGTGCTAAGAGGATGTAACCGACACCAGGAGCAGATTATAGAAGCTTGAAACCGAGGTAAGGGGGTGTTCAGGTTATGATTAATTAGAATAGGACTTACTTCGTATCCGAATTGTTAAACTGTGTGAACAGAGTAAGAAAATGTTATTGAATGATGTTGTGTGTGTATGATTATGCATGTGTGACTATGGACACCGATCGCTTGAGGATCGGGTGTGTGTGTGGCTTATGATGATGATGATTTTGAATGGTTGATGTTGTGACAATTGGTGTAGTGGCAGTGTGAAGCCGGGCTTGACAAGTAGGTCGCCTGAGTGATGAGTATGTGTTGATAATGGCCACTCGTGATATGATGAGAAATATGAATGGTATATGTATGATAAGTAATTGCTATGTGTGGCATGAGATTGATAATGTTTGTCATATTGAGTTACATATTGTGTATGAGATACTCTGTATACTGTTGAGGGCGGGGAGTGGTCGCCGGTGCGTTGCACGAGCAAGGAACGGCTCCTGACAGGCTTCCAGTAAACGGATTGTATGATTATGATACGTGATTATGTGGTGTAGGACGGCCGACGGTATATATAGCCCCTTATTTTTGGCTCCCGTGGTTTTTGTGCCCAGTTGAGCTACCCAGTGGTCAAGTAGGACCCAGTGGTCGAGGTGGAGAGTTGAGCAGGACTCAGTGAACCAAGCAGGGTTCACGGGGTGTCAAGTAGGACCCCTAGCTGAAGGCCGATCCTTTAGTATCCGGATACTAGGCATCGATTTCATGTGAGAGTCAGTTGTGACAATTGTTGAATTGTTAGTTATGTGATTAATGATATTTGCCGAGTGTAACTTGATGTGTTTACCGAGTGCAGTCTGTTATAATTACTGAACGAGTTGTTATATTTGCCAAGTTCAAATTGTTATAATTGCTGAGTGATTTGATGTAATTGCCGAGTGTAATTTCATATATTTCCGAGTGATTGTTATATTCACCGAGTGGTAAATTGTTATACTTGCCGAATGTTACTTGTTAAAATTGTCGAATGAGAACTGTCATAATACTGAGTGTGAATTACCATAATGCCGAGTATTAATGAGTAAATTGCCGAGTGAAAATTGATGAGTATGATGTTGTATTTGCCGAGGGCCAATTTGTTGTATTTAACGAGTGTAACTTGTTGTATTTGCTGAATGAGGTTGAATATAATTTCCGAGTATGAAGTATTATAATTGCCGAGCATGAATTGTCATGATTACTGAGTGTTAAATTGGTTATAATTACTGAATGAAAGTTTAAATCATTGCTGAACGATTTGAGGTAATTACTGAGTGTAATTTCATATCTTTACCGAGGGATTTGATATATTTTCCGAGTGGAAAATTGTTATATTTGCTGAGTGGAAATTACTTGCTGAATATTACTTGTTAAGATTGTCAAGGAGAACTGTTATACTGCTGAGTATGAATTACTATAAAGCCGAGTGTTAATGGATATATTGCCGAAGGTGAGTAAAGTGCCGAGTATGAGTGTAATGCCGAGTGTGAGTTAAATGGCCGAGTGTAATGTACAATCTGAAGATAAAGAATCGGATAGAGTTTATACTCATATTTTATTCTGTTCTAGATTAATTATAATGCTAAACACTCACCCTTGCTGTTGTTTTCAATTTAGTAACCAGTGACAGGGAGGAGGTCGGAGCCCTGGAGGCGCGCCAAGCGGAAGATCGATGCCAAGGCCCGAATGAATTTGAATAAATTGTGTAATACACACATATATATATATATAATGAGTTTTTCGAGTGTGGAACTAAGTGTGAGTTGGTGTGTTAATTGAATGAATGTGAATTTACGTTGTTAGAGGACTGGTATTAATTTTCATGTGTTTGTTGTAGCAAAGCCGATTACCGGGTGAATCTTGCCAGAGAGGATTTATTCCTGTCCGAGGAAGGGCCAGTCGGTTTGATGTCCATTTTATCTCTGTGGGAATCCCTCGTTCCTTTTTCGAGTGAAGAATAACTGAGTGATCCTCTTCTGGGTGGAAGGTTAGACTGTCCTGAGTGAGATTGGCTGGGAAAATGTTCCGAGTGATGAAAAGTAGAATGTTTCCAAGTGAAAATAGAGTGGAATATTTCCGAGTGAAGAAAGAGTATAACTATTCTGAGTAAAGAAAAAAAATGGGTATAACTATTCTGAGTGAAGAGTATAATGATTCCAAGTGAAGAAAGAGTATAATGATTCCGAGTGAAGAAAGAGTATGATGTTTCCGAGTAAAGGAAAAGTAGAGTGTTTCCGAGTGAAAATTAGAGTGTTTCGGAGTGAAGGAGGTTAGATTATCCCCGAGTTAGCTATGACCGAGTGAACTATTCCTGAGTGAAGAGTAGGAATGAGTCAAACGTGGTATGCCCGAGTGAATGGAAGTTGAGAGTTTTCTGAGTGAACCCTTTTTGAGTGATGTAAGGTTAAGCTGTCACCGAGTGATATATAACCGAATGTGCTTATTCCTGAGTAAAACCCCGAGTTGGGTTTCCTGTGTACGTCTTGTTCACTCAGGTTTAATGTGTGGCATTCGTTCAAGCAAATCGGCACTCGCTTAAGCGACCCTCGGATTTCGCCTGGGAATGTTGGGGTCTCGCTCAGGCGAGTGCACCCCTATCTTATTCTTCTTCTTCTTTCGCTGTTTTTAACTCCACCTTATCAATGAACGTACTTCCGATCAGATGGTATTCTACGAACGTTTTCATTATATTTATATATATATATATACACTTTTATTAAAGGATTTATTTTTGATCAGTTTTAGTTATTCTAAGTGTGATTCATTATTTGGAATGTAATTAAGAAAAGTAACTATTATTTTACATCAAGGCCGAGTGGATTGTTTAGTAAATATGAAAAATTTATTGTGAAAAATGATTAAATTGACTAGGGATGTCACACCTTCCGAATCAAACTATGGTCCAACTTCGCCTTGAAAAGTTGAAATGAGCCAAGGTTTAATGATGTAAGCTGATGTCGATACTTATTTCACATCGTCTAACAAATTCAACAGGCTTCATTGGTGTGAAAAGAACAAAGAACGATGTTACCCTTTCTACACCGGTCAAGAACTTAATTGATTTGGGGTTATAGTGGATGATGTTATTTCAAGTTGCTTCATTAATTACACATCGGTTCAGAGTTTGATTTAACTTACATTCTTGAGAAAAGGTAGAGGCATATATGCAAAAGAGTCATTTCATTCAAAGGGAGGGCACTACGGCCTTAAAAAATTTTTAAATCTAGAGCCTATCCTGGAACAAGGCAAACAAAAAGAAAACTAATCTATACACCGGTGGTAGGGGAGTCCAGTCCGGCAACAGTGGCTGTTCTCTCAGAATCTTCCGACACCGTCCTCAACTCCATACTTTGGCCCTTAGGGAAAGGCAGAGGTTCGTAAGGAACATCCTCAGGTTCCACTGCCTGTCCCCGGTCCATAGCATATAGATGTCCACCATGAAACTCATAGTAAACACCTATACCGTTCAAGTTAAGTTGCACAGCGGAGTTCAGTGTACAACTTGACAAACGGTGGAGCTGAAGGCGACGTTGGCTAATTCTAAGAATTCAGCCATCTCCTCCTCCCTTTCTTGCCGTTCTCGGACTTGGGCCTCCTTCGCAGCGGCGACCTCAGTTACCAGCTCCTCATTCTTCTTCTCTATCTTGACCCATCTAGCCAAGGCTTCATCTAGCTTAACCTGAAGAGCTTTAAGAGCGTCCTCCGAGGCCTTGTGCTTGGCCTTGGCCTCACTCGGTCACCTTGTATGCTGCCGTGAGTTCGGTCAAATCTTCTTCCTTCTTAGCCAAGGCCATCTAGGCCTCCACTCTTTGGGCTTCGGCCTCTTTCATCCGATCTAGGCATTGTTTAGCCTCCACAACGGAATAGTAGGATTTAACCAAGGATTGAAGGACCTCAACTACCTCGATCAAGTTGAAGATGGCTTCCTTGACAACACACCTTGTCTCGAAAGTAGGAAGATCGTCCTTCAGCTTGAAAGGGATTTGGACACGTGCCGGTGTCCCCCCAATGCATTGCAAAAACTCTGAAATGCGGGAGTTGCAGTGTGGGGCATTCTCGTCGGCAGGTTGAGTCCGGCCCAAGGCATTGTCATCACCGGTACCCTACCCCTCCTCACGCTGGGCCTCCACCATGGCCTCAGCCCTTTGGGCCTTATGCCTCTTGCTCTTGGAACTTTGGCCGGTGTGAGCGCGCTTTTTATTTTAGACCCTATCATCTGGGCCCAGGGCCAAATTCCCAACCTTGTCAGCCGGGATGCTAACAACTTTGGGTGCTGTACGCCTCAGAGTCACCCTATTCTTCGCATTGGCAGCAACGGCATTCCTGGCCTCGGCTTGCTCCCGAAGCTTCTTCAGAATGTTAATCCGAGCCATTTCGCCTGAAAAAAAAAGAGAACCATTGTTAACACCGGTAAAAAAAGCCTACTTAGATAGCCATCCCGATGCGACTTCTCCCCCAAAAAGGTTTTGCAGGAAATCTTGGAGAAGGTGGAGTAAGCCTTCAGGGAGTCCAACACCTTCTTGGACTTCGTCGACAAAACACTCTCACTGACGGAGTAGGCATTATTGGTTAAGAGGAAGTGCTCATGGGTCCAGCCGGTGTAGAACTTCCTGGAAAAATCAGAACTCTCCCAGAACACCGGCTTTCCTGGGTTGACCTCGATCTTGATATAGGAGTGTCTGAAACTCACCCCGTCTGTCTTGGCCAATTTGGTGAAGCTTTCGAAGTTCACCACCTTGGCGTCACACCAGAGATTGATGAAACCGAGACCACCGCCTCGATTACCCCGGCGCATCACCCTGCATTAAGTGAAGAAAAGTGCCACGGTGGGACGAAGTGGAAGTATTCCCCTAGCACCTCTAAAGCCTTCACCAATCCCCAGCCATTAGGATGAAGTTGGCTGGGAGAGCAGTCTAAGAACCGGAGTACGCCCATCTCGAACTCCGTCAAGGGGAAGCGGATGCCAACCTTAGAGAATAATATCTCATGCATGAAGAGATATCTAGACCCCGGCTGATGGCAGATGCGCTCTGAGGTCAGTGGGCACAGAACTGTAAAAAAATCTTCGTACTCCTCGTCGGTGTGGATGACGACGTCTTCAATCATCACATCGGTAGCATCTTTGGCATAGCGGGAAATGATGTTCCTTGGCTCTTCATGAACCCAAAAATAGGGATCTTTAGCCTTTTCAGCGAGCCAGTCGATCTGGTGTGCAAGGACATTGGTTTCAACGGTATTTATTTCAACAACGGGGACGCCGGTGGCAGAGTCTCCATCAGAAGCCATGCGGACTGTGTGGCAGAGAAAACGAATACAACTGTAAAATGCCACATCGTCAGATAAATAGAGACTAGCACTGCTGCCACGCTCACTAGCAGAGCCTAAGTTTAAAGATGAGGATGATGTGTGGGTGCCAGACAATGTGTCTAGTTCCCTTGTTTCCCACAAGGTAAGTGTAGAGAAACGATGTCTCGAAAGCCTTGGCCAATGTGAAACCCCAGAGGTGGCTTCACCTTGGTGACGCTGACCCCGGCTCATGACTCCTCCCGACTGACGCCAGGATTGGACTAAAGGAGGTCCGGATAGAACCTCAATGGAGTCACTAATTGAACCGTTGTCCCTCATACCCTATCTAAAGACGAAAAATAAGAAGGAAGGTATGGAGGTACCTGCTGAGACGATGCAGGCTGTTCTTTTAGTACAAACCAGAATATTGTGTGGACACCAGAGGATTCAAACGTCGGAGCAGCAGAGTTTCGAAACGAAAACAAGTGAAAATGACTGACCCCTTGCCTGCTTTTATAGGGAGTGAGGGGGGGTCGATTCCAGAATGTTCCACATTCTGGCCCATGCCCATGAAAATAGGCCCATTCACTATGACGGTCCACATTCTGGAGGAAAGGTGTGAAAATTCAAAATTGACATGACGAATCAGATGGTGACACGTGTAAAGGACCACTGAAACTGTTGAAGAACATCGTCCATCCAAAAGATCACTTCGGCCTAAATTTTTTCGTACATCATCACATCGTCGGTTTCCATTGGGCGATAGTTTACTTGATTCTGACATCGGTGTTCACGTCTTTACTTCCTTTTCACTTTAAAAAGCATGAAGAAGCTTCATGTTTTTCCTGCAAAAAAGAAGTAAAGAGGTGTATCTGTGAACACCTATTTCGGTCCGACCAGTTTCTGTGAACACCGGTAGTGATAAAACGAACTTAACACTATCCCTAACACCGTCTGAACTCAAAACAAAGTGAAACATCGTCAATGACACCGGTTTGAGTCATAGGGAGACGACGTCTGATGTCCAAAACAAGAGGAACATCGGTCTGAATCAGAGGGATACCGATCTGGGCCAATGGGAGAGACCATCTTACTGAGTCCATTCAGTGATACCGATGTCCGTTATTACCTGATGTGAGAGGGTTTTTTTCATAAACCCAACACCGGACCCGTGTGACACCATTTGCAGAGTCCGGTTGCCTATGCTGTGACTTGGAATCACACTACAAGATTCGATCCTGAAATCTAGTAAATGGAAGATAGGGAATAAAAAATTAAAAAAATAAAAAACTCACCACCAGCCACTGTTCCCCACAATTGCTAGTGTCCAGGCACTCAGGCTCCAGAAGACCTCGATAAATACCTCCATTGAAGAGGTCCAGGGGTCTGTACTTTTGAACCCCTGAATCCTAAGAAATTGCTCCGGTGTTCGAAACCCTAAGTCCTTTAGAGAATTACTCCAACTATTGGTTCTTTGAGTCTCTCGAGGAAAAGAACTGGCCCCAAGGTTCTAAATCTAGTCACTAGGATACCGACCCTTATCCTGCTCAAAGTAAAAGTTCTCCCCTTGCTGTTCAGACTCTGTCCAGAACCCCATAAAAGCTCCTTATTTCAATCCCACACCGGTTCCCCATTGTATTACTCCGGTTTTCCACTGAACCCCATATTGTCTCTCCCCTAAGTACCCCACCGGCTCTCACAGCTATTCAATCCCCTTATCACTTCGGCTGCTATTCTAGCCTACACCAGCTCGGACCCGAGGATTAGCTCCTTCCATCACCTCCACCACACCGGTTACAATCTTCACCACTTTCACTTCTTCTTTTAGTTCATTTTGTTAGTTAGTTTTACACTGTGTGTTCTTTTGCTAAGTCTGTCATTTTTATTAAATCTATTTTCTTGTTTAAATGTGTTCTATTGTTAAAAATCCTCTCTTATCCTGTCTCACGATAATAACAATAAAAAATAAACATTTTTTGTGTTTATTTTAATCAATGAAAAAGTCATTTTAGCCAGTGTCGTGCAGGAGTACTTCTGCCTACACTACTCCTAAAGATCATACACGTGCGAAGAACTTCACCTGGTATGCGCCATTCCCATGAATTTCATCCATCCCTAAATCCCTAGCTTCATCTAAGACACCCCTCATCAAGAACTATGTAACCCTGATTTCTCGAAAACTCAAGAATACGAAGGAGCAGGACTTAACTCCTGTCGGGCCTACTTCTTTTTCTTTCTTATTTTTCCTTTTAAAAATTAATCTAACCCTTACCTTCTCCATGAAAGTCAATTTAAATGTGACGTCTTGTTGATTTTCTTCCTTTTTCTTGTCTGTTATTATTTTTCATAAAAATTAGGTTAATTTGGACAAGACGTCCTGTTAACTCCTTTCACCATTCGACCCTGCATTCTGATGGAAAATGACTAATTTAGATGAGACATCCTGTTAGCGTTCTCTCCCTTTCCACACGTACCTCTATTAAAAGCCCGGATTAACTTGGACGTGACATCCTATTAACCCCTCCTTTTTCTTTCATGATCTGGTATCTTGACGAAAGGATGACTAATTTAGACGAAACTTCTTGTTAGTTTTCTTTCCTCTTTTTCCCGTTTCCCCCATTAAAGCCAGGATTAATTTGGACAAGACGTCCTGTTGATCTTACCCTGAGCTTTTTTCTCATTTCGTCTGTCTCCTTCATTTTCAAGAAAAAGAAATAGAAGCAATTTTAAGGCTATTCATGATGCACATTTTCAACCTTGGTACTATTTTTAACAGGCGATGTGGGGTGCTAATACCTTCCCCACTCGTAACCGACTCCCGAACTTGAATCTCACTTTTTTTAACCAGTGCTTTGTTAAAGTTTTTTTCCAATGTTTTTCTTATGGATAAAAAACATTGGGGGCGACTCCCTGTTCTGATTTTTCTCGATTTCGAGGGTCAGCCGCACCGCCGCGATCGCGGTCGTGACATATGTGACACCTAACTATTGCATGAAAGCAAAGTGACATCTACCTAGGCACCACTTGCTCTCTTTGCTTCCTTTATTTCTCTAAGTTCAAAGGGTAGGAGTATCCTGGGCAAAAGCTTTGAAGAGAACAAAAGAGAGGGTTAGAGGCTGATTACGTTAACTGGAATAGCAATGACAGAGACCGGAAGCAATGGCAGTGGTTGGGGGCTTTCGTGGAGGTGAGACATGAGAGGGAAAGGATAAGGTTGCGGCTGTAAATCAAAATAGGAAATTAGATGGGTAAAAAAAATTAAACCCTAACATCTCTAGCAATATATACATTAAGGGTATTTAAGTAATTTAAGTATGTCAGGCGGGGACGGGGGCGGGGGCGGGGCAGATACTAGTTTTACCATCCCCGCCCCTCCCCCGACTTTTACCTACCAGGTAAAAACTGTCCCCGTCCCTGAAACCATAAAAAAGGGAAAACCTACTCAAACGGGGGCGGTGCAGTGCGGTTACCCGCTGGGATGGATTTTTTTGCCATGCCTAGTCCCCAATGCCCATTACACGAAAAGATTTTACCATAAATAGTTTACACGCTTTAAGTTGAACGGGTAAGGTTCCGTCTAGTACTCAGGCACCCTAATGATAATACAAACATATGGCATGTTGCATTTGCAGTTAAGGAGGGATGTCAGAAAGATCCCCTAGAGCATACAATGATGGGTACACTGGAGAAACAACGACGTCTTGATCCCCTGAGGGCGGTCTTGGGAGTATATCGGGGGCGGACCTCCAATGGCTCGGATTCACGCCTAAAGCCGGATAGCCTGTGGCAAACTCTGATATACTTCGACGAGAGGTGGGGGTTTCTATGACCGTCGAATACCCGTTCTGATGAGATGAGTGATTGATTTATTATTGATAGGACTGTGAGTCCTTACCTATTTTTATGAAAACAGAACAAGGAGAGCTCCAATCGCTCTAGTTGGGTAGGAAGGATAAGGTGGAATGGTTGTGCACATGAATATGATATATGAGATTGATCAGTGGAAGTTGGGCCCCATTGCATATTGGTATTAAATCAAGATGAGTAATAACTAAACCTAACACATGTATAACATATCATAATTGTATGACTAACTCTGTTGATGTTTCTTTTCCTTGTACGTTTCTAAGTACTGTATAATTGTCATAAGATATGTTGCATAAACTCCTTCTATTTGGTTGGTACATATATGTCTGTTAAATATTTAAAGCTGCCCTTGCATGTGGATTATATGGGTTGAGAGCTTATACTCACCCCTTTTGTGTTGTATGGGGTTTTCATTTCCCGTGATCACCAACCGAGGGTCAAGGTGAGCGCGAGCAGGGCTTGGACTACCTGTAGTAGGCAACGTTGGACCGTGGGCATCGACTGTGTATATTCGCTGTTAGTGTCGAGACTGTTGTAGGTCCCGACATTTATCTTATGTTGTTATTTTGTAGTAACGATTATTGGGAGCCTGCGAGCCCCGTACTCTTTTAAGCACACTTATGTTAAAGAATCGATCTATGTTATGAACCTTATTTAAAATCATGTGTTGATGATCACCAATAAAAAAAACTCCCATTTTTCTTAAACATTAGTGACTCCTTAATTGAGTAGGACATTCCAGTTCGGGAACTAGTCCTAGTTAATCGAGGGTGTCACATTTACAAATATTCATGTAAAAAATTATTGAAGATTCAAAAATAGAGATAAGTAAGAATACAAACTCATACTTTGTAAACACTACTTCTTGTAGTTACATTCTCTATTGTTCAAGCACAATCTTTGTTGTACCACCTTCTTTAAATCTTTGTACTTAATTAGACCTGACGTGTTAACCATACTTAGTTTCTTGTAGGAAACATGGTTGGCCTGAAGAGACTTTTGAAAGAATATTTGGGTTTTGAGCCAAGAGTGGCTCGTTGAAAGAATACTGGGGAATTAAACCAGAACTGGTTGGAGTCAAGAATATTTGAGGTACAGCTGAATCTCTTTTGTTTAAGTCTGAATCTATACCTTAGTCTACTGCCATCTCGAGTTTAAAAAGGTTTTAAAATTTACAAAAGAGCTATAGACTTATTCAAACCCCCTTCTAAGTCTGTCGCTGAACCTTTAAAAAGTATAAGTGTTGTGAATTTTTTAAATGAGAGGATAAGAAAAAAGAAATGAGAAGTATCATGGGTGAATAACAACGGGAAAGAAGTGTATTTGGGGTGGTGTGAAAGCAAACACATAGGTGTAACAACAATTATTAAGCCAAAGGGTGAAAAGTTTGTGTTTGGTATATTTAAAATTTTTTAATTAATCTATTTTGGAAAATAGTGATATTATTAAATAAATTCCAACAATATTAAAAAGAGAAATATGTAATTTAAAATTTCAAAGTCAAATTTTCTATCACTAAAATCTTTCAGGTACCTTTCCAGATCGCATGGGATTAGTAAAAATCTTAGTTTCATCCAAACTGAATATTTTTAAGTAAAGAAGCTTTAACGAAGTTTCAAAAATTAGTATCTATAACTTCACTTTGCTTGATTGCAAAAATATTCATTTCATGTAGTTTAATTAAAAATACACATAATTAATTAATGAAAATATATTATTTTAGTCCCATGGACTTAAAACTTGAAGCTTAACTACTCGTATTTATGTTCTAATACCTAGGGTCATGGTTAGTCATTAAGATACTTTCCCATCACTTACCACTACACCAATAGGAGGATATGAAGGCACAAGGGAAAACAAACAACTAAACACAGGATGTTACATAATTGATCCCTAATTACTTTCATCATTCACAATCTATCTTTGTACTACTAGTTTTATTTCAAATTCAAATATTATAATGTTTTTTATCTTCATTATTTTTTTCTCCTAATGTTAAATGGATATCTTAAATTTAAAAAATATACTTAATAATAATATTATTATTACTTACATTTGTAAATTAATTATAATTATTCTTATATATCTTGAGAACTCCTTTTCAAACTTTGAATATATTTTAACAATATCATGAATTCCTATTTATATCAATTTAAAAATCCTAATTTTACCATGATTATAAGCTCTTGACACATATTTGATTCCTAATGAAATAAAAAAAATTCTAATTTTTGAGATATGTTACGCAAAGTCACAGTTTGTTCCTCTTCTCCTCTTAAATATTATTTTTACCTTATTAATTTCTTATTCGTTCATATTATTTATCTACCATTAATTATCCTATATATATGACAATTAATTATACTATCTTTATATTATTCATCTTTTAATTACTTAAATAAATTTCTATTAAATATTTTAATTCTCTAAAATCAACTATTATTCTATTTCTTAATAAGTTAAAATTTGTTGTGTGAGCATTTCTTATAGGTGGACAGACACTTACACATCATTCATACACAATGCCATATCAATGGAATTCGAACTCCAATTTTCACATTATAAATTCACTCTTTAACTAACTAGACAATCTTTTGTTGGAAAACAATATCTTTCTGTATCCTATTATTTTTCAGTGTAACATATATTTTTTAAGAAAACTATTTACATGCCATATTTTGATCAAATATTTTTATTAAAGTATAACACCAATAAATATTTAAGTAAGATATATAAAAAAATAATTAACTCACTTTACCAAATCAAAATGTAACATGTTTGTTTTCAAACTCTGAGGAGAGATGGATCTGGCATAAAAAGCTTGGGCATGTGAGTTTAAAACATATTTCAAAACTTCATAGAAAAGGCCTAGTCAAGGGACTGCCAAAATTTCTTTTAACAGTTCCCTGCCTTGTGAAGCATCCCAAAGAGGGAAACAATATAAAACCTCTTTTGAAAACAAAAATGTTGTTTCCACAGCCAAACCATTAGAACTATTACATTTAGATTTATTTGGTCTATCTCAAGTATAGATTCTGGCAAGAAAGAAGTATGGATTTATCATTGTTGATGACTACACAAGAATGATATAGGTATACTTCCTAGCCCACAAAGATGAGATTGTGAAAGTGTTTAAGATTTTCTGCAAGAAAATCTAGAGTGAGAAAGGATTATGTATTGGTACAATAAGAAGCGATCATGGCAGAGAATTTGAAAATGAAGTTTTTAAAAAATTTTACAAGGAATCTGACATAACTCATAGTTTTTCTTCTCCAAGAACACCTCAACAGAATAGTGTTATAGAAAGGAAGAATAGATCTCTACAAGAAATAGCTAAAATAATGCTTTGTGAAAATAATCTTCCAAAATATTTCTAGGCAGAGGCTTGAGCACTTCTTATTATATTCGAAACAAAATCTTATCAAACCTCTATTGAACAAGACTCCTTATGAATTGTGGAAGGGAAGAAAACCCAACATATCATATTTTCATCCCTTTGGATGCACTTGTTTTATCCTCAACACAAAGGATCATCTTGGAAAATTTGAATCTAAGTATGATAAAGGGATATTCATGGGGTACTCAACCATATCAAAATCTTACATAGTTTTCAATACAAGAACTCAGACCTTTGAGGAATCAATACATGCAAAATTTGATGATATTTATGAGACTGATAGATCTAGAACTTGATGATGCAGGTATGCAACAACAGAAATCTAAAAAAGATCAGCAAGAATCTGATCCTACACAATCAAAATGAGCAAATGGAAATAAATAATCGAAATAACTACCATCAGTGTTTAAACCTGAGAAGCCTAGAGACTGGAAGTTTAAGGCTTATCACCCTTTAGACCTCATCGTTGGAGATCAAGTAGCTGGAGTTAAGACTAGATCAAAACTTCTTAATCAATAATCATTGCCCTTATCTTAGAACTGGAACCAAAATATGTAACTAAGGCTCTAGAAGATACAGTTTGGGTCATAGCTATGCAACAAGAGCTGACCTAGTTTGAGTTTGGACCCTTGTTCCAAGACCTAAGAATAAGAGAATAATTGGAACAAAATGGATGTTCAAGAATAAGCTTGATGAAGAAGGCAAAGTTGTTAGAAACAAAGCTAGATTAGTAACACATGGTTACAACTAGCAAGAAGGTTTAGATTTCACTGAAACTTTTGCTCCTGTAGCCAAACTTGAGGCTATTAGGATACTTCTTGCATTTGTTGTTTATAAAGGAATCAAATTATATCAGATGAATGTTAAGAGTGCTTTTCTTTGTGAAACAACCCCCTCGTTTTGAAGATATCTCTTTTCCAGATCATGTTTTTAAACTTACTAAAGCACTGTATGGTCTAAAACAAGCAACCTAAAGCTTGGTACGACAGACTTAGTTCCTTTTTGATTTCAAAAAGCTTTACTAGAGGAAAAGTTGATACAACCTTATTTAGAAAAAGCTCTCATAAAAACTTTATAGTTGTGCAAATCTATATGGATGATATTGTTTTTGGTGTTACTAATGTAAGTTTGTGTAAAAAGTTTTCAAAAATAATGCAGGCTGAATTCGAAATGAGTATGATGGGAGAACTCAAATTCTTCCTAGGCTTGCAAATCAAACAGACTGATGATGGTATTTTTATCCATCAGTAGAAGTACACCAAGGAACTGCTCAAAAAATTTAAAATGGCTTATGCTAAGCTAATGAGAACTCCTATGCATCATACTTGTATAATCAGTAAAGATGAGTCTAGTACATCAGTGGATTAGACTTTATACAGAGGAATGATTTGTTCCCTTCTATACCTCACATCCAGCAGACCAAATATAATGTTAAGTGTCTGTATGTGTACGAGACACTAATCAGATCCCAAGGAATTACACTTATCTATAATGAAAAGGATTCTGAGGGATCTTGTAGGTATCATTAACCTTGGGTTGTTCTAGAAAAGAACAGACTCGTTCTCTTTGTTTGGATATTGTGATGCAGATTTTGCAAAAGGCAGAGTAGAAAAAAAAGCATAAGTGGTGGATGTCACTTTCTTGGTCAAAGTCTGATCTCCTAGGGAAGCAAAAAACACTGCTCAATTGCTCTTTCAACTACAAAGACTGAATATATGTATGTATCAAGTTGCTATTCTCATCTTCTTTAACTTGAAGACTATTTAATCAAAGAAGAAGAGATCTCTGTGTTCTGTGACAACACAAGTGCCATAAATCTATTCTAGAATCTCGTTCAATACTCTAAAGAGAAACACATAAAGGTGAAGTATCACTTCATCAGAGACTATGTACAAAAAGGTATTCTGGACATAAAATTTTTAGATACAGACCATCAGTGGGCAGACATTCTTATAAAGCCCTTGACTGAGGCCAGGTTTGCTTTTATTAAGTACTATTTAAATTTCAAAAACGTTGATTAATTAAAAAATCTATCATTTATCTATTTACTTTCTTTAAACATGACGTCTGTATGAATGCATGATAAATATGTTTATTGTTTACACAAGTTTGATCATGCTTAACCTGTAAGAGCTAAGACTGCACTTCTTATATGCTGAGAGGAAAAATTAATCTGGAATGGTCTTTTTGTTTTTACCTTAACTGTTTCATTTCTTTTGGGGTATTAACTTTAAAATGTCCCACATGGAAAAGTTAATGGTTTTCTGTAATTATCATGTGAACTATTTTCTCTCTCCTTTTAGTTGAATAGTTTTTCCCTTTTAAATACATATTTTTCATCTTTTCCTTTTTTTGTGCTATCTCTTGAGTTTTTCCCTCTCCTTGCTTTCTCTTTGTGAAAAAACCTTAATCTTCCTAAACTTTAAAACCTTTCTTCTTCCCCAAATTTTTTCTTTGCAATGGTTGAATCCCTCTCCATTGAGGACATTGTTGAGTCCTCCTTCTTCGATCCTGAGCATCACAAACTCGAAGGTCATGACGTTAGAGAAGAGTTAGAAGGTATTGGCTGGACTCGTGTCTGTACAAACAAAGAACCATATTCTCTTTTCTTGATCTTAGAGTTTTGAAGGACCGTTCATTTGGATAAGAAGAGGTTTGTCATCTGTGGAAGCCTCAAGGAAAAAAAGATTGAAATTTCAGAAGATATGATCTCTGCTACTTATGGTTGTGCTCTTGGTGGGTTAGTTTTCATGGAGGACTTTAAAAGTGTAGAGGTCTCTACAATGGAAATCAACCAGTTGCTGTATGGAAGGATACACCCTTCCAAGCTTGTATCTGGAAACCTTCTTCCTATGGTTAAAATGCTTCATCTTCTGATGAAGCAGGTCTTCTGCCCTAGGAAAAGTACCAAAGATATAGTTTTGAAGCTGGACTATTTTTTCATGTACCACATATTTATGAAGGAAAAGGTCAATCTTGCTAACATCATTTTGAACTATCTTATTTCTTCAGTAGAGAAAAAGAAGAAGAAGATACCTTATCCTGCTGTGCTGACTAAGATTTTTATGCTTGAGAATGTTCCTGTGAAGTCTATAGCAAACATGATGATCTGGTCTGGATATCGGCCCTTAGGTTAAGACGTCATCTTGGCTATCTTGGGAGGTCAACCGGTATCATAGGTCAATGTTCGTACTACAAAGACATCATGTAGGAGCCTCTTCTTCACCGGTCATCCGAAGTTGCATCTGAGACACCGTATATTTAATCCATTCTCATTCTTCCGTCATGTATAACCGTTTGCCTCAATGCTACGATAAGATAAGTGGAACTATCACTTATCATGATAGATACCCTACACAACAGAATATGTCTATATCATTCACTGAAAGGAGTAAGTACGATTACAGGCGTGATATACGGAAAAGGTGGATTATCTCCATCCCTATGTCAGAATCGTACACTGATCATTGACCTACCCACTGTCACGCTCTGAACATTGAACTACTCTGATTGATACTTTGCACATGGCATCAGAGCTTATGGGCCCACTTGCACCCAACGATGCATTTTCCACGCTCAACTATAAATAACATATTCTCTAACACATGCAAGGTTACGTGGTTCTTACTCTCACTTTACTATTACATTGCTTAAGTGTTCATTGAGTTCCCATATACTCTGCTAACTTGAGCGTCGGAGAATCCTCGCAGGTGACAACGCCTTTCGCTCCCTAATAACACGAAACTCTAGTGTGAAGGATCTCCAGGACAACAAGATCGGTCTCTCCCACTGAGAGGTCAGATTATAACACCGGATACCCACTGTACCGGTGTATAAACACTCAAAGCATATACTTCTATGGCTGGTTCCCATATCAGATCATAGACCCCGGTCAAGACCAGTTCATTGGCACGCCCGGTGGGACTTGATAGAGTTATCCCACTTTTCGCAGAAGTTGAGTAGTTAACCATGGAAGGAGATGGACACGATTTTGTGGAAGGTCATGTGGAGGATGTGACCCATCAGCAAGCTGGTAGGAGACTTGTTTTTGAGTCTCCTATAACCCACACGAGGAGAATGGTACTAGTTGCAACCCCTGACCCTCAAGACGAAGTTATAAGGCAACTCAAAGAGAAGTTGATGGAGTTGAGAATAGAGAAAAGGGGAACTAGGGAAAGAGTGACATCTCAGGTTGAGGAGACTCATTACACGTCTACGAGAGAGAAGTCCACTACTCTCCAATATTCAAAGATTCCTACTTATGAGGAGAGGGAGCAAACTCAAGATTCTGGAGATAGGGTCAGTGGAAGAAAGAAGGAACAGGTAGTGGTAGCATCTGGGACGTATAGACTCAACGTTCCTTTTTCAAGGAGGCTCATGAGTGTACTTATTCCCAAGCATCTACAAATAACTCAGCCACTTTCGATTGGGAAGTATAATGGGGAGACAGATCCCACTAAGCATTTTGATGCTTATGTGTATGAGGCTATGTATTTAGGAGTAGATGAAGATGTGATGTGCAGGATGTTCCCATGAACCTTGACGGAGGAAGCTCTTAGCTGGTTCAAAAGTTTACCCTCAGCATTGATAGACTCCTGGGAGGAAATGGCAGCTGCGTTTGAGAGCCATTTTGTTATTTCTAGAGATATTCCCAGGACTTCTCATACCTTGGCCCAGATCAGGCAAGGAGAGAATGAAACTCCTAAAGAGTTTTTGAAAAGGTTTTATAAAGAGGCAGCATTGATGCCTAACCTCACGGAGGCTATTCAACTTCATATTGTTGTTGAAGCTCTGCAACCTGGATCAGTCTTCGCTTTGTCTTTAGCAAAGAGTCCTCCGGTGACGTTTGAGGAGTTCCAAAGGAAAACTTTGAAGTACGTGGACATAGAGATGCACCTGGAAGCCACAGCAGCTAGACTAAAGCCATCAGTGCCCCTACAATAACCGCGAAGAGATAAGGGGAGGGTGAGGCCAGAGAAGCATGCCCAGCGAGATGATTTCATGGGTACCCGACCTCAACAGCGGGATAGGCGTGTAGCCTCGTTCAATAACTATGCCCTACTAAACTCCAAACACTCTCAAATTTTGAGGGAAGTTAGCTGGCCCATGCTCAGTGTTTATGGGATAAGAAAGCCTCCTCCAATGAAAAGACTTGGTAACTCTAAAAAATACTGCACTTTCCATGAACAGGTCAGCCACACCATAGATGAATGCAAGGCGTTGAAGAACACAGTGGAGACCCTCATCAGAGAAGGAAAACTGAAATAGTACTTAGTTAAGGAGAAATCCTTAAACGAACCAGACAGGATGGAGAAGAGAGGGGGAGACCATGATGACGAGGGCGATAATAGTCGTAATCTGGTCAGGAGATTCACAGCTATTGAGAAACAAAAGGGAGTGGTAATCAGCGAAGGAGCTCAGCAGGACGGCATGCCTCAGCAACAAAGGCAAGGCCGACGCGAGGTGATTGATATGATTGCTGGAGGATTTGCTGGAGGGGGAGCGTCAATCACAACTCGTAAGGACCACCACCGAATGATCCTATCTGTGTAGGGGAAGCCCAGGGACAACCATCCTTTCAGGGATGGCTTGGCAGCATCGATGGTGTCGTTTACAGATGACGATTTTGGCCCAACAATTCCAAGAGGTGATGATACAGTAGTTATTATCGCTGTCATAGCCAACAAAGACGTCAAGAGGATCCTCGTTGATCAGGGAAGTTCTTGTGATGTTATTTTTTATAATGATGCAGATTTGCAACCATATACACAAGAGCTCACAGCTTTCAATAGAATGAAGCAGCCCACCAAGGGATATCTTGATACCCTTATCTCTTTTGAGGGTGAACCTGGAGCAAGAATAGTAAAGTCCAGGATCCTGGTGATCGATGTGGAATCCCCTTACAACGGGATTATAGGATGTCCTACTCCGAATGCAATGGAAGCAATTGTGTCTACCCCATACCTCCTTATCAAATTCATTGATAAGGACAACGGTGTGTCATCTCTCCAAGGTGATCAAGAGATGGCCAGGTATTATTACAACTTGAGCCTGAATATGGTAAAGCTGGAGGAATTTAACAAGAAGAGGAAGTTGAATGACGGAGGAACAACGACTGGGTCTGTCAGTTTGATCGATCTTGATCCTAGAGCGGAGTTAAAGATCGACCCACTCAATCCCTCAAAACCCACGCCAGACAGAGGTTCCAGAGATGTCATCTTAGGGGATTCCCCAGAGAAGGTCACACACATTAATGACAAGCTGGAGTCAGTTATGGAGCAGCGCCTGTTAGCACTCCTCCAGGAATTCAAAGACCTTTTTGCATGGACTGCTGTAGACATGCATGGATGGACCCTGATTTCTGCTGCCACAAACTATCTGTTTATCCAGAGACAAGGCCGGTTGCCCAAAAGAAAAGAAGATTGGGACTGGAAAAACAGAAGGCAGCTTGTGAGCAGACGGAGAAGCTTTTGAAGGCTGGATTTATTAGGGAAGTCCGTTATTCTTCTTGGCTTTCCAATGTGGTGATGGTACAGAAGGCCAATGGCAAGTGGAGAATGTGCACTGACTATGTAGACCTCAACCGTTGTTTCCCGAAGGACCCATATCCGCTCCCAAATATTGATTGTATGGTGGACGATTCGTCTGGTTACCAGTACCTCAGTTTCATGGATGCTTATTCGGGGTATAACCAAATTCTGATGTGGGAGGAAGACCAAGAAAAAACAGGTTTTGTCAATGACCATGGTGTCTTCTGCTACACCGTCATGCCCTTCGGTTTGAAGAACGCTGGGGCCACTTACCAGCGTATGATTAACAAGGTGTTCGAAGGTATGCACACCAAACTGGTGGAGGTGTACATTGACGATATCATTGCCAAGACTCCAGATAGAGGTGATCATGTTGAAGACCTGCGTTAGGTATTTACACATTTAAGATAATATAACATGAGGCTGAACCCGTTGAAATGTACTTTCACTGTCCCTGCTGGGAAGTTTTTGGGTTTCATGTTGATGCAACGAGCTAATCCAGGAAAATGTCGAGCGATATTGGACATGCAGAGTTTGAAGAACTTGAGGGAGGTGCAATCTTTAAACGGGAAAGTGGCAGCTTTGGCTCGATTCATACCCAAGATGACACATACATCCTTTCCTCTGTATAAAGTGCTAAAGAAGAAGTTTGAGTAGGGACAAAAGCATGAACAAGCTTTTCGAGAGCTTAAGGAGATGTTATCGAGTCCTCCGATCTTGGTAAAGCCAGACCCTAGTGAATCCCTTATATTGTATTTGGCGATTTCAGATGAAGCCTTGGGAGTGGCATTGGTCAAGGAAACCCCAGAGGGGCAGAGACCAGTGTATTTCACTAGTAAGACGTTGTAGGGAGCGGAGAGCAGATACCAAAAGATAGAGAAGGCCGCTCTCGTAGTTATCTAGGCTTTATGACGGTTGAGGCCGTACTTCCATGCACACCTAATTCTGGTAAGAATGGATTTGCCCCTCCGTTCCATGCTAAGCAAGCTGGACCTCGCGGGGAGGATGATCAAGTAGTCTATCAAGCTCTCTGAGTTCAAAGTTTCTTATGAATTGTGAGGAGCCATTAAAGCCCAAGTCCTGGCTAATTTTGTTGTAGAAATGACAAGGGCAGATCCAACCACACCTCACGCCTACTGTACCATTTATGTGGATGGGTCATCGAATAGTAAAGGTTGTGGAGCTGGTGTTGTTGTGGAAAGTGATGACGATGTGCACCTGGAGATCTCTCTTTGATTTAATTTTAAAACCTCCAATAACCAAGCTGAATATGAAGCATGTCTGGCCAAACTCCGTGCGACAATTGATATCGGGGCAACATAGGTGACATTGTGCAGCGATTCACAGCTAGTGATATCTCAGATTCAAGGTGAATACCAAGTCCGTGAGCCCCAACTGAAACTATATTTGAACTGTGTGAATGAGTTGAAAGGAAGATTCGATGTGTTGGAGTTTAAGCATGTGCCAAGAGAAGAAAATACTAGAGCGGATATTCTATCCAGGCTCGCAAGTACGAAACAGCCTGGCAGTACAACAACAGTGGTCCAGAGTATGTTGACATCGCCCATCATTCCTTTGTTCCCTTCTCTGAACGATATAATGATTAATGCTTCCTACGAGAATTCATGGGTTACCCCGTATATCCGTTACCTAGCTGACAGATAGCTGCCCACCGATAAGAAGGAGAGGAGAAGAGTAAAAAGGGAATTGCCATATTTCACCATGGTTAACGGTGTTTTCTATAGAAGAGGATTCTCAATGCCATACCTCCTTTGTTTAAAAAAGAACGAGATACAAGGAGTAATGGAAGAGGTACACGAGGGGCAATGTGGGCACCATGCCGAAGGAAGAAGCTTAATGAGAAAAATCCTTAGGGCCGAATATTGGTGGCCCACGATAAAACAAGATTCCATTGATTTCATTAAGAGGTGCGATGCTTGCCAGAGATTTTCTAATCTTCATCACACACCGGCCCAAGAACTTTCTTCATCCGCGGTACCATGGCCTTTCTATCAATGGGGCCTCGATATCTTGGGCCCGTTTCCAACCGCACCTGGAGGCATTAAATACCTCATCGTAGGAGTTGATTATTTCAACAAATGGGTCAAAGCAGAACCAGTAGTGCATATCACATCAGCACGGACACAATGATTTGTGTATGAGAATATCATAGCACGGTTCGACGTCCCAGGATGAATCGTAACTGACAACGACACCCAGTTCACGGATAGGAAGTTCACAGAGTTGCTTGAAGGACTAGGGATAGTCCAAATATTTTTATCTATTAAACACCCTCAGACGAATGGCCAAGCTGAGGTAGCTAATAAAGAAGTGCTGAAAGGACTAAAGAAGTGCCTTGGTGAAGCAAAGGGGGGATGGACTGATCAGCTATGTCACGTTTTGTGGGCATATCGTACTACACCCTATTTTTCTACCAATGAGTCTCCATACCGTCTTACTTACAGGGTCGAGGCGATGATTCCGGTGGAGCTCCAGACAAGATTGACGAGAGTGGAATACTTTTCTGCAGAGAATAATAGTGCCAATTTGGCATCAGAGCTAGATGTTCTCCATGAGTTAAGAGAGGAGGCTTTTGTCAGGGACCAGGCGATAAAAGCGAAGGTGACACCACCTTTCACCCCCTAACAACGTGAAACTCTAGTGTGAAGGATCTCTAGGACAACAAGACCGGTCTTTCCCACTGAGAGGTCGGATTATAATACCGGATACCCACTGTACCGGTGTATAAACACTCAAAGCATATACTTTTATGGCTGGTTCCCATACCAGATCGTAGACCCCGGTCAAGAGCAGTTCACATGACTTAAAGCTCTCATTTAGTGAGTAAGCTTCCAACCTTATCATCTCTATTGGACCAGTCCATGGAAGATTCTAATGCTTCTCCTGCTAAGAAGCAATCTGTTCCTCAAATGGCTTCAAGTCAAAGAGGAAAGTTGGTGAAGGACCAAGGATTAAAGTCCCAGCAATCAAGAAGGCTAGGACTGCAAAGACTGCTCGTATTAAACGTGAAGAGTCTACTTTACCTATCAAGGTCTAGCCTTAGAATGTTGCCCCTCCTTTCTCACTAATTAAGAAGGTAGCTCTAGACTCTAAGGTTCAAGCCACTAAGAGGACTATCCTTGTTCCTGAAGAATTTGATGACTCTGATGATTAGAAGCCTATAGGGTTACTAAAGAGAATTCAAACTTCATCACTTCCTCCTCCTCCATCTTCTAAGAAGCATAAGTTTATTTCTGTCTTGTCTCAACAGAAGCAAAAGAAGAAGTCTGCTCAGACCCCTAGTCATGACAAGATTCACGAGTTCATGAAGAACCATGCAGAGCTCTATCTAGATATTGATACCAACAATTGGTCTGGTGAAAGATGGTTTCAGAGGTTTTCTAACTTGCATACTGGGCACTGTAAATAGGCTAAGAAACGTAAAAAAAAGCCGAAAGCATAAGCTCAGAAAGAAAAGAAAGCCTGTCAAGAGAAAAACAAGAAGAACTAAAGGTGTCAAGGTCTGACTCCTCCTCAAGGTCTATACCTTGTTCCCTTTCATTTGTTACTCAACCATCCCAACCTTCTTAACTATCCCAATCATCTTAATCATCCCAATAATCCCAACCATCTGACTCCTCTTTTGCCCCTCTCCGTGCTTGTTTCACACCTAGCCCCAGAATTTCCAGTATTCCTCTACCTTTGTTAAACCTTATTTTGATCACTTCATCATTACTAGACCAGTCCATAACAAAGATGAATCAAGTTACCATCAGCCCTCAAACCTAGCCCTCATCAACACCCCTAGTTTTGACCCTAGCAAAGTCAAAATTTTCTCCACCCCTCGTTTCTTACCTCCTATGCCTATAGAAGACATTTTGCTGAACCACCCATCTCTCACCACCCAATCAGACCTCGCAAGGACCCCTTAAGCTCTTTAATCGTTCATGTCTAAATCTCCCTGGAAAGAAAATTCTTGTTGCACTAGATAGGCTAAGCCCATCTCTCAGGATTATGGATAAAGGGAAGAACAAGCTGGAGATGTTGCCCAAGACTTATTACCATTAGCCAACATGGTATGAGCCTTATACCATGAAGCTTTCCGTCCCTTCTCTATGTAGCATCTTCACAGCCCCTGAGCTCAATAAAGACCACGTTCATGCTTTTTAGAATCACTAGCCGCAGATCATTAACTCTGAAGGACAATTTTCCCACCTATCATGACAGTCTTTACTTCCTTTATGGCTTCTAGGAACGTCATGGTAGAGTTTTCAGAGATCATGTTCTTTATGAAGGAATCTATCTTCTTTTGATTCCCAGCTATCTCAGTTTTCCCTTTATCATTGTTGTGTTTATTCCATACTTTTTGTGTGAACCTCTTGGATGTCTAATCATTGTATCTCTCTATGCTTCAACCATTATCTCTTCATCATCTAGATTCCTCTATGATGCCCCCTCTCTCATTGATATCAAAAGGGGGAGAATAATCTTAGTCTTAGCTTTTTGAAGACGAAGTCTATGATCAGCTATGATCAGTGTTTAAGTTGTTTATATTTTGTATTATGTTTTGGGAAAATATTCTTAAATCTTTTATGTCCCCTGTGACAAAGATATGCTCTAATCAGTTCTGCTAAATTAACTTTCTGCTCTAATTCTCTCTAAGTATAAACATGCTTTGGTCTCATGCTTTTATTTTTTTATATCATGATAAGGTTGGTGATTTTTGGCTCCTCTCTATCACATCTTGCTTATCACAGACTCTATTTAATAAAAGACTTAATGTTTGCTATTAACAAATAGAGGGAGATTATTAGAACCAAGTATATTTATAAAAACTCTGATGTTAATGGTTCTTATCCCAAGATTTGTTAATAACACACATTAAGGTATTTGATTAAATAAAGTCTGCCTATATGTTATTTGACCTGTCTAATTAAGTGTTTTAGGTCAAAAGTCTATAAGGCATAAGCCATAAATAAAAGGAGGATATTTTCATGAAAAGTATAATGTTGATGAACAAGTTTGTATAGAACTAAAGAAAGTTCAAAGAGAAGTTTAAACCCAGTTGCACCATCAAGGTCTGATCTACCAAGTCTTGTCTCAGGTGAAACATGTTTTGTTCTCTTTAGACTTTAGAATCAAGACTTTCAAATCTATAAAGATGTTATTCTTGTCTTTTTATTAAAGATTAACAAATCCTTCTTAAAGAAAGTTTAGAGATGATCATTTTTCTCTAAAGACTGCTTATATCATCAAAGAAGATAAGAAGACAAGCATTTGGTCAAGATCCAAAGCATACAACAAAAGATCAAAGTTTATTTTCCTTCACACCAGAAGGTATTTGGTGTTAAAAGCTAAATCTGATGGTGTAAAATCAAGGACAGTAGGAGTTAAAAGCTGAAGGTATCAGGTGTTAAAAATAGAGATCAGTAGGTGTTAAAAGTATGGAACAAAATATGTTAAAACTGGAAAACAGCAGGTGTCAAAAGTTTGGAACAGGCGGTGTTAAAAGTCAGAATTTTGGTACTATTGAAAACAAAATTTTGGGGTGTCAAAGGCTAAAATTTTAGATGTTAAAAATTGGAATTTTTAGGTGCTAAAATGTAACGTTAAACTTCTTCTCAAGTAATTGATTTCTTATTGTGATTCGCACTTAAGGGAAATTTTTATAAATTAACTATGAACCAATTAAGTTAAATTATGTTTATTAAAGAATTTTATGAAAGTATTTAAATGTTGAGTTTTGGAAGGTTTAAAATTAATGAAAATATTTAAGTATAATGTTTTCAAATATTTGATGGTTAAAGGACAAAGAAATTTGTATGTAAGTTAAAGAAAAAACTCAGTTTTTGAAAAAAGGATTTTTGTTACTCAGGTAAAATAAAGACTTAGGCTTTTGGTAAAGAAACAAGAAATGGCTTAGTGTTGGACTTTTAGAATTCAATCGTTGTTAGTAAGAGTTTTGTGATAAATAAGTATCTAGGATAATTAATTCTTAACTTTAAAATTTGTAGTAAGTAAGTTAATAAGGAGAGATGAGTTTTTGGTGGATTAAAATTAAGTTCTTTGAAAAGATTAAGGTTTTATACTAAAAGATTTTGGGTGTAAAGAGTGTTAGTAGGGGGATTGAAATTTGCGTATAAGTGAATTAAAAGATTTGATGTTGTGTTTTTGAGTAGTAGGTTGTGGTGATGATAGGATTTATTAATTTTGTGGGTTAAAGTGCTTGATTAATAATGATATGTTGTGTTGTGATGATAAAATTGATGCATAGTTGAATGTGTGTAATGTTGTTATGGTACGCATGAATTAGATTTAATATGTTGATGAAATTTGATTGATGAAAAATGAGTTGATAATGAAGGTATAACATGTCGTGGGATTATCTGAGGATTATTATACATTTTTTATAAGCTTGACTATATGAATGTACACATGTGGTGATAACTTGTGATTGAGTTATGTTGTGAATTGTAAGAAGTTAAATTGATGGAAAGAAAATTTGATGTGAAATGAAAAGTGGAATTAATAATATGAATTAAGAAAATGATAAGAGTCCTGGTGGGATCTTGAAAAGAGAATTCGACGAGGTCGGTAAGAGATTGATTATGATTGACTGATAGGGGGCTTGATTTGGATTCGAATTGTTGACTTGTGATGATTTACATAGTAAAATAAGAATGATTGACTATACGCTAGATGACATTGTCCTTAATTTTGGTTTACAATGTACTGTGGTTTGGAGATATGGGATTTCATGTGTTTTGAGAAAGCAAACTTTATAGTTCCAGGAAATGGTTGAGATGGGGCTCCGTTATTGATAAGTATAACAGGGCGGGGTCTTTGTTATCATTTATAAGATTTTATTTAAGAATCAACATTTTCATATAAAGGATATTATTTTAATATATATATATATATATATATATATATATCCCTATATACGTTATTATTTTCCGATACATATGCATTTGCATAGTTTGGTATCATGAAAAGTTATAAGAATTTTATTGTGAATATAAGATCATGGAGATGAGTATTAGCTCTCTTAATTAAGGACAATGGCCTATCTAGGCGGGGATCCCACTCGGTGACTATGATTGGAAGATAAGTGATAAAAGAGTAAAATATAATGAGCATTCATGCATCATTGCATTGTGATATGTTGTTGTATTGTGGCCAGTTGCATTGCAATGTAGGAGGGTATATTAGAGAACGTCCATGTTTTATGTTCAGAATGAACCTTGGGAGTACTCCAGGTTCAGGCATCCAATGGCTCGGCATAGCACCCAATGTCGAAGAGTCCATGGCCAGCCAGGGGTACTTTGACGAGAATGAGCATTTCTATGGCCGTGTAACGCTAGTTCTGACCCAGTATGATCACACCCGGGGCATGTGGTTTGGATCCATTATATGTGGGTTGTAGCCCAATTACCCTTAGTGGTTGCGAGAATTAGTAAGGTCTCTAGCTGCACTAGTATTCCACGAAGATCATTCCTCCCCAGTAGACGTACTGGTGAGGTAATATTATTGATGATATTGATGGTGATGATGAGATTGATGGGGCCTATTTGCATAATAAGATTTAAATGAAAAGAAAGAGACACAATGAACCTAACACATGGATAGCATCTTGGTTGACTAGCTGCATTGATGGGTGATTACGTAAATTGATTGATGATTGTAAGTTATATGTTGTTTTGTGATGGTCTATGAAAGTTGATATCTTATGATTGTGAGATGGGTGGTACTTGTGTGTAATTGTATAATCGGTGTTGACTTGTTGTGATTATGCTTATGGCTAGGGTTTATGAATATATACATATATATGTGATATGTACCTTGGTGATTAGGTATGAACTTGAACATGCTATTATAGTTATATTTATGAATCATGAATCTTATGATATTATGGGCTGTACTGGTTAGGTGATGTTGCTATATATAATAATGAATTGTGCTTGGTATAGTGTGTAATGTGCACACTAGTGTATATAATGAACATAGACTAGTAGTCTTACATCAATGATTCATCTAGTGATTGTTATGTTACATGACTGTGCTATCTATGGTGGTATGATGAGTAGAGTAGGATCATATAAGAGGTGATGAGATTAAGAGTATCTAGGATGCAAGCTCCATAATACTTATGTCATGCCCAGTAACTGTTTGATGTGAATTTGACATATAGTGTAATAGTGGTAAAGTATAGTTTTATAATGAACATGATATGAGTTGCCTGGTGATGGTGTGAATCTATTATGTTTATTATGGAGGAAATGTATTGTAACGTCCTAGAATATTTTTGCATTTATTTTTATTCAATTGATTACATCTTATGATAAATTTTTCCTTTTCTTGAAAATTAATCGAGGTTTAGTGAAATAGCATTTAGTTTTACTGACTTATTCAAGTGACAGCAGTCGCAGTCAAATTAAATAAATGAGATCTAGAAAGAAGAACAAGTTAATCTAAGCACAACAGATGGGGAAAGAGGGGATCAGGACCTCCCGCTTGAGCGGGGTCCCTACTCGTCTGAGCGAGATTCCGGACTCTCGCTTGAACGAGGTTTCTATTCGCTTGAGCGAATGCCTTTCGCACATCGGATTGGGCAAAACATGCAAACGGACTCCCAAAAAATCTCACCCTAAAAATGATTCTGTTAACCAAAGGGTTGTCATAGCTACCATGAGAGCATATGTAAATGTCAGTGATGTATTTTAAAATATATATTTGCATCCGGTCCGGTCTTGGTTAAACACAACTAATAATAATGCTCGGAAGTTCTTATACACACATATAACTCTATAGAGAGTCACTCAAAGTCACTTGGACCCTGGCACCGATCTCCCCCTTGGCGCGACTCCATGGCTTCTTCCCCCTCCCTGTCACTGGTTACTAAAAAAAAAGGCAAGGGTGAGTGTTTGGCATTGTAATTAATATAGAATGGAACTTAACAAATATACATACATAATTATATATATACATCAAGCATCATTCAAAAGTAAGCACAGTTTACTCAACAAGTACATCATTTGCAACCGTCAAAGGGGTTAGCCCATACATAACAAGATATCAATTTTTCACTCGGAAATCTATCAAATTACACATAGAAACACAGTGTATTACATACGAAAACTATATTAACCCAACCAAGCAATTCCATCACATTCATCACAATCACCACTGACTCTCATACAATCTGACTCCTAGTATCCGGATACTAAAGGATTGGCCTTCAGCTGGGGGTCCTACTTGACACCCCGTGAACCCTGCTTGGTTCACCGAGTCCTGCTTGACTCTCCACCTCGACCACTGGGTCCTAGTTGACCACTGGGTAGGTCAACTGGGCACGAAAACCACGGGAGCCGGAAATGAGGGGCTATCATATACCGTCGGCCATCCCACACCACATAGTCATTCAACAATTTACCTTTCACATAATAATATCAATTCCTCATCACTCGGGTAGCCTGCTTGCTAACCCGACGTCACGTAACACTGATCATTTCAACATTAGATATCACAAGATCATAACATGATAAACTCAACCACACCCGATCCTCCACTAATTAATGTACCCAGTCACACATGCACAAGCATAAACACACAACTATGTTTAGCAACATTTTCCTTAACCTGTTTATACTACCTCAATGACCTGAATAAGAAGCGAGTCCTATTCTAATTAATTATAACCCGAACACCCCCCTTACTTTGGTTCCACGCTTCGATAATCTGCTCTCTGTGTCGATTCCTTCCTCTGAGCACTGGTTTCGCAGTCTCAACTCTGTCACTCAGTCTTCCGTTGCTTAACCTACTACCTACGGATCATAAGTACAGCTCGTCACTTCAACGCCCTTAGTTCATGGACTGCATTTGGGCTCACACTCACCGGAGGAGTGGAGAACAGCCTCGAATATAGCCATGCATGGCCCTTAACCGCCAAAGAATAAAAGGGATAAGGGAATCACAATTGGAACGGATCAGTAGACTCACCTTGAAGCCTCGATCACAGGAATGTGATTCAATTGAAGTTTAGACACAAATGGAGTCCCTCTCCAGTGCATGCAACTTAGCGTTAAGAGAGGAGAAAACGAAAGGGAAGGGGCAGACCAGCAGCAGAGGTAACTCACAAATAATGAAGAGGGAAGGAAGAGAATCTTCTTATATATATATATAAAGCTCATGGGCAAGATCGTCTTTTCCTTTATTTTATTTGTATTCTCCCTAAATTTTAATCAATTTCACCATATTAAACTATTTTATAGTTATCATATCAATTTCACTTATTTATTCCCTCAACGTTTAATTATTCACAATTCTCTAATACTTCGCAAGACTATAGGCCCAATATGAATATCGGCCCCCCGGCGTCCTAGCTTAGTGTTCATACCTCGGAAATCCGAGCTACAACCTGAGAGGTCGGATATCTCATCCGTGCTCACCTCTTGGTTACCTACACCCATTGTTTCAGTCATTATGAGGTTAATCCGGGCTATGACCCCGAGTGAGGCGCTCTCCTCACATCGGTTTGGACCAAACCACCTGGCCCTATCTGCTCTTCTCTTACACTCCCGATCTTCAACTCCGCCTGCCCGCTCTTCTGAGACCGATCTCGACACCGGCTTTCCCGTCTCTGGCTCAGACAGAACAAATATTAAACAAAACTTCTAAAACATTTACTAACATTTCCCATTTTTGATAATTCTCATTAAAACATCAGGGATGTTACATCCACCCCCCCTAAAAGGAGATTTCGTCCCCGAAATCAGTGTTCCGGTTGGAAAAGATAAGGGTACATTTGCCTCATATCGGATTCTAACTCCCAAGTGTAGTTCATCCAATGTAAATTCTGCCACTTCACCTTCACCAGCGGTACCTCCTTGTTCCTTAACCGTTTGGTTTGATGCTCTTCAATGCTGATCGGTACCGCCTCCACCGTCAGGTTCTCCTTCACTTCAATGGAGTCACTCGGTACAATCATGGTATCACACGGAATGTAGGCTCGAAGTTGCGATACGTGGAACACGTTGTGAATGTTAGTCAACGATTGGGGAAGATCCAGTCGATAAGCGACTTCACCAATCCGTTCTAGTATTTGGTATGGTCCAATATACTTCGGATTAAGCTTTTGGCTCTTCAAAATTCGACCTACACCCTTAGTCGGTGAAATCCTTAGGAACACCCAATCACCCACTTGGAATTCAAGGGGTCTGTGCCGATTGTCATAATAGCTCTTTTACCGATCTTGGGCAATTTTTATCTTCTCTCGGATTAAAGCGATTTGTTCGTTCATCTCTTGAATCATCTCAGGCCCCAGATGAAGGGCATCGCCGTTCTCATTCCAACATAATGGAGTACGACATTTCCGACCATAAAGAGCTTCGTATGGAGCCATCCCAATGCTGCTATGGTAACTATTATTATATGCAAACTCTACCAAGGGCAAGTATTTCTCCCATGATCCGCCCTGTTCCAGTACACATGCCCTTAACATATCTTCAAGAGTCTGTATAGTCCGTTCTGATTGGCCATCGGTCTGGGGATGGTAGGCTGAGCTCAGTTTGAGCTCAGTACCCAGTTGTTGTTGCAAACTCCCCCAAAACCTCAAAGTGAATCGGGGATCCCGATCGGAGATAATGCTTGAGGGCACACCATGCAGTCGTACAACTTCCGCAACGTACAACTTAGCTAATCGATCTAGCGACCACTTCATACTTATTGCCAGGAAATGCGCACTTTTGGTTAGTCGATCAACAATCACCCAAATCGCGTTGTATCCGGTTCGAGTGCGAGGCAGTCCGGATACAAAGTCCATGGTGATACCTTCCCACTTCCAGATCGGAATTTCTGGAGGTCGAAGTAAACCTGGAGGTCGTTGGTGCTCAACTTTGCACTTCTGGCATATCACACAGGATTTCACATACTCGATTATTGCCTTCTTCATGCTTGGCCACCAGAATTCCCTTTTTAAGTCCTGATACATTTTTGTCACTCCCGGATGTATACTCAGAGAGCTCTTGTGTGCTTCTGATAGCACCGCCTGCCTGAAGCCTCCATGTGCAGGCACCACCACTCGGTTCCTGAATCTCCATATACCATCGTTACCCCGAGTTATCTCCACATTTTTGCCTTGGGTCTGAGTATCAATCAGCCTCAGTAACTCTTCATCGTCTTTCTGTGCAGCTACCACCGACTCCAGAAATTCGTTGGAGATTTTTAACATCCCGATTGTCATTCGATTAGGCGCGTCCATAACAATTCCAACATTCATATCTCTAAAGCTTTCCAGCAATTCCTGTTCTCTACCCATCAGGTAAGCCACGTGTAATACCTTCCTGCTTAGTGCATCTGCCACAACATTCGCTTTGCCCGGGTGATACTTTAAGTCGAAATCGTAATCCTTCAAATACTCCACCCATCGCCTCTGTCTCATATTTAGCTCCTTTTGATCAAATAAGTACTTTAAACTCTTGTGATCACTGAATACTACAAAGCGAGCTCCATACAGATAATGGCGCCAAATCTTCAGTGCGTACACCACTGCTACAAGTTCCAGATCATGAGTCGGGTAATTCTCCTCATGTGACCTCAATTGCCTTGAAGCATAGGCGATTGCCCGATCAGCTTGCATCAACACACACCCCAATCCAAATTTGGATGCATCACAATATACTTCAAATTCCTGTGTTACATCGGGCAGTGCAAGCATAGGGGCAGTCTTTAAACATCGCTTGAGAGTTTGGAAGCTTAATTCACACTTTTCCGACCATACGAAGGGGTTTCCTTTCCTCGTTAACCGAGTCAGAGGGAGTGTTATCCGAGAGAACCCCTCAATGAAGCGTCGATAGTATCCAGCTAATCCGAGGAAACTCCTGATTTCAGTTACTGACTTCGGCCTCTCCCAAGCCATAACCGCCTCAATTTTTGTCGGATCAACTGAGATTCCCTCTTGGGAAATTACATGCCCCAAGAATTGTACACTACTCCCCCAGAAATCACACTTAGATAGTTTAGCGTACAACTTCTTCTCTCGGAGTACTTGTAAAACAAGTCGAAGATGTTGAGCATGCTCCTCGTCTGACCTCGAATATACCAAAATATCATCAATGAATACTACCACAAACTGGTCCAAGTACGGTTGAAAGGTCCGATTCATATAGTCCATAAAAATGGCAGGAGCGTTCGTTACTCCAAAGGGCATTACTACGTACTCGAAGTGCCCATACCGAGTCCGAAATGCTGTTTTTGGGGTATCCTCCGACCTCACTCGGATTTGGTGGTACCCCGACCTTAAATCGATCTTAGAGAACACAACGGCGCCTCGCAACTGGTCCAGTAAATCGTCAATCCGAGGTAGTGGATATTTATTTTTGATTGTCAGTTTGTTCAGCTGTCGGTAATCAATGCACATTCACATACTACCGTCCTTCTTCTTTACCAGTAACACCGGAGCGCCCCAGGGTGAGGCACTGGGTCGGATAAAGCCCCTTTCTAGTAATTCGTTTACTTGCTTCTTCACTTCGGTCAATTCCACCGAAGACATTCTATATGGCGCTCGGGACACAGGTTTTGCCCCAGGAATCAAATCAATAGAGAAATCAATCTCCCGACTGGGAGGTAGCTCCGGAATTTCTTCCGGAAAAACGTCAGGAAATTCGCAAACAATTGGAATATCGCTCGGCAGGAGGCTATGCCTACCCTCTGAAGCGAATAAAACAACAAACGTGGTTAGGACATCGCTCACCCCGTCCTTCATGTCAAGTTCCTGAGAGAAACCAATGTTCTTCCGATAACAATCGACCAACACATGATTAGCAGCAAGCCAATCGAGACCTAGAATAACATCTAAGTCCTTCAATGGCATACAGATAAAATTCACTCGAAAAGTACGGGCTTCAATTTGCATCGGCAGTTCTCTACACACTGTAGTTGCACGGAAAGTAGAACCAGTTGGAGTGGAAACAATAAGAGCGTTCTCCATTAAACCGATTGGCAGACTAAGCCGTCGCACACAACTTTCCGAAATAAAGGAATGGGTGGCACCCGAATCATAAATTACATCAACCAGATAGCCACAGATGAGGCACTTACCCTGTACCAAATTGTCATTCCTCGTAGCTTCCGAAGCGTCAAACGCAAATACACGCCCGGTCATGGCGTTCTGGGCACCGCTAGATTGGGCATCATATCTTCCCAATTGTTGGTTCCCTCTACCAGCTCCATTCCGGCCTCCCCTTGGAAAGTTGGAACCCCGGGTCCTAGAAGAATTTGTTTGGTTGTCCTGCCTGCCCTGCGGCTGCCTCTGAGGGCAATCGGGCCTGAGGTGCCCTGGTTGTCCGCACTGGAAGCACACAATTTGGTTGGCTTGGCAATGTTTGGCAATGTGACCTTCCTGACCACAATTGTAGCATGCACGGCTACCAGAAGGATTACCCGATCGACCAGTGGAACCCCGACCAGAAGAGGATGAGGAGGTAGCAGAAGACTTGCCGCCCCGGAAGAATTGACTCATCCTCTTGAAGTTGAATCCTTTTGCCTTCAGTGGCTTTTTATCTCTCAGCTGGGACGTCCTTTGTAACTGCACCTCTTCAGTCAGTCTTGCTTTGTTCACCAGGGTTGGGTAGTCCCTAATCTCCATCGGTACGATTACACTACGGAGTTCAATCCGTAGTCCAGCTTCGTATTTGGCACACTTGCTACCCTCAGTCCCTTCTAACGAGAAAGGGTGGTAAAAATCACACAGCTCGTCAAACTTGCTGGTGTACTCGGCCACAGACAGCCGGTCTTGCTCCAACTTCAGGAATTCCATTTCTTTCCAGATTTTGTAGTTGTCCGGGAAGTATTTAACAAGGAACCTCCTTCGGAAATTTACCCATACCAACGGCTCATTTGCTGCGTTCATCTGCACCTTCACTCGGGACCACCATACTCTAGCCTCTTCTTTTAGTTGGTAAGTAGCAAATAAAACCTTTTGCTCTTCTGAGCACTCAAAATATTCAAAAACCTGCTCGATATCCCTGATCCAGATGTATGCCCCATCATAGTTGTGTCCCCCTTTGTAGATCGGAGGATTCCTTTTTAGGAATTTATCCAGAATGGGACCGGACTCGGTCCTACTCATCAGCTGAGTAAATCTAGAGAAGAAATCATCTCCTCCCCCAGAACTAGTTTCTTCGGCCATTTAGTAATTCTACAATGAGCAAACACATCACCATTAATAACCAAGGTCAGCCAGGGGATCGGAAATTTACCTTATATACATAGAATACTACGCCAGTGGAGTGCCAAGGGAACGATGCCAGACCACACACACAATCATGGTACAACGAAATACAATCAACCTTCATAAGACTAACACAATCACTAGACCGACCCATACACCGGCTCTAGAAAGAACCGCTCTGATACCGAGTGTAACGTCCTAGGATATTTTTGCATTTATTTTTATTCAATTGATTACATCTTATGATAAATTTTTCCTTTTCTTGAAAATTAATCGAGGTTTAGTGAAATAGCATTTAGTTTTACTGACTTATTCAAGTGACAACAGTCGCAGTTAAATTAAATAAATGAGATCTAGAAAGAAGAACAAGTTAATCTAAGCACAACGGATGGGGAAAGAGGGGATCAGGACCTCCCGCTTGAGCGGGGTCCCTACTCGTCTGAGCGAGATTCTGGACTCTCGCTTGAACAAGGTTTCTATTCGCTTAAGCGAATGCATTTCGCACATCGGATTTGGCAAAACATACAAACGGACTCCCGAAAAATCTCACCCTAAAAATGATTCTGTTAACCAAAGGGTTGTCATAGCTACCATGAGAGCATATGTAAATGTCAGTGATGTATTTTAAAATATATATTTGCATCCGGTCCGGTCTTGGTTAAACACAACTAATAATAATGCTCGGAAGTTCTTATACACACATATAACTCTATAGAGAGTCACTCAAAGTCACTCGGACCCTGGCACCGATCTCCCCCTTGGCGCGACTCCATGGCTTCTTCCCCCTCCCTGTCACTGGTTACTAAAAAAAAGGAAAGGGTGAGTGTTTGGCATTGTAATTAATATAGAATGGAACTTAACAAATATACATACATAATTATATATATACATCAAGCATCATTCGAAAGTAAGCACAGTTTACTCAACAAGTACATCATTTGCAACCGTCAAAGGGGTTAGCCCATACATAACAAGATATCAATTTTCACTCGGAAATCTATCAAATTACACATAGAAACACAGTGTATTACATACGAAAACTATATTAACCCAACCAAGCAATTCCATCACATTCATCACAATCACCACTGACTCTCATACAATCTGACTCCTAGTATCCGGATACTAAAGGATTGGCCTTCAGCTGGGGGTCCTACTTGACACCCCGTGAACCCTGCTTGGTTCACCGAGTCCTGCTTGACTCTCCACCTCGACCACTGGGTCCTACTTGACCACTGGGTAGCTCAACTAGGCACGAAAACCACGGGAGCCGGAAATGAGGGGCTATCATATACCGCCGGCCATCCCACACCACATAGTCATTCAACAATTTACCTTTCACATAATAATATCAATTTCTCATCACTCGGGTAGCCTGCTTGCTAACCCGACGTCACATAACACTGATCATTTCAACATTAGATATCACAAGATCATAACATGATAAACTCAACCACACCCGATCCTCCACTAATTAATGTACCCAGTCACACATGCACAAGCATAAACACACAACTACGTTTAGCAACATTTTCCTTAACCTGTTTACACTACCTCAATGACCTGAATAAGAAGTGAGTCCTATTCTAATTAATTATAACCCGAACACCCCCCTTACTTTGGTTCCACGCTTCGATAATCTGTTCTCTGTGTCGATTCCTTCCTCTGAGCACTGGTTTCGCAGTCTCAACTCCGTCACTCAGTCTTCCGTTGCTTAACCTACTACCTACGGATCATAAAGTACAGCTCGTCACTTCAACGCCCTTAGTTCATGGACTGCATTTGGGCTCACACTCACCGGAGGAGTGGAGAACAGCCTCGAATATAGCCATGCATGGCCCTTAACCGCCAAAGAATAAAAGGGATAAGGGAATCACAATTGGAACGGATCAGTAGACTCACCTTGAAGCCTCGATCACAGGAATGGGATTCAATTGAAGTTTAGACACAAATGGAGTCCCTCTCCAGCGCATGCAACTCAGCGTTAAGAGAGGAGAAAACGAAAGGGAAGGGGCAGACCAGCAGCAGAGGTAACTCACAAATAATGAAGAGGGAAGGAAGAGAATCTTCTTATATATATATAAAGCTCATGGGCAAGATCGTCTTTTCCTTTATTTTATTTGTATTCTCCCTAAATTTTAATCAATTTCACCATATTAAACTATTTCATAGTTATCATATCAATTTCACTTATTTATTCCCTCAACGTTTAATTATTCACAATTCTCTAATACTTCGCAAGAGTATAGGCCCAATATGAATATCGGCCCCCCGGCGTCCTAGCTTAGTGTTCATACCTCGGAAATCCGAGCTACAACCTGAGAGGTCGGATATCTCATCCGTTCTCACCTCTTGGTTACCTACACCCGTTGTTTCAGTCATTATGAGGTTAATCCGGGCTATGACCCCGAGTGAGGCGCTCTCCTCACATCGGTTTGGACCAAACCACCTGGCCCTGTCCGCTCTTCTCTTACACTCCCGATCTTCAACTTCGCCTGCCCGCTCTTCTGAGACCGATCTCGACACCGGCTTTCCCGTCTCTGGCTCAGACAGAACAAATATTAAATAAAACTTCTAAAACATTTACTAACATTTCCCATTTCTTATAATTCTCATTAAAACATCAGGGATGTTACATGTATCCCTGAGCTTGAGTGGTAATTATTTGATGTGTGATAACATGGTAAGGGGAAACGTCAATAATGACGGACTTCCTGTTGAGAGGTGGACAAGTGGGGTTAGTGTTCTACCTTTACATTTTTGGTTTAGCATGGTTAGCGGGTTATCAAAGAGACGTCATACATGAGGAAAATTACCTTTGATCCCTGGAGATTTTCTAGTTGAGCTAGATGCACAGGCTATGAGGCCAACCCTTCGTGACATGGATATGGCAGTGATCGAGGAGATGGTTTAAAGGAAATAAAAGTTACCTTATCTTCATGGTTTGATCTCCATCACGAAAGTTTTGGATGATGAGCGTTAGGAGTATTATGGAGCTGTTTCATCTCCTCCATCAGAGTATGAAACTTTGCCCAAGGTTACCTAGAGAGCTTGGGATGGCTACCGTAAGGGGAAGACCAACAGAGCTTTGGTCTATCATGAGGATATCTCTTCCCTCTTACGAGAAGGATTCCAATTTGAAGTGACATACTCTAAAGTGGGATTCTTATGGGTGATACATCATCACCAAGGCGAGCGGTAGTAGTGGGATCCATCCTCCAAATGGACCTCGACTATGCTTAGGTTGTAAGAGCATTGTTGAGAACAAGTTTGGTTAGAAAAAGAAGTTAATAATATTACTAGACTAGACCCCAGACTACATTGTTATATCTAAACCCTAGGATTTTTTAATAACTTAAACTAAATGAAGTCTGCCTGTGTATGATCTAACCTATTTATTTAAGTGTTTCAGGAATTATATACTAAGTGCACAAGTTACAAGTGATAAGGGGAGTCTGATCCTTCAAAAGTTAAAATTTAGACTTTAACCAAAAAGTCTGATTCAAGAATTTTTCAGTCATATGAATCAACTCAATCAGACCTTAGACTTTTGAGCATCCAGAATTTTCAATAAGAACATAACTTCAAAGTACAAATCACAACATTCTAAAAACTCTTTAATGATGCATTGGAAGTCAAGCTCTTATCAAGAAGAATGTGCTTATCATCAAAGAGGATAAGAGACAAATCAGCAGAGCAGCCAATACAATTTGTCAAAGATCTCAACCTAACAACTCTGCGTATTTCAGAAAAGCTAAACCAAATAAGCTTATGTGTCAGAATTAAATTAAAAGAATTACAGCTTTGGTTTGTGTGATTACTAGAAGAAATAAAGCCAAAAATTAGCTTTATTCTTTGAAGATGTCAAGGAACACCTTATTCATGCAAGTGTTGAAGTTCCTTGCTACCAGACTCTTAAACATCCCTTCAGATCATCAAAAGTCTGGTACCTGCACATAAAGAAACTCCTTTAAAGGATTTCTAACGTTCATATCTCCTTTCCAGATCAGCAACGGTCATCTTATGTCACCTATATATTCTAAGAGAAGTTCTTTTTCAAAGAGAAGAAAAGCCTATCAAGAATACTTAGTCCTTGTGATCAAACTCTCTCTAATCTCTTCTTAGTTCTTCAAAGACAAAGACCTTCTTTGTTGTTCTACTTCTAGTAAACCTTAGTCTCTTATCTTGCTTAACTAGGTGTATTCATTCTTCATTATATATCGTCTATACACTAGGTTCTGTGAGATACATTACACACTTTCAGTTTAAAATTTGTTATTGTGTAAAAGTCTGGTGAGTTACCAGCCTTAGTTTCAGTGGGAAACAGTTGTAGCCTGAAGAGACTTTTGAAAGAATACTTGGGTTGTTGAGCCAATAGTGGCTTATTGAAAGAATACTTGGGTTTAAGTTAGGAGTAGCCAGAGTCAAGAATACTTGTAGCACTAGTCTGGTACTGTTGTTGCAAAGGAAAAATTACAATAATGAAAATCCTTTAAGTTAGAAGGGACTGAACGTAGCTTTTGTGTTGGAAGTGAACCAGTATAAATTCTTGGTGTTCTTTATTCTTCTCTCATTCCTTGTTGCATTATGTTTTATAAAAGTCTAATTGCCCGTGTATTAAAGGTTCATATTTCCATAAAAGAGTCTAAGACTCATTCAACCCCCCTCTAAGTATGACTCTGAGCCATCAAGCGTCATTAGGATCATCAAGTTGTTTTTTTGTATTAGATAATTGAGTTATATTTTGTTTTGTTATGGGAGCCTGCATGCCCCTAATTTCATTTGAGTATGTAAAGCAAATATTGAATCGTGTCTAATATGATTTATGAGATAATGATCCATCATGTTTATGTTTCTTATGTACAAAATAAAAACATCCATATTTTTCTAGACCTGTGACACTCTTAGTTAAGTAGGATGATCCAATGGAAGAGATTTATCCTAGTTAACTTAGAGAGGTCACATTGGTGGTATTAGAGCATGGTTGAGGCAACAAGGCTTGGGGTATGAATTGCCATACCCCGTTGTACTTAAAGTGTTACTTGTAGGTCATTAGGACTTGTGTGGTAGTAACTACTTAATTAAAGTTAAGTAGTTGAGGCGTTGGTATCGATGTTGAGTAAAAGTCGTAACAGGAACAATGGATGCAGAGCTGGGAATGCTATAAAGCCTTGTTGAAGAAGAATATTGAGATCTACACAAGGATTTAAGTCATCTCCAAGCTAAAGTTTAGTGTATTTCGAGCAAATATCGCTAAGAGTTTAGAAAGCTAAGGAGTACCTTGATTCGAGGCAAAGTTATGAGATGGGTCAATAGTGAACGTGGATGCTTAAGTTTTATTGATGATTATAAGCGTAGCGGAATTTTGAGAACGAAATTCTTAAAAAGGTAAAGGGGTGTAATATCCCAACCTTTTCCGGAAGGGCCTGAAGGGCAACTTGTTGTGCAATAATGTTATATAAGGATAATTATTTATGTTTATGGCTGTGGCCAGTAATGTGATGCTTGACATTGGTATCTTGTGAGCTTCGGCCAATGTATGTGTGATGTTTATAAGGGCGGTGAGGCCCTGTTATGTGATGTGGTATGATGATGAATTATAATAATATGCATGTGATGAGACCAGATTTAGAAAGTTACATCTAAAGTTTAGCTTTCTCACTGAAGGATATGTTCTGCCATATGCTAGTAGGGACGGAGCCAGATAGCAAGTTTTTCTTAAGTAACATGTGTTTGACAATAAAAGCAATAAATAAGCCCAATGTGCAACGAATTGTGTTTGTTTAAAATTCTCCCAAATAGATTTTTATGTGAAGATTTCAAGATATTGTCAAGTATTAATCAAATATATCATATGAAATATGTGAAACACATGTTGATAAAGTATCTTCTTACAATTTTTATGATGAAGAAATGAGAAGCTCTGAGGAATAGATCCATTGAGTTAATTATTGGATACATCACTATAATACAAAGAACATTGACATGTCAAACTCAATGTTTTATTGGCTAGCATTAAGATATATAAATATTGTGAAGTAGATAAGGAAACCAAGAAGTCAAGGGCAATAGAGTGTTGCTAATACAAAATTAATAAATAAAATTAGGCTATTTACATACATAGTTGTCATATTGTGTGTCAGTTTATTGGTGGTATGTGTCCAGCTAGCTGATTCGAATTAAAATCTCTAAGAAACAAGACCAAGTCAAAAATTAATTGGTAGCCAAAATAAGAGAAATAACTAATTTAATTGTCATTAGGTACAACAAAAACGAAGCCATTTCTAGATATAATAAACATAAAAATAGCTAAGGTTGGGTATTGAACATAGATCAGAAACAACTTCTTGCACACTATAGTTTCTTAGACTTCTGTTAAATCAAAGAGGAAAACAAGAAATCATACTTACGTTCTTATTTCATAATTAAAAACTTGACAGTTAGCTTTTTTATCTTCGTATCCTACTTGAGCTTCAAATATAAACAATTATAGCTCATGCCCTTTATAGGAAAATTTTATTCATTGAAATACTATTAAAAACATGCTTAATTACTAAAGAAAATAGTTAGGCTGTGATGTAGCAACTTGAATCTTCTACATAATGCTACAGTGTTGTTTTCTTTAAAGTGAAAATAAAATTATGGCTTCGATTCTATCTATATTTTCCCAAGATGCTTTAGCTCTTCTTTGGTGATGTAAATGATTTATACAGAAAAACAATTTAGAATACAGAAAAATAATTGAATTAAGAGATAATAATCACATGGAAACCAACTAAATACAGTCACCAACAACCAGAAACACAGTGAGTGCACGTTGTGTGGGTGATATCCTACCTTTGTGGTGATCATAAGCCTTTGATATAGATTTGGTGGTGGGGGAAACCAATTTGGTATGGAAAATATTGCATTTTATTATCTCGTTCTTCATATATACCCCGCCACACTATCAGAATATGAAGAACTCAGTCTGCAACACAATCAACAAAACATACATCAAAAACCCTTCTGCACATTATCCATAAACTAAAAAACAAATCATCAGCCACAACAAAACATATCTCACTTTTCTGAAATAGCTCAAGACATAATCCCAAAAAAAAATTAAACATGAATTCCAATAGAAAAATACTAGATTTTTGAAAAACCTATGAAATCAAACAAAATAGGATAACGCAAAGCTGAGATCTCTCAAATACAAAATGATAAACAAGCTTCATTGATAAAATATGAGAGTGCATAAAGCACGAAGTTCGAAATTAAGGAAAAAAAGACGAACATAGCCTCGCCATAGGTGGCGACGGCGACGCCGAGGGAGATGGAGTGCATGTTGAGAATGGTGTCATTCTTGTAGTACTCTCTACGGAGAAGGGCGCCAATGAAGTAAATGACAACTGACATTAGGGCTTTGAGCATCTGGATGGTAGAGAGGTAGATGTATGTGAAATTAGAGAGCCGTAGAGAGGTGGAGTAGAGTGCATCGATAGCTACAACAGAGGTGAGATAGACGTGATGCGACATTAAAACGGGCTCGATGAGGGTTAAGGTTTACAAGAGAGAGAAGGGGGAAATTAGAACAGAGAAATGAGGGTTTCCAATTTGGACCAAAATACAGAATTCTAATGTGCACCTTGTACCGGTCCTAAATTTAGAGCGGTGAAATATGTCTTATTTCTCAGTGGGTCTACAAATAAATCGGTGTAAATATTATTTTTTACATAGGTGTAAAGAAACTAAATTTTTAGAAAAATACCATAAAACTAATTTTTACACCGATTCTTTCTATAATCGATGTAAAATCACCGATGTAAAAGCCTTATTTGACCCAAGGGCTAGGAAATGCATTTTTCTAGGATATAAATCTGGCATGAAAGGATATCTTTTTTATGATTTGCATACTAGAGAAACTTTTATTTCTAGAAATGTTGTCTTTCATAAGAACATTTTCCCATTACCACCATCATTTACCAATCCATTTCCTTCATATATCCAAACACAGAATCCACCACCTTTTCCTTAATGGCTCTTTGATCATCACATTTCCCTTGATGATGACTTTCATCTTGAACATGACCACTCCCCCCACAGATACTCCAATCACACCACCAGAACCCACATTACCTATAAATCCTTTCTTTCCCTCTCCAGATGTTGTTGTCCAACCTAGAAGATCTCATAGAGAAAGGAAGCTTCTTTCTTATTTGAAGGATTATCATCACATATTGGTCTTATGTGGTTCTGCATCCAATAATCCTATAGTAAGGTATCTTTTTTCCTCTCATGTATCTTATCATAACCTCTCTCATTTACATAGGAATTTTTCTTTTCCTCTAACCACCATTTGTGAACCTAAGTCTTATCAAGAGGCTATTCATAGTCTATGTTGGTGGGATGCTATTAATGTTAAGTTGCAGGCCTTGCAGTCCAACCAGACTTGGTAGCTTGCTTATCCTCCTCTTGGGAAGAAACTGATTAAATGCAAATGGGTTTTCAAGACCAAACTCAAAGCAGATTGCAGTATTGAGAGATACAAGGCTAGTCTAGTAGCCAAAAGGTTTACACAAATAGAAGGAATTGACTTCCTTAAAACTTTTAGTCCAATTGTTAAGGTTACCAATGAAACATCCTAAGTAAATTAAATAAAATCTAAAACAAAAGAAAATTTTTTCTAAAAATTCCGCGCGACCAACAGGGAAAATTGGAACAAGAACCCGACCAAAGAAAGGAAAAATCGAGACTGAACGCTTCCGTGTTAGCAAGACTCCCTATCTTCAAACAATGGACAGTGGAAGGAAGTGCCTAAGCGGACCACGATTCACTAGAGCGAAACCTTATTCGCCCAAGCGAACGAGGCACTCGGATAATCTTGACCACTCGGGATTTAACTCAAGTCCACTCGGTATTCCACATCACTCAATATCAGAGCTTAAGTTCACTCGGTAACCTTATCACTCGGAATCCGAACCTAAGTTCACTCGGGAATTATTCCCTCAGCCATTACACTTGGAAACTATAAATTTTTCCTCGCTCGGAATATTTTCCCCAGTCTCGCATCACTCGAGAGTGTTTTACATATCATTCACTCGGCATATGTAACCTTTTTCACTCTGAGAATTTCTTATTAAGTCAGGTCTCGCCTATGGATTTTAAGACTTCATTCACTCGGAAATACTCTAGTTCCTTTCCACTCGGGGAATTTCTAATAAGTCTCACTCAGAAAGTTTTTAAGTCAGTTCCCACTCGGATTACATGACCTCACTCACTCGGATATCATGGCCTTATCCATAATTCTCCCTTCACACTCTTCGACTGATCCTTCTAGGGAAATAGTTCCTTAATAAGTATAATTCACTCGGAATTAGCCCAACCCTTATTCACTCGGAAGAGGGTCTCCTATCTCACATCACTCGGATTTACCTTAACTCTCACTTACTCGGAATCACACAAGGATCATTCATTTAGTAGAAAATAAATGTATACTACTTAGACATTTATCCACATCGTTACCCACTGAACAAGATAAAACACATAGCATTATATATATATTGAAATATGTTTAGTTTTACTCTCAATACCGAGAGAATTCAAATCCCACACATTAAAGTAGAAGGTTAGACTAAGAGCCGGCCAAGGCTATACAAAACCATCTATACAATATATATATAAATATGTACATCTCCACTGTACAACGCACTTCCCAGCAGTCGGTACTCTCCCATCATTCCACATTTCGAGCAACATCCACTGAAATATGGCCACAATAGGGGTGAGCTTATACATATAAAATGACAGTAATGACTCGGAAAACCTCAAGAATTCCATTACACAGCATTATCTCATCAATCAATCTATCACATGCACTATCATTAGAAGTATCCACACATAGTATCATTCAATCGGAATTCATTCAAATAACACATAGCCATATTAATCATATTCATATTCCCCATACATGCGCATATAACCACATTTATTTCATCAACAGTATAAGTGTGCACACATTAATTTTCAGTTGGATCTGATCGGTTTTATTAGGTTTTATGTTGCAACATAGGCTCCAAGCTTTTTCCTCAGCTCCAAGCTAATTCGGCCGTTTTACAGGTACCAAACCATTTGCCTTCACACGTAACACAATCGCTCCAAGCGACAACGAAAGTGTTACGGGCAGCCCCGAGTCCAACTCGGTAAGCTTGCCTTGAGTCCAACCCAAGGTCTTTAAGCGTCCAACACTTAGTGCACTCGGCACTGCCCCAAGTCCAACCCAGGGTCTTTTTATAGTGCACTCGGCACTGCCTCAAGTCCAACCCGAGGACTTTCACTAAGCGTCCAACGCTGGTACACGAGTGTCTCACTCGGTCTTGCCTTGAGTCCAACCCAAGGTCTTTTATTATTTTTCCCATGCATATTCATAAGCACAACAGAGGCATTTCACTCGGTAAAACCGCATATCACATGCATCATATATATTCATGCTTTCATATATATAAAAATCCACACAGGAATCAACCAATAGTCCCACAATGTACACTCGGCATTAGCAATATCGATAACATATACCACATGCTGTTAAGTGTTTAATCACACACGGGACTCAGCATAACAACCTCTTAACGCATGCACTCGGCCAAAACAGATCCAGTACATTTTCATGTATTCTCATATTTACTAACACATATTTCATGGACGGAGAAGGATATAACCTTACGTGACTCAGCTAACACACACCCACACACCCGGTATTCGAAAGTCATCATCATATGATTTACACACTCAACATATTCACAACCATAAACATAAAAGGTAATACTTTCACCCAGGATCCATCCATAACTATGCATTTGAGATGTAAAGCTCCCCCTACCTTCTGAAAAGACGTAAGAAACTCCTCTGTTTTTAGTGTTAACCCTGCTCTGTTTTCCAACGCTAATTCCATTGCTCCCCCGCTTCCACAGTCACTCTCTCCTGCTCAGAAATCGTCACACCAGTCGAACACCACACACGCAGCTTGTGAGACTGGAAGTTGTTCCTCTACCGAACGATCCCTCCTTGCCAACAGTGGGGAACCCCAAGTCCTCCATAACACCACAGTTGTAACTAAACTGACGAAGAAGAATGAAGAAGAAGGAAGAAGAAGGAGAGGAAGAAGTGCAGAGGAAAAGGAAAGGTCTCGTGGGGATTTTTGAGAGAATGAAGAAGTGGTTCCTTCAGCACATGAGCCAAGAGAAAAGTAGAGAGTGAGCGGGTGGGAGAACGTGCGATGGCAGCCCCATCAAATCACATGTCATTTCTCATTACTCCTATCAGCATCAAGTTTCTTTTATTTTACATTAATTCTCAATTAACCATTAATCCTAATTTGCAATTACCCATAATTTTATTCTAGTCATTAATTTAATAATTAGGATGTTACAACATCAGACTTTTGTTGTCTCTTGCCTCTACACAGAACTGACATTTCCATCAGCTTGATGTCAACACAGACTTCCTTTATAGTGATTTAGATGAAGTGTGCATGCAACCACCTGTAGGCCTTTCTCTATCTGACCCTTATTTTAGTTTGCAAGCTAATGACAGGGCCTGCAAGCGCACGGGTTATGTCGCGTAATATAAAAGATTATCGTTCTCCACAGGGACTGTGTTCAAAGTACCGGCATATTAAAATTTAATTATCCACACAATTGATTTTTAAGATTTTTGTAAAATAAAGCACAAATTAAAGTTGCACAGAATACGAATAAATATAAAAATAAAATTTACTTGACACTTAAAAAATCAGAGTTGAGAGTATCTTGGGATTTCGGGGGATTAAGACTCTATTTTATGTTAATGAATTTTAACTTTTCATAAATAAGAATCGAATTAAGTTTTCCAAGGCGAATTTTCCAAAAGCTAATTAATATGTTCCTCTCGGAATCCTATTAATGTACCTAACCTATGGAAAGCGCTGCTTAATCCTCAGAAAGGCTCATTATCGTTTTATGAAAATCTCTTTTATTTCCTCAAAAGAATTTTGATTACTTTCACGGTTTTATCGAGGTCACAAAAAGCATCTCAAAAATCTTAGGTTTAGTTCAAAGCTTTCCGGTAAAAATAAATCTCTCGATTCTATTTATTACCTAAACTTACTAATATACCCGTAAGTATACAGTTTTATCATTTAGGTTCTTGTTAGGAATTACTAAAAGCATTAAGCATAATTGAACTAAATGGAAAACAGAAATTTATTTAATTCTAAGTCAAAATAATATTAACAATAAAATATTATCATACCCCCTTTATCCCAAGATAATTAATTTAGCTACTCATGAAATAATTCAAATTCATATAAATAATGGAAAAATAAAAGATACAAGACATGGTAAAAATAAAAACTTACGGGTTTCTCCAAAAGCTCAGAATAATTTACCACTGTAATTCCTTGTTGCAATATTCTCCACCAATTACAAATTTAAATTCTCACTTTTACAGCCCTCACACTCTTACAAAATAAAAGAAAGAAAATAAAATAAAAAGAAAGAGAAGAAAAATGAACAGAGAAAGAAAAATGGAAAAGAAGAAAACTAAAGAGAAAAAGAGAGAAAGTAACGAAGAAAAGAAAAGAAAATAGAATGAAGCTGATGGTAGTTGATGGGAAGAGATGATTGATTTTGCTGATGGGTTGCTGCTGCTTTTATAGGCAAATGGATGGAGGATTCCAGCTATGAAAACGCGTTCAAATTGCAAGTGGAAGAAACTTTCGGTGCATGTGAGTTCCAGTTGTGCCAACTTGTTTCAAATTTGCATATTTTAATATTTCCAATAATTCGGTGCTTGGATTTTAGTGATGATTGGTGCAGAATGATGAAATTCCGAGTGGAAAAATGTTATTTTCCCACAAATCTGAGTGAAAGCTTGCTGGAGGGTGGTTTGCTGAGTGCTGGACGGTGTGGGTGCAAACTGGACAGCGTGGAGAGGAGTTGCTGTTGGATGGAGATCTGTACGGTGTGGAGAGGAAGGTGTTGAGTGGGTTACTGGGCAGTGTGGAGAGTATTGTTGGACGGTGTTGGTTGGAGAGAAGAGTCTGGGCGGTGTTGTGTAGAGTGGGTTGCTGGGCGGTGTGGAGAGTATTGTTGGACGGTGTTGTGGATGGAAAAGAGAGGACGGTGTGTGGTATAGATTAGAAGAAGAAAGGGAGAGCGGATAGAAGAGAGGGAATGGGACGGTGTTTAGGAGAAAGCCGGTCGATATTGGTTTGAAGGGATGGTGTTTGGGTTGCTGGAGAGTTGGAGTTGATCCGGTGTGTATTTGATCCGGTGTTGGAGTGATGGAGTGTAGGTCGGTTTTGAAAGGAGAGGAAACCGAAGGAGTCGGTGTTTGGAGGAGAACCGATCGGTGAAGCTGGATGAAAGGACGAGTGAAGAGTGACTGAAGAGTAACTTTTGATTGAGCCATTCAGTCAGAATTAAATGCAAAAGGACTCGGAACCGACTGAAACCATTCCCTCGGCTCAGGTTCATGGAGTTCATTCGGAACTGATTGTAGAGTGAATCAGAACCGAGTGAAAAATGATTCACTCGGAACTGTTTAAAAGGTGACTCGGAACCGCCTGGAAAGTGGCTCACTCAGGATTGGGAAGTCTGCTCACTGTTTCACTCGGCTATGTTTATGGAATTTGAACCAATCGGAGAGAGACCTTGCTCGGATTTCTCAGGAATACACTCGGTCACATTCAAATGGTAAAATCACACCTTCATTCGGGAGTCCGAGTTGATTTGCACTTGGAATTGACTTCAGTCGTCAATCAAATCACTCAGAATGGCCTTCACTTTTACTCAGGAACTTGCACTTGAAGGATTGGAATTTGACTGATTGAATTTCTTCTTATGTCCGAGCCTTGCTTTGCTCGGAAATGCATCTTTCTTACCCAACTCACTCGGATTAGTTGCAATCAGAAAGCTCCCACTCGGATTCACTTCAATCAGCAATCCTTTCACTCGGAGAATAGTTTTGGACATATTTATTGGAGGTCAGTCTCTTTTTTTCACTCGGAATGGACGCAGTCGGGGAAGTTTCCACTCGGAATCACCTCCAACCAAGACTTATTCCATTTCAGCATTGGTCCTTCACTCGAGTCAGCCATTTATCACTCGGAATGGCTTTGGCAGGGAACATTTCACTCAGATTATCTCCAACAGTGCAGTATTCTACTCGGCAATGCTCTACTCTGAGCCTTTCCACTCGGATTTGGTCATTTCTGAGTTATCCCACTCGGATTTGGCCATTTTGAGTCGGATTTCAGTGCTCTGAGTCAGATTTTTGCTTTCTGAGTCGGATTTCAGCTTTAAAAAGAGAATTCTTTCCACTTTGGGCTTGTTCTTCTTGTTTCTTTATCATTTTATGGTTGTTTTTCTCTTGTTTTTGACCCTTTATTACCTTAATTCCTGCAAAATAACATACCCAAGTAGAATAGAGTAGAAAGAAAGCAAAAATCGCAATAAATAAAGGAATTACAGTGGATAATGATAAAAATCCTAAGCAAACTGGATCTAATTTATTATACTATAAAGCACTTATCAGCTAACCAAACCCTTATATGGACTGAGACAAGCTAGTAGACATTGGCATGCAAAGCTCACTGAAGTACTACTCTCTTATGGTTTCAGTCATTCAAAAGCAGATTATTCATTGTTCAACAAGACCACATCCAAGGGTTTTACTACCATGCTCACTTATGTGGATGATTTAGTTCTGGTTCGTCTAAATATGGATAAGATCAATGTTGTTAAGCAATTGTTGCACCAGAAATCTAGCATTAAGGACCTTGGCTAACTCAATTTCTTTCTTGGCTTTGAAGTTACCAAATCTCATAAAGGAATCACCTTATATCAAAGAAAATATGCCTTATATCTACTCAAAGATACTAGTCTCCTAGCTTCCAAACCCTACAACAGACCTATGGACCTTAACACACACTTGAGTCTTCTCTCGGGCACTCTACTTCCAAATGTTACTTCATATAGAAGACTCATTGGCAAGCTTGTATATCTCACCAATACCTGGCCTAAGATTCATTCTCTATCGGCAAGCTTAGTAAGTTTCTTTCCTAGCCTACAGATAAACATCATAAGGCAGCCCTTTGAGTCCTCAAGTACATCAAACCAGCTCTTGCAAAAGGCCTATTTTCCCTCCTCTTTAGACTTAAAACCCACTACATATTCTAATTCTGACTGAGCATCTTGCCCTGATACAAGAAGATGTCTCAGGTTTCTGTTTCTTCCTTGGCAAGTCACTCGTATCTTGGAAAAGTAAAAGACAACATACTATCTCTAGATCATCTTCTGAGGTAGAATATCGGGCTCTAGCTCTTGCTACTTGTGAGGCTCAATGGCTTCTTTCTCTTCTTCAAGATTTTAAAATTCCTCATTCCTCTCCTGTCAGCCTTTTCTGTAACAACCAGTACGCAAGACATATTGCCAATAATCTTGACTTCCATGAACAAACTAAACACATTGAGCTAGATTGCCATACTGTTCATGACCTAGTTTTGGATGGGCATATCCATCTTTTTCCTATATCTTCTAAGGAGCAGATTACAAACCTTTTGACTAAGCCACTTGTTACAAGTCCTTTTACCTTTTTAATGGCCAAGCTGGGAATGTTAGACATCCATATTCTAGCTTAAGATGGGCTGTTAGTTAGTATTTATTATTCCATTAAAAGTTGGTTAGATTAGTTAGTTTCCTAACTAGAATTAGTTAGCTTTAGCTAGCATTAGAACTAACTTGATATTTGTATATCAATACTATTTTTTTGTTTATATCATCATTATAACAACTCTGGTTTTTAGAGTAGGAACCTAGACTCTCAAGAACGCTGAAAGTGTCCTATTAGGCATTTTGATGAAAGTTTGAGGCTTCGGCCTGATCCCTGACTTGTTTCAATTGTGAGGAAATTGGTAAGGAAAGAAACCAATAGGGTATTAAATAGGAGATACAAGATTACTAAGGAAATGTAAGGGAACTTAGTACAGAGAGATATAGAGGTTAGCCAAGAGATCGGTATGTATAGCGATAAATAAAAGAAGTCGGGATAAGAAAATACCAATAAGATGAGTGTTTAGTAATATCAATAAATTAGAAAGAATGCATTGGTATTAGTAAATGAGTAATAATGCTTATATTGTTTTAATTTGGTATTAATTAGTTAATAATCTTTAACTAATTCATGTAGAATAATTGACTATTATTTAATTGGATATTTTAGTATTTAATTAGTATTATTAATAATTATTTTGAACACACATATATATATGTATAAGTATAATTAATTATAATAATATTTTAAAGGTATTTATTTAATGGTTTATTAATATTATATTTTACTAATAAAATATTGTTGGGTTCTACAAATTTGAACTGGGGAACCTAGCTAGAGGTTAGATTCTGATAATTTAGCCCAAGACTAGTGATTCTATAAGGAAACTAGTCCTATTAAGATTCTCTTGAAGAGAATCGAGGATGACAGACTCGGTCCAACTGACCCAGTCAGAACCTCAAGTGTCTCCTACGTTTGATCGTGCATATACTTTGGGATATCCAATGGTAGCACGGTTAGTCTCTGGTGACTCGTTTTGACATTTTAGGAACTTTTCCTGAAGGGTCCAAATCCTAATTCGGACTCCATGAACTTTGTTTCTTGGGAAAACTATCTAGTTGAATCAGGACCCTTGAGTTCGACCTAAACACTTTAGTTTTTAAAGCCTAACTTTCTCATATGATATTGGAATTAAGTAGTCCTCGTCTTGGTTTCTTTGTTATGAAAAACCTAACAATCTCTATTTCTAGTCTCAAGCCCTAATTCGTAACCTATCATCACCAGCGTAAAGAACCAAGAATTTGTACTTTGAAAACTTATTATTTAATCCTGTTAAATTTCATTAGTTTACGAGAAAAATCATAACTCTTTCATACAAGCTTAGAATCAACTTTTTGTAATTTATTTCTCCTTATATCGAACCCTTATACAATTCTCATGAAGAACTCAAAAGTTGGTTCCTGCCCGATCGCCTCTGAAAAGCCAAGCTTCTTGAGGAACATTCATTTCTGTAATTCAGCAGCCCAGCTGTAGAAAAACACGGATATCTCTCTCATACAATGTCAAAATCACTTTAGTTTTTTCATGGATTTGTATTAGAAAACCCTATAAATTTAATGAAGATCCCAAGAGCTTATTCTCAAAGGATTTTTCACAGTGAACCCATCTTTACAAGTTAAAATAATTTCAAAGCTTCGAGAAAACTTTTCCTTGTTTCGGGCGTAACTCTTACTCTGGGTGTTGGATTTCTACGTATCATATATCATTTCGAAGACAAAAATGAGATCTACAACTTTTATGTTGGGCACTTTTTTAGATATTTTTTCTCTCAAAGTTAAGTATTAAAAACCGTAACTAAGGTTTCATCCGGTACCGATTAAATCTAGACCCGACGGCTGAATTTTCCTATAAATAGGACATCACCCCCTCTTCAAAAAATGCACCACCCTTTGTCCCCATCCATCACACACACACTCTCTCTCTCTCTCTCTCTCTCTCTCTTTCTCTCTCTCTACTCCATTGACACCCAAACCACCTCTCAAACACATTCGTTCTTTGCTGAAACCACCTCGGACCACCGCGAACCTCTATCTTTCTTCTTCGTCCACCACTTCCACCACCTAAAACCACCACAAACACCATTTTCACCACTGCACCATCCTCCAAAATCATGACCCCAACACCACCCACGACCCCCACGACCTCTGTTTCCACTATTCTTCCTTCCAACGACCTTCGATCTTAATTTCCTTTTATTCATACCGATCAGTTTCAATTCTAGTCGCCACGAGCCACCCTCCACCACTATGGGCAGCCATCACGTCACCCTCCTTCCCTTCAAGTGATCTTTTACATGTCAACATATTCGAGCTCCGACCGCCGTTTAAAGTCCAATTACGGAGATGGATTGTCGATCGGAGCTACGGTTTGAAAGTTGAGTTTTTACCCTTTCGTCTAGTATCAGGAAAATACAACACCTCAAGTAAGGGGGTATATTCTCGGGTATCCTAAGGTAGACCGCGTGTTTGGAAAGGATAAGGTACTTTTGGTCCTTACCTTCCCGAGGGCAGGTGATCCGGTCTAGATACCGGTACCAAGGCAAAGGTGTCATTTTATCTGTTTTCCACTTGCTACCGAAGCTGCAGGTTGGTCACTGGACTACTAGACCGTATAGGCATTCTTCCTATACTGGTATGTCCAAGACAATACCTCACACACCAGTTATGATCCGTTCTATGGCCACAGGGATATTGAAAAAAGACACCATTCTTCCCATGCCATGTGTCAGAAGCTGCTCTACGCAACGTACTTTCTATCTCCTGACCCAACACATGCACTCTCCCTATTTTATTATACATAATCATTCACCCATACTTTGAGAGGATAAGTGGCTGCTCCACTACCTAAATCCTCGTTACTTGAAGTGGGCTAAGTGCTCAAGCCGGTGTGCACATATTGACACCCTGCATACCTGAAAGTATCCACGTTACCCGACAAAAGGTACAAGGTACAGCTACAGGAGCGATACGTAAGAAATACGACTCCCTCCCGTGTCACATGCCAGAATTGTACACTGAGCATTGTATTATTTGTCTCCTGGCCCCACCTATGCCTAATGGTTCATTCTCCACGCTCATCTATAAATAATCGATTTTCACACTCACAAAAGGTTACGTTGTTCTGACTCTCTATATACTATTGCATTGCTCAAGTTTCCTCTGAAGTTTCAATTCTCTTCACTGACTTGGGCGTCGGAGAATCTTCGCAGGTGACATCACCTTTCGCCCCCCATCAACATGAAAGCTTGGTGTAAAGGATCTCCAGGACAACAAGACCGGATTCTCCCACTGAGAGTTCAGATTACAATACCGGATACCCATTGTTCTGGTGTACAAACACTTAAATCTTTGACTTTTGTGACTGGTCCCCAGTCCGGTTCCTTGACCACGGACAAGACCAGTTCATTGGCACGCCCGGTGGGACACGATAGAGTTATTCTCACTTTTTGCAGAAGTTCAGTAGTCATCCATGGAGGGAGATGGACGTGATTTCATTGATGGTCATGTAGAGGATATGACCCATCAACATGCTAATAGAAGACTTCTTTTTGAATCTCCCGGAACCAACTCGAGAAGGGTGATACCTGTGGCAGTTCCAAACCCTTGAGATGAAGTTATAAGGAAACTCAGGGAGGAGTTGATGGAGCTGAGAAGAGAGAGGAAGGTGACTGAAGACAAAGTGATGTCTCAGGCAAAAGAGACTCATCACATCTATGGGAGAGAAAACTCCACCACTCTCTAGTATTCAAAGATTCCTACCTCTGAGGAGAGAGAGCAAACGCATGACTCGGGTGATAGAGTCAATGGAAGGAGGAGGAAGCCAGTTATAGCAGCCTCGGGAACGTATCGGCTCAACTTTCCATTTTCAAGGAGGCTCATGAGTGTGCCTATTCCCTGGCATTTGCAAATGACTCAACCACTCTCCATCGGGAAGTATAATGGAGAGACTAACCCCACTAAGCATCTTGATGCTTACGTATATGAAGCTATGTGTAACACCCTAATTTTTAAAAATAGAAAGTTAAATTAAGAAAATAAATATTGAATAGTTAAATGTGGACTAATTAATATACCAAAATGTTAGAAATAATTTAATTAAGATTCTCAAAGACTGTTAGTGAATTATTGTGACCGGATAAGCTGAAAACTGACCCAGATAAAATATGGGTGTCGGACCAAGTATCTCCGATTGAGATGCCGTTGGTCAGGGCTGTAGATAATATTACTGGGAATCCGAATATATATTTGAAATAATTTTTAGAATATGTACTGAGCCCAAACAGAGAGCCTGTTTATTATAAAACGGAAAAGAATTAAGCATTGGGTTAAAAATTAGAAATTCTCACCTCTTCACTCTCAAATTCACGCTGGTCTCTATGTTCAAGAGGAGAAAAATAAAACACTTCTTCTTTCTTCTCATTATTCCTCTTTATTCTTCTCCTAAAACCCTAGGCTAAAAGGAGATACATTTCCCTCCTCCATCGTTATTCTTCAAGAGGCTCAAGGAAAGCTTGGAGCTTGAAGTCTTTTCTCCCTTCCTTCTCTTGTTTTCGTGTGGTCCTTCTCCTCTCTTGCAAACCCACTCTTCTCTTCTCTTGAGGTAAGATCATTACCATTTTTCCATGAATATGAACATATAGTTGTAGCCATGGTGTTAAGAAAATAATAAATGCATGTGGGTTGTTGAGAGAAGCTCTAAAAGTAGGAACCCTAAGATGGGTTGACATAAATGTAAGCTTTATGAATAATTAATGAGGTAGTTGCAATTATGGTGGGGAGAAGATAGAAGTTAATGAGTATTTATGAAGGTTGGTGGGTTTGGTGGAAACCCTAACTTTGGATTTGGGGAAATGTGTAATGTAGATGGGGTTAACATTTATTGATGAGGGAAGTGTTATAAATGATGAGGTAGAAGCATTTAATGATGATTTATAATGTTGATTAGAAGTCACAATGAATGGGAAGCTCACCAAGGTGTTGGTGGGAAATTTAATATAAAAGGTGACCTAATTAATTAGGTTATTACTTGATAATAATGAATGGTGAGTTAAGGGAAGGAATTCCCGAAGCCTAAATGGGTAAATAAAGAAAATCCATGAATAGCTTCCATATGATGAGAATCATGTGTACATAGATATGTATATGAATATTGAAATAACCTTTGAATGAATAATTGATGTGGTTCTATAATGATTGGTGTAGGACTTGATAACGCGGGTGAAGCGGGAACATCAAACCTGAAAATCTACTTCTCTTGAGGTAGGAGAGGGGGTGTATTTTATAAATGCATGAAAACATGTATAATGATAATGTATATGATAATGTAATGTGGCATGTTTACTTGAGTGAATGTGATATCATATGTTTGTGAAGTGAAATTTAACTTGGTGCTCAAAATGATTAATTGCGGATTGAAGCCTTAATGAGGCTATGAGTGGTATAATATGTGATGAAATGTTATGGAATCCATGTGTGGCTTGATGAATGTTTGAAATCTGTGATTCGTATGGATTCTTGAAATTTTATGATTGGAATATATATGGATATATTGACTATGGAAAACTAATGGTGTTATTGAGTATGAGTGTACCCTAGATGAGAGGGTGAGATAGCCCATATGAGATTGAGGCATGCATGAGCATTGCATACATGTCATGGCATGCATATCATGATGATGTTGATAAGTGGTTACGATCACTTGATGTTGGAAATATAAAAAGGGCTTGCGAGTTCCTGTGATTATTGGACCGGTGGTTGCGATCACCTGGTATTTGAAATGAAAGGCCCTACGGGACCATTGAGATTGAATGCCCATGGTTGCGATCATGAGGCGGGAGTACCCCTTACGAGGCAGGAAACCATTGTGAATTATTGAACGTGGTTGCGATCACGAGAAAGCACCTTGCGAGGCTGCTAGAGGGAGTACCCCTTGCAAGGCGGGAAACCCATGAATATGAATGAATGATTATGGTGGTTACAATCACCCGTTGGTATGAAATTGGATCCGTGCATATGCATCCTAAACACTAGCATGTGCATTAGCCATAGGAGCATGGCATAGAGTGACATCTGTTGAAGAGATTGTGTAAGGAGTAGATGGGACTTCCTTTTAATACCAATTGTAAATGGGTTAATGGTTGATGAGTTCTTATGAATCTAAATGGATATATATGTTTAATGAATTTAATGAATGATTGACTTGGTGCTGATTGAATTTTCTTAAGGAGGAGTGTTTATATTGCATTCATGTATATATTATCACATTTGTTAGATTTTCATCATTGAGAAAGTATACTCACTCTCCATGTGGTACATCTTTTTAGCTCTTGTGTTGTAGGGCTGCACATGGAGCTCTTGTGTGGAGGAAAGTTGTGAAGGAAGCCTATTTTGGTAAAGAATGCCTTGGCTGGCAACATTTTGATTTTATAGTTTGTGTGGAACGTTTGTAATATATATGGTATTCCTCATATTTCGTATAGCCCTGAATTGGAATAGATACTTGTATGAATGATGATATATATATTGGTGATTTTGGAAGGTCACGTAGGAAAATGAGATCCTAGAGTCTATGGCTCATTTTCATTAGTGACCTTAGTATTGATTGGATTTTGAAAATGAAGCATGATTGTAGTTAAAACTTATGAATGAGTGATGAGTTATACAAAATTCTGCATTTCATAAATTTTGTCAAGTAGGGGGTTAGATTGGAATGCAACTCATGCATTAGAAAGTGAATTGATGGATAAAATCAATTGGAACAAGTTTCAAATGTTGAATATGATGAGTAGGATGTGATGAAATTAAGTGAAATGGATTAAAATGAGTTTTGGTATGATGTATCGAGTGACTCCAGCATTTTTCTGCATTTTTACTGATATTCTCGCTCAAGCGAGAGGGATTCTCGCTCAAGTGAGAATACCCCTGTGATAGAGTATGGTTACTGGCCAATTCTCGCTTAGGCGAGAGTGGATCTCGCTCAAGCGAGACGGACCTGGCATCAGGGGTTGGCTACTAGAAGAATTTCGCTTAGGCGAGGAGGGTTTCGCCCGTGCGAGAGTGGGGCATTTTAGCTAGTGGCCGAATTTCGCCTCAGTGAATGGCCTTGATGGTGGTACCCGCTCAAGCAGGTGAGTACTGGGTAGGTTCTGGATGATTTTTGCCTGAGCTCGCTTGCCTCGCCCAAGCGACTTGTGAGGATCTCGCTCAAGCGAGACATGGCTCACTCAAGCGAGTTGACCGCTGATTCTTTTCTTATCTCCTTGGCTCAGCTCATTCCATGTCTCGCCCAAGCGTCCAATTGGGACTTGCTCAAGCTAGTGTGGTTCTCGCTTGAGCGAGGGGCACCCTGATCCTTCAAACTCTTTTATTTAAATTAATTTCCCTTTTCTTTAAAATATATTTTGGTTTTGCATCATCTTATAAACACCTTGGGCATAATTTGAATTCCTTAATTATTCATAATGGTTGACCTCTTCGAACTCAATCACATAGCAATAATTTAAATGAATTTTTCCTTTGTTTTCAATTGAGAATTCCTTATTCCTAGTTTCTTTATCTACCTTCTCATATCTTCATATATGAGATAGGTCTTTCATAGATCTAGGGTATTGATCGATAGCTTCACCATTTATGTTTCTCAAAAATCAATAGTATTAAATTTACGAAAAATTTACCTCAAATTTTAGGGGCGTCTCACTATGTACTTGGGGGCTGATGAAGATGTGATGTGCAGGATGTTCCCATGAACTTTAGTGAATGAGGCCCTTAGTTGGTTCAAGGGTCTACCATCGGGCTCAATAGACTCTTGGGAGGAGATGGCAGCAACCTTCGAGAATCACTTTGTCATCTCTAGGGATGTCCTCAGGACGTCTCATACCTTGGCGCTGATCAAGCAAGGAGAGAACGAAACTCTTAAGGAGTTTCTGAAAAGGTTTTACAAGGAGGCAGCTATGGTGCCTAATCTCACAGAGGCCATTCAGCTGCATATTGTTATTGAGGCCCTGCAGCCCAGATCAGCCTTTGCTCTGTCTTTAGCAAAGAGTCCTCTGATGATGTTTGATGAATTCTGGAGGAAGGCCTTGAAATACATGGGCATAGAGATGCATCTAGAGGCCACGACGGCTAGGGTTAAGCCACCAGTACCTTCCCCTCAACCTCGGAGAGATAAGGAAAGAGTGAGGCCATAGAGGCATGTACAGAGGGATGACTTTAGGAGCCCCAGACCTCAGCAGCAGGACAGGCACGTAGCTTCTTTCAGCAACTACACACCGCTGAACACTAGGCATTCCCAGATTTTAAGGGAGGTCGAATGGCCTACACTCAGCGTATATGAGATTCAAAAACCAGCTCTACTGAGACAGCCTGGTAATCTATGCAAGTACTGCAGTTTCCATGAGCAAGTGGGTCATTCCATTGATGAATGTAAGGCGCTGAAGAACATCGTAGAGACTCTCATCAGAAAGGGAAAATTAAAGCAGTACCTCTTCAAAGAGAAGTCCTCGAATGAGCCAGACCAGACTCATAAGAGAGGGAGAGATCACAACAATGAGGGAGATAATAGCCGCAACCTGGTCCAGAGGTTTACAGCTGCTGAGAAACAAAAGGGGGTTGTTATCAACGAGGTATTTCAGCAGGACGGTATGCCTCAACAGCAGAGGCAAGGTCGGCACTAAGTAATTGACATGATCGCTGGAGGCTTTGTTGGGGGTGGTGCTTCGATCATAGCACGAAAGAATCATCATCGTATGATTCTGTCTGTCCAAGGGAGACCCAGGGTCAATCGCCCCTTCAGAGATGGTGTGATGGCACTGGTGGTATCATTATCTAACGAAGATTTTGGTCCAACCATCCTCGGAGGTGATGACGCTGTGGTCATCGTTGCTGTCATTGCTAACAAGGATGTCAAGAGGATCCTTGTTGATCAGGGGAGTACCTATGATGTTATTTTTATAACTGTTTTAAAAGAATAGGTTTCAATGACTCAGACTTACAACCTTATACGCAGGAACTCACAGCCTTCAATGGAGGGAAGCAACCTACCAAGGGTTACCTTGACACCCTTGTATCCTTCGAAGGCGAGCCGGGAGCGAGAACGGTGAAGTCTAGGGTGTTGGTGATTAATGTGGAGTCACCTTACAATGGTATTATAGGCCGCCCTACCTTAAATGCCATGGAAGCAATCGTATCCACTCCATATCTCCTTATCAAATTCATCGGTAAGGACAACGGCGTATCTTCCCTCCGAGGTGATCAAGAGATGGTCAGGTACTGTTATAACCTGAGCCTAAACATGGTGAAGTTGGAGGCATTCAACAAGAAGATGAAGTTGAATGATGGAGGAACAACGGCGGGTCTATTAGCCTGATTGATCTTGACCCTAGAGTGGAATTAAAGATTGATTCACTCAACCCTTCCAAGCCCACACCAGAAGGAGGTTCAAGAGACGTTGTGTTGGGAGATTCCTCAGAAAAGATCACGCATATTAATGACAAGTTAGAAACTATGATGGAACAGTGGCTGCTTGCACTCCTTCACAAGTTTAAGGACTTGTTCGCATAGACTACTGCGGATATGCCTGGGATGGACCCCAATTTTTGTTGTCACAAGTTATCCATCTACCCTGAGATGAAGCTAGTCGCCTAAAAGAAAAGAAGATTGGGGCCAGAGAAGTAAAAGGTTGCTTGTGAGCAGACAAAGGAGTTTCTAAAGGTTGGCTTTATCAAGGAAATCTGTTATTCCTATTGGCTCTCTAACATGGTGATGGTCCAAAAGGCCAATGCTAAATAGAGGATGTGTACTGACTATGTGGACCTCAACCGTTGTTGCCCAAAGGATCCATATACCCTCCCTAACATAGATTGAATGGTGGATGATTCCTCTGGTTATCAGTACCTGAGTTTCATGGATGCATATTCAGGGTATAACCAGATTCCGATGTGGAAGGAGGATCAGGAGAAGACAGCTTTTGTCAATAACTGTGGTGTTTTCTGCTACACTGTCATACCCTTCGGTTTGAAGAACGCTGGGGCCACTTACCAGCGTATGATTAATAAGGTGTTTGAGGGCATACACACCAAGCTGTTGGAGGTATACATTGACGACATCATAGCCAAGACCCCAGCTGGGGGTGACCATATTGAAGATCTGCGCCAAGTATTCACGCGCTTGAGGTAATATAACATGAGGCTAAACCCATTAAAATGCACTTTTGTTGTCCCAGCTGGGAAGTTCTTAGGTTTTATGTTAACTCAGCGTGGCATTGAGGCTAATCCGAGGAAGTGTCAACCAATACTGGGCATGCAGAGTCTGAAAAACCTGAGGGAGGTTCAATCTTTGAATGGAAAGGTGGCAACATTGTCTCGATTCATGCCAAAGATGGAACATAGATCTCTTTCCCTGTACAAAGTACTAAAGAATTCTAAGAAGTTTGAGTAGGGATAGGAGTAAGAGCAAGCCTTTCAGGAGCTTAAGGAGGTGTTGTCAAGTCCTCCGATTTTGGTAAAACCGGACCTCGGTGAAACTCTCATCTTGTATTTGGTGATTTTGGATGAAGCTTTGGGAGTGGCATTGGTCAAGAAAACCCTGGAAGGGTAGAGGCCAGTGTATTTTATAAGTAAAACGCTACAGGGAGCTAAGGTCCGATATCAAAAGATAGAGAAGGCCTCCCTCGTAGTTGTTTGGGCCTCACGTCGATTAAAACTATACTTTCACGCACACCCAATTATGGTGAGAACGGACATGCCACTCTGGTCTGGACTGAGCAAATCAGACCTCGCGGGGAGAATGATTAAGTGGTCTATCAAACTTTTAGAGTTCAAGGTTTCCTATGAGCCTTGAGGAGCTATCAAGGCCCAAGTTTTGGCTGATTTTGTTGTGGAGATGATGGGAGCAGACCCAGCCGCACCTTGTGCTCACTGGACCGTCTATGTGGATGGGTCATCGAACAGTAAAAGATGTAGGGCCGGTGTCGTCATTGAGAGTGATGATGGTGTGTATTTAGAGATCTCTCTCCAATTCAATTTTAAAACTTCCAACAACCAGGCTGAGTACGAAGCTTGTCTTGCCAAACTCTGAGCCGCAATTGATATCAGAGCAACAGAAGTAACCCTTTGTAGCGATTCACAGCTGGGGATATCGCAAATTCAGGGAGAATATCAAGTTTGTGAGCCTTAGCTCCAGCTATATTTGAACTGTGTGAATGAATTAAAGGGAAGATTTTCTACATTGAAGTTCAAGCATGTACCTAGAGAGAAAAACACCAGGGCGGATGTCTTCTCGAGGCTTGCAAGCACGAAACAACCTAGAAGCATAACCACAGTAGTGCAAAGCACTCTGACATCACCCAGCATCCCCTTGACCCCATCGTTGAACGCAATAACATATCATGCCTTTGATGAGAACTCATGGGTAGTTCCTTACATACGGTATTTCATGGATGAACAGTTGCCCACTGATGACCTAGAGAGGAAGAAGTTGAAAAGGGAACTGCCTTACTTTACGTTGGTAGATGGCATGCTCATACAAAGGGGATTTTTTGTGCCATACCTCAGGTGTTTAATGAGAATGAAGTACAAGGTGTGCTGGAAGAAGTACATGAGGGACAATATGGACATCACACCGGAGGTAGAAGCCTGATGAGGAAGGTTCTAAGAGCGGGTTACTGGTGGCCCACAATGAAAAAAGACTCCTTTGAGTTTGTAAAGAAGTGTGAGCCGTGTCAGAGATTTTCTAATCTTCATCACACACCAGCCCAGGAACTTTCTACAACAGCCGTGCCATGGCATTTTCATCAGTGGGGCCTCGATATTCTGGGTCCATTCCCAACAGCACCTGGTGGAATCAAATATCTTATAGTTAGGGTGGATTATTTTACCAAATGGATAGAAGCAGAGCCCGTTGTGCATATCACCTCAACTCAGACACGACGCTTCATGTAAGAAAACATCATAGCACAATTCGGAGTCCCAGGATGAATCGTTATTAACAACGGAACCCAATTCACTAACAGGAAGTTTACATATTTGCTCGAAGGACTGGGGATAGTCCAGATCTTCTTATCTGTCAAACATCCTTAAATGAATGGCCAGGCAGAGGTAGCCAATAGAGAAGTGCTGAAGGGGCTAAAAAAGCATCTAGGAAAAGCAAAGGGTGGATGGACTGATCAGTTGTGCCACGTCTTGTGGGCGTACCGCACTACACCCCACTCCTCCACTAATGAGTCTCCATATCTCCTTACTTATGGTGTCGAAGCAATGATTCTAGTGGAACTCCAGACCAAGTCAACAAGGTAGAGTATTTTTCTGAGGAGAATAAGGATGCCAATCTGGCATTGGAGTTGGATGTTCTTCAGGAGCTTAGAGAAGAAGCTTTTGTAAGGGACCAGGCAATTAAAGCAAAAGCCGCCCTCCGATACAACAAGCATGTTCAGCACAGAGCATTCTACACAGGAGATCTCGTTTTAAGGAAGGCAAGTGTATGAAATAAATTTGCTCACCAAGGGAAGTTAGCATCGACATGGGAAGGCCCTTACAAAGTGTCCGAGGTAACTGGGAAAGGGTTATATCGGTTAGAAAATCTCAATGGCACACCGATCTGTAACAAGTGGAACACTCAGAACTTACGTATTTACTACAGCTAGTTGGTAAGACAGCATGTACTCTTTTTCCTTACTTGAGTTTTTTCCCAATGGATTTTCTCAAGAAGGTTTTAACGAGGCATGACCCCAACTACGCTCTCTTTGTAATCCACATTCAATTCAATGAGAATTCAATTCATGAACATGATATCTTCATTTTTCTTTCTTATGTTACGATTTATAGCATTACACCAGTGTATGTGGAGACCCTCAGGACGAATGATCTAAATTACCTATTCTGTAATTGGCGATATAACTCCTCGAGTGAACCAAGGGGTTGTAAGATCAGACCTTCTCCGACGCTGTACCGAACCCCTTTAGAAGACCTGGATTGTAGGATTAAACTAAACTCCAAGAACGGTTAGTAAGTTTAGCTGAACACCAATGAAGACCCAATCCTCATCCTTATGATTGAGGAACAATTCCCCGGGACGGATAATATTACCCATCACCCCTATGGTCGATGGTATACCTCCCGGCGTGGACAATTCCAATCACCACTCTTGTGATTGAAGGCTCAATCATCATCCTTATAATTGAGGCAAATTCTTACAGAACGAATACGCCTAGTCGTTATTTCTATCTCAAATGATATCAATCTATAAGTAATTTAATAGGTTCGTATACTATCAAAGCGGACTAAAGCTCTCATTCTTAAGAGTTAAAGGATAATATTCTACACCAGATGCTCATGCCCTTCACAATCAACACATGCTTGGGGACAATATTCGTTGAGTTCAAGTCTGTGTTATATGATATGGTTACTGAGAATCTAGTCTAACTATTCCGTTCTACATAGTAATCATTATTACTTATTCCAAGGTTTCAACTCAGAGAACGGCTTAATGAATTTTACGAAGGTAAAAAGTTGACAAGTGTATGGAAAAACGTCAGAGTTGTATTATAGCAGTTCATTTCTCGTAATCTTATCATAGACAATATTTGAAGAAGGAAATTCGTTCATTCGATAAATCAAATTTATATATAGAGGTTCAGAACTTGAATTCAAAACCGGAGCTGATCCTAGAACACAGCAGTAGAAAAAAAAAAGAGAAAAAATATAAGACTAAGAGGCTGGCGTCTGGTTTTCAGTTGTGGTAGCCTCTTTCTCTCCATCCTCTCCCCCAACAGCTTTTTCAAAGATCTTCTCAGTAAGAGGCTCTTTTCCTTTCCCCGCTTGGGCTCTTTCACCTTTGGGCTCTCCTTCCTTTGTTATGTTTTCTTTACTGGTACTTTTAGGGCTTGGAGTGGCGGGTAAGGGTTCCATGCTCTGACCTTCAGAAAGAGGAGGTAACTCGTAAAGAGAGTTGGCAGGATCCTCATACTTACCATCATCTTTGACCTCAACTAACTTCCCTGCATGAAACTCATAAAATGGATGGAGCCCGTATAAACTAAGTTTCACACTGGGGTTGCGGTAAAAGATTTGGCGAACAGCTAGACCGAAGGATTCAAAGGCTATATTTTTACAAATTTCTACGGCCTTGCTTTCCTTCACCTTGGAAGCAACTAGCCTTTTTCGTAATTTGGCATTTTCTCCTCCAACGACCCAGCTATTGCACTCCCCCATTTCAGCTCTTCAATCTGCGCCAACAACTCCTTCTCCCTGGCTTCCCAATCCACAACATTCTTTTGCCTGTCAGTTTCTACAGCAGCAAGGTCCGTGCTCAGCTTGACTGTCTTCTCTTTCTCAAGCTTGAGCTCCTTTCGCAGTTGGGGGACAGATTTATTTTCTTTTTGAAGATCAGCGACTTGCTGCTCCAAGGATTTATTTGCCATATGTAAATGGCTTATTTCAGCAACCCGTTCTTTCTCTAACTCCTTGGCTTTCTTTAATTTAGCCTCAAATCCCCTGGAGGTTTCCGCTTGCTTAGCCGCCCAAGTCTCCTTCACTGCGATCTCAGTTTCTAATTTCTCAATTTGTTCCATATAATTCACCGAATCACTCAGGGAATCCAGCAGACCGGAAAGCTCATCTAGCTGCCAGCAACCGACCTTGCAAGCTCCTCTAACTTCAGCAGCCTCAAGAGTAGGCCTGAGACGGTACCTTGGCTTGGGGAGTGTAGGCGGCATCAAACCCTGGTACCACAGGAAGGGAGAGAGAAAGGACTCCTTAGGAGGAGAGTGGATGATGGCAGTTTCATGATCTGACCTCATCTCTGAATCGGTATTAGAAGGCAGGGTAAGAGGGGAATCAATTAATTTCTTACCTTTGTCCTTCTTCTGCATACCGGATTCTTCTAGAGTCTTTTGTTTCTTTTGAGGAGGTGGGTCAGCAGAAGACTTCTTCTTGTTAGACGCCTTCACCAGAGTTCTTCTCTTCTTTTCACGAACAACTGGTTGCTCCGGCTGCTGTTCAGTCTCTGTGCTACCCTCCGTGCCTTCCTCTTCTTTATTCAGAGGCATATCGTTACCAACTTTAGAAGTCAGAGGGATTGAAGGGGCTTGGGCCTTGAAGGAATTCCTCTTGGCCTGAATGTTATTCTCATCAGAGGAAGAATCATCATCCACCAGCATGGCCTTTAACGAAAGCATGGCAGTAGAGTTTTCTTTAATTTAACCTGCAAAAGGAGAAATAACATAAGTGCTAAGGCTAAAACAGGATACATTAGGTGCAGTTATAAATGCATATACAAAAATAAGAGATCAGATAATTACTAAGGTATTTGTCCCTGACAGCGGCACTTCCAAGGATATGCTTGTTGGAGAACCCTTTAAGGGATATTGAGCAAGACCTCATTGCACTCAACACCTCTATAGAGTGTAGTGATAGTTCGCTCTCCTTAGTGTAATAAGTATGACTGACGAGCAAAAAATGCTCGTAGGTCCAGCTCGTAGGGAACTTCAAAATCCCCTCCTTGTTACGCCAAAATACCGGCTTATTTGGTTGTACCCGAATCCGCGTATAATACTGCTTGAAAGAGTACCCATCAATTTTTGTGGATTCAGTAAAGGATTTGAAGTTGATGATCCTTGAATCACACCGGAGCGTGACAAATCCAAGACCGCCCTTCTTGTTTGTACGGCGGACCACTTGGTAGTAATAAAAGAGCTTAGCCACAGTGGGTGTAAAATTAAAATGCTCCCCAAGAACCTCGAGAGCATATATTAGGCCCCATCTGTTTAGATACAATTACGTATGGACACACTCCAAAAAGCGTAGGATGGCCATCTGGAATTCAGTCAAGGGAAAGCGCACCCCAGATTCTGGAAGACAAAGTCGTACATGTATACTGACCTGTTATCAGGGACTCGGTGGTAAATCCTTTCTATTGGCCGAGGTACAAGGATGAGGAAGCGACCTTTATATTTTTCTTTAGAGTGAACTTTGAAGCGCGGAGTGACCGGACCCCTATCTTCTCTGGTGTGGCGTGAGGCAATCTCTTTAAACTCCTCTTTAACCTAACAGTATGGGTGCATTTGGTTTAGTCATTCCTAGTTGAGCTGGTGTGCAACAACATTGACACACCCCTCAACGGTTCGAAGGATAAGCGTTTTCCCAGGCCCAGGAATTTCCATCTCGCCCTGAGCGTGCTAAAAGGCTTCAATGTTGTGATAAAACGCAACATCGTCAGAGAGGTATCTATCTACACTCGATTCACTATTAGAATAACTGTTAGCCCTCGAGTTGGAGGAATCCTTAGAGCGAGGCCTAACCACTAGCCGCCGTGAGGTGGAAGTTTCCACCCTCTCCGAGCGATGAGACCTAGTCACAAGAAAGTCCACAGGGATCCTCCCACTACGGTGGCCAGAGGGTGCACGAGTATTTTGCCTCCCCCTATTCAAGGTACCAGCGCTGTCTTGCCTAGAGCGCATGGTTGTGGTATGAAGGAATGTAAAATGCAAAAGCTGAGAAGGAGAAAATGAGGTTACCTAAAGGGAAGTAAGTGTTGGATGAGGAAAACTTCATGAAAATGGCAGCAACAATCCTCTCAGGAAATTTTGGCAGAGTTTCACTAAGTTTGAAAACAAGTGTGATTTCTAAAAGTTGCTAAGTTACCCTTTTATAGGTGACGAAGGTGTCTAACCACCAGCCAGAGGGTGCGTTGTTTGAAATGAAACGCAACGTTTCAGAGCTAAGTGACGATGGCGTTTTAAGCCTGAACGCGCAAAAACGACGACGATTCGTGAAAAGTGTCTTTCGAAATGGGCCCAAAAATTCAAATTTTAGGCCCATAACAGCCCCAGCGACGGTTACGAAACCACGCGCTTTGAGGCCATTATGAATCATATGTTAAAGGCATTAAATGCCCATCATTGGAAGCATTTCAAGGTCCCAAAAACCCTTGGGATCCTCTCATTATTATTGTCTGAACCCGTTGTATAGGCATCTTGAAAGCAGTATCCTCATTCTAAGAACGGACCAATAAACATGTTTTCAGTACGACGCATCCGCGCATCCGCTGATATGCACAAGCATCACACCGGTATCAAGACTTCATATGCAGATAGTTTAGCTTATATGAGCAACTCTACCAGTCCCTCACACAAGCTATGGGACATATGATCCGGTCTTGATACCGGTACCAGGGCAAGGGTGTCATTTTATCTATTTTCCACTTGCTACCGAAGCTGCAGGTTGGTCACTGGACTACTAGACTGTATAGGCATTCTTCCTATACCGGTATGTCCAAGACAACGCCTCACACACTGGTTATGATCCATTCTGTGGCCACAGGGATATTGGCAAAGACACTGTTCTTCCCATGCCATGTGTCAAAAGCATGCTCTACACAACGCACTTTCTATCTCCTGACCCAACACTTGCACTCTCCCTATTTTATTATACATAATCATTCACCCATACTTTGAGAGGATAAATGGCTGCTCCATTACCTAAATCCTCGTTACTTGAAGTGGGCCAAGTGCTCAAGCCGGTGTGCACATATTGATACCCTGTATACCAGAAAGTATCCACGTCACCCACAGAAGGTACAAGGTACAGCCACAGGAATGATACGCAAGAAATACGGCTCCCTCCCACGTCGCGTGTTAGAATCGTACACTGAGCATTGTACTATTTGTCTCCTGGCCCCACCTATGCCTAAAGGTTCATTCTCCACACTCATCTATAAATAGTCGATTTTCACACTCACAAAAGGTTAGGTTGTTCTGACTCTCTATATACTATTGCATTGCTTAAGTTTCCTCTAAAGTTTCAATTCTCTTCACTGACTTGGGCGTCGAAGAATCTTCACAGGTGACACCACCTTTCGTCCCCCCATCAACGTAAAAGCTTGCTGTGAAAGATCTCCAGGACAACAAGATTGGATTCTCCCACTGAGAGTTCAGATTACAATACCGGATACCCATTGTACTGGTGTACAAACACTTAAATCTTTGACTTTTGTGGTTGGTCCCCAATCTGGTTCCTTGACCCCGGACTAGACCAGTTCAGCAGGTTTGGGAACTATTACTAAAATTAAGATACTTTCTTGTCATTAGAAATAAGCCATTTAAATTTTTACTAATATTTTATTGTCGCGTATGTGGTTAATTGGTTGTGTTGGCTATTACTAACCATGATGAGTAAGTGAACATGATAGGTACTGAACTGTGAAAATGTTAAGGACCATGGGTGTCTATGTGGATTCCAATGAATAAGTTTTGAAAGACGTGATAAATGGGAATATAAGGATGGACAGGCACGTGGCCTTTATTATGTACATTCATGTCATGTCTAAGAGTTTGTAATAATTATTTTTAAGTGTTGACTACTATCCATAATCGTCATATTTATCTTCAACACGTTAACCCCGATACCTAAGAAAAAGAAATCAAGAAATTATTATCACCACTATTTACATCACTGTTATTATTATTATTATTATTATTATTATTATTATTATTATTATTATTATTATTTTCTATCAAGCATAATGGTCGGCTCTGCCGCTGCTCTTAGCAGTTTTTCTTTTGTTCAATTTCCATTACTTCTATTATTGAGCATAATGGTCAACTCTGCCGCTACTCTCGGTATTTTCTTTATTTAAATTCTGTCATTTTTATTGGATATAATGGTCAGCTCTGTCGCCTTATCTTAACAATTTTCTTTATTTATTTAATTTTTGTCATTTATATTATTGGATATAATGGTTGAATTTGCCGCCTTATCAACCATAATTTTCTTTGTTTATTTAAATTTCATCATTTATATTACTGAATATAATTGTAGGCTCTGTCGCCTTATTATTATTGTTGTTGTTATTATTATTATTATTATCTTTATTATTTTTCATAAGCGAACAAAATAAGACCTAAGGTCAACAATCATGCCTATGTCCCATTTTATTAAATCGGTAAAAGGACCGAATAAAGTATGCTACGTGGTAAGTTTGGTTAGATTTACTAAGTACATAAAAATGACCCAATATTATCTCATTCCCAAATACCTCGTAAGTCTCCCAAACTTAATGAGGTATACTAATAAGAGTAATAGTCAATGATGTTTTAATAAAAATATGTATTTTATAAATAAGTGTCAAATGCCCTTTTCTCCCCAAATGCTTCCATGAGTTCAATTAAAAAAGAAGCATACTGATAAGGGCAATGGCCAAGTACTCTTTTACTTCTTAAGTCAAATTGACACCATTTAAATTACTATCATTCCAATTATTAAGCATAGAGTGGAAATACATTATTTACTCTTCATTCTAAACGTTATTTTAGCTAAGATATAGCTAATATATTTTCTAAATAAAAATGGAAATAAACCAAAACGTCTGAAAAACAGGTGGGACCTAACAACTTAAGGATAAATATCATGAGGCGGGAAACACATAGATACCCAAGGGTCCAAAAAGTAATGATAATAATAATAAGTTAAGTTACAATAAATCCAAACCATGAAATTGTTATAATCAAATTATATTTTAACAATTTTATGAATACTATATATATATATATACATATATATATATATTAGCATATACTGATAACTATTAGTGAATCATGAATAAATAACTAGATTTAAGAAGGAGAGGAAGATATGTTAATAGAGTGACTTGAAGAATATTTTAGGTTAACCAATTTACACCAAATAAAATATAAATATACTCTATTTATTTTATAAAAGTGTACAGGCTAGATAGATTGGTATGATACTTGAATGTGTGTATATCAGATTAAGTATGTTGTTTGAATAAAAGTACTATGTGTTTGACTAAACTATGTGAACTTACGTGTTGGTATGTATATGTTGACTGAATTAAGTATTCTTGATTAACTAATATGAATTATTTGTTGGTTGTGATATACATGCTAGTGGGAAGTTATAAGTATAACAATTTAAACAAGCACGACGAGATGTATAGTTGATGAATATGTTCATTGAATGAGTGATATGTGCTTGATCGATTAATATGCATGATTATATGGATTACATGTTCTGGTCGGTATGATACGTGATGAGTTTAGTGAAACATATGATGAAAAGAATGAATCTTGTACGATGCATTAATAACATGTTCGGTAAACAATAAAAGCAAGAATATGTCTCGGTAGGGATCCTGATATTATATGAAAATGGAATGACAGTGAAATATGAATGGATCCGATAAGATGATGATGCGCTGAGACACAAGTTTGTACCTGAGAAATAATAAATATGTATACTCATCTCCTATTTCATTATTAATTATTGGAGGGAATATATTATATGAGCATTAAAGAGAAATAATGACAATAACTAAAGATAGTGTTGGTAAATGAATTAGACAGTCAGCCAACAATTAGTAGGAACTAAGTATACACCTATACAGCCAAGATAACCCATACCCTTAGGATAGTCCTACCCAACATTGATAAGAATATACTATAATTTTGACTTAGGATAAATCCCTGGCTAGTCTCATTTTCTCTAAAGGATGACTAGAAGAGATTTAAAGAATAATATAAAATAAACTCGATGTTAAGAATAAAAGTGGCTATTAAGGGGACCCTACCAATGACAAGCATAATGGAAATGAAAGAATATGAATGAGACATGCATCATTTGCATATGACGTATAGAAACTAGAACATACACCGTGGGTACACTGGAGATATTCACATTCGGTCTCTGAGGAGAACCTTGGGAGTACAAGCGGGATAAAAACCCAATGGAATCAGAGTCACACCTGAGCTGGGTGAGACGATGCAAGCCTAGTATACTTTGACTAAATGACAGGATGTATCTATGACCATGGAGAGCCAAGTCCCCTTTTGATATGAGATGGATCCCCATAAATAAGTAGAATATGAGAGTCCTTAGTACCTTGTAATATGAGGGACTTGGTGAGCTCTGGTCGCTCTAGTATAAAAATGTTATGTTTAGGGGCAGCCTGAACAGGATAGATTCTGATGAGTATGATGAGAATGATGATAGATGAGATGGTTCTGGGCCCACATGCATCGTGATGGCTAAAAAAAGATTAATTGAATAGAACCCATGCATTGCACTACATTCTCTGATTGAGTTGTGTTTGATTATGATTATTGATTATTATATTACTGATAAAAATTTTTTTAGGAAATGGGTGTTAAAATTTTAGGAAATAATTTGTGGTGAGGGGGGAGTAGGAAGTTGTATATTCAGGGATGAAAGGGAGGTTGAGTGATGATAGAAATTTAGAATGGATTCCTTAGAGACCCTTGTTATGAATATTAGAAGTAGAAATTTTATAAGCTTGTACTGTGTGAAAGGGACTAAAAAATAACATATCTTTGATTATTGTGAAGGCACCCTTAGAGCTTTTTCCAGACCTCTAATTGGACCATACACTCGACACCCTAGAGATCAACACAGACTTTGCATCGAGGACCATTTAAACTCTTCTTAGACCAAGGATGATTAGGATAGATAATTTTCTTTTCATATTTTGTATGGGAACCTGCGTGCCCCTGATTTTCAGCATGTACGGTATGTTGAATATGACCATGTATTGTATGTGATTGAATTGAATATAATGTGTCTATTCCACTAAATTGTCTTATAAAAAAAAGAACTTTCATATTTTTCTAAAATCATAACCTCTCAGTTAAATAGAAGGACCTAACGGAAGAGGTCATTCTAGTTAACCGAAGGTGTTACAATCATGAATAAATCATTTTTTTCATCAAGTTATTCAGCTCTTATTTTCTCTATACTTGAGCTTTTCTCTTAGCAGTGATTTCTTTTCTTCACTTATGAGCTTCAAGAGTTCTAACAGTTTTTAAATCAATTTGATGCCTTACATATAAGATGGTATGTATAATTTGGTCATCTTGACTGTCCTACTAGCTCAATTGGAATTGGAACCAATCCTTATAATTCATGTCTTTCCCAAAGTGCCTTCTAAGTTCTAAAGTTTTTTCCTCATAAAGGGGTCTCTTGTCAAGTTGTGGTTACAATCAAAATTTGATCATGGTATGTTTATTTTTTATTGTGTTCCTTCATCTTTATTATCTTTTGTTGAGTTACATACTAACATGTATAAATAACTCAATTTAAACTATACATGATAAACTATTTGGTTGGTACATATATGTCTGTTAAATATTTAAAGTTGCCCTTGGATGTGGATTATACGGGTTGAGGGCTCATACTCACCCCTTTTATGTTGTATGTTGTTTTCATTTCCTATGATCACCAACCAAGGGTCAAGGTGAGCGCAAACAGGGCTTGGACTACCTGTAGTAGGCAACGTTGGACCGTGGGCATCGATTATGTATATTTATTGTTAGTGTCGAGACTGTTGTAGGTCCTGATGTTTATCTTATGTTGTGATTTTGTAGTAACGGTTATTGGGAGCCTGCGAGCCCCGTACTCTTTTAAGTACACTTGTGTTAAAGAATCGATCTATGTTATGAACCTTATTTAACATCACGTGTTGATGATCACCAATAAAAAAAACTCCTATTTTTCTTAAACATTAGTGACTCCTTAATTGAGTAGGATGTTCCAGTTCAGGAACTAGTCCTAGTTAATCGAGGGTATGACATTTACAAATATTCATGTAAAAAATTATTTATTTCATACACTTTGGGGATTTTTTTGAACGCAGTGAGAATTATATGTTTTAGAGACTTGAATTGACACTTCCAAATAGATGAACACACATTTACATTATTAAGAAATATTTATTTTTAATCTTTATAAAAATTAAACTTAGAATATAATAAAAAAATAAAAATGTATATATGTGTAGTGTCCAAGTGTCTTGTGTTTTAGACATTAATTATGTCAAAGTGTCTCTGTTCACGTCATATCCAGTATCCATTGCTGGTATCTATGCTTTATAGCAGAGGCTTACTGGGAAAAAGGAAAACATACAAAGGAGTCAGAAGGGTGGAAGGCATAACAACTGAAAAGGAAAAGAAAGGTGTTAGAACCATGTCTATCTTATAAAGGACTTTAGAGAATTTAAACATTATTTTAGGACCCCAAGATTTGTTAATAACACATATCAAGACCTTTAATTAAATAAAGTCTGCATATGTGTTATTTAACCTCTTTACTTAAATGTTTAAGAATGAAAAGTCTATGATGCATAAGTCATAACTCAAACGGGGGAGTACATCATTCAAAGTCTGTATGGGAGTGGTGCAAAATATTTTAAGTCTGTTTTAAACTAGTCTATGTAGTACCAATTCAAAATATTACAAGTCTATCACAGCCTCAAGTTTGAGTTGAAGACCAACACTCAAAAGAATTTCCTCTAACTACATCTATCCCAGACTTGGGTCTGTTAAGTTTTATTCTTCAAACAAATCATCCTTCAGACTTAGCATCTCATCACTATCATTTTTCAAGCTCCAAGACATCAGACTTAGACATTTCAAGATTAAAGAATAGCTCTCTGATTCCATATCAATTTATGCAAGGTTGTCTGTTTACAAAACTCCTTCATTTAAAGTTTGTTCCTATCCTGAAATAAACAATAAGATAACACTATCAAAGGAACAAAATGTTCACATGGGAAAAAATTCATGAAGTTACTCTGAGCACCTCATAAAGTTGTCATTGTGTTGTGCTCAAGACAAAAGGCTTCAAAAGGTCAAACAAGATGCTTAATGTCTTATATTAAACAAAAGATAATAAAAAGGAGACTTTCTCTTCATGTGATTCAAGGCACTCTATTTTTGTGCAATTCTCATCTATTGTCAAAGCGGACCTTGTCATATTTTCTTCTCTCGTGCCTTAATGGATTACAACGACTACCTTTCACAAATGAAATAGTAACAACTATTCTCAGAAGATGCCAAAGTGAAGATATCGAGTCTTTGGATTATAAATATTGAAGATTCAAAAATAGAGATAAGTAAGAATACAAACTCATACTTTGTAAACACTACTTCTTGTAGTTACATTCTTTGTTGTTCAAGCATAATCTTTGTTGTACCACTCTCTTTAAATCTTTGTACTTAATTAGATCTGACGTGTTAACCATACTTAGTTTCTTGTAGGAAACATGGTTGGCCTGAAGAGACTTTTAAAAGAATACTTGGGTTTTGAGCCAAGAGTGGCTCATTGAAAGAATACCAGGGAATTAAACTAGAACTGGCTAGAGTCAAGAATATTTGAGGTACAGCTTAATCTCTTTTGTTTAAGTCTGAATCTGTACCTTAGTCTACTGCTATGTCGAGTTTAAAAAGGTTTTAAAATTTACAAAGGAGCTACAGACTTATTCAACCCCCTTCTAAGTTTGTCGCTGAACCTTTAGAAAGCATAAGTGTTGTGCATTTTTTAAATGAAAGGATGAAAGTAGTATAAGAAAAAAGAAACAAGAAGTATCATGGGTGAATAACAATAGGAAAGAAGTGTATTTGGGGTGGTGTGAAAGTAAACACATGGGTGTAACAACAATTTTTAAGCCAAAGGGTGAAAATTTTGTGTTTGGTATATTTAAAATTTTTTAATTAATCTATTTTGGAAAATAGTGATATTATTAAATAAACTCCAATAATATTAGAAAGAGAAATGTGTAATTTAAAATTTCAAAGTCTAAAATTTTCTATCATTAAAATCTTTAAGTACCTTTCCAGATCGCATGGGATTAGTAAAAATCTTAGTTTCATCCAAACCTTTAACAAAGTTTCAAAAATTAGTATCTATAACTTCACTTTGCTTGATTGCAAAAATATTCATTTCATGTAGTTTAATTAAAAATACGCATAATTAATTACTCAAAATATGTTATTTTAGTCCCATAGACTTAAAACTTGAAGCTTAACTACTCGTATTTGTGTTCTAATACCTAGGGTCATGGTTAGTCATTGAGATACTTTCTCATCACTTACCACTACACCAATGGAAGGATATAAAGGCACAAGAGAAAACAGACAACTAAACACAAAATGTTACATACTTGATCCCTAATTACTTTCATCATCCATATTCTATCTTTGTACTACTAGTTTTATTTCAAATTCAAATATTATAATGTATTTTATCTTCATTATTTTTTCCTCCTAATGTTAAATGGATATCTTAAATTTAAAAAATATACTTAATAATAATATTATTATTACTGACATTTGTAAATTAATTATAATTATTCCTATATATCTTGAGAACTCCCTTTAAAACTTTGAATATATTTTAACAATAACATGAATTCCTATTTATATCAATTTAAAAATCCTAATTTTACCATGATTATAAGCTCTTGACACATATTTGATTCCTAATGAAATAAAAAAATCTAATTTTTACGATATGTTACACAAAGTCACACTCTGATCCTCTTCTCCTCTTAAATATTATTTTTACCTTATTAATTTCTTATTCATTCATATTATTTATCTACCATTAATTATCCTTTATATATTTATATATATGACAATTAATTATAATATCTTTATATTATTCATCTTTTAATTACTTAAATGAATTTATATTAAATATTTTAATTCTTTAAAATCAACTATTATTCTATTTCTTAATAAGTTAAAATTTGTTATGTGAGCATTTCTTATAGGTGGAAAGACACTTACCCATCATTCATAAACAATGTCATATCAATGGAATTCGAACTCGCATTTTCACATATATAAATTCACTCTTTAACCAACTAGACAATCTTTTGTTGGAAAACAATATCTTTCTGTATCCTATTATTTTTCAGTGTAACATATATTTTCTAAGAAAACTATTTACATGCCATATTTTGATCAAATATTTTTATTAAAAGAATTAAAAGATAACACCAATAAATATTTAAGTAAGATATATAAAAAATAATTATCTTACTTTACCAACAAGTAAGTAGTTCAAGTGGTGCATGCTTAATTCACTTTATACATGATCTCAAGTTTGAACCTTATGGATAGAAAAAAATATCTCACAGGAGAGTTAGCTTCACTATGATATGGATATTCCCGATTTGAACAAGATTACTTCCGATGAAAGATACATATAGTTAAACCTAAAAAATTAACTCATTTTATTGGTATTTCAAAATCACATTCTGAAATAAACTAAAATTCTTAAATAACAAATTATTATGACATGGAGTAAATATAAAACAAAAATTACGTTGAAATAAGGAGAAAATGAATATTTATTTCCTAATATTTAGGTAATGTGAAAAATAAATAAATAAAATTTAAATTTTAAACATTAATTTCTAATATTTAAAAACAGTATAAAACAAACCAGATCTTACCTAAACCACTACTCTATAACATATATATTAAGACTAAAACATTTTAATATTTCTAATGTTTAAAAACAATACAAAATAAACTATACCTTACGTAAAGCAGTACTCAATAACATATATATTAGCACTAAAATATCTTAATATTTGATGAATCACTTAATTTATTGATGTCTTCATTATAAAAATAATACAATTGATAAATATTTTAGATTTGTTGAATTTTATGGGTAGATGAATCTTATTATGTTTTATTGATAAAAATTTAATTATAAGTTACTTTAAATATAAAAAAGGTTTAATATGATATATAGTGACATCCCGCCTAAATTTTTAGAATTTACCTCAGGGTCTAATAAAATTAGAGAAAATTTTTCATAATTAGAATGCCCTTAGCTAATAAACTCTAAGGACCTAAGCGGTACGTGACCTTAAACAACTCAAAAACCCATATTTACTCTCTAAGAATCGATTACAAAAACCTTATAATCGATTACAAGTAATCATTACATAATCGATTACCAATAGACAAAACTGTAAAATTATGTAGGTTTTAGCTTCCAAGCCAACTTCCGTAACTCCTAACTTGCCCGTTTGATCTTTGAATGCTACGAAACTTTATGGTCACTATCTATGACTCATTTCAGACCTGTTGTCGTAGTGTGCGCTTAAAATTCCTCCATTTCGTGAAGTCATATGTAAAAATGTATTTTAGTCATTTTCTCTTAATTCCAATACCAAAACCTATCAAATCCCATTTAATTGGTAATCTTTATTCACACACAAATTTCAAATATGCCTAAGGATCTATTGACATTTTTTATGGATTCTGGATTCCACTCAAACTCAAAATCGCCCTCAATTAGCCATTTCTCTTCAAACATCTATATATACATATCAATTACTCTACTTCACAAGCATTTATCAATCAACACAATAACAACACACCATCAATCATATCCTGCCTATAGAAATATAATTCTATCATACTAAGATCATTGCCGCATAGGGTAGGCACACTCTAATTGCATCCACCTCATCTTATCCTATACCATAAAACTCACATGGCATTATATCAATCACTTGCTTAATGTCATTCATGACAGAACATATATACACATAACAACACCTGCCCATGTTCGCACAATTCAATAATACATTAGCTCAATGTCATCCAAAACAATATATACACATAAGGCAACACATGTCTATATCAATTATCATCTACTATTACTAACATAACATAAAGTATCAAAACATAGATACTTAAACAATATACTCATAAATCAACATCATTACAAGCAATATAAATTCTTTCTTCGTTCCTTGACAATCCTAGCTCATTTGATGCTCGTTTCTATAGTGTCTGTGGCATCCCTGTCATTGGTTACCAAAATGATGCAGGGGATACTTTAGTACTCTTGCAACCTGTATGAAACATTATTCTCACTCTATTTTTACACCAGTTTAGTAGAAATATGATATTATAATATAGGCTTAGTGGAAGCACCGTGCTCTTCAACTTTAGTACTCAAGCACTTAAGATCGTGGAACATAGAAATAGGTGGTGGTTGTACTTGCAAAGACTCTCCAATGCTTAAGTTAGTAACAATTTAATGCATATCAGAGCAATAAGAGTAAAGGAATATGAGTTACTTATCTGGTGATGAATAATGGTATTTATAGTCTTTTAGAGGTCCAACTCGTGATGTGACACTTGACAGGTTTAGGTCACTTTTTCAAGCAAGTTGCCCACTTAGTTATGAAATTCTGACTGTGGTAGGCTTTTTAATCTGGATCTTAGCTATCTTTTGGAACAATCTCTTGCGCTTGCCCATGTCACTATAGTTTAGGGGTCAAAATTGATATCGGATCATTTTCCCCTAGCTTGTTGTTGTGATGGTGTTACGGCAATAAGCTACAACCGGTGTTTTCCTAACTTAAATTCTCATCCGCTGCTTTTGACTGAGATGCTTGTCGCTAGCCGATGTCTATATTTTATAAAGGTTCATTATTATTTTATTTTTATCTTATCATTAATATTTCATGTATCATTTTATCTTAATTAAGTAATTAATTTATGTATAATTAACTCAACTAATTATTCGGTTACTAATAATCAAGAGATAGAGTTTTTTACACGTGGTATTTTTTAAGTGGTGTGACACCTGACATTCTGTCTGTCAAAGCAGTTACGTCATTTCATAGTTGAAACGTTACGTCTTCTATGGGCTACGCCACTTCACCTCCTATCGTGTCCATGGCTTGCATCTGTTTGCCTTTGGCCTATTACATCTATTAGCTCTATAAATAGAAGCAGGTGGCAGCAGCTTCCTCACTTCTGCTTCCAACCTTCTAGAGATTTTACTGCTTTGGTGTCTTTGCTCCCTATATTAGTCACAGATCTGGCCCGTACTAGAAAAACTGCTAGAGTGTAGGCATGGCAAAAAAACTGTCCTTACGGGTACCCGCACTACACCGTCCCAATTTGAGTGGGTTTTCCCTGTTTTTTTGGTTTTGGCGGTAGGGATAGTTTTTACCCGATATGTAAAAGTTGGGTAGTGGCAGGGATGGTAAAACCAGTATCCACCCTCCCCCTGATATACTTAAATTACTTAAATACCCTTACTATATATATTGCTAGAGATGTTAGGGTTTCATTTTTTACCCATCTAATCTTTCCTCTTCTGATTTTCTCCACACGACAACCGCAACCCTCTCCCTCACACGTCTCACCTCCATAAACTACTCTTACCCACCATGAAAGTCCCCAACCACGATGGTCTTTGCAATTGTTGCCGGTCTTTGCCATTGTAGTTTCGATCTCTGATAACATAATCGCTACCTCCGCCAAGATCACCTTTGTCCACAACGCTGTCTCCTCCGCCATTATGTAGGTCGAACACCGCCCTCATTATTGCTTCCGGCTCATGCTTTCCGATGTGTTTTAATTATATTTGTGTTTAATTTTGAAAATTCACACCAGTTACATGCTCTCTCTGTCTTTGCTTCTGTTTATTTTTGTTGTGTTATCATTCAAAATGAATATCATGATTTTAACTTTCAGATTGCTACATAAATATTCTTAAATTTTGTTTTCGTACATCCCCTCTTATTGTTTTCTATAATTTCATGTTTTTTCTAAGTTCATGTTTTTTCTATAGGAAATTATGCATAGTAATATGAATGAATGTAATATGAGAGCACAACGGTTGGTTCCAATTTTGACACACAAACTAGGAGAATCACCATCATATAAGCTATTTAAGGTGGTGTTTAAGGTGATGTTAATCTTGATGTCACATTTATCAATGTGCTTCTACAAGTGAAGGATTTTGGGGCTCCAACCAGGACTAGGTTCAATACTGATGTTGTGTTGTAGTGAAACTTATATATGGTGTCTATATAAAAGAAATTAAAGCTTAATCTTATGTTATTTTTTACTACAGTGTCTATTTTTTACACGTGCAATAGGTTCCTATTTTTAAAGAGCCATTACAAATGAAGCATTTGGTGTCATGGGTACCTCCAACCCTGAATAATTAAATTAGATGTAGATACTTTTATTAACTAGGTGTGGAAACCAATTATTTCATGCTTTGGTATTAGGTAAGTGCATTGAACATTTATGGTTTGCTTCTCCTTTATCATATCATGTGCCTGCTATGGAATAAGATTTTAAGGCTTGGCCTTTTCATTGGTTCAATTATAATATGCATTGCCTATAATATTTAATATCTTAGTGGAATTATTTATGTTTGGTAAAGGAATAAGATTCATCAATGTCATCTAATTCTTATTTTTTGGATTTTAAAGACTTAGCTTCTAATTTTAGCTTTTTTACTTGTCAGCATATTAGAAGAGGTGCTAATAACGCTATAAATTTTCTAGCCTCAATAAATTTTCAATATCATTAGAATATCTAGTTCTCTCTAAGTTTACTTTGGGTCTCTTGGAAATTTGTGCTTCTGATTTTGGAGGCATGTATATTTCAACTTTGTATTTGACATGAGAGATAAGCTTTTGGTTTTGATTGTCGTTAATTTGGCTCTTGCTAGACGCAAGCTTGAACTATAAAGAAATTGAGACCATTAATAAGTATCATATTTGTATTAACTTTTTTCTCTCTTTTGTTTCTTTCACCATGCTCACAATTCATAGAAGTGTGGATTAAATATTACCTTATTTCTACTACATGTTATCTTCAAAGTCAATCTTAGTTATATCTATATGCATGTTACTTGAATTTGTGTGTGGCGTCTATAGTTAAAGAAATCATTTGTTCTATTTTTGTTTGTGCCCATCTACAATAAAGACAAGTTTTCTCTATACATAAATTTTATATATACTAAAGAAAGAAAAGATAAAAATAACTATTAAGAAAAGACTTTCTTATTCTTAAATCCATTTCAAGGCTTTTGTTTCTTATTTTGAAATCTATCTAACCAATTTAACTAGTTTTAGAATTATTATATTTCGCAACAATGAATTGTAGATTACAAAATTCAATAGAATAGAAAAGAGGTGTGTATAATATAGAATTAATTAAATTTCAAATAAATAATAATTTAATCTGAATCATTGTAGCAGATCAGTTAGATATCAACACAATAACATGACATTTTTTTACCTAAACTAAATGATTTATGTGTATTAGCTAGTGCGTCAAATAGAGGCATGGAGAGGTAAAAAATTACAGGGTTTATCAATGTGGGGTAGGCTATGTTACCAGAAGCTTTGGTGTTTAACACATATTGAAAAAAATTAGTGCCATTAACTAAAAAATAAGTTTATTTTGTTAATAAATAGAAAGAATATCAACAAAGATTGGTCTATAATTAATTTTTTGTATCATTAATTTATGTTCAAGTAGAATTATATTGAGTGTGTTCTTCAATTAATTTATAGTTCTTTAAATTTCTTTCATTCTTATATCAATTTATTATATTCTTTAACACGTAATCTATTTATATGGTATTATACTCTCATTGGCTTACTCTTCTGGTTTATATTTTTTCCTAGGCACAAATGGCAAGAAATGAAAATTCTCAACGCCAACCTCTCACTGCAGATGCTAGCTAGCCTACTACAGATGGTAGTTCTCATCATGCTACTCCAACTACCAGTATGAATCCTGTAATAGAAGTTCCTGTTCTCAATCCCTCCATAAATGAAATTGGGTCAACAATACAAACACCAACTTATGTTGAAGATAATAGAGACTCAACACAAGTAGAGAAACAAGACGTAAAAATTAAGTTCTTTGAAAAGATTAAGGTTTTATACTAAAAGATTTTGGGTGTAAAGAGTGTTAGTAGGGGGATTGAAATTTGCGTATAAGTGAATTAAAAGATTTGATGTTGTGTTTTTGAGTAGTAGGTTGTGGTGATGATAGGATTTATTAATTTTGTGGGTTAAAGTGCTTGATTAATAATGATATGTTGTGTTGTGATGATAAAATTGATGCATAGTTGAATGTGTGTAATGTTGTTATGGTACGCATGAATTAGATTTAATATGTTGATGAAATTTGATTGATGAAAAATGAGTTGATAATGAAGGTATAACATGTCGTGGGATTATCTGAGGATTATTATACATTTTTTATAAGCTTGACTATATGAATGTACACATGTGGTGATAACTTGTGATTGAGTTATGTTGTGAATTGTAAGAAGTTAAATTGATGGAAAGAAAATTTGATGTGAAATGAAAAGTGGAATTAATAATATGAATTAAGAAAATGATAAGAGTCCTGGTGGGATCTTGAAAAGAGAATTCGACGAGGTCGGTAAGAGATTGATTATGATTGAGTGATGGGGGGCTAGATTCGGATTTGAATTATTGAGTTGTGATGATTTAGCTAGTAAAATGAGAATGATTGACTATACACTAGATGACATTGTCCTTAGTTTTGGTTTATAATGTACTGTGGTTTTGAGATATAGGATTTCATGTGTTTTGAGAAAGCAAACTTTATAGTTCCAAGAAATGGTTGAGATGAAGCTCCGTTATTGATGAGTATAACAGGGGCGGAGTCTATGTTATCATTTATAAGATTTTATTTGAGAATCGGTATTTTTATATAAAGGATATTATTTTAATATATATATATATATATATATATCCCTATATACGTTATTATTTTCCAATACATATGCATTTGCATAGTTTGGTATCATGAAAAGTTATAAGAATTTTATTATGAATATAAGATCATGGAGATGAGTATTAGCTCTCTGAATTAAGGACAATGGCCTATCTAGGAGGGGATCCCACTCGGTGACTATGATTGGAAGATAAGTGATAAAAGAGTAAAAGATGATGAGCATTCATGCATCATTGCAATGTGATATGTTGTTGTACTATGGCCAGTTGCATTACAACGTAGGAGGGTATATTGGAGAACGCCTATGTTTTACGTTCAGAATAAACCTTGGGAGTACTCCAGGTTTGGGCATCCAATGGCTCGGCGTAGCACCCAATGTTAGACAGTTTGTGGCAAGCCAAGGGTACTTTGACGAGAACGAGCATTTCTATGGCCGTGTAGCACTAGTTCTGACACAGTATGATCATGCCCGAGGCGTGTGGTTTGGATCCATGATGTATGGGTTGTAGCCCAATTACCCTTAGTGGTTGTGGGAATTAGTAAGGTCTCTGGCTGTACTAGTATTCCACAAAGATCATTCCTCCCCAGTAGATGTATTAGCGAGGTGATATTATTGATGATTGATGGTGATGATGATGAGATTGATGGGCCCTATTTTCATAAATAGATTTATATGAAAAGAGACACATGAACCTAACACGTGCATAGCATCTTGGTTGACTAGCTGCATTGATGGGTGATTATATGAATTAATTAATGATTGTAAGTTGTATGTTATTTTGTGATGGTCTATGAAAGTTGATAACTTATGATTGTAAGATGAGTGGCACTTGTGTGTAATTGTATAATAAGTATTGACTTGTTGTGGTTATGCTTATGGCTAGGGTTTCTGAATATATAAATATGTGTGTGATGTGTACCTTGGTGCTTAGGTATGAACTTGAACATGCTATTATAATTATATTTGTGAATCGTGAATCTTATGATATTATGGGTTGTACTTGTTGGGTGATGTTACTATATGTAATAATGAATTGTGAGTGGTATAGTGTGTAATATGCACACTAGTGATATGATGAACATAGGCTAGTAGTCTTACATCAATGATTTATCTAGTGATTGTTATGTTACATAACTGTGCTATCTATGGAAGTATAATGAGTAGAGCAGGATTATATAAGAGGTGATGAGATTAAGAGTATCTAGGATGCAAGCTCCATAATACTTATGTCATGCCCGATAACTGTTTGATGTGAATTTGACATATATATGTGATAGTGGTAAAGTATACTTTTATAATGAACATGATATGAGTTTCCTGGTGATGATGTGAATCTGTTATGTTTACTATAGAGGAAATGTATCCCTGAGCTTGAGTGGTAATTATTTGATGTGTGATGACATGGTAAGGGGAGACATCAATGATAACGGACTTCTCGTTGAGAGGTAGACAAGTAGGTTTAGTGTCTCACCTTTACATTTTTGGTTTAGCATGGTTAGCGGTTTATCAAAGAGACGTCGTACGTTAGGCAAATTACCTTTGATCCCTGAAGATTTTTCAGTTGAGCTAGATGCACAGGCTATGAGGCCAACCCTTCCTGACATGGATATGGTAGTAATCGAAGAGATGGTTTAAAGGATATAAGAGTTACCTCATCTTCATGGTTTAATCTCTATCACACAAGTTATGGATGATGAGCGATAGGAGTATTCTGGAGTAGCTTCATCTTCTCTATGATATCCTCCACCGGAGTATACAACTTTGCCCAAGGTTACCTAGAGAGCTTAGGATGGCTACCGTATGGGAAGACCAACAGAGCTTTGGTCTATCGTGAAGATATCTCTTCCCTCTTACAAGAAGGATTCTGATTTGAAGTGATATAATTTGAAGTGGGATTATTATGGGTGATAGATCATCACCGAGATGAGCGGTAGTAGTAGGATCCGTCCTCCAGATGGACCTCGACTAGGCTTAGGTTGTAAGCGCGTTGTTGAGAACAAGTCTGGTTAGAAAAAGAAGTTAATAATATTACTAGACTAGACCCCAAACTACATTGTTATATCTAAACCCCGGGATTTTTTAATAACTTAAACTAAATGAAGTCTGGTTGTGTGTGATCTAACCTATTTATTTAAGTGTTTCAGGAATTATATACTAAGTGCACAAGTTATACAAGTGATAAGGGGAGTCCATAAAATCAAAAGTCTGATCCTTCAAAAGTCAAAATTTAGACTTTAACCAAAAAGTCTAATTCAAGAATTTTTGAGTTATATGAATCAACTCAATCAGACCTTAGACTTTTGAGCATCCAAAATTTTCAATAAGAATGTAACTTCAAAGTACAAATCACAACATTCTAAAAACTCTTTGATGATGCATTGGAAGTCAAGCTCTTATCAAGAAAAATGTGCTTATCATCAAAGAGGATAAGAGACAAATTAGCAGAGCAGCCAATATAGTTTTTCAAAGATCTCAACGTAACAACTCTGCAGTATTTAAGAAAAACTAAACCAAATAAGCTTATGTGTTAGAATTAAATCAAAAGAATTACAATGTTGGTTTCTGTGTGATTACAAGAAGAAATAAAACCAAAAATTAGCTTTATTCTCTGAAGATATCAAGGAACATCTTTTTCATGCAAGTGTTGAAGTTCCTTGCTACCAGACTCTTAAACATCCTTTTAGATCATCAAAAGTATGGTACCTACATATAAATCAAACTCCTTTAAAGGATTTCTAATGTTCATATCTCTTTTCTAGATCAGCAATGGTCATCTCATGTCACCTAAATATTCTAAGAGAAGTTCTTTTTCAAAGAGAAGAAAATCCTATCAAGAATACTTAGTCCTTGTGATCAAACTCTCTCTAATCTCTTCTTAGTTCTTTAAAATTAAAGACCTTTTTTCTTGTTCTACTTCTAGTAGACCTTAGTCTTTTATCTTGCTTAACTAGGTGCATTCCTTCTTCATTGTATATCCTTTATACATTAGGTTCTGTGAGATACCTTACACACTTTCAGTTTAAAATTTGTTATTGTGTAAAAGTCTGGTGAGTTACCAGCCTTAGTTTCAGTGGGAAATAGTTGTAGACTAAAGAGACTTTTAAAAAATACTTGGGTTGTTGAGCCAAGAGTGGATTATTGAAAGAATACTTGGATTTAAGCTAGGAGTAGCTAGAGTCAAGAATACTTGTAGCACTAGTCTGGTGCTGTTAATGTAAAGGAGATTTTACAATAATGAAAATCCTTCAAGTTAGAAGGGACTGAACGTAGCTTCTGTGTTGGAAGTAAACCAGCATAAATTCTTGGTGTTCTTTATTCTCTTTTCATTCCTTGTTGCATTATGTTTTATAAAAGTCTGATTACCTGCGTATTAAAGGTTCATATTTCCATAAAAGAGTCTAAGACTTATTCAACCCCCCTCTAAGTATGACTCAAATCCATCAAGCGTCATTAGGATCATCAAGTTGTCTTTTTGTATTAGATAATTGAGTTATATTTTGTTTTGTTATGGGAGCCTGTATGCCCCTAATTTCATTTGAGTATGTAAAGCAAATGTTGAATTGTGTCTAATATGATTTATGAGATGATGATCCACCATGTTTATGTTTCTTATGTACACAAAAAACTTCCACATTTTTCTAGACCTGTGATACTCTTAGTTAAGTAGGATGATCTAGTGGAAGAGATTTATCCTAGTTAACTTAGAGACATCACATTGGTGGTATCATAGCATGGTTGATTCAACAAGGTTTGAGGTATGAATTACCATGCCCCGTTGTACTCAAAGTGTTGTTTGTAGGTCATTAGGACTTGTGTGGTAGAAACTACTTAATTGAAGTTAAGTAGTTGAGGCGTTGGTATTGATGTCGAGCAAAAGTCGTAAGCGTAACAGGCACAATGAGTGCAGAGCTGGGAATGCTATGAAGCCTTGTTGAAGAAGAATATTGAGAGCTGTACAAGGATTTAAGTCATCTTCAAGCTAAAGTTTAGTGCATTCTGAGCAAATGTCACTAAGAGTTTAGAAAGCTAAGGAGTACCTTGATTCAAGGTAAAGTTACAAGATGGGTCAATAGTGAGCGCTGATGCTTATGTTTTGTTGATGGTTATAAGCATAGCGGAATTTCGAGAACAAAATTCTTAAAAAGGTAAGGGGTGTAACATCCCGACCTTTTCCGGAAGGGCCTGAAGGGCAACTTGTTTTCAATAATGTTATATAAGGATAATTCTTTGTGTTTGTGGCTACGGCCAGTAATGTGATACTTGATATTGGTGATTTTGTGAGCTTCGGCCAATGTATGTACGATGTTTGTAAGGGCGGTGAGGCCCAGTTATATGACGTGGTATGATGATGAATTATAATAATATGCATGTGATGAGACCAGATTTAGAAAGTTACATCTAAAGTTTAGCTTTCCCACTAAAGGACATGTTCTGCCATATGCTAGTAGGGACGGAGCCAGATAGCAAGTTTTTCTCAAGTAACATGTCTTTGACAATAAAAGCAATAAATAAGCCCAATGTGCAACGAATTGTGTTTGTTTAAAATTATCCCAAATAGATTTTTATGTGAAAATTTCAAGATATTGTCAAGTATTAATCATATATATCATGTGAAATATGTGAAACACAAGTTAATAGAGTATCTTCTTACAATTTTTATGATGAGGAAATGAAAAGCTCTAAGGAATAAATCCATTGAGTTAATTATTGGATACATCACTACACTACAAAGAACATTGACATGTCAAACTCAATGTTTTATTGGCTAGCATTAAGATATATAAATATTGTGAAGTAGATAAGGAAACTAAGAAGTCAAGGGCAATAGAGTGTTGCAAATACAAAATAAATAAATAAAATTGAGCTATTTACATACATAGTTGTCATATTATGTGTCATTTATTGGTGGTATGTGTCTAGCAAGATGATTTGAATTAAAATCTCTAAGAAACAAGACCAAGTCAAAAATTAATTGGTAGCCAAAATAAGAGAAATAAATAATTTAATTGTCATTTGGTACAATAAAAACAAAGCCACTTCTTGATATAACAAACATAAAAATAACTATGGTTGGGTATCGAACATAGATCAGAAACAGCTCCTTGCAGACTATAGCTTCTTAGACTTCTGTTAAATCAAAGAGGAAAATAAGAAATCATACTTACATTCTTATTTCATAATTGAAAACTTGACAGTTAGCTTTTTTGTCTTCGTATCCTACTTGAGCTTCAAATATAAACAAGTACAGCCCATGCCTTTTACAATAAAATTTTATTCGTTGAACTACTATTAAAAACATGCTTAATTACTAAAGAAAATAGTTAGGCTATGATGTAGCAACTTGAATCTTCTACATAATGCTACAGTGTTGTTTTCTTTGACGTACAAATAAAATTATGGCTTCGATTTTACCTATATTTTCCCAAGATGCTTTAGCTCTTCTTTGGTGACGTAAATGATTTATATAGAAAAACAATTTAGAATACAAAAAAAAAATTGAATTAAGATATAATAATCACCTGGAAACCAACTAGAATACAGTCACCAACAACCAGAAAAATATTGAGTACACCTTGTGTGGATGATATCCTACCTTTGTGGTGATCATAAGCCCTTGATATAGATTTGGTGGTGGGGGAAACCAATTTGGAATGGAAAACATTGCATTTTATTATCTCGTTCTTCATATATACCCTCCCACACTATCAGAATATGAAGAACTCATGTTGCAACATAATCAACAAAACATACACATCAAAAACCTTTTTGCACATTATTCGTAAACTAAAAAACAAATCACCAGCCACAATAAAACAGATCTCACTCTTCCGAAATAGTTCAAGACATAATCCCAAAACAAAATCGAACAGGAATTCCAATAGAAAAATACGAGATCTCTAAAAGCCTATGAAATCAAACAAAATAGGATAACGCAAAGCTAAGATCTTACAAATACAAAATGATAAACAAGGCTTCACCGACAAAATATGAGAGTGCGTGAAGCACGAAGTTTGAAATTAAGAAAAAAAATGGCCTCGCCATAGGTGGCGACGGCGATGCCGGAGGAGATGGAGAGCATGTTGAGCATGGTATCGTTCTTGTAGGACTCTTTACGGAGAAGGAGGCCAATAAAGTAAATGAAAACTGACATTAGGGCTTTAAGTATCTGGATGGCAGAGAGGTAGATGTATGCGGAATTGGAGAGTCATAGGGAGATGGAGTTGAGTGCACCGATAGCTACGACAGAGGTGAGATAGACGTGACGCGACATCGAAACAGGCTCGATGAGGGTTAAGGTTTTCAAGATAGAGAAAAGGGAAATTAGAAAAAAGACACGAGGGTTTCCAATTTGGACCAAAATATAAGATTCTAATATGCACCTTGTATCGGTCCTAAATTTGAAGCGGCGAAATATGTATTATTTCTCACTGGGTCTACAAATAAACCTGTGTAAATATTATTTTTTACACCGGTGTAAAGAAACTAAATATTTACAAAAATACCACGACACTAATTTTTACACCGATTCTTTCTACAACTGGTGTAAAATCGTCGGTGTAAAAGCCCTATTTGACCCAAGGGCTAGGAAATGCATTTTTCTAGGATATAAATCTGGCATGAAAGGATATGGTAGTCCTTGATGCCAAATTTTTGGTGCAACCGTTGCTTAATAATATTGATCTCATCCATTGTTCAACAAGACCACATCCAAGAGTTTTACACACACTTGAGTCTTCACTCGAGCACTTTACTTCCTAATGTTACTTTATATAGAAGACTCATTGGCAAGCTGGTATATCTCACCAACACCAGGCCTAACATTTCATTCTCTATTAGCAAGCTTAGTAAGTTTCTATCCTAGCCTACAGATGAACATCATAAGGAAGCCCTTCAAGTCCTCAAGTTCATCAAATTGGCTCCTGTAAAAGGCCTATTTTCCCCTCCTCTTCAAACTTAAAACCCACTGTATATTCTAATTTTGACTGAGCATCTTGCCCTGATACAAGAAGATATGTCTAAGGTTTTTATTTCTTCCTTGGCAAGTCACTCATATCTTGGAAAAGTAAAAAACAACATACTATCTCTAGATCATCTTCTGAGGTAGAATATCAGGCTCTAGCTTTTGCTACTTGTGAGGCTCAATGGCTTCTTTCTCTTCTTCAAGATTTCAAAATTCCTCATTCCTCTCTTGTTAGACTTTTCTATAACAACCAGTACACAAGACGTATTACCAATAATCTTGACTTTCATGAACGAACCAAACACATTGAGCTAGATTGCCACACTGTTCGTGACCTAGTTTTTGATAGGCGCATCCATCTTCTTCCTATATCTTCCAAGGACCAGATTACAAACCTTTTGACTAAGCCACTTGTTACAAATCCTTTTACCTTTTTAATGGCCAAGCTGGGAATGTTAGACATCCACATTCTAGCTTGAGGTGGGCTATTAGTTAGTACTTATTATTCTATTAAAAGTTGGTTAGATTAATTAGTTTCCTAACTAGAATTAGTTAACTTTAGCTAGCATTAGAACTAACTTGATATTTGTATATAAATACTATTTTTCTATCAATTAGTGTCATCATTATAACAACCTTGGTTTTTAGAGTAAGAACCCAGACTCTCAAGAACCTCGAAAGTGTCCTATTAGGCCTTCTAATGAGAGTTTGAGGCTTTGGCCTGATCCCTGACTTATTTCAAGTGTGAGGAAATTGGTGAGGAAGGAAGCCAATAGGGTATTAAATAAGAGATACAAGATTACTAAGGAAATGTAAGGGAACTTAGTACAGAGAGATGTAGAGGTTAGCCGAGAGATTGGTACGTATAGCGATAAATGAAAGAAGTCGACATAAGAAAATACCAATAAGAGGAGACCAATAAATTAGAGAGAATGTTGGTATTAGTAAATGATTAATGATCATTATATTCTTTTAATTTGGTATTAATTAGTTAATAATCTTTAATTAATTCATGTTGAATAATTGACTATTATTTAATTGAATATTTTAGTATTTAATTGGTATTATTAATAATTCTTTTGAACATATATATACATAAGTATAATTAATTATAATAATATTTTAATGGTATTTATTTAATTATTTATTATTATTATATTTTACTAATAAAACATTACCGAGTTCTTCAAAATGGAACTAGGGAACCTAGCCAGAGGTTAGATTTTGATAATTCAGCCAAGGACTAGTGATTCTATAGGGAAACTAGTCCTATAAAGATTCTCTTGAAATGAATCGAGGATAACAGACTCGGTCCAACCGGCCTGGTCAAAACCTTAAGTGTCTTTTACGTTTGATCATGCATATACTTCAGGATATCCAATGATAGCATGGTTAGTCTCTGGTGACTCATTTTGACGTTTTAGGAACTTTTCCCGAAGGGCCCAAATCCTAATTTAGACCCCATCAACTTCATTTCTTGGGAAAACTATCTAGTTGAATCGGGACCTTTGAGTTCAGCCTAAACAGTTTGATGTTTTCAGCCTAACTTTCTCATGTGATATCGAAATTAAGCAATCCTCGTCTTGGTTTCTTCGTTATGAAAAACCTAACAATCTCTATTTCTAGTCTCGACCCTAATTCGTAACCTATCATCACTAACTTAAAGAACCAAGAATTTGTACTCTGAAAACCCGTTATTTAATCCCGTTAAATTTCATTAGTTTATGAGAAAAATCACAACTCTTTTATACAAGTTTAGAATCAGTTTGTTGCAATTTATTTATCCTTATATCGAACCCTTCTAAAATTCTCATGAAGAACTCAAGAGCTTGTTCCTGCTCGATCGCCCCCGAAAAGCCAAGCTTCTCAAGGAACATTCATTTTCGTAATCCAGCAGCCCAGTCACAGAAAAACACAGATATCTCCTTCATACGATGTCAAAATGACTTCGTTCGAAGCTCCGAGAAGCACTTTTCCTTGTTTCAGGCATAACTCTTGCTCCGAGTGTTGTATTTCCACGTACCATATATCGTTTCGAATAAAAAATAAGATCTACAACTTTCATGTTGGCACTTTTTAGATTCTGATTGTAACTAAAAGTCACTTTTTCTCTCAAAGTTAAGTATTAAAAATCGTAACTAGGGTTTCATTCGGTATTGATTAAATCTAGACCCGACGGCTGAATTTTCTTATAAATAGGACATCACCCCCTTTTCAAAAACTACACCACCCCTTATCCCCATCCATCACGCTGTTTCTCTCTCTCGCTCTCCTCCATTGACACCCAAAACCATATCTCTAACCACCTTCTTTCTTTGCTAAAACCACCTCCGACTACCGCAAACCTCCACCTTTCTTCTTCCTCCACCACCCAAAACCACCACAAACCACCATTTTCACTGCTGGACTAGCCTCTAAATCCGTGACCACAACACCAACCACGACCCCAATGACTTCTGTTTCCACTATTCTTCCTTCCAATGACCTATGATCTTCATTTCCTTCATTCCTACCGATCAGTTTCAATTCTAGTCGCCACGAGCCACCCTCCACCACCATGGGAAGCCATCATGTCACCCTCCTTCCCTCCAGGTGATCTTTTACATATTGACATATTCGAGCTCCGACCATCATGTAGAGTCCAACTGCTGAGATGGATCGTCGATCGGAGCTACGGTTTGAAAGTTGAGTTTTCGCCCTTTCGTCTAGTATCAAGAAAATACGACACCTCAGGTAAGGGGATATATTCTCGGGTATCCTAGGGTGGACCGTGTGTTTGGAAAGGCTAAGGTACTTTTGGTCCTTACCTTCCTGAGGATAGGTTTGGGAACTATTACTAAAATTAAGATACTTTCTTGTCATTAGAAATAAGACACTTAAATTTTTATTAATATTTTATTGTCGTGTATGTTATTAATTGGTTGTGTTGGCTATTACTAACCATGTTGAGTAAGTGAACACGATAGGTATTGAACTGTGAAAATATTAAGGACCATGAGTATCTATGTGGATTCTAGTGAATAAGTTTCGAAAGACGTGGTAAATAGGGATATAAGGATGGACGAGCACGTGGCCTTTATTATGTAAATTCATGTCATGTCTAAGAGTTTGTAAAAATTATTTTGAAGTGTGGACTACCATCCATAATCGTCATATTCGTCCTCAACACGTTAACCTCGATACCTAGGAAAAGGAAATCAAGAAATTATTATCACTACTATTTATATCACTATTATTATTATTATTATTATTATTATTATTATTATTTTTTTTTTTTTATCAAGCATAATGATCGGCTCTGTCGCTGCTCTTAGCAGTTTTTCTTTTGTTCAATTTCCATTACTTCTATTATTGAGCATAATGGTCGACTCTGACGCCACTCTCGGTATTTTCTTTATTTAAATTCTGTCATTTATTTAATTGGATATAATGGTCGACTCTGCCGCCTTATCCTCAACAATTTTCTTTATTTATTTAATTTCTATCATTTATATCATTGGATATAATGGTTGGCTTTGCTGCCTTATCCTCTGTATTTTTCTTTCTTTATTTAAATTTTGTCATTTATATTACTGAATATAATGGTCAGTTCTGCCATCTTATTATTATTGTTGTTGTTATTATTATTATTATCTTTATTATTTTTCCTAACCGAACAAAATGAGACCTGAGGTCGACAACACCTACATCCCATTTTATTAAATCGGTAAAAGGATTCGGATAAAGTATGTTATGTGGTAAGTCTGGTTAGATTTACTCAATACATACAAATGACTAGATACCATCTTATTCTCAAACACCTCATAAGTCTCCCAAACTTAATAGGGTATACTAATAAGAGTAATAGTCAACGATGTTTTAATAAAAATGTGTATTTTATAAATAAGCGTCAAATGCCCCTTTCTCCCCAAATGTTTCCATGAGTTCAATTCAAAAAGAAGCATACTGATAAGGGAAATGGCCAAGTACCTTTTACTTCTTAAGTCAAATTGACATCATTTAAATTATTGTCATTCCAATTATTAATCATAAAGTAGAAATACATTATTTACTCTTCAATCTAAACGTTATTTTAGCCAAGATATAGCTAATATATTTTCTAAATAAAAATGGAAATAAACCATAACGTCTGAAAAATAGGTGGGACCTATCAACTTAAGGACAAATATCACGAGGCGGGAAACACATAGATACCCCAGGGTCTAAAAAGTAATGATAATAATAAGTTAAGTTACAATAAATCCAAACCATGAAATTGCTATAATCAAATTATATTTTAAGAATTTTATGAATACTATATATATATATATATATTTGCATATACTAATAACTATTAGTGAATCATGAATAAAAAACTAGATTTAAGAAGGACGGGGAGATATGTTAATAGAGTGACTAGAAGAATATTTTAGGTTAACCAATTTACACCAAATAAAATATAAATATACTCCATGTATTTTATAAAAGTGTACCGGCTAGATAGATTACTATGATACTTGAATGTGTGTGTATATCGGATTAAGTGTGTTGTTTAAATAAAGGTACTATATGTTTGACTAAACTATGTAAACTTACGTGTTGGTATGTATATGTTGACTGAATTAAGTATGCTTGATTAACTAATATGAATTATTTGTTGGTTGTGATATACATGCTAGTGTGAAGTTATAAGTATAACAAATTAAACGAGTACGACAAGATGTATGGTTGATGAATGTGTTCATTGAATGAGTAATATGTGCTTGATCGATTAATATACATAATTATATGGATTACATGTTCTGGTCGGTGTGATACGTGATGAGTTTGGTGAAACATATGATGAAAAGAATGAATCTTGTATGATGCATTAATAACATGTTAGGTAAAGAATAAAAGAAAGAATATGTCTCGGTAGGGATCCTGATATGATATGAAAATAGAATGACAGTGAAATGTAAATGGATCCGATGAGATAATGATGCGCTGAGACACAAGTTCGTACCTGAGAAATAATAAATATGTATACTCATCTCCCCTTTTATTCTTAATTATTAGAGGGAATATATTATGAAGAGCATTAAAGAGAAATAATAATAATAACTAAAGATAGTATTGGTAAATGAATTAAACGGTCAGCCAACAATTAGTAGGAACTAAGTATACACGTATACAGCAAAGACAACCCATACCCTTACGATAGTCCTACCTAACATTGATAAGATTATACCATAATTGACTTAGGATAAATCCCTGGCTAGTCTCATTTTCTCTAAAGGATGACTGGAAGAGATTTAAAGAATAATATAAAATAAACCTGACGTTAAGAATGAAAGTGGCTGTTGAAGGGACCCTACCGATGACGAGAATGATGGAAATGAAAGAATATAAATCAGACATGCATCATTTTCATATAACATATTGAAACTAGAGCATACACCGTGGGTACGCTGGAGGATGTTCACGTTCGGTCTCCAAGGAGAACCTTGGGAGTACATCCTAGACGAAAACCCAATGGCATCAGAGTCACACCTGAGTCGGGTGAGGCGATGCAAGCTTGGTATACTATGACTATATGACTTATATGACAGGATGTATCTATGATCGTGGAGATCCAAGTCCCTTTTTGATATGAGACAGATCCCCACAAATAAGTAGGACCTGAGAGTCCTTAGTACCCTGTAATATGAGGGACTTGGTGAGAAACGTTGTGTTTAGGGGCAGCCTGAACGGGACAGATTCTGATGAGTATGATGAGATTGATGATGGATGAGATAGTTTTGGGCCCACATGCATCATGATGGCTAAGAAAATATTAATTGAATAGAACCCATGCATTGCACTACATTCTCTGATTGAGTTGTGTTTGATTGTGATTATTGATTGTTATATTACTGATAATGTTTTTTTTTAGGAAATGGGTGTTAAAATTGTAGGAAATAATTTGTGGTGAGGGGGAAAGCAGGAAGTTATATATTCAGGGATGACAGGGAGGTTAAGTGATGATAGAAATTTAGAATGGATTCACTAAAGACCCTTGTTATGAATGTTAGAAGCGAAAATTTTATAGGCTTGTACTGTGTAAAAAGGACGTCAGAAATGACATCTCTCTGATTGTTGTGAAAGAATATATTCACCCTTATAGCTTTTTCCAGACCTCTAATTGGACCATACACTCGACACCCTAGAGATCAACACAGACTTCGCATCGAGGACCATCTAAACTCTTCTTGGACCAAGGATGATTAGGATAGATGATTTTCTTTTCATATTTTGTATGGGAGCTTGCGTGCCCCTAATTTTTAGCATGTACGGTATGTTGAATATGACCATGTATTTTATGTGATTAAATTGTATATAATGTGTCTATTCCACCAAATTGTCTTAAAAAAAAAGAACTTTCATATTTTTCTAAAATCGTAACCTCTTAGTTAAATAGAAAGACCTAGTGGAAGAGGTCATTCTAGTTAACCGAGGGTGTGACAATCATGAATAAATCATTTTTTTCATTAAGTTCTTCAGCTCTTATTTTCTCTATGCTTGAGCTTTTCTCTTAGCAGTGATTTCTTTTCTTCATTTTTGAGCTTCAAGAGTTCTAACAGTTTTTAAATCAATTTGATGCCTTGCATATAAGACAGTATGTATAATTTGATCAACTTGACTGTCCTACTAGCTCAATTGGAATTGGAACCAATCCTTATAATTCATGTCTTTCCCAAAGTACCTTCTAAGTTCTAAAGTTTTTTCCTCATAAAGGGGTCTCTTGTCAAGTTGTGGTTACAATCAAATTTTGATCATGGTATCTTTATTTTTTATTGCATGCCTTCATCTTTATTATCTTTTGTTGAGTTACATACTAACATGCATAAATAACTCAGTTTAAACTATACATGATAAGGCAATTGACATGACAGATTGACATCTCTCATGGAAAGTTGGCAACACAAGTGAATTTGGAGTCTTGGTAATGTTCATAGTCATGCAGTTCAAATATCTGAATGAAACATGAGTGTTTGGGTCCAATTAAGATTAGGTGATTTCATGAGTTTCCTTTTTTCATGACTTATAGGAAAAACTAAGGAAGAATGTTGACATGGAAATTTTGATCAGTATAACAAAAACTTTATGTTGACATAAAGTTCTTCTTCTTAATAACATGAATGATCAAAAAAGGGAACTAAAACTCCTTAAGATATTAAAAGAATTCCTCTCACAATAAATAAATTATGTTTTTGTTTAAATTATATTCCATTATTAGTTATTATCATATTAAACTTTTGTTGCTATTTGCTCATAGAAGTGGTAATATCCACACTGATCCTTAAAAAGGTGATATAAATACTATAGTAAGATCTTTTCTTCCTATGATAATCCATTTTTTTAATTTCCATATATAAGAAGTCCATCAATTGTTGAATAAACTTATAACGGGACATTTGACTATTGTATCTAGACCGGATCATATGCCCTAGCTTGTTTGATAGACTGGGTCGGTTGCTCGAATAAGCTACAGCTTTCTACCGAGGTCACCATTTATAGGTGTGGATACCGGCTTCAGACATTGTTTGCTTTTTTGTGTGAAAATTCCTATGTTCTTAAGTGGTTGCCAATGATGAGTATTTATTGTTAATAATGCATAGAGAATTTAATGCTTGCTTGTAAGGGAGATTAACCAATCATCGTCTGCAATAGTTAGCCTTTCCATTATATTGGGCCTTAAAACTCAACCGTTATGGCCTATTTAAATTCAGAGTGAAGCAAAATGATGCAACCTTCACACGCTTTGGACTGAAACAATGATTTTGCTACTTTATGGCCATGAGATGTATATGTTTTGCTCTTTGAAATGACGCATTTCATCCTTGAACCGACATTTACCTTGCCCCCTGCCACAGCTATAAAAAGGGGACTTGGGGAATCGAGAAGGTACTTTCCTTCTTCTACCCTAAGAAACCTCTGTTCGATTATGAATAAACTATTGTATCTCTATTCGTGGAAGTTCCAAGAGTTCTACACTCCATTTCAATCTTACTAAGGTAACCTCCTTCTGCCGTTCTTGTTAGTATATTTCTTTCATTAGTACCACAACCATGCATTCTAGGAAGAATCGTGCTGGTTCTAGTTACTGAGGGAGGAGGATCCCTGTAAATCCTTCTAAGGCCGAGCCACACTATTCGGAAAGGGGTGAGGCTCATCGGACGAGGTGGTGGGTGGTGCTACCCTCTTCTGAATCCTCATACAACTCGAGGGCTAGCAACGCACCTGAGAGCGAGGTAAGCGCTGAAAAATACCTTTTTGACGAAATGGCTTTTTATAGAAGCATTCGAGCCTTCCAGAATCTCGTTTGTACAATGAGTACTGAAGAGGGTACTGAGCCAGTTCGAATTGTCACGACAACCCCAGGGTGCATAAACGTCGTTGTGCACCGGATTAACTGGGTTAAGCTCAATGAAAAATATACTTACTACTGAGTGGAGGATGAAATCAAAAAGATTACGTCTCGACATGCTAGGGAAGACGTGGCGAGGATGGATCCTGGGTATAGGGTGTACTGACAAGTATGCATGTTGTCATGTTTTTGAGTGTTTTTAGATGTAGTTTTTGTTACTTTTCACCCTTATTCCTCCTGATTCCCTTGATTTTTAATTTTGTTCCATATATACTACTCGGTTGTCTCTATTTTTGTAGAACTATTGATGTTTCAGGTTTATTTTGATGAGAAATGGCAACTTGGATGCAAGAAGAAACTTTTGGGAACCTTAGCAATGTGATTAGGCAAGGTTGGAATAAACCACTGGCAGTGGTTGCAAACCACTGGCAGTGGTTGCAAACCACTGGTAATAGTTGTCACTGGAAGGAAGAGGATCAAGTGGCAAAGACCACCACTGGCCATGGTTTCCCACCACTTGCCGTGGTTAGCACTGTTTGTACAAGGGTTCATCAGGCAGTGACCACCACTGGTCGTGGTCTCTCACCACTAGCCGTGGTTGGCACTATGGCAAATTAAATTGAGAGTCAGACATAACCATTGGTTGTGGTTGTCATCAGATGCCATGATATAATGAATTTTGGGAGATTTGGATCATCAAACCCCGAACCAGTGCCAGTGGTTTGCCACCACTGGCCGTGGTTGCCTCCATGAAGCCTTGTTTCCTGATGTTTAGGATGCATATTGGGGGCAGTAAGGGGGAGTTCTGAAGACACTTTGAGACAAAGAAAGAAGAGGACGAAAAGAAAAGATTTTTGGAGAGTTCTTTTGGAAGAAAAACACGAAGGATCTTGGCATCTAACATTGAGTTTTAGAAGATCGAAGGGATTTCTGAGTGAGAACTAGTTTTCTTTTATTCTTCAATTCCTTCAAACTTCATCTTGAAAGTTTTGTATTTCTCTGAACATGAAGCTTATTATGGATTTTATCAAGTTTGGCATGTGTAACTGATTTCAGATCTTGGGAGTTAGGGGTTATGACATGATTATGTATTGAATTACCTTTTGTCTGTTCTGTTTATGAATCCTTGTTTCTATTCAAATTTTGTGCATGCTTAAAGCTTTTTATGATCTAGAGATAGACTCAATTGAACCTAGAGCGTTGGGATAATTGAGAGATTAATTGTTGTTTTGAAACACTTGAATTTGAACTTAGGGTTTTGAATCACGAAAGTGGGTATAACACTTCAAGGTTAAATGGGATTTCATTATTCTTAATAAGTTCAAAAAATAAATCAAACGGTGTTTTTTATTAATTGAGCGTGTTATCGTTGTTCTGAGAGGAAAGCATTAACAAATTTAGGAAATCTCGCCTTAGAACGTTAACTCATAAACAAAAGGTCTTAGGTAAATCAATATGTAACATATTCACATACCTAAATCCCAAGAATTAATCATCGTGCAATCCAACTTAAACCAAAGAGTTTAGTTTTCTGTCACAATTTTGTTGTCATTTAATTTACTGCATTTTTTTCATCGTTAAGGGGTTTTTCTAGATAATTGAACTACCGCTATAACTAGTACTTGGGCACAATCCTTATGGGGACGATCTTATTTATTACTTCGATAAACCGTATACTTGTGGAACGTCTATCATGTACTTAGAGGAGAAGTACAAGGATAGGTACTCAGAGGAAAAGTACAAGGATAGGTTAATGATCCTTGCCCCCCGGCCTTGTGATAGGGTCTGCCACACTCCTTCAGATGATAGAAGCTTGTATATGTATGACTTCTTGTTCTCACAGCTCAAAGTTTGATTCCCTCTGATGGAATTTGAAATGGGCGTCTTGAGGTTCCTGGAGTGTTCCCCCTTCCAGGTGCATCCCAATGGGTGGGGGCTAATGCGAGCCATGGAAGTATTAGCAGAGCATTTCAAGTTTACCCCAACAATGGTAATGTTTTTCTACTATTGCCAAGTGGTACGTCTGTCTAACAAAGAGGGTGGGCTCAGCTTTGCCACTCTTTGGTGTGACGCTAAAATCATTAACTTTGAATCCTTCACAAAGTCCGCTAAGATGAAAAGGAAGAGCTTCAAGAAATTTTTTGTGAGAATTCGCGCCCAGCCAAACAAACAAGTCTTCTGGAGGAGCAAGGATGACATCAACAAATTCCCTCTGGCGTGGATACACGAATATTTCCTCCTCACCGGGAAGGCGTACTTTACAGATGAGAACAAGCTATCCCCCAAGTCAATAAAAGTCTTAAGCGCTATGCGCGAATATTCTACTCGTTATGGTAAGTTCTCATGTAAACTCTTGTTGGGGACGGCAAACCAATGCGCCACATATTTAAGTAATTTCCCTGTTTATTCCTTATAGTCTTGTAATATCTTTTAAACTATATACCATACTGACATATCAATTTCCTTTTATGCAGAGAAAATCAAAAAGTGTAAAGCCATGAACGCTTTTAAGGCTATGCTGTTAGAGGCCCAATCAACAACAGCTGAAAACAACATCCAGGCTAAAAGGAACGTCGTCAAGGCCCAGACGAACATTATCCTGCTTACCTCCGGGGTTGCTGGGGAAATACCCCTGATCGAATGGGATGAGCGGCCGAGTCTTAAGCAGCAGGAGAAAAAGAAAAGAAAGAGCCACAAAGATACTAAAGTCAAAAAGGCGCCCCTACCAAACCTTTAAAGAAACAAAAGACTTTGGAGGAAACCAGGCTAGCCAGCCCTGATGTGAGGAAGAAAGTGGACATCGTTGTTGAGGAGATATCAATTTCTGAACCAATCACTGAGCCAACAAGGATGGCTAGTGATTCTCAAAGAAATGAAGTTTACACTTCTCCCTCCTCCTCATGTCTTGCCCCGTACCTGCTCTATAAGGGCCCCGTGCCCTTGGCGATCGCCCCTCCTACATACAAACTTAATCCAGTACTTGATGTCCCTGACATCAAGAAAGCTTATGAGGCCGCGAGATGGCAATTGGCAGAGGTCTCCAGCATCATTAACTCTCTTTCTGCCATGACTGATAACATGGAAGAGGTTGTCAAACTATTTAATAAAGTGTAGAGGCTGAGAGTTGCTTCCGTCCATGATAAGGTTAAGATTAAGTGTCTGTAGGAACGCGTTAAATATGAACATGCATCTGTGGGTTAGCGCACTCTTGAGAAGGCCTGCCTAAAATTAGACATAAGGAAAATGGATGAGGAAAACTCTAGGCAAAAGTAGGTGGCAAAGCTGGAGAAAGAAAGGGCCTCAAAGCTGGCTAAGGATTTGAAGCTCTATGAAGATAACCACGCCTAACAGGTGGATGAATGGGTTGCCCAGAAGAAAGAGCTGAGTAAGAAAATAGCTGAGTTAGAGAAGGAAAACACAGAGGCTAGACCTCTTGTGAAAAAAACCAACAGCTGATGGGGGACGTTGCCGACATGGAGGTCAAATATAACCCGGCTCTAGAAATCTACACTTCTCTGGTGTATGAATCCTTCAGTAGGGCAGTCCAGTAAATAAAACATCGTAACTTTAACGTGGAGCTCAATCTAAGGGGGATTCATCCTTTCTATGAGTTCCACGATGGAAGACTATTCTCTGTGTCTCATGGTAGGTATGAGGAGCTTACTGATACTTCCTATGAATTGGCTCCTCTTCCTGAAGGGAAAAGCCTGACCCCCAGACCGGTATCCCCTAAGGATGAAGAACCAGAGAAGGAAGGTGGGGAGGATGGCGAGACCAAAGAGCCTGCAAAGACTGATGTTGTCGATAAGCCCATAGTGACACCTAGTGAGGAGAACCAAAAGAAAGATGTTGACCCAGCTTAGTTCTTTTACCTTTTCCTTTTTTGTAGCATTTCGAGATCAGCTCCGATATTGAACTAATGAAGGCTTGTGCCAGGATAGGCTTCGACATTAACTACTTTTTCAATTGACTTACGCTTTTTTCTACTAAAATGTCTTTACATGTGTTTATGTATTCTATCGTTTTACACGTCTTCGTACTTTATACTTTGAACTGATAAAGTCTCATGCCCCTTAAGCCGGCTTTAACTATGCTTCAATCAACTTAATTTTCTTTAAAGCATAAGTCTTTTTTGTTTTGTACTGATACGTTTATTCTGCAAGCGTATAGTTATCGAAGTAATATAAAAGATTACCGTATCCACAGGGATTAAGCCCAAGTACTGGTTTATTATAAGTCCATTATCCAGATAAATGATATGAATTCAAAGAAGGTTCATTACAAACAGAATTTAAAATACGAAAGTAGAAATCTCAAAGTACTCAAAAAACTGGAAATAAATCACTTCAAAGAGTCAATCAAAGGATGAATCTTGGGATTTAAAAAGTTCATATGCTTAATAATTGAATCTATGCAATTTCATTTCCCCAATTGTGAAGTTCAGTTTCTAAGGTAGATTTTCCTAATGATATTAACAACCTTCTCTTGAAGCCTTATTAAAGTACCTAATTGCCAAAGAACAGCATTCGATTTGTAAATTAGATCCTTTATCTATTTATGAAAATCCTTTAATCCTCAAAAGTTCTTTTATCTATCCTATAGCCAAAAGAACTTAGGCTCAATTGGTGCTTTCAAATCATATACCTACTCTTGTAGCATATATAATTTAGAATCAACTACGCTTCTCTTGAAGTCTTGTAAAGGCATTAAACAATCAATCAAATTGAATAGAGAATATGAATTCAATAAAAGGAGAAGATTCCAGAGCAATTGAGTCAAATATCAATACATACTACCCCCTTAATCCTAAGAAAAAGGGTTTAGTTCATCATACGTTAATTATAAAATCCCAATTCAAATCCCAACATTGAATAATTCCCCAAATTACGAATCTAGGATTCAGAAAAGAGAAAAATAAGCCCTCACTCTATTGATCTCAAATTTCCCCCAAACCAATGAATTAGTTGTTTCTTCGTTGTTGATCCTTGAATCCCTATCAAAATTCTTTTGGAAAGGCTCTCAAAATCCTTGGCTTAGGTCCATTCCTTCTTGTCTCTATGTTACCCCATTTTTTATACAAAAAAACACCCCTTAAAAATCAGGGTTCTGAACTTAGCGCACAAAACCCACGGCCTATAGGAATTTCCCACGGCCGTGGATCGTGACAAGGTTCCTTAGTGTGCAATTTCCTTTATTCTGACAGCAAGAACCACGGTCTGTGGGAATTTTCCCACGGTCGTTGGTTTTTTCAGCATGTTCCACGGCCTATGGGAATTTCCCACTGTCGTGGATTTCTTCTAGTGCACTTTCCTCTGCTTTTTTCCTAGACCAGTGGGAACCACGGCCTGTAAGAATTTCCCACGGCCGTGGATTCCAAAAAGGTTCTCCAAATTATGATTTTTTTATTCATTTGAGGCCCAGGAGGGTTCCACTTGCTTGTTTCTTCTCTCCAAGGGTTGGAATAGACTTGCTTTTGAACTTTTGATAACTTGAACTTTCTTTCATTTGCATGATGTTCAACAAATGTCTCTAATTCTCTAGCATATGGGCATGTAACATCATAATTCTTGCAAAACTAATACACCCGAGTAACATATGCAGAATGAAAGGAGATATTTGAGATTAAGGGGGAAAACAAACAACATAACCAAAAAATAAGAATGAAATGACCCTAAAACTAATGCAAATTAACTACCTATCAAAATACCCCAAATTAGAACATTGCTTGTCCCTAAGCAATCACCATATTCATAGGATGGAAAATCAAGATCAAAGAATCCATACACAATTAAGGAACCCAAAATAAATTTTTATTATTAAGTTTTCTTTTTCAGACGACCGTTAAAGTACCAAGATCCAAGTCAGACAATTAACAATCCACACTCCGCTAAGATTGGACTATGGGTACACTCATCTCACTTTCCCTTTTAGTGCACAAGTTTATGTATAAAACACTCAAATCACAACATGTTAAACGCTACCATAGGCTTGGCAATTGACCGTAAACTCCATAGTTATTCAGAACACATTGTCATAGTCTAAAGGTTTTTTCAGGGTTGTAACGTGGCCAAGGGTTCAACATATAGGTATGGAAGCCAAGAAAAAGAAACATAAAGAGCTAAAAAATTCCTGAGAAAATAAGTTTCAAAGCAAAACAGGGTAAATATCACTTACATATGCAAAAACTCTTAGGAGTACAACTTATTTAAATTTTAAATCAAACTCCTCTATTGTATTCTAATTATCATCTTTTTTATTTTCACTAGAACCCCAAACTACCATAGTTACATATATATATATATATACCCTTCTTATGTTATTCTTTTGCTTCTTCTACAGTAATCATGAAAATTAACAAGTAAAGAGGCAAAAAGAAACATGTAATGTGTATCAAGCTTAAGAGGGCAACTAAAGGACTACTGTAAGAAATTTCTATGGTTAACAATAAGGCCTAAAGTGCCTTTTTCATTCTATGACATGCACTCACAAACCATTTTGAACGGTCAAAAGCCAAGTTCTAGAATGTCTAATTTGTGTTAGTCACTCAAAGAATAAATTAAGGGTTAAACTTTAATCATTGCTATACCCTTTTTGGCTTAAAATCTCACTACTGTGGTTGGTCCAAAACATAGAAAGCATGGATTTATCAAGAGTCTTTCTTTCAGCTTAGTATCCTGGCAGTCATCACAATTATTTTTATTTATATATATTTTTTATTTTAGGTTCTTATCATGCTTGGGATTCAATTATGTAAGATCAACTCATCCTATAAAGCTAGCAATCAGAAACAGACTAGCTATGTCATCCTAGGAAAAATGAAACAAGAATAAAACAAACAAAACAAAAGTAAAACAGCTAAACGGATCAAGTTAAGTTCATTTTACCCATACCCTAAACTAATCTCAGACATTGTCCTTAATGTAGAACAGAGATATATAAGGAAAAAGAACTTAACTGAAACATGAAACCTGATCATAGGGATAGAGGGGAGAAATGCCCCTACTCAGTGTGCAAATCGTACATGGTGTCCACCCTCTAAGCTATATGATCAATTCGGGCTCCTTGTCAGATTTGTTTTGCAGAAAGAAACTCCATACGACTGTTCATTCCTTGTATTAAGGAATACATGCGCTCCATGGAAAAGCTAGACTCAGTAGTGGAGAGTGAGGGTCCAGCTTCTGAAGTGGTGAGTGGTGGTGGCATCCCTGTATCCAAAGGGTCCTAAGCAGCATCATCTGTATCTATAAACAAAAATAAAGCCTTGCCCTCCAGACTAGTAAAAGTACGATCAGGCAGGGGGTAAGGTACAAAGAAGCTAGGAATAACTAAACAATATTTATCACACTTATGAAAAATCATGCCCATGTTTATTAACTCCCCCATATCAACTCTTTAGGTTGACAAAGAAGGGTATCATTATTAAGATCAATACCCATATATCTAGCTAAGGGGTTTCTGTACCCCGCAATGATGATTTTGCCAGAAGCAATTTTTCTAACTCCAGTGAGTTGACTAAAAAACCATTTAGCGAAGTTCATAGGTTCATTATTAATCATAGCATACAAAAAATAATGTTCAGCGGATCTAACAGTACCAGGGCTTTTATAACGCCCAAAGATTGACCTAGCCATAAATCTTTGAATGTACTTTAAAACAGGATGATGCATGGCAAAGATTTTATGTAAAGAGTGGTCATAATCACCCCGTGATCTTGCAATGGTTCCCCAAAAATAATTTAGATTAAACAGCCAGGAAATGCAAACTGCACCCCTTCTGGGAAACCATGTATAGAAGCTACCTCATTCAAGTCCATCTTGTATTCAATATTATTCAATCTAAAGCTAACCTCTCATCCAGAGTCATTATCAAACATGCAGATATCTACAAAGCTGAGGAATTCTAAAGTAGTTCTTTTATATGTGGGTTCATGCAGTTGAATGAAATCATTCCAACCCATACATTCATATAATTTAAGAGTTTCCTTAAATATTTTTAGCTCTTGTAGAGTATCTCTACAGAAAAAGAGTGGGGGAATGATTTCCTGTACGGCTAGAGAGGCAAGTCTCATTCTTTGTTCATCAGAGACATATTCAATATTGTCTATTTTAGAATAAGATGAGGACTTAACAGTGGTCTTTCTCTTCTTTCCAACTGACTTCACTTTTCCGGTAGACCTAGTTATTTTTAAAGGAACAAAGAGTTTTAACCATGTCAGTCAATTATGGAATCATACAAGATTTGGGGAACCGTTTAACATAATGCATAAGAGTATCAAAAACCCTACTCAAGTGAAATGAAATATGCCTTTTAATGATAACTTATGTATGAAAACATGAATAATACACATATGTGTTAAGTTTCAAAGTCAATACCATGCAACAATTTACTAAAAATTGAACCAAAATTGGTTTAGGCATTTTCATAAACACTTGGTGGGCACACATATATCATACCATAGATTACCCCCAACATGAATTCTTAACAACCCCTGTGATTTCAAATCAACTCTTTCATGTTCCACTCAATGCCACTCAATCACATGCCTAAGAAAATATAATGTATGATGAAGAACAAAGAATGGAATTTATGCATTAGAGGGCATGAACAAAGCATAAGAATACACCACTTCTAGTAAATTCAATCAATGCAAATCATACCCATTCACCTTTTAGACATGTATAGCACTCAAGATTCATAAACAAAGCTTTTCTATAAACCAATTTTGAAAGAAAACCCAAATATTAGCAAGTACCCTAAAAATCCCATATTTGAAAAATTGAAAGGTGAAGAGAAAATCTTAAATTTCTTACTTGGTCTGATAGATGAAAGAGCAATGTAATTTCAATGGAATACAAGAGGGATGGATTGAAAAGAACAAGGAAAAAGTTTAGGTTGAGAGGAGTAATGGTTTCAAAGGAGATAAGTATGAGAAAAGAGAGAGTTCATGCGTTTTTTGAAAACAAGGAAAAGGAAGCAATGCATTTAAAACACGTTTTTGGGCCCTGATGCGATCCACGGCCATGGGAATTTTTCCTAGGTCGTGGAACTCACTATTTTTTTTTTAGAAAATGCACTCTGTTTCTCGCATAAAACCCACAACCATGGGAACTTTTCCCAGGCCATGGAACTCACTGTTTTCACATATTCTTGTTCCACGCTTAGAATTATATTCTCATATTTCAAAATTGATTCTAAAAGCTCCTTTAACACTCATTCAGTTCAACAAAAACTATCCTAAAAAAATCAATTTTTATTTTTCTTTTTTATTAAAGGAAAACACATGCAATAGAAGAGAAACATCACGGGGTTACCTCCCCACTAGTGCTAAGTTTAACATCTTCAGCCTGATGTTACTGTTCAAGTCATTCAAGAGCCAAGAAAACCTTTCAAATTCTCAACATTAACTTTAAATGCACCAGATTTCTCACTCTATATTTCAATGGTACCAAAAGGAAAAACTTTCAATACCTGAAAAGGTCCTGATCTGGACCTAAGCCTACCTAGAAAGAGTTTGAGGCGAGAGTTAAATAGTAAAACCTTGTCTCCTAGAGCAAAGCTTCTTCTTAAGATGCGTTGATCATGCTATTTCTTTGTTCATTTCTTATAGATCTTTGCACTCTCATACGCATCTAGTCTGAGCTCTTCCAGTTCATTCAAGTCTAGCATCCTTTTTCTTACCTTCCTTCGCCAAATCAAGATTAAGCAATTTAATGGCCTAAAATGATTTATACTCTAGTTCCACAGGTAAATGACATGATTTTCAAAAAACTAGTTTAAAAGAAGTAGTACCAATATGGGTTTTATAAGCAACACGATACGCCCATAAAGAATAATCCAATTTAATGGACCAATCCTTTCTTGAGGTGTTGACTACTTTTTGAAGAATAACTTTAATTTCCCTATTTGATACTTCCATTTGTCCACTAGTTTATGGATGATAAGGTGTAGCAACCTTATGCCTAACTCCGTATTTTTTAAGAAGGGTTTTAAAAGTATTCTCAATAAAATGTGACCCTCCATCACTAATAACACATCTAGGGACTCCAAGCCTTGGGAAGATGAACTTTTTAAGAAGTTTGATCATGGTCTTAGCATCCGAATGAGGTGAAGCAATAGCTTCCACCCATTTAGACACATAATTAACTGCTACCAAAATAAATTTATTTCCAAGGGATGATGGAAATGGTCCTATGAAATCTATACCCCAAACATCAAAGAGTTCAACTTTAAAAATATTATTCAATGACATTTCATGACATTTAGAAATGTTACCTGACCGTTGACATGAATCATAAGTAAGAACATACATACGAACGTCTTTGAAGATATGGGGCCAATACAAGCCTGCTTGCAATACCTTTGAAGCAGTCCTGGAGGTGCTCATGTGACCTCCACAAGATAGAGAATGACAATGGTCAATAATAGAGTGGACTTCATCCTCCAGTACACATATCCTTATCAGCCCATCTCCACACCTTTTGAAAAAGAGTGGGTCATCCCAGTAGTAATGCTTGGCGTCTGCAAGAAATTTCTTCCTCTGCTGAAAACTAAGATCAAGTGGTAAGATACCACAAACAAGATAATTCACAAAATCAGCAAACCAAGGGACTTGTTGGATACAGAGACTTAAGAGTTGCTCGTCTGGAAAAGAGTCATTAATGGGAGCAACATTACCCATTTTGTCTTTTTCAGAGGGCAACTGAGATAAATGATCAGCCATTAGATTTTCAATACCTTTCTTATCCTTGATTTCCAAATCAAATTCTTGTAAAATTAATATCCACCTAATTAGCCTTGGTTTTGCTTCTTTCTTTTACAACAGGTATTTTATAGCAGAATGGTCAGTACAAACAATTACCTGAGATCCTACCAAATATGACTTGAATTTATCAAAGGCAAAATAATAGCTAAGAGTTCTTTCTCTGTAGTGGCATAATTCACTTGTGCATAATCCAAAGTTCTACTAGCATAGTAGATACGTGAAGCTTTTTATCTCTTTGTTGCCCAAGTACAACCCCCCACAACATAATTGCTAGCATTGCACATTAATTCGAAAGAGAGTTCCCAATTAGGGGGTTGCACAATAGAAGTAAAAATTAAAGCCTCCTTTATCCTGTCAAATGCATCAAGACAATGTAAGTCAAAATCAAAAGGAACATCCTTACCCAAAAGATTTATGAGAGGCTTAGTGATTTTAGAGAAGTCTTTAATGAACCGTCGGTAGAACCCGACATGTCTAAGAAAATTCCTTATGCCTTTCACATTATTAGGAGGAGGCAGCTTCTCAATGACCTCAATCTTAGCCTTATCAACCTTAATCCTCCTCTCAGATATCAAGTGGCCCAAGACTATTCCTTCCTTTACCATAAAATGGAACTTTTCCCAATTTAGGATTAAATTCATTTCGTTACACCGTTGCAAAATTCTAGAAAGATTCATCAAGAAATCATCAAAGTTAAAGCCATAAACTGAAAAATCATCCATGAATACCTCCATTATATTTTCAATCAGATTAGAAAAAATGGCTTGTATACACCTTTGAAAATTCGTAGGTACATTGCAAAGACTAAATGGCATACGCCTATATGCAAAGGTTCTATATGGACAAGTAAAAGTAGTATTTTCTTGGTTAGAGGGATGAATAGGAATTTGATGGAAACCTGAGTAACCATCCAAATAACAAAAGTGGTAATGCTTTGCAAGCCTCTCAAGCATTTGATCTATAAAAAGGAGTGGGAAATGATCCTTTTTCGTGGCGTTATTTAATTTCCTACAGTCTATGCATACACACTAACTAGAAACTAATCTAGTAAAAATTAACTCATTCCTATCATTTTCCACTACTGTCATTCCTCCCTTTTAGGCACAACATGAATTGGAGTTACCCATTTGCAACTCGCAATAGGGTAAATCACTCCATCATCAAGTAATTTTAGAATTTCATTTTTAACCACATCTTGCATTTTTAGATTTAATCTTCTTTGTGGTTCTCTAGTGGGCTTACTTTCATTATCATCTATTATCCTATGCATGCAAAGAGAATGTCTAATCCCCTTAATATCATCCATGGTATAGCTTATAACATTCCTATACAACTTTTATTCTAGAAGTTTTTCAGTTTCCAAAGAGTTTAGTTTTGCATTCACAATCACAGGATAAGTAGAGTTAGGGCCAAGAAATTCATACCTCAATGAGGATAGGAGGGGTTTTAATTCAACATTAGAACTCCTCTCTTCCTTAAGCATTACCTTAGTATCATGCTTACGCATTGCATCATCTTCTTCATTTTTACAAATTCCTACATACTTAGTCAGGAAAACAGATTCAAGTGGATCACTAGAAAGGGATACTTCCTTTACCACTTTATCAATATTCTCAATACTACAACATATATCATCATGTAAAGATTTTTGTAAAGCATCTTTTAAATTTAAATCAACCTTTTGATCCCCAACAGTGAGAGATAACTTACCATTCTTCACATCAATGACCGTACCTGTAGTTGCTAAAAATGGTCTACCTAATATAATGGGATCATAGAATCCTCATCCATCTCTAACACAACAAAATCAATAGGTATAAAAAATTTTCCTACATTAATAGGAACATCCTCTAAAATACCTACAAGATAATTAACATACCTATCAGCTAACTGAAGGGACATTCTTGTAGGTTTCAATTAACCCAATCCTAGCTTTTCAAAAATAGATAGAGGCATCAAACTAACACTAGCTCCTAAATCACATAAAGCTCTATCTATTGACATATCACCTATCATGCATGGGATAGAAAAACTACCTGGATCTTAAAGTTTGGGTGGCAACTTCTTTTGGATCAAAGCATTGCACTCTTCAGTAAGTGCCACAGTACCATCCTCTTCTAACCTTCTCTTATTGGACAAGATTTCCTTTAGCAACTTTGCATATATAGGCATTTGCTACAAAGCATCTATAAAAGGAATATTAATATAAAGTTTTTTCAAAACTTCTAAGAACTTACCAAACTGCTTGTCTAACAGCCTTGGCTAAGCGCTGAGGATATTGGTATGGGAGGTTGATATTGATTAACCTCCTCTTCTCTTGTTTCTTTTCCTTTAAAATAGGTGGAGGTGATGGGGTCACATCCAACTGAGGATCCTTCTCCATAGGTATACTTGGACCCTCATACTGTGTACCACTTCTAAGCGTTACCGCTATAGTGTGATTGGATGGACTTGATTCTGGTTTTCCAAGAAATGTTCATGGAATTCTTGAAGAACTTGAGGCTTGTTAGGCTATCTAGGTTTCCAACATCTTGTTGTGAGTAGCCAATGAGTCCACCTTCAATGTTAAGTTCTTAATAGCCTCAAAAAATTCATCTTTCTGCTTTAGCTGAGTAGCCATAAATGTTTTCATCAAGGACTCTAGTTTAGATTTTTATGGAGCAAAGGGTCCTTGTGATGGTCTGAAATTATTTTGACTACTTTGGAATGGAGGGGGATGGTTTTGGAATCCCGATGGCCTCATTTATTGTCTAAAATTATTTCCATAATTACCACTATAATTTCCAATTGCATCCACTTGATGCACCTCTAGCTTCATAACTTAAGGTAGTCCAAGCTGACACCCTATAGCTAAATGACCTGAAACACCATATACCTCACAAATCACATTAGTAAGTGCCCAATTTATCAAATGTAAGATTTAAGGCCTCAATTTTAGTTGAGTGATGAAATAGCATTAAGAGGATACTTACCAGGAATTTTTATTGTCGATTGTCTTTCTAAAGACCATTGGTAGGTATTTTGTGCCACTTCTTCTATAAGGTTGTAGCCCTCCTCCATGTTTTTACTCATGAAGGCTCCGCCATCTGTAGCATCTAGAGTAATTTTCTGATTTGAGGCTAAACCATTATAGAAAATATAAATAGTTAACCATCTCCTAATACTATGGTATAAGCATTCCCTAAGCATCTCCTTATACCTTTCCTAAGCATTTCATCATCTTTCTAGTGAAAGTGATTATTTGCTTCCTTAGTTGGTCAATTTTGCTCCGAGGGTAATACTTGTTGAGGAAAGCATGGAAGAGTTACTCCCAAGTCATGATCGAGCCTTTTGGTAATGAGTAAAGCCATGCTCTAGCCTTGTCCCTCAAAGAAAATGGAAATAGCCTAAGGCGGATTACATCGTTTGAGACCCTATTCACCTTGAGTGTATCATAATACTCAAGGAATATTTATAGATACAGATTAGGGTCTTTAGATGACAATCCTCTGAACTGATTCTGTTGGACCATGGAGAGTAAGGACGACTCCAGCTCAAAATTATTGGCATTAATTGTAGGTCTGCTAATGCTAGACCCTCTTCCCATCGCATTCGGTGTAGCAAAATCACGTAATGCCCTATTATCCATCTTTCCTGTATTTTCTTGACTCTTTGATGTAGTTTCTTGCTATTTTTTGTGCTTTCTAATTTTTTGAAGCAACCGTTCTATTTCTGGATCAAATACAGTACTAGAACTGGAGCTTCTTCGCATAAAAGGATCTACAAGCACAACAATAACACACAGAACAAGCGTAATATAGTTCTCAGAAGAAATAAAAATAAGAATAAAATAAAAACAAAAACGTCTAATCTAATCAAATCATGGTCAGCCAATATTGGGGGAAACATAATCCCTGAAATGGTGCCAAAAACTTGATACGTCCTTTCTGCAAACATACGGTTATCGTATGCACAAGGATTGTGCCCAAGTACTAGTTTACTATGACTCAATTATCCAGACAAATGATATAAATTAAAAGAAGGTTCACTATGAATGGAATTTAAAATACAAAAGTAGAAATCTCAAAGTACTTAAAACTGGAAATCAATCCCTTCAAAGAGTCAATCAAAGGATGAATCTTGGGATTTAAAAGGTTCATATGCTTAATAATTGAATCTATGCATTTTCATTTCCCCAATTGTGAAGTTCAGTTTCTAAGGTAGATTTTCCTAATGATATTAGCAACCTTCTCTTGAAGCCTTACTAAAGTACCTAATTGCCAAAGAACAACGTTCGATTTGTAAATTAGATCCTTTATCGATTTATGAAAATCCTTTTATCCTCAAAAGTTCTTTTATCAATCCTATAGCCAAAAGAAATTAGGCTCAATTGGTGCTTTCAAATCATATACCTACTCTTATAGCATATATAATTTAGAATCAACTACGCTTCTCTTGAAGTCTTGTAAAGGCATTAAACAATCAATCAAATTGAATAGAGAACATGAATTCAATAAAAGGAGAAGATTCCAGAGCAATTGAGTCAAATATCAATACATACTACCCCTTTAATCCCAAGAAAAGGGGTTTAGTTCATCATAACATTAATTACAAAATCACAAAATCCCAATTTAAATCCCAACATTGAAAAATTCCCTAAATTACAAATCTAGGATTTAGAAAAGAAAAAAATAAGCTCTCACTCTATTGGTCTCAATCTTACCCCAAAGCAATGAATTGGTTGTTTCTTCGTTGTTGATCCTTAAATCCCCTTCAAAATTCTCTTGGAAAGGCTCTCAAAATCCTTGGGTTAGGTCCCCTCCTTCTTGTCTCTATGTTGCCCCCTTTTTATGTAGAAAAAACGACCCCTAAAAATTAGGGTTTTGAACTTAGCGCACAAAACCCATGACCTGTGTGAATTTCCTGTAGCCATGGATCATGACAGGGTCCCTTAGTATGCAATTTCCTCTATTATGACAACAAGAACCATGGCCTGTAGGAATTTCCTACAGCCGTGGATTCTTTCCAGTGCACTTTCCTCTACTTTTTTCCTAGACCAGTGGGGACCACGGCCTGTAAGAATTTCCCACAGTTGTGGGTTCCAAAAAGGTTCTCCAAATTGTTATTTTTATTCCTTTGAGGCCTAGGAGGGTTCCACTCATTTGTTTCTTCTTTCCAAGGGTCAGAATGGACTTGCTTTTGAGCTTTTGATGACTTAAACTTCCTTTCATTTGCATGATGTTCAACAAATGTCTTCAATTCTCTAGCATATGGGCTTGTAACATCATAATTCCTGTAAAACTGACACACTCGAGTAACATATGCAAAATGAAGAGAGATATTTGAGATTAAGGGAGAAAAACAAACAACATAACCAAAAAAATAAGAATGAAATGACCCTAAAACTAATGCAAATTAACTACCTATTACGTATGCAGTTTGTTTTCAAGCTTTCCTTTACCTTAGGCTCAACTATATCATTTGAGCGATGTTGTCAATTACAGAATCGGTAATTGAGACTATGCTTCTACTCGCACCACTTGTCGGGGTCCAGTGTGGTCTTGAAAAAAATCTAACCTCACCACTCGTTGGGGCCAAGTAGCCAATTACAGAATATGTAACTAGGATGTCACTCGTTGGGGTCCGGTATGACCTTTAAAAGAACCAATCCTTGCCACTCATCGAGGCTATTTCCATGCTGTTCGTAAGGCCAAGTGATCAATTATAGAATAGGCAATTGGGGTGCCACTCATTAGGGTATGGTATGGCCTTTAAAAGAACCAATCCTCACAACTTGTTAGGGCTATTTCCACACCGTTCGTAAGGCCTAGTGATACACACAAGTGAAAATGAAAGAACACAGTGTTTAATAAAGAATTTCATTAGTAATGTTTATACAAGAGGGCTAAGTTAGGACATATCTCGTTAAAACCTTCTTAAGGAAAACCCAATGGGAAAAACCTCAAGTTTGGAAAAAGATTACATGCCTGTTTGCCAACTAGCTGTAATATACCTACAGATTTTGTGCATTCCACTTGTTACGAATCGACATACCATCCAGATTCTCGAGTTGATATGACCCCTTGCTGGCGACCTCAGAGATATGATAGGTGTTGTTCAAGTGGCCTCAATACTCAAGAGGGGGGGTGAATTGAGTTTTAAAACTTTTGATTTGAATACCTTTGAAATTGATTTTTATATCCAAGTTTATAAGAATATGCAAGTAAAATCAAGTTGAGGATAATATGCAATGTACTACAATGGTAAATGTTACAGAAGCAATTTAACAAACACTTGGTGGGTAGTATTTGAAATGTAACAATTTAGGCAAGATCAAGTATGTACTTCACAAGCAATCAACACCAATCAACCAATATGCAGTATGTGAAAGTAAAAGAGTAGGGAAGAGAAGCTTGCAAACCGATATAACGAGTTCCACCAACACCGGTGTACGTCTCGCCTCTAAGTAACCCACTTAGAGGATTTCCACTATTGAAGTTTAGAGATACAAGCTATGAGCAATTGCAGCTTCCTAGTGTCCCACACTCAAGAACTCAATCCTCACTAGCACTAGGGCAACCCACCCAATCTCTCTAACTCTCAATACCCAAAGGTTGAACCCCAACCTTTATGACCACTCAACCTAGAGTGAAAATCTTTTGTGTTTGTGAAGTGTTTACAAGTGAATAACTCTCTTAATAGAGTGGATAGACAAATGATAGCTCACTCACTTTCTAATCTCTCAAGATGAGAGGATATACAAATGAATTTCAAGATATACAAGAAATAGGGCTTACAAAGCACAAGAATGAGCAAGGGAATTGTAGCTTCTTGGTATGTCTTTGTGCTTGTGTTCCTCTTCAATTTATAGAGCCATTTGAGAGCTTGAGGTGTGCCCTTCTTCTTCCTAGCCGTTGCACTTAGTGGGTTTCTAAAACATGGTGGACATATGAGCTGGTTTCCCACTTGAAAGTGTTTTCCCACTATCGTAATCGATTACACCCTCGCGTTGTAATCGATTATCTTCAAGTCAGAGAGCACCTAATCGATTATATCTTTGCCTGTAATTGATTATCACCTATACCTAATGCATTTAATTTGACTTCGCAGCTTCCTAATCGATTATCTTGCTTGCCAATCGATTAGGTTAATTCCAGTAGCCTCCTAATCGATTATATAACTTCCTTTAATCGATTAGCCATTATACCTGATACATTTACTCCCATTTTTGATATTTATAATCGATTACATCATGTATGTAGTCGATTAGCTTAATTCCAGTAGCTACATAATCGATTATTTTGAGTGCTGTAATCGATTAGCTTGTGGCCTGATGCAATTTCTTCCAAAACAGAATGCTCCTAATCGATTATCCTGGTCTGCCTAATCGATTAGCTTCGCTGTATTTCAGGATCTAATTCCATGTCTTTGTTTTTGCAAGGATTTCTTCAAGAGTGTTTTTGTCATTATCAAAATTCTTGAACTTGTTTACACATTCAAACACATTCTCCCCCTTTTTGATGATGACAACTATGTTCATCTCTTGAGGGTTGTTAGTGTAAAATACAAAGACTTATCTCTAATTTTATCTCTTAATCTCAGTTTCAATATAGCAGTATATTTTTGACCAATTTTAAATATTCAAAATCTTTATTTCTTAATCAAATCATTATATCACATTCAGCACATTCAACATCTTTATCTGATTATCTCTTATCTCTTATCTCTTATCAATAACAAATCTCCCCCTATCTTTTGGAATTAATTAATCTCTTAAAAATATTAATCTTTTGGCAATCTATTTCAGACTTTAACAAGATATGAACAGAGTTAATACTTCTCCCCCTTTGGAATCATCAAAGATAATGAATGCAAGTAAAGAGATATATCACAAAAGGAAAAGTTTTATTGGATTGCAAGAAAACAGGAAATTACATGAAGTAAATTGCAAAAATAAAAATAACAGAAGCAACGTAAACCAGAAACATGAAAAAAAGAAAAAAAGGATCTAATTATCCGGATTAAAGAAACGAATTTCAGCGATTTGATGGGACAGCTCTTCATAACGCTGTTGCATCATTTCAAAATGTTGCTGCTCGGTCATGGAGAACTCTTGAAGGGAGTTTTCGAGACGATCGAAGCGGCGATCAAGATGAGCATAGAGTGATGCAAAGGGGTCAGCAGGAGCAGATGAAGAGGCTTGAGGTGCAGCTTGTGGTTGAGGAGGAGGAGGAACGGGTTCATCTTCATCAGGAGCTTGGAAGGGAATGTTGGCATCAATGCCCTCCATTCGTGAGTACCATGCTCCATGTATAAAAACAAGACCCATTTTGGTGAGGTGATGGGTGCCAATGCAAGCTCTTGGAGGCACTTTCTCAGATAATTCTCCAGCCAAGTCAACTCCACAATATTTAAAAATTTTAGTAAGGAGAATACCATAAGGGAGTTTTTGTTGGTCTTTTGCGTGGCGCATATGGAATTTGACTAACTAAACCCAGTTAATCTCCTTGTGGTTCAGCATCGCCCACATCAAGAGGACATCATCCTCTTCCACCAAGGCATAGTTCCCACCACGAGGAACTATCATTTTGACCAAGAAAAAGTGAAGCAGTCGGTTGTTCATGGTCAAATGGCCTACCAATTTATGGTTGCTCCGGGGGCGAGCAGCTTTCCACAATGAGCGACGGGCAGTTAGAGCATTGAAGCCCCATTCGTCTTCCAGTTCTCCTCCATCAAAATCAGCATTGTTGAGAGGCAGCTGGGAGATTTCCGTAAATTGAGCATTGGTGAGTTTGATGGTTGCGTTCTTCACTTTGGATTCAACCATCCCATTGACAAGTCGGAGGTTGCAGTAAAATACTCTTATGAGTTCAAGGTAATACTCTTCTTCCTTGAGGGAGAGGAAGGGAAAGAGGTTGTAGTGGTGAAGGCTTTGGGTGAAGGTGAGGTTGGGGTTATCGAAGGTGTCTGCAATGGTGAAGTGGGGAGTCATTATTTCCTTTTCAGAAAAGTTTTTCACAAAATTTTGGAGGTCTCTAGGGGAAGAAAGAACCTTAAGAAGTCCAGAGGGTTATTGGCCTGAGCCATGGAGGACCTTGCTCTTTTAGCGGTGCGGGATGAAGACATGGTAAAGAGGAGAGGAAAATAAGAAGGAGAAGAAGTTCTTTGGAACTTTTGAGAGTGAGGAAGAGGAAGGAGGTAGTGTGAGTTGAGAGGGTGAGGAGAGGGGTATTTATAGGTGGGAATTAGGTTTAGGAAGGAGGGAATTAGGTTTAGAGAGGAGTGAAGTGAGTTAAGAGAGGAGGGGGATTCGAGCAGCCTTGGAAATAGCAGTTTTGACTCTGCAGAATCGAGGTTAATCGATTACGAGACAGAGTGTAATCGATTAGCTCACTGTTTCTGGGGAATTCCAAACGTTTCGTACAGAGTGTAATCGATTAGATCTTTGTCATAATTGATTAGCAAGGAAACAGAAACGTTCTAATCGTTTGGAATAGTTTGGTAATCGATTAGTGAGAAGATGAAACGTTTCATACCTGAAACAGAGGCTGTGTAATCGATTGTGGATCAAGGGCAATCGATTAGATTAGAAACAGAGGCATTGTAATCGATTAGAGATGAAAGAGTAATCGATTATCAAAGAAACAGAAGCATAGTAATCGATTGTGAGGATACATATAATCGATTATTGGTTCAAAAACTTCAGGTTTTCATACAGCAGAGTTGCAAACATGAAATGTAATATTGATGAGTCATACCATTCATTCAATCATGCCATACAACACAGTTTTTATCAAAATACTTCATCATTCAAACATAATTGGTCATGTCAAGAATGCCTAATTCTCTTCTAATGTGGATGAATTGTTCTCTAGCCAAGGGTTTTGTGAAAATATCTGCTAGTTGCCTAGAAGTTTCAACATGCTCAAGTACACAGTCCCCTTTTAATACATGGTCACTAATGAAGTGATGCCTAATCTCAATATGCTTGGTTCTAGAATGCATTACAGGATTCTTTGAGATGTTAATAGCACTAGTATTATCACATTTAAGAGGCACTTGGTTTAATATAACTCCAAAGTCTAGAAGTTGTTGTCTCATCCAAAGGATTTCAGCACAACAACTACCAGCTGCAACATATTCTGCCTCAGCTGTTGATAGTGCAACACTTACTTGTTTCTTGCTATGCCAAGAAACAAGAGAACTACCAAGCAAGTGACATGTTCCGCTAGTGCTTTTCCTATCAAGTTTACATCCTGTAAAGTCTGAATCAGAGTAACCAACTAAAATGCATTCAGCCCCTTTGGGGTACCACAAACCAACATTTTAAGTTCCTACCAAATATTTCATTATCCTTTTTACTATAGTAAGATGAGATTCTTTAGAACAAGCCTGGTATCTAGCACACATACACACAGCAAACATGATATCTGGTCTACTAGCGGTTAAGTAAAGTAAGGATCCTATCATACCTCTATATTTTGTGAGTTCAACATCCTTACCTTTCTCATCCTTGTCCAAATAGCATGAAGTGCCCATGGGTGTGGCAATATCATTTGCTTTGTCCATATTGAATTTTCTTAGTAGCTCTTTGCAGTATTTGGATTGGTTGATGAATGTGCCTTCATTGGTTTGCTTTATTTGTAATCCAAGGAAGAAGGTGAGTTCTCCCATCATGGACATTTCAAACTCTTCCTGCATTAGCTTAGCACACTTATTGCACATTGATTCATTAGTGGCACCAAATATTATGTCATCAACATAAACTTGTACCAAAAGAATGTCATGGTTTTTGCGCTTTATAAATAGTGTAGTATCAACCTTTCCTTTTTCGAATTTATTTTCTAAAAGAAATTTGCTGAGTCTTTCATACCAAGCTCTTGGAGCTTGTTTCAAACCGTATAAAACTTTTCTCAATTTAAAAACATGAATTGGAAATTTATGGTTTTCAAAACCGGGAGGTTGATCTACATAGACTTCTTCTTGAATATAGCCATTTAAAAAGGCGCTTTTGACATCCATTTGATAAAGTTTAAAATCCATGCAACAAGCAAAAGCTAATAATAATCTAATGGCTTCTAACCTAGCTACGGGAGCATACGTTTCTTCATAGTCTATTCCTTCTTCTTGATTATACCCCTTAGCAACTAGCCTAGCTTTGTTTCTAGTTATTATTCCATTTTCATCTAGTTTGTTCCTAAAAACCCATTTGGTGCCTATTATTTGATGGTCATTGGGTCTTGGCACAAGTTCCCAAACTTCATTTCTTTCAAATTGGTTTAATTCTTCTTGCATGGCCAACATCCAATGTTCATCAATAATGGCTTCATCAATATTTTTGGGTTCAATTTGAGATACAAAGGCTAAGTGATTGCATGTATTTCTAATTGCATTACGAGTACTTACACCCTTAGTCATTTCACCTATGACTTTGTCTAGAGGATGATCCTTCAAAGTGATCCATTGTTGTGGTTCCTCATATTGTGCTTCATTTGCGTCCTTGATTTCTCCATCCTTGTCATCTATGGTCAATTCTTGAAGAGTACCTACAAGATCATCAACATCTTCCTTTCTTAGAGGGTTATGGCTATTTTCATCAAATTTAACATGAATAGACTCTTCAATGGTGTTTGTTTGTTTGTTGAAGATTCTATAAGATTTACTAGATTGAAAGTATCCTAGGAATATTGCCTCATCAGATTTTGCATCAAACTTTCCTAGATTATCCTTTCCATTATTGAGCACAAAACATTTACATCCAAAAATATGAAAGTGTGCAATATTGGGTTTTCTACCCTTGTAAAGTTCATAGGGAGTTTTCTTTAAAATAGGCCTTATTAAACATCTATTCATAACATAACACGCGGTGTTTACCGCATCGGCCCAAAAATGTTTTGCAATATGGTTTTCATTTAGCATTATTCTAGCAAGCTCCACTAAAGATCTATTTTTCCTTTCAACTACTCCATTTTGTTGTGGAGTTCTAGGAGCTGAAAAGTTGTGATTAATACCATGTTTTTCGCAAAACTTTTCAAAAGATTGATTTTTAAATTCTCCCCCATGATCGGTTCTAATGGATGCAATTTTTGAATTTTGCTCATTTTGGATAACCTTTGCAAGTTTCTTGAATGCATGATATGCTTCATTTTTGTGAGCAAGAAACAATGTCCATGTATATCTAGAATAGTCATCTACTATAACTAGACCATAGTAATTACCTCCAAAGCTTTTGATTTTGGATGGTCCAAATAAGTCCATGTGCAAAAGTTGTAAAGGCCTTTGAGTGGAAACAATGTTTTTGGATTGAAAAGATGCCTTTACTTGTTTTCCCTTTTGACATGCATCACAAAATCTATTTTCAAACTTATGCTTTGGTAAACCAATTACTAATTCTTTAGAAACAAGTTTATTCAAATGGTTTACATGTATATGAGCTATTCTCCTATGCCATAGCCAAGTTTCATCCTCTTTTGAAATGAAGCATTGTTCATCATTTGTAGACAAACTATCCACATCAATCATGTAAATGTTATCAATCCTTTTTCCAACAAATTTGACTTCTTTGTTTAGCTTATTCTCAATTATACAACAATTGGATTCAAATAAAACTCTATATCCTTTGTCACATAATTGACTTATGCTAAGTAGATTATGTTTGAGGCCTTCAACATACAACACATCACTTATGGATGTGGAAGAATTCTTACCAATATTTCCGATGCCTAGGATTCTTCCTTTAGTGTTGTCTCCGTAGGTGACACTTCCTTTTCGTTTGGGAGTGAATGATGTAAATTTGCTTATGTCTCCCGTCATATGCTTTGAGCACCCACTATCCAAGTACCAATGGGTGTTGCTTGCCTTGAAGCATACCTACAAAACAAGATTAGTTTAGAGAACTAGGTACCCATTTTATGTTGGGTCCTTTTAGGTTAGCTTGTGGGGATGTTCCTTTGGGAACCCACACCTTTCTTAAAACCTTTGGTCCTAGTTTTCTAACACTACACTTATAAGCACTATGTCCTTTGGAACCACAATGATTGCATTTCATAAAAGGTGAAGAGGATTTGCTTGGAGGTACAAAGAAATTTTTATAGTGTTTTTCTATTTTGTGATTACTATGTTCTTGGTCATATCCTAACCCGGTTTTACTAAACATGCATTTTTGTTGGCCAAGTAGGATATTCAAATTATCTCGTCCATTTGTGAACTTTTCTAGTGTCCTATTTAGGTCTACAACCTTGGTTTCTAACACAACGCATCTTTTTGCAAAATCACATGGTTTATCCTTAGAACATGCTTGAACATTCTCTAATTCTTCTTTTAAGCTCTCATTTTCTTTACATACTTCCATGAGATGCATTTCAAGGGTATCACTAGTTTTCCTAGATTACTTAAGCTTATTAGACACTTTTATAAATTTATCATATAATTCCTCAAAAGCAGCTAGTATTTCATTCTTATCTAAGTCATGAAGGTTTACCTCGTTATCTTCTTCTTGGTGATTGGCCATTAAGCAGAGATTTGCTTCCTCGTTGTCTGAATCGTCGGAGCTACTCACATCGTTCTCATCCCAAGCAATGTAGGCTTTTCTTCTTCTTTGTTTGTCTTTGCCCTTCTTTTTAAGATTTGGGCAATCGGCCTTGAAGTGCCCTTCCTTGCCACATTCGAAACAACTAGGTGAAGAGGAAATTTCATTTGAGGTTGGCTTCTTACCTTGGGGCTTGAAGTTCTTTTGGAATCTTTTGTTCTTCATGAATCTTCCAAATCTTTTTACGAACAGCCCAAACTCCTCTTCTTCATCCATGTCACTGCATGATTCTTCTTCATGCATAGCGGTGGCTTTGAGGGCTAACCCTTTCTTCTTGGAAGATTTTTCTTCTTCCTCAGCTAGCTTCAATGCTTTAAGTTCTTGCTCTTGCTCTTGTAATTTTCCAAAGAGTGTTGCAAGAGACATCTCATTGATGCTTGGAGATTGTTTTATGGCTGTGACAAGTGGTTGCCATTCCCTGCTAAGACTTTTCAACACTTTATGCACAAGTTCTTTGTTAGTGTACACTTTGCCAAGAGTAATGAGATGATTAATAATAAGAGTAAATCTTTTTTGCATATCTACAATAGTTTCTCCTGAGTTTATCCTAAAGCTTTCATATTGACTTGTCAAGGTACTAATTTTGGAGTCCTTTACATCGTTAGTACCTTCGTGAGTTACTTGTAGAGTATCCCACATTTCTTTAGCAGTTTGACAAGTCATTATTCTAAAGAATTCATCTTGACCTAAAGCCATAGTAATTAGATTCTTGGCCTTGTAGCCATATTGTACTTTCTTTTCTTCCTCACTAGTCTATTCATCAATAGGCTTTTCTATATTTTTACTATCAACAGTATGCATTGGTATATAAGGACCATTTTCAATGGCATTCCAAATTCTCAAATCAATGGATTGAATGAAGATTTTCATTCTCTCTTTCCAAAATGCATAGCCTTCCCCATTGAAAGCGGGAGGTCTGTTTATAGCACCACCCTCGGGAAAAATGTTAAGAGAACTTGAGGCCATTTTGTCTCTTGAAGCTGTTAAGCTTGATCTACCAAGAGTCAAGCTCTGATACCACTTGTTGTTCAAGTGGCCTCAATACTCAAGAGGGGGGGGTGAATTGAGTTTTAAAACTTTTGATTTGAATACCTTTGAAATTGATTTTTATATCCAAGTTTATAAGAATATGCAAGTAAAATCAAGTTGAGGATAATATGCAATGTACTACAATGGTAAATGTTGCAGAAGCAATTTAACAAACACTTGGTGGGTAGTATTTGAAATGTAACAATTTAGGCAAGATCAAGTATGTACTTCACAAGCAATCAACACCAATCAACCAATATGCAGTATGTGAAAGTAAAATAGTAGGGAAGAGAAGCTTGCAAACCGATATAACGAGTTCCACCAACACCGGTGTACGTCTCGCCTCTAAGCAACCCACTTAGAGGATTTCCACTATTGAAGTTTAGAGATACAAGTTATGAGCAATTGCAGCTTCCTAGTGTCCCACACTCAAGAACTCAATCCTCACTAGCACTAGGGCAACCCACCCAATCTCTCTAACTCTCAATACCCAAAGGTTGAACCCTAACCTTTGTGACCACTCAACCTAGAGTGAAAATCTTTTGTGTTTGTGAAGTGTTTACAAGTGAATAACTCTCTTAATAGAGTGGATAGACAAATGATAGCTCACTCACTTTCTAATCTCTCAAGATGAGAGGATATACAAATGAATTTCAAGATATACAAGAAATAGGGCTTACAAAGCACAAGAATGAGCAAGGGAATTATAGCTTCTTGGTATGTCTTTGTGCTTGTGTTCCTCTTCAATTTATAGAGCCATTTGAGAGCTTGAGGTATGCCCTTCTTCTTCCTAGCCGTTGCACTTAGTGGGTTTCTGAAACATGGTGGACATATGAGTTGGTTTCCCACTTGAAAGTGTTTTCCCACTATCGTAATCGATTACACCCTCGCATTGTAATCGATTATCTTCAAGTCAGAGAGCACCTAATCGATTATATATTTGCCTATAATCGATTATCACCTGTACCTGATGCATTTAATTTGACTTCGCATCTTCCTAATCGATTATCTTGCTTGTCAATCGATTAGGTTAATTCCAGTAGCCTCCTAATCGATTATATAACTTCCTTTAATCGATTAGCCATTATACCTGATACATTTACTCCCATTTTTGATATTTATAATCGATTACATCATGTATGTAGTCGATTAGCTTAATTCCAGTAGCTACATAATAGATTATTTTGAGTGCTGTAATCGATTAGCTTGTGGCCTGATGCAATTTCTTCCAAAACAGAATGCTCCTAATCGATTATCCTGGTCTGCCTAATCGATTAGCTTCGCTGCATTTCAGGATCTAATTCCATGTCTTTGTTTTTGCAAGGATTTCTTCAAGAGTGTTTTTGTCATTATCAAAATTCTTGAACCTGTTTACACATTCAAACACAATAGGAACCTTCCCATGTGGGTGCTAGCTTGCCTTGATGTGCAAACTTATTCCCTATGCTAGCCTTCCATAACATAAGGTCTCTGACCCAAAAAGTTCTATGCAAGACATGCTTATTATAGCGGAGGGCAGCTTTGGCCTTCACAGCCTTATCTCGTACATAAGCTTCCTCCTTGAGCTCTTGAATCACATCCAGCTCTGATGATAGATGAGAGTTGTTATCTTGCTCAAAGAAGTGTTATACCCTCGTTGAAGATGTTTAAAGCTCTACCAATATCATGGCCTCGACACTGTATGTTAGACAGTATGAGGATTCATTCATGGTGGAATGAGGAGTAGTGCGGTAAACCCATAAAACATGCATAATTGGTTAGTCTAATCACCCTTAGCATTTCTCAAACATTTCTTAAGGCCCTTCAGCACCTCTCTATTTGTCACCTCAGCTTGGCCATTAGTCTGGGGGTGTTCAACAGATGAGAAGACTTACACTATGCCTAGTCCCTCTAATAGCTCTGTGAACTTTCTGTTTGTGAATTGGGCGTCGTTATCTGTAATGATACACGCTGGTGCCCTGAACCATACTATAATATTTTCCTAAACAAAATGTCTAGTCTGGGCTGAAGTGATATGCACCACGGGCTCTGCCTCAATCTATCTGGTAAGGTAGTCCACTCCTATTATAAGGTACTTGATGCCCCTTAGAGCAATGGGAAAAGGGCCCAGGATATCTAGTCCCCATTGATGGAAAGGCCAAGGCATGACGAAGGTGGATAACTCTTCAGCTGGAGTATGGTGAAGGTTAGAAAACTTATGGAAAGGGTCACACTTCTTCATATACTCCATAGAATCCTTTTTCATCATGGGCCATCAATACTCAGCTCTTAGGATCTTTTGCATCAAGCTTCGGCCTCCAGAGTGGTGCCCACACTGTTCTTTGTAAACTTCTTCCATGACTTTTTGAACCTTATTTTCATTCAAACAACAGAGGTATGGTACAAAGAGGCCTCGTCTGAATAAGACCTCGTCCACAATCATAAAATATGGCCTTTAGACTCTTTTCCTTTCAACCTTATTTGTAGGCCACTGTCCATTGACCATGTAATATACAAATGAGACAACCCATGAGCTTTCATCGAAGGCATTAGCGGTGATAGCTAAATACGACAAGGTTTAAAGGACACTTGGAGCTGACAAGGTGTTTTGCACCACCGTGGTGGTGCTTCCTGCCTACTTTGTGCTAGCAAACCTCAAGAGTATATCTACTCTCGTATTCACCTCCCTCGAAACGTGCTTAAACTCCACCAATGTGAAGCGTTCCTTTAGCTCGATAATGTAACTTAAATATAGCTGGAGTTGGGGCTCTCTGACTTGATATTCTTTAAGGATATGTGAAATCACCAGCTGCAAATCATTACAAATAGTCACTATGAAGGCTCCAACATCTAGGGCGGCTCTCAAACCTGCCAAACAAGCTTTATACTCTGCTAGGTTATTAGATGTCTTAAAATTGAAACACAAAGAGATCTCCAGGTGCACCCTATCATCACTCTCAACAACCACGCCGGCTCCGTTGCCTTTGTTATTCGAAGAGTCGTCGACATATACCATCCAATGTGAATGGGATGCAGTGGGGTTCGTGCCGGTCATCTCCACTATGAAATTCGCCAACACCTGAGCCTTGATTACTCTACGGGGTTCATAAGTGATATCAAATTCTGAGAACTCCATTGACCATTTAATTATTCTGCCCGCAAGGTCTGATTTTCTCAAAGCGAAGCGAAGTAGGAGATTTATCCTTAGTACAATGGGATGCGCATGAAAATATGGCTTGAGGCATAGAGAAGCCCATATGATAGATAGGGCAGATTTCTCTATTTTATGATATCGGTCCTCAGCTCCTTGTAACAACTTGCCAGTAAAATACACTAGCCTCTGACCCTCTTGAGTCTCCTTTACTAAGGCCACAACCAAAGCATCGTCTGATACAGCCAAGTACAAAATGAGTTGTTCACCGGGGTTAGGCTTCACCAGAATAAGAGGTTTGGACAACACCTCCTTAAGATCTTGGAAAGCCTGCTCTTGCTCCTGCCCCCTACTCAAACTTCTTGGTCTTGTTGAGAATCTTGTACAGAAAGAGGGATCAGTGAGCCATTTTGGGCATAAATCCTACCAGAGCAACGATCTTCCCATTCAATTACTAGATCTCTCAAAGATTCTTTAGGCTCTGCAAGTCCCTGATCACTTGGCATTTATCTGGGTTAACCTCGATGTCATGCTGAGTCAACATGAAACCCATAAATCTACTAGCTGGAACAACAAAGATGCACTTTAGGGGATTCAAACACATATTGTTTTGTCGTAGACGCAAGAAGACCTTGTGCAGGTCCTCAACATGGTCTTCTCCCGCTAGAGTCTTCGCAATGATATCATTGATTTACACTTCCATCAGCTTGGTGTGCATCCCTTCAAACACTTTGTTAATCATACGCTGGTATGTGGCCCTAGTATTTTTCAAACCAAACGACATGACAGTGTAATAGAAAACTCCCTTGTCATTCACGAAGGCTGTCTTTTCTTGGTCTCCCTCCCACATCAGGATCTGGTTGTACCCTGAATATGCATCCATAAAAGACAGGTATTGGTAACCAGACGAGTCATCCACTATTCTGTCAATGTTAGGCAAAGGATAAGGATCCTTTGGGCAACAACGATTCAAATCAACATAGTCCATGTAGTGGTTATAAAGTATATTTTGTTGAAGGTCTGAAGCATAACCTACTAAGCATAAGTCAATTTTATGACAGTGGTTATAAAGTTTCTTTTGATAAAGAAAAGTGTACAATTATCAATGTTAATGGAACTACTCTTTTCTCAGCCAACAGACACATCAACCTTTACAAGGTTGATTTGGGTGAACTGGACAATCAAAATGTAACTTGTCTCTTTTCTTTGTTGAAGAAAACTGATTCTGGCACAAAAAGCTTGGACATGTTAGCATGAAACATATTTCTAAAATCGGCAAAAAATTATTAGTCAAGGGACTTCCTAGAATTCCATTCAATGGAACCTAACCCTGTGAAGCATGTCAAAAAGGGAAATAATAGAAAACTTCTTTTAAAAACAAAGATGTTGTTTTAACTTTCAGACCACTTAAGTTGTTGCATTTAGACTTGTTCATACCATATCAAATCTAGAGTCTTGCTGGAAAAAGATATGGTTTTGTTATTGTTGATGATTTCACCAGAATGACATAGATTTATTTCCTAGCCCACAAGGATGAGTTTGCATAAGTATTTAAGATTTTCTGTAAGAAAATCCAGTCTGAAAAAAGAGTTTGTATTAGTATAATAAGAAGTGACCATGGTAGAGAATTTGAAAATGAAATTTTCAAAAAGTTTTGCAACAAAATTGACATCTCTCACACACTTTCTTCTCCTAGAACACCTCAATAGAATGGTGTTATGGAAAGGAAAAATAGAAGTCTGTTAGAGATGGCTAGAACCATGCTTTGTGAAAATGATTTACCAAAATATTTTTGGATGAAGCTGTAAGCACTTCTTGTTATGTTCAAAACAAAGTCTTCATCAGACCATTATTGAATCAGACTCTCTATGGATTGTAGAAAGGAAGAAAACCTAACATATCATATTTTCATCCATTTGGATGCACATGCTATATCCTAAACACAAGAGATTAACTTGGAAAGTTTGACTCAAAGTGTAATAAAGGTATCTTCATGGGCTATTCAAATACATCAAAATCTTATAGAGTCTTTAATACAAGAACTCAAACCATTAAGGAATCAATACACGTAAGATTTAATGATCTAACAAAGACTAACAAGAAATTGGCAGATCTAGATGGTGATGATGCAGGTATTATGCAACCTGAAGGAGAACCTGACACTTCAGACTCTATTGTTCCTCAACAACAAGAATTAGACCAACTGACAGTGTCTGAACTAGAGAAACCAAGAGATTAGAAGTTCAATACTTATCATCCTTCAGACCTCATCATTAGAGATCAATATGAAGGAGTCCGAACTAGATCAAGGTTTTAGAACTAAAACATCAATGGCACTTGTTTCAAACTTTGAACCTAAGACCATTGAGGAAGCCTTGAAGGATCCTGACTAGATCATTGCTATGCAAGAAGAACTAAACCAAATTGAAAGAAGTAAAGTCTGGACCCTGGTTCTAAGACCAAAGAACAAGAGCATGGAACAAGATGAGTGTTCAGAAACAAATTGGATATTGCAATCAACAAGAAGGTATAAACTTCATTGAAACTTTTGCTCCTGTAGCTAGACTTGAAGCTATAAGGACTTTACCTGCCTTTACTACTTTTAAGGGAATTAAATTATATCAAATGGATGTTAAAAGCACTTTTCTAAATGGTTTTAGTGAAGATGAAGTTTTTGTAAAACAACCTCCTAGGTTTAAAGACAAATCTTTATAAAATCATGTCTTTAAACTTAGTAAAGCATTATATGGTCTAAGACAAGCACCAAGAGCTTGGTATGATCGATTCAGCTCTTTTCTCAAATCAAAAGGCTTTACTAAAGGAAAGGTTGATACAACGTTATTTAGAAAAGGTTCAGATAAGCACTTTATTATAGTGCAAATTTATGTAGATGACATTGTCTTTGGTGCTATAGAAGAAAGTTTGTGCAAATATTTTGCGAAAACCATGCAGGCTGAATTTGGGATAAGCATGATGGGTAAACTCAAATTCTTTCTTGGTCTACAAATTAAACAGACTGCTGATGGAATTTTTATTCATCAACAAAAGTACACCAAAGAGTTACTCATAAAGTTTAAAATGGCTGATGCCAAACCCATGAGTACTCCAATGCATCCCAATTGCATCATAAGTAAAGATGAATCTGGTACATCAGTTAATCAAACTCTGTATAAAGGAATGATTGGATCATTGTTGTATTTAACATCTAGCAAACCAAATATAATGTTTAGTGTGTGTGTACGCAAGATATCAACCAGACCCCAAGGAATCATACTTATCTACAGTGAAGAGGATTCAGAGGTATCTTACTGGTACCACTAACCTTGGGTTGTTCTATAAGAGAACAGACTCTTTTTCCTTTTGTGGATTCTGTGATGCAGACTTTGTAGGTGATAGATTAGATAGAAAAAAAAGTAAGAGTGGTGGATGTCATTTTCTGTGAACCAGCTTGATTTCCTGGAGTAGCAAGAAACAAAATTCAATAGCCCTTTCCATAGTTGAAGCAGAATACTTGTCTGCAGCAAGCTGTTGTTCACAACTTCTATGGATGAAGTATCAACTAGAGGACTATTCAATTAAGGAAGAAGAAATTCTAGTATTTTGTGACAACATAAGTGTTATCAACCTATCAAAGAATCCAATCCAACACTTAAAGGCAAAACATATTGAAGTCAAGTATCACTTCATATGTGACTACGTTCAGAAAGGCATTCTGGATCTGCAGCATGTGAATACAGACCACCAATGGGCAGATATTCTCACTAAGCCCCTAATAAAAGCCAGGTTTGCTTTTATCAAATATAGTCTGAACATGCGTAATATTATTTGATTGAGTTATCTGTATGTTTAGGGTCTGCATGATTTGTAACTTAGACTTACTTTTACTTATTTTCTGTTATACTGAGAGACGCAGTCTGTACCAACCTTAAATTCTTTTAAATATTCATTTAATTCATTTTTTAACGCATGGAATTCATTCATTGCTTGGAATGCAACCGTTTTTGAAAATTATTTTTCCCTCCATTAAGCCATATTATCTACAAATATAACTGCTCTTACTTGTCTTTTCATCTTTTCTGAAACTTCTCACTGTAACCTTTCACTCTCTCTGTAATTGTTTTCTCTCTTTCTTTCCAACTCTTTCGAGAACCTTTTTTTGCCCTAAATCATTCATCTTCCAAAACTTCATTTCCTTACAATGGATGGTTTGAGCTACTATATGAAAGATGTTATTGAGTCATTATTCTTCAATGCTGCCCCATACTAAGTCGAAGGCAGAGATGTGACTGCTAAAGTAGAAGGAATTGATTAGACCAATTTCTATTTGGACCAAGAACCATTTTCTCCCTCCGTTGCTCTCAAGTTCTGGAAGACTATCATTATTGACAGAGATAAATGCATTTTGGTTGGCTCTCTGCGTGGAAAGCAGATAAAGATCTTTGAAGATCTTTTGGTGATCGTTCTTCAATGCAACCTTGGTGGAATAGTGTTTTCTAAAGACTTTGAATTCATAAGTCTCGAGCTTTACTAATAATAAGATTCTGTAAGGTAAGGCTCGTCCAAACAAGCTCACTTCTGGAAGTCTGTTGTCAAAGGCAAAGATGCTGCACGTTTTGATATGTCAAGTCTTCTACCCTCGAAAGTCTACAAAGGATATAATATCTAAACTAGACAGATTCTGTATGTATCATATGGTGATGAAGGAACTGGTCAACCTACCTAGCCAACATTATGCTCACTTACATGACCATTTTTCTTGTGAAGAAACAGAAGAAGATCTCACACCCAACTGTACTGATGAAAATTTTTAAGTTGGAAAATGTCAGTATGGAGAACGTTACAGACTGGATGACCAGTGGTCCCCTGATCACTAAGTTACCAACCTTCTCTCCCTTGATGGACAAGTCTTCAGAAGCTGCTGCTGCTGAAGTCAAGAAGACCCCGTTGAAGAGGAAGGTCAAGTCTAAACCCGTGGAAGAACAAGCTCAAGCCAAGAAGGCTAAGGTAAAGAAAGTATTTGTTCTGGAAGAAAAGAAGACATTTGCACCTTCTCCCACTAAGAAGTCTGGGTCTACCCCAATGAAGAAGTCCAAAGCCTCAGCTACTACCAAGCATGCTAAACTCATACATGTCTCATCTGCCTCAGATGATGAAGTGCCCATCGGGCAAGTATTGAGGAAAAAGAAGTCTGCCGAAGTTTAGACTGCTGCTAAAGTAAAACCCATCTCTTCAATACCTTCTTTAACCAGCACTTATGATCTGTACTCCACAAAGCTAAAAGACTATGTCAAGATTCCATCCAAAAAGAGATATATCCATTTCATCCGCTATTACTGTGACAAGTTCCCAATTGTTGATGTATCTAAGTGGACAAAATATGATTGGGTCGATCTATACAATATCAATTATGATATGTATAAGAAGGATAAGGACCAATGAAACGCCTTAAAGGGTGAAGGCAAGAAGTAGAAGAAAGCTGAAGAAGCTACTTCTAGAAAGAAAAGGACTTCTTTAGAAGAAGAAGAAGGTGATGATGATGATGATGATGATAATGATGATGATGATGATGATGATGATGATGATGATGATGATGATGATGTCTACATCTTCTGTTCAGACCTCCGTTCCCGCTCAAGACAAAACTCTTGTTCAAGCACAGGTACAGACTCCTGCTGCTCAAGAATCTGTACCACCTCCACCACCACTTAAGCTTTCGAATTCAAGACAGTTACGCTGCTCAATTTCATACTTGACCATTCTATTGTTTTCTTTCAAGAAACCAAAGTCTGAAAGACATTTCTTTAAGTATCTAAGTTCTTGTATTTCACTACTTAAGTCTTTTTTGTAGTTCTGCTTCGTGAGACCTTGACTTATAGTCTGTAGCTCAGTGTACCTGTGTAAACATTTCAATCTCTTGTACACTGAGTTATTTAATTGTAACTTCAAACACTTCATTACTTCACCTTGTACATTATGGTGTATTGCCAGAATCTGTTTATGTTGGGAAACACTTGTGGCCTGAAAGAGGCTTTTGAAATAATACTTGAGTCTGTAGCCAGGAGTGGCTAGTGTCAAGAATACTTGGGTTTAAGCCAGATGTGGTTGAAGTCAAGAATATTGTTGCACTGGCTGGTGCAGTATTGTAAAAATGTTTTACAATAGTGAAAAATCCTTCAGTCTGAAGGGACTAGACGTAGCTTCTGTGTCAGAAGTGAACTAGGATAAATTCTGCTGTGTGATTTTCTATTCCCTTCTCTGGTCTATTAAATTGATCCCTGTTTGAGCGATCTGTATAGTTCGAAAAAGAGTTTAAAACTTATTCAACCCTTTTTCCAAGTCTAACTCTGTATCATCAAGAATTATGACAAAAAAGTGATAATACAAATATGATTTGTAAGTTTATTTTCCAACATAGATAATGATGAATAATCAATCATATAGTCAAATTGGTCACATATAATTTACAAAATATCATATAGTGTTAAAATATTTTAATTTTAATTATTTCATAAAAATATAGTGTATCCAAAAGTGAGATAAAATAGATATTATATGAGAAATTAATATGTGATAAAAGTTAACCAAAATAACCTCTAAATATAATAGATAGATATATTGATATAGATAGATATAAAATAAAAAATAAAACTCAAATATTTAAAATATATAAATATAATAGAATATAGAATATAAAAAGATAAAAAATAGATATAAATGTAGAAATAAAAATAGGTGATAATTTATAAAAAAGTTAATTTTAAAAAATGTGACGTGATATGTCTCACACATATATACATATATGTATATTATATATATATATATATATATATATATATATATATATCATGTTATTATTATTTATATGTAATATTAGATAATTAAGTTCTTTTATTGATGAATACTACTATTTTAGTCAACCGGTCACTAAGATGAATATTAAAAAATTACAAAGCGAAAGTTGTTTATTATATAAAATATTCTTAATAATAATACTTAATAATTAAAGAAAAGATAGGAAGAGAAAAAAAGACAAACTAAAATAGAAATAATCAACAAGACAAAAATCCCTTGGGGCAAACTCCAAATCCAATAGAAAATTAACATAAAAAAATTAATAAAGCATTATATTAGTATTTTATTTTTGAATGGTAATAGAGCAATATTAACGACGTGGATCATAAAATCTTAGGATGATATTAAAAATAATATTATTATAAAGGGGGATAAATATAAATAAAAAAATAAAAAGAAGCGTAGGATAAGGAAGGCGAGGAAAATTGATGAGCCCGCCATTTAAAATCCCTCTCACAAACCCTTGCGGTTCTTTCATTAGAGTGTTCCCTCCCTTTCCTTCTCCATTTGTTTCCATCTCATTCATCTTCCACAATCCTCCAATCCATCGACGACGATGGCGAACGAGCAAGCCCAAGTGGCCCTAATCCTGGGCCCAGATTCCACCCATTTGGAATCCCTAATCTCCAACCTAATGTCCTCCTCCAACGACCACCGTTCCCACGCCGAGTCCCTCTTCAACCTCTGCAAACAAACCCACCCTGAATCCCTCATCCTCAACCTCGCCAACCTCCTCCACTCCTCCCCCAACCCCGAGACCCGCACCATGTCCGCCATCCTCCTCCGCCGCCACCTCACCCGCCACCACGACTCCTTCCTCTGGCCCCTCCTCTCCCCTCCCTCCCGCTCCACTCTCCACTCCCTCCTCCTCTCCTCCCTCCACAAAGAACCCCTCAAATCCATCGCCAAAAAGCTCTGCGACACCGTCTCCGAACTCGCCGCCGCCATACTCCCTGACGACCCCGCTTCCTGGCCCGACCTCCTCCCTCTCCTCTTCCAGTGGGTTACATCGCAAGAACCAAGACTCAAAGAAATCTCTCTGTTGATTTTCGCCCAATTGGCTCATTACATCGGCCAAACCCTACTCCCTCAATTGTCCACTCTCCACTCCGTCTTTCTCCGCTGCCTCCACTCCTCCACTCCCTCTGATGTCCGCATCGCCGCCCTCGCTGCTAGTATTAACTTCGTTCAGTGTCTCAATTCCTCCTCCGATAGGGACCGTTTCCAGGACCTGCTTCCTCTCATGATGCAGACGTTGACCGAGGCCTTGAATTCCGGTCAGGAGGCCACCGCGCAGGAGGCGCTTGAGCTTCTGATTGAGCTTGCTGGCTCCGAGCCACGATTTCTCCGTCGGCAGATTGTGGATGTGGTTGGGGCCATGCTGCAGGTCGCGGAGGCGGAGGCTTTGGAGGAAGGGACCAGGCACTTGGCGATTGAGTTTGTGGTGACTCTTGCGGAGGCGAGGGAGCGTGCTCCTGGGATGATGAGGAAGTTGCCGCAGTTCGTGAGGAAGTTGTTTGGTGTGCTCATGAATTTGTTGCTGGATGTTGAGGATGATCCTGCGTGGCACGTTGCTGAGAGTGAAAATGAGGATGCTGGTGAAACTAGTAACTATGGGTTTGGACAAGAGTGTTTGGATAGGCTTTCGATTTCATTGGGCGGGAACACTATTGTGCCGGTTGCTTCTGAGTTGTTGCCCACTTACTTGGCTGCTCCTGAGTGGCAAAAACACCATGCTGCACTCATTGCGCTTGCACAGATTGCGGAGGGGTGCTCAAAGGTATATTTGTACTTGCTATGGTTTCTAGCTTTGAACTATTTGTTACACTTTTATTATGTGTATGTTATAGAAGAACATGTGGTTGCGTTTAGTAGTAAATTTATGTTATTTTCATTTTAAATATGTGAGTGTCCCTTAGATTGTAATATTTGGTGGTGCAGGTGATGATAAAGAATCTGGAGCAGGTATTGTCAATGGTTTTAAATTCGTTTCACGATCCCCACCCTAGAGTGCGATGGGCAGCTATAAATGCAATTGGCCAATTGTCCACAGATTTGGGACCAGATTTACAGGTTAAATTTCATCACTTAGTACTGCCAGCATTGGCCGGTGCTATGGATGATTTTCAAAATCCAAGAGTACAGGTTTGTTTTTTTTGTCTTCTGTCATTTAAGTCAGGCTCTTCTCTCTGTTTTTCATTTTTTGGTTTTCTAAAATGTGTATAATTTTCTTATTGGCCTTTGTGTATTCTCATTATTAGGCAAAAAGCCCATTTGTTTTAAATCTAGGTAGAAATGATTTTGGACTGTGAACTTAATTGAGACACGTCTCCAATTTAGTCTTAGGCATAGTTTTTACATTAGAACATGTGCATGGTGGAGGATTTGACTATTGTTTTATAACCAATAGGCCCTAAGATGGATCTTAGCATTTAGTTGTACTGTGTGCGATTGAAACTTTGAAAAAGTTATGGAGAATTTATAGAAATAGCCTATGGCTCCTATAGATTCTTTTTGACTTATTTGATTTTCAATAAGCTTCTAAGTGTATTTTGTCATAATATTTTTTATTTAGCTTATCCTAACTAGTTTCATCATGATCAAATTTTTAGTATAAGCTCTTATGTAAAAGTAACTTATTGCACAAGCATAAGCTCTTAGCTGTGTACCCTTCTTCTGTTCATGATCAAGTACTCTTACTCTGCAGTCGCTGGATAGAAGACATTTCAGTCCACTGCAATTGTTGAGTTTGGTTGTGCATGTCATGATCAAAGCAATCTTGCGCTTAATCATCTTGTTCTTGCATTACCCCATGTATTGTTTTTTTTATTCATAATATAGGCTCTAGTTTTCCCATATAAATGCTAAACAAGTAATTAGTGTTTTAACTATTCTCAGTTCTCTTATAGATTTGTGCTACTGCTGAAAACTTTTTAAAATCTTATTAGACATACATTTAGAACTAAAAAGTTAATTAGTCAGGGCCTAGTTTCTTGATTCATTTTTAAGATCTTGAACATTTTGTTATACTTTTTCATTGAGTATAGTATGGTATATAATAGTAGTTTGTTTTTTGTTGAAATACTAGAGTTCTTCTACCGCAATCTCTTCTTCATTGTCCATAGGGCCATATTTTTTTTGACTTGTGTGTAAATGTGAATTTTGAGTTTCCTGATCTTTGAAAACTTATTTCATTTGCATTCAGAAAGTCATTAATCTTGTTCATCATTTTTTACATGTATATTGCAGGCTCATGCTGCTTCCGCTGTCCTAAATTTCACTGAGAATTGTACCCCGGATATCCTAACACCGTACTTAGATGGGATTGTGAGCAAACTTCTTGTACTCCTGCAGGTATTTGACTGTTGTTAATATCTAGCTGGCAAGAAATTTGTAGAATATTTGAATTTGGATAATATCTGAGATCTTGTGATGTTTTTCTTGATTAGACATCTTAATTTGGTTTGAAAGAAATAGGACCTTGTGGTGAGCAATGTTTTTTTTTGGTAATTTATGAGTGGATCTTCACTTGCCCTTAATTTAGGATATTTTTAATCTTTAGTGCGATGTGCATGTTTGGGTGAGTTATATGTATAATTTCATGGGGTAATAATTGTCTTGTTACTATACTCAAATTGAACTAAACCAATCTTCCACTTAACTTTTAAATTTTATTGATTTTTTTTCTTTCAAATTTGTATGCATCTTATAAATGATTTGTATTAAGTGCTCTATAATCAATAAATATTTTGACATGCATGTTTCATACTTTATGCATTTCAGATGACAAGTTAACAATTATATGGTTGTCTTTTCTTTTTTTGTGGATGTTCTAGAATGGGAAGCAAATGGTTCAAGAAGGGGCTTTGACAGCTCTAGCATCAGTTGCAGATTCTTCACAGGTGCTTTATGTAGCTAATCTCCATAGTAATGACAATCTTTTGAAGTTTTCATGCTTACTAAATTTAAATTTTATGTTAACAGGAGCAATTTCAGAAGTATTATGATGCTGTCATACCATACTTAAAAGCTATTCTGGTGAATGCAAATGATAAAACTAATCGCATGCTTCGTGCGAAAGCAATGGAGTGCATTAGCTTGGTGGGAATGGCTGTTGGAAAGGAGAAATTTAGAGATGATGCTAAGCAGGTAAATTTATGTAATTAGTAATTTTAACATTTTCATGTAATGGGTATAAACTGTGTAATCACTGTGCTAGTGTATTCTGTTTATTTTTCATTTACTAGGTCATGGATGTCTTGATGACGTTGCAACAATCTCAACTGGATGCTGATGATCCAACTGCAAGTTACATGTTACAAGTATGGTCCTTTTACTGGTTTTTGTCATGAACTTGTCAATATATTTATTCATTCAAATTAAAATTTGTATGAAATCTAAAATATTCACTTGGCTTCCATGCTTGCAGGCATGGGCACGGCTTTGCAAGTGCCTTGGGCAGGATTTTCTTCCATATATGAGTTTTGTCATGCCTCCTTTGCTCCAGTCTGCACAGCTTAAGCCTGATGTGACCATTACATCAGCTGATTCTGATACTGAATTCGATGAGGATGATGACAGGTGTCCTTTTAGTTCTTGATCTGATCCAGAATTTGATGCCATAAATGATTGATATCCATGCTATCACATGATTTGATGTCTTTCTACTTGCAATTTATTTTTCATTTCACATCCTTGGGGTATCCTTTCCTGTGTTTGAGATTCTATACTGTATTTTGAAAATATTTTTGGCCATTTGTGATGATGAATTCTACATATGACTTTTATTAAATATTTGTATGGTAATATCATTGTTAAGACTCAAGACTTCTGTGTGTTAGACCCTATTGGAAGTCCCACATTTACTAGAGATATGACCAATTAAAAGTATATATGATTATGTCTTATGAGCTAGCTTTTGGGATTGAGTTAGACCCAATATTCAAGTTTAAGATGGTATCAATGCCTATTCTAGATCCGTTATTGGGTTACCTGTAAAGGGGTTGTGTATTGTAAGTCTTATGTTATTTGGCCACTCGTGTTTGTCCATACTCTCCTTATGTTTATACTTGGGTGTGAGGGGTCTGTTGAAAGTTCGATGTTGACTAGAGATATGCCCAATTAAAAGTATATAAGGTGAGGGTAATCATCCTCCTATGAGTTAACTTTTAGGATTAGTCTAAGTCCAATATTCAAATTTAAGAGATCCTATGTGTTTTTCCCTAGACATGCATTTTTTTGAGTTGTTTTAAGCCCTACTTTGAAGAACTGTTGAGTTCTTAGGTTGTACTAGGTTCTATTTTAAGTTTGTCCCTAGACATGCATTTTTCTGAGTTGTTTTAATTCCTACTTTGAACATGTTAAGTTCCTAGGGTGTATTACTACTAGGTTCTATTTTAAGTAAAGCAGAGAAAAACCCTGCAATATATGTCCTCCCATCCGTTAAGAAAAATGGAGTAACCATAGAAATAAATGAGTTACAATTTTTAGATCTCAAAATAAAGAAGAAACAGATACAGATCATACTACTGATGGATATATTCATGTTGTCTAAAACTTAGTATTTGACTGTTCTTGTTGTAGCATTGAAACAATTACACTAGGTGATAAAAGGATAGGCATTAAGACCAGTGTCTTGGAGGAGAAGGCTACCGCTTGTAACATGCTATGTTGCTATGCTGATGAGTTGAAGGAGGGATTTTTTCCTTGGATTGACCAGGTTGACTTTGTTTTACATTTTATTAGCACTTTCCAGTCCAGGACATTATGGTCCAGGATATTATATTGGCTGACTTTGCATAATCATCTAGGTTGCTTTCACATTGGTTCCTCTTCTTAAATTTTACTTCCACGAAGAAGTTAGGAAGGCAGCAGTTTCAGGTATTTTTTTTGGCTCTGAGAACCAAATATTGTTGCTAGTTTGTTTGTCTATTTCCAGTAGCCCTTGTTGAAATTTTTTCCATGTCATCTGTCTGCTTTGTTCATAGCTATGCCGGAACTGTTGACCTCAGCAAAATTGGCTGTGGAGAAGGGACAATCACAAGGTCGTGATGATACTTACATAAAACAGTTGTCTGATTATATAATACCAAATTTGGTGGAGGCTTTACACAAGGTTAATGTCCTTACTGTTCTTCTGGTTGTATGGTATCCATTCTGTAGTGTTTTGTGCCTGTATCAATGTATTTTAGCTGTGTTCCAGGAGCCAGAAGTAGAAATTTGTGCAAGCATGCTGGATGCGTTGAAAGAATGTATTCAGGTTTGAAACTATCTTCTATCAGGATGAAGGATTTATAATGGCTATCTTTCTATTGGAACTAAATTCTTTTACTTATGAATATGATATTGTGTATCTTCTGTCAAATAATTATGTGGGGTAGAAACTGATGCCTATGCCCATACCCAAAATGATTTATGGGGGACAGTTCTGTCCATGATGTGCTATCTGGCTAGATTTTGTGGTTTTCTATCTTAGAAGAATGTTATACAGAGGCAAGATATGAAATATAGCTTGGATTGAGTAGTTAGGAAACTTGTTTCGGCAATAGGACGAGGATAACATTATTGGCAATTTGGCACCATCATTTATTCCCCACTCATTTTATGCAATGACTATAAACATCATAAAATACTTGTTCATCTGCAAAGTGCAAACTGCAATGCATCCATGACAATGTAGAATGAGTAAGGGAGAAAGGGTAGAGAAGAAGAAACTGAGGGGGAAAGTTCAGCTCAATTCTCATACCAAGTTTAAGTGACTGTAATAACCAAGACATACTAAATATTCCCTGGTTACAATAAATTCCTGTTACGTCATTAACTCATTCCAAGCTGACAAGTCACACAATTGTGCTGATAACATATTCTATGAGCTTATAACTATATTCTGATTTCTGATCACTTGTGGTTTGGGAAAAAAAGTGTTCATAATTGTTTAGAAATGGCATACTGCATATCCAAGTATAAACATGGCAACTGGGGTTTTTTTTTACTTGATTATGCCATTAGGAAAATAATATCTATCCATCTCTATGCCAATATTCATGGCTATCTATGTTATGGTTGGATTTATATCTTAATGCTATATGCTCTATTATGCTGTCTTAAAATCTCTTGGTGATTTTATTGTATAATTTGTATTTTTGTCAAATCCCCTTAAGGTGTTGTTTTTAAACCTTAAGTTGAGTTGGTCTTGTTTTTGTCAGATCTCTGGACCACATCTAGATGAAAAACAGGTAAGGAGCATTGTTGATGAGATTAAACAAGTCTTTACGGCCAGTTCATTAAGAAAACATGAAAGAGCTGAGAGGGCCAAAGAAGAGGACTTTGATGCTGAAGAAAGAGAACTACTTAAGGAAGAAAATGAGCAAGAAGAGGAACTTTTTGATCAAGTATGTTCAGTAATAGCTGTTTTTGTGATCTGAATCATTTCGTTGAATACTTCTTTTATGCATGCTGTCCTAGCTCTTATTTTGAATAATTTTGTGCTCTAGGTTGGTGATTGCTTGGGGACTTTGATTAAAACATTTAGGGCATCTTTCACACCATTCTTTGATGAGCTTTCCTCATACCTAACACCTATGTTTGTAAGTTCATTCTAGTCCTCTCTCAATATATATTCCTTTGCTATTGGAATGTGTCTTAGGTAGTCAAGTATCATCATGTTCTTGCTTGAAAGTTGTATTTTATTTGCTTCTTTCTTGTGGTTTTTTCCTCTATTATGTTTCCATTTTATGACTAATCTTTTCCTTAAAAGCATTTAGTTGATGGAAAAATCATCATGTCTAGATCTTATCCTTTTTTCTACAAAGGCATCACTTAGTATGTTATAACTAACTGTTGTAGGTTATTACTTGTTAGTAAGCTTTAGCTTCTTGTGTACTCTTCCCTCATCCTATAAATAGGATATCAAATGTAATCTCAATTTACTTTTAATAAAAATTCAATATTCTTTAGATTCTTTCTGGTTTTACATAAGTTCTACTAAGGCATCAAGAGCCTTCAAGATCCATGGATTCCCCATCTTATCCGCCACTTCCTCCACCGTCACCACATGGTGGAGCGCAACATCTGAACCAATATCCGTCGAGCACTTTGATGATTCAAGTTTCTCCCAAGTTGGCAAACTCTAGTTCCAAAATTGACATAGGTGGTTGTCGAAATATAGATTTGTAGTATCGTAACACGACACGTAAGAGTCTACTAGAAATGTTAAATTATTACATATTGTTAGAATAATAATTGTATATATTAGGATTAATTAAATAAAATAGAAAATTGTGTATCCTGTAATTATGTACAATTTCCTATAAATGCAAAAGCTCAGCTGTCATCACAACACACGAAATTCATATGTTCTCTCGTTTTCTCTTTTTCACTTAACATGGTATCTAGAGCCTAACGAGAGTTTCCTTCCTTTTCGTGATTCTCTGGTAATTCATTGCTCACTGTGTAATTTTTTTTTCAAAACCTTAACTTTCTTCGAGGTTTCGAAACCTTTGACCGGTCTACCTATGGTGTCTCTTCCAACACATGGCTGCTCCACTTGTTCCTCTTGATTTTTTCGTTTTTCTTTCCTGCAACAGTGACAATACCCCTTGTAAAGGGACTAGGCCATATCCTTATTACCACCATTATCTCAAACCTGGCCACAACATCAATAGGTGTTAGAAACTTCATGGTCGCCCTCCTTACACTACTGAGGTCGTTTACACATTTGTGTCCCCCGCACCGTCTTCTGTTCTATTGTTGTTGCTAGATCCGACTCTATCGTCCTCCTACAATGACTTCCTGAAGTGGTGTGAAGAACGTCAAGCCTTTGGCTCCACTACTACTGTTGCACACACTGATTGACATCTCTTATTCTTTGGGTCCTTGGTTCAGGCGCCACTGACTATATTACCGGTAATAAGTCTTTTTGCCTTCCCTTTCTACCGTTGATTACTTACCTTTTATTACTATGGTCAGTGGTTCCCAAACACAATCTCGAGGTATTGTATTGTCCATCCTCTTCCTTCTCTTTCTGTTGAAAATGTGTTATTTGTTCCCGGTATTCTCTTTAATTTGTTATCCATTAGTTAGCTTACTCGTACTCTTGATTATGTCATCTCTTTTACTTAAGATTCTGTTTTTATACAGAATCTGAAAATGAGGAAGATGATTGGCTTCAGATGTGAGTCTCACGACCTCTATCAACTTAACAGGCCATCTTTTGTTGGTTCGACATCATCGTCTCCTCTTCTCATTCATGCTCAGTTAGGATATCCAGATCTGGATGTGTTAAGGAAATTAGTTCCTAGTTTGTTTAACTTAGAGTCTTTGTCGTGAGTCTTGTCTGTTAGGTAAGCATACTTGTACTTCCTTTCCTAACCGCATTAATAATCGGGCATAGTCCCTTTTTGCATGGGTTCATTCAGATGTTTGGGGTCCGAGTCGTATTTTATCTTTAGGATCTAGGTAGTTTGTTATCTTTATGGATGATTTTTCTTGTTACACTTGGTTATGTTTGATGAAAGATTGTTCCGAGTTATTTTCTATTTTTCAGTTTTTTTTCCATTAAACAAAAACTTAGTTTGGGATCTCCATTTGCACTTTACAAAGTGACAATGCACGTGAATATTTGTCTAACCAATTTTAGACTTTTATGGCATTTTATGGTGTGTCGCATTAGACTTCTTGCCCTTATTCCCCCCAACAGAATGGGGTTGCTGAGCGCAAAAATAGACGTCTTCTAGACACAACTCTGACTCTTCTTCATTCTTATGGCCCTTTTCAGTTTTGGGGTGATGCAGTTCTTATTGTGTGTTATCTCATCAATTGTATGCCTTTATCTATTTTGAAAGGTAAAATTCCTCATATCCATATCGTCCACTTCATCCTTTATCCCCTTGAGTCTTTGGTTCTACTTGTTTCTCTCATGTTCTTTATTCTGGGGTTGATAAGTTATGTGCTCGATCTTACAAATGTATTTTTGTCGGGTATTCCTGCTCCCAAAAAAGATACAAGTGTGCCTACTCGCGTACTCTTTGCAAGTATTTTATCTTTGTAGATGTCACCTTCTTTGAAGATGTTCCCTTCTTTGGGTTTAGAGTACCTCCACCAAAGCCTTCTTTTCTTGTGACTACACCTACAGTCTTTTTCTTCCTCCCAAGGAGTCTGTTTCCCCTCCAAAGCTCTCCTTCCTCTCCTTCTTTGTAGGTTTATCAATGTTGTCCTCGTCTTGTATTGCTGACACGATTGAAGACTCATTCCGAGCTTATTCATCTGACCTCTTCTCTATATAGCCTCAAGCAGTCCCCCAGGGCTTGGTTTAACAAATTCAGTATTGTGATTTAGGAGTTTGACATGATTCGGAGTGAGGTTGATCACTTCATCTTCTATCGTCATTCAGTTGCTGGTTGTATTTACCTGGTGGTTTATGTGGATAACATTGTTATCACGGTCTGTAATTATCTTGGTATTACACAAGTAAAACAACATCTCTACAAGCGCTTTCAGACGAAGGACCTTGGTAGACTCAAATATTTCTTGGGGATAAAGGTAGCACAGTCCAAAAATGGGATCCTCATGTCCCAGAGGAAGTATGCAATGGATATTTTAAAAGAAACAACTATGTTAAATTCCAAGTCAGTTGATACTCCCATGTATTCCAATCTCAAGCTCCTAACAAATCAAGGGGAGCTTTTTTTGGATCCTAAAAGATATAGTTGCTTAGTTAACAAGTTGAACTATCTCACTGTCACTCACTCAATATCACATTTGCAATTAGTGGGTAAATCAGTTCCTAAACTCTCCTTGTAAGGGACATTGGGATGTAGTGACCCACATTGTTCGATATATCAAGAAAGATCTAGGAAAGGGCTTGTTTTATGAAGACAGAGGACACACTTGAGTTGTGGGATACTCTGATGTTGATTGGGCAGGTTCTCCCATTGATAGAAGGTCTACTTCTGGATATTGTATCTTTGTCAGAAGTAATCTTGTCTCTTGGAAGAGCAAGAAGCAGAGTGTTGTAGCTAGGTCTAGTCTGGAGGTAAAGTACCGTACTATGGCTATAGCAAGTTAGGAGCTCATATGGCTCAAACAGTTGTTTTGGTAACTTCAGTTTGGAGAGGTTGCATAGATGACACTTATTTGTGATAATCAGGCCATTATGTCTTGAATCTAGATTTTCATGAGGGCACGAAGCATATTAAAATTGACTATTTGTTAGAGAAAAAGTCATGTCTGATGAAATATCCACTAGTTTTCTTAGTTCTGATGATCAGTTAGCGGATGTTTTCACTTAATCTTTAAGGGGTCCTCTGATTTAGTATATATGTAACAAGCTTGGTGCGTACGACTTATGTTTCAGCTTGAGGAGCAGTGTTAGAATAATAATTGTATATATTTGGATTAATTAAATTGATTTTATCTTTATGTAAAATAGGAAATTGTATATCCTGTAATTATGTATAATTCCCTATAAATATGAAAGCTCTATTGTGATCACAACACAGAATTAATATGTTCTCTCGTTTTCTCTTTCTCTCTCAACATATATAAATATAAATAGTGCATAGTTTAGAAACATAAACCTCAGTCTAAAATATAGAAGTAAAATTATAAAACATCAAACACAAAGACAATAATTAAAAACTAAAGCCTAGAAGATTAGAAATTAGCACTATTACCATCTGAAGAAGCTCTGCCATTGGATGACATCTTCATAAAACAAAGAACAAATGAAGAAGATTAGAAACAAAGTGCAGGGTGGAGAAGAGAATGTCGCTTGAATAGAAGACTGAGTGCAAGAAGAAGTTGCTTTTCACTAACCTCAAGCAGAGCAGGATGCTTGACAGGTTGAAACAAAATGAATGATCGAATAGGGAAGGTCAAGCTCGTGTAGTATGAGCAATTGAGGTCAAGAAGGTCGCGTGGATGCAAAAATAAGGGGAAGTGGACATAGTGGCCTTGTTTAGGGGGAGTGAATCAAAACTTGGGTTTTTAGGGTTTTCTGACCCGGGTAGGTTTTATGTGAATCAGGTCACAAGATCCGACTTAGGTTTTCAATGTTTCCAGCAGAGTAAAAGTGACATCTCCATGTTTCCTGTTTCCCTGTGTTCAACACATGAGTCCACCACTGGAGAATGTTTATGCCTGGTTTGTGACACGCCAGATCCACCATGTAGTGTAGACTCGTACAATTCTATGTTTTGACTCTACCACCTTGGTTTCTCCAATCACTAGTCCTGTTACATTCTCACACGCGATAACAAAGAAGTTACCCAAGCAAAATTTCCTCTTGTCATCAGAGGTTATTGATTCCACATTTTTCTCGTCAATCTAAAAGTTCCTTTTTGGTTCTTACCATATGAAGATTGATTAATGAATTGTGTGAGCTTAGAGTATCAAGCCTAGGAACAAGAAGATCAATTGTTGCTTTCTTGGCTTTAATTGTCGATATCAAGTGAAATCCTGTCATGCATGATTTGTTGCGTTCAGTTGTTTGACTTCCGGATCACATACATAATCACTTTCATTGTCTCACTCGAGCGAGCCAAGGCTCGTCATTTGTGAACTGTAATTTGTACCCCCTCATTGGAAGGACGGATTGTCTATTAGTATCTGCTATGCATTGAACTCACCGTTGATCGTTATTTGCTGTTGGAGATACAATCATTAGTGTTGAACAACTTGATGCAATTTTGCAATGTCCCCTAGGGAGTTCAATCTGGCCAGCCTCAAGCTCCAGAAGCTCATGGTTCTACAAGTGATGATGGTTCCTCCAAATTCAGTTCGCAAAGTCATTTTTCACATTCACAAGGAGGATTAGGTTTTCAAGGCCGTAATTTTCGAGCCTGTGGTGGCCATGGTTGAGGATCTATACAGTATCAAGTGTGTTACAAGTTTGGACAAGAAGCTTCTGTTTGCTACCACAGATTTAATTGACAATGCACTCCTAATCAACCATAGAACTTTCGCTCTACTCCTTGACCAACCAGTTCTATTCCAGCAAGGCTTGTGTACTATGTTTCTATGCCAAAATTTACCTCCAATCAGGGCATCAGGTGTTTGTAGCTAACACCAGTCACCACCAGCAGCCGGAATTTCCAATGGCTTACTCCATTTGAAGGACCAGACTAAATCATCATAGGTAAAATGGTCAAGGTGCGTCCATCAATTCTATAGGTTCCACTTTGTTTTCCTCTCCTCTTAATCCCTCAGTTAAGCTTAATCTACAAAATATGCTACTTGTTCCTTCTATTACAAAGAATCTATTAGGCGTAAGTAAATTTGCTAGTGATAATTCGGTAATTTTTGAGTTTCATCCATCTTATCGTGGTGTTAAATCACAGGGAACTGTGAGCCACTATTGTATGGATCAGTTGGCTCAGATGGCTCTTACCAGATTCCTGCTCTACCTCTATTCTCTGTCACCCTCAGGCTGGCTTGGCTTCTTCAAGTGCAACAATTTTCAATTGTCATTTTACTGCTCTTAAAGCTCAAAATAATGCCCATATTAATGTTTGGCACTCTAGATTTGCTCATCCAGTGTTAAATCACAGGAAACTGTGAGCCACTATTGTATGGATCAGTTGGCTCAGATGGCTCTTACCAGATTCATGCTCTACCTCTATTCTTTGTCACCCTCAAGCTGGCTTGGCTTCTACAAGTGTAGCAATTTTCAATTGTCATTTTACTGCTCTTAAAGCTCAAAATAATGCCCATATTAATGTTTTGCACTCTAGATTTGTTCATCCAAATTATGATACTCTTAAACTTGTACTTGCTAGGTTTCTTGCACTAGCAAGAAAGAGAAAAAGCTTTATTTGTCCTTAAATTTTATTGTTTTTAGGAAAAAGAAAGGTACACAAAAGAGTCTACTCCTCTCATACTGGGATAAACCAGTAAAACTACACAATAATCTTCCTTCCTCTGTTGAAAAACAGAGGGCTATTTATAAGAGGCTGGTTAACAAACTAACCACCTCAACAACATAACAAAATAGCAAACAGAATTCTAACAGAATCCTAACAATAATAGATTTAACTCATATTTGTACCATTCCTTCTATAATACACTTCTAAATTCTTTGGGGGTCTAACAATACCTTCCCCTCCTAAAACAACTTTGTCCTCAAGATTAAAATCTGGAAACTGAGCTTGGATAGTTGCAGAATCTTCCCATGTTGCATCTTCTGGAGGTTTCCCTTACCAGTGAATAAGGACTTGAGACCTGCTAATCCCATTCTCAGTGATGGTTCTACTGCCAACCACCTTGATAGGTGTATATGGTTCCTGAGGAACTCGCAGCTCTGTTGGTAGCTGTGTTTCCACTGTTTAGCTGCTTACTGCCTTTGAGCTTCATGGTTTGAGGAGTTGTTAATCCTCACGCTGAACAGAGAGATGAGTCTAACTAGTTGCAATCTAGTTGAACAGTGTCCTTCCTCTCATGCACATTTTCAAGGATGACATTATCATCTTCTGCCAAGATAATGACACATAGGTTCTTGTCTGAGTAGCGATGTCTAGGAGTGAAGGCTAACCCACAGTGGAAGCATTGATTTTCTTCCCTACGTTTGATATATTCCTGGTATGGTAAGCTTCTGGTTCCCCTGAATCTGTTGGGGTTTCTAGGTGTAAGCGCAGAACAGACTTCTCCCTGATTTTTGTGATTGATGTTGTTGCTGGTAGGGGTGGAAATTACAGGGGCTTCTATTTGAGAACCTGATCCCCTGAAATTGATACCCTGATGCCATGGTACGTTCTCGTGGTTTCCCAAGAATTGACTCTCTTTCATGGCATCCTCAATATCCCTAGCGATTTCCATAGCACGATTTAACTCTCTTGGATCATGAGGTCTGACCAAACCCCTAATATCCGTACGCAGGCCAGCTAAAAAATATCCCAACATTTGCTCCGCTGAACTATTTTTCATTTGAGCAATTAGAAGCTCAAATTCTTGGACATATTCGTCCACCGGTGCTGTTTGTCTTAGAGCTGCTAATCTCTCATATACTGAACCATGGCCATTCTCTCCATATCTTTTTAGCAAGGCTCTTGAGAACTCCTCCCAAGAAGGGTTCTTGGTTTTGTTCCGCCTGTACTGGAACCAGTGGCAGGCTTTACCTTTCATGTGATGAATGCTACCCTTAATCTCTCTGCTTGCTTGACCTGATGCACTTCAAAGAACTTTTCTGCCCGAGTGAGCCAACCCAGTGGGTTGCTTCCTTCAAATCCTGGGAGCACTATTTTCTTCAACCAAGAACGAGTCATATCATCACTTGTGTCACATTGAATAAAAATACTGTTGAATTTTGTTCTTCCTGTTGTCTTGTTAAAGCACATAGGTTACATTCAATTCCTTCTCAACAGTCTTATGGACTACTTGTCTATCTATAGAGACTTGTGGGGACCTGCCCCTGTCACGTTGATTGATTCATTTTCTAGATTTACCTGGATCTGTACGCAAGGGCCTGGTTTGACTGAAGGCCACTCTATTCGCATTTGGGTTCACTGACAGCAAGTGTGATCCCTCACTGTTTGTGTATTCACAAAATACTATCACTGTGTATCTACTGGTCTATGTAGATGATATATTTGTTACAGACAGCTCAGCTGAATTCCTTCAGAAGCTGATTACTCATCTACACTCTGCCTTTGCTCTAAAACAATTGGGTAATTTGGACTACTTCTTGGGTATAGAGGTCAAACCATGGTAGTTAGTATCATATGAATCGTATCCCGATTCATATGATACAAAACAGATAGGTGCCCCAACGATGCGTATGACAGTGACTTGTTTTTGGGTTGGAATTGCAGCTGTATCATGCGTATCACCGGCGAATTGTGCATATTGGGAGACAACCATGAATCAAGTGAAACTTACCCATGAACCAAGAAACCTGGGCACGCACAAAAACTGATCGGGTCTGCAGGACCTGTTTCTGAAAAACACTTGAAACAGCTTTTTTTCTCCCAAAAAATTCTGGAATGAGCCAATCCATTTGCTCAAAATCCCACCGACACCTTCATTCAACCCAAAAAAGGGTAACATACCCTATTTTCATACCTTCTACTCTTGATAAGGTTTGCTGCTGCAGAAAAAAAGCTATTTCTTCTCATTTGTTTAATGCTTGCCAACAATTTTTGTCCCCCATATGCCTATTGCTCGGTGGTTCCTCTTAACTTCAACTCTTTTCTTGTGCTGTTTGTAGATAGCCATCCACGTGAGTTATTGGGTGCTGTTTGGTGTTTGGTGGTCCTGTTTTGGGAGAGCAATGAGTCATGCCAATAGGATCTTTGATTTTTTTTGCTATATGTGTCACTTTAATAGTTATATAGTGACTAAAAATGCTTATTCATATTCTTTGGTCAAGCTAATTAATATGAAATTATACTTTCATATGGGTTATTAGATTTATTTGCTATTTATTATTGTTCATGAATCTTACGATTCACAATTCGAAAAATAGGCTTTCCGATTCAAGATTCGTATCTCAATTTGATAACCATGGGTCAAACCTCTCTATTTGCTCCTTACTTTTAACTCAAGCCAAGTACCTTAGAAATTTGTTACAAAAGGCTGATATGGCAGAAACCAAATCTATCCCTTCCCCTATGGTGGGTGGCTGCAAGCATACCAAGACTGGAGGTGAAGCATTTCCTGATTCTTCTCTGTACAGGTCAGTAGTAGTCGGGGCCTTACAATACTTTACCATTACCAGACCTGAAAGAAGCTACTCAGTCAACAAAGTCTGTCAGTACATGTCCGCACCTACAGTAGCTCATTTGACAGCAGTAAAGTGGATTCTAAGGTATTTGGAAAGGGCACTGTCACTCTTGAACTGCACTTTCAAGCTGCCAAGTCAGACTCAGCTTCAGCTCACTGCCTTTTCTCATGCTGACCGGGCTTCTGACATGGATGATAGAAGATCTACTTCTGGAGCATGTATCTTTTTGGGTCCTAATCTCATATAGTGGTGGTTTAGAAATCTTTGGTAGCCAGATCAATCAGAGGCTGAATATTGAAGTATGAGACTTATCTCTCAAGAAATCTAATAGCCGAAGTTTCTTCTCTTTGAGCTTAAGGTTCCTACAGGTGTTCCTACTCTGACAATAAGAGTGCAGTTGCCTTATCTCACTACCCAGTTGCATTCCAGAACTAAGGACTTGGATCTGGATTTGCTGTTTCTAAAAGAAAAAGTTGCTACTCACCAACTTAGAGTGCTTCATATCCCTTCCATTGATCAACTAGCAGATGCCCTCACTATGCCCTTGTTGCCTTCAAAGCTTCTTTGAAATCCGATCAAAGTTTAGGGTTGGTGAGATACTGTCTTTCACCCATCCTAAGCTTTTGTGGGGGGGGGGGGGGGGGGGGGGGGCTATAGGAGATATATGTATTGTACAAGGCATGCTGACACAGGGTATCATTCCTTAGTATTCTGTTAAGCAGTTAGTTAGTTATAAGTATAACTAACTGCTGTAGGTTGTGAGTAAACTTTAGCTTCTTGTGTACTCTTCCCTCATCCTAAGTGTAATCTCAATTTACTTTTAATAAAAATTCAGATCTACTATTTCAGTATTCTCTTGATTCTCTCTAGCTTCACATTACTTCTATTAGTTAGAAAAGAGGGGGGGAAAATACTGTATCCCCATTACTGCTTTTGTTGTCAGTTAATTCATGGTAGTTTTACAACTGCGTTTCTTCTCTTTGAATTACCAGTAGGTATTGTATTGTTTAGCACTTGCCTGATAAACAGAAACAGTTAATTCAAATGCCTAAATTCTTCTTGTTAAGGAATGTAATGTCTTAAATTTGGGTATTGGGCCTAACTCAATCCTAAAAGCTAGCTCATAGGATGATGATTACCCTCCACCTTATATATTTTTGATTGGCCATATCTCTAGTCAATGTGGGACTTTTAATATAATGAAATGTGGAACTTAGCTGTTATGCTTCTCCCCTCTTTCCCCAACAACAACTATCTATCAACTACTATAAAATCTTCTATGGAATTGTACTAGGGGTGATGGGTACTCTGTTATCTACTGCTTACTAATAATATATTGTGAATTGTGTGAATATATTCAGTTTTAAGGCTTAATGCCTTTTCTACCCATTAATCATTCTGTTTTCTGACTCAGTTTTTCCCCTATTCTTAAACAATAATCAGGGTAAAGATAAAACCTCAGAAGAAAGGAGAATTGCCATTTGTATATTTGATGATGTTGCTGAGCACTGTCGTGAAGCAGCTCTTAAGTAAGATTTCCCTGCCTTGTTTCTAGGCACCCTCTGCTTTTGTTCTAATGTTGATTGTCTGTAATTTCTTGCACAGTTGTTATTTCCTTTACTGTAAATAATTTATATTAATGCCTATGTTGTTGCTACAGATATTATGATTCCTACCTTCCATTCTTACTTGAAGCTTGCAATGATGAATATCCAGATGTTCGGCAGGTTCATTCCCCTACTTGGTTTACTTTATATTAATGTTGCTTAATCAGTTTGGGGTTTGAGGTACTTATCTTGCAAAACAAAATTTAATGTCTTTGCAGGCAGCTGTTTATGGTGTTGGTGTTTGTGCTGAGTTTGGTGGATCTGTTTTCAAACCCCTTGTTGGAGGTTAGTTGCACGTTGTATTTGCTTATTTCGTTACTTTATTTTACTATGTTCTTTTTGAACAATTTTATGCTCTATTGCAGAGGCACTTTCAAGGTTAGATGCCGTGATAAGGCATCCAAATGCACTACATTGTGATAATGTAATGGCATATGACAATGCGGTTTCTGCTCTTGGAAAGATATGCCAGTTCCACCGTGATAGCATAAATGCAACACAGGTACTTTGCATATTTTTGCTCCATGTCTCTGCTGTCTAAATGCTGTTCTTGTTTACTTAATTTTGCTTTTTATCGTGTCATTTGAAATAGTATTGGTTGGTAGTCATACCAGTTGGGGTTAGTTTTTGCACTATTTGTGTTATTCTTCCACTACATCTTGTAATGGTTTTCAAACTTTTCATCGTTAGTTATGATTGACTTGCCTTTACCCAGATCTAGCCCCAATGATAGGGACTTGAGAGTAGTTGAGATTAGCACTATTTTGCATGCTAGTTGATAATATTCCTTGTAAATAGTTGATTCTGTAAGTAGAATTGGAAACAGATTATATGCAACTTCAACTGTTTGGTGGACACTGAAAGTTTTAGGCTCCAAATCCTGATTTTAAGAATAAGCTAGGCTCTTTGTTCTAACCCTCATTTTTAATATCCTTGTTGAAATAAAGTTCAGAGCAAGTATCATCTGCTTGTATGTTTGATTTCTAACTTCCATTGGTCATTGCCGCTCATGCTTGGTATTAGGTTGTTCCTGCATGGCTAAGTTGCTTGCCTATTAAAGGTGATTTAATAGAGGCTAAGGTTGTGCATGACCAACTTTGTTCAATGGTTGAAAGGTAGAATTCTTATCCATGTGCTATTTACCTAATATGCTACCTGTTCTTCCCGTTGTGTATTGATTTTGATGTTTTCCTCGTACGTATTTATAAACACTTCCATTCAATTTCAGATCAGATAGAGAACTTATAGGTCCCAACAATCAATATCTTCCCAAAATTGTTGCTGTTTTTGCTGAGGTACGTTCTATGCCAGTTGTCTTAGTTACTGCTGTCAGATTTTGGTTCCAATTCCTTTTCCCTTCTAAAATGTTTGTTTCACTTAAAACTACAATGTAGATTTTGTGTGCGGGAAATGATCTTGCAACTGAACAAACAGTGAATCGGATGATTAATTTATTGAGGCAGCTTCAACAGACGTTGCCGCCTTCGACACTTGCGTCAACCTGGTCATCCTTGCAGCCTCAGCAGCAGCTTGCACTTCAGTCCATCCTATCTTCCTAGTGTTTTGGGATTGTTACATTTAGTTACCTACAAATCTGAAGACACGCGTCTATTTTCATGGGGTGTCATAGTTGCCCTTTGGGAAGCTGCTGTGTCCTTTAACATTGGAGTGTCGTTTTTGGACCGGAAGCTGCATCTGGTTGGTGTGTCTTGATTGCTGAATCCATATTTAGTCATGCAAGCCAGGCTTTGTCGTAGTGGCAGACCAGTGGTGTTAAGTTAGTTGGATGAGAGCAGAATTTTGGTGTCAAATTGTATATTGTTTGTGTTATATCCGAAGGAACTCTTGAGTGAACAGTTACTCGATCTTGTCTTTGGATGATGGGGACGAGGCGTGACTGATTCATGCATGGCTCAGGAAAACGCATAGCATTCTTTTGTTTTTGGTTCGAGTTGTAAACCAACAGTTTTGATTAGTCATTTCTTTCGTTGTTGGAAACAATGTCATAGTTTTGTTTTTTTTGGATAAAATGTCATGGTTTATTTAATTTATATATCCACTGGTTTATTTTTCTCCCCTTCCTTTTACTATGTTGGTAGACTAACTTCCTCAAACCTAAAATACGCAACCAAGTAGTGGCCTTGTAGAAATTGGCCTTCAATATTTATGAAAAATTTTAAAAGTAAGAAATAAAACGATAGTTTTAAATTTTCAAATTCAAAAGTTTTTCTTAAAACCAATCAGTTTAAATTTCCTTCTAAAATATTCTAGTCAAAAGGTGATTCATTCATGGCAATGTTTAAGAAGTTGGTGAATGCAAGTTAATTTTTCTTGTCATCATTTGAAACAAAAATTACGCTAAAAAAATAACCAACCCGCATTATTGAAAAAAATACCCCGCAAGATTATCAATATTTAAATTGTCTCCACTCAGTATAAGAGATGAATGGCTAAGTGCATTGAAATTGAATTGGATTTAATCCAATTGGTTGAATTGTGAGCCGATTAAGTGATTAGTTTAGGTTAATTTTTTTTTATTGCTACTAGTTTAACTACGGTTTGGTTCTTAATTTGATTACGGTTTTTTTGAATTGATATTTTAATTAATTCAATGATTGATCAAATTTTAAAAGTTTTAGTTAAATAATTGTTTGGTTACTCATATATAGAAAGATATTTTTAATAATATTGTGAGTAAGACAAGGATTCAATGTTTTATAACACAATTGTAATCTACCTTTTTCTTTTAGTTTTTTACTAGAAAATATTCCATTTAGCAAGAGACAAACTACCATGTACATTTATATATTTTTTAATTATAGTATATTTGATAAATTTTTAGTTTTACCAATTTAAATTACATACATATTTCCCTCAATATAATTTTTTGGATCAGATATAGATACAAAATGGAAGATCTCCTTGATATTTAGTTTGTTAGAAAGATAATATTTTTTGTTTGGATTCAAGGAAAGATATTGACGTCACATTTAAGAAATAGATAAAAATATAAGTGATAAGTCATAAAGTTGATTGCCACAGGTAAACTTGATAAGATTAGTTTAAACACCACAACTTTCCTAGATTAGATCAATTTTGACCGCCACAAGACATGTCTTGATAAAATCGAACTTAGTTCTTTACCTATAGATTTCTTTATAGATTCCACTATGCTGTAAATATCATTAGGAACTAAACTCCACTAACTATTAATTGACTCTACTAGCATTGAAATAAAAGCTATTAACCTTAATAATAACTTTGTAACTGTGAAAGATATTAAACTTTGACAAAAGATATTAAGAACTCATTCAAGAAAATTTACACAAAAATACATACCAAAATTAGACAAAAAAAAGCTTATAGTTATATAGACCTTCTTTCACTCTAATCAATTATATCAAATAATGCAGGTGGTATTTGGCTAGCATGAAAAGTGGAAAATGACTTATTTTTTTAAAGGTGTCATTTACTTCCAATAACTTGTTTTTTAGAAGTAAAGGTGTAAAAGTATGTATATTCGCATTATATATAAAAAAGAAGATATGTAGATTCATGGATAAATCATAATTACTCTTATATGTCATTTTTATAAGACCTTATTCTGGAGTTTTTTGATCCTTTTTATAAGGCTCATTTCCATTTAGAATGCATATTTATTATTATTTTTCAATACATACATTTGTCAATTATATCTTCTCTCTTTTCATTCTATTAAAACCACTCTAAGAAGACGTTTTATTTGCCTGTGGATCTTGTGTAGGAGCCCATCCTACACAAAAAAACCAGAATTCAAAATGGCGTGCTTTGTTGGTTTTTGTGTGGGAGGGGGTATCCCGCAAAAAAAAGATCCTAGATTTAAATGGCCTTTGACAAATGGATGACCATAATTTAAAAATTTGTGTAGAGCCGACGACGTAACGTTTTCTATCTTAATTCAAATCCGAACTTTAATTTTACCTTCTCAATCTTGTCACTATATTTTTAAATCAGTCTCAAATCACTTCAATATAGTTCCAGATAATTCATGCCTGTCGAATTCATTACTCGTGTGATCTCAAAATGTGGGTTTGCTTAGTTTTGACTTTTGAGATCAAATTAAGAAGAACCTTATTGAATCGATTGGAGATGCTTGTTCAAAGATCATTCAAGGAATTCGAGTTAAAGACATTGATGGTTCAGAGTCAGACTTAGAAGAGGGGGTTGAATAAGTATTAGACTCTTTTGCGGAAATTGAAACTTTAAAGCGCAAACAATTAGACTTTTGTACCAGACTTGTTTGTTAAAAGCAGGGAAAGAAAAAATGAACACAAAGAATTTATACTGGTTCACTTCCAACTCAAAAGCTACGTCTAGTCCCTTCAACTTAAAGGATTTTCACTATTGTAAAACTCCCTTTATAATTCTAGCATTAGACTGTGCCACAAGGATTCTTGACTCTAGCCATTTCTGGCTTAAAACCCAAGTATTGTTTCAACAAGTCACTCCTGCCTCAAACCCAAGTATTCTTTCAAAAGCTTCTTCAGGCCACAACTATTTCCCAACAGAAACTAAAGACTAGCAACTCAACAAACTTTTACATAAATACAGATTTGAAAGATAGAATGTGTTTGATGTTTTTGAGAACTTAGTGTATGAAAATATACAAGATATGAACAGATACACTAAGTAAGAAAGACAATGACCAAGGTCTGCTAGATGCAGAACAACAAAAAAGGTCTTTGCTTAAAACTAAGAGAGAACAAAGGAGCTTTGTGAACATATTGCAAGAATTTCTTCAAATGACTCATAAGTTCTCTCCTTTAATTTTTGAATCTCTTCATATTTATAGATCACTCAAAAATGACCATTTTATCAGATGAAGAATCATAGCCGTTGTAAATCCATTGAAGACGCTTTAGCTGTTGTAAGCATCAGACCTTGAGAATATGATGAAAGGGGAAAAGGTCTGGTATGAAGGAACCTTAGAGTTTGTACTGAAATAGAGTTCCTTGAGATCTTCAAAGCATAAAGATCTTTTGTTGGCTTTTTTCTTTTAACTAAAGCATGCAAAACATATACGGTTGACCTTCTGTAAATATTCTGACACAAGAGCTAATCATTATCAGATTTTCTGAATTACGTAGAATAACTACATTGGTTTCTTCCCAAGTGAGCTTTGACCTTTGCACTATTTTGTCTCCTTTCTTCTTTTGATGACAGGTGTAATTTTCCTTGATACGCACATAGCTCAGAGTATCATCAAAATGGATTTTGATCGTTGGTTGGATGTGAGCTTGAAGTAACATTCTTATTGCTTCAAAAGTCTGAGATCTGATTAATAGTCCAAAGGTCTGAGCGTACATAAATCTGACTCTTTTTAAGCAAAATTTAGAATCATACTTTTCTTGAAATTTCTTGTATGACTCAAATCAGACTTTTGTCTTGATGGGCTCCCTCTTTTATTTATAACTTGTGTACTTTTAATGTTTGTATCCCGAAACACTTAATTAAACAGGTTAGATAACACATTGATAGACTTCATTTAATTTAGATGCCTTGATTTGTGTTATTAACAAATCTTGGGGCCCGGTTGAATGATAATAATTTTCTTCTATAAACCAGACTTGGTTCCAACAATCTCCCCCTATTTGTTGATAACAAACATCAAGTCTTTTATTTAAATGAAGTCAATGATATTCAGAGCATATCAAAGAGAGAGAGAGTATCAAGCATTAAAATTTCATATAGCATTAAAGCACTTATTCAAAAGAAATTAAGTTTCAATTAGGAATCAGATCATTGATGCTTGTAATCAGACTAGATTATGATCTATCAGAGCTTAAAAGAAAAGAAAATTAGACTTTTGAAGATTAGAGCAAGCTTTATTATGTGATTAAGGTAAGTCATATCAAAGAACTTGTAAGAATCAGAGCGTAGGTCAATCATAGCATGGAAACTAGAGCATATTTATCTAAAAAGCTTTGTCAGAGCAAAAACAAATTTGTATTAATTTCAAAAGGTTTAGAGCAGTACATAATTCATTACAAACATTCAAAACATATTAAGACTATTGAGCTTCCCCTAAGACTATGACTCAAAAACCCATAAAAGACTGGATTTCAAACCATTCCTTTTTTTGATATCAACAAAAAGGGAAGACATCACAGAGCCTGAAGACCATGGGCTAGGCTACTGATAATAATGGAGGAGGAAACATTGGAAATAATGAGCAAGTAACGAGTTTTGATAATAAGGATCTATGAGGAATAAATGAAAATAACAAATGGACGATAAAGGAAGATAGGCTGGTTGGCAGGGCAGAGACTGTGCTTGAAGACAGTACCATGACGTTCCTAAAAGATTTGAGTATGAAATATGTCTTCACCCTTAGGGATGGCGTGAGAGAAAGAGCCTTGTTGTTCTAGCAGCCAAAGATGATGATTCCAAAGTGCACTGGCATGATCCTTATTAGGGTGAGAAGCAGAAAGAATACTCTTTAAGGAATCTGTAGAGAGCTGCTGAGGTCTGGGATCATGGTAGCCTTGTAATAATCTCCCTTTGGAGGAAGAGGCTTCTTCAGTCTTCCTTTCTCTATGATCACTGCTCTTGGATTCAGACGGTCTGGTGTAACCAAAATCTTTTTGCCAGGGGAGACAACACAATGAAGCTAATAGTATTGCTTGCCTTGTTGCATGTCAAATAGAACCTTTGATTCTTCAGATTTCAGAGCATGGAACATGGCATAATCTGATGCTGAGGTAAGGTAGGTGTTTGGCATGACTTGTTCAAAGGGCATTGCTGAGGGAAAACGAGGGGTAATGGGAAAATTTTGGATTTTCCTAGGGTCAAATCCAGGTGAATCAATGATGGAGAGATTGCTTGGGTGATGGTAGCCTATGTCTTATTTGTCTAGGGCAGGTCTGGTGATTTTGAAGAGAGGTAGGCTAGGGGTAAATAGGTTAAGAGGAATGTTGCTAAGGGGTTTGGGTAAGGGCCAATGGAAAAGGTACGCAGGTATCTATGAGGTAAGGGTGTTAGAGTTGAGGTAGTGAGGGCAAGTTCTTGTGATATGTGTTGGGATGAGGTTTAGTCAAGTTGCCATGTCTATCAGGTAGTGAGGTCTGGTCAGGGGGTGAAGGTAAGGTAATCTCAGGTTGAGGGGTAAGAGAGCTTATTGCATCAGACTTTGCCTTCTTATGACTTGGCTCTTGTTGCATTTCCATTCTTTTTCTCTTCTTCTGTTCCTGTACCTTTTTCCTAAAGGCTTCTTCATCAATCTAAAATTCTATAAATATTTCAAAGAATCTGTTGACCCAATCCACATTGGTCCAGCTTGTGGTTTCCATGTCAGGATAGTGCTTGAAGTGAGCTTCAATGAACCGAATAATTTTTGTATAGCTAGGACAACCACCAACTTTTCCAAAACTTCTTTCTGAGCCTTCATATCCTTGGCATAAGAGGAACACATTTCCTTATACTTTCCTAGTTAGTCCTGTTTTGTCCAACCTTCGGTAGAAACAGAGGGATTCAAAGTAATAAAGATACGAATAAACTGCTTACTCCCTTCTGAGGTTATTGAAGGCTTCTTTTGTTGAGGAAGAGGAGGAGCATCCTTCTGTTGTTGAGGCACTGCCTGTTGGTGTATGCAATATAAGCTTTTATGTTTTTTATTTTTATCATTTTTCTGCTTATCAATAAAATAAGTATTTCAGTTTAAAATTATTTTAAAACTTATTTATCCTTGGAGTAATAGGTCATGAAAGTTATTCCTAAAATGTCCCCAGTCAAGTATTTACATGGGGACATGTAAATACATTGAGACTAGTGTGTGAGTGTACTGATGATCTGATCTCACAGATCATATATATAGATGATATCAAGTCTTCACACGGGTACACATTAAGAGTAATGATGTACTGGACAGACCCACCATGAGAACGTTGCATGGATCGTTACATGAATGTCATAAACGATTCTCAATGTGATAATGGTATATGTAGTCCTTCGACCTGAAGTCACTACGATTCCTACATGAGAAGTTTGTTATTTTAATATAATTAAACGTCTTCTATAACAAGAGGACTATAAAGGTTGTGATTAGGCAATGAACAAATTATGCAGAGGGATGTGTGTGATGTAGATGAGATTGTCTCTTCTATGTGACAGGAGTGATATCTATAGGCCACTTGATGGAGTAAGACTAAGGAAACGCATGACCATGTTAGAAAGAATAAATATTAGATATTTATTCAAATCAAGTCTAATATGGTATCAAGTAAAATAAATTGGGCCGTACAAGGATGACGCGACCATGCCTTGGGCCCAATTAGGATATCGTGACAAAAGGAATAAACATATAAAATAATTATCACTTATAGATTATGTTGATATTAAATAATATTTAGAGATAATGATGCATTGCTAGATACCGCTCTTATTTTATATTAATAATAAAATAATTTATTATTAATATGACCGGGTATTTTACCTATAAGGTCACACACATAGAGTAAGCCCATCAGAAAATGTTTTGTTTTATTTTAGTTAGACTAAAATAAAGCTATTGGGCCTAACTCATTTAGAATGAGTAAGGAACCCACTCTTTAGAGAGAACAAATTAGGTCAAACCTAAGCATATAAATAGAGCATAAGATGCTCATAGGCCGTTCACTAAAGAGAGACACAAATTCACAAAAGTTGCAAGAGCTATACACCGTCAAACTAGCAGTTGGCAAGTGTTACGATTCTGGTGGGAGTGCTCGTGTGGACTTCTAAAGGACGAGGCTACGACTGCTTCGGTGTTCTTTAAGAGGTAATCCTAAAAAATGAATTTTTGTGTGTGTTTGTCTTATGCTTTGAAACACGACACTTTGCAAATCCTATTGGAATCCTTGTATTTTCACTGCTCATGTACTAGGGATTCCCCAACACTGCCTTGCTTTTAGCTGGCTGATAGGGATATGATCTTTAAAGTCTGATGACCTTCTTGATGTTTCAGTTCTCTTAGAGATTGGTACTAACTTCTCAGGAGGAATAACATTCCTTGGTTATGCCTTGATAAGAGAGTCAGACTTTTCAGACTCAACCTGAGCTACCTTGTCAATCTTAGCTTTCTTCACTACAGGAACCTTGAATCTAGATTTTTCACTAGTCTTCCTCTTAGAGGATACCTTGGTTTGTTTAGGGGCCGGTGAAAACTTCTTCTTCTGCATCACATTTGCAGGGGTATACTTCTTCTTTGAGGGTGAAGCATCAGACCTTTCCATGGTCTAGTCTAACAAAGTTGAGAAGGTGGGAAACTTACTCACCAAGGAAGAACTTTGTATCATGTCATCAATAGTTTGTGTTGGGACATTTTCCAACGTAAATACCTTAATAAGAACAACAGGGTAGGGTATCTTGTTTTGCTTCTTCCCAACAAATGAAATTAGATAAGTCATAATGACGTTTGGCAATCTAACCTTTTCCTTTTCCAACATATAATACATGTAAAATTTGTCTAATTTGGTGACAGTGTCTTTTGCACTTTTCCTAGGGCAAAAGACTTGCTTTATTAAAAGGTGAACCATTTTGACCTTAGGAAGAAGGCTTCCAGACACAAGTTCCACAACCTCAAAATCATCAGCATACATATTCCTAACTGCAGGACATCCACACACAGTAGTAATGACGTCCTCTGATATTTCAATAGCTCTTCCTTTAAGACTCCCATTGAGAATGAACCTTAACTTATCTAGAGAAATGGTGTTCCAGAATTCTAGAGCGAGAAAGGGTGAGAAAGGCTCCCTGTCCATACATAACCTAGTCCAACTAATTTCTTTCAGTTTTGTTGTTACGTTTCTGCTGTCAAGCTTATGCTTCTCTGGGTGGAAGAAGGAGGATTCCACAATGTCATCAACTAGGAATTTAGGAGCCATGGTAGCGTTCAAGAAATTTAAGGAAGATGAAGGGTTTAGGGTTTTAGAAGAGGTAAAGGCTTTTGCACTTCTGAGAGAGAGAAAGCTTAGAGATAGAAACTCAAGAGGTTCGCACAGGGAGGGAAATGAAGTGAAAGGACACTTTATTTAAAAAGGTTAAAAATTCACTTGAAAGGAGAGAGAAAATGGTTCAGGTGGCAGTTACACAAAAACATATTAACTTCTACCACGTGGGACATTTTAAAGTAAATGACAACAAAACATGTAATGTTTCAGTTAGCACACAATCCCAAATGAATTAATCTCTTAACATTAAATAAGAGCATACTCTTATAGGTTTAGACATATCAAACATATAAGCATACATAATCAGACTCAGACCTTTCACGTAATCATTCAGACTTTTTCAATTTTAAACACATTCGCATATGAAGCAGCATATTCAAGTAATATTTCTTAAATTTAAGTTAAACTTGATAAAAGCAAACTCGGCCTCAGCTAATGACTTTGTAAGAATGTCTACCCACTGATGGTCTGTGTCTACAAATTTCATGTCCAAAATTCCCTTTTGTACATAGTCTCTGATGAAGTGATACTTCAACTCTATGTGTTTGGCTTTGGAGTGTTGGATGAGATTCTTGGATAGATTTATAGCACTAGTGTTATCACAAAATGTAGGAATCTCTTCTTCTTTGATTGAGTAATCCTCAAGCTGATACTTTATCTAAAGAAGTTGAGAACAATAACTTGCTGCAGACATGTACTTTGCCTTAGTTATTGAGAGAGCAATTGAATTCTATTTCTTGCTCCCCCAGGAGATCAGACCTTGACCCCAAAAAATGACATCCTTCACTGGTGCTTTCCTGTCCACTCTATCACCTGAAAAATTTGCATCACAGTATCCAGATAAAGAGAACAAGTCTATTCTTTTGTAGAACAGCCCAAGGTTAGTGGTACCTAAAAGATACCTCAGAATCCTCTTCACTGCAGACAAGTGTTATTCCTTGGGGTCTGATTTGTATCTTACACATATATAGACACTAAACATTATATTTAGTCTACCGGATGTGAGATACAGAAGAAAACTAATCATTCCTTTGTATAAATTCTGATCCACTAATGTACCAGACTCATCTTTACTGATTATACAATTAGGATGCATATGAGTGCTCATTGGCTTAACATCAACCATTTTAAACTTTTTAAGCAACTCCTTGGTGTACTTCTGTTGATGGATAAAAATACCATCATCAGTTTGTTTGATCTGTAAGCCTAGGAAGAATTTGAGTTCTTCCATTATGCTTATCTCAAATTCAGCTTGCATCATTTTTGAAAACCCCTTGCATAGACTTACATCAGTGGCACCAAAAATAATATCATCCATATAGATTTGCACAATAATAAAGTTTTTATGAAAGCTTTTTCTAAATAAGGTTGTATTCACTTTTCCTCTAGTAAAGACTTTTGAAATAAAAAAGGAACTGAGTCTGTTATACAAAACTCTAGGTACTTGTTTCAAACTATATAGTGCTTTACTAAGTTTGAAAACATGGTTTGGAGAAGAAATATCTTAAAACCCAGGGGGTTGTTTTCTAAATTAGTTTTCAAAACAAGATTTTCTTGTCTAAGTTTGTGCAACTCTTCAAGGTGCATTCTTTTATTCCATTTCCTTTTGAATACTATTACCAAAATCTTCTTCTTTTAGTTTTGAAATCTGGTTTTCATAATCAGTGGTCATATCAACATGTTTCACTTTCAATTTCTTAAAATTTTTTGATACTTGGAAAAATCATTAAACAAAAGATCATAATTTTCTTTGAGTTCAAAATAGCTTATTTCTTCAAAATCTGAATCACTTGAGCTGACTTCTGAATCTAGTTCAACATCAACCATAAGACAGATTTGGGCAGATTCTATCTCTTCATCAGACTCACCAAAGCTGGATGAATCTTTATCATCCCATGTGATTAATCCCCTTTTCTTTTTTGGGAATGTTTTCTTTTCTTTTGTGTCCTTCTTTTCCTTATTCAAGAGAGGACACTCTGCCTTTATATGTCCTGTTTTTCTATAATTGAAATATTCTAAGGTAGATTTGTCAGTTTTAAACTTAAATTGAGATTTACCTTTGTGATCTTTTCTTTGTAACTTTTTAGGTTTGAGTTTCTTTTTCTTCAGTAACCTGTGAAATCTTTTTATTATGAGGGCTAACTCTTCATTTATATCTTTACCTGACTCATCAAAGTCTGGTTCTGAGTTGGTGGACTCCTCAGCCTTAAGAGCTTTGGACTTCTTGCCTGATTTTTCAGACTTCAGGGCAATGCTTTTAGAGGAGGAAGGTTTGGTGACTTCCTTCAACTTCAGCTTCATTTCATGAACTCTAAGAACTCCAAGGAGTTTATATAGAGTGAGGGTGCTTAGATCTTTAGCCTCCTTAAGAGCTAAGCATTTAGCATCAAATCTTTCTAGCATACTTTCAAGAAGCTTGACATTTAAATACTCTATAGATAATGTTATTCCTAGAGCTTGAAGCTTATTCAACATCGTTTGGAATCTTCCAAACATCTGGTCCACGACCTCATGATCCTTAATTTTGAATGTATCACACTATTTTGTCAACAGTATCTTTTTAGATATCTTTACATGAGAGGTGCCCTCATAATTATGTTGAAGAGCATCCCAAACTTCTTTAGTTGATTTATAGTTAAACACCTTATTGTACTCTAATTTTCTTAGAGTCTAAGTAAGGAGGAATCTGGCTTTGGTAGTGGTCTCCATTCTCTTTATTTCAAACACTGTCCATTCATCTTTTGGTTTGGGTTTTCCATCTTCATCAACAGGAACTGGATGATCACCATTGGTGATGACTCCCCATAGGCCATACTGAGTGGATTTGATGAACATCTTTATTCTGTCTTTATAATATGGGTAATCTTCACCAAAAAAAGCTGATGGTTTGTTGGTAGAAGATCCTTCTGCTATAAGCTAATTATTTTAAGAAGCTGCCATGGTTTTTATTCATTTTCACTCATTGGAGTGATCAACCCAAAAGGACAAGCTCTGATACCAATTGATGGTTCAGAGTCAGACTTAGAAGGAGGGGGTTGAATAAGTCTTAGATTATTTTTCAAAAATTGAAACTTTAAAGCATAAACAATCAGACTTTTGTACCAGACTTGTTAAAAGTAGGAAAAAAAGAATGAACACAAAGAATTTATACTTGTTCATTTCCAACTCAGAAGCTATGCCGAATCCCTTCAACTTAAAGGATTTCCACTATTGTAAAAAATCCTTTTACAATTTCAACACTAGACTATGCATAAAGTATTCTTGACTCTAGCCACTTTTGGCTTAAAACCAAGTATTGTTTCAACAAGCCACTCCTGAGTCAAACCTAAGTATTCTTTCAAAAGCCTCTTCAGGCCATAACTGTTTCCCAACAGAAACTAAAGACTAGTAACTCACCAAACTTTTACATAAATACAGATTTGAAAGATAGGTTGTGTTTGGTGTTTTTGAGAACTTAGTGTATGAAAAGATACAAGATATGGATAGATACACTAAGTAAGAAAGACAAAGACCAAGGTCTACTAGATGCAAAATAATAAAGAGTGTTTTTGCTTAAAACTAAGAAGAAAAGAGCTTTGTGAACAGATTGCAAGAATTTCTTCAAATGACTCAAGTTCTCTCATTCAATTTTTGAATCTATTCATATTTGATGGTATAGAGTCGGACTTAGAAGGGGGTTGAATAAGTCTTAAACTCTTTTTGAAACTTGTACAAACTGCTCTAGCAAAATATTCAATTTTAACAGACTAGAGAATAGAGCAAAAAATCACATAGCAGAATTTATCATGGTTCACTTCCAACTCAGAAGCTACGTCTAGTCCCTTTAGACTGAAGGATTTTTCACTATTGTAAAATGCCTTTACAATCTGCACCAGCCCAGTGCAACAGTATTCTTGACTCCAATTACTTATGGCTTAAACCCAAGTATTCTTGACACTAGCCACTCTTGGCTACAGACCTAAGTATTCTTTCAAAAGCCTCTTCAGGCCACAAGTATTTCCCAATACTTATAGACTCTAGAAACACACCAGATTGTACAAGTGAAGTGATAAAGTGTTTGAAGTTACAATCAAATAACTCAACGTACAAAGATATGAAATGATTACAAGATACACTGAGCTACAGACTACCATAAGTCAAGGTCTGCACTAAACAGAACTACAAAGAAGACTTAGGTAGTGAATACAAGAACTTAGAAACTTTAAAGAAAAGTCTTTCAGACTTTAGTTTCTTGAGAGAACACAAGAGAGTATTCAAGTATGAAATTGAACAGCGTAACTATCTTGAATTCAGAAGTTTCTTGTATTTATAGTCCTTCTGAAAAATATCTGATGGTTCAGCTTTGAAGGATGTTGGTCTCTTGAGGATTGTGTTGTCAGTGAGTATAGACACATGCTTCAGAGAAATTTCCTCATCTAGGTTTCTTCAAAAGTCTTTAACAAAAGATCCTTTTTACTTATACACTTTTGGAAAGCTCGTAGACTCTATTGTAGTTGACCTTAGCCTATCCGTTTTGAACAAATTCAGCTTTTCTGACACCTTGAGACATTGAGGGAGTTTTCTTGATAGTCGTGAGAAAGTCTTCAACTTTTTTGTCGATTTCCTTTTTGATGATAGCTTCAGAGATAACATGAGAAATTTCATGCAACTTCATATTCGGAAAGAAAAGATCCTTTTTCCAATACTCGAAGAGTTAGAAATCCTTTCGTAGTCTGTAAAGAGATCTTCTCATGATCTATAGATTCAAATTGGCTTGATTCAGATAAGCTTTAAGTGAGTACAGACTTCTTCATTTCAGAAGCAAATTGATTTCTACGGATTCCCTCTATCTTTTGCAAATGGAGTTCTTTGGACTTTTGTCAGACTTCAACAGACTTGTTAGACAAACAAACAGTACAGACTTCATTTTAGCTGAGAGTCATGATACGTATTATTAATAAATCACAAGGAGTTCAGACCACTCAATCATGAGTTCAGACTTGTCTCTAATAATATTTATAGATCACTTAAAAGTGACCCTTTGATAATCAGATAAAGAATCATAGCCGTTGTAAATTCATTGTAGAGGCTTTAGCTGTTGTAAGCATTAGACCTTTGAGAATATGAGAGGGAAAAAGGTCTGATATGAAGGAACCTTAGAGTTTGTACTGAAATAGAGTTCCTTAAGATCTTTAAAGTGTAAAGATCTTTTGTTGGCTTTCTTCTTTTAACTAAATCATGCAGAGAATATATGGTTAACCTTATGTAAATATTCTGACACAAGAGCTGATCATTATTAACTTTTCTGAATTGCGTAGAGTAGCTATATTGGTTTCTTCCCAAGAGAGCTTTAACCTTTACACTATTTTGTCTTCTTTCTTCTTTTGATGATAAGTGTAGTTTTCCTTGATACACATTTAGCTTAGAGCATCATCAAAATGGATTTTGATCGTTGGTTGGATTTAAGCTTGAAGTAATGTTCTTGTTGCTTCAAAAGTCTGAGATCTGGTTAATAGTCCAAAGGTCTGAGCATACATAAATCAGACTCTTTTTAAGCAAAGTCTAGAATCAGATTTTTCTTGAAATTTCTTGCATGACTCAAACCAGACTTTTGTCTTGATGGACTCTTATTTTCATTTGTAACTTGTGTACTTTTAATGTTTGTATCCTGAAACACTTAATTGAATAGGTTAGATAACACATGAACATATTTTATTTAATTTAGATGTCTTGATGTGTGTTATTAACAAATCTTGGGGTCTGGTTGAGTGATAATAATTTTCTTGTATGAACCAGACTTGGTTCCAACAGACATTTTCTCCTTAACTTGAATTCATAAATTGGATTGAGACTGATTTTGTTATTAAATTTGTTTTATAGAGTAGCAATCATAGGGTGATCACTTTTTGCTTATTGATTGATATTTTTATTTTAATTCTTCTTACATTCTTGTTTAATCCAAAATCCCACAATTTCTGTTTCGTGTTTAGTCTAGTAATCGAGGTTCTCAAGAGAATGACCTAGGTTAGTCACCTAGTATACTATAATTTTATTTGTTTTTATTTGATCAATTACAACATGAATCAGCTACAAAGAATGAAAAACTTGTGAGAAATAGTCTGAGAATTTTGACCTAATGATTTTGAATGTTGTGTTGAGGATTTGTGCAAATGCCTTTATTGTATATGCATTATGTGATTTTACTTTTATTGGTTTGACCCATTTGCTTAATAAATTCAATTTACAAAAATAATTTTCTTGGTTTAACTTTCCCACTTTTTCTAAATAGTATACTTTAGAGAGGAAAAGACTACTAATGACAGTTTGCTTTGCTTAAGGGTAAGTATATTAGTTGTCAATTTTACCATGTTTTCACTACCTAAAACTACCTCAAATGTATCACCTGAGCTTGTATTTTATACTAAAATATTATCATGTTCACAAATACGCAGGGACAAGTTAAAATTTCCCACTAACTTTTATTTTTCTTAGTTTTTATGGTTAAAAAGGAATGAGTTTCAAGTTCAGAAAGACAAAATTCAATATAGTTAAATAATGAGCTTGGCTTCAGCCAACAATTTTATTTCAACAAACTTCAACATAGTGGTAATATGCTAATTTCAAAAAGATGCCTTGGATATGATGACCTATAACCTGCTATGTAATTGCAAAATGCAACCTTGGCTCATGCTAGGTTGAAGCCAAGTTTCTTAGCTTTAGCTAGAGCTAGAAGAATCCTGAAACCCTAGCTACATGCTTCAATAGTAATTTTTCTGTTAAAGCAAAGGTCAAAATGTATCACCTGTCTTACTTCGTGGTTAAGAAAGGTTTTTACTATAAATAGAGGTCAGGTGTTTGCTTAGAACTCCTGCCTATATTTTTTGAGTTCTCAGATATGTTTTGGCCCTTGTCTGGTGTGGCAGAAGAACTCCACTCCATTATAAAGGCTTTAGAGGTGATAGATTCAAGACCTTGTAACTCGTCTTTGTGGTATTTTTTATCTTGGGAATGATCCATATGAAAATGTAAGGTTAAACCTCTTTTTCATTCAGACTAAAGTGTAATAAATCTTTTGTCACATAAAAATACACATTGTATGATTGTTGTTTCAATAATGATTTTTAAATAATGATCTTTTAACTTTGTTTCTCTCTGTTTGTTGATGATTGCAAGTCTGGATGTTAATGTCTAGATAAGTGTGTAATTATTCACAAACTGAAATGTGTATATATTGGCAAACCGTAAATGTTGTTTATAAACAAACTATAATTGAGATTATTGAGAATTTAAGTGTCAACATGTATAATTTATTAAGCAATTATGCCGATTGATATTTGATGGTGTGAAAGGACTAGAAATTTGTGGGACTCTTAATAAGTAATATGGTAATTTACGTTCCATTTCCAATTATGTTAAATTAAACTTTTTATTCAAAATAATTAGGTCGATGTTAGAATAGAAAAAATATTTGACACGTGTTTAACAAAACAAAATGTCTCTGTTTTGTTTGTTTAATGGGCTAAAAATGACTTTTTGTATTGAAAATGTTAATATACAAAATTTATTAGCTAAACAAGTTATAATTTTTTTAAAAGATCCCAACTGATATAAACCACCCAATAACCTACCAAAAAGAACCCAAACTAGCCCAACCAAAAGATGGACAAAAACAGGCGTATCATTACTATGTTAAAATTTTTATTCTCATTATTATATTGAATGTTTAATTTCGCCACACTTGTGATTTTTTAATCAAATTTTATTGAAAAAATACCTTTTTATTAAAATAGTATTTTTATAATTTCAAATCCAAAAGCCTACTGAACTGGTCTGAACCGGGGTATATAATCCTGTGGGAACCAGCCACAAACGAGTATGTTTTATAATATTTGTATACCGGTACAGTGGGTATCTGATATTATAATCCGATCTCTCAGTGGGAGAGGTCGGTCTTGTTGTCCTGGAGATCCTACACACCAAAGTTCACATTGTTAGGCGGCGAAAGGTGATGTCACCTGCGAAGATTCTCCGACGCTCAAGTTAGAAGAGTGTATGGAACTCAATGAACACTTAAGCAATGCAATAGTAAAAGTGAGAGTAAGAACAACGTAACCTTGCAAGTGTTGGGGAATATGCTATTTATAGTTGAGCGTGGAAAATGAATCGTTGGGCGCAAGTGGGCCCATGAGTTCTGATGCCGTGTGCAAAGTATCAATCAGAATGGCTCAGTATTCAGAGCGTGACAGTGGGTAGGTCAATGATCAGTGTATGATCCTGACACAGGGATGGGGATAATTTGCCTTTTCCATATATTACGCTTGTAATCGTACTTACTCCTTTCAGTGAATGATATAGATACATTCCGCTGTGCAGGGTATCTATACTGATAAGTTATAACTCCTCTTATCTTATCGTGACACTGAGGCAAACGGTTATACGTAACAGAGAAATGAGAGCGGATGAAGTATCCGGTGTCTTTAACGCAACTTTGGATCGCCGGTGTAGGAAGGATTCTTATGTCATACCTTTACAGTACAGATATTACCCTGTGATACCGGTTAACCCTCTAGAACGGTCAAGATGACGTCACAACTTAAGGCCGGGTATCCAGACCGGATCATTTGTCCCCTAGCTTGTGTGAGGGACTGTTAAGTTGCTTATATAAGCTACACAGTCTTCGAGAAGTCTAGATGCCGGAAAGGTACACGTGTTTGCTATATGCTGGTTGAGACGCCCCTGGAAATACGGGGAAATTTTTCACGATTTAAAGATCATTACTTGATAATGAGAAAATAAGTGGTGAAGCTCTTAGTTCAACAGCTGGATCTGAGGTAAACCGCTCCCATATATGAAGATATGATAGGGTAGAATTTAAAAGATAATTTCCTAGTAATTATCCAATGAGAGATAGCGGAAGAACCAGTTGAATTAATTGTTGCAAAAATAAAATCTAAGAGAAAGGACCTCATGAAATTCCATGACTCATACTGGGTTCAAACTCCTTTTAAAATAATGCATGAATGAATTTTATTGCAAAGAAAATGTAAAAATTTGAAACCAAAGAAAAATGTGCAACAGGGTGACACTCGCTCAAGCGAGAATAACATCCGCTTGAGCGAGTCAGCGTGGTTACGCTTGGGCGAACGGAGAAAGGCTGAGCGAATGAAAGGTTTGAGCATCAGGGGGTCCATCTCGCTTGAGCGAGCCTTGTCTTGCTTGAGCGAGATGCGAAGGGAAACCTTAAGCGAGCCAGCGAGACGCTTGAGCGAGGAAAGGAGGTATGCATCAGGTACCAATCTCACTTGAGCGGGACATGTCTCGCTTGAGCGAGATTGCTCCAGCAACATTGGTAACTCTCTGGCCGATTTTCGCTTGGGCGAGGCATCTCTCACCTGGGCAAAAATCGTCCAGTATCTAATTCTCTTCCCCCTCGCTTGAGCGTCCACCCTCTCGCCTGGGCGAAAATTGTCCAGAGGTTAACCTCTGATTCTACATCAATCTTGCTTGGGCGAGATAAAAACCCGCTTAGGCGAAAGCAGGCCAGAGGCCAAAAACCCTGTTTCATAACAATCTCGCTCGAGCGAGATTCTCACTCGCTTGAGCGAGTTATGCAGAAAACGTCCAGTTATGGAAATTTCATGCAACTTACTATACCATAATCTATTCTACTCCAATTTATTTAATTTCAACATGTCTTATACATCATATTGTATATTTATAACATGTCTCATTCATCTTTACCCCCTAAAATCTTTTCTAATCCATAAATTCATACTAATTCAACTCTTCATCTATTATATTTGCCAATCATTAATACATAACACGAATCCTCATTTTGCATCATCATACATCCACAAATTCTGCCAATTTCATTCATTCAAATCTTAGACATCAACACACATCATCATCCGTTCATTATGTCATTGGGTCATAAATGAAAATTGGTCATACACCAAGATCCAATTTTCCTCTATGACCACCAAAATCATCTACCACCATTCTAGATATCAAAATAAACATCCATATACAAAACATGCTATACAAAATCTAGACATCGCCGGCCAAGGCACTTCCTACACCACTATTTACCTCCTCAAGCAAAGTCTACTTCAAAATGTCAACCCCTTCCCATAAGTACCCTACATCACAAGTCTAAAAATAGACAACATGAGAGAGTGAGTCCACATTCCAAAGGTATGAATATGAATACCATGTGATTATGTATAAATGCATCTAAACATGTATGCTTTGCACATCCATAACATTCACCATGCCATATACCATCACAATTCCATCGTACATTTATCACAATTAGATCACAATTCTAAACAAAGTACACAAGCATATACATAATCACGTCCCTCAACAATTGAACTATCACACAACCATTATTTGGTATTCATATCTTTTATGTTGTCTTAAAATATATTTTTACATTCTCATCACATCCATCATCATATCTCATCATCTTTGGCATACTTCCTTGCTATATGCGAATGCTCTTAAGCTAATGCATATGCACAAAGGAATATTTCAACAATTGCAGATCTGACTGTGGGAATATAAACACCAAATGTGGGAGTCAAGTATGATCATCTAACCATACCCCTACTGCAGTAGTAAAATGTGTACACTTATTCTTAAATTTTGAATGCATTCACCAATTATTTTACTGGTACAAAACTGCATCGCCCATCTAGCAACACCTGGTCAATTTCACCATGACCGCGGTATACAACATATCAACATAAGGTGTTGCGGGCCAACCATGAATTATATCATGGCAGCTGTGATCCCAAGGACCACCGGGGACACCTGCTCATCGAGAGCCACCCCCCACAAGGGTCAACCACATGCGGCTCCCCGTAGCACAACATGGGCAGCTTCGTGACTTATGTAACATCCCGAATTTTAAAATGAGAGAATTAATTACCGGAATAAATATTAGAAATTGGTATATGGAGTATTTAATGTCCCAAACTATTGAGAATAATTAAATTGATAATTTTGGGAACTGTTAGAAAATTATGGAGACCGATTAAGCTGAAATTAAGCCCGGTTGAGATATGGGTGTCGGACCAAGTATCTCGGAATGAGATGATATTGGTCAGGGCTATTAGAAATATTATCGGGAATCCGAATATGTATTCGGAATAATTTTCAGACGATGTTTTGAGCCCGAACGGAGAACCTGTTAGTTATAAAACGATGAAGTTTTAATGAATGGGAATTTAAATAAATCAAAAACCCCATTTTCTTTTCTCTATTCACGTGGGATTGCTGAAGGTGTTGAGCACTTGCACTTCACTTCTTCTTCTATTCACCATCTCCTCCAATCTCTCTATTCCTTCTTTCAAAAACCCTAGCAAATTGGTGTCATCTTCATCCTTCACCATTTTCGTTTGGAGGAGCTTGAAGGAAGCTTGGGGCTTAGATTTCCTCTCCTCCTTCCACCTTATTTTCGTAGCTCTCTCTCTCTCTTTATTGGAACCCATTTTCGTTTTTGGGTTTTGAGGTAAGTATACCCATCTTGCTAAGGTTTTGGTTATGGGTATATGGTATTTATGTGTTTTGAAACCATGCATGTGTATGAATATTCTTGAGGAGAGTATTTAATGCAAGAGTTTAATGTGGGTTTGTATGAGAATGAGGTTTCTTGGGGGAGTAATGAAGTGGATACATTTATGGTTGGAAGGAGAAGAATATTTATGATGGTTGTTGGAATGTTATGAAACCCTAACTTTATGAATTTGGGGGAAATGCATAATGGAGGTTGATGAGTATTAATTGTTGGTAATAAATGTGAGTTATGATGCATAAGGGTCAATGGTGATGGTATTTGGTTGATGGAAGTCATTAATGGAGAAACCCATGAAAGGGTTGGTTGTTGAGTACATAATAATAAATGGTAGCACCTAACCCATGGTGGTTATGGTGGATAAAATGAAATAAAAGAGTTTTGAGAGTTATAATAATAAAAACAACAAGTATTTATTGATATATAAGTATTTGAATCTTAATGAGTAAGTAGAAAATTGATTGTATAATGTATTGTGATGTAGGAAGTGACCCCATTAACGAAGCGGGACCATCGAACCGCGTTGATCACTACTTCACTTGAGGTAGGAGGGGGTAACTTTTCTAAATGCATGATTTCATCCATTGGTGATGTGAAAATATGTATATGTGATTATGTTAATGGTTGTTTGAATGGATGATATGATAGGTGTGATTTGAATGCATTTAGAATGATGATTGTTATGTGGCATTGTGTTTGGGATAAAATTAATGATGTGGTAATATTATATTAATGAAGTATGATGATGGTTTGAAACCATATGTGGATTGAGATTGTGATGTGGATATCCCAAATATGTGTGTATGAGTTATGGAATGTGTATGCCACTAACTATTGATGAGAATATTGAAATCCACCAAGTGGTGGTGATGAATGATTGAAAGTGGAGTGGCATCTAGGATGCATAGTGTGAGGATGCACTTGATTTGTATTTGCATTGCATCCATGGCATATCATAGCTGTCTATGTGGAATATTAGGGGGTTCCACTAGGCGGGCCCAGTGGGAGGGCGGCTTAGTGCACGAGCGTATTGTGATTTTCCCCTGTGACTCGGTGTATGAGTCACGAAGCTGTCCATAGTTTGGTGACGAGGCACCCTATGTGGCAGGCCCAGTGGGCGGGCGGCTCTATGGTGAGCGAGTTTACCTCGGTGTCGGACGGGACACAGCTCTCTCGATGTGTGTTCAGGAGGGGCCCGTAGCACTTGTGGTAGTTGAGACCACGATGTTGATCCGCAAGTCACGGGGTGACTAGTGCTACAGATGGGCGATAACGGCTTGGTACCAGTAAAATTATGATGATGTAAGCATGCATAAATTGAGATATATGTGTACACAATTTTTCTACTGCAGTAGGGGCATAGTAGCACACCTATGCTTGTCCCACAATTGAATTGATATGGTATTTTTCCCACAGTCGGATCCGCATTGTTTGATAAGAAATTCTTGTGCATATGCATTAGCCTTAAGAGCATTTGCATATAGCTGGAGATATGCCTAGTGGAAAGCCCATGGTGGCAACGGATGAATGAGAATTTAAAAAGGGAAAGAGTTGAATACTAACCCGATGTGTGTGTTTGGCAATCCAAATGATTGATATTGTGAATGTATACTTGAAATTATAAGATGTATTGTGTATGATGTATGATGTGGTGTAATGATTGCTAATTGTGCAAGTATACATGTATTTCATCATAATGTATGACTTTAATTCATTTGGATTATGTTACTCACCTCCCCGTTGCCATTTTTAAAGTTGATGTAGGTATGACTTAAATCCTACAGCTTTTGGAGGCCGAGTTTAAAGGAGGTAAATATGGATAGGAACGTATAAGCCTTGGCCGGCATGAAAATCTGTTTTGGTAGAGTGTATGAGGTTTATATACTCAATTTTTGTAATGTTGATAATTTTGGAGGTCATGGGAGAAAATTGGACATGTTTGTGTAAGGCCAATTTTCCTACATGACCCAAATGATGTAAAGAATGGATCATGATACTTAACTTTGATGAATGAATGGACGTAGTGTTTTATGTTAGTTCATGGATTTTGTGTGAAGATGTTGAATTTGGGTTATATGCATGAATTAATATTGGTATGATGATGTTATTGGTGTTTAATTACATGAAAGAATCATCTGGTTTTGGATTGTAGCATTATATGAAGTGATACATGCATAACGAAATAAGATAGGGTCTTAGGTGAGGCCAAATTAGAAGGAATTGATGTTGCATGTGTTATGTTCAAGAGAAATTTCATTTCTGCATTGTCCCTGCATAACTCGCTCAAGCGAGTGATGATCTCGCTTGAGCGAGATTGCTGTGAAACAGGGGATTCGTTTCTGCCCCAAATTCGCCCAAGCGAAGTTGTATTTCGCCCAAGCGAGATTGCCACAGAATCAGTGTTTTGATTTTGGACAATTTTCGCCCAGGCGTCGAAGCAAGCGCTCAAGCGAAGGATAGGATTTTGATTCTGGACGATTTTTGCCCAGGCGAGTGGTGCCTCGCCCAAGTGAAAATCGGCCAGAGAGCTTTCAACGTTTCTGGACCATTCTCGCTCAAGCGAGCCTTGGGCCGCTCAAGCGAGATCGACCACTGATACTCCTCTCCTTCTTCGCTCAAGTGTCTCGCTTCCTTCGCTCAAGCATTCCTTCATGTCTCGCTCAAGCGAGACAGGGCTCGCTCAAGCGAGCTGAGCCCTGATGCTCATTCCTTCATTTCGCTCAGCATCGCCCAGCGCCCGCTCAAGCGTGTGTACGCTGGCTCGCTCAAGCGACTTGAGTCACGCTTGAGCGAGTGACACCTGATGCTGCTAATTATTATTTTAACTGAACCTTTAAATCCTATGCATGATTGTTACTATAAATATTATTCTGAAGCATTAAGGAGTAATATTCAGGCCTTCTAGATTATATAAATTATATCCCGTATTTTTATGAAAGGACTCCTCTTGAAAATCAATTAGCCACTAATTAAACCAAATTAAATAATCCTTCCACTGATTCTGATTGAAAAATTTATATTTAGTTTCACCCTCTCATATCTTCATATATGGGAGTGGTTCATTTTAGATCCAGGGGTTTGGTGAAAAATACTTCACCACTTTAATTATTGGATTTATTAATATTCTCAAAGACGTGAAAACTTTTTCCCTATTTTATTTGGGGGTTTGGGCGTCTCAACTTACACACCGAGTCACAGGGGAAAATATAAATTGCTCGTGCACAGAGCCGCCCTCCCACTGGGCCAACCGGGGGAATCCCCTAAAATTCCAACACCGGCAGCTATGCAGTATGCTATGGATGCAAATGAAAATCATATGCATTCCTCACTCTATGCATCCTATACATGCCACTCACCAAACAACATCATCAACACCATTACCAACATCATCCCAAAGCTTTTATTATTGTTGGTTATTCATATTAGTTTAAGTCTTTGTATGGCATTCTCATTTGTTCTCATTCTTGTTACTCAACCCCTTCCCATGAGTACCCTGCATCACATGTCTAAAAATAGACAACATGGGAGAGTGAGTCCACATTCCAAAGGTATGAATATGAATACCATGTGATTATGTATAAATGCATCTAAACATGTATGCTTTACACATCCATAACATTCACCATGCCATATACCATCACAATTCCATCGTACATTTATCATAATTACATCACAAATCTAAACAAAGTACACAAGCATATACATAATCACGTCCCTCAACAATTAAACTATCACACAACCATTATTTTGTATTCATATCTTTTATGTTGTCTTAAAATATATTTTTACATTCTCATCACATCCATCATCATATCTCATCATCTTTGGCATACTTCCTTGCTATATGCGAATGCTCTTAAGCTAATGCATATGCACAAAGGAATATTTCAACAATTGCAGATCTAACTGTGGGAATATAAAAACCAAATGTGGGAGTCAAGTATGATCATCTAACCATACCCTACTGCAGTAGTAAAATGTGTACACTTATTCTTAAATTTTGCATGCATTCACCAATTATTTTACTGGTACCAAACCACATCGCCCATCTAGCAACACCTGGTCAATTTCACCATGACCGCGGTATACAACATATCAACATAAGGTGTTGCGGGCCAACCATGAATTATATCATGGCAGCTGTGATCCCAAGGACCACCGGGGACACCTGCTCATCGAGAGCCACCCCCTACAAGGGTCAACCACATGCGGCTCCCCGTAGCACAACATGGGCAGCTTCGTGACTTACACACCGAGTCACAGGGGAAAATATAAATTGCTCGTGTACAGAGCCGCCCTCCCACTAGGCCAACCGGGGGAATCCCCTAAAATTCCAACACCGGCAGCTATGCAGTATGCTATGGATGCAAATGCAAATCATATGCATTCCTCACTCTATGCATCCTATACATGCCACTCACCAAACAACATCATCAACACCATTACCAACATCATCCCAAAGCTTTTATTATTGTTGGTTATTCATATTAGTTTAAGTCTTTGTATGGCATTCTCATTTGTTCTCATTCTTGTTACTCAACTTTAACATCAATACAAGAACTTCAAACATTGTCTATCAAACATTATCAATATTCATCTTGTATTCATGGTAGATACAAGCATAACACCATATCACTTGTCATTCTGCACCACCATATAACACACCATGAATATTCTAAATGCATCAAGGCATGTTGCCAAACATACAATCCACACTACACTCCACATTACAATTTCCCGTAACATTTCAAGCAAGGCTAACATGCATACCAATACATATGGCAATCAAATAACATTCAAATTCATGCATTTAGAACATAAGACTCCTCTCCTACCTCAAGAGAAGAATTCCGATTGATAAGACACACCCGCCTCGTCGTTCGAAATAGGTCCTACATTAATATACATGTAAAACCTCAATTAATTCACTATTGAAGACACCATTTCAATTCTATATAATCATAGTTATATCCATGATTTCATAACATGTACAAGGCATGTTATCGATATCATTTTTATCATCTATTAGACTTTGGGAATTCCTTCCCATGAAACCATACCCATTAGATTCAATGGCTACAAAACAATCTTAGCCCAACATCATAAATTACTACACCAATCAATATTCTTACACCCAATGGCTTGTATTTTCCTTCACTCACACTATCTAACCAACATTTACAACTTTCCCCAATTCTTAAAAGTTAGGCTTTCTCCAAAACCCAACAACTCTCATCAATGCCTCATCATTCTTCATTTCCCATTATCATTAATGCACCAACCACCATTAACCCCTCATAAATACTCACATTTATGACCACCCACCTTAGGGTTCAAGCATTCATTGCTCCTAATAAATACCCATGTACATGCTTTACTCTCCCAACACATAATGACACATACCCATAGCCAAGACTCAACAAAAAAGTAAGTATAGCTTACCTCACACCCAAAACAAAGTGGGTTTTCAAGGGGAAGAGAAGGATGCACGAAAATAAGGAGGAGACGGAAGGGAAGACTTCAACCTCCTAGCTTGCCCAAGGACGAAAATGAGGGAGAAGGAGAGAGTTCACCACCTTAGCTTAGGGTTTGAGAGGAAGAAGAAGGTGAGAAGAAGAAGTGAAGAAGAAAATAGAGAGAAAGAAGAAGTGGAGTGTTTTCCCCTATTTTATTCAGCATGCACACGAAAATAATAAGAGGAGGAATGGGTTTTTGATTTTTAATTTTAACTCATTCATTAAGATTTTATCGTTTTATGACTAACAAGCTCTTCGTTCGGGCTCAATACGTTATCTAAAAATTATTCCAAACATATATTCGGATTCCCAATATTATCCTCAATAGCCCTAACCAATATCATCCCAATCAGAGATACTTGGTCCGACACCCATATCTTAATCGGGCTCATTTTCAGCTTAACCGGTCTCCATAATTCACCAACAGTCCCCAAAAATCTTAATTTAATTATTTTCAATATGTTGGGACATTAAATAATTCACCTTCAATTTGTCAATATTTATTTTCCTTAATTAATCCTCTATTTTAAAATTTTAGGATGTTACAATCCACCCCACCAAAAAGAAAATTTCATCCTCGAAATTTAACTTACCCGATTCGAATACATCGGGATATCGTTCTCTAATGTCGTCCTCACGTTCCCATGTAAATGTCTCCACATTTCCATGTTTCCAAGGGACCTTCACCAAAGGTACCAACTTGTTCCGTAGTTTCTTCACGGAATGCTCGACGATGCGAACAGAAACAGGAGAGATAGATAAATCTTCTCATACATCAATCTCGTCCATAGGAATCACATGTAGGGGATCATGAACATATTTTCTCAACTGTGACACGTGGAACACGTTGTGTAGATTAGCAAGATGCGGAGGGAGTGCTATCCGATAAGCAACGTCACCAATCCGCTCCAATACCTCATAAGGTCTGTGTTTTGAATGTGATTACAGGTTCAAGGATTTTGATAATGACAAATCACTCTTGAAGAATTCCTTGCAAAAACAAAGATATGGAATCAGACCCAGAAAAACTACGCAGCTAATCGATTAGGGAGTCTCAGCTAATCGATTAGGCAGCTTCTGTTTTGGAACAACTGCATCAGGACAATAAGCTAATCGATTACAACATTTCAGACAATCGATTACGGAGCTACTGGAACTACAATAATCGATTACATACATAGTTTAATCGATTACCAAAACCAAAAATGGCATTAAAGGTATCAGGTATAAAAGCTAATCGATTAAGAGAATTCATCCAATCGATTAGAAGGCTACTGGAATTAATCTAATCGATTACTAAGACTATATAATCGATTACGAAGCTGCGAAGCTAAATTAAATGCATCAAGTATCATTGCTAATCGATTACAAGGAAAAGTTCAATCGATTACCAAGCTTCTGACTTGAATCTAATCGATTAGGCAATGGGAACTAATCGATTACATAGCGAACAAAGATGAAAAATTCAAAGTATAATCGATTACAGATTAAGGCATAATCGATTACGATAGTGGGAAAACACATATTAGTGGGAAACCAGCATATTTCTCCACCATTCCTTCAGACACCCACTACATGCAACGGCTAGGAAGACCAAGGCACTCACCAAGCTCTGAAATGACTCTATAAATGCAAGAGGAACTCAAGCACAAAATAGACAACAAGAGGCAATCAATCTTTACTTACCTTTGTGCTTATAAGTCTCACATTCCTTGTATATTCATTCTTGAGCTAGAATTTATATATCTTCTCTTGTTGAGAGTTAGATTTTGTGAGCTATCATTTGCTTATCCACTCTATTAAGAGAGTTACTTTCTTGTAAACACTACACCAAACACCAAAGTTCACTCTAGATTGAGTGGTTGTTCACTCTAGGTTGAGTGGTTACAAAGGTTGGGGTTCAACCTTTGGGATATTGTGAAATTGAGAGATTGGGTGGGGTTCCCTTATACTTGTGAGGATTGGGTTCTTGAGTGTGGGACACTAGGAAGCCACAATTGCTCAAAGTTGTATCTCTAGTCTACAATAGTGGAAATCCTCTAAGTGGGTTGCTTAGAGGCGAGACGTACACCGGATTGGTGGAACTCGTTAAATTGGTTTGCAAGCTCTTCTCCCTTACTATTTTACTTTCATATACTACACTTAATTGGCTTGTGTTGATTGATTGTGGCTTGCATACTTGAACTTGCTTAAATTGGTAAATCTTGAATACTGTACACCAAGTGTTTGTTTAATTATCTCAGCTATATTTACCTTTGTTTTGCATTGCATATTTCATTAAACTTGATTTCACTTGCATAATCTAGTAAATTTGTATATAAAATCAAGTTTAAAGGTATTCCAACTAAAAGTTTTAAAAACTTAATTCACCCCCCCCCTCTTGAGTATTGAGGCCACTTGAATAACAAGTGGTATCAGAGCTTGACTCTTGGTAGATCAAGCTTAACATCTTCAAGAGATAAAGATGGCCTCAAGTTCTCTAAACCTTTTTCCTGAGGGTGGTGCCACAAATAGACCTCTCGCTTTCAATGGGGAAGGTTATACCTTTTGGAAAGAGAGAATGAAAATCTTTATTCAATCAGTTGACTTAAGAGTTTAGAATGCCATTGAAAATGGTCCTTTTATACCTATGCATACTGTTGATGATAAACTAGTTAAAAAACCTATGGATAATTGGACTAGTGAAGAAGAGAAGAAAGTATAATATAATTACAAGGCTAAAAATCTAATTACTCTTGCACTAGGACCAGATGAATTTTTTCGAGTAATCACTTGTAAATCCGCCAAGGAAATGTGGGATACTCTTCAAGTAACCCATGAAGGTACAAATGATGTTAAAGACTCTAAGATTAGTACACTAACTAGTCAATATGAGTGCTTTAGATTAAACTCTCATGAATCAATTGTTGATATGCAAAAAAGGTTCACTCTCATCATCAATCAACTTATTATACTTGGAAAGACTTACACTAACAAAGAACTTATTCATAAAGTGTTGAAAAGTCTTAATAGAGAATGGCAACCGCTAGTTACCGCCATCAAACAATCTCCTAGCATAAACGAAATGTCTCTCACCACACTATTTGGTAAGTTGCAGGAACAGGAACAAGAGCTGAAAGAATTAAAGATGGCAGAAGAGGAAGAAAAATCTTCCAAGAAGAAAGGTCTAGCTCTCAAGGCCACCTCCACAAATGAAGAAGAATCCGGAAGTGAACCTGATGAAGAAGAAGAGTTTGGACTCTTTGTGAAACGCTTCGGGAAATTCATGAGAAATAAACGCTTCCAAAGAAGCTCCAAAATTCCAAGTAAGAAACCTATCACTAAAGAAAATTCCTCCTCACCCAATTACTTTGAATGTGGCAAGGAAGGACACTTCAAAGCGGATTGCCCAAATCTTAAGAAGAAGGGCAAAGAGAAAAGAGGAAGAAGAAGAGCATATCTAGCATGGGATGAAAACGAGATAAGCAGCTCGGATGACTCATAAAATGAAGAAGCAAACCTTTGCCTCATGGCCAACCACCAAGAAGAAGATGATGAGGTAAACTTCCATGACTTAGATAAGGATGAATTACTTGATGCTCTAGATGAATTATATGAAAAATTTGTAAAAGTCTCCAATAGACTTAAGGTGTCTACAAAAACAAGTGACACTCTAGAGATGCACCTTATGGAGATTTGCAAAGAGAATGAATGTTTAAAGGAAGAATTGGAAAATGTTCAAACATGCTCCAAAAGTAAACCTTGTGATTTTGCTAAGAAATGTGTTGATCTAGAAAATAAAGTCCTAGATTTAAACAAAACCTTAGAGAGGTTTACAAATGGTAGAGATAATCTGAATGTACTACTTGAAAATCAAAGATGCATGTTTGACAAAACTGGTTTAGGGTACAATTCTGTTAAAAAAGAAAAGCATCACAAAAACTTCTTTGTACCTCCTATGAGATCATCCTCGCCCTTTATGAAATGCAACCATTATGGATTCAAAGGTCATAACTCTTCAAATTGCAATGTTAGAAAATTAGGGCCAAAGGTTATAAGAAAGGTGTGGGTTTCCAAAGGGACATTACCACAAGCTAACCTTAAAGGACCCAACATAAAATGGGTACCTAGTTCTCTAAACTGATTTTGTTTTGTAGGTATGCTTCAAGGCAAGCAACACCTAGTGGTATTTGAATAGTGGGTGTTCAAAGCATATGACGGGAGACATAAGCAAGTTTACATCATTCACTCCCAAAAGAAAAGGAAGTGTCACCTATGGAGACAACACCAAAGGAAGGATTCTAGGCATTGGAAACATTAGTAAGAATTCTTCTACCTCTATTAGTGATGTGTTGTATGTTGAAGGTCTTAAACACAACTTACTTAGCATTAGTCAATTATGTGACAAAGGATATAGAGTTTTGTTTGAATCAAATTGTTGTATAATTGAGCATAAGATTAATAAGGAAGTTAAGTTTGTAGGTCAAACAATTGATAATATTTACATGATTGATATGGATAGTTTGTCTTCAAATGATGTGTATTGTTTCATGACTAGAGAGGATGAAACATGGCTATGGCATCGAAGAATAGCTCATATACATGTAGACCATTTGAATAAACTTGTTTCTAAAGAACTAGTGATTGGTTTACCAAAGCTTAAATTTGAAAATAAATTTTGTGATGCATGTCAAAAGGGAAAACAAGTAAAGGCATCCTTTCAATCTAAAAATATTGTTTCCACCCAAAAGCCTTTACAACTTTTGCACATGGATCTATTTGGACCTTCCAAAATCAAAAGCTTTGGTGGTAATTACTATGGTCTAGTAATTGTAGATGACTACTCTAGATACACATGGACCTTGTTTCTTGCTCATAAGAATGAAGCATATCATGCATTTAAGAAACTTTCTAAGATTATCCAAAATGAGAAAATTTCAAAAATTACATCCATTAGAACTGATCATGGGGGAGAATTCGAAAATCAATCTTTTGAAAAGTTTTGCGAAAAACATGGCACTAATCATAACTTTTCAGCTCCTAGAACTCCCTAACAAAATGGAGTAGTAGAAAGGAAAAATAGATCGTTGGTGGAGCTTGCTAGAACCATGTTAAATGAAAACAATATTGCAAAACATTTTTGGGCCGATGTTGTAAATACCGCTTGTCATGTTATGAATAGATGCCTAATAAGGCCAATTCTAAAGAAAACCCCCTATGAACTTTATAAGGGTAGAAAACCCAACATTTCATACTTTTATATATTTGGAGGTAAATGTTTTGTGCTCAATAATGGAAAAGATAATCTAGGAAAGTTTGATGCTAAAGCTAATGAAGCAATCTTCCTAGGATACTCACAGTCCAGTAAATCTTATCGAATTTTCAACAAACGCACCAATACCATTGAAGAATCTATTCATGTTAAATTTGATGAAAATAGCCATAACCCTCCGAGAAAGGAAGATGTTGATGATCTTGCAGGTGAACTTCAAGAAATGCGCCTAAATGAAGAGGAGGAAATCAACAAGAAAGAAGAAACAACACAAAATGAGGAACCACATCAATGGATCACATTGAAGGATCACCCATTAGACAAAGTCATAGGAGAGATGACTCAAGGTGTAAGTACTCGAAATGCTATTAGGAATACTTGTAATCACTTAGCGTTTGTATCACAAATAGAACCTAAAAACATTGATGAAGCTATTATTGATGAACATTGGATGTTGGCCATGCAAGAAGAGTTAAATCAATTTGAAAGAAATGAAGTTTGGGAATTAGTGCCAAGACCCAATGATCACCAAATAATAGGAACCAAATGGGTTTTTAGAAATAAGCTAGATGAGAATGGCATAATAACAAGAAACAAAGCTAGATTAGTTGCTAAAGGATATAATCAAGAAGAAGGGATAGACTATGAAGAAACGTATGCTCCCGTAGCTAGATTAGAAGCCATAAGATTACTGTTAGCTTTTGCTTGTTGTATGGATTTTAAGCTTTATCAAATGGATGTCAAAAGCGCTTTTCTAAATGGCTATATTCAAGAAGAAGTCTATGTAGATCAACCTCCCGGTTTTGAAAATCAAAAATTTCCAAACCATGTTTTTAAATTGAGAAAAGCTTTATATGGTTTGAAACAAGCTCCAAGAGCTTGGTATGAAAGACTTGGCAAATTTCTTTTAGAAAATAATTTTGAAAGAGGTAAGGTTTATACTACACTGTTTATAAAACGTAAAAATAATGACATTCTTTTGGTACAAGTTTATGTTGATGATATAATATTTGGTGCTACTAATGAAATTCTTTGTTAAGAGTTTGCCAAGATTATGCAAGATGAATTCGAAATGTCCATGATGGGAGAACTCACCTTCTTCATTGGATTATAAATCAAACAAACTAATGAGGGCACGTTCATTAGTCAAACAAAATATTGCAAAGAACTACTTAAAAGGTTTGAAATGGACAAAGCAAACGAAATAGCTACACCCATGAGTACATCTTGCTACTTAGACAAAGATGAGAAGGGTAAGGATGTTGAAATAACTAAATACCGAGGTATGATTGGCTCCTTACTTTACTTAACAGCTAGTAGGCCTGATATTATGTTTGCTGTGTGCATGTGTGCTAGATATCAAGCATGTCCTAAAGAATCACATCTCACTATTGTGAAAAGGATTTTGAAATATCTTGTGGGTACTCAAAATGTTGGTCTATGGTACCCCAAAGGGGTTGAGTGCACCTTAGTTGGATACTCTGACTCTGATTTTGCAGGATGCAAGCTTGATAGAAAGAGCACTAGTGGAACATGTCACTTGCTTGGTAGTTCTCTTGTATCTTGGCATGGCAAGAAACAAGTGAATGTTGCACTATCAACAACTGAGGTAGAATATGTTGCAGCTGGTAGTTGTTGTGCTTAAATCCTTTGGATGAGACAACAACTTCTGGACTATGGTGTCATGTTAGACCATGTGCCTCTTAAGTGTGATAACACAAGTGCCATTAACATTTCAAAGAATCCTGTAATGCATTCAAGAACTAAACATATTGAGATAAGACACCATTTTATAAGAGACCATGTTTTAAAGGGTGATTGTGTGCTTGAACATGTTGATACATCTAAGCAATTAGCAGATATCTTCACCAAACCATTAGCGAAAGAACAATTCATCCACATTAGAAGAGAATTGGGAATTCTTGACATGATTAATTGTGTTTGAATGATGAAGTATTTTGATAAAAACATTGTTGTATAGCATGTTTATATGAGTTGGTTATTATCTGTGGATTGAAATTGCAACCTTCCTATGTGAAAACTGCATAAATTGTGATTTTTTGAACCATATAATCGATTGTATACAGCTTCTTAATCGATTAATAAGCCTCTGTTTCATTGATAATCAATTAATCATTGACATATAATCGATTAGAAAGCTTCTGTTTTATGCATAATGGATTACCTCTTGATCAATAATCGATTACAAAGCCTCTGTTTCAGGTCCAAAACGTTTCATCTTTCCACTAATCGATTACCAGACTCTCTTAATCGATTAGGATGTCTCTGTTTCTTCATTAATCGATTACTCAACTTCTATAATTGATTACCCACTGTGCGAAACAATTCAAATTTCCCAGAAACAGTGAGCTAATCGACTACCTAATCCTAGTAATCGATTAGCATCGGAACTGTAATAGTCGAACGTGGGTTCCCGAGGTCTGCTCGACTTCCCCCTCATTTAACTCACCTTACTCCTTTCTAAACCTATTTTTTCTCTATAAATACACCTCTCTTCACCCTCTCATCTCACACTACCTCCTTCCTCTTCAAATCTCTCAAAGCTCTCAAGAACTCTCTCCTTCTCTTCATCTTTTTTCTACATTCCTTCTCCCTCACCTGCACAGTCAAAAGAGCTAGGTCCTCCATGGCCCAAGCCAACAACCCCCTAGACTTCTCTAGGTTCTTCTCTTCTCCTAGAGACCTTCAACACTTTATTAACAATTTCTCTGAGAAAGACATCATGACCCCCCACTACACCATTGCTGAAACATTTGAGAACCATAGCCTCACCTTTACCCAATGCCTCTACCACTACAACCTTTTTCCCTTCCTCACCCTTAAGGAAGAGCTATACTATCCTGAACTCATCCGAGTCTTCTACTGCAACCTTAAACTTGTCAATGGGGTGATAGAATCAAAGGTCAAAAATATGACCATCAAGCTCACCAACGCCCAGTTTGCAGAAATCTCTCTGCTGCCACTTAACGATGCAGAATTTGACGAAGAAGACCCTGAAGATGAATGGGGCTTTAATGCTCTCACTGCCCATCAATCCTTGTGGAAGGCTGATCGCCCAAGGAGCAACCACAAGCTGGTGGGACATTTGACGATGAATAACCGTCTCCTACACTTTTTCTTGGTCAAGATGCATGGTGGGAACTATGCTCTGGTGGAAGAGGGTGATATCCTCTTGATGTGGGCTATGCTGAACCACAAAGAGATAAACTGGGTTAAACTAGTCAAGTTCCACATGCGCCACGTAAAAGACCAACAAAAGCTTCCATACGCCATTCTACTCAGCAAAATATTCAAACACTGTGGAGTAGACTTGGCTGGAGAACTATCGGAGAAGGTGCCTCCACAGGCCTGCATTGGCACTCATCACCTCACCAAGATGGGTCTTGTTTTTCTGAACGGAGCATGGTATTCAAGGATGGAAGGCTATCATGCCAACATTCCCTATGAAGCTCCTGCTGATGAGCCAGCCCCTCCTCCTCCTGCACCTCAAGCTTCATCATCTACCCCTACTGACCCATTTATATCTCTCTACGCTCACCTTGACCGCCGCTTTGACCGTATTGAAAACTCTCTTCAAGAGTTTTCCATGACTGAGCAGCAGCATTTTGAGATGATGCAACAACATTATGAGGAGCTGTCACATCAAATCTCTGAGTTAGATTTTTCAACCCGGATAACTAGATCCGTTTTTTATGCTTTGATCATTGTGCTTTCTATTTTTATGCATCAGTTTTAATCATTTTCTTAATGTACTTTCCCTTCAGTTATTCTGAATAAAATTTGTCTTTCTTCATATGACTTTAATTGCTTTATTGTTTTTGATGATTCCAAAGGGGGAGAAGCAATAGTTAATAGTTTGTTCATCTGTTTTGACTGCTAAAACAAATGCTTAATTATCTGGTATTATCTCCAAAGGCATATATTCTTAAAGATAGGGGGAGATTTAGTTGTTTAAAGAGATAATGTTGTAAGGGATAACACTTAAGAGATAACTTGTAATCTAATTAGATGATTCATTTAAAGGATAAGGCAGACTCTGAAAATTTAATTAAGAGATAAGATATTATGCAGAATTCAAATGTTTTTGCATAAATAAAATTAGAGATAAAAATTGTTGTTTAAACTAACAATCCTCAAGAGATGAACATTGTTGTCATCATCAAAAAGGGAGAGAATGTGTTTTGAATGTGATTACAGGTTCAAGGATTTTGATAATGACAAATCACTCTTGAAGAATTCCTTGCAAAATAAAAGATATGGAATCAGACCCGGAAAAACTACGCAGCCAATCGATTAGGGAGTCTCAGCTAATCGATTAGGCAGCTTCTGTTTTGGAACAACTGCATCAGGACAATAAGCTAATCGATTACAACATTTCAGATAATCGATTACGGAGCTACTGGAACTACAATAATCGATTACATACATAGTTTAATCGATTACCAAAACCAAAAATGGCATTAAAGGTATCAGGTATAAAAGCTAATCGATTAAGAGAATTCATCCAATCGATTAGAAGGCTACTGGAATTAATCTAATCGATTACTAAGACTATATAATCGATTACGAAGCTGCGAAGCTAAATTAAATGCATCAAGAATCATTGCTAATCGATTACAAGGCAAAGTTCAATCGATTACCAAGCTTCTGACTTGAATCTAATCGATTAGGCAATGGGAACTAATCGATTACATAGCGAACAAAGATGAAAAATTCAAAGTATAATCGATTACAGATTAAGGCATAATCGATTACGATAGTGGGAAAACACATATTAGTGGGAAACCAGCATATTTCTCCACCATTCCTTCAGACACCCACTACATGCAACGGCTAGGAAGACCAAGGCACTCACCAAGCTCTGAAATGACTCTATAAATGCAAGAGGAACTCAAGCACAAAATAGACAACAAGAGGCAATCAATCTTTACTTACCTTTGTGCTTATAAGTCTCATATTCCTTGTATATTTATTCTTGAGCTAGAATTTGTATATCTTCTCTTGTTGAGAGTTAGATTTTGTGTGAGCTATCATTTGCTTATCCACTCTATTAAGAGAGTTACTTTCTTGTAAACACTACACCAAACACCAAAGTTCACTCTAGATTGAGTGGTTGTTCAATCTAGGTTAAGTGGTTACAAAGGTTGGGGTTCAACCTTTGGGATATTGTGAGATTGAGAGATTGGGTGGGGTTCCCTTATACTTGTGAGGATTGGGTTCTTGAGTGTGGGACACTAGGAAGCCACAATTGCTCAAAGTTGTATCTCTAGTCTACAATAGTGGAAATCCTCTAAGTGGGTTGCTTAGAGGCGAGACGTACACCGGATTGGTGGAACTCGTTAAATTGGTTTGCAAGCTCTTCTCCCTTACTATTTTACTTTCATATACTGCACTTAATTGGCTTGTGTTGATTGATTGTGGCTTGCATACTTGAACTTGCTTAAATTAGTAAATCTTGAATACTGCACACCAAGTGTTTGTTTAATTGTCTCAGCTATATTTACCTTTGTTTTGCATTGCATATTTCATTAAACTTGATTTCACTTGCATAATCTAGTAAATTTGTATATAAAATCAAGTTTAAAGGTATTCCAACTAAAAGTTTTAAAAACTCAATTCACCCCCCCCCTCTTGAGTATTGAGGCCACTTGAATAACAAGTGGTATCAGAGCTTGACTCTTGGTAGATCAAGCTTAACATCTTCAAGAGATAAAGATGGCCTCAAGTTCTCTAAACCTTTTTCCTGAGGGTGGTGCCACAAATAGACCTCTCGCTTTCAATGGGGAAGGTTATACCTTTTGGAAAGAGAGAATGAAAATCTTTATTCAATCAGTTGACTTAAGAGTTTAGAATGCCATTGAAAATGGTCCTTTTATACCTATGCATACTGTTGATGATAAACTAGTTAAAAAACCTATGGATAATTGGACTAGTGAAGAAGAGAAGAAAGTACAATATAATTACAAGGCTAAAAATCTAATTACTCTTGCACTAGGACCAGATGAATTTTTTCGAGTAATCACTTGTAAATCCGCCAAGGAAATGTGGGATACTCTTCAAGTAACCCATGAAGGTACAAATGATGTTAAAGACTCTAAGATTAGTACACTAACTAGTCAATATGAGTGCTTTAGATTAAACTCTCATGAATCAATTGTTGATATGCAAAAAAGGTTCACTCTCATCATCAATCAACTTATTATACTTGGAAAGACTTACACTAACAAAGAACTTATTCATAAAGTGTTGAAAAGTCTTAATAGAGAATGGCAACCGCTAGTTACCGCCATCAAACAATCTCCTAGCATAAACGAAATGTCTCTCACCACACTATTTGGTAAGTTGCAGGAACAGGAACAAGAGCTGAAAGAATTAAAGATGGCAGAAGAGGAAGAAAAATCTTCCAAGAAGAAAGGTCTAGCTCTCAAGGCCACCTCCACAAATGAAGAAGAATCCGGAAGTGAACCTGATGAAGAAGAAGAGTTTGGACTCTTTGTGAAACGATTCGGGAAATTCATGAGAAATAAACGCTTCCAAAGAAGCTCCAAAATTCCAAGTAAGAAACCTATCACTAAAGAAAATTCCTCCTTACCCAATTGCTTTGAATGTGGCAAGGAAGGACACTTCAAAGCGGATTGCCCAAATCTTAAGAAGAAGGGCAAAGAGAAAAGAGGAAGAAGAAGAGCATATCTAGCATGGGATGAAAACGAGATAAGCAGCTCGAATGACTCAGAAAATGAAGAAGCAAACCTTTGCCTCATGGCCAACCACCAAGAAGAAGATGATGAGGTAAACTTCCATGACTTAGATAAGGATGAATTACTTGATGCTCTAGATGAATTATATGAAAAATTTGTAAAAGTCTCCAATAGACTTAAGGTGTCTACAAAAACAAGTGACACTCTAGAGATGCACCTTATGGAGATTTGCAAAGAGAATGAATGTTTAAAGGAAGAATTGGAAAATGTTCAAACATGCTCCAAAAGTAAACCTTGTGATTTTGCTAAGAAATGTGTTGATCTAGAAAATAAAGTCCTAGATTTAAACAAAACCTTAGAGAGGTTTACAAATGGTAGAGATAATCTGAATGTACTACTTGAAAATCAAAGATGCATGTTTGACAAAACTGGTTTAGGGTACAATTCTGTTAAAAAAGAAAAGCATCACAAAAACTTCTTTGTACCTCCTATGAGATCATCCTCGCCCTTTATGAAATGCAACCATTATGGATTCAAAGGTCATAACTCTTCAAATTGCAATGTTAGAAAATTAGGGCCAAAGGTTATAAGAAAGGTGTGGGTTTCCAAAGGGACATTACCACAAGCTAACCTTAAAGGACCCAACATAAAATGGGTACCTAGTTCTCTAAACTGATTTTGTTTTGTAGGTATGCTTCAAGGCAAACAACACCTAGTGGTATTTGAATAGTGGGTGTTCAAAGCATATGACGGGAGACATAAGCAAGTTTACATCATTCACTCCCAAAAGAAAAGGAAGTGTCACCTATGGAGACAACACCAAAGGAAGGATTCTAGGCATTGGAAACATTAGTAAGAATTCTTCTACCTCTATTAGTGATGTGTTGTATGTTGAAGGTCTTAAACACAACTTACTTAGCATTAGTCAATTATGTGACAAAGGATATAGAGTTTTGTTTGAATCAAATTGTTGTATAATTGTGCATAAGATTAATAAGGAAGTTAAGTTTGTAGGTCAAACAATTAATAATATTTACATGATTGATATGGATAGTTTGTCTTCAAATGATGTGTAATGTTTCATGACTAGAGAGGATGAAACATGGCTATGGCATCGAAGAATAGCTCATATACATGTAGACCATTTGAATAAACTTGTTTCTAAAGAACTAGTGATTGGTTTACCAAAGCTTAAATTTGAAAATAAATTTTGTGATGCATGTCAAAAGGGAAAACAAGTAAAGGCATCCTTTCAATCTAAAAATATTATTTCCACCCAAAAGCCTTTACAACTTTTGCACATGGATCTATTTGGACCTTCCAAAATCAAAAGCTTTGGTGGTAATTACTATGGTCTAGTAATTGTAGATGACTACTCTAGATACACATGGACCTTGTTTCTTGCTCATAAGAATGAAGCATATCATGCATTTAAGAAACTTTCTAAGATTATCCAAAATGAGAAAATTTCAAAAATTACATCCATTAGAACTGATCATGGGGGAGAATTCGAAAATCAATCTTTTGAAAAGTTTTGCGAAAAACATGGCACTAATCACAACTTTTCAGCTCCTAGAACTCCCCAACAAAATGGAGTAGTAGAAAGGAAAAATAGATTGTTGGTGGAGCTTGCTAGAACCATGTTAAATGAAAACAATATTGCAAAACATTTTTGGGCCGATGCTGTAAATACCGCTTGTCATGTTATGAATAGATGCCTAATAAGGCCAATTCTAAAGAAAACCCCCTATAAACTTTATAAGGGTAGAAAACCCAACATTTCATACTTTCATATATTTGGATGTAAATGTTTTGTGCTCAATAATGGAAAAGATAATCTAGGAAAGTTTGATGCTAAAGCTAATGAAGCAATCTTCCTAGGATACTCACAGTCCAGTAAATCTTATCGAATTTTCAACAAACGCACCAATACCATTGAAGAATCTATTCATGTTAAATTTGATGAAAATAGCCATAACCCTCCGAGAAAGGAAGATGTTGATGATCTTGCAGGTGAACTTCAAGAAATGCGCCTAAATGAAGAGGAGGAAATCAACAAGAAAGAAGAAACAACACAAAATGAGGAACCACATCAATGGATCACATTGAAGGATCACCCATTAGACAAAGTCATAGGAGAGATGACTCAAGGTGTAAGTACTCGAAATGCTATTAGGAATACTTGTAATCACTTAGCGTTTGTATCACAAATAGAACCTAAAAACATTGATGAAGCTATTATTGATGAACATTGGATGTTGGCCATGCAAGAAGAGTTAAATCAATTTGAAAGAAATGAAGTTTGGGAATTAGTGCCAAGACCCAATGATCACCAAATAATAGGAACCAAATGGGTTTTTAGAAATAAGCTAGATGAGAATGGCATAATAACAAGAAACAAAGCTAGATTAGTTGCTAAAGGATATAATCAAGAAGAAGGGATAGACTATGAAGAAACGTATGCTCCCGTAGCTAGATTAGAAGCCATAAGATTACTGTTAGCTTTTGCTTGTTGTATGGATTTTAAGCTTTATCAAATGGATGTCAAAAGCGCTTTTCTAAATGGCTATATTCAAGAAGAAGTCTATGTAGATCAACCTCCCGGTTTTGAAAATCAAAAATTTCCAAACCATGTTTTTAAATTGAGAAAAGCTTTATATGGTTTGAAACAAGCTCCAAGAGCTTGGTATGAAAGACTTGGCAAATTTCTTTTAGAAAATAATTTTGAAAGAGGTAAGGTTTATACTACACTGTTTATAAAACGTAAAAATAATGACATTCTTTTGGTACAAGTTTATGTTGATGACATAATATTTGGTGCTACTAATGAAATTCTTTGTTAAGAGTTTGCCAAGATTATGCAAGATGAATTCGAAATGTCCATGATGGGAGAACTCACCTTCTTCATTGGATTATAAATCAAACAAACTAATGAGGGCACGTTCATTAGTCAAACAAAATATTGCAAAGAACTACTTAAAAGGTTTGAAATGGACAAAGCAAACGAAATAGCTACACCCATGAGTACATCTTGCTACTTAGACAAAGATGAGAAGGGTAAGGATGTTGAAATAACTAAATACCGAGGTATGATTGGCTCCTTACTTTACTCAACAGCTAGTAGGCCTGATATTATGTTTGCTGTGTGCATATGTGCTAGATATCAAGCATGTCCTAAAGAATCACATCTCACTATTGTGAAAAGGATTTTGAAATATCTTGTGGGTACTCAAAATGTTGGTCTATGGTACCCCAAAGGGGTTGAGTGCACCTTAGTTGGATACTCTGACTCTGATTTTGCAGGATGCAAGCTTGATAGAAAGAGCACTAGTGGAACATGTCACTTGCTTGGTAGTTCTCTTGTATCTTGGCATGGCAAGAAACAAGTGAATGTTGCACTATCAACAACTGAGGTAGAATATGTTGCAGCTGGTAGTTGTTGTGCTTAAATCCTTTGGATGAGACAATAACTTCTGGACTATGGTGTCATGTTAGACCATGTGCCTCTTAAGTGTGATAACACAAGTGCCATTAACATTTCAAAGAATCCTGTAATGCATTCAAGAACTAAACATATTGAGATAAGACACCATTTTATAAGAGACCATGTTTTAAAGGGTGATTGTGTGCTTGAACATGTTGATACATCTAAGCAATTAGCAGATATCTTCACCAAACCATTAGCGAAAGAATAATTCATCCACATTAGAAGAGAATTGGGAATTCTTGACATGACCAATTGTGTTTGAATGATGAAGTATTTTGATAAAAACATTGTTGTATAGCATGTTTATATGAGTTGGTTATTATCTGTGGATTGAAATTGCAACCTTCCTGTGTGAAAACTGCATAAATTGTGATTTTTTGAACCATATAATCGATTGTATACAGCTTCTTAATCGATTAATAAGCCTCTGTTTCATTGATAATCAATTAATCATTGACATATAATCGATTAGAAAGCTTCTGTTTTATGCATAATCGATTACCTGTTGATCAATAATCGATTACAAAGCCTCTGTTTCAGGTCCAAAACGTTTCATCTTTCCACTAATCGATTACCAGACTCTCTTAATCGATTAGGACGTCTCTGTTTCTTCACTAATCGATTACTCAACTTCCATAATTGATTACCCACTGTGCGAAACGATTCAAATTCCCCAAAAACAGTGAGCTAATCGATTACCTAATCCTAGTAATCGATTAGCATCGGAACTGTAACAGTCAAACGTGGGTTCCCGAGGTCTGCTCGACTTCCCCCTCATTTAACTCACCTCACTCCTTTCTAAACCTATTTTTTCTCTATAAATACACCTCTCTTCACCCTCTCATCTCACACTACCTCTTTCCTCTTCAAATCTCTCAAAGCTCTCAAGAACTCTCTCCTTCTCTTCATCTTTTTTCTATATTCCTTCTCCCTCACCTGCACAGTCAAGAGAGCTAGGTCCTCCATGGCCCAAGTCAACAACCCCCTAGACTTCTCTAGGTTCTTCTCTTCTCCTAGAGACCTTCAACACTTTATTAACAATTTCTCTAAGAAAGACATCATGACCCCCTACTACACCATTGCTGAAACATTTAAGAACCATAGCCTCACCTTTACCCAATGCCTCTACCACTACAACCTTTTTCCCTTCCTCACCCTTAAGGAAGAGCTATACTATCCTGAACTCATCCGAGTTTTCTACTGTAACCTCAAACTTGTCAATGGGGTGATAGAATCAAAGGTCAAAAATATGACCATCAAGCTCACCAACGCCCAGTTTGCAGAAATCTCTCTGCTGCCACTTAACGATGCAGAATTTGACGAAGGAGACCCTGAAGATGAATGGGGCTTTAATGCTCTCACTGCCCGTCAATCCTTGTGGAAGGCTGATCGCCCAAGGAGTAACCACAAGCTGGTGGGACATTTGACGATGAATAACCGCATCCTACACTTTTTCTTGGTCAAGATGTTGGTTCCCCGTGGTGGGAACTATGCTCTGGTGGAAGAGAATGATATCCTCTTGATGTGGGCTATGCTGAACCACAAAGAGATAAACTGGGTTAAACTAGTCAAGTTCCACATGCGCCATGCAAAAGACCAACAAAGCTTCCATACGCCATTCTACTCACCAAAATATTCAAACACTGTGGAGTAGACTTGGCTGGAGAACTATCAGAGAAGGTGCCTCCACAAGCCTGCATTGGCACTCATCACCTCACCAAGATGGGTCTTATTTTTCTGAACGAAGCATGGTATTCAAGGATGGAAGGCTATCATGCCAACATTCCCTATGAAGCTCCTACTGATGAGCCAGCCCCTCCTCCTCCTGCACCTCAAGCTTAGATTTTTCAACCCGGATAACTAGATCCGTTTTTATGCTTTGATCATTGTGCTTTCTATTTTTATGCATCAGTTTTAATCATTTCCTAAATGTACTTTCCCTTCAGTTATTCTGAATAAAATTTGTCTTTCTTCATATGACTTTAATTGCTTTATTATTTTTTATGATTCCAAAGGGGGAGAAGCAATAGTTAATAGTTTGTTCATCTATTTTGACTGCTAAAACAAATGCTTAATTATCTGGTATTATCTCCAAAGGCATATATTCTTAAAGATAGGGGGAGATTTAGTTGTTTAAAGAGATAATGTTGTAAAGGATAACACTTAAAAGATAACTTGTAATCTAATTATATGATTCATTTAAAGGATAAGGCAGACTCTGAAAATTTAATTAAGAGATAAGATATTATGCAGAATTCAAATGTTTTTGCATAAATAAAATTAGAGATAAAAATTGTTGTTTAAACTAACAATCCTCAAGAGATGAACATTGTTGTCATCATCAAAAAGGGGGAGAATGTGTTTTGAATGTGATTACAGGTTCAAGGATTTTGATAATGACAAATCACTCTTGAAGAATTCCTTGCAAAAACAAAGATATTGAATCAGACCCGAAAAAACTACGCAGCTAATCGATTAGGGAGTCTCAGCTAATCGATTAGGCAGCTTCTGTTTTGGAACAACTGCATCAGGACAATAAGGTAATCGATTACAACATTTCAGACAATCGATTACGGAGCTACTGGAACTACAATAATCGATTATATACATAGTTTAATCGATTACCAAAACCAAAAATGGCATCAAAGGTATCAGGTATAAAAGCTAATCGATTAAGAGAATTCATCCAATCGATTAGAAGGCTACTGGAATTAATCTAATCGATTACTAAGACTATATAATCGATTACAAAGCTGCGAAGCTAAATTAAATGCATCAGGTATCATTGCTAATCGATTACAAGGCAAAGTTCAATCGATTACCAAGCTTCTGACTTGAATCTAATCGATTAGGCAATAGGAACTAATCGATTACATAACGAACAGAGATGAAAAATTCAAAGTATAATCGATTACAGATTAAGGCATAATCGATTACGATAGTGGAAAAACACATATTAGTGGGAAACCAGCACATTTCTCCACCATTCCTTTAGACACCCACCACATGCAACGGCTAGGAAGACCAAGGCACTCACCAAGCTCTGAAATGACTCTATAAATGCAAGAGGAACTCAAGCACAAAATAGACAACAAGAGGCAATCAATCTTTACTTACCTTTGTGCTTATAAGTCTCATATTCCTTGTATATTCATTCTTGAGCTAGAATTTGTATATCTTCTCTTGTTGAGAGTTAGATTTTGTGTGAGCTATCATTTGCTTATCCACTCTATTAAGAAAGTTACTTGCTTGTCAACACTACACCAAACACCAAAGTTCACTCTAGATTGAGTGGTTGTTCACTCTAGGTTGAGTGGTTACAAAGGTTGGGGTTCAACCTTTGGGATATTGTGAGATTGAGAGATTGGGTGGGGTTCCCTTATACTTGTGAGGATTGGGTTCTTGAGTGTGGGACACTAGGAAGCCGCAATTGCTCAAAGTTGTATCTCTAGTCTACAATAGTGGAAATCCTCTAAGTGGGTTGCTTAGAGACGAGACGTACACCGGATTGGTGGAACTCGTTAAATTGGTTTGCAAGCTCTTCTCCCTTACTCTTTTACTTTCATATACTGCACTTAATTGGCTTGTGTTGATTGATTGTGGTTTGCATACTTGAACTTGCTTAAATTGGTAAATCTTGAATACTGCACACCAAGTGTTTGTTTAATTGTCTCAGATATATTTACCTTTGTTTTGCATTGCATATTTCATTAAACTTGATTTTACTTGCATAATCTAGTAAATTTGTATATAAGAATCAAGTTTAAAGGTATTCCAACTAAAAGTTTTAAAAACTCAATTCACCCCCCTCTTGAGTATTGAGGCCACTTGAATAACAAGGTCCAATAAATCTAGGGCTCAACTTGCCACTCTTCAGCGCCCTTCCAATTCCTTTATCATGCGAGACCTTCAAGAACACATGATCACCAACTTGAAACTCAAGTGGTTTATGCCTCTTGTCGTAATAACTCTTCTGCCTATCTTGAGCAATCTTCATATTCTCTCGTATTTTTCTAATTCGCTCGGTAGTCTCCTGAATAATCTCCGGCCCTAAAGCCAAGTTCTCGCTAACCTCCAACCAACACAAAGGAGTTCTACACTTCCTTCCATACAACGCCTCATAGGGAGCCATACCAATAGAGCTATGATAGCTGTTGTTGTATGTGAATTCAATCAATGGCAAAAATCTCTCCCAACATCCACCGTGCTCAAGAACACAAGCTCTCAACAAATCTTCAAGACTTTGTATCGTCCTCTCGGATTGTCCATCGGTTTGAGGATGATATGCGGAACTAAGTTTCAGCTTAGAACCCAACTCATTGTGTAAACTTCCCTAAAATCGAGAAGTGAACCGAGGATCACGGTCGGATATGATACTAGACGGCACACCATACAGTCTCACAATCTCCTTTAGATATAATTGTGCCAATTTCTCCAAAGAACTCTTCATATTCATGGGTAAGAAGTGAGCACACTTCGTCAACCGATCCATAATAACCCATATAGCATCGTTTCCAGCACGAGTTCTGGGTAATCTAAAAACAAAATCCATAGCTATACTATCCCATTTCCAAAGAGGAATCTCCAAAGGTCTCAGATAACCAGACAGCCTCTGATGCTCGAGAATTGGGTCTCGTGGTTCAGGGAGAGGTGGAGCCTCCTTCACGAGACAGCCAGTGATTAGGCTTGACTCTGAACCCTCCTCTAGTTCTGAGACCACCGGAAGCTCGTTGGGTTAGGAATGGTTCCTTGCTGATGACGTTGCTTTTTACCATAGTACGGACGCCTTTGTTCGCGCCACTGACGAGATGGAAATCGAGGGATGTGGCAAAGTTCCTGTCATACGCACTCAAGAGGGGTGTATCAATGTTATGGCACACCGATTAGATTGGGAAACTATCAATCGGTCTCATCCTTATTACTGGGTAGAGGAAGAATTCAAAGAAATCCCTTCTCGGCACGCTCGCAAAGATGGTGGACCGGCGTCTCCAAGTTTTAGGATTTTTACTGGAGAGGAAAATCGAAGGAAATTCTTGGTTCTGGCACCCCGGCCTATGGAACGAATCTGCCATGCTGTGCCAGACGAGCGCTCCGTTTATATGTACGACTTCATTTTTCAATACCTCGGCGTACGTTTCCCAATAACAGATTTCCAAATGGGAGTATTGAGATTTCTAGACTGCGCCCCCTCCCAGTTGCATCCCAACGGATGGAGTCTTGTCCGAGTTCTGGAAGTCCTGGGTGAATACTTCAATTTTAAACCCACTGTGGCTATGCTGTTCTACTACTGCCAGGTGGTCTGCCGGGTTAACATGAAAGGTGGTTTGGGCTTCATAACCCTACGCTGTGACTCGAGAGTCATCAACTTGAAGTCTTTTACTGAATCAGTGAAGATCGATAGGCGCTCTTTCAAACAATACCACACGAGGATTCGCGTGAGGCCAGAAGAACCGGTCTTCTGGATGAGTGAGGACGGAATCCCCAAATTTCCTTTAAGCTGGACTCATGAGCACTTCTTGCTCACCAGCCGTGCTTATTTCACAGACGAGAGTAAGCTTTCTTCTCACTCGATTGAAGTCTTGGGTGCTTTAAGGGCGTTTACTTCTGTTCACAAAGAAATCTTTTGCAAACGTCTCCTGCAGTCTGCTTCTAGCAGGAATATTTATCTAAGTAATTAACTTAACTCTTTATGTTTGTACATCATAATCTGATGTGTTATTGTGACATATGTTTCTCTATTTGCTTTTATAGATTGGATAGAACAGAATAGCTCCGAGATGCTTGCGCTAAAGTCCTTATTAGTCGAAGACGGTTCTTCTTTTGAGAATAAGGAAAACAATGTCCAGCCAAAGGGGAATGTCGTCAAAGCGAGAGCTGAAATCATCCCCCTAACCTCTGAAGTGGGTGATGATGTCCCTCTTTTGGATTCTCAAGCCGAAGGGGAAAAGGTCTCCCAAGAAGAGAAGCAAGGGGAAAAGAAGGAGAAGAAGAAGAGGGTTAGGCTTACTAAAGCCTCTGACAAAGAGAAAACCTCCACCACGGTGCCAAAAAAGAGGCAAAAAGTTGCTCATGACACCGGTGCGAGGAAAGACACCGCATCTTATGGAGCACCCCCTCAGCCTTCTGATCGTCCTGCTCCCCCATCTTTTCAAAGGGTGAGGATGGAACCGCCTACCTTTTCCTTTCTTTCTTCTTTCTTGGTATATGAAGGGCCTTCTCCTACCGTGCTTTCTCCTCCACTCTATAAACTCTGCCCCACCCTAGAAGTGGATGAAATAAAAGAGGCCATTGCAGCTGGCAAATGGCAACTGGCTAAGTTAACCGGTCTCCTGAACTCCCTTAGCCGCACTGTTGACAGCGTCAAAGAAGTAGATGAGCTGGCTGGTAAGCTTGAACACCTGAATATCTCGGCTGTAAAAGATAAGGCTCATTTGAAGACCGCGAAAGAGAAATTGGAAAAGGCTCGGGAGCTGGAATTAGAGCAAACAGCTGAGTTGGTTTCTCTGAGGGCCTCAACCAAATCTCTTGAAAGGAAAATTTTTGAACTTCAAGATGATCTCAAGGCAGAGAAACAAAAAAGCTCCAAGCTTTCTGATGATCTGGCTGCTTCAGAGGCCGGTAAACTCAAGAGCCAGGAAGATTTTACTGCCAGGGAGAAGGAATTGCTCAAGCAGATTGAAGAGTTAAAGGTGGGGGATGCTGCGACTAGTTCCTTAGAGAAGGAAAATGCCAAGTTGAAGAAGGACTTGGTCAAAGCCAAAAATAGGGCAAACAAGCTGTCGAGGCATGCACTGCTGTGGTGTATGATTCCTTTGGCCTTGCTATCTACCAGGTTTTCTACCGCAACCCCGGCGTGAAATTTGACCTATACGGTATGGATCCCTTCTATGAATTTCACGAAGGGAAATTAGTTGCTGTGGTGGATGGCAAGTACAAGGAACCCCCTCTATCTCTATATGAAACGCCTCCTCTCCCAGAAGGCCAAAGTATGGGTTCCTCTAGATCCACTCCGGATCAAGGGGATCATCAAGAAGAGCAAGCTCAAGAGGAAGATACCGGAGCGGAGAAAACCCAGATTACTCAAGAGGATGACGGAGGTAAGAAGGCATCCACAATGGACAATCCAAAGCCTTCCTCTTAGTCTCGTATCTATTTCCAGCTTTTGTTGCTGTGTTCTGGGATCAGCTCTAGTTTTATTTTAGTTTGTACAAAATTGTTATTGAATGAATAAGATTTTCCTTAAGTTTGCCTTTAACATTCACAAGAAATGTATCGTTAGACATAATTTAGGCATTGCTGCGCTTTTACCTTAGCACTATTCGTAAGACCGTTCTGTGTAACTATCTTGACGTTGAAATGTAGTATGTACCCCGGAGAAAATAATTAAATAAAACTCGAAACAGACAAGTTATAGAACGTAAAATCATTTATATGTGTACTGTCCCCAAGTATGAGTATTTTGGGGGGTAAATATCTGTCATGAGATATTACCTTTAACTCCTTTAAGGGTAAGAAATTTCATCCGGCCTCTATAATGCAATACTGCAGAACGTGTAATAATGATTAACAAATACTACGAATAGCATTCCGTGCTTAGGAATCTGCCAGAAAAATACTCCAACCATAAGGATGATGATTGAGCCTTCCATCATAAGGACGATGATGGGAATTGTCCACGCCAGGAGTTACATCGTCAATTCATAGAATAGGTGATTAAGATCATCCGTCCTGGGGGGAATTACTTTAATTACAAGGGCAACGATTGAGTCCTTACCAACGTTCGGCTAAACCTACTAGTTGTACTTGGAGTTTGGTTTATTCCTACAATCCAAGCCTTCGACGGTGTTCGGTTTAATCCTATTAACCATACTCAGAGTTCAATTTAATCCTACAATCTGAGCCTTCAGATGGGATTTGGTACAGCCTTGAACAAGGTTTGATCCTACTACCCTCTTCCTGAGGTTCGGTTTAATCCTACAACTCAGGTCTTCAATGGTGTTCGGTCTAATCCTACTAACCGTACCCAAAGTTCAGTTCAATCCTACAATTTGAGCCTTCGTGTGGGGTTCAGTACAGCCTTTAAGGAGGTCTGATCCTACAACCCATTTCTTGACTTACGGAGTTACATCGCCAATCACAGAATAGGTGATTAGGATCATCCGTCCTCAGCTTTTCCATATAGATCAGCCAATGCTATAAATTGCAATACAGAAGAGGAAAAGGTAAAATCAACGTATTCATGAATAAAATTTTCATTAAATTGGATGTGAATTACAAAGAAAGCGTAGCTGGGGTCATGCCTCACTAAAACCTTCTTGAGAAAACCCAATGGGAAAAACTCAAGTAAGGAAAAAGAGTACATGTCGTCTTACCAACTAGCTGTAATAAATACGTAAGTTCTGTGTGTTCCATTTATTGCGGATCGGTGTTCCATCGAGCTCTTCCAGCCGGTATGATCCCTTTCCAGTCACCTCAGATATTCTGTAAGGGCCTTCCCATGTCGGCGCCAATTTTCCTTGATGGGCGAACTTATTTCCCACACTTGCCTTCCTTAAAACTAAATCCCCAGTGTTGAAGGCTCTGTACTACACACGTTTATTGTATCGGAGGGCGGCCTTTGCCTTTATCGCCTGGTCCCTGACGAAAGCCTCTTCTCTTAATTCATAGAGAACATCTAGTTCTGATGCCAAATTATTACTATTATCCTCCGCAGAGAAATATTCCACTCTCACCGATCTTGTCTGAAGCTCCACAGGAATCATCACTTCAACCCCGTAAATAAGATGGTATGGAGACTCATCGGTAGAAGAATGGGGCGTAGTACGATATGCCCATAAAACATGACATAATTGATCAGTCCATCCCCCCTTTGCTTCACCCAGACGCTTCTTCAGTCCCTTCAGCACCTCTCTATTAGCCACTTCAGCTTGGCCATTCGTCTGAGGGTGTTCCACAGATGAAAAGATTTGGACTATCCCTAGTCCTTCAAGCAATTCTGTGAACTTCCTATCAGCGAACTCGGTGCCGTTGTCAGTTACAATCCGCCCTGGAATGCCGAATCAAGCTATGATGTTTTCATACACAAATCGATGTGATATGCACTACTGGCTCCGCTTCGATCCATTTGGTGAAATAATCAACTTTCACAATGAGATACTTAATGCCGCCAGGTGCGGTTGGAAATGGACCCAAGATGTCGAGGCCCCATTGGTAGAAAGGCCATGGCACCATGGATAAAGAGAGTTCTTGGGCTGGTGTGTGATGGAGATTAGAAAATTTCTGGCAAGCGTCACACCTCTTAACAAAATAATGGAATCCTGCTTCATCATGGGCCACCAATATCCAGCCCTGAGGATTTTTCTCATTAAGCTTCTTCCTCCGGTGTGGTGCCCACACTGTCCCTCATGTACCTCCTCCATTACTCCTCGTACTTCGCTTTCTTTTAAACAAAGGAGATATGGCACTGAGAATCCTCTTCTGTAGAAAACACCATTGACCATAGTGAAATATGGTAACTCCTTTTTCACCCTCCTTCTTTTTTTCTCATCGGTGGCCAGCTGTCCGTCAGCCAGATAACGGATATACGGGGTAACCCAAGAATTTTTGTAGGAAGAGCTAACCATTATAGTGTTTAGAGAAGGGAACAAAGGAATGCTAGGAGATGTCAACGTACTCTGAACCACTGTCGTTGTACTGCCAGCTGCTTTGTACTTGCGAGTCTTGATAGAATGTTCGCTCTAGTATTCTCTTCTCTTGGTACATGTTTAAATTCTAACACATCGAACCACCCTTTCAACTCGTTCACACAGTTCAAATACAGTTGGAGTTGGGGCTTACGAACCCAATATTCACCTTGGATCTGCGATATCACTAGCTGTGAATCACTGCACAATGTTACCTCTGTTGCGCTGATATCGATTGCTACTCGGAGTCCAGCCAGACATGCCTCATATTCAGCCTGGTTGTTGAAAGTTTTAAAGTTAAACCAGAGAGAAATCTCCAGATGCACACCGTCATCGCTCTCAACAACCACACCAGCTCCACAACCTTTACTATTCGATGACCCATCCACATAAACGGTCCAATAAGCACGAGATGTGGTTGGGTCTACTCCTGTCATCTCTACAACAAAATCAGTCAGGACTTGGGCTTTGATGGCTCCTCGAGGTTCATAAGAAATCTCGAACTCAGAAAGCTCGATAGACCATTTGATCATTCTCCCAACGAGGTCCGGTTTACTGAGCATGGAACGGAGCGAAAGATCCATTCTCACCAGAACTGGATGCGCGTGTAAGTATGGCCTTAATCACCGTGAGGCCCATACAACTACAAGAGCAGCCTTTTCTATCTTCTGGTATCTACTTTCTGCTCCTTGCAATATCTTGCTAGTGAAATACACTGGCCCCTGTCCCTCTGGAGTTTCTTTGACCCATGCTACGCCCAAGGCTTCGTCAGAAATTGCCAAGTATAAGATGATGGATTCATCAGGGTTTGACTTTACCAAGATCGGTGGACTTGATAACACTTCCTTGAGTTGCTAGAACGCTTGCTCTTGCTCGTGTCCCCATTTGAACTTCTTAGATTTTTTCAACACTTTATATAGGGGAAGGGACCTATGCACTATTTTGGGCATGAATCGAGCCAGAACGGCACTTTCCCATTCAACGACTGTACTTCCCTCAAATTCTTCAGACTCTGCATGTCCAATATAGCCTGGCATTTGCCTGGATTGGCCTCAATACCGTGCTGGGTTAACATGAAACCCAAAAATTTCCCAGCTGGGACTGTAAAGGTACACTTCAACGGGTTCAATCTCATGTTATATTGTCATAACCGAGTGAACACTTGGCGTAAATCATCAATGTGGTCACCTCCAATAGGAGTCTTGGCAATAATATCATCGATGTATATCTCCACCAGCTTAGTGTGCATGCCTTCGAATACCTTATTAATCATACGCTGATACGTAGCTCCAGCGTTCTTCAAACCAAAGGGCATAACGGTGTAGCAAAAGACACCGCGGTCATTGACGAAAGTTGTCTTCTCCTGGTCCTCCTCCCACATCGGAATTTGGTTATACCCCAAATAAGCACCCATGAAACTAAGGTATTGGTAACCAGACGAGTCATCAACCATACGATCAATATTCGGGAGTGGATACAGATCCTTTGAGCAACATTAGTTAAGGTCCACATAATCAGTGCACATTCTCCACTTGCCGTTGGCCTTCTGCACCATCACCATATTGGAAAGCCAAGAAGAATAACGGAGTTCTTTAATAAATTCGGCCTTCAACAATTCCTCCATTTGTTCACAAGCTGCCTTCTGCTTTTCCAGTCCTAATCTCCTCTTCTTCTGGGCAACCGGCCTCGTTTCTCAGTAGACAGATAATTTGTGGCAGCAGAAATCAGGGTCTATCTCAGGCATGTCTACAGCAGTCCATGCAAAAAGGTCCTTGAATTCTTAGAGGAGTGCTAACAGGCGTTGCTCCATAACAGATTCCAGCTAATCATTAATGTGTGTGACCTTCTATGGGGAATCCCCTAAGACAACGTCCCTAGAACCTCCGTCCGGCGTGGGCTTTGAGGGATTGAGAGGGTCAATCTTCAACTCGGCTCTGGGGTCCAAATCAATCAAACTGACCGAACCAGTCGCTGCTCCTCCGTCATTCAACTTCCTCTTCTTGTTAAACACCTCTATCTTTACCATATTCAAGCTCAGGTTGTAACCAAACCTGGCCATCTCTTGATCACCTCGAAGGGATGAGACACTGTTGTCCTTGTCAATAAATTTGATAAGGAGGTACGGGGTAGACACGATTGCTTCCATAGCGTTCAGAGTAGGACGACCAATGATCCCGTTGTAAGGGGACTCCACGTCAATCACCAGGATCCTGGACTTCACAGTTCTTGCTCCAGGTTCACCCTCAAAAGAAATGAGAGTATCAAGATATCCCTTAGTGGGTTGCTTCGCTCCATTGAACGCTGTGAGCTCTTGTGTATAAGGTTGTAAATCTGCATCATTGAAACCTATTCTTTTGAAACAATTATAAAAAATAACATCACAAGAACTTCCCTGATCGACGAGGATCCTCTTGACATCCTTGTTGGCTATGACTGCGACGATAACTACTGCATCGTCACCTCCTAGAATCGTTGGGCCAAAATCGTCATCTGTGAACGATACTGTAACACCCCTAATTTCATTATTTCTTATTTAAAATAAAATTTCAAAAGAATTTGATTATAGTTCTTTAGAACTTTTTGATTGTTATATAATTTATAATTTTTTAGAATTTTTATATTTTTCATTTTTTAAGAATGACAAAAATACCCTTAACCTTTTATCTAGTAACCAAAATGCCACTACCGACATCATCACTTACATCATCGGTGGGTAAATACTTACATCATGAATAGTGACCGGTGGGTGAATACTTACATCATGAATAGTGACCGGTGGGTAAATACTTACATCATGAATAGTGACCGGAATAAATAATTAAGTAATCTTAAATAGTAAAATTTTCTTCCTATAAATAGATGGCTCATTCACAACATTTCCACACCAAAATTAGAGAGAGAATCTAGAGAGATAGTACTTAAGGAATTAGAGGGAAGTAAGTTCTTCTAGTAAAAAGAGATTCTGTCGGAGGTGTAAGGTAATAATAATTTTCTTCTAAATTCTTTTATGATTATTTAGATTATTCTTTTTAACACTCTTAAATTATTAATATACTATTATTATTATAAATAAGTTACTACGATAAAAATAAATTACTACTGTGTTATTTTTACTACTTACTGTTACTATTCAAAATTTACTATTTATTATCACTATTCACAATTTACCATTTACTGTTATTATTCAAATTTATCATTTACCGTTATTATTCAAAATTTATTAGTTGCTGTTACTATTCAAAATTTATTATTTACCATTACTATTCAAAATTACTATTTACTGTTACTATTCAAAATTTACTATTTACTGTTATTGTTCATGATTTACCATTTACCACTACTATTCAAAATTTATTATTCACGATTTACTATTTACTATTACTATTCAAAAATTACTATTTACCATTACTATTGATGATTTACTATTTACCGTTACTATTTACTATTACTATGCATATTTACTATTTATCATTCTGATAGCAATCTTAATTTTCATCTTATGCTCATACTGAAATAAATTAGTATTAATATTTTGTTAGAACTTGGAGGCGCAGAGCGAATTCACTTTTGGTAGCAAATCAAGGTAAGGGGGGTGAGATAAGGATATAATATAAAAATACATAAGAATATTAGGAGGAGTCTCCTACTCCTTTTAAACATAATAGTATTATTATTTTAAAATAATAACTTTTAACTTAAAATTTATGATAATTGTTATTAATAAATTAAGCATCTTGTGTAACTTAATATCTGAAATATTTATTCAAGAACTTGAACTATTATGACCTATGCGGACTAGATTGAACCTATGCAAAGACTTGAACTATTATGGACTTGACTGAACCTATGCAAGGACTTGAACTATTATGGACTTGACTGAACCTATGCAAGGACTTGGACTATTTATGACCTATATGGACTGAACTAGACCTATGCAAGGACTGGACTATCTTAGATTTACATAGACCTGTGCGAGGAATTGACCATAGAACTTAAAACAAACTTTATTAATTTAAATAATCATTGAATTTTAAATTATCATATTTATAACTGATGTTTAATTATTTGATTTGATTATGATCGTTAATATTTATTTATGCTTTATGATGTTTGATTGTGATTGACAATGTTTGATTATGATTGATAATCTTGTACTGTGGAGTTTGAGCATATAGCAAGCATGACGGAAAGCTAAAATTCAGTAAGAATTTACTTATCTCCTACTTCTTTATTTACTTATTCATCTTTATTCAAATTACTTTTAAGAAATTTCTTAGATTTCAATAAAACTACATAAGTTTTTAGAAATCTCTTTTTATCTTTTAATATATATGTATATATATTTACTAAAATTTAGATTTTTAGTTAGTTTATTAGAAAGAAAAAGAAAGAGAAATTATTTTATAAAAATAATTTTTTACTAATAATTTTAATATATATATACATATTATTTTCAAAATGTATAAAATATTATACAAAATTTTTAAGTACTAAGGTTTTAAAGATTGATAATTCTGAATTTGAGTTTTTAGAAATTATTTTGAATTGACCTATAAACTTTCTAAAGAAGGTTATGAAATATATTTAAGGCTTTGAAACTCAAATTATAAGGAGATTTGATTTGTGATTGGAAAAGGAACTGTACTAAAATTCTATGTGTGTATTTGAGAAGTTGAAAAAGTACAGTTTACTGGGGTGGCTATGTCGCGATTCGTAGGCCCTGATAATATAATTGAGTTTCTAAAAGCCTTAACCAACTAAATACGCGAGTAGTTCATGCATCATGAATCATCGAAGAGAAACAAAATGATATTGTCTGGGGACAGATTATAGAAGCCGAGGATACATTAGAGGAGGCTTAATTGTGAGCCTTGGGATGAGAGGGTATGAAAGGGTGCTTCAGGGGACCTGGGGTAGCTCCCTAGTGTCGAGTACCTTCACAATAAAAACCTTCTCAATCTGACTAGTCTCTAAGTGTTTCCATGCCAGTTAAGTTGTTCATGTTATTATTATCTAGAATTATGGAACAGTGTAAACTCCTGGTTGGCCCAATGCAAATTAAAATTTAAGGAGCCCGCATATATAGGTAAGTTATGATGAAGATATTGCATAACATTCAAACATTCATAGTTGATTGTGTATGTGATTGATATTATTATACTAGTTTGTGAAAACCCTTTATTTCTTATGTCCTATTTGGGAATATTATATTTTGTTTCTCACTCCTTTCTCCGTGTTTTGTTTTATATGTTTGAATTGATGGATTGTACAGAGGGAAGGATCGAAGAATCTCGATAGTATATATAGCACGTACTAGAAAGGGAGCTCAATATGAATACCGTGGTCCAATGAATAAATAATGTCACTAGGCAACTGCTCTTAGGCCATGGAGTTTCCTCTCTTTCTAATGATGTTTAATATCTATTTTATTTGGATGAATGTAAAATTACTTTATAAATTTTAATGATAATTCATGAGGTATTTCAGAAATATTGTATGTAATTTTACTTTGATAGTTTCTTTTAGCGATTATATTTTTAGTAGAAAAAAAAATTTCATGAATTTTTTAGAAATTATTGAGATATAACAGAGGGTGTTATAGATACCACCGGTGTTATCATGTCGTCCCTGAAAGGGCGGTTGTCTCTAGGCTTTCCTTGTACTGATAGGATCATCCGGTGGTGATTCTTACGAGCTGTGATTGACGCTCCTCCTCTAGCAAATCCTCCAGTGATCATATTAATCACCTCGCGCCTGTCTTGCCTTTGCTGCTGAGGCATGCCGTCCTGCTGAGCTCCTTCATTGATCACTACTCCCTTTTGTTTCTCAGCTGCTGTGAACCTCCTGATCGGATTACGACTATTGTCACCTTCATCATCATGATCCCTTCCTCTTTTTTCCATCCTGTCTGGCTCGTCTAAGGATTTCTCCTTGAATAAATACTATTTCAGCTTTCCCTCTCTAATAAGGGTCTCCACTGCATTCTTCAATGCCTTGCACTCATCTGTGGTATGGCCAACTTGCTCGTGAAAAGCATAATATTTTTGAGAGTTACCTGGTCTTTTCATTGGAGGAGGTTTCCTTATCCCGTAAACGCTGAGTGTGGGCCAACCAACCTCCCTCAGGATTTGAGAATGCCTGGAATTCAAAGGGGCATAGTTGCTGAAGGAGGCCACACGCCTATCTCGCTATTGAGGTTTAAGACTCATGAAGTCATCTCTGTGTGCATGCCTCTCTGGCCTTACCCTTTCCTTATCTCTTCACGGCTGCTGCGGAGGGGCCGATGGCTTCAGTCTAGCAGCTGTGGATTCCAGGTGCATCTCTATGCCCACATACTTCGAAGCTTTCCTCCGAAACTCCTCAAACGTCGTCGGAGGACTCTTTGCCAAAGATAAAGCAAAGGCTGATCCAGGTTGTAGAGCTTCAACAACAATATGAAGTTGAATGGCCTCTGTGAGGTTAGGCACCAAAGCAGCCTCCTTACAAAACCTCCTTAGAAACTCCTTAAGGGTTTTATTTTCTCCTTGCCTGATCTGGGCCAAGGTATGAGAAGTCCTGGGAACATCTCTGGAAATAACGAAATGGCTCTCAAACGCAACCGCCATTTCTCCCAGGAATCTATCGAACCTGAGGGTAAACTCTTGAACCAACTAAGAGCTTCCTCCGTTAGGGTTCTTGGGAACATTTTGCACATCACATCCTTATCAGCTCCCAAATACATGGCTTCATACACATAAGCATCAAGGTGCTTAATGGGATCAGTCTCCCCATTATACTTTCCGATCGAAAGTGGCTGGGTTGTTTGCAGGTGCTTAGGGATAAGGACATTCATGAGTCTCCCTGAGAAAGGAACATTGAGTCTGTATGCCCAATAAGTTACCACTACCTGCTCTTTCCTCCTTGCACTGACCCTGTCTCCAGAATCTTGGGTTTGTTCCCTCTCCTCATAAGTAGGAATCTTAGAATACTGAAGAGTTGTGGACTTCTCCCTTGCAGATGTATGGTGAGTGTCCTCCGCCTGAGACATCACTCTTTCCCCAGTTCCCCTCTTCTCCCTTCTCAACTCCATCAACTCCTCCCTGAGTTACCTTATAACTTTGTCTCGAGGGTCAGAGGTTGTCACAGGTACCATCCTCCTCGTGTTGGTTATTGGAGATTCCAAAACGAGTCTCCTACCAGCCTGCTGATAGGTCACATCCTCCACGTGACCATCAACAAAATTGCGTCCATCTCCTTCCATATTGAACTACTAAACTTCTGCGAAAAGTGGGAATAACTCTATCGAGTCCCACTGGGCGTGCCAATGAACTGGTCTGAACCGGGGTATATAATCCGGTGTGGGAACCATCCATAAAAGAGTATGTTTTATAATATTTATACACTGGTACAGTGGGTATCCGGTATTATAATCCGATCTCTCAGTGGGAGAGGTCGGTCTTGTTGTCCTGGAGATCCTACACACCAAAGTTCGTGTTGTTAGGGGGCAAAAGGTGGTGTCACCTACGAAGATTCTCCGACGCTCAAGTTAGAAAAGTTTATGGAACTCAATGAATACTTAAGCAATGCAATAGTAAAAGTGAGAGTAAGAACAACGTAACCTTGCATGTGTTGGGGAATATGCTATTTATAGTTGAGCGTGGAAAATAAATCATTGGGCGCAAGTGGGCCCATGAGTTCTGATGTCGTGTGCAAAGTATCAATCAGAATGGCTCAGTATTCAGAGCGTGACAGTGGGTAGGTCAATGATCAGTGTACGATCCTGACACAGAGATGGGGATAATTCTCCTTTTCCGTATATTACGTCTGTAATCGTACTTACTCCTTTCAATGAATGATATAGATACATTCCGCTATGCAGGGTATCTATACTGATAAGTTATAACTCCTCTTATCTTATCGTGACACTGAGGCAAACGGTTATACGTAACGGAGAAACGAGAGCAGATGAAGTATCCGGTGTCTTTAACGCAACTTCGGATCACCAGTGTAGGAAGGATTCTTATGTCATACCTTTACAGTACGGATATTACCCTGTGATACCGGTTAACCCTCTAGAACGGTCAAGATGACGTCACAACTTAAGGGCCGGTATCCAGACCGGATCACCTACATAATGGTAAAATATATAAGTGTGGTTTCTTATTATGAACAATTAACCGTGAGTTAGGCTTCTTTCAACTAAACCTGTTGTCGCAACCTGGATCGCGACGGCGCGGTGAAAAGAGAGAATGTGTAGAATGAAACAGGGAGTCGCCACCAACATTTTTATCCATAGGAAAAACATTAGAAAAAACTAAGTTCAGTAAAGCACTGGTTAAAAATTGAGATTCGAGTTCGGGAGTCGGTTACGAGTAGGGAAGGTATTAGCACCCTACATCGCCTGTCAAAAACAGTACTAAGATTGAAAATGCGCAACATAAATAGCCTTGCAAAAGATGGTTTATTTCTTCCCTTTCATTGTTGTATTTTTTATTTAAAAACGACAAAATGGAGTGAGAGAAATGTACAAACATAGAATATCGAAGCGAGGACAATGGGACATTTCATCCGGATTAAACTCGATTTCGATATGAGACAGAGAGAGGAAAAGAATGCTAATAAGGCGTCACGCCTAAATTATACATCCTCGAATAAAAAAAAGACAGGGATAGGAAAGAGATAAGCGGGACGTCTTGTCCTAAGTATCCATTCCCTATGAACTGTGGCGAGGTTTGAACAAAAACTAGGGGGAAATCAACAAGACGTCACGTCTAAATTGATTTTCATGGAAACAACAAAAAGTAACAACACGAAAGAAACGTAAAAAGTAAGGAAATAAATCAGTAAAGGGAAATAAGAAAGATGGGCCCGACAGGAGTTAAAGTCCTGCTCCTACGTATTCTTGAATTATCAAGAAATCAGGGTTACGTAGTTCTGACTTTTTCTTTTAAAAGATTGGGAAAATGTTGGTGGGTGTCATTTTGGTAAGGAACCCATACAAGACGAAGTTCTTCACACGTGTACGGATCCTATAGAGATTGTGTAGACGGAAGTATTTTCCGTACGACACTGACTAAAAATGATTTGTTTCTTTTTTTTGACTTTATCTAGATTTCAAAGAAAACACAAGAGACATTTATTTCTTTTTCATTATTATTACAAAGTAAAAAGAAATTTAACTGAATGAACTTTAGGAAAGTAAACAAGTCCAAAAAAATACAAACTCAGCAGATGAACGTTTAATAATAAAAAAAAACAAAAGGAAAGAACACAGAACAGAACTGGTGGTGAGGTTGTTGAGGGAACAGCTTACAGATGTTGACCGGTGTGGATTCTGCTGGTGCGGATATGGGGTTGAAGGACCGAACAGTGGTGAGGAAATTCAGGAAATATTGGGAAGATATATTGGGTTTAGGAGGCTGGGACGGTGTGGTGTTTAGGGAGTATTGGGACAGCGTGGAGATTGATGAACTAGGACAGAACTGTGTGAAGGGAATCAATTCCTTAAGACTCTTGAAGCGAAATTTAGAAGTTTCCCCTCTTTCCAGCTCTGGACCGTGCCAAGAACTTACCAGCCAGCCCCCCTTGAAAAAACGCAACCCCCGTAGCTTCTTTGACTGGGGTATTTATAAGGCTTAAAGGTATGGGTTGAGTGTTTGGGACAACCAGAGTTCCCACTCACCCATACGCATAGTGGTGCAACCCTGGCCACTATCTGTTTGTGGGGAGCAGGGTTTCAGTGGGGTATTTTTAATTGTCCACTTTCGCCTCCCTGTCTGCCATTCTTGGGGAGTGCGATTCCAGGTCATCATGCACAAATTTCCGACCTCGCCCATCTGTTGTCAAATTTGTGACATCGGTTAGCAAAGACATCGGTTGGACAGAGTCTCCATTGATCCGTTGTGGTGTCTCAAGAACCTTCACCTATGTCTTCACACCGGTTGAGTCTTTCAATGTAATCACAGGGGCGATGTTCTCCCTCCTAGTCCGGATCTACTACAAGCCGGTGTGCACATATTTCGACCTGAGTCTGCCCACGAGATCGTCGTTTCTTACTTGGGCCGGACTCACTCGTCTTTTTGTTGTCAGATCCGCGACATCGGCCATTGAGGGACTCCTGAGGTGAGGACGGTTGGGCGGAGTTGAGGTGAGGACGGTTGGGCGGAATGTTGAGGTGAGGACGGTTGGGCGGAGTGTTAAGGTGAGGACGGTTGGGCGGAGTTGAGGTGAGGACGGTTGGGCGGAGTGTTAAGGTGAGGACGGTTGGGCGGAGTTGAGGTGAGGACGGTTGGGCGGAGTGTTGAGGTGAGGACGGTTGGGCGGAGTTGAGGTGAGGACGGTTGGGCGAAGTTGAGGTGAGGACGGTTGGGCGGACTCTTGAGGTGAGGACGGTTGGGCGGAGTTGAGGTGAGGACGGTTGGGCGGACTCTTGAGGTGAGGACGGTTGGGCGGAGTTGAGGTAAGGACGGTTGGGTGGAGTGTTAAGGTGAGGACGGTTGGGCGGAGTTGAGGTGAGGACGGTTGGGCGGAGTGTTGAGGTGAGGACGGTTGGGCGGAGTGTTGAGGTGAGGACGGTTGGGCGGAGTTGAGGTGAGGACGGTTGGGCGGAGTTGAGGTGAGGACGGTTGGGCGGAGTGTTGAGGTGAGGACGGTTGGGCGGAGTGTTGAGGTGAGGACGGTTGGGCGGAGTGGGTGTTCCCCCCTTTTGGAATTTGGACCGGTTATATTTCCATTTGGGACCGGTGTCTTTTCCATTTGGGTCGGACCGAAATAGGTGTTCACAGATGCCCCTCTTTACTCCTTTTTCACAAGAGAAATACGGAATCTTCGTATTTCCGAGGTGAAAAGGGAGTAAAGACATGAACACCGATGTAGGGGATAAATGGGACCCATCAACCGGTCATCATCCTTGCAAAGTATAGAACCTCGGATTAGAGCATCATGACCACCCCGTCCTCAACTTGTTCCCTTTTGAATGGCCGGTGTATTGTGCATGACATCGGCCTTAGCAAGTTAAACCCTGGATCCAATTCTATCCGAGGTAGGTTTCATGATACCGTTTGTTACGCCCGAGTAGTAACCGGTGTAACCACTGGGACACCGTCCCTTGTGACCTAATTCATGGTTCCTAGTTTACTCGATTTGAGGGTCATGACACCGCCCTTTGGACTACCACCCATGTCTTGGAATAGAGAGAACCTCATCCACCTAGTGTTAACATCGGACCAACACCGCCTTTTTTTTTTTTTTAGAAATAGACGAACAAAAAGTAGAGGGTGCCTGAAAAGGCGAACTGGAAAATGAAGGAGGCCTGAATAGGCGAACAGAAAAGAAAAGGAATGCCTGAATAGGCAAATGAAAAATAAAGGATGCCTGGATAGGCGGACGGAAAGTAAAGGATGCCTGAATAGGCGGACAGAAAGTAAATGAATGCCTGAATAGGCAAATGAGAAGTAAAAGGATGCCTGAATAGGCGGACAAACAGTAAAGGGATGCCTGAATAGGCGAACAAACAATAAAGGGGTGCCTGAATAGGCGGACAGAAAATAAAGAGGTGCCCGAATAGGCGAGCAGAAAGTAAAGGATGCCTGAATAGGCGAACAGGAAGTAAATGGTGCCTGAATAGGCGGACAGAAAGTAAAGAGTGCCTGAATAGGCGAGCTGAAAGTAAAGGATGCCTGAATAGGCGGACAGGAAAGGAAAGGAATGCCTGAATAGGCGAATGAAAAATAAAGGATGCCTGAATAGGCGAACGAAAAGTAAATGGCCTGAATAGGCGGACAGAAAGTAAAGAGTGCCTGAATAGGCGAGCAAAAAGTAAAGGATACCTGAATAGGCGGACAGGAAAGGAAAGGAATGCCTGAATAGGCGAATAAAAAATAAAGGATGCCTGAATAGGCGAACGAAAAGTAAATGGCCTGAATAGGCGGACAGAAAGTAAAGAGTGCCTGAATAGGCGAGCAGAAAGTAGAGGATGCCTGAATAGGCGGACAGGAAAGGAAAGGAATGCCTGAATAGGCGAACAAACAGTAAAGGGGTGCCTGAATAGGCGGACAGAAAATGAAGGATGCCTTGATAGGCGGCTGGGAAATAAAGGATGCCTTGATAGGCGGCTGGAAGCTAAAGTGTGGGATTGACCCTCGGTCGACGGCAAATACGGAGATTGGGGGAGCTAACAGGACGTCTCGTCCGAATTAACTCACTGTTGGCAGGAAATGTAAAGGTTGGGGAGCTAACGGGACGTCTCGTCCGAATTAACTCACTGGACCTAAAGGCTCGGGGTGATGCCCCAGTTTGACATGATTGAAGGTTCTTGGGGAATTGCCCCTTGACTGGAACAGAAGAAACCTGGGGAGATGCCCCAGTTTGAGATGATTTAAAGGAATCTTGGGGAATTGTCCCTAGACTAAAATAGAAGAAATCTGGGGGAGATGCCCCAGTTAGGAAGATTGAAGGGATCTCAGGGAACTGCTTCTTGACTAGGATAGAAGAAATCTGGGGAGATGCCCCAGTTTGAGATGTTTTGAAGAAAATGTAGTTCCATTGGGGAAGAATTTGGGTGATTCAAGATATTGCTCTTTGATGGAGAACGTAAAGTTTGGGATTCATTTGGGGAAGAGATCTTGAGAAGTGCCAACTTTGGCGATTGATTTCACTAGGGATGAGAATTTGAGAGGTGCTGATCTTGGAGTTGAGTGGGAGACCTTGAAGATTGCCAACTTTGGCGAAAGAGGTTTAGAACGGTGCCTGCTTTGGAGATTGAAGAGGAGACTTTGAGAAGTGTCAACTTTGGCGATCTAAGGATGGAGTTCCGAGGCGATTCGAGGAGGGGACTTGAAGGACTTGATTGAGGTGTTAATGCCTGGCATGACTGTCTGTGAGATAACCTGCATAAAAATGGTAAGTAGTGCAAAGATAAGTTCAAAAACCGGGTAGGTACTGTGAAACCGCGACCCTTAGGACAACTCATGGACAGAGGAGAATGCAAGAGGCGATCATAGCTTTGAAGCGCATGTCTGGCTGAGTCTTCATGATGATTGTCTAAGACGAGGTCGAGTAGTGGGAGCGTCTCGTTCCTCATGACTTTAAATGTTCACCATTCTTTCATTTTATTTTTATAAAAAACACAATGTTTTATCAGATCAATGCAATTTATAACACGTATCGAAAAAGGATGAACTTTATTCATGTATGTCAAACAATATACAAAGAATGGACAATAGGGAAAACAGATGGTATGAAATGAAGTTACATAGGACAGGTCAAGGCCAGGAAAGTTCAAGGATCCTCCAGTGAATTCCTGAGACTAGTGAGAACCTTAATCCTGCGTCACGATCTTAAGTACATCGTTCAACTCTGCCTTTGAGAGGGTAGTTCGACCATGGTCCACATGCCCCCAGTTTACGCGTTTGGCATTGGAAATTTTACTTACTCTGCCGAAATCTTGACCCTAATTTTACCTAAGCCGCCTTTTCAGGTTTTCGACTCACTGGGTTGCTCTAACTTTTGCCTAGGCCGCCCTTTCAACCTAGCGAGCTTTTTTTCTTGTGTTTTTCTCTTCTTTTTATTCTTGGCTGCATCCTTTACAGTAAAAGGTTGAAACTGATCACACTCCAGCTGAGTCTGCCTAACCTTTTCCAAATTTAGTTTGGATCCTTTGGGGAACTGATGTCATCTCAAATAGGAGACTCTACTCCTATGCCATGTGCCCAAGGAAATATTGGTGAGTCTTTTGGCATTAATGAGAGAATTACTCTGAGTCATCATTTTGGCCCTTTTTTCCTTCTTTTTTTTTCTTTTTTCTCTTTTTTTTGATTTCATTTTGATTTCATTTTTTTTGATTTTTTTCATTTTTTCATTTTTTGTTTGCCACCCTTTTTTGTTTTTTATGCCCTTGAAGATGCAATAACTCAACCTGATAGACTATTTCCTTGGTTACATGAGCATGAGGAATAGCGTACCTTTTGAGGTGTTGATGATGATAAGAACACAGGTTCTTGGTCTAGTGACATTTATTTCCCCAATACAGAAAATGACAGCTTGCTTGATGATCTGGACGTAACCAACTTTCCTTGTTTGGTATGTGCATTGGACTTCGAGCTGGGCTCTATTTTTTATTTTTTCATTTTTTTTGTATTATTTGTTTTTTTTTTTGCAAAGTCTTCTTCAGTTGTGTCTACATTTATAGACATAAGCGATTTCCCCCTATTCAACTGTTGAGGTTTCCTTAAATGACTGGCCTACCACTTGTCCAATGCGGGACTTGCCCATATTGTCATTCCATGCCTTCTGATAGGTTGCCCCCGTGATTCCTTCAATTGTTCTTGACTTAGGGGTACACCTATCTTGATCCTCTTGTTCTAACAATCTTGTAAACTGGAGCGGTGGCTCACAGGTTTCCCTTACCTTCTTCGTTGGCATAGTCGATTGGGTAATTGAAATCGTGAAGCGGGATTGTGATTTCTCTAGTCTCAAGAGGATCATTTTTGGATCTGCAATTTAGTGTATTATGGCAAAATAAAGAAAATAAAGGAAAAGCAAGTTAAAGAGAATGAGTCAAAAGCAAGGATAAAGGGATGAGAATTTTTTTGAACTTCGATACGCATTTATTGATTGACTGGTAAAATAAGTTTTTTTTCGCCTTTATTACATGAAAAGTCCCAGAGCCTTAGGCATAGCAAAGGGATCATTAAAGCAATAACAAATTACTTCGGTGAATTATTTAAAGTCGCAGGGAGTTCGACAGCCTCCCAATCACTGAACTTTTAGCCCGGCGGGCAAGCGGCCACCCAAATCAGCATTATCATCAAAAACCATTTCCAACATCTGTCACCACGGCATTAACTCCTGAACCTTCATGATTAGGCAGGGGATTTACGGTCACATTAGGGCTTCCTTCTTGAAAACTAATCCACTCGGCCTTGATCAAATCTCTCACTTTATATTTCAAAGCCATGCAATATTCTGTGGAGTGCCCTGGTGCTCCTGCATGGTAATCACAATGAACGTTCGGGTCATACCCCCTCGGGTAAGGAGGTTGCAACGGCCTCATGGGGCATGGAGCTATCATTCCCCTCTCAACGAGGAGTGGAAGAAGTTCGACATATGTTATGGGAATTGGATCGAACTACGCAGGGGCGCGCTCGTTGTTGGGATTCCTTGGGTTCTGATTATAGTTGGGTGGTCTAGCTACTTGCTGCGGGTGATGGTATGGCATGGGTTGCGGTATTGGAGCTCTTACTATGGGTGGGCGGAAGTGAGGAGTATGAGCTGTCGGGCCATAAGTAGCTGCGGCCACATAAGGATTGGGAGCTTGAATCATGGTAGGAGTGAATGGTCTCGGCGGAAGTGTCTTTTGATTAGAAGAGATGGAATTAGTTTCTCCGTCCCTTCTCCCAGGTGCCGGCTTCCTCGTCATGTTTGCCCCAGATGAGCCCTGAGTGATCTTACCCGTTCGTATTCCACTCTCCACTCTTTCCCCAATAGTCACGATGTCAGAGAAATTGGCTGAAACACTTCCAATCATTTTGCCGTAGAAAGGTGATGGGAGTGTGTCGATAAACATTGCGACTATTTCTTTTTCCAACAATGGGGGATCAACTTGCACCGCTGTTTCTCTCCATCGTTGGGCATACTCCTTAAACGTTTCATTGTCCCTCTTCACCATATTTTGTAAATGAACCCTGTTGGGTGCCATATCCATGTTATACTTGTATTGTCTAAGGAAAGCATCAGCCAGGTCCTTCCAACAATGGATATGGTTCCGATCAAGGTGAGCATACCATGTAAGAGCAGCTCCTACTAGACTATCTTGGAAGCAGTGGATCAATAGTTGGTCATTAGAAGAGTAAGATGCCATCTTTCGATAGTACATCGTGAGATGATTCTTAGGACAAGTCATTCCCCGATACTTGTCAAAGTCTGGCATCTTGAATTTGGGTGGGAGAACAACATCTGTGACTAAACATAGCTCCGAAGCATCTATTAGTCCAAAACCTCCGGCGCCTTCCATCATTCTTAAACGCTCTTCTAAGATCTCTATCCTTTCCGTTCGAGGAGCCGCGACCGCGCGGGTTGTATCTTGGAGGTTGGTCCCATAGGGGGTTCCGTATCCATACGGATAGCCGAATGACTGGTTATACGGAGGCAACACATGGGACTGGTTTACTAGGCCTGTATTTGGTGAGGGACCTTGAGGATGAGCCACAGCATAAGTCGGCTGGGTTATCTGGGCTTGTGTATTTTAGGCTTGGGCGTTGTAGGTTGGCTGGGCCATCGGGGCTTGTGTGTTTTGGATTTGGTGGGTTTGTGGGTCATGGGCCTGTGTGTTTTGGGCCTGGTGAGCTTGTAGGTCATGGGTTTGCATGTTTTGGGTTTGGTGGAGTGGTGGCATGTTTGGTTGTGTGGGGTATGAAGCATGAGGATTTACCACTTGCTGGTTGTGGGCGTCTTGTTGGTTGGCGAGTGGGGGATAGTACCCCGGGGGTAGGCCATAAAGTGGAAAGGGTACTGGGTTACCGTCTAGACCGACAAATGTAACGTCCTAGGTTATTTTTACATTTATCTTTATTCAAACGATTACATTTTACAATAAATGTTTCCCTTTTCCTTGAAAATTTATCGATATTTAGAGAAAACAATTTAATTCGAACACAACGGATAAGAGAAAGGCAAATCAGGGCGTCTCGCTTGGGCGGGGTCCCTACTCGTCTAAGCGAGATTCCGGACTCTCACTTAGCCGAGGTGCTGTTCGTGAACGAACACCTTTCGCACATCGGATTATACCTAACGTACAACCTGTCTCACAAACTTCACTCTAAAAATGGTTCTGTGAACCTACGAAGTTACCATAAAAACATATGCGTATAACAGTAATATATTTTTGAAATATATTTTTCATTCAATCCAGTCTCAACTAAGCACAACTGATAATTACACTATGGAGTTTTTATACACACATAAGACTCTATAAAGAGTCACTCAACTTCATCCGGACCCTGGCACCGTTCTTCCCCTTGGCGCGGCTCCACGGCTCCTTCCCCCTCCCTGACTCTGGTTACTAAAAAAAATGCAAGGGTGAGTGTTTGGCATAATAATTAATATAGAACGGAATTTAACACTATACATGCATATCAACACATACGCCTCAAGCATCATCTATAAGTAAGCATACCACAACATAACGAATTTCATGCAATAACTGTATTAGACCAGCTACACAATCTCCATCACATTTATCATATTCATCACATTCATCATATACATCACATTCATCACAACTGACTCTCATATAATTTGACTCCTAGTATCCGGATACTAAAGGATTGGCCTTCAGCTGGGGGTCCTACTTGACACCCCGTGAACCCTGCTTGGTTCACCGAGTCCTGCTTGACTCTCCACCTCGACCACTGGGTCCTACTTGACCACTGGGTAGCTCAACTGGGCACAAAAACCACGGGAGCCGGAAATGAGGGGCTATCATATACCGTCGGCCATCCCATACCACATAATCATTCAACAATTTACCTTTCATAATGATATCAATTTTCTCATCCCTCGGGTAGCCTGCTTGCTAACCCGGAGTCACATAACACTGATCATTTCACATTAGATATCAATTTTCTCATCCATCGGGTAGCCTACTTGCTAACCCAGAGTCGCATAACACTGATTACATCAATATTAAATATTTCAAGATCATGCATGATAACTCAACCACAAACACAATTCTCAACTCATCAATGTACACTATCACACATGCACAAGTATAAACACACACTTACGTTTAACAACATTTTCCTTTAGTCTGTTTACGTTACTTCAAAGATCGGAATAAGAAGTAAGTCCTATTCTAATTAATTATAACCCGAACACCCCCCTTACTCTGGTTCCACGCTTTGATGATCTGCTCTCTGTGTCGATTTCTTTCTCTGAGCACCGGTTCTGCAATCTCAATTCCTTCACTCAGTCTTTCGTTGCTTAGCCTACTACCTACGGATCATGAAGTACAGCTTCATCACTTCAACGTCCTTAGTTCATAGACAACATCTGGACTCACACTCACCAGAGGAGTGGAGAACAGCCACGAATATAGCCATGCATGGCCCTTAACAGCTAAAGAATAAAAGAAATAAGGGGATTATACTTGGAACGGATCAGCAGACTCACCTTAAAGTCCCGATCACAGGAATGAGGTTAAATTGAAGTTCAGACACAATTAGAGTCTCTCTTCAGTGCATACAAGTCAGCGTTAAGAGAGAAGAGAGAAACGGAAGAGAAGGAACAAACTGATAGTAAAGGTAACTTGTGTAAAATAAAGAGGAAAGGAAGGGAATCTTCATATATATGGCTCATGGGCAAGATCGTCTTTTCCTTAATTTTATTTGTATTCTTACTATTTTAAACTATTGCTTAGTCATCAAATCAATTACACGTGTTTATCCCTTCAACGCCCACGTAGTCATAGTCCTCTAATAATTCGCTAGAGTATAGGTCCGATATGAATATCGACCCCGCCGTCCTAACTTAATGTTCATACCTTGGAAATCCGAGCTACAACTTGAGAGATCGGATATATCATCCGCTCTCGACTATTTGTCACACACGTCCGTTGTTTCAATTAGTGTGAAGTTGATCCGGGATGTGACCCCGTGTGAGGCGCTCTCCCCACAACGGTAGGACCAGACCGCCTAGCCCTGTCCGCTCTTCTCCCACACTTTTGCTCTTTTAACTCCGCCTGCTCGCGTTTCAGATACCGACCTTGACACCGGCTCAGACAAAATAAATACTAAATAGAATTTCTAAACATTCACTAATATTTCCCATTTCATAATTTTCATTAAAACATCAGGGATGTTACAACAAATGTATGCTGTGCGTAAGACTGGCCGTAAGGTGGCTGGATCTCAATAGCAGGGTTAGGTCTCCCGACATGAATGGTGAGAGGGGGTGTCATTGTATTAGGGAGTTGGGTTCTTGCTGGGTCAGAACCAAGGGGAGGTGGCGCAGTGGCAGGCTGCTGTTGGGCATCCTCAACACCCGCAGAGGAGCCTCCTTCGGTAAGTTTCTTTTCCAAGAGTTTAGTCAACTCTGCGACTCGCTCTTTCAGCTGATCGAACTCGGTTCTAAAGTTTCCTTCAACAGCTTCTGCCTCAGCCATGAGTTTCTTTTGGAGCCGGGTCTGGTAAGGATGCCTACCCGTGACATTGGTGTCTCTTTTTTTTTTAAAAAAAAAAGAAAGAAGAAGAAAAAAAATGTTAGGTGGAAATAGAAAGAAGAACAATGTTGTGGGAAACCATCACAGACTTTGGCGAGTATCCTTTGACCATTCCTTAGAATTTATCATTCAAAAGTACTAGGTATGGTAATCATAGAAATTAATATGGGATAATTGTGAAGACAGAAGAAATCTTTCATCCTGAGGCGGGAGCCTCTAGCTCAGACATCTTCTTCGGGCAATTACAGCCCTTATTTCTTAAGTTCAATCCCATGTCAATTTCCATAGATACTCAAAGGGTACACAACCAAAAGAGGATTATCTATTCACCCGAAGAATACTGTATGTTTCAAAATGAGTCATTATTTCAATAACCCAGTAAATCTGCGGGTGGTAGATAATTCATTTTCTTGGATAAAAGGGGAAAGCAAAAATGACGTAAAGTAAAGTAAAGTTCGCCCTTTTGTGGCCTAGGTCAGGTTTTGCTGAAAGTTTTCTCTAGGCCCTATGGCTTGTCTAAAAGTGGCTCTTCACACCAGGTGGCTTATTCTAGACTTTTAGAAGGTCACCAGAGCCAAGATCCTACCCATGACAGGGACGCAACAGTGGGGAACCACTAGGTGCGTATATCATGAGAGGTCGAACTCTGGTTGAGGCTCTCACGAACACCGGATAGGAAGTACATCCCATACGATTCCGTTACCAACCTCTCCTAACTTAAGCTTCATTTGGGGCCCGGGTATAGGGCGCCACTCATAAGTGTGTGCGAGTAATTTGTGAGTGTAGTGTGTGGAAGGGCAGTCCATACCTTTTACCTTACCCCATTCTGCACAAAGAACAAACACAGAACAAATATACAAAGTCGTCTACCCTAGGGTTCAATAATTATAGGAAAGCAACATGGTCCTCCACCCTAGGGTTCAACAAGCATGCAAACATAGATAATGAAACAAATAAGAATATACGATTAAAATAAGAACAAACTTTCACAACAATTAACAGAAAATAAAACAAGAGAGAAGAAATCCAAGCTAACAAAGGCTATATAAAAAGAACATGCGCTTTCAATCAAACTGGCCTGACTCTCTTAAGCATCCCCAGTGGAGTCGCCATCTGTCGCAACCTGGATCGCGACGGCGCGGCGAAAAGAGAGAATGTGTAGAATGAAACAGGGAGTCGCCACCAACATTTTTATCCATAGGAAAAACATTGGAAAAAACTAAGTTCAGTAAAGCACTGGTTAAAAATTGAGATTCGAGTTCGGGAGTCGGTTACGAGTAGGGAAGGTATTAGCACCCTACATCGCCTGTCAAAAACAGTACCAAGATTGAAAATGCGCAACATAAATAGCCTTGCAAAAGATGGTTTATTTCTTCCCTTTCATTGTTGTATTTTTTATTTAAAAACGACAAAATGGAGTGAGAGAAATGTACAAACATAGAATATCGAAGCAAGGTCAATGGGACATTTCATCCGGATTAAACTCGATTTTGATATGAGACAGAGAGAGGAAAAGAATGCTAATAAGGCGTCACGCCTAAATTATACATCCTCGAATAAAAAAAAGACAGGGATAGGAAAGAGATAAGCGGGACGTCTTATCCTAAGTATCCATTCCCTATGAACTGTGGCGAGGTTTGAACAAAAACTAGGGGGAAATCAACAAGACGTCACGTCTAAATTGATTTTCACGGAAACGACAAAAAGTAACAACACGAAAGAAACGCAAAAAGCAAGGAAATAAATCAGTAAAGGGAAATAAGAAAGATGGGCCCGACAGGAGTTAAAGTCCTGCTCCTACGTATTCTTGAATTATCAAGAAATCAGGGTTACGTAGTTCTGACTTTTTCTTTTAAAAGATTGGGAAAATGTTGGTGGGTGTCATTTTGGTAAGGAACCCATACAAGACGAAGTTCTTCACACGTGTACGGATCCTATAGAGATTGTGTAGACGGAAGTATTTTCCGTACGACACTGACTAAAAATAATTAGTTTCTTTTTTTTGACTTTATCTAGATTTCAAAGAAAACACAAGAGACATTTATTTCTTTTTCATTATTATTACAAAGTAAAAAGAAATTTAACTGAATGAACTTTAGAAAAGTAAACAAGTCCAAAAAAATACAAACTCAGCAGATGAACATTTAATAATAAAAAAAACGAAAGGAAAGAACACAGAACAGAACTGGTGGTGAGGTTGTTGAGGGAACAGCTTACAGATGTTGACCGGTGTGGATTCTGCTGGTGCGGATATGGGGTTGAAGGACCGAACAGTGGTGAGGAAATTCAGGAAATATTGGGAAGATATATTGGGTTTAGGAGGCTGGGACGGTGTGGTGTTTAGGGAGTATTGGGACAGCGTGGAGATTGATGAACTAGGACAGAACTATGTGAAGGGAATCAATTCCTTAAGACTCTTGAAGCGAAATTTAGAAGTTTCCCCTCTTTCCAGCTCTGGACCGTGCCAAGAACTTACCAGCCAGCCCCCCTTGAAAAAACGCAACCCCCGTAGCTTCTTTGGCTGGGGTATTTATAAGGCTTAAAGGTATGGGTTGAGTGTTTGGGACAACCAGAGTTCCCACTCACCCATACGCATAGTGGTGCAACCCTGGCCACTATCTGTTTGTGGGGAGCAGGGTTTCAGTGGGGTATTTTTAATTGTCCACTTTCGCCTCCCTGTCTGCCATTCTTGGGGAGTGCGATTCCAGGTCATCATGCACAAATTTCTGACCTCGCCCATCTGTTGTCAAATTTGTGACATCGGTTAGCAAAGACATCGGTTGGACGGAGTCTCCATTGATCCGTTGTGGTGTCTCAAGAACCTTCACCTATGTCTTCACACTGGTTGAGTCTTTCAATGTAATCACAGGGGCGATGTTCTCCCTCCTAGTCCGGATCTACTACAAGCCGATGTGCACATATTTCGACCTGAGTCTGCCCACGAGATCGTCGTTTCTTACTTGGGCCGGACTCACTCGTCTTTTTGTTGTCAGATCCGCGACATCGGCCATTGAAGGACTCCTGAGGTGAGGACGGTTGGGCGGAGTTGAGGTGAGGACGGTTGGGCGGAATGTTGAGGTGAGGACGGTTGGGCGGAGTGTTGAGGTGAGGACGGTTGGGCGGAATGTTGAGGTGAGGACGGTTGGGCGGAGTGTTGAGGTGAGGACGGTTGGGCGGAGTTGAGGTGAGGACGGTTGGGCGAAGTTGAGGTGAGGACGGTTGGGCGGACTCTTGAGGTGAGGACGGTTGGGCGGAGTTGAGGTGAGGACGGTTGGGCGGACTCTTGAGGTGAGGACGGTTGGGCGGAGTTGAGGTGAGGACGGTTGGGCGGAGTGTTGAGGTGAGGACGGTTGGGCGGAGTTGAGGTGAGGACGGTTAGGCGGAGTGTTGAGGTGAGGACGGTTGGGCGGAGTGTTGAGGTGAGGACGGTTGGGCGGAGTTGAGGTGAGGACGGTTGGGCGGACTCTTGAGGTGAGGACGGTTGGGCGGAGTTGAGGTGAGGACGGTTGGGCGGAGTGTTGAGGTGAGGACGGTTGGGCGGAGTGGGTGTTCCCCCCCTTTTGGAATTTGGACCGGTTTTATTTCTATTTGGGACCGGTGTCTTTTCCATTTGGGTCGGACCGAAATAGGTGTTCACACCTGTTTATAACCCATCCGAAACCTAACCCTATATATACACATCAACTAAATCCTCTATTGTTTAAAAGTTTTTCCGGACCACAAAAATAGAAAAAAGCTTCCCACTTACATTAAATTAAATTAGAGGAGTTCTTCTCCTACAACTACAAGAAACAACACTATAATTGTTTTTTTATATACATGTTTAGTTCAAGTAAATATAATTAAATTTAATTTTACTCTTTTAAAAATTATTAAATTTGATTATCATAACTTTTATTTTTTAAAATATAATCTATGCTAGCTACCTTCTATTAATGATGTGATATATATATATATATATATATATATATATATATATATATATATATATATATATATATATATTATAAGCAACATGTTACATTGTCGAACAAAACTAATAATTTCTCAAAAGACTGAAATTAAACTTAACCATATTTATAAAAATTAAAAACATATTAAAACTTTTTTTAATCTCCTAGTCCACGATAAATTAGAGCTTTAAATTAAAAAGAAAAACTGCACTATCAATAGTTTTTTAAATGCATGGGGCTGCTTACATTGTTTTAATCACGGGTATGACAATTCTGATTGTACAAAAATATTTATATTATGGTGAGATTAATTTTTTTTAATAATAATTTTATCTATTTACAAAACTTAAATCTAAGAAAAAAAACATAATTTGTTTTGTTTGAGAAAAAAATGGGAGACAATTTGGCTCCAATGATATTAGAGGGGCTAAATCAATTATCACTCATGTATTTATCTTTCAAATGTCTACTCACCACACGTCTAAGTATTACTCATTTCAATATTTATGAACTAAGACAGAACTAGTAGTGTTTGTAATATGGGTGGTGAATATTAGAAACAGACTCAGTGTATTATTCACTTTAGAAATGGGCATGCAACAATTCATTATGTTCCTTAAAAAATTTCCAAATGACATATGGCATTAAATTATTTTTAAATCCACTCATAACTTTAAAAGGCAACTAAAGGCTACATTTGATAAGAAACCAAGGAAACAAAAGGATAATGATACATATAAATATTAAAATTTCATATACATATTTTATTGGATTTGTTTGTCTTAGGGAAAGATTCTCCTTGAAAGGTCATCAAGATCCCCTTCACCTTATTAGTAGTTGAAGCATCAAACATCACCCATCTCCTGGCTCAATGTTATCATCTCTATTGAGAATTGAAAGATATTGTTCATTAAAGGAGCGGAATATATTTTTTTTTATCTTCAATTTGAAATTAATTAATAAGCATAACATTTCTACACAGATCAATGGGGAACTTGTTAAGCACCTCCACTGTTGAAGACGTTTTTACATTTTTTTTAGTACTATGCAACAATTTTAGTATCTATTTTTTTATATTATTCACTTAATTTATTTTTATAGATTATTTAAACTTTTAAAGCTATATACTAGTCCTACCCAACATGAACTTATATGGTATATCAAATAGAAAAAGACTTTTTAAAGATATTATATATTCATGCCGCTGTATTCAAATCAAGACCAAAACCCAACAAAAAAATTAGTACAAAAACTACCATAATATTCAGATTGGTGAAGCTTAATATATATCTTACCATACAAACCTCTTGCTCTGAATTAAATAACCTTTTCATGATTAAAAAAAAAGACTAATGAATCATTATGGTCATTATGATCAATGCGTACATAAACTTGAATCTGGGAAAGATTTTCCAGGATAACATTGCCATGTTGGATTTCTAATTTATTTAGTATAATAATAAACTTGTGTCTTTTTCCCCATATCTCCATTCTTGTCTAACGTGAGATCCATCGTAAAGTTTTAGTGGCATGCGATATTTAATAATTTCAATTTCATTTAATAATTAAATATATAAAAGGAGAAAACGCTTGGATGAATTAACTTAAAGTGAATTGTTTGTTAATTGTTTTTCTCAATGAATAATTAAATAAAACAAGGACAACCAGGGATTGGTGGGAAAATGGTGAAGAAGAATCTATGAATAAAACACGCTAGAGGGAACAAAGTGTTTCCTTCGTGACGTGAGAAGAGGGGTACAACTAACAACAAACGCAGCACGCACGATAATTACTCTCTCTCTCTCTCTCTCTCTCTCTCTCTCTCTCTCTCTCTCTATATATATATATATATATATATATGTGAGAGAGTGATAAAAAAATGTGAGCTGTATAATTATATATAGATGATTAAGATTAAAAGGTTTTTAAAATCATATAATCATTTAAAAAGTTACATAATTTTTTAAAAAAACTCACATAACTGATATATTTTAATCTCGACTATACATAATAAAATATAACAGTTTCAGACTTATTTTTCTCACTCTCGTATAAGAAAAACTTATACATCCTATATATATATACATTATTATTATTATTATTATTATTATTATTATTATTATATATGTGTAGCTATATAGGTGAGGTGACCACTTTAATTTAATGGCAAGCATGGCTTTGGTGATCTCTTTGTTTATGGGTGCATCTGAAGGATCATTTTGGGGCCTCCATGTGGCACCCTTTCATGCAATTTCAACTGTTTTTTTTTTTGGTGAACTGCAATTTCAACTGTTTGACTTTGCAAAAAGTGGGGAAGAGCGAGGAAAAGGACTTTGGTATCCTCAATTATCTAAACCTTTTTTAAATAATAAAAAAAACTGTTTGTTTTTATCTAGGAAGCCCTAAGGATTCTTTGCCAAATTGGACCTTGACCTATAATGGCATATGGTTTAATGATTTTATGATGGTTTGGAGACCTAGAAAAATAATAGTTCTAAAACTAAGATCTAATTCCCGGATAAATACACATGGATAAACTAAGAAATCTAAGAGGTATGATTGAGTTAAAAGAGTTTATTATCTTTTAGTTTTATTTTTTTATTGTGTATGAAACGGTTTTAAAATGATAGTTAAATTATCTTACCCATTTAGGTCCTTACAATTTAGTAAAAGGAGTACTAATGTTTTGAAATCATATTGATGATTAAACCAATAAAGACACTAATTCATGGTTCATTGGTTGAACTACGGTTAAACTAATGATAATAAATTATATATTTTTAATATAATATAATTTAATTCATGATATATTAACAATAAATTATATACAAATTAAGTTAACATATTTTATAAGGTAAAAAATTATAATAAACAAAAGTAATATGTAAATATTATATATGAGTGTTTTATTTATTTAAAATATTTTAGAGTAGAATTTTTCTAAATATTTGACCGGCTTAACTTCAATTTTCAATCAGTTCTAACCAGTTTCAACTGGTATTGAAACCTACCTATTTTTTTATTTATCTGAATTAGTATATTGACTAGTTTCCTGTCTAATCTGATTCAATTTTTACAACCATAAGGAATGTAATGAATTACACCTAAAAAATATAAAATGAGAAAAAGGAAGAATGAATTACCATTAATTTAAAATTAGTTATATTAATAAAATATTTTAATTCAAATCAATGGTAAACAGTAACCCACTTTGTATATATACTTTAGGATGGTTTATTTCCCAAAAATTAATACCTTACGAAAAATCCCCTAATTATTTTTTCCGCATAAAATCGTTTCTCACTCTATTTCAGAGATATTCGTTATGAATTACTACAATATTATATGGTAAACTTGGCCTCTCAAGTCATCAAATAGAGATATTGGTGTTTTGTTTCTTGAAACTAAAATTTGTAGATGTCAACTTGTTCTTGTCGCGGGATTTAAATTTAATATATATTTTTTTTTTGTAAAGATGTCTGATAATTGTGAAACAATAACTGAACCATTGTATGGAATAGTTAGAAGTAAATTATAAATTGGGAGAGTAGGGGTGTTGATATACTTTTGTATGAATAAAAATTTAGATAGATGGTTGAACACAATAAAATAAAATACGTGTATTCAGATTTGATATAGCTAGGGATGGAAAAAGAACCTGCACCCGCGGGTAATCCGCGGATTATCCGTAATGGATATCCGTATATTTACTAAATGGGTGGGTTACTCGCCTCATTGGTACTCATTTAATTATTAATATTTATTTTTTATTAAATATATTTAAATATCTAAGTCTTTTTATTATTTTATAATGAGATAAACAAAATTTAATATTTTTCAATGATAATACTTTTAATATTTTTTATTAATTTAAATCATATTATACTAAAGTAATATTATATTTTATACATTATACCATATTTTCTTCTTTAGTATTATTTTATAAAAATAATAAATATTCATAAGTATCTGTGGGTACCCGCCACCTGACTCGTAAATACCCATTACCCGCCTATTCGTGGATACGGGTAGCGGTTACATACTACTCGCACCCGCCCCATTGACATCCCTATACATAGCTTTATATAGATATTTATAGAATATTCATCAATAAAATTATCATTTTGGTTAAATTTAAACATGTGACTTTTGTGATTATAAGATTATTCCCTACTCTTTGTTAAATGTTGATATATCATTTTAATCTTTTATACAAATCATCAACACCAAATCAAATAAATTATTTTTTGTTAAAAAATTAAAAATTGAATAAATAAAAATAATTTTTTTACTGAATTGGATTTGAATTTAAATTTAATACTAAAAACCGGTTCAACACTATACAAACTAATTTTTTTTTTGGTAAAATACAAACTAAACTTATACACACACTAATTTATAATTTTTATTATGATGATAATGTAAATTTAGATTTATTTATAATATCAATTGCATGTTTAGAAACAAATATACATAAGAATCAAATAATCTAATTCAGTTCTAACTACTTCTATTCAAATCGATACAAATCAAACTACTGTTTAATTTTACAAATAAACTGAATTAGTTTCTGTTTAAAATTCGATTCAAATTAACTTGCTAATAATACTATTTTTTAGTTTATTTTTCTCCATCTTTGTTTAAAAACACAGTACTTTAGAGGGGGAAACAAATACTAGGAGTAAGAGTGAAGCTACATTAAATTGATTCTCTTTTTGGTGCATACCTCCAAACTGAAGCTTGACTCTTTCAGTAATGCAATCTTCACAAAGGACAGATATAGGAGCGGTCATTCTGTTGAAAAAGTAAAGGGGGCAATTGAATTTGATGGCTACCTTGTCTGCATAGTGTAACATTTAAAATATAAACATTCTCTTAAAAAATTAATCATTTAACAAATTTCAAGATGTGCATCTAATATATTAATCCCACTTGCTTGTTGAAAAGTTAGGCAACTTTTTCTCTCTCACACACACATATATGTATGTATATATAAATACACAATCTCGAAGCTTGCAAACAACAACATCAAAAATTAAGTACTAGCCTTACATTAACATTGTGAGAGAAAAAACTAAAACACTTTGTGCTCCTCTGGTCTAATTTTGACATACCCTCATCACAATTTCTCCCACTCAAATACCAATTTTGTTGGTGGTGATGGAAATTCAATTCCAACAACAACCAACCCTGCAGCAGCATCAGAAAGCAGGCATTTCAGTGACAAAAGGAGGCAAGCTGAAAGGAAGAAACAGAAACAGCAACAACACAAACAAATTTGTTGGGGTGAGGCAAAGACCTTCAGGTAGATGGGTAGCTGAGATCAAGGACACAACTCAGAAGATAAGAATGTGGCTTGGCACATTTGAGACTGCTGAGGAAGCTGCAAGAGCTTATGATGAAGCCGCGTGTCTTCTTCGCGGTTCCAACACTCGCACCAACTTCATCACTCATGTTTCCTTGGATTCCCCTCTCGCTTCTCGCATTCGAAATCTTCTTAACAACAGAAAAGGTGTCAAAACACAGGATGACAATGCCAATGCTAAAAGAGTTAGCAGCACTAGCAATGCTAGTACTACAAGTACTAATACTACTAATACTACTAGTAACAGAAGCAATTCAAGCAATGACGCCAACAATGATCACTCTCTTTCAAGCGTGACAACTCAAAATTCAAATCTGTTTGATGATGCTTATAAACCAGATTTGAGCAATTGCAGGGAGAACATTGAGTCAGGTCCTCAGTTCAATTCTTTGTGGGGTTTTGGACCTGTTTTTGATCGTTTTCCTATTGCTCAAATATTGGACATACCAAAGATAGATGGCTTTACTGATGCAGCCGAGTTGGAGCTTTCGGAATTTGAAAGAATGAAAGTTGAGAGGCAAATATCAGCTTCACTCTATGCAATTAATGGAGTGCAAGAGTACATGGAAACTGTTCAGGACTCCAATGAAACTCTCTGGGATCTTCCACCATTTTGCTCATTGTTCTGCTGAAAACTTGAAGGTCTATATGATCGTCCTGCAGAATACTTCTTCCCAATATCATTGCAGTCTTGTTTATCTTACAGTTATTGAAAACAACTTGAGGAAGGAGTGTAGGATCTAAGGATTGTTTGAATATTACAATAACAGTTTTTTGTCAGATATAATTGTGTTATCCAAACTGCTAAGTGTCAGCAGGAAGATCCATGAGTTGCATTAGTTGCTTGAGGAAGCTCTTTTTTCAATCATTATTATGTAAAAAAGTCTGGTTTGGGAGAATATTTATTACTTTCATTTCTTTGTTTTAATTATAAAAACTATTATCTTATTTTTTATTTCTAAAAATTTATTTGAGATGTTTGATTTTAAAAAATGTTTTCTATTTTTAATTATGAAACTATTACATTAATATCAAAAGTAAATCTTGGAAGTCCCTTCATTTGTGTCAAAGTCTCTTCTCTAGGACTACATCAGTGTGAAAATCTAGACTTCGGAGGCAAAATAAGCAACTTGGAATCTTGGACCTTGTAGCCAAAATCAAAATGACTATTCACGTTGCTTTACATGGATAAACAGTAGAATCACAAACAAATTTCCTTTACACATGAAAGAGACAAGTACTATGCTTGCTTTGTTTGTAATTAAAGAAAAATATGTTTCCGTATCTTTGCAGATTTTGGTCCATTGCTTCTGCATAATTCATGCCTTTTGGTCATCTGCTTTGGCTATGATTATTTACCCAAACCAATTATGGATCCGTAAAGTCATAAACTTGATTAACTACATGAAAATGATTAACTACAGAATCTTTAATTTGTTTGAAGATTAAGTAATAGGACTTGTATTAAATTACTCATCACATCCAATTATAAGGTAACATCTTGCCCACAGTTCAAAGGCTTCAGTTTCATTTAACATGTCCTGCGGACCCACAATCTCCTATTTTCATACCCCACTTTCTTAATCCTTATCAGTTATCATCCCTTATCTTCCATTTGGCTTGTGAATGGTACTTTGAGAATCAACTATGATGATTCAAGAATAGCACTTGAAAACAACCAACTAGATATTACCAATTGCTAAACTCTGAAGTAAGGACAAAAAACTAGAAAGTGGCCGTTTGTATCTAAGGAGAATGTTTATTGGTCTTTGTGAATTGCAAAAAGAGACAAATACCATGGGAAGTATACAATTTGTTGAGGAAAATTTCAAGAACAAAACTCTGTCAGCAATAGGGACTAGAAAAGGATAAAGAAAAGAACCATCTTAAAGGTATGCTACATGGAATAATTCAGCACACAAACACTTATAGTTAGGGATAGGCTAGTGACATACGTGTTTTGTTGAAGAGGCCAAATTTTGATAGATACATGACACTACAGAATATGAGTATAGACAAATCATGTCTAAGCTTAGTCATCGGTATGATCTTTATATTAAGTGAAAAAGAAAATAAAATGAATGTATTGAATAGGACGGAGCCTGCAAAGACCCATGAGTCAATTTTTTTTTTGACCAAACAAAAAGAGGCTTGCTTCATGCTAAATAACACCAGTATTATGATATTCATGGCATGGTGGACTTCCCGTCTTCCACTAATGTTCAATAGTACAAATGGTAGAAAATGTTTATCATAACATTTGTTCTCTCTCTCCCCCTCCTTCCTTAACCATTTCACATGAATAAAATATAAAAGGATCTTAATCCTATATGAATTAGGGAAGTTTTACATAAAGTTTACACATCTTACCAAACAGCCTGGCATAATTAATTTATAGTTGAGTACTTTAAATATATTGATTGTTGAAAAAGGTTCAATCTCAACTTGTATATAAGAAATGTTTATTGGAAAAGAGTAATTTTTATATCTTAAAAGGATTAATTTTTAGTTGTTAACTAGGGCGAACCACTAGTGTTCACCAAACCAAAAAGGTCTGCACCATCTAATTGTGCTTAGATCTTCATATTTGGCATTAACATCCCTGATTATTTATGTACAAGACCATGTAACATTTATGTTCCACCAATGTTATTAAACGTGGGAAGTGTAGAAATAGAACCAACCACAGACCTTCAACTTGTTTCAAACAATTGGTTTCACAATATAAAATTTCTCCTGATCTAGATGATTTGTTTCTAGATGTGCCATGGTGTGGGAGAGTGTGATTGGTTGAAGTGAATATAGACATAGAAAATGATCATGTATGCCATATTGCACCAAAATGCATTACCATTTTTCACCTCTTCATTTTACACCAGCCTATTTCACTCATATATATAAAGCACTGTGGAAATGAGTTGCATACAATTATGCTGACAGACAGCGCCTTCCATGGTTTTTTTGCAGCACATGAGCCGCGGCTGATATTGGAAAATAAAGTGAAATAACAAATAGTGGCTAGTTTAGATGGACAACTACCATTTGAAAGTGTGGATATGCATTATTGTAGTTTATCAATCCTAACTATCCGTCCACCGGCAGAAAACACTATACAGCCAATTCATCTCAGCAATTCCTTATTTTTTGTTTATTGATTTTATTTTGGACATGTAGCAGCAAAAGATGAAATAAATATATAATATACTTCTAAGTAATGAAAATTTTCGGCACCCTTGCCCAGCCATTTACACAGAATCAAGCAGGTGATTTAGAATGACAAATAAATCACCATTGTTCATGATGAGGAAGCAATTGTATCACTCAACACTTCAGCATAAACCTACAGTAAGAACATAGATAACACACAACAAAAAGATTCTTAGAAAACAGTGAACACGGACAGAAATTAGACAGTCAGAGATACTAGACAGAAAATAGAAGAGGGATGTAGGGGAAGGTAGGAAATTATTTAGGATTGACTACTTTCAGTAACCATCATCAGCTTCTTCTTCTTCACCTTCTGCTGCAACCTCTTCGTAGTCCTTCTCAAAGCGGCAAGATCTTCACGGGCTTCGGAGAATTCACCTTCTTCCATTCCTTCACCCACATACCAGTGGACAAAGGCCCTCTTAGCATACATGAGGTCAAATTTGTAATCAATGCGAGAGAAAACCTCAGCAACAGCTGTGTTGTTGCTTATCATACAAACTGCACGCTGCACCTTTGCCAGATCACCTGCCGGTACCACTGTTGGAGGCTGGTAGTTGATGCCACACTTGAAACCAGTAGGACACCTGAAATTTGTCATCAAAATCACCCTATCAGATTTTTTGTTAAAAAAATGTAGAACTCCAAAGAATAGTTCCCTGACAATCATTGAATTTAGTAGAAATACATTGTCATCCAATCTTGAATTGCCATATAACTAGAAATCAACGACTTATAACTAGAAAATCAATGACTTGTAATAATGATATGAAAAGTCATATCTGTAGTGATTTCTAATTGGTTGATAATGTAAAATTTTGTACACTGAAAGTGCATCATAATTAAACTAGCAATCCTTTCATATCTTTCCATGATTCCATCTCATTTTTAGCTCTGATTATTGGCCTATCATGTAACCAGAATTACAACACAAGGAACAACAGGTACAAAACCATTAGGCAAGGATCTAAATCTAAACTATCACTCTTAATATGACATTTAAAGGAAGTCTAATTACAAGTCAATGTGAAGATCTGTAACTCTAAAGACTATCCCAAACTCTAAGTCTATTGTCTGTGCCTAAGTTTGTTGGTCCTAGACCTAGACTCGGTCTGCTGCAAAGTCTGTTTGCAGGCTTTGCCTAAGTTTGGTAACAGACTCAACCCGATTCTATTTCTATGTAACTACCTTGCTTCATAGAGGTTGGTAAGCATTGTTCCCTATAAATAGGGCTCTTGGGTACTTGTGGAAAAAGAGCTGAAACTTTGCTAGAAAATTTGTTTAAGTGCTAGAATTATTGGTTAGTTGTTGTAACTTTGTAACAACATCATAGTCAGTTTTACTGCTCTTCCCGTGGATGTAGGTTATCCTTGGTTGAACCATGTTTCTTCTTGGTGTTCTTCTTCCTCTCCATCTCTCTTTTACGTTTAATTTCTTACGTTTGCGTGCTCTGGTTTAGACTCTGATTTACCTTATTTTTTTGTTCAAGTTTGATGAGGACATGGTCAAGGAAGATCCCATCACTACCCTAGACAAGGGTTTGGAGGTATATAGAGGTCCCTTGACAAAGGCAAGGATAAAAAATGATAAAGACATCACCCAACAAATCCTAACTGCCTTTCTGACTACTTTACATGGGCCTAAACCCAAGGAGGATCACTTGAAGACCTATACATTCTATTCATGTACTATTTTAGAAGAGTAGGTTTTTAAAGTGTAAAATAGGGTTTTCATATATGTTAGAGTTAGGATTTGGGCCTTGCATGGTCAATGGGCCACTTTTGGGCCTTATACATCATTTTGGACCTTGTATTTGGCCATCCTTCTCTACTTTTAGCTGATTGGGCTTAGGAGTGTGATGGTAGCCCATCTAGGATAGCTTGACCGAAACTTCTCTTAGCCTATATAAGGCTTGCCTTCACTTATAAACCATACCTTAGAATTTGAATGAAATCATAATTGTGGTGAGAAATCTGTGCATACCTAGAGTGGACTTTGGCCTTTTTGCAAGCTCTTATCTCTAGGTTTCCATCCCTAGAGTGGCAAATGGACTCATCCTTTCCTCTCAAAGGTGGCATCTAACCCTCATATCTCACACCAAACCATGTCTTCCTTTTTCATCCTTTCCATCCCTTCCATCTCTTACTAAGCTCCCTTCCTTTTAGCATTAGTCTTAGTAATCCTTCTTCATCCTTTTCCTTTCAATCTCCAAGATTAATCTGTGGCTGCCATATGATCTCAACAAAGAAGAAGCAAGAATAAAGAGAAAAGAACCAAGATCCACCCTTTTTAGAAGGCATTCCTTCATCAAGTGGTATCATTGAGCTTGGGAGGTTCTTCTTCTATCTTTTCTTTACAATTTCCAAAATTTAAACATGGTTGGCGGAGTATTATTTTGTTGGCTTTTATACATATTAGTCTTCTCTTGTCTTTGTTTGTTCATTCCAAGAGTAAAAAAATCAAAAAGATGCATGCTCTTATCTTTTTTCTTAGTTTTCTTTAATAATCTTGTTGCATATTGAGTAGTATCTTTTCAATTTCAGAATTAGGGGCTGTTTATATGCTTTAGTTTTCAGCTATTGCACCATATAGGATTTGGTTAGAAGCCTTGCAATTTAGGTCTTGTAGTTTTATAAAATTGTAGAGCCAATCTTGTAGGTTTTGGTGCACATTGGAGCTTTATCTTGGTTTCTAAGTGATTAATTGAATTCATGAGTAGATAAGTGTTGCAATTCATACCAATAAAAATCATTTTTTTAACTGGTATTAAGGCTCCAATTCCCTTGTTAAACCATCTCAACTTTAGGTGGTGATTAAGTGCTCATCATTAGGCCTGTTAGTTTCATTTCCATAGCTTTTGCTTCTAGAATTAATTTGTATTTTTCTGTGCAACACCTTAGGTACATCTTAAATCTGGTTTTTCATATTGATTGTTGCATTTTAATTGTCCAAAAATTGTTGCCTTCCATACCTTAAGCTTCATGGAAGAAGATGCATAAAATTGTGTAAGGAAAGTACCTAAAATTGAAGTGTAGTACATAATTCTTGGTTTTCAATTTTGGCTTGTCTAGTGCTGTAATTTTGAGTTTGAAAGGGAAAAAGAAAGATTAAAGTGAAAAAAAAAGAACAAAAGAAAAAAAAGAAAAGAAATTATTGAGCCCTAATAAAAAAAATTACAAAATACAAAGGGCCTTTAGCAAAAAAAGTGAAAAAGTAAGTGACATCCCTTGAAGTTAAGAGTATGGCACGGTTTTGTTATATGAAAAAGAATCTAATTTGTTGTTAAGTGACCAAGAAACCCTTTCTTAAAAATCAATTTTTGCACTTAAGTCTTTCCTATACAAAATTTACATTTTACTGTCTCTAGGTCTTTTTATGAGTTCTTGTTTCCTTGTTTCATTTAATTTCTTACTTGTTCAAGTTTTGTTTGTCTTGCGTGTCTCGACAATACTCTAGTGTCTAGTGTATAAACTCCTTTCAGTTGTGCTTTTATTGCTTTTAGGTAATCTCTCTTGTCAAACGTTACTTCTACTTTGAGTACCTTTTTTCAAAATTTAAACTTTTGATTGCTTGTCATTTTTTTTCTTATCTCAAGTTTGTCCTAGAGTTTTCTTTTCATTGAAATTCCTTGTGATTAGTATTACTCTAAACTTTAAGGGTAGCATACTTTGGGAAATAGAAGGTAAGAGTGGCAATTGCTTAAAGGTTGAATAGACTTGAAACCTAAAGGTGAGAAGTGGAGTGAAACACTTGTAAGGGAGAGTATTATTTGGTTTTTTATCCATATTAACATCATATTTGATCATTTTTGTGTACCTATTGAAGAATTAGTGGTGAACTTGAAGGCAAATTAAAGACTTTGTAAGGAGAGCAAAGCCTTGTAACACAAAATTCAACCACAAAATTTAATTCTTTGTATTTTCTTCTAAGTTCTTGTATTTTGGACATTTACTTTACTTGCAAAGGACTTTGGACATTTAAATTTTTGGGATTTTATTAGTTTTATTAGTAGGTATTTCATCCATTGCATTAGTATAAGACATATTAATTGCATTTTTACATAATTCTAGGGTGAGTTGTTAGTTTTAACAAAATTAGTTAAGTAGTTAGGGAGTTATAACCTTGTTAACAACTTCTAGTTAATTTTGTTAGGTTGTTTTAACTAAACTTGTTAGTTGTTAGGATAGTTAAAATCTAATTAGTTAATTTGTTAGGATATTGTCTTAACTAATTAGGGTTAAATTCAACTAATAACCTCCATAACTAATTAGGGTTGTTAGTTGTTACACCTAACTAGATTAGTTTCCTATACATAACTAATTGGTTAAACAACCTAGGACTAGAGTATTTTGTCCCTAATCTCATAGCAAACCTAGTCTTACATCCTAGTACAACATAATTCTAGTACAACAACCTAGGTAGACAATGTAGTATAAGACACCCTAGTTATACCTTTACATCTTAGTTTTCATTTGCATTTTGATTCCTATTTTGCATACATTCTTGACTAGTATATCTCTTGTCTACTTTTTTGTCTGTTTCTTTGATTTCCAAAAATGTCGTCTAGTTATAGATATAATATGTCCCCGCTTAGGTTAATCATGGAAAATCTTAATAAAATCAACACTTGGTTAGATAACCTAGAAAATAAAAATGGTTAATCTAGGCATAGAAATAGGGATAAGAATCAAAGACCCACTAGACATTAGGAGAGTGATAGTGGGGATGAACTTAGGTCAAGGAGACATCACAAAAGGGATGATGTAGGTCTGAGAGAAGTTAAACTAGAGATCCCACCCTTTCATGGTAAAAGTGATGTGGAGACTTGCCTGGAATGGGAGATGAGGGTTGAACAACTCTTTAACTTCCATCAAATAAAAAATGAAAAAAAGGTTAGAATAGCAACCCTATCTTTTCAAAAGTATGCTTTGGTCTGGTGGACCCAAATCTGTAAAGAAAGAAGAAAATTTTCCTCAAATAGAAGATTGGTTAGACTTAAAAGCCCTCTTAAGAAAAAGATATATTCCAAAATATTACCGAGGGGAATTATTAGCAAAGCTAAATAGGCTCACCCAAGGTACAAATCAATAGAAGATTACTATAAGGCCTTAGAGATAGTAATGATTGGGGAAAATCTAGAAGAAGATGAAGAAACCTTAATGCATAAATTCTTACATGATCTTAATAGGAACATTAACAATAGGGTAGAGCTCTTACCACATGTAGGTATAAAGGAATTACTTCATCAATGACATAAAGAGCCAACTGAGTGAGAGGGACTCCTATAATAAAAGGGACTACTAACCCTTTAGGCCTAAGTGGAAAGGCAAGGAGTATTCTAGCCTGAAGAAAAAGGAAATGTTTAAGAGAAAACCTAGGTAGAAGGGAGTGAGCACTTCTTCTCCACATGTTATGACTGAGTTGCATAAAAAAGGGAAAATGTATAGGACTAATAAGGATAAATATGATTTCACATCAAAACCTTCTTCTTTCAAATCTTCTGCCATCAAATGTTTTAAATGTCTAGGCAGAGGACATATTGCTTCTAAGTGTCCTACAAGAAAAATAATGATTTTGAAGAAAATGAACACTCTTCGTCAAACGATAAACAATCACCTAGATTTCATCACAGTTAGATTTACTCTTTGGCAAACTGGACACAAAGTCCATAGTAATGGAATCTTACTTCAATAGTAGGATATCATGTGATCTCAAGGTACCAGAAGGTTTCTGATATTCTACTTTTGCTTTTTGACAGATAAGGCATGAAGCCACATAATTAGCAATATCCCGCTTCAATCTGGACCACTAGAAGTTGTTTTTCACATCTTGGTACATTTTAGTCGCTCCAGGATGGATACTAAAAATGCTTTTATGGGTCTCCTTAAGTACAATGCTTCTCAAATTACCATAAGAAGGTACATATAAACAACCTTTTATGCGATATATATCGTCAACACCCTCAACAAAGAAATAAGTTCTTCCCATCTTCCTGGTATTTCTTTATCTCATTGAGATAATCATCATCTACTTGTTTCCCTTTCATAAGATTAAGAAATTCATTGTTGATTCTCCGGACTCAAATTTTGATGTAAAGTCATGATTAATTAATGAAAATATAAGTAAATTTTTTTAAGTCATGATTAATTATGCTGACAGACAGCGCCTTCCATGGTTTTTTTGCAGCACATGAGCCGCGGCTGATATTGGAAAATAAAGTGAAATAACAAATAGTGGCTAGTTTAGATGGACAACTACCATTTGAAAGTGTGGATATGCATTATTGTAGTTTATCAATCCTAACTATCCGTCCACCGGCAGAAAACACTATACAGCCAATTCATCTCAGCAATTCCTTATTTTTTGTTTATTGATTTTATTTTGGACATGTAGCAGCAAAAGATGAAATAAATATATAATATACTTCTAAGTAATGAAAATTTTCGGCACCCTTGCCCAGCCATTTACACAGAATCAAGCAGGTGATTTAGAATGACAAATAAATCACCATTGTTCATGATGAGGAAGCAATTGTATCACTCAACACTTCAGCATAAACCTACAGTAAGAACATAGATAACACACAACAAAAAGATTCTTAGAAAACAGTGAACACGGACAGAAATTAGACAGTCAGAGATACTAGACAGAAAATAGAAGAGGGATGTAGGGGAAGGTAGGAAATTATTTAGGATTGACTACTTTCAGTAACCATCATCAGCTTCTTCTTCTTCACCTTCTGCTGCAACCTCTTCGTAGTCCTTCTCAAAGCGGCAAGATCTTCACGGGCTTCGGAGAATTCACCTTCTTCCATTCCTTCACCCACATACCAGTGGACAAAGGCCCTCTTAGCATACATGAGGTCAAATTTGTAATCAATGCGAGAGAAAACCTCAGCAACAGCTGTGTTGTTGCTTATCATACAAACTGCACGCTGCACCTTTGCCAGATCACCTGCCGGTACCACTGTTGGAGGCTGGTAGTTGATGCCACACTTGAAACCAGTAGGACACCTGAAATTTGTCATCAAAATCACCCTATCAGATTTTTTGTTAAAAAAATGTAGAACTCCAAAGAATAGTTCCCTGACAATCATTGAATTTAGTAGAAATACATTGTCATCCAATCTTGAATTGCCATATAACTAGAAATCAACGACTTATAACTAGAAAATCAATGACTTGTAATAATGATATGAAAAGTCATATCTGTAGTGATTTCTAATTGGTTGATAATGTAAAATTTTGTACACTGAAAGTGCATCATAATTAAACTAGCAATCCTTTCATATCTTTCCATGATTCCATCTCATTTTTAGCTCTGATTATTGGCCTATCATGTAACCAGAATTACAACACAAGGAACAACAGGTACAAAACCATTAGGCAAGGATCTAAATCTAAACTATCACTCTTAATATGACATTTAAAGGAAGTCTAATTACAAGTCAATGTGAAGATCTGTAACTCTAAAGACTATCCCAAACTCTAAGTCTATTGTCTGTGCCTAAGTTTGTTGGTCCTAGACCTAGACTCGGTCTGCTGCAAAGTCTGTTTGCAGGCTTTGCCTAAGTTTGGTAACAGACTCAACCCGATTCTATTTCTATGTAACTACCTTGCTTCATAGAGGTTGGTAAGCATTGTTCCCTATAAATAGGGCTCTTGGGTACTTGTGGAAAAAGAGCTGAAACTTTGCTAGAAAATTTGTTTAAGTGCTAGAATTATTGGTTAGTTGTTGTAACTTTGTAACAACATCATAGTCAGTTTTACTGCTCTTCCCGTGGATGTAGGTTATCCTTGGTTGAACCATGTTTCTTCTTGGTGTTCTTCTTCCTCTCCATCTCTCTTTTACGTTTAATTTCTTACGTTTGCGTGCTCTGGTTTAGACTCTGATTTACCTTATTTTTTTGTTCAAGTTTGATGAGGACATGGTCAAGGAAGATCCCATCACTACCCTAGACAAGGGTTTGGAGGTATATAGAGGTCCCTTGACAAAGGCAAGGATAAAAAATGATAAAGACATCACCCAACAAATCCTAACTGCCTTTCTGACTACTTTACATGGGCCTAAACCCAAGGAGGATCACTTGAAGACCTATACATTCTATTCATGTACTATTTTAGAAGAGTAGGTTTTTAAAGTGTAAAATAGGGTTTTCATATATGTTAGAGTTAGGATTTGGGCCTTGCATGGTCAATGGGCCACTTTTGGGCCTTATACATCATTTTGGACCTTGTATTTGGCCATCCTTCTCTACTTTTAGCTGATTGGGCTTAGGAGTGTGATGGTAGCCCATCTAGGATAGCTTGACCGAAACTTCTCTTAGCCTATATAAGGCTTGCCTTCACTTATAAACCATACCTTAGAATTTGAATGAAATCATAATTGTGGTGAGAAATCTGTGCATACCTAGAGTGGACTTTGGCCTTTTTGCAAGCTCTTATCTCTAGGTTTCCATCCCTAGAGTGGCAAATGGACTCATCCTTTCCTCTCAAAGGTGGCATCTAACCCTCATATCTCACACCAAACCATGTCTTCCTTTTTCATCCTTTCCATCCCTTCCATCTCTTACTAAGCTCCCTTCCTTTTAGCATTAGTCTTAGTAATCCTTCTTCATCCTTTTCCTTTCAATCTCCAAGATTAATCTGTGGCTGCCATATGATCTCAACAAAGAAGAAGCAAGAATAAAGAGAAAAGAACCAAGATCCACCCTTTTTAGAAGGCATTCCTTCATCAAGTGGTATCATTGAGCTTGGGAGGTTCTTCTTCTATCTTTTCTTTACAATTTCCAAAATTTAAACATGGTTGGCGGAGTATTATTTTGTTGGCTTTTATACATATTAGTCTTCTCTTGTCTTTGTTTGTTCATTCCAAGAGTAAAAAAATCAAAAAGATGCATGCTCTTATCTTTTTTCTTAGTTTTCTTTAATAATCTTGTTGCATATTGAGTAGTATCTTTTCAATTTCAGAATTAGGGGCTGTTTATATGCTTTAGTTTTCAGCTATTGCACCATATAGGATTTGGTTAGAAGCCTTGCAATTTAGGTCTTGTAGTTTTATAAAATTGTAGAGCCAATCTTGTAGGTTTTGGTGCACATTGGAGCTTTATCTTGGTTTCTAAGTGATTAATTGAATTCATGAGTAGATAAGTGTTGCAATTCATACCAATAAAAATCATTTTTTTAACTGGTATTAAGGCTCCAATTCCCTTGTTAAACCATCTCAACTTTAGGTGGTGATTAAGTGCTCATCATTAGGCCTGTTAGTTTCATTTCCATAGCTTTTGCTTCTAGAATTAATTTGTATTTTTCTGTGCAACACCTTAGGTACATCTTAAATCTGGTTTTTCATATTGATTGTTGCATTTTAATTGTCCAAAAATTGTTGCCTTCCATACCTTAAGCTTCATGGAAGAAGATGCATAAAATTGTGTAAGGAAAGTACCTAAAATTGAAGTGTAGTACATAATTCTTGGTTTTCAATTTTGGCTTGTCTAGTGCTGTAATTTTGAGTTTGAAAGGGAAAAAGAAAGATTAAAGTGAAAAAAAAAGAACAAAAGAAAAAAAAGAAAAGAAATTATTGAGCCCTAATAAAAAAAATTACAAAATACAAAGGGCCTTTAGCAAAAAAAGTGAAAAAGTAAGTGACATCCCTTGAAGTTAAGAGTATGGCACGGTTTTGTTATATGAAAAAGAATCTAATTTGTTGTTAAGTGACCAAGAAACCCTTTCTTAAAAATCAATTTTTGCACTTAAGTCTTTCCTATACAAAATTTACATTTTACTGTCTCTAGGTCTTTTTATGAGTTCTTGTTTCCTTGTTTCATTTAATTTCTTACTTGTTCAAGTTTTGTTTGTCTTGCGTGTCTCGACAATACTCTAGTGTCTAGTGTATAAACTCCTTTCAGTTGTGCTTTTATTGCTTTTAGGTAATCTCTCTTGTCAAACGTTACTTCTACTTTGAGTACCTTTTTTCAAAATTTAAACTTTTGATTGCTTGTCATTTTTTTTCTTATCTCAAGTTTGTCCTAGAGTTTTCTTTTCATTGAAATTCCTTGTGATTAGTATTACTCTAAACTTTAAGGGTAGCATACTTTGGGAAATAGAAGGTAAGAGTGGCAATTGCTTAAAGGTTGAATAGACTTGAAACCTAAAGGTGAGAAGTGGAGTGAAACACTTGTAAGGGAGAGTATTATTTGGTTTTTTATCCATATTAACATCATATTTGATCATTTTTGTGTACCTATTGAAGAATTAGTGGTGAACTTGAAGGCAAATTAAAGACTTTGTAAGGAGAGCAAAGCCTTGTAACACAAAATTCAACCACAAAATTTAATTCTTTGTATTTTCTTCTAAGTTCTTGTATTTTGGACATTTACTTTACTTGCAAAGGACTTTGGACATTTAAATTTTTGGGATTTTATTAGTTTTATTAGTAGGTATTTCATCCATTGCATTAGTATAAGACATATTAATTGCATTTTTACATAATTCTAGGGTGAGTTGTTAGTTTTAACAAAATTAGTTAAGTAGTTAGGGAGTTATAACCTTGTTAACAACTTCTAGTTAATTTTGTTAGGTTGTTTTAACTAAACTTGTTAGTTGTTAGGATAGTTAAAATCTAATTAGTTAATTTGTTAGGATATTGTCTTAACTAATTAGGGTTAAATTCAACTAATAACCTCCATAACTAATTAGGGTTGTTAGTTGTTACACCTAACTAGATTAGTTTCCTATACATAACTAATTGGTTAAACAACCTAGGACTAGAGTATTTTGTCCCTAATCTCATAGCAAACCTAGTCTTACATCCTAGTACAACATAATTCTAGTACAACAACCTAGGTAGACAATGTAGTATAAGACACCCTAGTTATACCTTTACATCTTAGTTTTCATTTGCATTTTGATTCCTATTTTGCATACATTCTTGACTAGTATATCTCTTGTCTACTTTTTTGTCTGTTTCTTTGATTTCCAAAAATGTCGTCTAGTTATAGATATAATATGTCCCCGCTTAGGTTAATCATGGAAAATCTTAATAAAATCAACACTTGGTTAGATAACCTAGAAAATAAAAATGGTTAATCTAGGCATAGAAATAGGGATAAGAATCAAAGACCCACTAGACATTAGGAGAGTGATAGTGGGGATGAACTTAGGTCAAGGAGACATCACAAAAGGGATGATGTAGGTCTGAGAGAAGTTAAACTAGAGATCCCACCCTTTCATGGTAAAAGTGATGTGGAGACTTGCCTGGAATGGGAGATGAGGGTTGAACAACTCTTTAACTTCCATCAAATAAAAAATGAAAAAAAGGTTAGAATAGCAACCCTATCTTTTCAAAAGTATGCTTTGGTCTGGTGGACCCAAATCTGTAAAGAAAGAAGAAAATTTTCCTCAAATAGAAGATTGGTTAGACTTAAAAGCCCTCTTAAGAAAAAGATATATTCCAAAATATTACCGAGGGGAATTATTAGCAAAGCTAAATAGGCTCACCCAAGGTACAAATCAATAGAAGATTACTATAAGGCCTTAGAGATAGTAATGATTGGGGAAAATCTAGAAGAAGATGAAGAAACCTTAATGCATAAATTCTTACATGATCTTAATAGGAACATTAACAATAGGGTAGAGCTCTTACCACATGTAGGTATAAAGGAATTACTTCATCAATGACATAAAGAGCCAACTGAGTGAGAGGGACTCCTATAATAAAAGGGACTACTAACCCTTTAGGCCTAAGTGGAAAGGCAAGGAGTATTCTAGCCTGAAGAAAAAGGAAATGTTTAAGAGAAAACCTAGGTAGAAGGGAGTGAGCACTTCTTCTCCACATGTTATGACTGAGTTGCATAAAAAAGGGAAAATGTATAGGACTAATAAGGATAAATATGATTTCACATCAAAACCTTCTTCTTTCAAATCTTCTGCCATCAAATGTTTTAAATGTCTAGGCAGAGGACATATTGCTTCTAAGTGTCCTACAAGAAAAATAATGATTTTGAAGAAAATGAACACTCTTCGTCAAACGATAAACAATCACCTAGATTTCATCACAGTTAGATTTACTCTTTGGCAAACTGGACACAAAGTCCATAGTAATGGAATCTTACTTCAATAGTAGGATATCATGTGATCTCAAGGTACCAGAAGGTTTCTGATATTCTACTTTTGCTTTTTGACAGATAAGGCATGAAGCCACATAATTAGCAATATCCCGCTTCAATCTGGACCACTAGAAGTTGTTTTTCACATCTTGGTACATTTTAGTCGCTCCAGGATGGATACTAAAAATGCTTTTATGGGTCTCCTTAAGTACAATGCTTCTCAAATTACCATAAGAAGGTACATATAAACAACCTTTTATGCGATATATATCGTCAACACCCTCAACAAAGAAATAAGTTCTTCCCATCTTCCTGGTATTTCTTTATCTCATTGAGATAATCATCATCTACTTGTTTCCCTTTCATAAGATTAAGAAATTCATTGTTGATTCTCCGGACTCAAATTTTGATGTAAAGTCATGATTAATTAATGAAAATATAAGTAAATTTTTTGCAGTTACACACCACAAGTCAACCACTTGCACCAAGACCCAAACAACGGAAAACCAGAGGCCATAATTAAAATGAAAACAACAAAGAAACAAATTAATAATCAAGAACCCTCAACATATTCACAAAGATATACAAAAACAACAAAATAAGAAATGTGTATACAGGGCATCCATCCCTTCCCATATATGAAGATATAAGAAGAGATCCAAAAGCATGTAAAACTCATGCTAAAATTTAGTTAAAACATGTGAATTAGGTCATGCATTCGAGCCGGAAGCAAAAAGGTAGAATCACTATTCAAAATAATGCAAATGGACAAGTAAGCAATGTGAAAAAGAATTGGGCATCGTGCAGTATGATCCATGGCCAGGCCATGGTTTGAAACCATGGCCATGGTTTACACTGCCTGCTAGCAGAAAACAGGCACAAAATTTGCATCTTGAGGCAGAGGGTTCCACGGCCAGGTCATGGTTCAAACCATGGTTTGTGGTTCTCTCTACCAAACCATGTTTTTGGCACCACTTTTCCATGTTTTTGGGAACCCTATCTCATGCACTTCCTAGAACCTTTTTGGCACATATTTGAAAAATAGGACATGTATTTGGAATATATTTGTATGATATACCTTTTTGATTTCCTTGTGTGGAATATTGTGAATTGATGAATTTGCAGATTGTATAGAAAAATTTATGCCTTGGAAATCATTTGAATCGATTGTGTGCCACTGACTTTGATCATTTAATATAAAGAGGTCCCTCAGTGAGTAAGGGTGTGGGACTTGAATGTGGTTGAGACTTACATGTACATTGTTGCATTTTATGGCATGCATGACATATCATGATATAGCTTATAGATCTTATGAGATATTGTGAAGCAAGCCCATTGGGAGGGAAACCTTTGCGAGGGAATAATTATTTAAGCAACTATGTGTGGTTAGAAATGCCTATAGCATATTTGAGGCATGTGTACCATATATATATATTATCGTATTTACTTTTGTAAACGTGTTGAGTATTACGAAATGAGCATTAGCGGTTTGGTACCAGTAAAAACATGTTGTGCTTACAAGAACTTGATAATTGTGTACACATGTAATTGAATATTTTTCCATAATCAGATCCATTGCATATGCATTATTTTCTTGACATAACATATGCATTAGTTTTAGGAACATGACATATGACCTTAAGGTACCCAAGAGAAATAGAAACCTATTGAGGTTGTGAATTGAGAGATGAAATTCGAATTAGTGGACACTAACTAATTGTGTTATTGTTGTTATTGTTAGTGTTATCTCTTTGATGATGTATATGAAATATGATATAAAATACGATAAAGATGTGAATTAGTGAAGTGATTCCACATGGTGATATGGTTATTGAAATTATCTATATATGTGCTTGGTGGAATTTGATATAAAATATGTCAATGTTGTTGAATTAAACTTCTTGAGGGAAGAATGAGTTAGTTACACATATATATGTATATTATCACATTTTTATAAATTGATTCATCATTGAGAAAGTATACCCACTCTCCCATGTTGTCCATTTTTAAGCTCTTGTATTGTAGGACAATACTTGTGGGAATTATGTTTTTTGGGATGAAGAGGTGTGGTATGAAGAAGATGCTTGAGTGCTTTGGCGGGCATACTTTTTGATTGATTATAGATGATAATTATTTTGTATAAATATACTTGTAACCAATGCCTTATAATTGTGATGATGACTTGGTAGTTTAGACAATGGTTGATATGTTAGGATTATTATGATACATGTTTTTTTTTATCTTTTTGTATCAGAAATTAACACATGATGGCCATGGTGACATAAATTCATGTGAAAATCATTTGGTGACCCTACCTAATTGTGTAGATGATACCAAGACTTTATATATATTTCTGATGGGAATTGTTGACATGAATATATGATGAAATGGTCATGAACTAAATGTTAGGATGCTATGGTTCATGGTATGTTTGGAAAGTAGAAATTGGAATACAATGTGATTGGTAGACTTGTGATGATGTTGGAATAAATTAGTAAGGCATAGAATGCTAGTAAATAACTAGTAATGAATATGGTGCATTTGAATGGGATTTTAGACAAGTATGAAAGTGAGGTAACTATATTTTAATTTTGAAATTATTAGAGATGCCAAATAATTGTAGTAAAATTTATCTAGGAATATGATTTGTATGTGTTGAGTAGGAATAAGGAAATTTAAGTCTTGAAACTTTGATAGGTTGAATTTGGTTAGAAAAATTGGCAAGATGCTACTAATATGCCTAGGTGATCTCTTTCAATGATTAATTTATAATCCAATATTTATAATGTTCCCTAGATAATGTTTAAAATATGTTAATGAAGTCCTGAATGAAACAATCTGACTTGATAAATCCCCAAACATACAAATTTCATAACTCAATCAGTTATAATGCACACTGCCATTTATTATAAACAATCACACAACATCCTCCGATCGGGATTTACCCATTTCACTCGGCTATAAAGCACAACATCCTCAATAACAAAGTATTCATCCAATCAGATTTCACCCCAAATTTATTCCAATCAATATCAGTATGTTTAAACTCCGAGCCTCGCTCAAGGAGAGTGCCTGAGCCCCGCTCAAAGGTCTTAATCATATCCTCACACATTTTCATCTGATTGCCGATTCAATATTTATATGCTCCAAGAATTTCAGTGGCGAATCGGATGCATACGGTCTCATTCATCAGGCGTCCAACGCCAATGCCCTCGGCATTGCCTTGAGTCCAACTCAAGGTCTTTCATCAAGCATCTCACGCTTAGTGCCCTCGGCACTGCCTCGAGTCCAACCCGAGGTCTTTCATTATATTTGACACGTATTCATCCGATTGCCGAATCTGTATTAAGCATCCCACACTATATGCACTCGGCACTTCCAATGACAAATTAGATGATCCATATCTCATTCACTCGGCAATCACAATGCCATCCACTCGGATTATCATTTACAACAAGCATCTCATACTTTTCCTATAAATCCCACTCGGCATTAACATAGCAGTCCCCATCTTATGCATCTAACATAAACCACAACAGGGATATACATGCTGTCACACAGCCTATTGCACTCGGCACAACATAACAATAACAATCACATGCATCTCATGCATTTACTCATCATGAACAAGCATCATACTTCATATGGACGGAAAATCATACACCACTCAAATAATAAATATCATACATCTAGGCTACTACTCAAACAACATGCAACACACAGCAAACACACCACAGTGTAATAGCTTCACCCAGAAACCCGTCCATAAATCATACATTTGAGATGCAAAGCCCCCCATACCTGGAATGAATATTCCAACAGTTCCATGGCCACTCGTTCTTACAGAACAACTTGGCCCCAGCCATCAACACTCTGCTCGCAGCTTTAGAGAACAAACTCTGTCTCCACTCGAGCATCAAAGCCTCCAAGGCTCAACAGAACGACCTAGCTGTTGCACTCTGCACAGCGCTCACTTTGTTTTGGAGGAACCAAACACTGTTTCCTCTCGAACAGGACTGCCTCCAAGCACAACTCTGTCCTCACCCAGCTCAGTGGAGGACTCCAAACGTTGTTCCACCCTCGAACAGCCCAGTCCTCACCAAAAATGGAGGACATCCAGCTTCCAAGCACCCAACCATACCTTCTTCCACACAAGAACAGCCCTGCCTCACAACAGTGGACCATCTTCCACAACATCGAGGCAACCACACGCTGTTACAGGCTTCTCACACTGAGGCTCATATAGCCCCATCAATGGGAGAAGAAGAAGAATCAAGAAGAAGAAGAAGAAGCGTCAGGAAGCTCTCTAGAGAAAATGGAGAGCGTTTCTCTATATACCAAAGAGAAATGATAAGAATGAGAGGAGAACGTGAACCAGAAGCTTTATCATCACACTGCCCCATCAGCTCTGCCAGCATCAACTCACCCTCTCACTCAACAGTCCATCACATTTAATGCCATTCCATCAGCCATCAATCACCATTTCTTTCCATCCCATCAGCGTGCCAAAGAGAGAGAACCGAAGCTCTCATAAACCACCAAGGGCACAGGGGTCATTTCCAATGGTGTTATTATTAATATTATTATTAAATCAATCAATTTTCTTAATCATGTAATTAACCTTAATTAGTAATTAAATTTAAACCAGGAAGTTATATTCCCCCCCTTCAAAGAATTTCGTCCTCGAAATTCCAACCTAACTCATCTCAACAAGCAGCTCAGCATATTGCTGCCTCAGCTAATTATATGTCTCAATAAAACGCTCGGAATATCACTGTTATGTCACTCTAAACAATTACACATCTATGCTTCCCAAGCATTCACCGACCGGTTCACGATTCCAATCGGCATAGTTTGATTCTAAAGCAGTTTACCGACCGCTCCACCCAGAATTCCGAGACATCACTCTTTACTAGGGATGGCAAAACGGGCTGGCCCGCCGGGCCTTGGCTCGCCCCGCCAAAGCCCGCCAAAAAACGGGCCAGGCTGGCCCGCCCCCCAGGTTAAACGGGCCAAAATTCAGGGCCCGCCCCGCCTAAGGCGGGCCCGACGGGCCTGGCGGGCTGGCGGGCCGGCCCGCCAAAGTTAAAATTGTAATTTTTTTAAAAAAAAGTGTCAAATTAAGATTAAAAAAATTAGAAAAATAAATTTTTTAAAAAATTAAAGAAAATATTATTAAAAGAAATATATAATAGTAAGAGATGTTACTTTTTTTTTTAATTTTAGAAAATCAAAGTATATATTTTAATAAAATAAAGTATAAATTTGTAATATTTATATATTTTTTCTTTTGGCGGGGACCCGTCGGGCAGGCCCGCCCCGCCAAGGTTTTGGCCCGCCAAATTGGCGGGCCAGGCGGGGCGGGCCTTGGCGGGAGGCGGGCTAAAAATTCTTGTCTGCCCCGCCAAATTTGGCGGGCTTGGCGGGCCAGCCCGTTGGGCCTGGCCCATTTTGCCATCCCTACTCTTTACACCTTCCCACTCGGAAGTGTCTCAATTAACTCGGAATACCACAACTTCACTTCACTCATTAATTCTTTCTTCCAGAAAGATTTCACTCGGAATTACATTCCTTTCTTTCACTCATCCTTATCTTAACACACCACCACTTACTTATCCACTCAACACAATTCTTATCTTTGCTCGGAGTAGTTCGATAGACTCAAACTATCCCCATAAGCAGCTACAACCTCACCTGCCCGACCTATGAACTGCTGCATCCAACTTATAGGATGATGCCTCATTCCTATAGGGTCACAACAATTGCATAGAGTCGCTGCAAAAGTGTACACTGCCGCAATACCTATGGTATGTAGAGTAACAGCATCCTCACACCCTTTTCACTTATACCGACCAAACTCACTCAGATAATACTAATCTATATGTAAATTAATGGCAGTTCATACCAATCTATAAGCAACACATCCCCATCAACAACATTATTACACACCAACAATGATGCATCACATGCCAACAGTCGGCAAACATCAATCATTATCACTGTAAAATGGTATACTACAATAGATTTCCGACCCCCACAAGGTAGACTTCCGACCCTCAAGAGATATATACCTTGTCATTACACATAATCTAGGGTAAATTACATGATAATAATCATGAAATGCCAGCCACTCTCACCCTAAAATGACATAATAACAATCGGTTTCCTGTTCAAACCAAGTAGATATCTCTTCTTTAATCTTATTCATTACAAAACCATGGCATAACAGCCTAATAATCTTTAATGCCATCATTCACTACCGGCCATAACTCAGCCTTAAGCCAAATAGTTCACTACACTCACTGAGATATACAGCTCCGGGTTATAATATATTTTCCATCATCACCATATTCAATACCATAGCATACCCATAATTCAACATTACCATTCGGTATTTGCATTTCCTCTTACAATAATTCAAGCCTCAAGAATTTATTACACAATCACTTCACTCGGCCTCAACAATCCATGCCTAATCAACTGGGTCACATGCCTAGTGGCCTAACATCCACCAATCATTCACTCAGTTTTCACACATCATAACCGAGACACAATCCCAATTTAACATATACCTGATTTCACATTTATTCGTTCATCACATATTCAGATTTCTAACCTAGAAATATGCAACCAATCAATTACATCATATACCATATAGGGTTCACGTGCCAAGGGTATAAAACATCCTTCACAAATGGCACAATCAATCACAGAATTTAAATTCAACACACTAGGGAATTCCTTCAATATTATTCACTCAGCCAACTCAACATATGAGTTCTACTCCATTCAATCAATATGCCTCAACTACGAGCCACTAGTATGGCCTACACAAGAGATAAAACCACTAATACAGTTTCAATACACATGAAGGGTTCAATACCTTTCTTTCTATTTCCTCACAGCCAACTCAGGCTTAGAAATATCCCAAGTATTTCATAAACAACCGGGTCAGGGTAGTAATAAATCTCTACCCCAAAGGAACGTGCCTATGGCAGTACCTTTTGTTTCCAATCTCAAACAAACTCACAAGCAGTGATGACAACCGGTCATCATGCACACAACCGCTCACACTCGGTAAGCATACCTTGGCCTTGGACCTTTTAGGTCTGCTCTGATACCAAATTGAAACAACCTGACTTGATAAATCCCCAATCATAAAAATTTCATAACTCAATCAGTCATAATGCACACTGCCATTTATTATAAACAATCACACAACATCCTCCGATCGGGATTTACCTATTTCACTCGGCTATAAAGCACAACATCCTCAATAACAAAGTATTCATCCAATCGGATTTCACCCCAAATCTATTCCAATCAATATCACTATGTTTAAACTCCGAGCCTCGTTCAAGGAGAGTGCCTGAGCCCCGCTCAAAGGTCTTAATCATATCCTCACACATTTTCATCTGATTGCCGATTCAACATTCAGCGTCCAACGCTATATGCTCCAAGCATTTCAGTGGCGAATCGGATGCATACGGTCTCATTCATCAGGCGTCCAACGCCAATGCCCTCGGCATTGCCTTGATTCCAACTCAAGGTCTTTCATCAAGCGTCTCACGCTTAGTGCCCTCGGCACTGCCTCGAGTCCAACCCGAGGTCTTTCATTATATTTGACACGTATTCATCCGATTGCCGACTCTGTATTAAGCGTCCCACGCTATATGCACTCAGCACTTCCAATGACAAATCAGATGATCCACATCTTATGCACTCGGCAATCACAATGCCATCCACTCGGATTATCATTTACAACAAGCATCTCATGCTTTTCCTATAAAGCCCACTCAGCATTAACATAGCAGTCCCCATCTTATGCATCTAACAATAGCCACAACAGGGATATACATGCTGTCACACAGCCTATTGTACTCGGCACAACATAACAATAACAATCACATGCATCTCATGCATTTACTCATCATGAACAAGCATCATACTTCATATGGACGGAAAATCATACACCACTCAAATAATAAATATCATACATCTGGGCTACTACTCAAACAACATGCAACATACAGCAAACACACCACAGTGTAATAACTTCACCCGGAAACCCGTCCATAAACCATACATTTGAGATGCAAAGCCCCCCATACCTGGAATGGAGATTCCAGCAGTTCCATGGCCACTCGTTCTTACAGAACAACTCGGCCCCAACCATCAACACTCTGCTCACAGCTTTAGAGAACAAACTCTATCTCCACTCGAGCATCAAAGCCTCCAAGGCTCAACAGAACGACCTAGCTGTTGCACTCTACACAGCGCTCAGCTTTGTTTTGGAGGAACCAAACACTGTTTCCTCTCGAACAGGACAGCCTCCAAGCACAACTCTGTCCTCACCCAGCTCAGTGGAGGACTCCAAATGCTGTTCCACCTTCAAACAGCCCAGTCCTCACCAAAAATGGAGGACATCGAGCTTCTAAGCACCCAACCATACCTTCTTCCACACAAGAACATCCCTGCCTCACAACAGTGGACCATCTTCCACAACACTAAGGCAACCACACGCTATTACAGGCTTCTCACACCGAGGCTCATACAGCCCCATCAATAGGAGAAGAAGAAGCATCAAGAAGAAGAAGAAGAAGCGTTAGGAAGCTCTCTAAAGAAAATGGAGAGTGTTTCTCTATATACCAAAGAGAAATGATAAGAATGAGAGGAGAACGTGAACCAGAAGCTTTATCATCACACTGCCCCATCAACTCTACCAGCGTCAGCTCACCCTCTCACTCAGCAGTCCATCACATTTAATACCATTCCATCAGCCATCAATCACCATTTCTTTCCATCCCATCAGCGTGCCAAAGAGAGAGAACCGAAGCTCTCATAAACCACTAAGGGCACAGGGGTCATTTCCAATGGCGTTATTATTAATATTATTATTAAATCAATCAATTTTCTTAATCATGTAATTAACCTTAATTAGTAATTAAATTTAAACCAGGATGTTACACTAATCCTAGGCCATCTTGAAACCTAGGCTATCTTGAACCTAGGCCATCTTGAAACCCATCCTAAAACCCTATGTTGCTTTTGGGTCATCTTAAATATTCTGTGAATATATATTTAGTAATTATTTGATCAAACTTAATCTAAGTGGGTTTTGCATCTTGGAGCAAGAATAGGCTTTGTGTGAATTACATATTTTCTCATATCGTCATATATATGAGATAGGCCTTAAAATAGATTTGGGGTTGATAGCTAAAATTTTAATTGTGTTGTTTTTCTTCCAACATAGTATTAAATGTAAAAAATTATTCTAAATTTTACTATCTAATTATTGTTATTAATATTATTTATCGGATTAAAGGCGTCACACTTTGACTTGAAGTCACTATGATTCTTACATGATGATATTGTTGTTTTAATGCAACCAAATGTCATTTGTAACATGGTGATCATAAAGTTGTAATTAAGCAGTGAACAAATCATACAGAGAGAAATGAGTGATGTAGATGGAAATTGTCTCTCCTATGTGACAAAAGTGATATCTATGTGCCACTTCATGGAGTGAGACTTAGAAAATACATGGTCGTGCTAGGAAAATAAATATTGAATATTTATTTAGGAAAAGTCTACTTCGACATTAAGTAAAATGAATTGGGTCATACAAGGATGAGGATGAGCATGTCTTGGGCCTAATTAGATATCTTGACAAAAGGACCAAATATATAAAGTTTATCACTTATAAGTTATTTTGATATTTATATTTGGATAATGATGTATTGCTAGATGCCGTTCATTATATTATATAAAATATAAAATGTTTACATTTAATATAACCAAATATATTTCCTATAAGGCCACACGCATAGAGTAAGCCCTACCCAAGAATAATTTTTATTTTAGTTTGACTAAAAATAAAGCTATTGGCCTAACTCATTTAAAATGAGTAAAGAGCCTATTCACTAAAGAGTGCTCATTAGGTCAGGCCCAAGCTTATAAGTAAAGCATGAGATGCTCATCGGTTACACTCTTGTGATACAAATAAAAATTTTGTAAATGTTGCGGAGGCTGCGCCCCAACAAACTAGCATTCAGAAGTGTGGAATTTGGTAAGAGTGCCCACGTGGACTTCTTAAGGGTGAAATTACTATTGCTTTGAAGTCTTGATTCTATGCATCAAGAGGTAATTAATTAATCACTTTTAATTATTTATTATTTCTTTGAACCAAATGATCTACAAGACCTTATGAGAATCTTTGTATTCTGCTACTTGACCCAATAGGATTCCCTAACATAGGGTGCCCCTAGACATTAGTTTAGTGCTAGAAACAAGACCAATGATGAACTCAGTCTCCCATCGAGGAGGTAAACCAAGAACATCTTCCGGAAACACTTCTAGAAACTCATAAAGCACTGGTAAGTCATGCACTTTCAAGGTATTCGTTCCCTCAACCATAACAAACACCATGAATAGTTAAGATATACCACTTATAGTAAAATTAACAATGTTTTTTTGTTGGGATACCACTATCTTATTATGATAATCAACCATCACATGGTTGCTAGATAACCAATCCATACCTAGAATTATGTCAAGGTCCTTCAAAGGAATACACACTAGGTCTATAGTAAACTCCCTACCTTCTACCACCATAGGTACTCCTTCACCAACAATAATGGTTCTCAAACAAACACCAGTTGTTGTGTAAGCATGTAACACACCCTTTATATTAGTAATAGGCATGTTGGGGTGCTTAACACACTCCTTCAAGATGGAGGAATCAATAGCTCCCAAATCAATATCACACCAAGGGTAGCATCATCAATAATGTAGTTGTTTTGAACCAGATCGTCAGCCGCTCCACTTCAGTACCAGTAATTACAAACACATGACTAGCTGCCTATTGTTGGCCACCACTAGTCTATCCATTATTCCTCCTTGGAGTTTGGTCTCTACATCCACCTCCAATGCATCCACCATGGTTCTTGCCACCTTCATGCCCAGCTGTATTACTTCCACAACCCTTTTGAGCACTTGTCAGATTGTTTTGAGGACAATCAAGGTAGACGTGACCCTTCTAGCCACATTGGTAACATATAACTTCCACCTTTTTGTTATAATTCCTTGCCAAATGATCTGCATCACATTGGTAGCATTTCTTATCTTGGAACCGACCATCACTGCGGCCTCCAACAAATGAAGATCTTTCCCAAAAATGGTTTAGACTAGGTTGACTTTGCTTCTTAAACTTCTAGGGTCAGAGTTTCAACTATTTCTCAGCTTTTCTTTCATCCACCTTTGCCAGTTGGTCATCCTCTAGAATTTTGCATTTGTTAACCAAGGAAAGTTACAGACTTTCTGGTATCTAATAGCCTTCTTTAGTTCAGACCTCAGCCTACTTTCATACTCTACACATTGTAAGGATTTAGTCTCCTTGTTCTGGAACGGTAGGTAAAAGAAACTCAACTCATTGAACTTGCAGTGTGCTTGCCAACAAACATGGTGCCCTGTTTCAGCTCCATGAATTCTAGCTCCTCCTGGCTCCTCATATTTATTGGGAAAATTCCTCCAAGAATAGATTTTTAAAATTAGCCCACACCAACTAAGTAAGAGTAGTAATCATCCACTCCTTAGTTTGGAGTCATTAAGTCTCAACTTCCGTAATTAATTGATAAGTGGTATATTCCACCTTTAATGCCTTAGTGCATTTGAAGGATCTGAAAATCCTTCCTATTTCCATGATCCACAAGTAAGCACCCTTGGGATTATAACCTCCTTTAAACGTGGATGACTTTCATTTAAGAAAGAGATCCAATCCACCAGATCCATGGTCTTAACGTTCCAATACCCTTGCCAACTGAATAAGAGCATCAGCCATAGGGTCACTCGCTGGCCTACAACTTGCCATATCTTAACCTACAAGTATGGTTACACATGGTTTAAATAAAGAAAAAAGGTATAAAATAATTTCCTTCAAACCTTTAAACTAAACCAATTGCACTGGTGAAGCTCGTGGAGTGGATTGCAATACCATAGGCCCTGCAAAATCATTTAAATGATTTAATACCACAAATTATGACACCAAGATTAACATGAACAAGCGTAAGCCAAAAAGGCTCCACTTAAATACCACTAAAGTTGTGGCACTCATATTCAAATAATAATCCCTTAATAGACAATGCTCGGATACCAAATTTTTTTTTGACGTTCACCCTTTATGTCATACCTCTATAACAATAGTGACTGATAAGTAATTTAAGGTGGGTTTACCCATAAATGGTGCCAAATTGAAGCATGTGTACCAAAAATGCAAGACAAAGAAGCAAATTGACCAAGGGCTGGGTGTGGTTATGCCCTGGCTTAAGAGGATACCACGCCCAACATGTGCCTCACCTTGCCATGGACGTGGTTACGCCTACCAACCAACGTAGGCATGCCCAGCCTTGTGCGTGCTTATGCCCGGGCGTGAAAGGCTACCACACCCAACTCTAGACACCTTTTGGAAACCAGTGTGCCTAAGCCCAAGGGCTAGCGTGCCAATACGCGCACACTTGGCCCAAGTCCATCCCTTGAGCATGGTTACACCCAACCCCTAATATGGTTATGCCAGTTTGCAAGGAGCCCTATTATAGCTCTAGAACACTTTGTATACGCCCACGCGACCAGTGTGGGTACGTTGGATGTGACTCTCAGCCTTACACCATCCATTCCTCATCTTCCTACTGTCTAACTCCGTCAAATTCGATACACGACATGTTTATACCAATTTCAAGCCAATGGATCAAGTCCCACACCAAAACGTCCCCAATCAAATTTCACACATATCGAAAACTTTTACTCGAAAACAAGTATTAGACAATATAAGTGAAATTGGAAATTAGGGCTTTTGGCACCAAGACCTCACTATATATACCTCACCATACCTATATAGAACTTGTTTATCCTTCTATCACTTAACCCGGTCACTTATACGTTAATTTGCATATTCACCTAATCTATGCACACGTACACGCATAAACACACACATAGGATATTTAGTAATATATACACTATTACATTATTGTGAATTACAATTTTGTGAATATTAAACATGCAAAATAATGATTACTATAATTTTTGTGATCTCAATATTTATTCAGAATAATATAAAAAATCTTGTATGTAAAATAATATATCGGGTTAGTATATACACAAAATATAGTTATACAAATAAATGATATTTAATATTAATTATGTAGTATATCATTGTTTAACTTTATATGGCGCTTTTTTAAATAATAATTATAAACTATAAATAATGTAATATTTTTAAGTTACTATATAATATAATATAGCATACCATATTGATTATAATTTATAACAATGATAGTTAATATATTAGTGTTACAAACAAATTAATGAAAATCAATATATAAAGAACACATAAATAAAAAAAATTACAAAAGTGAGGTCATATTTTATATTTTATTAATAACATAAAAATAATTTCTAACCGTCCCTATATTTGTATTTTTCAACGAAAAAGCAATAAACATACAAAGAACTAAAAATATGATAGTCTTAAAGGTTTTTTCTATACTTTGGTGTATTCATGTTCTTCAATGTTTCTTTCTCTAACATTTTTTTGTCTTACATAACCCGTATTGCATCCCTTATGAAATAAAGTGAAGAACCTATTAAAAACATGAAACATAAATTAAAAATAAAAAAGAGTAGAGTTAAGTACTCGTGGTAAAGAAAATAAAGAGTCCAATCCTTCACACAACAAACTAAGAAAACTCAATAAAAGAGTTAAAACAAATATTTAAAAGAAGAGAACAGTGAAATTAAATTTTTAAACAAAAATTCCACAAAGATAAAAATAAAACAAATAAAATAAAAGTAAATTACTATTCCACAAATCACATATTTGTTTTCTTCTTCTTCAAATTTCAATGCCTTTGAAACATTAAGCTAGAAAGACCAACTTGCAAAGAAAAAGTTTTGAAAAATTAATGTCTATATTGTTAGAATAAATAATACTAGACGAGAAATTATAAGAAAAAACTATTTATCATTACATGCATGATGATATGCGATGAGAAAGTTATTAATTGGGACACTTAATTTTGGAACGTTACGATTTGTATTTGAAAGGAAAATATCTTATCATATATTTCCTTTTATATTATATATTAAATCATAATCAGTTTCTATTGATTCTTTCCTCAGTCGTCTTTAATTTCTAACAATTTATAAGGAAATGAGAGAATAAAAAATATAAAAATTAGGGTAATAAAAAATGGTAGTACAAATACAGATGGTAAATAATTTCTTCTAAAATAGTATATATTTTTATAATCAATCATATTTATCATTAAATCAATCATAAAAAAAGGGAAACAAATGAGACCATATTGCGTGAGAAGCTGACATATGACTAAAATTATCAAAAATAACTTATCAAATGTTTGACAAATGTATATAATATATAGATATAGATAGAGATTGAATAATTGATCAATATATTGAATTAAGAAAAAATGGTTTTTAATGAAATTATGTAGATTTAAAAAGAAAAATAAATAGGACCGTATTGAATAAGACACTGACATGTGTTAAATATGGTCAAAAATAATTTTTGAAATGTTTGATAAATGTGTAGGATAAAGATGGATATAAAATGTAGATTAGGATTATAAAAAAATAGTAGTGCAGATAAGAATCACAAATAACTTCTTCCAAATAACATATATTTTATAATCAATTATATTTATAGTTAAATCAATAACATAAAAAGAAAAACAAATCAGACCACATTACATAAAAAGTTGGCATATCACTAAAATTATTAAAAATAACTTATCTCAACAAATTTAACAAATATATATTATAGATATAGATTACAACCATCACCACTTCTAATGTAGTTTTTGTAATGTTTTTTTTTTGGTTGGTCAAAAAATGTATTTCTTTTGGGTCAACGTCCTAATAATGTTTTTCTTTTCCCTTTACAAATATTTATCGGGCCATTGAACTTGAATCTTCAATTTCAAACAGTTGACCGGCCCAAATTTTGTTCGTTGATGTCACGGCGTGTCAGGTTTGGTGATTTGGATTCATATTTCCTAGACAAAGAAATGCCTAAAGAAAGAATATATAAACATTAAAAGATGACAAGGTTTGGATTGAATCACAGGTTTGTGTTCCATTTCGTGTCTTGACATGCCATGGTTCGTTCTTCTCTGCTCTATCACTATTCCCCGCGTGGTTCTTTCAGGGGCTTCTTCTTCTTCATCCCCACAACCTTAGCTCTTTTCACCTCTCTTTTCATTCTCTTTTACATTTACTCCACTTCTAACCTCTTCACTCACCAACATTCTCTCTCTATCTTCCACGACAATGCCTCTCACACTTTCCAATTGGCTCTTGCCCATGCACCCCAAAGTCAACGGCTCTTGCCACTGCCTCCGCAATTCAACCCAAAGGGTACGCTAAAGTTTCAATTTTCGCTTCCCTTTTCTGTTGATTTGCTTCCGGGTAGGATTTCTCAGTTGGCTTGTTTTTTTGTGTGTCAAATAAATAGTATCATGTATTCATCCATTCAATTTGGTGCGACCTTGTATGGGGACCACTTCGATATTGAGTATGTTGTGGTGTAGATGTCGATTACAACAACGAATCAGTGATAAATGTAATAGTTGTTCCTAACTCATTATTTTGATAAGACACACGTATGTGGATTTTATATGCTGCTTCTTAGAAGGAAAGTGCGCATGTATAATTATAATAATATACTACTGCAGTTGTTAAGGTGACATGTCTCCACTGTTACTAGTTTGTTAATGTCACGTTTGTTAAGGTGTCCAACATCTGGACAATATATTCTTTATTAAACTTGTGACAAATTTTTTGGTTGAGTTAGATGTGCCATTTTTTAATATGGTATTAAAATCTGACTAATTTGGAATTTTTGGTCAACCATATATGTTTAATCCTATAAACTTCACGTATTAAATGACTAGTGTTAAGATGACCTTTAACTCATGAACTAACTTCTGGTTGAGTTAGCTAATCTTGTTAGTGTAGAAAATGGTTCACACTAACGCAATTGCAATTTGCAAACCTAGGAATGTAGACTCAAATAAAACTTACGAAATGGTATCAGCTTCTGCCTGCACCTGTTCTATTGTGGATTTTGGATAATTTCTGACTTCTATTGTTATATTTTGATATAGTAACTTAGCTTAACATTTTCCATTATTTTTCCAGATAATGATGCTATTAATCTTAGCCATATTTAGAGATTTAAACAATATAATTTGAAATGTTAAAGTTGTGTTTGTATCCTCTAGTCCATTCCTCTTTTCTAATTCTTAAAGGGCTACCACATTGGTTAACTTTAGGTGCTTCATCATAAAATGAACGCTGGTGTTAGGGGGTTCAGTAGGTAGGCTGATGAAGCTAAAATCAATGTGTGTAAACTTTACTTTCTTAACTCAGTGTCCGAGGAATGTTGTGTTTTTTTATGGTTCAGGAGATGTTGAGAATAACAACGACGTGTTCCATGATAGAGATGTCTTTCTGGAAGACTATAAAGAAATGAATAGGAGCTTAAAGATATATGTTTATCCTCACAGGGAAGATGATCCTTTTGCAAATGTGCTTTTGCCTGTGGAGTCTGAAACTGGTGGCAATTATGCCAGTGAGAGTTACTTCAAAAAGGTACTTACGAAGAGTCATTTCATCACAAAAGACCCAAAAGAAGCAGATCTTTTCTTTCTGCCTTTTTCCATAGCAAAATTGCGACATGATCGAAGGGTTGGTGTGGGAGGTTTGCAAAACTTCATTAGAGACTACATTCAGGACATCAGTCACAATTATCCATATTGGAACCGCACAGGCGGTGCCGATCACTTTTATGTTGCCTGTCATTCAATTGGAAGGTCTGCCATGGACAAAGCGCCTGATGTGATATTCAATTTCATTCAAGTTGTCTGTTCGTCTAGTTATTTCCTAACAGGGTATATTGCTCATAAGGATACATGCCTACCACAAATTTGGCCAAGAAAAGGAAATCCCCCTAACCTTGTTTCATCAAAGAGGTAACATTTCTTCCTCTTACTAGTCAGCACCATCCTGAATCATGCATGCTCTAGAATGCAAGTCCTAAATGTATCACATCCTTTACTTTGTCAAATAAATTGGTTGTGGACTATTTGTACATTGTCAATTAAGTAGATGAGTTTCTGTAAATGTTGGCTTACATATAGCCATTTAAGTACCCAGAAAACTAATAATTATAAATTGGCTTCATTTAGTAAAGAACCTGCTAGCATGCCAACTATCAATTAGGTCTGCTAAAGCTTGTAATCGATCCTTGTCTTTTAAATTCTAAAATCAGCTGCGGTAAACGGGATATAATGGTGTTATTAGATTCATATAGGCCGTGGCTTGCCAATTATTGGGAAAAACTTTGATTGTTGTTGTGTCAGTAATTGTAACCAAAGCCAATAAGTAGATAATTTATAAACATTTCATTATGTTTTTTGAATTATAGGAATTTTTTCTTGGTATAGTACCATGAAGAGGAAAAAAGGATAAACAAGTCTTATCTGTTGAGGCTGATTTAATATGCCAAAATAGTATATTAAATCTGTAGATAAAAGCGGCACTGCATCAATGGTTTTTATTCAGTGATGCCAAGTCAAATTCATTTCCCTTTAATTTTTTTCAATCACAGGAAAAAGCTAGCTTTCTTTGCCGGAGGAGTTAATTCCCCGGTACGTGTAAAGCTTCTTGAGACATGGAAAGATGATTCAGAAATCTTTGTGCGCCGTGGACGACTCAAAACACCATATGCAGATGAATTGCTGGGAAGAATGTTAAAGGCTTTGAGGTGAACACGGCTCGTGTTGGAGATTCGATGTATTACGGTTGCGTTCCGGTGATCATTGCCAACTACTATGACCTTCCATTTGCTGATGTGTTAAACTGGAAGAGCTTTTCAGTTGTTGTCACTACCTCGGACATCCCTTTGCTGAAGAAGATCCTGAGAGGTATCATCAGTTCTAATGAATATTTGATGTTACAAAGCAATGTTTTGAAGGTGAGGAAACACTTCCAATGGCATTCACCCCCGCTTGACTTTGATGCATTTTACATGGTTATGTATGAATTGTGGCTTAGACGAAGTTCTATACAAATTTCATAGGGGGGTTGAACCCCAATTGATTTATCATTTATGTAAGTTACTGTACAGCTAATACTGCATAATAGCTTCATTAAAGAACCAGTGATTTTACATGATTTGTATTATAGCTGCCAAAGGAATTCACAAAGGTAATATAAATAGTATCAGTTTTTTTTAGTTTGTTATGAACAATTGGACCATAAAATAACTTCAAATTAAGAAGGTATCATAGTGATTATATGATCAATTGAAGGCGCAACCTTGGTTTAAAGAATGAGTGGCACAACAGTTGCTACCACACGAAAAATATTCCAAGAAGTGTTTCCTAGCCTTTCTTACTTTAAAGAGGTAATCTAGTGGAAATTAAATTTGTTGGTATTGCAACAGAATAAGAAACAAGATGCGGTGGTAACGTGACTTTTTTTTTAAAAGATAATTCATTGTCATGATGTGATTTGAATATGATAAAGCATCCAAAAGAACAATATTATGTTTTATTTTTGTAAAAGCTCACATTTATTTTTATTGATATATATTTTATTTGGACTAGAGTGTTCAGTCATCATATGTAAAAAAAAATTGCTACTATTACTACTACCACAACCATTACCACCTACAACTATTACTACTTACTTCTATTACTATTATTTCTGGTTTAAAAATCTCATATGTGTTCAAATTAAGGAGAATAACTATGAACAACAAATTTGTTTCAACCAAGTTTTAACAATCAACACAGCTACATTCTTTATAAGGTTTGAACTTAAGAGTCTAAATTCAACAAAACTCTTACTTCTTAGAAGTTGATTTAAGCATTTGATGGATAGCAAATATTCACATCTAATGGTCATAAGTTAATACTCAACTCAACAAAATAATTTTTTTAGCACTCAAAGTTTTCTTTTTTGTTTGATGCAACTTAATGGGTAAACTCAAACTCAATGTGTTTTTCTTATTGAGTTTTAATGATATTGTACTCTATAATTCTGGTAAGACTGTTCTTTCTAATATATTAACGTGTTAAGAAATCAAATATAAAAAGTATTGTATAAAAAATGAAATTTTGGATGTATTAAATATTTCATTTTTATTTAATATGTTTTACTTTTGTTCCCTAATAAAAAATATTAAAAAAACACCTTTTTTAAAGCAACTTAAATTTGAAAACATAAAATTTGATCTGGTCGAGATTCAAAGCCCATAGATTATAATTAATAAATAAAAGTGTAACTATTTAATAGAGAAAATTGGTTATAATAAAATATTATTAAAAGAATTTCACAAAAAAAGAACAATAAATAATTTTAATGCTTTAGAGTGCTAATTTTTTTAGATTGTCAATTAATTATATATCACCATAAATATAATTTTTAAAGTAGTTAATATAAAAATAAGTAATTTTTACTTGTATAACAATCTAACGTTAGATATAGTATTGTTTGGAAACATCTAGAAGGAAAGCAAATAGATATATGAAAAAAATAATGAAAACCTAAACGAAATGAATTAACCGTAATTTCACAAAACCTAAACTACTAGGTTATTTGCATATCCTATTCACTCAATACTTTATATATATATATATATATATATATATATATATATATATATATATATATATAATATACTATTCTTATATCTTACTTCTTTCCTCTATCAATCAAATTTCTCATTTCTGTATCTTACTTTTTTATTCTTCTCCTATTATTTTTCAACCACAGCTGACACTTACCAAAAAAAAAAAAAGAAATTTGCAATAATGATGGATGATGACTCTTACGTAATGGTTTGACTCTTCAAATATTGTCAAAATATTATTATATCACACAATTTTAACTCCAAATGGGTAAACATCATTACAATCACACAATTTTGCCTAAAATCAATCAAAATACTATGATAATTTATGATTATTTAAATTATTGAGTTCATTTTTTATTATTTTTCTTTTGTCAATTTAGGGTGTTTGGATGCTTAACTCAATTAAAAAATTATACAATAAATTAATTTTAAATGAAAATTTTAGTCTATAAATTTGATTTTAAAAACTTGTTAGAATAAGTTGAAACTAACTTATTTTTTATGAGTGGAAAAACTAAACAAACTAAAGACAAAGATGGACATGCTATATCTTGTTAGCAAGAAAATAAACAACTATAGGAGGAGGTTGATCCAAATAGTAATCTCTATCTTCTTCCTAAAACCTAACTTGTCTAACACATCAGCAAGAAGTTAACTTCCCAAAAAAGTGACAAATGAAAATATCTTCAAAATTCAACATGAGTGATATGATATTCCTCACAGAAGCCTCATAAAGGTGGTGAGTTCCACAACCTTTGTTTAGAAGATCAACCATATCCTACGAATCACACATGCAAACAAGTCTTTGAAAGCCTCTCTCCCATGCAACCAATAAACCCATTAGTAGAAAAGACAACTCATCTCTCAAAAAGGAACCAACACCAATACCATAAGAATACCCAACAATCCAATTCCTAACATCATCCTAGATAACACCACCAATTCTTGAGATTGATGGATCATATTATATTGACATTTTAGTATCCTTAGCATGACATTTTGACACTTATTCTAGGATTACTTCATTGGCTTAGGTTGGTTTTATTGATTTAGGCCTATTTGGGCCTTAATTAGTAACTCTAGTTAATTGTTGCATTTTAGAGCTTTTGACATTTGTTCATAAATTTGGCCATAACTTTTGATATATGTGAATTTTTCCAGTGATTCTTATGGCATTGGAAGCTGACTCAAAGAGCTTTAAATGGACATCACATTTATAGAATTTGGAATCATGATCTGAAAGTTACAAGCATTTGAAGTTGGCCACCACAAGAATAAATGTTTATTAGTAGTTTTCAATTAGGAGGATTTGGGCTTAATTGTATTTTGTAACCCCATAGACTTTTAGAATTTATTAGTTAGGTTAATAATTAGGTTTAGCCTCCTAGCCTTCATATAAATACTTGACATTAAAAGAATTTTGACATTTTTCCTTATGCATTAATTATAATTCTAAATTCAAATTTTGTTTTCCTTCTCTGTTTTTTCTTTTGTGTTTTTGTTTGGGCTCTTCATCATGATTGAATTCAAAAATCATGTTATGTCTTCAAAACATGATGGAGGAGTAATCCCCTTGATTGATCTGCAGTTTTAGTCTCACGAAGTAATGAGATAAACGTTCTTCATTTTAATCTTATTCAATTTTAATTGTTTACCTTTAAAATCTCGTCACTATTTTCAATTTAGATTTAGATCGCTTAGATACAATTCTAAAGAATTCGAGCTTATCAAATTCACCACTCGTGTGATCTTAAAAATACGTTCACTTTGTAACACCCTAAATCTTAAAGTGAAGGATTAATTGAGGGGATAAATATTAAATAATTATATTTGGGTTATTTAATATTCCAAAATATTAGGAGTAAATGAATTGAGATTTTTGGGAGTTGTCTATGATTTATTGGAATCGGATATGCTAAAAATGAGCCCGGTTGAAATATGGGTTTCGGACCAAGTATCTCCGAATGAGATGATATTGGTCAGAGCTATTAAGAATAGTATTGGGAATCCGATGATATATTCGGAATAATTTTTGGATATGGTATTAAGCCCAAACAATGACCCTGTTTATCATAAAACGATGAATATTCATCAGGGAATTAAAAATAAAGCCAAATGGCCTACTTTTCCCTTCTTAATCCCGTCAGCCCCTTTTTAGATTTCCCATACATGTACTTGCTTCTACTTCTTCTACACTCTTCTTCTTCATTTCCTCTCTTACTTCTCTTCAAAACCCTAAGCAAAAAGTGGTGGCTTTCTCCTCCTCTCCCATTTTCATTTCTTGAGAGCAAGAAAGAAGAGTTTGGAGCTTGAAGTCTCACTTTTCCTCCTCTTTATTCCGTGTGGTTTTCCCTCTTTCGGAAAACTCTCTCATTTCTTCTCTTGAGGTAAGGTCCTTGCTATTTCTCAAGAGTATAAGCCATGAGTTTTTGGGTTTTCATGTTGGGAATGCGATTTAAAGAGGGTTGTTGGGTTTTAATGAAAAACCCTTCCCCCTAAGATTTATGGGAAACATGAGATATAATAGAGGAGCATTTATTGTGTTAAATAACTGTTTTTGGTGAGGTGAGATGCTGTTATCAATGGTGAATGGCCATTAATGAGACTTAATGGTTGTTGGGAACCATTAATGTGGGAACCCGGTATTGGGTTCAACATTGGATATGCAAGATAAATGCTTACACCTAAGCTGTGGTGGTGATGGTTGAATGAATGGAATAAAAGGACTGAGAGTTTAGATGCCGGAAAATACTAAGTAAATAAATATGAACGTTAGGCTGATGTGATTGAATGGGAAATTGATTGTGTGATATATTGTGATGTAGAAAATAACCCCGGCTACGTGGCGGAACCTTCTGACCGCAGTGATTACTACTTCTCTTGAGGTAGGAGGGGATAACTATTCTAAATACATGATTTCATTCATTCTTGATGTGAAAGTATATGTATATGATTGTGTTTGTTGATTTCCTATATGGGCGATGCAATGATTTCATGATTTAAGTGCATTTAGAATAATTGATATTATGTAGCATGCATTTGAATGATGAATGTGTTATTGTACTGAACTGAGCCGGAGTCAATGATCCTGTGTGGGATCAGCCACTAGAGTTAATAGACGGCTGAGGTTTTAGACTGGTGCTGCACGTATCCGGTATGATTATCCGGTATCCCAGTGAGAAGAGACCGATTTTAATAACTAATGTTCTATTTACTGAGTCTGTATTGTATACAGAACGGATGAAGTGATATTCATACTCTAGTACCGGTATAGAGGCTGGATTAGATATCATGTTGAATATGATGATAAAATATGTTATGATGCTTGATACTATGTTTGAATCAAAATCAATAATGGGAAATATCCCAATGATGTATATGTGAATTGCCAATTATGATTGCCACTAACTGCCGATGTGTGTGAGTCCCAATGAAAATTTATAAAGATTGAGAATACTGAAATCCACTAAGTGGTGGTTGTGAATGGATGATTGATTGAGTGACATTTAGGATGCACAGTGTGAGAATGCATTGATTGGCATCTGCATCAATGGCATATCATTTGCTGTCTATGTGGAAGGTTAGGGGTTCCACTAGGTGGGCCTAGTGGGAGGGCGACTCAGTGCACAGGTATATTATTGTATTTCCCTAGTGATCCTGGGAATCACGAAGCCGTCCATTGATCAGTGACGAGGCACCCTATGTGGCGGGCCCAGTGGGTGGGCGGCTCTATGGTGAGCGAGTTACCTCGGTGTCTGACGGGGCACGGCTCTCTCGATGTGTGTTCGGGAGGGGCCCGTAGCACTTGTGGCAAGTAAGGCCACGATGATGATCCGCAGTCACGGGGTGACTAGTGCTACAAATGGGCGAGAGCGGTTTGGTACCAGTAAAATATGATGTTGAACATGCATGCAATTGGATATAAGTTTACACATTTTACTACTGCAGTAAGGGCATAGTAGCATACCTATGCTTGCCCCACAATTGATTGTTTTTTCCCACAGTCGGATCCGCACTTAAAAGTAATTCTGTTGTGCATATGCATTAGCTTTAAGAGCATTTGCATATAGCCAAGATATGCCTAGTTGATAGCCGAGATGGCGATGGATGATGGTTGAATAGAGAGGAAGTAAACTGAGGTGCTAACATTTAATGTGTGATAATTATTGAAAATATAAGGATATGTATATATGATATTACCTTGTGAATATATGTATTCGGACATGTATTGTACTGAGAAGGAGTGATGTGTCATGTGTGTGGTGTTATCCTAAATTTGAATGTAATGCACACATGTATAAGTCTCATCATAATGTATGACTTTAATTCATTTGGATTATGTTACTCACCTCCCTGTTTCCATTTTTAAGGTTAATGTAGGTGCGATAAATTCCTACTCTTTTTGGAGGTCGAGCATTGGAGAAGGTAAATACGAAAGGAGATGTGAATGAGCCTTGACCGGCATATATGTATTAATTTTGTATGCTTATTTTCAAATTAATTTGACAACGGATGATTTTGGGAGGACATATAGGAAAATTAGACCGGATGTGTATGCATAATTTTCATTAATGACCTTGAAAATGTATTAATGATATTATTATTATTATTTATGAAAATATATTCTGTTGTTAAAATAAACCGACGGAGTACCTTTCATCCTCTCTCGGTAAATGTTTTAATCACTCTCGAAATTATTTTATCTTCCGCTTTTCCCCTTGTGACGGCCTCAAGTCCGATCGTCCGAGGTGCGCTCTGATACCGTTCTCATATCTTTATATATGAGATCGGTTATTCAATGATCTGGGGTAATTACTCAGTATTTTATATATTGAATTCCTTCTACTTTTAATTATTTTAAATTGTGAAAAATTTACCCATATTTCCGATTTTGGGATCGGGGCGTTACACACTTAGTTCAGACTTTTGGGATTGGATTAAAGAGAAGTTTATCAAATCGATCGGAGACTCTTATTGTAATATCCTGATTTTGAATAATTAGGAAATTCTGTTAAAAATTTAAACGATGGTATTGACGTAAATTTAGTGGGTAATTATTAATAATAATTCAAAAATTAATTTTTCAGATTAAAATCGACCCATTAATTTATGAGATTAGTCTGGTAAATTCTAAGGATTTAAATTGAAGGGTGTTTAGTTTCGATGGTTAACCAAAAGGGTTAAATGACCGAATTACCTGTAACCAACCTAAGTTAATTAAATTTGTTAATTTCTCTCCCTCCCTCACTTTTTCCTATGTATTCCTTCTTTTTTCTCTCATTTCACTCTCTTTTTTCCACTCACTCATATGACTCTATTTTCCCTCTCTCTTTCTCACGTCAACCCCCTCTGTTCTCCACCTACCATCATTTTTCTTTTTCTTTTTCTTTCTCCCTCGCTCTATCTTCTTCTCTCCTCAACCTCACCATAAAATTGTCCCTTATTCTTCACTCTTTATCTTATTTTCATTTGGCTTTACCTAGGAAGGAGAGTGCCTTGTTTTCCCTCATTCCCGAGTTCCTCTCTTTCTCTTTCTAGGTGTGGTAGCCATTGAAGGGTGGTGGGTGAAGCTTGAAGATTCACAAAACTCCATTTCTAATTCACAAGGTAAGTTCAAAACTTGTGAGTATCTCCATTTTCATTTTCTTTGATGCAAATCCTGAAACCCACTCCCTATTTTCATAGGTTTCAATTTTGGTGGTGTAGGAAGATCGATTCTTGGGTGTTGGTATATCGTTACGGCGGTGGTTTAGTGTTCGATGTGGTTTTGTGGCCCTGACGACGAGTTTTGTCAATTTAGGTAAGAAAAATCCTTTCAAAACTTTGTCAATTAAATGTTCTAGCTTTGATTCTTGTATTTTGGATGTTTGTAAGTTACGAGAATGGATTTTGTTAATTTTCAAAATTTTTTGGATATAAGAAATTGGATATAAGAAATTTTTTGGATTATGTTACTCACCTCCCTGTTTCTATTTTTAAGGTTAATGTAGGTGCGATAAATTCCTACTCTTTTTGGAGGTCGAGCATTGGAGAAGGTAAATACGAAAGGAGATATGAATGAGCCTTGACCGGCATATATGTATTCATTTTGTATGCTTATTTTCAAATTAATTTGACAACGGATGATTTTGGGAGGACATATAGGAAAATTAGACCGGATGTGTATGCATAATTTTCATTAATGACCTTGAAAATGTATTAATGATATTATTATTATTATTTATGAAAATATATTCTGTTGTTAAAATAAACTGACGGAGTACCTTTCATCCTCTCTCGGTAAATGTTTTAATCACTTCGAAATTATTTTATCTTCCGCTTTTCCCCTTGTGACGGCCTCAAGTCCGATCGTCCGAGGTGCGCTCTGATACCGTTCTCATATCTTTATATATGAGATCGGTTATTCAATGATCTGGGGTAATTACTCAGTATTTTATATATTGAATTCCTTCTACTTTTAATTATTTTAAATTGTGAAAAATTTACCCATATTTCCGATTTTGGGATCGGGGCGTTACACACTTAGTTCAGACTTTTGGGATTGGATTAAAGAGAAGTTTATCAAATCGATCGGAGACTCTTATTGTAATATCCTGATTTTGAATAATTAGGAAATTCTATTAAAAATTTAAACGATGGTATTGACGTAAATTTAGTGGGTAATTATTAATAATAATTCAAAAATTAATTTTTCAGATTAAAATCGACCCATTAATTTTTGAGATTAGTCTGGTAAATTCTAAGGATTTAAATTGAAGGGTGTTTAGTTTCGATGGTTAACCAAAAGGGTTAAATGACCGAATTACCCGTAACCAACCTAAGTTAATTAAATTAGTTAATTTCTCTCCCTCCCTCACTTTTTCCTATGTGTTCCTTCTTTTTTCTCTCATTTCACTCTCTTTTTTCCACTCACTCATATGACTCTATTTTCCCTCTCTCTTTCTCACGTCAACTCCCTCTGTTCTCCACCTACCATCATTTTTCTTTTTCTTTTTCTTTCTCCCTCGCTCTATCTTCTTCTCTCCTCAACCTCACCATAAAATTGTCCCTTATTCTTCACTCTTTATCTTATTTTCGTTTGGCTTTACTTAGGAAGGAGAGTGCCTTGTTTTCCCTCATTCCCAAGTTCCTCTCTTTCTCTTTCTAGGTGTGGTAGCCATTGAAGGGTGGTGGGTGAAGCTTGAAGATTCACAAAACTCCATTTCTAATTCACAAGGTAAGTTCAAAACTTGTGAGTATCTCCATTTTCATTTTCTTTGATGCAAATCCTGAAACCCACTCCCTATTTTCATAGTTTTCAATTTTGGTGGTGTAGGAAGATCGATTCTTGGGTGTTGGTATATCGTTACGGCGGTGGTTTAGTGTTCGATGTGGTTTTGTGGCCCTGACGACGAGTTTTGTCAATTTAGGTAAGAAAAATCCTTTCAAAACTTTGTCAATTAAATGTTCTAGCTTTGATTCTTGTATTTTGGATGTTTGTAAGTTACGAGAATGGATTTTGTTAATTTTCAAAATTTTTTGGATATAAGAAATTGGACGTTCGGAGCTAAATTAAAGTTCAAAATCAAATTTGAAAAGTTATAAATTCGATTGAGGTACGTGTTGATGTTCAAAGAAGGTTTATCACTTAAGTAGTGATTAGTAAGCATAATCAAAAAGCCGAGTACTTTGGTTTAATTTATATGTATATATATTATCTCTTAAAAATTTTAACTAAAAATGTTTGGTTGTAATTGATTGGTGTTGTATAAGGGTGTTTATGATATTTGGATTGGATGTGTTGATATTTGAAAATTGATGAAAAATGGTTGATAGTTGATATTTGATAGGAATTGTTGTTGATGTCATATGAATGCGTTGTTACTATGTTAATTATGAAGTTTAATGGCTCCATTAATTTGATTTGGTATGTGCAATGTGATGAATGTTGAACGAATGAGTATTGAGGTTAGTGGAGCTAGGCTATGATGTCTATATTGTGAGATAACATTTTGATTTGCTTTCATGCATATTGCATTTTAGTTCATAACATTATATGCATATTTGTTTAGGCACAAAAGTTAAAAGGTCTCTTGTTGCTTGCCCTTTGTGGGGGGTGCTCTTGAGGAGGAGCTTTAAATCCCTGAGGACTAATTTTGTCATTGCCACTTTGATTTGCCTAGTGCTTTGGTTTGCTTTGGGATATCTATAAGTATGGCATTTCAGTTTATCTTAGATATCTAGGATATCCACTTTTATGGAGTTTCGGTTCATCGTAGATATCAGGGTTGTCTGTTCTTAGGGCACTTTGGTTTGTCTAGAACTGTGGTTGCTAACAGCTTCCATTTTCTTTGTATGTTATGACCATTTTCCTCAATAAGCACTTCGGTTTGCCACCCACTTGAGTCAAAGTCGGATATAGATTGCATGATTTATACATTCAAAATGTTATAGTTTTTGAAATATCCATGGCATGTGATTAATTACATCGAGAGTGTGAAATGTAATAGGTATTGGAAGCTTGGGTGATAATTAGTGATGTATGAACTTGACAAATGAAAAAGGTATGATATCCTATTTATGAATTATGATATGTTGATATATATATATAATATGATTTTGGTGTATTGCACTTAATATCATTGCAATTACTATTTACTACTTGGAGTAGTACTCACTTCTCCCAATATCATTTATTGTGAATTTTAAGGGAAATGAGGAAGCTTGGTGAGCTTAGAGGTGGATTTGATGCACAACGCCATGGGAAGGACTTATCATGTATATATATGCTTGTTGTAGAATTTTCTACAGCATTTTGAATTGTGCAAATGATATGTTGTGTGGTGATGTAATGGTTCTATAATGGCTTGATAGTTTATGTAGATAATTATGGCATTGGGATGGTGATTAATGATGAATATGTGCCTTTTAAAGTTATTTATATATGTATTGGTGCTGTAGAAAATTGGAGGAAAATTATATATATTATGTGAATCGGTATTACATGAATGATGTAGATCAAAATGATATGTTGTGTGGTGATGTAATGGTTCTATAATGATGGCTTGATAGTTTATGTAGACTATTATGGCATTGGGATGGTGATGATGATGGATATGTGCCTTTTAAAGTTGATTTATATATGTATTGGTGTTGTAGAAAATTGGAGGAAAATTAGGTATACTATGTGAATCGGTATTACATGAATGATGTGGATCAAAATGAAACTAGCTCTTGTGGTTTGGCTTAATGGCAATTTGTGACAAGAAATTACAATGTGTCCATAGGTTGAGCTAGTTGCATATAATGTAGGCATGATGAATGTATTGTATGGTTAAGTTGCCATGTAATCCAATTTTCTTCATAATGGCATGGAACAAGCTTCAAAATTGTATGAGATGAAAGGAATGATTGATAGGTCAAATGCATGATGTTATGGGAGTGCTTTGATGTCCAAAATACAAAGACTTAAGGGAGAGATATGTTCCAAAAAGGTCCTTGATAATGCATGGGCTAGGTGTTTCAAAAAAAAGGCATTTTGCAAGCTGGAACAAGAGGTGGTAGTGAGAACAATAACCATGGCAAGAACCACGGTCAGGCCGTGGAACACACTACGAGAGGGAAAAAATTTTATGTTTTCCTCTTCCATTGCTTGCTCATGTGTGCTTCTCTATTTAGGGATTGAATCCCTAAGCTTCTTAGCCCCTTTGCGCATACTTATTCACATGTTTCCACATAACATCTAATGTGGGAATTGTATTTCTTAGTTCCTTTCTCATAGCTTCATATATGGAAAGGGAATGATACCTTATATATGCCTTTTATCCACTACTAACATACTCTTCATGGTGTATACATTTTGGGATCTTTTGTAGTTATTGTGGTAATATGTTATACTGTGAAGCTTGCTTTCCTATTGTTTGGTCTGTGATGCAAGGGATTTGGGTCTGGGAAATCAGGGCATGACAATGGTGGTATTAGAGCATTATCTCTATATTTGAAAAAGTTGAATAAGAATTATGGAAGCGTAAATTATTATTGATCAAAAACTATATGCTATTTCCACAAAATATGAATCTTATTTTATAAATTGCTTGTGGTGATTTATTGCATGGTGCAAGTGTGTAAATTTGTTAGATTCCATGGTATTATGCCTTCTCTGCAAGCTTTACCAATGCAATTCCCTTACTTAAATGTTATGAAAGTATTGATTTTGGTTGTGTTCATGGTATCCTAATGTCTTGTAAATATTGATTGCTTATATAGGTTAAGTATGGCTGTTTGTAGGTAATTCAATAATCCTATGGGTAACGCTCTTACTCAGTTAGCCCGTGCTCTTGATAGACAAGGTTATGGCACAATGGGCCTTGATCGCTTCGTACAATGGAAGCCCTCTACCTTCAAAGGAGGATACGACCCTGAAGGATCATATCTTTGGACAAAAGAAATGGAACGAGTATTCTGATCTCTTGAATGCACCGAAGCAGAAAAGGTGGAGTATGGCACCTACCAATTAATTGAAGAGGCTAAGACCTAATGGCATCAGGCCAGGCAGTGTATGACAAACTCTAGGAGACAATTAATCTAGAATAATTTTAGGGAACACTTTATGGAAGAATACTTTCCAGAAAGTGTTAGAAGCTGGAAAGAACTTGAATTCATAGAGCTTAAACAGGATACTATGTCTATGGGTGAGTACACCGCCAAGTTTAATGAACCGAGTATAATTTATCCTCCATTTCAAAATAGGGAGTTGAATCTTCCAAATACGCAAAGTATAAAAGTGGACTTTGGTCCGAACTAAAATAAGCTATGCGGTATCAGGAAATCCATAATTTCCTTGCTATGGTGAATAAGTGTAGACTCCTTAAAGAGGATTAAATGGCCTAAGTGGCTGAGAAAAAGGTTGATAGGCACTTGAAGCCTCAATCTAGGAAATTTAAGAAACAAGATCAATCGAGTCCAAACCGTTATCGGGGAGGATCCTCATTGTTTGGTGGCTATAATAGTGGCCAATTTTAGGGAAAGTGTTTTCACTGTAGTGGTGATCACATGGCTAATTATTGCACTAAGAAAGGAAAATTTGATTGTCACCAATGTGGGCATGAAGGATATATTGGCTCTGACTATCCTCAAAACGAATCAACTTGTTTGTTTTCAATGTGGCCAGAAGGGCCACTATTGCTCAAATTTCCCACAAAACAATCAGGTTAATGTTTTCGGTGGGTGTGGGAACAATGTTCATGTTAGCTGCGATGGTGGTGGTAGCAGCAGTGGTCGTAATGGAGTGGGTCATGGAAACCAACCTTTCATGAAGAATGATGCACAGACCGGGGGTAGCCAACAACAATTTACTATTAGTCGTGTCTTTACCATTTCTGGTGTTAAGGCCAAATGAGTCGATGGTTCAGTGTAAAGTAAGTGTTTGATTGATGATTTCACCCTTGGTGTGATTTTTGATTCTGGTGCAACCCATTCTTTTATATCTGAGGATTATGTAAGATGCTTGAAATTGCTAATGACTAGTATGAATAATGCTTTACTTATTATTACACCGATTGGTGCATGTCTAAGGACAATCAATGTATATAAGGATGTGTGCTTGGCATTGGGTGATAGAAAATTTATTGCTGACTTGATCTATTTACTGTTAAAGGACCTTGATGTGATCTTAGGCATGGATTGGTTATTTGTCAACAATGTAATGGTTGATGCCATAACAAGAAAGTTGTATTCCCTATGAGACCTACTCTTAATTTTTCTATAAGTGGCATATCTCAATTATTTGTGGTACTTATTGTGTCTGAAGGCAAAAGCTCTATTAATTTATATGAGTTACCAATTGTGTGAATTTCCAAATGTTTTTCAAGAAGTTGTTCCTGGTTTGCCTCTATAACAAGAAATTAAGTTTGCTACTGATCTTGTTCTCGGTGTCGAACTATTTCTAAGGCATTTTATCAAATGTCTCCAGTTGAACTAGTTGAGTTGAAGCAGCAAGTTAATGATTTGTTAGAAAAACAATTTATTTGTCCAAGTGTTTCACCGTGGGGTGCTCCAATGTTACTTGTTAAAAAGAAATATGGTTCTATGTAGCTATGTGTTGATTATAGGTAATTGAATAAATTGACTATCAAAGTAAGTATCCTTTTCCGTGCATTAATGATATGTTGGATCAATTAGAAGATGCCACTATGTTTTCTAAGATCGATCTTTGATTTAGATACCATCAAATTCGGGTGATGTCGGATAAGTACAGTTTTTAAATAAAAGCAATTATATGCTAAACTGTCAAAATGTGAGTTCTAGTTGGATAAAGTATAGTTTTTGGGCCATTTAATTTTTGAAGGTGGTGTGACAGTGGATCCAGCTAAGGTCGAGGTTGTGATGGCTTGGAAACAACCTCAATCTATTACTAAAGTCTAAAGTTTTCTTGGGTTGCCTGGTTATATTATCAGAGGTTTATTGAGAGGTTTTCCTTTTTAACTTTGCTATTGACTAAGCTAACTTGGAAGAATCAGTTGTTTGTAGGGACCCTTGAATGTGAAAGAAGTTTTTTGGAACTAAAGTAGAGACTCACTTCTACACCTGTTCTAGCCTTGCCTGACTTACAAAAGGATTTTGTTATATACTGTGATGCATCCAAACTTGGTCTTAGATGTGTATCAATGTAAAATAATAAGGTGATTGCTTATGCATGAAGATAGTTATGCCCACATGAGGTGAATTATCCCACTCATGATCTTGAATTAGTGGCTATGGTGTTTACCTTGAAATTATGGAGACATTATTTGTATGGCTCGAGATTTTTGGTCTTTAATGATCACAAGAGTCTTAAATATTTGTTTGATAAAAAAAATTGAATATGCACCAACGGTGGTGGATGGAGTTCTTGAAGGACTATCACTTTGAATTGAAGTACCATCCAAAAAAAACTAATGTTGTAGCTCACGCTTTAAGCAGAAAGTCAATTCATTTGGAGAGTTTGATGGTAAAAGAACATAAGTTACTTAAATAGTTTAGAGACCTAAATCTCGGTGTCGAGATGAAGTTTGATGGTACGATGATTGCTGGAACCTTCAAGATTGTTAATGAATTCTTGAAGCTGGTGTATGAACAACAAAAATCTAATATGTACCTTAAGAAATTGAAGGGGTTTCAAGCAAAAGGTAAATATATGGCACTTGTTGAAGGGCCCGATGGAATTTGGTGGGTCAAAAGGAGAATCTACCATCGAAGTAGGTTGAGTAGTCACCCTGGTACGACAAAAATGTACAAATATTTAAAAGAGAATTTCTAGTGGCTGAGATTGAAAAGAAACATGGTGAACTTTGTATCATCTTGTTTGATATGTCAAAAAGCAAAGGTTAAACACCAAAATCCTTTTGGAACTTTGCAACCTCTTGACATTCCTGTTTGGAAATGAGATTTACTTATCATGGATTTCATGTTTGGTTTACCTAGAACCCATGCTGGTGATGATGCAATTTGGGTGATTATTGATAGACTTACTAAGTTTACCCGTTTTCTTACGTTTAGTATGAAGAGTTCCATGGAAAAATTGGCACAATTAAATGTGAAAGAGATGGTAAGGTTAAATGGTGTACTTTCCAGCATCATTTTATATCATGATCCGCGCTTTACATCTCATTTCTAGGGTAGTCTCCATCAAGAATTGGGCTCTAATTTGAAGCTGAGTTTAACTTATCATCCCCAAACTAATGGACAATGTAAAAGGACTATTCAGAGTTTACAAGACTTATTGAGGTCCTGTACATTGGAGCATGGTGGTAGTTGGGATCAGTTTCTCCCACTGATCAAATTTACGTATAACAATAGTTATCACACTTATATGGTAGAAATGTAGAACACCATTACTTTTGCTTGAAACTGATGAGAGTCTGGTCATTGGGTTTGAGATTGTGCAACAAACCTCTTATCAGATTATGATGATCCAAGAAAAGGCGAAGGCCACTTAGGATAGACAGAAGATTTACTATGATCAGAGGCGGAAACCACTTAAATTTGATGTAGGTGACTATGTGTTTCTAAGAGTTTCCCATGACAAGGGTATTCATCATGTATTGAAAAGCAAGAAGCTGAATCCTAAGTATATTGGACCATATGAAATTATGGAGCGTATTGGTTTTGTGGCTTACCGGATCGCTCTCCCTCCTCATCTCTCAATTGTACACAATGTGTTTCATGTATCTTAGTTAAGGAAGTACATATTTGATCTTGATGATGTCATTCCTAGTGATGATATTGAGGTACAAGAGAATCTAGTCATCCCTCCCATGTCAGCTCATATTATGGAACGTTCTGTGAAGCGTTTGAGAAATAAAGAGATTCCACTTGTCCATATGGCATGGCGTCATGGGGATAGAGTTACCTCAACCTGGGAGCGTGAGGATGATATATGAAAGCAACATCTAAAACTATTCATTTGAGGTATATCTATTAAATTTCGAAGACAAAATTATCTTAAAGGAGAGGAGAATTATAACATCCTGATTTTGAATAATTAGAAAATTCTATTAAAAATTTAAACGATATTGATGTAAATATAATGGGTAATTATTAATAATAATCGAAAAATTAATTTTTTGAATTAAAAGCAATCCATTAATTTATAGGATTAGTCTAGTAAATTTTAGGATTTAAATCAAAGAGTGATTAGTTTCAGTGGTGTTCCGTCCCCGACCGGGGTCTAGGATCCGGTGTCGGGACGGCCTCAAAAGTTGAAGATTGAATAAGATAGAAGACCGGTTGTGTGTATCCGGTCTCTGGGATCCGGCCTCTAAGCGTGTGGAGGTCGGTCTTGTTATCCTGGAGATCCTTCACACCGGCCTCTCGCGTTGGAGTGAGCGACAGGTGGTGTCACCTGCGAAGATTCTCCGACGCTCAAGTTAGAAGAGTGTAAGTGAACTTTGTTAATGCTTAAACAGTATAATAGCAAGAGATAGAGCAAGGACAACGTAACCTTTGACATGTATTGCAACATGTTATTTATAGTTGAGCATGGAAGATAAATCGTTGGGTGTTAGTGGGCCCACTAGTTCTGATAACGTGTATCAAGAGTCAATCTGAGTGGGCCAGCATTCTGAGTATACCGAGAGAGTAGGTGAATTATCAGTGTACTTTTCTGTCACATGGATGGAGGATAATCACCTTTTCCGTAAATTCCGCTGGTGATTGTACCCACTCCTGTCACTGAATGAAAGGGACACATTCCGCTGTGCAGCATACCTTTCCCGGTATGATACTGAAGCAGTCGGTATTCTTGACTGGTGTAGGAGAGGTTCACCGAGTGTGTTGCAGACCGGATTGGTATTCTTGACACCGGCTGAACACTAGGACGGCTATAATGACTCCTCTTTAGGTGAGACCGGATCAACATATCTACCGACTGGACCATTATCCTGGGATACCGATTGACTTCTAGGAAGGCTGAGTCGGCCTTTTGTCCTTAGAACCGGTATCCAGACCGGATAACCTTGGGGCCGGTATATCCCGCTATACAGGGTATCTTCGCTGATAAGCTATAATGAACTCTTATCTCATAGTAATCCTGAGGCAAACGGTTATACACATCGTGGCGAGGATGGATGAAGCATACGATGAAGTGAGAACGGATGAGGTGACAACGGATAACTAATGTGACACTGTCTTCCTGTAACACCGGTTCTCCCTCTAAGAGGTCACTCTGACGTCATACTTTAGGTACCGATATCCAGACCGGATCAAGTGGTTAACCAAAAGGGTTAAAGAACCAAACTACCCGTAACCAACCTAAGTTAATTAAATTAATTAATTTATCTCGCTCCCTCACTTTTTCCACTTTTTCCCATGTGCTTCCTTTCTTTTCTCTCACTTCACTCTCCTTTTTCCACTCATTCACATCATTTTCTTTTCCCTCTCTCTTTCTCATGTCAACTCCTTCTCTTCCCCACCTACCATCATTTTTCTTTTTCTCCTTCTTTCTCCCTCACTCATGCCATCTTCTTCTCTCTTCAACATCACCATAAAACCGTGCCCTTCTTTTCCATTCTTCATCTTATTTTCATTTGGCTTCACCAAGGAAGAATAATGCCTTGTTTTCCTTCATTCCCAAGTTCCTCTTTTCCTCTATTTCTCTCTTTGGGTATGGTAGCCATTGAAGGGTGATGGGTGAAGCTTAAGGCTTTTGTATAGCCCTTCAATTGGCTTAAATTTATGAACACATATATGTGATTCTAAATGTTGAATTTTGATGAATATATATATATATATATATATGAGGTATATAGTACGACCCTTCGATTGATCTAACATGGCAAGTATTTATATATGTCAGATTTTATGCCATGTTTTAGTATATGTGATAATATTTGAAATTTAATTATGTTATTGATAGTGGATACGTAGCTGACACCTTACTGGGGTTTAGTTTGAGTCTTACAATGATATTGTGTTGAGGATTTAGTCCTTTATATATCCAAGAGTTATTTAGACTGATATGATGATGAATTGAAATATGATTATGTTATGTAAGTGATGCCATGAGTTGGTATTCCTCGGTTTCCTACTCATATCTTTATATATGGGAAAGGAAAGATACCATGTTAGGGACCCGTAGCCTAGGGAAGGTCCATCGTTATGCCTGTTTAGGCTTGTAGTTTCCATTTTTGCTAGTTGAGCCACGTGTCATCTAGGTTCTTAGGGTAAGTTTGCTGGGGTTATTTTGTTCGAAATGAAAAAATTTCTTCTAATTTTCAGTAAACTCCGGGGGATTATTTATGGGAATTTAGGCAGGATGCCACAATATGGGGGATGGTATTACTTGATATTGATTATGTAGAAAATTTTGATGTCAATGATACATATGCTTTGGTATATTAATGTGAGAAACCTATAATTAGATCATGAAGTTAATGGTTAATGTAATGTTGTGTGCATGAAGAATTAGTGAGTTATAAGGTGTCTTAATAGAGCAATGATATATATATATATATATGCTTGATGTATAATTTTCTATAGAATTTTGAAATATGCTAATGATATGTTGTGTGGTGATGTAATGGTTCTATAAATGGCTTGAAAGTTTATGTAGACAAGTATGGCATTAGGATGGTGATTGATGATGAATATGTGCCCTTTTAAAGTTGATTTATATATGTATTGGTGCTGGAGAAAATTAGAGGAAAATTAGGTATACTATGTGAATTGGTATTACATGAATGATGTGGATCAAAATGAAACTAACTCTAGTGGTTTGGCTTAATGGCAATTTATGACAAGAAATTACAATGTGACCATAGGTTGAGCTAGTTGTATATATTGTACGCATGACGAATGTATTGTATGGTTAAATTTCCATGTAATCTAATTTTCTACATAATGGCATGGAACAAGCTTCAAAATTGTATCTGATGAGAGGAATGATTGATATGTTAAATGCATGATGTTATGGGAGTGGTTCTATGTCTAAAATACAAAGATTTAAGGGAGAGATGTGTGTTAAAAAGGTCTTAGATAATGCATGGGCTAGGTGTTCCAAAAATAGGGCATTTTGCAAGTTAGAACAGGAGGTGGCAGTGAGAACCACAATTAGGTCGTGGAACTCATTGCCTTTAATCTGAATTCATGAGTTAGATTGAGATTGTTGTTTTCTAAAATTACTTTATGGAGTAGAAATTATGGATTATTAATTTTTAATTAATTATTTTTCATTATTTAAATTGTTGTTTCATTTTTCCTTAATCCTAAACAATTTCCTTCAATTCTATGTTCTGTGTTGAGTCTAGTAACTGAGGTCCTCAAGAGAATGACATAGGTTAGTTACCTAGTTTATTACAGTTTATTACTTTATTATAATTTATTACTCTTTTATTTAACTAATTACAATGTCGATTAGAGATATCTGGATTACCAATTGAACTACCTTCTGAATTCAACTTAAAAAAAACTAGGAAGAGCATGCCAACAAACCTCAATGAACTTATTTAGATAAACAACATTAAATAACTTATTAAAATAAGTAAAAGACAATTTATAAGAATCATAAGTTTTTTTATAAGTTATTCAAAACTCACTATTAGTCGTTTACTTTTAAAACATTTTTTATACATGCAACAAGACTCGAACCTCTACCAATATCATACATGATTAAAAGAATCAATTATTTGTCATCATGTCATACTTTTTATAATTAGGGATAAGATTTGTCGTACCTAGACATATAAGAATCTTCAAAATATTCTCTCATTTGAACCTGTAATCATAACATTTAATGAGTTACCCCTGTAGAAAACTTATTCTCTTTGTGCCTGAACTGGTCTGAGCCGGGGTGCAGAAGCCAGCCTGGTGACTAGTCCTCGTTATGTTCAGATCTTACACCAGTCTAGTGGGGATCCGATATTATATCCTTTATTCCAGTAGGGAACTAAAGGTCTTGAAGTGATTCCTCATACCAAAAGCATCAACCTTACACGTTGTGAAGCAAAAAGGAGGTGTCATCTACAAGGACACTTCGACGCTCAAGTCAGTGAATATTCAAGGGGAATATCAGAGTTCAAGCGTAAGTTAAAGTGAGAATGTTCTACCTTTCATTGTTAAGATGTGAGTATTTATACCTGGGGGTAACAGAAGAATCGTTTTGAATAAGTAGGCTTACCGTACAAGGTGTCAGCATAATTCTGATTATTTGTAGAAAGGTTGAAATGCAACAGTGACCCTACCTACCAACTGCACCTTTCCATCAGTTACTTTGAAAATAAATTCTTCAACACGTGATTACACAAGTCAACTTTGACTATCTAGTATTGAGAGACTAGCTCATATTAGGGTTATGTCATGAGTCTTATACGCGGTGTTGAGAGTTGATGTCATGCTTTAATGCTTGTATGATGCTGGTCTTGTATGATGGCTTTTAGGTCTAATGGCCTTTCTGCCCATAGGCCAGTATTGAAACTAGATCAGTACCTACGCCTTATCTGGGGGCCTCCAATTTGATAGTCTAATTAAGTGTTTTGATAGAGAAAACCTAAAGTACTCATATTGGAATCAAGGGATTTTTGTTAAACATTTTGTCGCCCACCATGGGGCTTGATAAAATAGTGCCTCAACCATAGAACGCATGGTACGAACAAGGTATAAGGCTTAGAGCAGCTTACCAACACCGTAAATACAAATAGCATCATTAAAAACTAGGGGAACTTGTAACACCCCTCATTTTTCTATAAGCATCCTATGGGCTCCAGAAATAGAGAGTGTCATTTTCTATAAGCATCCTAAGGCCATTCATTGCTTAAATAATATGTTTGTGTGTGGAAATGTTGAATTGGGTCGACAAAACCTAATAAAATAATAATAATAATAATAATAATATACAAATGATCTCTTGCTTTTCACATGAAATTCTTGAAGGAAAATCTCAATTTTCTTGTTTACATGTCAACGTGTGATGGTGCATGGTTGGGATTTGACTTTTCATGCGAAAAATCTAAATTTTTGGATGAATTGTATGTTTGAATCATGACCATATTCTACCCTTAGATGATATCTAAAGACAATGACATGATACATGTAATAATTATGTGAGAAAGCCCTGAAGTCATACATGATTCTTTTAATAGTTTTTGGGTGTCTTGTGGTGATTTATGGCTTATTTAAATGCATATGGTTGCTACTAGAATACTGATGTTTAAGTATTAAAATGATGATTTTTATGGATAGTAGTTTAATGAGGAAAAAACTTAAGTTCCAATATGGGTTCTTGGTCGGAAACATAAATGGAACGTAAATTTCAAAGAGAAATAAGGGCGGAAGGCCTTAGGGCTGTTAAATCTATGTTTTACTGTTGTTATGTGTGATATAAAAAGGGAAATGGTTGCTGCTTAGTTAAATGAGAAATGGAGTAAAAGACGTGAAAAACAGTAACTTTATGCATTCGATGACATTTTAATGATAAAACGGAAGGAAAAGGAGTAAAATGGAGTTTTTGAATTTTGGGCTAAATTTTAAATTTATTTAGTATTTAAAAATGTGGGATTTTAAAAGTTATTCATTTTGGGTTTTTGATTCATGTAAATCAGAGTTTCTAGATAAAAATACAACTAAAAACTAGTTTTCGACAAAAACAGCCAAATCAAAGTTTTTGCCTTTGAAAAAGTTATTCTTAAAAATATGTTACTAGTTATTTTATGACTTAATTTTAGAAAAATCCCAATGACTAATTTCCAAAGAGATTTTCATTTTGTCACCAAAGGAAACAGAGTTCGTGATCAAAAATACGATCGAACGACGTTTCTGACCATTGATACAATTGTTTTCATATATTAGAATGAAGAGTTCAATGAAAGAGAATCAAGTTTGTATAATATGAACTCAAGGGAATGGATGTGCCAAGTTTAAACACAGAGGTTGTAATATAGTATAGTTGTCATTCCACTGAGGAGGTGTTAGCATAAAAACCTTAGCTTTGAACTGAGTTGACAGAAAGTTTTGTTTTGGATTATTATAAATGTTGCTGATTGAAAAAGTAATAAATAACAGAGAGTGAAATTTTGCAAAAGATAATAGTGAATAATTTTGAGAAAGAATCAGTTTAGTAAAACAGGGATTGGTTTCATCACATCTCACCTTTTGTAAGCTGTATAAGTTTTTACGTAAGTAACTTGAAAAGATAGTTTCTACATCACAATCACAGTCATTTGCATCAATCCCTCGACTACAAAATTCATAAGAATAATTTCAAACTGCTGATCCCTTAGTCACTTTGAAATCATCCCAGCATTATCGATCGATTGTTTTGACATTTATTGCGTTAGATGCCATCCCTGACTACCTACTCACAACAAGTATTTCATTCATATCTGCTTTCAAAAGTCACTTCCCAGCATACTTGAGAAAACTTAAAATAAGAAAATAGTGATCAAGTACTTTCAGGCATTAAACGCAAAAGGAAATACAGAAACTTATCAAATCTCATTACAACATAAAAACTTACAGCAGCATTACCTCAGGATTGAATGGATTACAACCAATCCCATAAGGGAGTTTAGCTACTCATGCTTTGCATTTTCACCTTCAAAATATAAATACAGAAAATAATGGAAAAGGTTGGATTGTGAGGGAAATACAGGGGATGAATCTGATGCTTGATGTCCTGTTTTCTGCCTGATTTATAGGGGTTATGGTTCAGCTTCCTTTGCCACTTGCATAGACCCCATGGAGACATGCAGAAACACAAGAAAATGGTTGAGTTGGCATCACACCATTGGTGAATATTAAATTAAAATTCCCATACTGCATGAGTCACGCTTGAGCTTGATGGTCACGCTCAAGCGTGGAGGGTTCTGATGTCCACTTGGTTGCCTCACGCTCAAGCTGTCTTAACCATGCTTAAGCGTGGCCTTCTTGTTCAGTATGCTAGTTTCCACGCTTGATTCACGCTTGGGTGAACTCGAACTTATGCTCTGTTATCTATCAGTCACGGTCAGGCGTGGAATCTTTGCGCTCAGGCGCTCTTCTTCTCAATCCACGCTTATCTCACGCTCTGGCGCGCTTGGACCCACGCTCGAGCGTCCCTTTCTTACGCTCAAGCGCGACGGGGCTGATGCTGAATTAAGTCATGCTAAAGTTTTGTAAGTCCTCCGCTTAAGCGCACAGCTATGTTCAGGGTCACGCTTGAGCGAGCTCAGGCTCGCGCTCAAGCGTGAGATTCTTCTTAACACTTCTTTCTCCAGCTGCTTTCAAGCGTGGGGAGTTGTCTTCTTTAAATCACGCTTAGGCGTGTTGAATATCACGCTCAAGTGTCCCTAGGCTTTGATGTGTTGGTCCTTCTTGGTTTCTTCAAGCCTTGTTTGGTACTTTTTTCACATATGTTGTCAAATCAAGCTTGTTTTACACAATGTGTTATTTTCAACAAAAATCATGCTTAATTAATTACTAATCTGGTTAAATTCTTTCAAAAATGAGTTAAATTGAAATATTAAATCAATGTGAAATAGCACTTATCAACCATCGGTAAAAAAGGTCAATTTATGACGAGTTTTTATTTACCTCATACTCACCAAGTTCGTTATAATGTGGGTAAAGGTTTTGAAATGGACTTAAGAAGAAGAAAGTTATTTTAAATAAAAACTTGATATAAACCAGATCAATAATCGTTATTTATTCTAAGATTTTTCTTATGTCTTGTTAAGTGAAAAATAAATAAATTTTTCATTCTTAAGTAAACTAGATTTTATATGTACCTATTTATACATATATATGCATATTTTCTTATAAATATTTAACGTTAAACCCTAAGCCAACAACATGATATTTTTCCTAATAAGGTAGAAATGTACGATATTCGATTATGCAAATTCTTGGGGAAAACCCTATGAACTGGAAATTTAATATAGTATGCTTTTACCCAACATGTGAAGGAAAAAGGATACTGAGCCTAAGAACCCTACTTGATAGTTAACTAAGAGAGAGGAGAATAAAATATTACATTTTGCACACATTATTGGCATATAACTAGATTTTAAGTATCAGAGCCGCAATGATGGGTACATTGGAGAACATGTTTGTTTGATCTGTAAGCTGGGATCTTGGGAGTATGATTAGGTCGGGCCTCTAATGGTTTAGAGCGCCTGAGATCGGGTAACTCGTAGCGAGTCTGGTATACTTTGACTAAAGATGAGTGTTTCTAAGACTGGGGAGAGCCAATTTTAGTTTTTTAAAAGTGATCATGAATTATGGATTATTGGACCTGCGTGTTCCTTACCCTGGGGTTGTGAGGAACTTAGTGTACTCTGGTTGCTCTACTATAATGATAAAAGTATTATAATGATAAAAGTATCTTATAGTCCCATTCGCATCATGAAACACTAGTTAAACATAAGTCATAAAACTTCATGCATAGTATTTTGATTGACTAGCTATTACACTGACAACTGCAATTTAAGGTATGACCTATAAATTAAGGTGTAGTGATGATTGTCCATTGATTGTATTGTATGTATGATTATGTTAAGCTACCTTTGTATGGATACCGATGAGTTGGAAGTATATACTCACCTTTCTAGATGTTGTATTCTTTTTTGGTGAACCCTTAGATAGGAATTGAAAAGAGCACGAGCAAGGTTCTAATCAGTGCTAGTGAGAAGTTTCCACTGAAATGCCACTGCAAGAACACAGGGAGTGTGGGCATTTTCCTTGGCTAGCAAATAGGACCAACATGAAAGCGTTTCTTTGGTAGATAGTAGTCGTAGATTGTCACTATATTTTGATAAATAGTTATGCAGTAGGAGCCTGCATGCCCCATTTTTTTTTCTGAGCATGTAATCTTTTGATGAATTAAACCATGCCACTATTTCATATACATTTTGGAAGGGCTATTTTGTGATACCCAATGTACAAAAAAAATCTCTTCTAACTTGTACAAATTACATAACACCTTAGTTAATTAGGACTCCCTTGTAACACCCCTATTTTTATTTTTATATTAAAATTTTGAAGGAATTAAATTATAATTCTTTAGAACTTTTCAATCTACGTATTATTTATGATTTTTTGGAAATTTTTGGAATTTTGGAAATTTTTTAATAAAATAATATTTTTTTAAATAATTTTAAATTCATATAAGTGACTTAAAATTAAAAATATTTATAAGAAAGTGAATTTAAATTATAAGAAAATTTTCTAAAATCCGTTTCAAGTAGACTTATCTAAAAATTATCGGTTTGAGAAAAATCTCTATTTTTTCCAATCGTTAAAAATTGGGAACGTATCAATAAATTTTTTATTAACAGAAAATTTTAGATTTTTAAAATTTAAACTTTATATTACTTGTTATAAAATTAGTGAGGATTGATATAATATCGCTAAATTTTAAAAAGGACTCATTTTGAATATTTAAAATATACCGAGTAAAGAATTACTATTTGACTTAATAATTTTGCCTATAGTTACTATGCAAAATACTGTGCATGTATGAAATTTTCAAAAGATGCACAGTAACCAGGAATAAAAAATTCAAAAATGTATAGTATTTTTATATTAAAATAATGGAATGCATAGTAAATTTTTTTTCCTATAAATACCGAAGGATTTCTTCTTTAGAATTCACAATTTCAGATTAAGTTTTCTTAATATAGTAGTGCTAGTGAGATAGTGGTGGAAGTAAGAGAGAGAAGTAAATTTTTTTGGGAGAAGGTTCTGCTAAAATCCTAAGGTAAGAATACTTCTCTTTTATATTTTTTGGGTTATTTTCATATCGTTTTTAGAAATCTGTTATTATACTAGAAATAATATTATTTTAAGTTACTATTCTGCATAGTAAAACACTATTTCAATAGTAAATTACTATTTCAATAGTAAATTACTATTCAAATAGTAAATTACTATTTACTGTTACTATTTACCTTTACTATTCACGTTTTACTATTTACCGTTACTATTCACGATTTACTATTTACTGTTACTATTTACGTTTTACTATTTACCGATACTATTCACGTTTTACTATTTACTATTACTATTCACGATTTACTATTCACTATTCATTATTTACTATTCACTATTCAAAATTTACCATTTCTATTTTAAGTAGTAATTTTAATCCTCATCTTATGCCTATACTGAAATAAGATTGATATTAATATTTCTAGAAATCGGAGGCGCAAAGCAAACTCTCTTTTGGTAACAACTCAAGGTAAGGGGGAGTGAGATAAGAGTATAATATGAAAAGACATAAGAATAATGGGAGGAATCCCCTACTCCTTTTAAATTTAATAATATTATTATTTTAAAATATTAACTTTTTAACTTAAAATTTTTAATAAATTTTAAATTAAATATCCAGTTTCACTAACTCTAACATACCTATGCAAGGACTTGGACCATTATGACCTATATGGACTGGACTATACCTATGCAAGGACTTGGACCATTATGACCCATATGGACTGAACAATACCTATGCAAGGACTAGATTATATGGACTTACATATACCTATGCTAGGAATGAACAAAAGGAACTAAAAAAAATCAACTATATTAATAATCATTAAATTTTGCATTATGATATGTATTTAATGATATTTAATTGATTTGATTATGATTGATTTATGATTGATGATGTTTAACTGTGATTGATAATATTTGATTGATGATATTGTAATATGGAGTTTGAGCATATAGCGAGTATGACGGAAAGCTAAAATTCAGTAAGAATTTCTTACCTTACTCTTTAAATTTTTATTATCTTTTATTTCTTCTTAGAAATTATTTTTATATTTAGAATAAAAAATTAGTATTTATTTTAGAAAGTAGACGTTTTATGAAAATTAATTTATAACAAATTGAGATAATTAAATTTTGAATTAAAGAAAAAAATTTGTAATTTTAAGTATTTACGGTTAATGATTTAAAGATTATTCTCTTTTAATAAAATAAAATTTTTAAAAGAAAATTATTTTATTTTTCCAACTTAATAACTAAAGATATTTGAAAATAATTGAGAATTTGATCTTGTTAAGATTTAATATGAAAAGGTTTTGAGATATTTAAGGCTTAGAAACTCAATTTCAGTGAGATTCGAAAACTGTACCAAATTTATTTCTGTGGGACTAAAATTCAGAGAATTGAGAAAATGTACAGTTTATTGAAATGATATTTTAAACCTTTAAGGGATTTAATAATTGAGTTTCTAAAATCCTTAACCAACTAAATACGCGAGTAGTTCATGCATCATGAATCATTAAAGTGAAATAAAATGATATTGTCTGGGGACGGATTATAGAAACCGAGGATACATTAGAGGAGGCTTAATTACGAGCCTTGGGATAAGAGGGTGTGAAAGGGTGCTTCAGGGGACCTGGGGTAGCTCCCTAGTGTCGGGTACTTTCACAATAAAAACTTTCTCAATCTGACTAGTCTCTAAGTGTTTCCATGCTAGTTGAGCTGTTCATATTATTATTATCCGGACTTATGGAACAGTGTAAACTCCTGGTTGGCCCAGTGCAAATTAAAATTTAAGGGCCCACATATGTAGGTAAGTTATGATGAAGATATTGCATAACATTCAAGCATTCATAATTGATCGTGTATGTGATTGTGATTGATATTATTATGTATTAGTTTGTAAAAATCCTTTGTTGCTTATGTCTTAATCAAGAATATTATATTCTGTTTCTCACTCCTTTCTCTGTGTTTTTGTTTCATATATTCTAAATTGATGGTTCAAAGGAAAGGATCGATGAATTTCGGCAGTAGATATAGCACGTTCTAGAAAGGGAGCTCGGTATGAATACCGTGGTCCAATGAATAAATAATGTTATTAAGTAACTGCTTCTGGGCCATGGAGTTTCCTCTCTTTCTTATAATGTTTAATATTTATTTTCGTCGGATGAATGTAAAATTACTTTATAAAGTTTTAATAATATTTAAGAGGTATTTCAGAAATAATGTATGTAATTTATTCTGATAGTTTCTTTTTAACAATCATATCTTTAGTAAAAAAAATTACGAATTTTTCTAGAATTTATTAAGGTGTAACAGAGGGTGTTACATCCCCAATATAGGGAATCATCCTAGTTAACCCAGTGTGTTACATTGTCCATTATGATTTATTTATCCGGCTTTTTTGGTTGTCTATAGTTTGTCTTAAAAGCTTGTTTGTTTCTCCATTTCCATAGAAAATAACAGCCATAAGTCCATATCTGAGTCCAATTCCAATCTTTATTTTTGCCAAAATGATTTATCAAGTTAGATCTAATGTAGTGCAAAAGGTGAGAGTTTATAAATTCTTCCCTTTTGCTAATGATGATAAATGCTTCCCAAAAATTTGATGCATTGGGACAATCCCTAAATACATGAACAATGTTTCTCCACATTATAGACAGTAGGGGCTTCCTAAGTTCCATATGGATTTTCATTCATTTGTTAAAAGTCTATTATGCATGATTTTCCAAATAAATGTTCTGATTTTTTATGCTCCATGAATTTTCCAAATTCTAGTCCAATTATTTTGCTCCTTGTTGGGAAATTGCATAATTTGACCATAAGCACTCTTTATAGTGAATTTACCACTTCTCTCTCCACTTCAGACAACAAAGTCTTATCTTAGTTCCTCATTTGGTGGAAGACAACTTTTCATAAGATCTAAAATTATAGCTAGTAACAAGTTGCCCAAAGTGCTGAGTCAGAATTTCTCATATGTAAACTTGAATCTTGAGAAAGGTCCCTTTTTACTTTCCTTGAAGAACTTGAATATACATGCTTTGTTTTCCTGATCTCATTTCCCAAGCTATCTTTATCATATGCCTTGTTTTTATTGTGAAGACATTTAACTCCAAGACCTCCTTTTTGTTTGTGCTTTGTAATATCATCCTATTTAATTAAATGATCCTTTCTTTTGTTTTGTGTCTCTCTATATAAAGTTTCTTTGGATCTTGTGAATTTCTTCTATAACACCATATGGAATTTTTACTAACATCATAGAGTAAATAGGGATGGAACTAATAATTGATTTTGATAGAGTAATTCTGCGAGCCATATATAGATTACTTCCCTACTAGTTAGCCAACTTAAATTTAATTTTATCTATCTTAGATGAAAGTCTCTTCTTGTTGAAGTTCTATGCATAACAAGAATTCCTAGGTACTTGCCAATAACTTTCTCTTCGTTAAATAAAGATATTTGTAATAGTTTATTTCAATTTATAGTAGGTACATTCTTAGAAAATGAAATACTAGATTATTAGAAATTTATTTCTTGACCTGATATGATGCATAATAGTTTTAGGAATGAAGAAAGACTTATGTTTGGTTGGTTGTTGCTTCTCCAAAAAAGAAGATCATGAGTAAACATAAGATAGGCGATTCCAAGTCCTTGCTTACCCATCTTAATACATCCATTGTGATTTTTAAGAGAAATCGCCTGAGAAAGTTTGTTAATGCATAGAACAAAAATGTATAGAGAAATTCCATCACCTTGCCTTATATCTTTCGAGGGATAGAAGAATTCAATTTTTTATGATGCCAAAGCACATTAGTTTTAACAGGTGTAATACATGCCATGATAATCTGTATCAGAGAGATAGACATGTTTATTTCTTGAAGAGTTTGAAGGATACATGACCAATCTAATCTATTATAAGCTTTTGTCAAATCATTTTTAATAGCAAATACATCAAATTTCCCTTTTATTCCATGCATGGTATGTTTAGTTTCCTGAGCAATAATTTTGTTTTCCTCTATTGTTTGACTAGTTATAAAGCCTATTTGCATAGGAGTGACAATTCTAGGTAGGATAAGTTTTAGTCTTTGGACTATAATTGATCCAGTGTGTATACCGGCCCAAAAGTAAGCGACATCGATTAGTATAAAATATAAATAAATGCTAAGTCAAATCAAAAACTGGAAGGAGTACCTCAAAGCCAAACTAATAATCAGACTCCGATACAGATCTATCAACATGACTCTGGTTAGAAAAGTTGACACCTTAATCTGAGTCAGATGCGAGTGGGCAACTTGCTCCTGTGTAAAAACTGTAGCAACTGTTCACTGTCAAGGGTCAAATAACCACTTGCACTAAGGGAACTTCTATAAATAGAACTCATTCATTAATTCATAAGGGACAACATTTACTACCCTTAACCACCTCCATAATTCTCATACTGACTTAAGCATCAAAGTCCCTTTTGTAGGTATACCCTTGATGTGTCCCATCACTTTGGTTCAGAATTGATTGAGAGACAAAACTTAGACTTGAAGGGCAGAGTGTTCCCACTGTACCTGTGTTTATAACACTAGACTCCCATTGAGATAATGTAAAATAGAGAGTGAAAGGAACATTTGACACCGGTTATACGTGAAGGACTTTATACACCAGTCAAAACATTGGCACACTCGGTGGGACTGCATAAATTTAGTCTCACATCATAAGAAACTAAGCAACTCATGGAGCAGAGTAGAAGGAATGGAACCCTAGAGGGCCACGTTCAGAATCTGGCCTAGAGAGTGGAGCCTCGTATATTGGAGTATAGTGTCAGAATCATTGAGACTCTAAGAACATATTAGAATCAAGGAAGAATGGCTGCTGTAATGCATCCTGGCACCAGGGATGAAATAATAAGACGACTTCGGTTGGAGATACAAGAGCTGAAAAGAAGTAATAAGGTAAAGGAGACAACAGTTGGGAATCAGAGGCAGCAACATGAATCCTCTCATACTTAGAAGTATTCGCGAGCTCAAACTTATGATGAGTAGGAGTCAACCTATAGGACAGAGGCTTTGCATGGATAAAGGAGACCCCTATAGCAAGCCAGGATAATTGGAGAATAATAGTTTAACATTCTGTTCAAGAGTAGCCTAATGAACGTCCCAATCCCAAGGCATTTGCAGACGCCTCAAACGCTATCGATAGGGAAATATATCAAAGAAACTGACCTAGGGAGTCACCTGGATTCTGACGCAAATGAATCCCTTTTTCTGGGTGTTGAGGAGGATGTATTATGTAAGATGGTTCCCAGAACTTTGTTTGCTGAAGAATTAGGATGGTTTAAAGGTTTGCCATCATGGTCCATCGATTCCTGGGATGACATGGCCCGTGCTTTCTTGTAACACTTTGTTGTTTCAAGAGATGTTCCGAGGACGTCTCACACCCTGGCTAAGATAAAGTAAGGAGTAGATGAAAGTTTTAGAGATTTTCTAAAGAGATTTTATAAGAAGACAACTCTTGTGTCAGGGTTGACAATAGATTCAGGTGTACATAGCTGTTGAGGCCCTTCAACCATAGTCATATTTTGCTTTATCCGTAGCAAAAGGAGCCCCCCAAACCTTTAGGGAGTTTAGGAGAAAGACAGCCAAGTATATAGGAAGAGATATGCACTCCGCCGCTGCTAAAGGAAAAACCCCAGTTGCTAAGGAAGAGACTCCAGTCCATAAGAGGAAGGTTCTAAAAGTTTGAGACTAGAAGTCATAACTGGGATGCACCCCCAAGGCACAGGAAGCGCTGAAGTGTCAACTTTACTCAATATACCCCTTTAACAGTCCGGCCAGGGTAAATTCTGAGGGAGGTCAAATTGCAAGGACTGATGGTGTATGGAGTCAAGAAACCTATATCAATGAAAAGGCTAGGAAATACCAATAAGTATTACGAGTTCCATGAACAGACTGGCCACAACACTGATGAATATCGGCAGCTCAAGGAAGTACTCAAAACTTTGATCAGAGAGGGGAAGTTGAAGCAGTACCTTTTTAAGAAACATACATATGGAGAACTAGAAAAGGAGGTACCTCGAAGGTGGGAGCATGCTCTAGTAGAATAAGAGGAAGCCAGGAGTTTGAAAAAACTGGCCTTAGATAAGGGTAAGGCCATTGTTGATAACATTGAAGAAGACGATGACAGATGGATGAAGCCCCCATCTTTAGGAAGAAGGGATGTGATTGATATGATTGCTGAAAGATTCGTAGGGGGAAGAGTGTCCAATACAACTCGGGAGAATCACTTGAGGATGATCATGTCTATACAGACTAAGACTGATAACTGGCCATACCAAGGTGGGATTCAAACCCCACCTATTATTTTTTCAGATGATGATTATGATCCCACCATCCTAAAGGGAGATGACATAGTAGTAATTAAAGTAGTGATTGCGAATAACAAAATCCAAAGGATTTTGGTGGACTAAGGAAGTTCATGTGATGTAATTTTCTATGAGTGCTTCAAGATGGCTTTGTCTGATTTAGATTTACAGCCCTATACCCAAGATCTGACTATGTTTAATGGAGCAAAATAGCCAACAAAAGGCTACTTGGACACAAGGATAACTTTTAAAGGAGAACTGGGGTCGTGGACGGTTTGAACTAGGGTCTTGGTGATTGATGTGAAGTCCCCATTTAATGGGATTCTTGGAAGACTACCTCGTAATACTCTGGAAGCCATGGTGTCAACACCATGCCTGTTGATAAAATTAATTGACAAGGACAACCAAGTCACTTTTATGAGGGGAGACCAGTTACTATTATAACTTAAGTGTTCAGATGACTAAGGTAGAGGAGTCAATTAAAAGAAAGCATTTGAATGATGAAGGAGTTGTTCTGGGGTCCGTGAATCTAATTGATTTGGGTCCCAGAAAGGAGTTAGTGGCTAACCTAGTGAACTCGTAAAGGCCTACACCGGAGGGAGGAATCAAAGTAGTTCCTCTAGGAGACGACCCCACCAGAACCACAAAAATCAATGATTGCTTGGAAGCTACCATGGAGGAGTGGTTGGTAAAGTTGTTAAGGGAGTATAAGCATTTATTTGCTTGGACCGTAGTGGATACCTAGAATGGACCCTAATTTCTGCTACCACAAACTAGCTGTTTACTCAGAGTTGAGGGCGGTGGCCTAAAAGAAGAGAAGGTTGGGCCCTGAAAAGTAGCAGGTGGCCTATGAATAAATTGAAGAATTATTGAAGGTCGGTTTTATCAGGGAGGTCCAATACTCATCATGGGTCTCGAACATTGTGATGGTAAAGAAAGAAAATGTGAAGTGAAGGATATATACTGATTTTACCAATTTGAACAAGTGCTACCCAAAAGACCCATACCCTTTACCTAACATTGACCAAATGATGGATGACTCTTCAGGGTACCAATTTTTATCTTTCATGGATTCCTACTCCATCTACAACTAAATCCCAATGTGGAAAGATGACAAGGAAATGACAATCTTTGTCAATGACAAGAGAGTCTTCTGTTATACCATAATGTATTTCAGTTTGAAGAATGCCATGGCCACGTATCAAAGAATGATGAATAAGGTGTTTAAGGGGATGCGATCTAAGATGGTCATCGATGATATAATAGCTAAGACCCTGGTTGGGGGTGACCATGTGGAATATTTGAGAAAGATTTTTAAGAGAATTCAAATGTACAATATAAGGTTAAACCCCCTAAAATATACTTTCGCAGTCTCAGCAGGACGATTCTTGGGGCTCATGTTGACCCAAAGGGGGATTGAAGTAAACCCTGATAAATGCAAAGTGATCAAGGAGCTCCAGAATCCAACAAATGTGAGGGAGGTTCAATCTTTGAATGGGAAGGTTGCTGCTTTATCCTGGTTTATGCCTAAAATGGCACACCTGTCGCTGTCATTGTATAAGGTTCTAAAGAAAAATAAGAAGTTTGAATGGGGTGAAGAGCAGGAGAGTGCTTTTCAGAGTTTAAAAGAAGTATTGACAAACCCTCCAGTGTTGACTAGGCCGGACCCTGAGGAGTAGCTTTTTCTTTACCTCTCAGTTTCAGATGAAGCTATAAGAGCGGTCCTTGTTAAAGAAACAATTAAAGGCCAACGACTGGTGTACTTCATTGGGAAGGTTCTGCAAGGTTTAGAGGGTCGGTATCAAAAGCTTGCGAAAGCCTTTTTGGCTTTGTTTAGACGTCCCCACATTTAAGGCAATACTTCCATGTCCATCCAATTGTAGTACAGACTAATCTTCCACTAAGGGCAGTGTTCCAGAAAGCAGGCTTAGCAGGAAGAATAATTAAATGGGCTATTGAGCTTTCAAAGTTTGACATCTCTTATGAGCCAAGAACGACCATAAAAGCCCAAGTGTTAGCAAATTTCATTACTGAGTTAACTAAAGAAGTACCCATGCCCTTACGAGAGCACTAGGTTATCTACATGGATGGATCGTCTAATTCCAAAGGGTGTGGAGTTGAAGGCAGGATTGTGGGAAGCCTTAGATGTTAGAGCCTAGACTGCAGTCTTTTGTAGTCACTTACAGTTGGTGATTTCACAAATCAATGGAAGCTATCAGGCCAAAGAACAATTGTTGTAGCAATACTTAGCTAAAGTGAAGGACTTGGGAGAGAAATTTAAGGAGATTAAGTATAAACATGTCCCAAGGGAAGATAATGTAAGAGTCGATGTCCTATCCCAGTTAGCAAGGACTAAGAAAGTAGGATCCATGACTACGGTCATTCAAAGTACTCTAGCAGCACCAAGCATTTCGGCCCCCGTCAAGGTTTGTGTCATCTAGTTTAGAGCTTATCTTGATGACTTTTGGGTCATCCTAATTATCTGATATATGGTGAGTGGACAACTCCCAACCGACCTAATTGAGAAAAAGAAGTTGAAGAAGTTTCCAAAGTTTGATTTGGTGGATAGGAATTTATTCCGAAGGGGAATATCGGCCCCTTACTTAAAATGTTTAAATGAAGTAGAGGTGGATGAAGTCATGGTCGAGGTGCATGAAGGAACTTGTGGCCATCACTGTGGTGGAAAAAGTCTAGCAAGAAAGATACTACGGGCAGGATATTGGTGGCCCACGATGACCAAGGATATACCTGAGTATGTTAAGAAATGTGATTCTTGCCAGAAAAACAGCCACGAATACCATGTCCCAGTAGAGGAGTTGTTCACGTAGGCTGTCCCATGGCTCTTCCATCAATGGGGTATGGGTATCTTGAGTCTATTTCCAAAGGCCCCAAACGGAGTCAAATACTTGATTGTTAGAGTTGATTATTTCACTAAATGGATTGAAGTAGAAGTCGTAGTTCACATAATTTTGGCTCAAACTCGTCAATTCCCGTATGAGAACATTATCACCCGATTTGGCATTCTAGGAAGGGTTGCTACAGATAACAAAACTCAAATTACAGATGTTAAGTTTGTAAGCCTCCTTGAGGGGCTTCAGATCCAACAAGTGTTTTCATCATTTGAACACCCACAGACTAATGGGCATGTCGAGATGGCGAATAGAGAGATCCTAAAAGGTTTGAAGAAACAACTTGGAGATACAAAAGGAAAATGGGTGAACCGGCTGCGTTATATCCTGTGGGCCTATCGCACTACGTCCTATTCATCTATGAGTGAAGCTTCATTCTAGTTAGTATATGGCGTGGACGCAATAATATTGGTTGAGATCAACTAGATTTCCCCAAGACTCTAACAATTCAATGAGGAAGGCAATAATTCAAGATTGAAAAATGAATTGGACTCACTTCATGAGGTCAGAGAGACAACATTCATCCAGGACTAAGCTATTAAAGCCAGAGCCGCCCTACACTACAATATAAAGATACATAAACGTAGATTCAACGTTGGCAATTTAGTCTTGAGAAAGGCTTCGGTAGAAAACCGCTTTGCCTACCAAGGGAAGCTAGCACCTACTTAGGAAGGCCCATATCAGGTAAATGATGTCATTGCAGGATAAGCTTATCTTTTAGAAGCTTTACAGGGAAAAGTTTTTAAGAACAAGTGGAATGTGAAGAACTTGCATATGTACTACAGTTGACCGATGTCACAGGCCATACATTCTTTTTCCCTACCTAGGTTTATTCCCATAGGGTTTTGCCTAGGGGGTTTTAACGAGGCATGTAGTCGGGATGCTTTCTCCAGAAATAAAATCAATTCCAAAAGATATGATTTTTTCTTCTTGCTTTATTTGCTAACCATAGTCTAAAAAGACTTTGTATTCTAAAGAAACATAAACCTCAGAGTAACTAGTAATGCCCCAAGAACGGTTATTAAATTAAACCCCAGAGTGGCTAAACAGGCCTCAAGAGCGGTTATTAATTAAATTAAAACCCTAGAGTGGCTAATAAGACCCAAGAGCAGTTATTAAATTGAACCCCAGATCAGTTGAAAAATCCCATAGTGGATACCTGAAATTTTTAAGTCCCCAAGAGTGGCATGTCTAACACTCTCAGTTAACTAGGACAATCCCTTCAACTAGATTATCCTGGTCAACTGAGAGGTTACGAGTTTTAGAAAAATGTGGAAGTTTTTTTTCGTACAAGAAAACTTGGTGGAACAGATATACCTTATATGCAACATAATCATATATAATACACAGTCGTAATAGTAACTATACATACTGAAAGTAAAAGGGCACGCAGGCTCCTATAAATGAAAATTAAAATTCAACCTACTCTATTCATCCTCAGTTCAAGAAGAGCCTGGCTGATCCTCGATGCAAAATCTGTGTTCATTCCCATGATGTCTGAAAAAATTTAGCGTAAGGGTGAGTCTTCACCTCCACAACAATCGGGAAGTGTCATCACTAACACCCGCCCCACATAGTCCATATGACCACTCAAACAATAATCGTCTTAGGGTTCCTAATTAGTTTACTCTCAGTTATCTTTCCTAACTCATCCCTATCAATCGTCCCTGAATATACAACTCTTTGTCAATTTACATACAAATATTAATTCAATCATAACAATCACCATCACACAGATAAGATAATGCAATGCATGAATTCATTTTGTTTATTCTAATCATTTTCTTAGTCATCATGATGCTGTGGGCCCCTTTCTTATCATCACATCATATCAGAATCCGTCCTGCCCAGGCTGCCCCTAGACAAACGTTTCCGCACTATAGCGACCAAAGTATACCAAGTCCCCACATCACAACATAGGGTACTCATGGACTCGCAGTCCCAACATCATGGATCCAAAACGCATATCGTCATATCATAATGGGACTTGGCTCTCCACGGTCTTAGTGATATTGGTTTGAGTTGAAGTGCACAGGATTGCATGGTTTCACCTGGCATCGGGGCGCTACCACCGAGCCATTAGGGGTCCCTTCCCGTTACACTCCCAAGATCCAACCTCAGGGATCAAACCCTCATATCCTTCCATTAATGATGCATGTAACATATGATGCATATGATGCATGTAACATATGCTGCGGCTCTAGTTCACATCTATTTATATGCATATGATGTATGTAACATACATTCCTTCCATTAATTCATTAGTCATCGGTAGGGTCTTTTAGAGACTCTATTTCATTCCTAACATCAGGTTCATTTTGTAAAATCCTTGATTAAACATTTTTCTTTAGTCATTACTCCTTTCGTATTTACTCAGTTTATAACACAGCTCATCTGATAATTAGGAATGAAATAAGTTTTGATTATCCATAAAACCTCAGGGTAATATTGGCATCGTAGCGCCTATCATCACATCGTATCCGATCTCAATTTCATTACATTATTTTTCACAACTCAATCATCATAGGATCCCTATCGAGACATCTCCTCATTCATTCTCTTATTATTTATTTCAACAATCTTATTCAATGCATCATACAATTGTCATTCATCACATCATTGATTTTGTTAACTCATGATATTCTTTAAGTATTTCTACCACATCGCATTCCATACGTATGTCATCATATCACACTCATCACATATGTTCATTACATAACTAACATACATACATCCACGTAAGTCACATATTCAATCATGTTACATAATCAGCCAATTGACGAGTACCATGTTGCATGTAGTATCCATTATTTACTGTGTCTTAACAAGTTATCACACATTTAATGTCACTAAAATTAAACTTATGTAGGAAACTAGATGTAAGCACTCACATCATATTCTTACATACTATTCCACTCATTTTTACTCTACTGTTTATCTAGTCCATGTCATTAGCATTTCCTTAATTTAATTCGTTATTAAAGGCATACTATCATTTGGTTTGATTCTTTATCTACCTTTTGACTATTTGTTTGTTAGGCGTTCTTTACTTAATTATGTATGATTATCTCCTCACTCAATTTAATTTCCTGAGGTCCAATTATGAACTTTTTAGTCATCATCAGGCGGCCTCATTGTTGATTTTCTTTTACTGATCCAATTAAGCTTTTATTAGTTAAAAACTTATTTCCTTGGTCACTAAAATAGTCACTAATTCTTTATGTATAATTACCAATTTAGTGATGTTCTTTCTAAATTTTCAACTACTAATTTTTTAGTACCTTTTTTCTTTACTTCTACCGTTTCTAGTTATATCGACTAATTTGTGTCCTTAGTTACATTCTTATAGTCAACTATAGTTTATTTTCTCTATGATATCAAATTGTTGCTTAGAAGTCTAGAAACTACTATAACCTTTATATCATGAACTTAGGCAAACATCACTAATAATTGTCATTTAATTTATAAGTCATTCTACTTCTTTTCATTACTAGCTCAAAGTTAAAATCCTGAAATCCTTCCTATAGTGATTAACGTTCTATAACTTAAATGTTTATTTCTTATATAATGTGCCTTAAAATCATTCTTGTTTAACTAATTATTTATGCCATGCAACACAAAAATATTTCCTAAGTTCCTTTTTCATATATTTTATTGATTACTTAAATTTTTGACTCCTAACATCCATTTCTTTATTGGACTCCTAAAATTATATTTATTCTATTTAAGTACCTACTTCTTGTCCTAATTAATTTCTTAAGGTCCTTTTTGTATAACTTGTTCCAAATTGGACTCTAAAATTCTCTTTTATTTCTTTTCTTTTTCTACTTTATTTACTTAGCTCATTAAAATGCTCAAAATCTTGTCCCAAATTAGTTCTACTTCATTAAGTTTTTAAAGTCCATTTTACATTTCTATTTCAATTGGTCACTAAAGTTGGTCACTAAAAATTGGTCTTAAAATTTTCTAAGTTCTAATGTCCATTTTATTGTATTTCAAAAATTCTTTTTATTTCCATTTCTTTATCTTAGTTTACAAAGTTTGTTCGGGCCTAAACCGTGTCGCTTATTGATAAAACTTTTTCAAGTAAAATTATTCATTTTTCAAATTCAACTTATTTATTTAATTAAATCTTATAACTTTATATAAAAAAATGATGCCACTTTTAAAACTTAGTAAAATAAAACGTGTAACCGTCCGATCGGGGAATTTTCTCGAAGAGCACGATGTCATCAAAATACTCCCGATGATGCATGGCAATAAATTAATTCCTAATAGCAGGGCTTACCGGAAACAAATTACATATGAACACCATAAAGTTTAAATATAATAATATAACCATATTAAATCAAACCGAGCCCGTCGAACGCTAATTTTTCTAAGTTTTCTTGTTCTAATACCGATCGCGATAAAACTTTCTTTTGAATACGCCATTATCGAGATACGCTTACTAAAATTTATTAAAACACTTTTTAACGACATATTCCATTAAAGTTAAATACCACCGACGAAAAATTACGTAACTTGAAATCTAACCATTGGATGTCGATAAAATTTAAAACTAAGGTTCCCGGGTACTAAAGTGGTATTATAGGACGACTAAAAACAAGATCAAAGGATGTGAGACCTCCTTACCTTGCTGGACAGCGGCTGTCCCAGAGGAATAAAAATGGTGGCCTGCCAAAAATCGCTAAACACTATGATTCGCCCTTCGATCACTTCCGGGTTACTAGAAACTAACATGCATGAAATTTTTAAGTCGTTAAGGGTCATGGACAGGAAAGGAAAATCACAAACAGGCATGAAATTGTCCAAAATTAAAAGGATCATTTACCAAAAATCTGTTGTTTACTCTGTATTTTCTACCGTTTGTTGCTGACCGCCGTCGTCGTCCCCGTTCCTAAGGAAACCACACATGCAAGCAAAAGGGATAACGGAGTCATGGTTTTGGGCTTCCAAAATAGAGAGGAAAATGCCATAAAATCAAGAACACAAACTGTTTTGGCACAAGCAAAAGAGGAGACAAGATCAAGAGCTTAAACGTAAAATTTCTCACCTTGGTGGCCTTGGAGGGCCACGACTTCAAAGGGTGGTAAAGCTTGATGGATGAAGATTTAATGGTGAGTCTTGGAAGGTAAAATAAAAGTGTATTTGGTGGTTGTTTTGGGAGGGGAAACTGTGGTCTAAAAAGAGGAGGAAGGAAGAGAAGATGAATTTTTGAAGATGGTGGATGGTGGAAGTGGTGTGGCTGTGAGGAGGGAGAGTGGTAGTGGCTACTTTTGGGTGGCTTAGGGTGGCCAAGGGGAGGTGCATGGTGGCTGGTTTTTATGACTAGGAGAAGAGGAAATAAAGAGGAGAATGAAAATGTGGCTGGCTGCACTTGTTGCCTAAAGAGGAAGTGGAAATTAGAAGATAGAAAGAGAGGTTAGTTAGCATGTAGTCTCATTGGTGGAATTGGGAGGTGGGAGGCTGAGTGGAGAGGAGTGAACGAAGGTTGAGACTTCTCTAGTGAGGTGGAAAGATGTGGTGATGCATGGAGGAAGGAGTTTTTAGGGCTAGGCAAGTGTCCCATGGGTGGTAGAAGGTGATTGGCTCTTGTTGCATGAAGGGCTAATACAACTAACTTCTGGGTGTCAAATTATTTGTGATTTTCAGGGGTGTTATGGGCCAAATTTGGAAAACACCAAAACATAAAAGTTTTATATCTTTTTTTTATCTTTAAATTGGTATATGTCACAAAAATGTTCATCAAGAAACAAGTGAGATATGACACATTTATGAAAAGAGTGCAGAGTTATGACGGGAATGAAATTATGAACAAAATAAATTTTCTTGGAAAAAGGGTAAGGAATTAGCTTTCAAGCCCTTCATGAATTTTGTAGATCTTCCTTTTCTCTTTAATTTTATATATCATTTGTGACAATACAAGCTTGGTAGCCCGAGATATACCCGATTTACGACAGGATGCTCCAGAAGCTTCTAGATCAGCTATGGCTTCAGAAATAAATTCACCATTAATTCTCCTTTGAGAATTTGATTTTATGCCCTTCATGAACATTATAGAGATCTTTGATACAGATCCATAGTAAAAATAATGAAGCAATTCAAGCAACGAACGAGAGAGATACGTGAATTTTAATGAAGACTGCTAGCATGATAATAAAACAGCTAAAGGGTTGCAAAGATCTATTAAACTGTACTGATCTAGAGGGATTTAGCCTTCGATGTCCATACAAAAAACGTAGATAATTATGTTACAGAGATTTTTCCACCAAGTTTATATGAATCGAATGTCGTATAAGAGAGTTATGAATTTTTTTTCTGAACTATGCATAGGGAAAAACATCCAAACGGTGGAATTTTGAGGCGAACATACTTAATTTTTGATTTTGAGGTCGATAGAGTAGGAATCGGAGTTCGGGGATAGAAACGGAGATTAGAGATATTTTCAAAATGAAGAGATTGAGACTAAAATCGTTTGATTCTAAGGTCGTATGCCAAAGTTGGGTCTAAAACACTGAAGGTGCTTGGGTCGGTTTTAAGGTGTTTTTTTTGAAGAAACTAATTTATGGAAAAACGAGGGTGATAGAGTCTGAACCGGGCTTTGGACTCTTCAGCAAAAGTTCCTAAAATGTCGAAACGAGTCATGAGAGACTGACTGTGCCGCCATCGGATGTCCCAAAATGCATGAACGGTCAAACGTAGGAAACCTTAAAGGTTCTGATTGGGTCGGTTAGGCCAAGTCAGACACCCTTAATTCATCAAGAAGGGGTCCTAACAGGACTAGTTTTCCTACTGGATCACTCGTCTCGGGTTGAACGGTCAGAGTCCGACCTCAAGCTGGGTCCCACAATTCAATATTGAGGAACTTGACAACATTTTATTATTAAATATAAATATAATGTAATTATCAAATAAATAATTTCTAATATATAGTTTCAAAAATATGATTATAATTATTTATATATTTTTGAAATAATCAATTAAATATATTTTATTAATATTAATTTTAAATATTTATTATTAAGCATAAATTATTATTATATGTTAAACTAAATATTATTAGCAGGGAATAATCACTAACTAAATAATTATCAACTAATATAATTATAAATTAATTAGTACTCAATTTAACAAAATAATTGTTACTAATGTATTATGAAACAGTACTGTCGGGCGTTGCTATTATTATTTTCTTATCGTTGTTTCTCTCATTCGCTATGCTCTCTCAGTATTCTTATACTTCATTTTAAATATCTTAACTAGTTCTACTTTTCACTATTTTTCTTATACTGAACTGCTCGGAGAACAGGCCAAAGCCTCAAGCTTCTTACCAAAAGCTCAACAGAGTATCCTCAGGAGTCCTGAGGGTCTGGTTTCTTATTTTCAAAAATCAGGGTTGTTACAGCATGAAACTAGAATCCAATTATCGCCTCAGGATAATTTTAAGAAAAAAAACTTATCCTTAAATTTTAAGAAGTAAAAAAGCATAATTAATAAGATAAAAATTTATTATAATTAATCGACTAACGTGACATATTTTAATTGACGAGATAAGAAATGAGACACGATTAGAGGATACATGATTTTAATCCATATGTAACTTTAACTTGTATCTCATTGCTTACACGGATTTGAATCATCTCCATCCCTCTTGCCTTTCCATCACACTATTTACACTGGTTACAAAAAATAACGGGTAAGAAAAGTACTTTTTTATACAGATTATTTTTATAATTAGTGTAAAAAATGTTTTTTAGATTAATTATTTTAATCACCGCTATAAAATATGATATTTTTTACATCGGTTATAAAATGACCAATACAATAAATCGATATAAAGATAATCAATAAATTTTATTATTTGATATTATCAATCCAATGATTTCTATTGTGTTAGAGAGATGGAGAGGGAATGTGATGAAGATATCCAAATTCTTGCTTATGTTGCTATTAGCGACATCAACTGACACACAAGTAATCACTTAAATGCATAAATAAAAGTTTACCAAAAGAATAGAAATATAATGATTTTCATAAAGTTTGCCAATGTTGTATAATAACAATGATGTTCAACAACTTTATGATGTATTGACAACTTCTTAGAATCTATTATGGGATGAATGCAACACCCATACTAAGTTGTCTGCCTCCCTACTTGCTTTGAGCTTGAAGTCAAACACAATATGACTGGAGGGTGTTTTAATCGCATGGTTGAGTTTATAGGTTCGATTATGCCTAAAGATAACTGAATACCAACGAACTTATATTGTGCAAAGAGATTTGTGAAGAAGCTTGGGTTAGGATATGTAAAAATTGAATGTTGTGTTGATGATTGTATATTGTTTTGCAATGAGTATATTAACAATAGTGTAACTAAATATGCTTATTGCAAAAATGAACACTACAAAATGGTTACAAGACGAGGAAGAGTAATATGAATTGCTAAAAGGAAGATATGGTACTTCCCTATAACACTCCACCTACAATGTATGTATTCTTCATTGTCCACGGCAAAACATATGTGTTGTATGCTTAGACTCGAAGTGAAGAGGGGTTTTTGTGTCATCCATCATATGGGAAGGCATGGAAGCATCTGGATTGTTTGTATCCAAAGTTTTGCAAGACCTATGCAATGTACGACTTGGGTTATGTACGAATGGATTCAACCCGTTTGGTGCATGAGGTAAGACATACTCTTATTGGAAAGTAATACTTCTTTTGTACAATCTGCCACCTGAGATATGTATAAAAAGAAAGGAAATGTTCCTAACGGTCCTTGTTCCAAGAGTAGATAATCCTAAGGCTAAAATTGATGTATTTCTACAACTGTCGATGAAAGAGTTACTAGAATTATGGAATACTAGGGTTCTGACCTATAATGTGTCGTTGAATAATAATTTCATAATGAAGGCTTCCTTGATATGGACTATGAATGACTTCCCTGCCTATAGGATGTTGTTTGTGTTAACCAAGTGGCTTCAATGACTCAAGAGGGGAGGTGAATTGAGTCTTAAAAATTAGTTGCCTTTTAATTCTTTATTTCAATTTTACTTTGCTTTACTTAGAGAAATGAAGAAATTAGAATCTTAGCAATTAAATAATAACAATTAAAGCAAGTAAATAAAGCAAATAAATAACTCAAACTTAAATAGAGTTAGGGAAGAGAGATAATGACATATTCAAAATTTTTATCCTGATTCAGAATCTTCTACGTCCAGGCCCCAAGTAAACTTACTTGAGATTTTCCACTAATAAGAATTTGAGATTTATAAGATGAACCAATATAGTCTCTTGATTTCCCTACCAAGAACGTATCCCTCATTTTTATCCTTCTCACAATTCTTACCCAATCAACCTTAAAGACTACAACCTTGCCTTTGTTACAATGTTCCAACCCAATTTATGTATGAGTAAAAACAAAAACCTATCAATTTCCCTTACAATGAAAAACAAGGCAAGAGAAGAAGTTATGTGATTACAATCTCAAGATGTAGCTCTCTTTATAGAGTAGAATTTACAAAGATAAAGTGCTTAAGAAAACTCTCTTGATAGATTAGAATAGAAATTAAAAGCTTTAAATAATTTGATCAACTCAAGAAATGAAGAATTAATTTCACAAGTTATAAGTGTAGAAGAATTTGATCAAATAAAAATGTAGCTCTCTTTTGATAGAGCAAAATTTAAAAATAAAGCACAAAGAGAATGAGCTTTAACTCACAAGAATGTAGCTCTCTTCTAGAGCAAAATAAGAAGATTAAAAGTGTAGAAAAATTAACCAAACTTTGCTTCTTGAAAACGTGTGAGAAAGAATGAGAAAGCTTTAATGCATATGAGTGATTTCCAATGAAGTCTTAGGCCTCTATTTATAGAGTTCCAATCTGGGAAATTAGCCATTATAATGTAAAAGTTGAATTTGATTCTTTGGCAAAATATCCCTTATATTAGCAAAGCTGAGAATTGGTTAAACAACACAGAGTAATTGATTAGCTTAATCGATTAGCAGCGTTTGGATTTGATTTTAAAAGTTCCAGATTCGTCTTAATCAATTACCTTAATCGATTAGCAAGGTTCTATTTTAATTAAAACACATTCAAGATTGCCTTAATCGGTTACCTTATTCGATTAGAAATATTCTGTTTTAATAAAAATTGGTCTAGATTCACCTTAATCGATTACCTTATTCGATTAGCTCTGTTTCAAATAATTTCAATTTTTGTTTTGTGAGGCTTAATCAAATACCTTAATTGATTACCTTGTACCTAATTAATTATCTTATTTAATTACTAGATTGCTGATTTGAGATTCTCATTGCTTTAATATTTTTGAAATACATTTTTGGAATCATCAAAACTCACATAATGAAAACTTTATTTATTAAATCTCCCTTGTTTGATAAATTATTATGAACAATTACAGTTTGGGTGGTCGACCTCGAGGAAACTTGCTTGCTTTATTTGCATGGAAAACACCGAGGGGAATCCTCTTAGAGGTAGCAGTAAAATAATGTTGCTAATGATTCGTTGTCTCTTAGATTATCTAGTGAACAAGTATAACATGAAGTATTTGAATATCTTTTCATTTGGGATAAAAAGGTTGAGAAGTTTAAGGTTACGATAAGGAACATAACTGGACCAAAATGAGTATATTCTAAGAGTTGCCTTATTGGAATTGGAAACCAAGCGTCCCATAGAGATGTTATAGGGTTTCCAACTAAGCTGTCTTGGTGCATAAATTGCTCCCAATCCTAAGAGGCAGGGTCATTGCTAAGCTTGAGGGGAGCCGCCAGACACTCGGCCGTCATGCACTCCCAAGTGATTAAGGGAACCTTTGAGATTTAGGAGCCTTTTTCACTCAGATCACAAGAGACCCGGACTGAGGTCCTTGCGAAGACCCTAGTTGAGTCCTTTTCATTTTGGGACTCAACAGATCGACTATTGGTGGAGGAACGATAGTTGGAGAAGCAATAGTCGTGACTTGAATAGTAACAACAGAGGATAAGCCCTTAGCTAACCCCCTTCTCGGCCTAGTAGGCTTTCTTCAAGTTGCAGGTAGACATTTTCTGAGGGGGAATATTGCCTGAAAAGACAAAAATAAAAACAAAGGTTAACATCTAAAAAACCAAGTAATAGGAAGATAAAATAACTACGGAAGACTGTACTTACACATCCAAGCGTCCAAGGCACCTGGGTCGATGGACAAGGAAATCAATGCTTGGGAACTGATATAGTGCCTCACATCTTTACCCAAAAAAATTACATCATTGCGCTTATCACGGGACAAGTCATCCCAATTCACCCGGTACTTGATAGGTGTTTGGGTCCAGTATAAAGGAAAAGAAGGTTGTCCATCTGGGTAGTGAAGAAAGTCCTCCCCTCACATCTGGACACACTCAGATTATGAAAAAGGACCCTTTAAAATTCTTACTGATCAAACATCTCTATTAGACAATGATAAGGAACCCTGCTTACGGAGACCTACCTCATGGGAATTCCTGCCTTGAAAATATTAGCTTGGAAAAAGAAAAAAGGTACTAAGGGAATACGCCCAAAAAACTCATAGAGGACCTTGAATGCCTTTATAAAAGCCCACCCATTCGAATGAAGCTGAGTCGAAGCAATGGTGAGAGCATTTAGAACCCTCTTCTCAAAATTAGAAAAAGGAAGAAATAGATGAAAACGAGAGAAGAAGGTATCATACACGTATATATAGTCCAACTCCCCAAGGTTTGTCCTCGCATGAAAAACCCTCTCATCCTCCAAACAACCTACACACTCGACGTTGGGGGCCAACATTGATCCATTAAAGACCCCTTTTTGCCATAACCCAGCAACGGATTCCTCATCCCAAATGGAGGATTAGAAAGACAAAACCTCCTCCCTAACCTAAGGCATTCGAAGAAGAAGCCATCTCTACGTAACAATAAGCAAAAAATGAATAGATGAAAATGCATTACAACCTAACAACACAAAATGAAGAGGAAATAAACCTAAAGAAAGGATTAACCTTTAAGTAGGAAGAAAACAACCCATAAAGTTCAAGATGATGAAAAGAAAGGAAGACAAGAGAAGTTCTAAGAGCCAGACAATGACTATAATAAAAGCAAAAAGCACAAAGGAAGAAGTCATAGGTAAGGAAGTCTAGAGAGATGGTTCGTAAAAGTAAAAAATAAAAAATAGGAAGGGGTTAGGCTATAAATAAGCAAAAGGAATGCAAAGCCCAAATGGGGATCCAACAATTAAGAAAGACATCATATATTTCATGGCCTGATGCCACAATAAACCTCATAGGAGCAACTGCCCTTGACACATGACAAAAAACTCACCCGCACCTGAAACAACATGCATAATCCCAAAGGGCACATTCAAGGTCATAGGAATACAAAATGCCCTATCATTACAAAAACTGCCTCATTCAGACATTACCTTGAAAAGCAAAATGAAGGCTACCCATAATTAGACATGTATCCCCTTCTAACCCTCCCTCGAAAAATGATATGACTACCCATTAACGTTGACAGATGAACAAAACGACTTCCACCACGACTCGACATAAAATCACTCGGTAGACAATCACCATCGCTTGATATAAAATCACTCGGTATATGATCACAATCGCTCAGCACATTACCACTTGGCACACAATCATTCAATATACAAGCATCTGATATGTAGTTACTCGGCTCGTCCAATGGGCGAGAGCTCGTGACTTGGGGGCTTTTTTTCTCTCCTGGATCGGGAAAGATCCCTTATATCTCCTTTATTTTAAGAAGTTATCTCTACCCCCTTCTTAAGAAATTATTCTTATCCATTAGATATTGGGTTGAAATCAAGACTCTTCCTTTGGTGTATAAATAAGACCTTCGAGCCCCTTTTGTAATTCAATTAACATTTTGAGAAATAAACTTTGTTTTCCTAAAATAATTCTCTAAAGTTTGGTATTTTATATTAGGTAAAATTCTAAAGGCATAAGAGATGTTACAATGCAACCAAAAATGCAAAGTTCCATAGGATTTACCTTCGTCTTTTTCTTATTATTATTATTATTATTATTTATTTTTGTGCAGGAGAAAGAAAAAACAATTAACCTAACAAAACCTACACATTATTATTATTATTATTAGATTTCCTTATTGAATTTATTCACTTTTTTATAAATGAATTTATTCTATTTTTGTTTATAAATAAAAAGGCTAAATCTAAATTCACATCATCACAATCACATATAACGCGAAAACAAAACACCTCTATAATTAGTAAATAAAATGAATTTATTCATTTTAAAACTTAGTAGTTAAGGAATAATTTATTTTGTAAAACATAAAATAAAATTATACTAACAATTATGAAAATGTTTGGGGAAGGTTCCACGGATGCAACACGGTAAGAAAACATTTAAAAACGCACCGTCAAGGAGGGTGGATGATTCCTCACTTGGATACAACACTGACAGGACTAAAAACCGCTTTCTTTGCATACGCGTCAATGCTAGTGCAGTGGACACGTCACAATGTGTCCAAAAATCCTATAAGTATCTCAATCTCAAACACAACCAAATATTAACCCCACAACAACACCACCACCTCTTACATTCCAGAAGCTGCCCCTCAGTTTCTTCAAATCCAAATTTCACGACAGGTACTTTTGCTTGTCATTCATTTCCTCAAAGTTTATCCACTCATCATTCATTTATGTTCCATAAATTCTTGATCTAGACCCTTCAATTTGCTGAAATTAAATTTATGCAAGATTAATTGGAATCAAATATTGATCGATCATTTGTGTCCAGATTTCATTTGAAAATTTGTTCTATTTTTTCTTCGACTGTCTTTCAATTCACGAGATGTAAAAACTAAAATGTGCAATTCAGCTATAACTGTAATGGGGGAATATATTCAGATTTGGATGCTTGTGTGTTTTAAAAAAATCTTGGATTTTGTTTCTGCTATGACAGAGATTTGAATAATTTAAATGCCTGATGCCTATGATCAGTTTTTGCACGTTTAAGCAAATTAAGATGTAATATTAATCTGTCATGTGTTTGGTGGTATCTTTTATGGTTGGATTGTCCATGGAAAGTCTTGGATTTCATAGCTATTGTTTGCTTATTAAGTGGTTGATTATATGTTGGATATATTGGTGATTGTGATACAAGATCTTGTGCATAATTTTAGTGATCGGCTTTTTCTCCCCAATGAAGCTTGTCATGAGTGATATGTTGTTGTTATTGCTTTTGATTTACATATTCAAACTGTAGAGTCAAACTGATTGGGAATTATATTGTTTGATACTGTAGTCTTAAACAATTTAGAACAACTTGATTGTTGGTTCTACTGAGTTTTGTGTGTTTTCTATTTCCATATCCTATGACTAGTGAACTCTGTTTGTATCTGTTGATGTCTTAATTTATCAATATGTCATCCTTACATTTGAAACTTGGTTCAATTGGCATTGTTGAGTATGCTGCTTGAACTTGGATTGTATCCCATTTGCCTAGGTTGGGCTGTGTATTCTGTCATTGTTTTTGACTCTTGATTACCTTGGTAAGTTGGAATTTTGTCTTGCTAGTAATCATAATTGGGGAAAATTGTTTAATTAATGCCCTGAATTTACTGTTACATATGTATGTTTTAGGGACCTGTCAGATATAGTTAAGGTTTCCACATCATCACTGTGTGAAGATAATATAGATATGGAAGACTCTCATGAAATCAAGATTAAGGATAACAAGACAGGTGATGTGAAGGAAGAGAAGATTGAGATAGAACGGGAACTGAAGAATAAATTGAATGAGAAAGAGGATTCAAAATGTAAGGATGAGAAGAAACATAAAGATGAAGATAAATCAAAGAAAAAGAAGAAAGACAAGGATGAAGGAGAGAAGAAAGAAAATGATTCAGAAGAAAAAGAAAGGGATGGTGAGGAGAAAAAGAAGGAGAAGGAGAAGAAGAAAAAGGAAAAGAAAGACAAGGATAACAAAGCTGATGCAGAGAAGGACAAGGGGAAAGAAGATGATGGGGAGGATGATGAAGAGAAGAAGGGGAAGAAGGAGAAGGAGAAGAAGAAAAAGGAAAAGAAAGACAAGGATGACAAAGCTGATGCAGAGAAGGTCAAGGGGAAAGAAGATGATGGGGAGGATGATGAAGAGAAGAAGGGGAAGAAGGAGAAGGAGAAGAAGAAAAAGGAAAAGAAAGACAAGGATGACAAAGCTGATGCAGAGAAGGTCAAGGGGAAAGAAGATGATGGGGAGGATGATGAAGAGAAGAAGGAGAAGAAGAAAAAGGAAAAAAAGGAAAAAAAGGAAAAGGATGACAAGAGTGAAGCAGAGAATGATGAAGGGACAAAAGATGATGAGGAGGATGGTGAAGAGAAAAAGGAGAAGAAGGACAAGGAGAAGAAGAAAAAGGAAGAGAAGGACAAAGAAAAAGAAGGAGATGAAGATGTTGAAGAGAAGAAGGAAAAGAAAGATAAGGAGAAGAAAAAGGAAAAGAAAGATAAGGAGAAGAAAAAGGAAAAGAAGGACAAGGATGGAGAAACAGACAAATTAAAGGAAAAGGGAAAAGATGATGAAGGCGAGGATGGTGAGGAAGATAAGAAAAAAAAGAAAAAGGAAAAGAAGGAGAAAGAGAAGGATCACAAAAAGGATAATAAGAAGGATAAAGATGAGGAGAAGAATGAGAAAGATGATAGCAAGGGTGAAGTTTCGATAAGGGACATTGAAATAGAAGAAATCAAGGAGTGTGAAGAAGATAAAGCAAAGGATGGCGAGAAGGAAGTGAAAGAGAAAAAGAAAAATGAAGACAAAGACAAGAAGGAAAAGAAGAAAAAACTTGCTGGAAAGGACAAGACCAAAGACTCTAGCAAGTTGAAACAAAAGCTTGAGAAAATTAATGTAAAAATAGAAGCACTCCTTGAAAAGAAGGCAGATATAGAGAGGCAGATAAAAGAAGCTGAAGCGGAAGGTCATATAGTCAATGAGAAGGACAAACAAGGATGAGGTACAGTAGCTGTTCAGCATACACTTATACTATTACCTGTTCAGCATACACTTATATTATCTTGCATACTATGAAAAACTATGTACTTGATGAGGTTGTTTTGTGTAATAAAGCACTTTTTGTTTGAGTAAGAACTGATACATTTATTCACGTTCTTATGATTTATGTGGGATTGATTTCATTCCCAACTTACTACCTTTCTCAGTGAAGGGCTGTGCTATTTTTAGTGTCTAACATATCAACTCTCATTGTTACTTAAATGTGAAAAACTCCGGCATCTATATATTAAAACCTGTATAGTTCAACTAAAAGCAGAAGACCTTATTTTTAAGGTCAAGAACACTAGACCTTATTTTTAAGGTCAAGAACACTAATAACGAAAAGGTCAATGACCTTCAAGATACATTAATGACCAGTTATTAGGGGTATTACTATACGGGGGTTTCAATCCAGAAACTCTTCTTGAGTACAGGACAAAAAATCTTAACGAAATCAAGCAGGGCTACTTCTTAATATGTTTTTTCAATCTTCTTCTGCAGCCTCAAAGAAAAGAATCACAGAACTAAGCTTTGTTCTCTCAAAGTCAACAAAACATTGGTACGTGTTATTTGCATAATTCTTATTTCAAAGCTCACTCAAACTCTTGGTATATTTATTGACCAAAGATCAAAAACTCAGTTTCACAATAGCCTTACCAGATACCAGCAATTTTTTGAATAGTGTACATAATCTGTAAAAAGAAGAGTATTGATGAGACAAAAGGCCAGTTGTGGGTTTGTGGTAAGCAAAATGAAGTTCTCTGTAATTTGCAAGTCATGTTATGAAAAAATATAGCTTTACTCTGAACTAGCAAGATTTTGTAAAAACAATGACTCAGAATTTAAAGGCCTTGATATATCGGGAATTAGAATAGGATGAAAGTGGAAGAAAAAAAAACTGATGGAGAGGGGGGGAGGGGGGATTTTGAGGAGAACATTCGAATGTATTTTCTGTCATTGAAAGAATGACTTGATGTGGCTGTGCATCAAGTAATTACAAAAGAGACGTATGAATACTTGAACAACTAATAGAATATGAACTTAACAATATCTAACTGGTCCTACAATCATTCAGTTACAACAGAATCCAACTAACTGCGCAGCTCCGAATCATTTTCATCTAACCGAATACTCAAGCGCATTTCTAGGCTCCGTTACATGATGAACATAATGAGGAGCAATTTAAAATAACAAATATAGAAAGGCTTGGTTTAGTTGAAAAAGGACTCATTTAAGAGTTAAAATCTTTAGATAGATCGATCTATATATATATATATATGAAAATGTAGGTTTATTTTTCTGGGATCTGGAGATCAAATTGAAAAATAGGACATGCCAAGTACCGGGACCTTTAAATTTTACCAATAGGTTTTATGAATATTTATCATAATATACAAGACATGTGGTTCTTTGTTTTGTGAAAAACATCCTTGGACAGAAAATGGCTTTGAATTTACTGGACGACCTTGCTTACAGTTACAAAGCAGGGAAGAGAACACTTAGGGTGACGACCAGCAAAGTCTAGGTGGCTTTACAATTTCCATTTTGTCATGATAAATCTAAGGAAACCTTATGAGAATCATGGTACATATATTGGCCTAAGCCGCTTGGCGTTTGTTACTCCAAAAGACCACTTAATCTTGAAAGCCTAATTTTTCTCTCTTTACACTACCACCTCAGAGAATTCTTCATAGCTAAACAAACAAAGAATCAATAACTTTATGTAAAAGACACAAAAAAAGCAATGGAAACTGAAACTAAACCGAAAAATGATCGCTGATTCACAAGGCACCCTTACAATTTCTCTGGCTTGATATCATTGGATCTCCATCACATGAAATTTTAAGCTTACTGACCGAAAATCCTCGTTGGATGTTTTGCTGGAGGGTATAATAGTTGCTGTTCGATCAGGCTATCAAGCAATTGTGGAAAAACAGATTCAGATGCAGATCTCACATGTTTCCCACAAGCAGAACCATCAACATTTTCAGCTTGTTTTTGAAAGATCAAAATAGAAGTCTTAGCAGCAGAGTTCAAATCTGTCAATGCATCCCCAAGAGGACCTAATGCAGGCTCCTCCAACACAGGGTCCACTGTTTGTGCCAAAGACATCTTCCTCCCATGCCCTCTCCCAACAAGATACAAATCAAACCCTTTCTTCCCTATCTTGTTCAAAAGCCTCACCGTTTCTTTCTCATCCCTCACCGTCTTCTCCAAATACCTCACCCTTGGCATGTCCGCCGTTCTACTCACAAACTCCGTAATAAACTCCTTGTCTGTTTCACCAAACTCGTCATTTGGGTTGTCCCAAAATAGCCTCACCACCATTAACTGAACCTCATTGCTCATACTCATCCTCCAAGCATAAGCAAGAGCTTCCCGGTCATCAGCACCAGCAATGTAGAACATAGCAATGCGTTGCTCCTTTGAATTCTTTTGATGCAGCCCTCTGTCCACAAATATGGCTAAACAACACGGCGCTTCCTTAACAAGATTCTCCAACACCACTTTCTTCTCGTCTCTGCTCGCAAAATCCCTGTTAATGATGTTAACAGCTCTTGCTGTTGCAGCACCTGCTCCTAAACCATCATAGGTTGGCTGCTTGTAGAGTGTGGTTATGATAAGTGCCACTCCTCTACTTCCTGCAAGGTTTAAGATGTCCTTGTGCATGGAGTTGTAGTCTGAGATGATTCTCATCTTCTCGGCGAATATGGCTTGGCTAAGGTTGTCAAAGCTACCAAGTTTGTCTTCAGTGTCGAACTTGGTGGATTTGGAGGTGAAGGATGGTTTGCGAGCGTCTCTTATGATGAGTGATGCAGTGGGACGGTCTGACATCTTGTTTAGTTCCACGGTTAAAACTTGGATTGGTGTCCTCACTGATGGGCAAGAGGCTTTCAAGAGGTTGATGATCGCATTGGCATCACGTTTTGTGTGGATGCAGGCTAAGACTCTAAGTGGTGAATCTGGTTGTGTTCCTTGCATTGGCCTGCGTTGGCTTCCTAGACACCTTCTTGTGGCGGTTTCTCTCACTGTGGCCAAGATAGGTTCTGCAGGGAGTGTCATTAAGCAGCACGCCAATAGCATGACCCCATAGGATTGGTTGTCCAGTTCCTACATCACAGATGCATGCATACACTTGTATTAACACCAGTGCTATTTGTAAGTTTTTGGTGAATGGTGTTTGTTAGGAATCACTTTTTTTTAACTAATTAGGAGATGAATTAACGGAGGAAAAATTACACTGATATCTCTCTTAAGATTAGACCTGATTACATTGCACATCCCTCTTATTTTAAAAACTACACTCACCTCTTTTTCTTATATAAAGGAACCTACTAGAATAGCTAAAAACTAACTTTTTGTGCAAATACATAACATATAGTAGTTACCATGTTAAGTTTTTAAGCTAACTTACGAGTCTGTCCCTGCCAATGCTGAGAATGATCAATGACATGGTTCCTTTAGTATTCATGAGGAATGCAAGGGATAACCCTTCCATGAGAGGCATCTGGTAGATCCAAGAGACAACAAAGATACATACTATCTTTGCCAAAAAGGCCAGTAAAATAATGATCACCAGAGTGAACCAATGTGTGTCCATGTCTATGTCTTGGACCCTGATTCTCTCCCCAACAGCAACATAGAACAAAGGCATCATGAATACAGCCACAAAATCTATCACCTTGTCCTGAACTGCGTTGTTTAGTGTTCCCTGAGGGATCACAACCCCCAAAAAGAAAGCACCAGTGATGGAATGCACACCCAATCCATCAACAACAAATCCAATGACCAAAACAAAATGCAACAGAAATGTTACTTCTGACTCAAGGAACCCACGATCCCCAGTACCAACAGCATTGAAGAGCCACTTAACAAAGGGAGGAAGTGCAAAAAGAACCACCGACAAAACAATGAGGGTGATGAAAAAAGATAACAAAGAAGAGTAATAGAATTGTGATAGAGCCACAGCAAGCATTGACCAAGATAACAAATCATTAATAAGTGAAGCTGTTAGAGCTAGTTGTCCAATATCTGTGAGCAGAAGCTTAATATCTGAAAGGAATTTTGCAATCTCATGGAACTCACTGCTGCAAGAAAGGGCTATTCCCCACAATGTTGCACCCTTTATGTGTTTAGCATTGAAAACGGACATAGTTTTGCGCCCCATGTCTGTGACAAGCATGAAGTACAAACCAAACCCAATTGGTAAGGTGAAGATGATGCCAGAAATGGCAACAACCATGGCCTTCTTATTTCTCAAACTTGTTATTGGTTTCAAGTCAACCTCTAGACCCATCAAGAACACGTAGTAGACAAGAATCACTCCTCCCACTGTCTCTAATGGCATCAGATTACGGAAAGGAAATAGGACTTTGAGAAAATCATTCAAACGTCCCAGAGTAGATGGACCTAATATATAACCAGTCTAGGAACACAACCACAAAAAAATTGATGTTGCTTAATTAGTAATGGATAATCAAAATCAAAGCAAACATTAATAAATAATAATAACTAAAAAAACAAATTTTCGGTGCAGTTCTATATGCACTTTTAACATCATTCTTCAATTAAAATAAAGTTTGAGCTGAACATGCGGATATTAACTTCGACATTTATTATACATGCTACTTGATGTGAGATTCCAATTTTGATTATAGAACATTACATAAACACATGAAATTACATGTAAGTTTTATATATCGTAAAAAATAACCTGCTCGTTAGAACTACAAAACTTAAATGCATGAATTGTAGGTGACAATTTTATTGTAAATGTAATCACTCATATATGGTGATGGTGTCACATTATTATTAATTTCTTGTACAAAACATTTCGTATTTTATAATAACATTGTTTCATTATCATTCATTCATTCATATATATATATATATATATATATATATATATATATATATATATATATATATATATATATAGACACACACTAAAAATTTAATTACTCAACCATGGATATATTATATATTAAGATCAAGATATCATGATAGAGTAGCTGAAAAGTACTTACAAGAATGTTGGCAATGCTACGAGGAGCATGGCATAGTTCTGAAAGACGGAGCAAAATGCGATTGAGTCCAAGGATAATAGCAAATTGAAGAACAAACAAAGGAAGTGTTTTATCTAAAGAATTTTCTATCCAAAGGGCTGAACCGTGGGATAGAGTCCTATTGAAACAGACCACCACCGTATCATTGGGGTCTGCGAAAAACGAATAATCATCGTCAAGTAATTCGATTTGCGAAGGATTCATCTCAACTTGTTCACTCCTATCAACTATTTCTTTTCTCCTTTTCTTTTTCTAAAAATTTATGTGATTCATAAATTGACTTTTGAGCATAGTGTCAGATAGATTAAATAGAGAGACACGTAAATTCCAGCAAGATATTGTAGCATTATGATTAAGATATTGTCGTTGCTTGCTTAATTATAGATTAGCTGTTTTCTTTGCTCTACAATGTCTATTCTAGTTTGTTTCTGGGTTAGCATTGAGCTGAGACACATAGGACATAATATTCTATATACTATTTAAGGCGTAAGTTTCTCTATCTCTCGTAAATGGTAAATATAGCTATTTATTTTAAATTTTAATTTTTTTTAGTTTAAATCATCGTATTTTTTTAATACTGAAATCATCATAAATTTCATCTTTTAAAAAACGCTCTCTATTATTTCACTCACCTTAGAAATTATCCAACATGACATATTCATGTATACCAGAATATACACAGATATTGGTTTCAATCGAACTTGTGTGATCATAATTTGTACTCTGATAAATCAAATTAGCTAGTTTCCTTAAGACATGAATATATATTTGAAATGATATAAGAATTACTTTCAAAATTTTAATCTTTTAAGGAATAAAATTAATTGTTTGAAGGATTAAAATCAAAATATATATTAGTATATTTCTTATATCATGTAATTACATTGCATTAGTTTATCTTATTTTAGGTTAAAATATATGTTTGATTTTTCAAGTTTATTTTAGGTTTTGGTTTGGTTTTAAATATTCTTTTGTTACAATTTGATCCCTTATGTTTTGATACATATTCAAAATGGTTTTTTCATTAAAAAAGATTAACAAAAATTCATCTTTTTTAGTCAATTTTCGTGGAACCAATTTAAAATATACTTTAAATCAATTTCTATTGAGAACCGATTGAAAAAGTATATTTTGAATTGGGTTTTTTACATCAGTTAATAGGAGATCTGATCTTAAAAGTATACTTTTTAAATCATTTCCCAAAATAAACCGATTTAAAAAATATATTTTAAATCGATTTTCAGAAATTGATTTAAAAATATACAATCTTCCGTTAATTATTTTAACGGAAATGATTATTTTGAAACTTTTCAAAACATTAAGGACTAAAAAGTTGTCTAGGAAACATATATTTTAACCCTTTATTTTAAGATAATTTGACGTGATTCTTTTATTTTAAGAAGATAATTATGAAGAAGTCTACATATTTATAATATATTTTGTAATAAATTACATTTATTACAATGAGCTGAGTTTTGGATAATTGAACATATATATCCTCGGGATGTAACATCCCGGTTATTAAAATTAATTAATTGGGTTGTATAGAATTAATAAATAAATTAATGGGTGTTATTGAGAATTAAATTAGATTATTTGGGAAATTTTAATTGGAACTAAAATTAGAATAATAAAAATTAAGGGTGATTAATTAGGAAATTGGATTCAAAATAAATTGTGATGGTAGAATATTAATTACCATGGAGTAAAAGTGAAATGTATTTATCTAAAAGAAAATGTAAAAGAAAAGAAAAGATAAATGAATTTAGAAAAAGAAAAGGAAAAAGAAAATGGAGAAAATGATGATTTTGACCCTATGCATAAAAATTTACTTTCACTTCCTTATCTTTCACCACCATTCACATGAGACTTCTTCTTCCTCTTGCTCATCTATGGCCGTGCACATATAGGTGGAGGGTGGCCCTCGATTTCTCGCCAGAAATTAAAATTGACTGTATTTTTAGAGTCGTAGCGACAAAGTAAGTTCATGGGTGCTTTCAATGTCATGACTCCTCCTCTTCTTCTCAAAACTAAAAATGGCAATTCATGGGAGGAGGTTTCATTTTTCACTTTTATAGCACCTTAAGCTTGGAAATAGAACTAGATATGGTGGGTGTTGATGAATGACTAATGGGGTTTTATTTTGGTGTCGCTAGGTGACAGATTGAGTACTGGAAGGTTACTAAGTGAAGCGGAACTTGGAAACCAAGGTCGGAAGTGACAAAGATAAGTTTCGAGAACTCTAAATATGTGTTTGAAGTTGTTTTGATATAATGGATTTCAATTTTGAAGGCCAAAACGTTGAGTTGCACTACTAAAAAAACCTCTGATAACTACAGTAAGTTACCGTCGTCACTAATTAGTGACCGAGTTAGTGACAGCACTGTGAAAAGGAACCTCAAAAAGAAAATTAGTGACCACATTAGCGACCAATAACATCCCGTCGCTAACATTTACAAAAGTTCGTCATTACATTCGTCGCTGACCCGGTCGTTACATTTTACCTCCCTCCATTTTTTGGTTTCCCTCCAAGATTTTATGTTGGCGCCTAGCCTAGCGACCCCTGATCGCCATCACTAACTATAGAAAATATTACGACGATGGTAAAGATCGTCGTTAGTTTTGAAAGAGACCTTTAAAAGGAAATTTCCTACCAAATTAGTGACCAACAGGGCACCCATCGCTAGTTTACCTCCCTTATTTTTATGCTTTCCCTCTAAATTTTTATATTCACGCCTATGTTAGCGACAACTATAAGCCCGTTGTGAAGTAGTATGGAAAACAGCTCGTCACTAATACCGTCGCTTAATTAACATCCCTCCTTTTTAGGATTCCCTCCAATGTTTTTGTTAGTGCCCAAGTCTTCGTTAAGACCGTCGTTGAATAGTTAGCGATGAACTTGGTTAAACTGTCACTGATGTTGGTCCACCTCGATAAGTTACAAATAGAATTGTGACATGCTTAGCCACAAATTAAGGTCATTGCTAAAGTTGAAATGTTATTCGAGCACACCTCTTTCCCTAATGATTTTCCCTAGCCTCCAACTTGTCGCGACCTGGATCGCGGTGGGACGCCGACCGTAAAAAGAAAATAAGGTTTCTCGAGTTCCCTCCGGAAACCGTGGAGTCGCCACTAATGTTTTTAAGGTAAAACATCAGAAAAACCTTAACGTGAAGGTACCGGTCCTAAATCAAGATTTTAAGTTTGGGAGTTTGATTACAGGTAGGGAAGGTATTAGCACCCTATACTGTCCGTTTTAAAAGGTTACCCTAAATTATTTAAGTTTGAATAATCCTACTAATTTATAATTTAAACCTCTTAGAGATGCCTTATGGATTTGTTTTTGATTTAATAATTTTAAAATTATAAATTTTGCGATTAACAAGACGTCTCATCCAAAATAATCAAGTTGTCATTAAAATATGTTATAATTTTATTTTTCAAGTTAATGAGATATATTTGGTTTTTTTTATTTGGGCCCGACAGGAATAATTGTTCCCGCTCCTACGTATTCCCCAAGCGCTAGGGGAAATCAGGGTTACGTAGTTTTTTAGGTTATTTTTAAAAAATGCGAAGTGGATTGAAAAATGTCGAGATTTAAAACGTTAACCAACAGGACGTCTCGTCCAAATTGATTTCAAATGTTTTATAAAAAAGGAACCTTGGGTTTTATTGATTTTATTATATTTTTAGAGAGAAATTTAATAGTCTAAATTGATTTAAGAATGGAAAGTTTATTTGAAAACCTAGATTAACAGGACGTCTCATCCAAAGAATCTATAAAGATATTTTGATTTTTTGTTATATTATCGATATTATTAAAGTGTTTTATAGTCTAAATTATTTTAGAAAATTTAACATAGATTGACAAGACGTCTCATCTAAAAAATCTATAAAGACACTAAATTTGTTATCAAAATATTTTTTTTATGGTCAAAATTAATTATAAGACAATTAAAGACTTATTTTTATTTGAAAACTTAGGCCAATAAGACGTCTCGTCCAAATTGATCCTTAATGTGAATATATTAATTCGTTACCTATTAGCATCGCTAGAATACTTTATGGTCTAGAAATTAAACATAGGTTAATGGGACGTCTTATCTAAATCGACCCTTGCATAAAGATTTTAATTTTAGGCACATACCAATATTAATTTTATTCTCTATTTTACAAATGAAATACTTTAAACTTGGTTAGTAACAAACATTAACAGATACTATGTCATACTAATTACTAGAATATTTCTAAAGGGGAAAGGATTTTATAATTTAATTCTCTAAGAGGCTAGGATTACATATAATCACAATAAACAAATTGAAAAGGAAATATACCTTACTGATTTTTTCCTTTGTTGTGAATTTTATGTCAAAGCTTCAATTGTTTTCTTCCTTATTTGCTTCAATGACGTGAGTGCCTGGTATTTCTTTTTTCTTGCGTGAAATCTTCCTTTAGATTGGTGAACTCTTTTCAATTGTGTAAATGTGCTTCCTCTTTCATGCAGCTGCACGTGAATTGGCTGTGTTTGCCAATTGAATTTTTTTCCTCCCTGTTGCCTCACGTGGATAGTATAATGAGCTTCCAATGTATCCAAAAATCCCCTCTGATGGCTTGTGTGAATAGTATATATATAATGTTGAGGCCTTTTTCAATTGTGTTATCGCTAATTCTCTTAGGCTTATAATATAATAATAATTAAGCCCTATCAATGCGTGAATATATAATAATATCCATTTCCCCTTTTTTATTATCTTATAGCATATAGATAATAGGTTTAGCTTAATTAATATAATTATAAAATCTGAAGTTAGTTTTTATATATAATATATATATTTAAAACTCTATCTCATATATACATATATATATTAAAAAACCTTATCACATTCTATAATATACCCATTTATTTAAAAACTTTATCTTATCCTATTTAAAAAGCTCTATCTCTTTCTTTCTCTAGTCTTCTAAAATTCAAATTTTAAACCTCTTTCTTGAATTTTAAAAATTTCTAAGTCTACAAGTTCAAAAATTTATGGTTCTGATAAGGATTTAAGCCCGAATCAATAATTTAAAATTCAAACAAGCCCACAGGTTCACTTTTTTCCTTAAAAATAAAAAAAATTATTTTTTTATTGTTTTGGTTTTTTTATTTTTTTAAAATTTTAAATGGGCCTGGACAAAATTGTGTAGCAACAGCTTGCCCCTCTTTACTTTTCCCTTTCTATGTTGTAGTAAGGGTTAAGTAAAGACTGAGTGAACCAATTTTGTCTAGGGCGCTAGTGACAATGAAATTCAAACGGTGCCCCGCTTGGCGACTAGAAAGTAAATTGGTGTGCCACTCGGTGACTGGAAATTTAAATGATACCATGTTTGGCGACTGGAAATGTAAATGATGCCATGTTCGGCGACAGGAAAGTAAAAGGGTGCCCGCTCGGCGAATGGAAAGTAAAATGGTGCCCCACTTGGCGACAGGAAAGTAAAAGAATGCCCCGCTTGGCAACTGGAAAGTAAAATAATGCCCCGCTTGACGACTGAAAACTTAAATGATGCCATGTTCGGCAACAGGAAAGTAAAAGAGTGCCCCGCTCGGCGACTGGAAATTTAAAAGATGCCATGTTCGACTCTAGGAAAGTAAAATGATTCCCCGCTCGGCAATTGAAATGGTGCCCCGCTTGGCGACTGGAAAGTAAAATAGTGCCTCGTTCGGCGACTGGAAAGTAAAACGGTGCCTCGCTCGGCGACTGGAAATTTAAATGATGCCATGTTTGGTGACAGGAAAGTAAAAGAGTGCCCCGCTCGACGACTAGAAATTTAAAAGATGCCATGTTTAGCTCTAGGAAAGTAAAGCCCTGCTCGGCAATTGAAAAGTAAAATGGTGCCCCAATTGGCTATTGGAAAGTAAAATGGTGTCTCGTTCGGCGATTGAAAAGTAAATGGTGCCCCGTTCGGGTTCTGGAAAGTAAAATGGTGCCTCGCTTGGCGTCTGAAAATTTAAATGATGCCATGTTCGGCGACAGGAAAGTAAAAGGGTGCCCCGCTCGGCGACTGGAAATTTAAAAGATGCCATGTTCGGCTCTAGGAAAGTAAAATGGTGCCCCGCTCGGCAATTGAAAAGTAAAATGGTGTCCTGCTTGGCTACTGGAAATTTAAAAGATGCCATATTCGGCGACAGGAAAGTAAAATGGTGCTTGGCTACTGGAAAGTAAAATGGTGCTTGGCTACTGGAAAGTAAAATGGTGCCTCGTTTGGTGACTGAAAAGTAAAAGGTGCCCCGCTCGGCTACTGGAAAGTAAAATGGTACCCCGCTCGGCTAATGAAAAGTAAAATGGTGCCCCGCTCGGCTACTGGAAAGTAAAATTGTGTCATGCTCGGCTATTGGAAAGTAAAATAGTGCCCCGCTCGGTTACTGGAAAGTAAATTGGTGCCCGGCTCGGATGCTGGAAAGTAAAATGGTGCCCCGCTCCGCTACTGAAAAGTAAAATTGTGCCCCGCTCAGTTGTTGAAAAGTAAAATAGTGCCCCGCTCAACTGCTGGAAAGTAAAATGGTGCCCCGCTTGGCTATTGGAAAGTAAAATGGTGCCCGCTCGGCTACTAGAAAGTAAAATAGTGCCCCGCTCAGCTGCTAGAAAGTAAAATGGTGCCCCGCTCGGCGACTGGAAATTTAAAGAATGCCATATTCGACGACTAGAAAGTAAAATAGTACCTAGTTCGGCGACCGAAAATTTAAAGGATGCCATATTTGGCGACAGAAAAGTAAAAGGGTGCCCCGTTCGGCCACTGGAAAGTTTAAATGATGCCATATTCAGCGATAGAAAAGTAAAAGGGTGCCCTGCTCGACGACTGGAAATTTAAAAGATGCCATGTTCAGCTCTAGGAAAGTAAAATGGTGCCCCGCTCGGCAAGTAAAAAGTGCCCCGCTTGGCCACTAGAAATTTAAAGTAGTGCCCCGCTTGGCTACTGGAAAGTAAAATGGTCCCCGTTCAGCTACTAGAAAGTAAAATGGTGCCCCGTTCGGCTACTGGAAAGTAAAATGGTGCCCCGCTCGGCTCCTAAAATGTAAAATGGTGTCCCGCTCGGCTGCTAGAAAGTAAAATGGTGCCCCGCTTGGCGACTGGAAATTTAAAGGATTCCATATTCGGCGACAAGAAAGTAAAGATGCCCTACTTGGCGACTAGAAATTTAAAGTAGTGCCCCGCTTGGCTACTAGAAAGTAAAATGGTCCCCGCTCGGCTACTAAAAAGTAAAATGGTGCCCCGCTCGGCTACTGGAAAGTAAAATGGTGCCCCGCTCGGCTGCTAAAAAGTAAAATGGTGCCCCGCTCGGCTGCTAGAAAGTAAAATGGTGCCCCGCTCGGTGACTAGAAATTTAAATGATGTCATATTCGGGAGAAACCTTTAGAACTGCAATCTTTATAGATTTTAGGTTTATACTCATAGGTGAAATGGATGAACGAGGTGATTTTCTCTTCTGAGCATGTATTCAGCGCGGTCCTTGTGATGCTTATCTGAGGTGCTAACAAATAACAGAAGCCTCTAACTTCCATGACTTTCTTTTTCTTTTTGTGAAAATAATTGTCATTGCCTTGTTTTATTTTGTTAAAACACATGTTTTGTCACATTAATGAAACTCATGTATAAATGCGTATTGAAAATGTAGCAACTTTATTTATGTGGGTTGATCAAGTACCGGAAAAGACAGAGATAAATCAAATACAAAAAAGAAACAAATGTGGTTAAAGAGTTTGGTAGTAGGGGATGTAATGGGGTTTGCAAATCCTCCAATGAATCCCTGAGAACAGCAAGAATCTTGATCCTGTATCACGATGACGAGTTTATCCTTCGATCTTGCTTCCGAGAAAGTAATTCAACTATAGTCCTTGTGCCCAGTCGGATCTTATTCTGCTTGTACAGAGAATTTTAGTTGCTTTGCCGAAATCTTGACCTTAATTTTTGCTTGAGCCACCTTTTTAGATTTTTGACTCACCAGGTCGCTCTAATTTTTTCCTAGACCGCCTTTTCAGGTTTTCAGCCTAGCGAGCTTTTCTTTCTTTCTAACATGTTTTTTTTAATCAAGGTTGTGTCCTTCACAACAAAAGGTTTAAACTGATTATACTGAGAACGAACCCGCTTGGCCTCCTTTGATTTACTTTCATTCTTTTGGGGGACAGATGTCACTTCAAATGGGCAACTTTGCCCCCAACGCCATGTACCGAAGGAAATGAGATAAGCCTTTTTTTCTTGCCTCAATAAGAAAGGACCATTCCAAGTCTCTTTTTTTTGCTTTTGTTTTTGTTCTTTTGTTCTTTTTCTTTATTTTTTCATTTGTTTTTTCTTCTTTTTTTTGACCTTCGAATGATCCCCTTGGTACTTTTGTTGCTCAGCATGGTAGACCATTTCCTTGGTTACATTAGCATGAAGAGTAGCTACATCCCCTTAAGGTTGATTGCAACAGGGATGAAATATTTTTTTTGTTGCGTTCTTGGCTTGATGACATCCATTCACCATATAGAAAGGTGATGACTTACTTGGTGATCTGGACATGCCCCAATATGGAAATGCAAAAGCATCAGCTTGCCCCAGTTGGTATGTGCATAAGACGCCAACCTTGATTTTTGTTTGTTGTTTTTTTTGTTTGTTTGATTTTTTTTTTGGCAAAGTATCTCTTGATTACGTCTGTATGTATGGGCATCGGCAAGTCATCTCCATCCATGTTGGTCAATACCGAAGCTTTCTTAAATGATAGATATACGTCTGTTCATCATGTCATGAAACAGGGTTACCATCGCCCTCTGATAAATTGCCCCAGTGTTTTCAAACAAAGCACATCAATAACTTAATCAATTTCCCCTATTGTTCTTAACCCAGGGAAATGTCAATCTTCACCTTTTTATCTTGATGATCTTGATTACCTCTTGATAGGGCTGGATTTCTATAGCCTTTTATTCCCTGGTTAATTTGGGTGAGGGACCATAGTCTTCCTTACCCTCTTCGTCAACGCAATCAACTGAATACTCATAGCTGTGATATGGGATTGCGACCTTACTATTTTCAAGTGGATCACTTTTGGGTTCGTATTTGGATGAATGGTCGAATGAGGGATAAAGGGAAAGGGAATCGGTAAAGGGTGCAAATCAAAAGATATTTAAATACACATTTATTAATGAAATTTTAAAAATATGACACAACATGCTTCGTCCTTATTGTAAAAAGAAAAAGGCTCCCGAGCCTTGGGCATAGCAATGAGAATACTGAGTCATTAAGGCAATTACAAATTACTTTGAATTAGAAATTAAAGTCATGGAGAGCTCAACAACCTCCTAGTTACAAAGTTCTATGCCCGAGGAACGCATAAAGCTTGCAGCATCACAGGAAACGTCTTTAATTATAGACTCATAATCTGTCTCAACCATGAGTCTTGCCTGAGTCCCTGTGATTTCTCCTTTTTTTTGTTTTTGTTTTTGTTTTTTTATTTTTTATTCTTTTGTTTTTTGTTTTTTTATTTTTTTAAAAAATGTGTTAGTGAAAGAGCAAAGAAAAAGAAATAGACAACAAAGAAAGAAAAAAAACAAACAGTGATTGAAGCAATCATGAGCCTTGATGAGCATCCTTTCACCGTTCCTTAGAACGTCTCATTCAAAAGTACTAGGTTAAGCTAGTAAGATACTTGTCAAGTTCAGATTACTTTCTAAAGGAGGAAAAGAAGGAAAAAAAAGTCAACTTGTGGGCTTGTCACCATTATTTCTTAAAAATATTTTTCGTATCAAAGAATAAGTTATAGACCTCTCAGATCGTCTAATTTTTTAAAAAACTTTGCATAAAAATTTATGATTCAAGGAGCCTATAACTTAAAGAATGAAATTGAATGGGCTTGAGAACCATTTTCCCCATGTCGAATTATTGGGCTTTTCTTTAAAAACCTTTGTGGGAAAAAGAATCTTTTAATTTTAAATAAAAGGAAGGTAAAAAGACCGTTGCCCTTTGTGTTCCCTAAACAAGGTTTTTCTGAAGGCCTCCTATTGGTTCTAAGGCTCCTCTAATAGTATGCTCTCACACTGGATGGCTATTTTAAATCGATAAAGGCCTAGAGCTCAGACTCTACCCATGATGTTGACCACAACGGTAGGAAGTCTACCAGGTGCGGGCACCATGAGACAGTCACACTCTAGCTGAGGCTTTCACGATGTCAGACAGAGACGAATGTCCCAAATGACATCGCTACATAACCTCCCCTAAACTTAATGGTTTATTCAGACCCCTGGGTGTAGGGTCCACTCAAAATGTGTGTGAAAAAGTGTAAGTGTAGTGTGTGAGAGGCATACATACATGTAATTTACCCTTCCTTCACAAGAAACAAAAACTGAACAATACAAAAAAAATCATCTACCCTAGGGTTCAATAACACAATAATATGATATCCTCTACCCTAATGTTCAATAATAACATATATCAACAAAACACATGGTATAAAACATAGGCAAGAAGTTATATAGGATTATTCTAATATACTCAAACAAATTAAACGGGATTGACTCTCTAAGGTCCTTAATGTTTTTAAGGTAAACCATGGAGTTGCCATGGAGTCGCCATGAAGTCGCCACTAATGTTTTTAAGGTAAAACATCAGAAAAACCTTAACGTGAAGGTGCTGGTCCTAAATCAAGATTTTAAGTTCTGGAGTCTGATTACAGGTGGGGAAGATATTTGCACCCCACACTGTCCATTCTAAATGGTTACCCTAAATTATTCAAGTTTGAATAATCCTACTAATTTATAATTTAAACCTCTTAGAGATGCCTTATGGATTTGTTTTTGATTTAATAATTTTAAAATTATAAATTTTATGATTAACAGGACGTCTCGTCCAAATTAATCAAGTTGTCATTAAAATGTGTTATAATTTTATTTTTCGAGTTAATGAGATATATATATTTTTTTAAATTTGGGCCCGACGGGAATAATTGTTCCTGCTCCTACGTATTCCCCAAGCGCTAGGGGAAATCAAGGTTACGTAGTTTTTTAGGTTATTTTTAAAAAATGCAAAGTGGATTGAAAAATGTCGAGATTTAAAACGTTAACCAACACGACGTCTCATCCAAATTGATTTCAAATGTTGTATAAAAAAGGATCCTTGGGTATTATTGATTTTATTATATTTTTAGAGAGAAATTTAATAGTCTAAATTGATTTAAGAATGAAAAGTTTATTTGAAAACCTAGATTAACAGGACGTCTCATCCAAAGAATCTATAAAGATATTTTGATTTTTTGTTATATTATCGATATTATTAAAGTGTTTTATAGTCTAAATTATATTAGAAAATATAACATAGATTGACAAGACGTCTCATCTAAAAAATCTATAAAGACACTAAATTTGTTATCAAAATATTTTTTTAAAGGTCAAAATTAATTATAAGACAATTAAAGACTTATTTTTATTTGAAAACTTAGGCCAATAAGACGTCTCATCCAAATTGATCCTTAATGTGAATACATTAATTCGTTACCTATTGGCATTGCTAGAATACTTTATGGTCTAGAAATTAAACATAGGTTAATGGGACGTCTTATCTAAATCGACCCTAGCATAAAGATTTTAATTTTAGGCACATACCAATATTAATTTTATTCTCTATTTTACAAATGAAATACTCTAAACTTGGTTAGTAACAAACATTAATAGATACTATGTCATACTAATTACTAGAATATTTCTAAAGGGGAAAGGATTTTATAATTTAATTCTCTAAGAGGCTAGGATTACATATAATCACAATAAACAAATTGAAAAGGAAATATACCTTACTATTATAAATAAATAAATAATAGTGTGGATGTCCCCCTAAGCTCTATAAATAGAACTTGGGTGATTCATTCAACACACCCATATACTTCCATTCACTTCTCTATCTCATTTACTCTTCTATCACTCTCCCTTTATATTTTCTCTACACTTCAATTTCTATTGCTAAGTTAAAGTTTTTATAACACGTTATCAGCACGAGGTTCTGACCAACTGAGATCTAGTCATGACTAAGAGAGGTAATATATGATTATCATTATTATTCTTTTAATTTTAATTTACATTATTTATGTATATATTATAAAAGTTCCCGAAGAACTTATATTTCAAGCATCTCAGAATGATGTATAAGATTATATCTATATGATAAAAAAAATAATAGGTTCCTGAAGAACTTATTCATAAACATCCCTGTAGGATGTATAAAATTAATAGTTAAATAAACTAGAATTCTCAAAAATATTTATTAATAGTTCCTGAAGAACTATAACAAAATATTAAAATGATATATATTAGTTTATATTAAATATTAAATATTAATATCTTATATTAAATATTATATTTCCTTGGTGTACCTCGTGTAACCTCACAGACTGAACACTGTGCATGATATGATTAAATACCTAATGCATTATTTTACCACTACTTTTCCATATTACTTTTGTTGTGCCTTACATGTTCAATATTATTCTATATTACCATTACCTTGCTTTATGCGTTCCAGGTTCCATATTATTTTATATTACCATGCATGAGTTATTTTACCATTGTCTTATAACATATAATTGCTATATCCATTGCTTTCCATTTCATATTATTTTATATATATTGATTTCAATTGCTATACTTTCCATTTCACGTGAATCCTGCACTACACTACTTTATATTTTATAATCTTGCACCACTTTATGTTTTATATTTATAATCTTACATATCTATTCTTAATTATTTAATATTAAATTATCATTTTATATTAATGGTTGCTTTACCTTTCAATAATATTGATGTTGATTTCATTACCTTGCATGATGCGCGTGAATATATTATTATATATTAATGATTTGCAATTCATCTTTTGCAATTGGGCTAAAAAGACTATGAAACTATTTATAATTATGCTAAACTTTCTGCAGAATTTAGAATAGTAACTATTTATAATTACTGCACAATTAATATTATCAATGCTTATTTAAATCACCTTACATGTTATAGTATTTGCCAGAGACTAAATTATGGGTTCTGATTCTGATTGCTTGCTACTTTATATTAATCTCTTTGCTACTTTCACTTATTAATAATTGCTAATTCAGAAATTGCAATTCATTGTTATAATTGGTCTTTATAATTAATATAATTTATTATATAAGAGTTAAAAAATAAGATAACATTAATAGGGAATCAAACCCAAGTTCCATATTATGATAAGTTATTACTCTAACACTAGGCCACTTGTAATAATATTTTATGAAAAATTTTAAAGATTCACTACTGGATCACTTATGTGAAATTTTATTTGAGTTGATTTATAAATTACTTTATCTTAATTACTTGTCTCCTTGTGGCTAAAATAAATAAATAAAATAATAATGAATACTTATGTAAAATCATGAGTCTCATCCAACTAGAACTGCTCCATTCCTAGAAGTGAATGTAGCAACACATGATCATTATACTCATGGTTATAGTCATGGTAGAAATGATAACAAATCATCATGATAAATAAAGACCGAATGGAAAAGGGAAAAAATGTTCAGAGTAGCGAACAAACTAAAAATATTTGCTATTGTTGTGGTAGCCAAGGTCACTAGTCTTGGGTTTGTCGCACACCAAAACATATGATTGATTATACCAAAAATCCCTTAAGAATAAAGGGAAAACAATAGAAACAAATTTTACTGGTATAGGTGATGTTTATACTCACTTTGATGTTGATGATTTTCTTACTCTTCCTAAAGAAGACATTGACCACTTGGTTGGAGAGAGAAATGCCCCTAAATAAATTATTTTATATTTCATATAATTTGTTTTTGTTATGAATTTTAGTCTTTATCAATAAAATTTTATGTTAAATATTTATTGTTATTAATTATATTTTACACTCATAATTATTATTTAATGAAGAATGAATGCTCATATGAATGATGAAGATATATGTCTCGTAGACAATGCAACAGCTCATACTATTCTCAAGAATGAGAAATATTTCTATCATATAGTAAAACAAGAAGCCAATGTTAATATTATATCTGGTAGTATAAATATAATTGAAGGCTCCGGTAGAGCCAGTATTTTGTTACCTGGAGGAACAAAATTGTACATTAAAGGTGCATTATATTCTACGAAGTCTCAAAGAAATTTGTTGAGTTTTAAGGATATCCGCAGAAACGGATACCATATTAAGACCACAAATGAAGGACATGATAAATATCTTTACATCACAAAGTTAATTTCTGATAAGAAATATATATTAGAAAAATTGCCTTCATTTTCCTCCAGTTTATACTACACATATATTAGTACAGTTGAAACAAATGTTATTGTAAACCAGAAGTTTACAAATAAGAATAACTTTGTTATTTGGCATGAATGGTTAGGCCATCCTGGAACAATAATGATGCGAAAAATAGTTAAGAATTCACATGGTTTATTGCTTGTCCAGCAGACAAATTCTCCGAACTAATAATTTCTCATGTGTTGCTTGTTCTTAAGGGATATTAATTACTCGACCATCACCAATGAAATTTAGGAGTGAATCACTCACATTTTTAGAGCGTATACAAGGTGATATTTGTAGACCATTTAGATATTTTATGGTTTTGATTGATGCATCAACTAAATGGTCACATGTTTGCTTATTGTCAACTCACAACCAGGCGTTTGTGAGATTACTAGCTCAATTAATTCGTTTAAAAGCTTATTTTCTTGATTATCCAATTAAAAAAATACGTCTTGATAACGCTGGTGAGTTCATATCTCAATCTTTTGATGATTATTGTATGTCCATCGAAATTAATGTTGAACATCCTGTAGCATATGTTCATACACAAAATGGACTTGCTGAATCATTAATTAAATGTTTGAAATTGATAGCAAGACCATTGTTAATGATATCAAAACTCCCAATTTCAACTTGGGGACATGCAATCTTGCATGCAGTAGCACTTATTCGCATCAGGCCTACAAGTTATCATGAGTATTCCCTTTTACAATTGGTTCATGGTAAAGAACCAAATATTTTCCATCTAAGAATTTTTGGAAGTGCAGTATATGTTCCTATTTCTCCTCCATAACGCACTAAAATGGGACCTCAAAGAAGGTTAGGAATATATGTTGGATATGAAAGTCCATTTATAATAAAATATCTTGAACCCTTAAATAGGTGATTTATTTACAGCTCGTTTTGCTGATTGTCATTTTGATGAATCTGTTTTCCCATCATTAGGGGGAGAAAATAAATAGTTGGATAAAAGGATTAGTTGGAATGAGGTATCTTTATCACATCTTGATCCTCGAATAAAGCAATCTGAACTAGAAGTTCAGAAAATAATTAGTTTGTAAAATCTAGCAAACCAATTGTCCAATGCATTTGCTGATCTAAAAGGAGTGACTAAGTCACACATACTAGCTGTTAATACTATAATAAAGATTGATATCCCTGAAGGATAATCTAAAATTGCAAATAAGTCTGAAGTCAAAATACAACGTGGCAGACCTGTTCGTTCTAAAGATAAAAATCATCAATAAATAAAGAAGATGGTCGAATCGAGGATATAAAGACTCTAGTAGAGTCTCCTGACATAATCAAGGTTTCAAATCCAGAAGATACCAAGGTACCTGAAATTGATAAGAATAAAAAGATCTCTATAAATTATGTCATGGATGGAATACAATAGAATTGACATAAAGTCGATGTTGATGAAATTTTTGCATGCAAAGTAGCTCTTGATATTATAAATGATGATAAGAATCATGAGCCAAAATCTATTAAGGAATGTGCACAAAGAAATGATTGGCCAAAGTGGAAAGATACAATGCAAGAAGAGTTAAACTCACTTGCAAAAATGGAAAGTTTTAGACCTGTAGTCCAAACACCTGAGGGTGTAAAACCAGTTGGATACAAATGGGTCTTTACAAGAAAAAGAAATGAAAATGGTGTAATTGTACAATATAAAGCAAGACTTGTTGCACAAGGATTCTCCCAAAGACCTGGTATTAATTTCGAAGAAACATATTCACCGTGATAGATGCAAGTACTTTTCGATACTTAATTAGTTTGGCAATTCGTGAAAAATTTAATTTACGCCTAATGGATGTTGTTGCAGCATATTTATATAACTTCCTAAGGGATTTAATTTGCCTGAAGCAAAATGACATCTATATAAAACTTCCTGAAGGATTTAATTTGCCTGAAGCAAAATGACATCTATATAAAACTCCCTGAAGGATTTAATTTGCCTGAAGCAAAATGACATTTATATAAAACTCCCTAAAGGATTTAATTTTCCTGAAGCATACAAGACAAATTCTTGAGAAAATTATTCAATTAAATTGAATAAATCCCTTTATGGACTAAAGCAATCTGGGCGTATGTGGCATAATTGTCTCAGTGAATACTTATTGAAAGAAGGGTATAAAAATGACCCGATTTGTCCGTGTGTTTTTATGAAAAGATTCGGAAAAGAGTTTGTTATAATTTTTATTTATGTAGATGATTTAAACATCATCGGAACTTCTGAAGAGCTTTCAAAGGCTATGAAGTGAGCAGCCAAATGGTTGTAAGGTCATTTAAAGTGAGCAAAGATCCTTTTCGGCCTCAAGAGAAAAATGAAGAACTACTTGGTCCTGAAGTACCATATCTTAGTGTAATTAGTGTACTAATGTATCTTGCTAGTCATACACGACCTGATATATCATTTGCTATCAATTTGTTAGCAAGACATAGTTCTTTTCCCATAAAAAGGCATCAAAATGAGATTAAGCACATATTTCGCTACCTTAGAGGTACAATTGACATGAGTTTATTTTTCCCATATGTATCCAAGGAAAACCTAATTGGTTATGCAGATGTAAGGTATTTGTCTGATCCTCATAATGGACGATCACAAATAGGATATTTGTTTGTATGTGGTGGTACAACAATTTCATGGAGATCCATAAAGCAAACGATCACAACAACATCATCTAATCATGCTAAAATTCTAACATTACATGAAGCAAGTCGAGAATGTGTTTGGTTGAGATCTATGACTCAACATATTCAAGAAACCTGTGGCTTGCATGTTGGAAAATTACCACCAACAATCTTATGTGAAGATAATGCAGCTTGTATTTCTCAGTTAAAGGAGAGTTATATCAAACGAGATAGGACAAAGCATATTTCACCAAAATTTTTCTTTTGCTCGTGATCTTATAAAGAATGGTGAAATAAATGTCCAGCAAGTCTGATCATCTGAAAATCTAGCAGATATCTTTACAAAATCATTACCGACCAAAGTCTTGAAGCGACTAGTACAAAAGATTGGTCTTCGACGGTTTAGACATGGATGTTCTAATGAGGGGGAGAATTAAATACTTTTGATTTAACTACTTATTTTATCCATCAATTTACTTTGTAAAGAATGCTGTACTCTTTTTCCTTCACTAGGTTTTTATCCTAATAGGTTTTTCCTAGTAAGGTTTTAACGAGGCACATTCTAAGATATGGACATCCAAGGCGGAGTATTATAAATAAATAAATAATAGTGTGGATGTCCCCCTAAGCTCTATAAATAGAACTTGGGTGATTCATTCAACACACCCATATACTTCCATTCACTTCTCTATCTCATTTACTCTTCTATCACTTTCCCTTTATATTTTCTCTACACTTCAATTTCTATTGCTAAGTTAAAGTTTTTATAACACTTACTGATTTTTTCCTTTGTTGTGAATTTTATGTCAAAGCTTCAATTGTTTTCTTCCTTTTTTGCTTCAATGACATGAGTGCCTGGTATTTCTTTTTTCTTGCGTAAAATCTTCCTTTAGATTGGTGAACTCTTTTCAATTGTGTAAATGTGCTTCCTCTTTCATGCAGCTGCACGTGAATTGGCTGTGTTTGCCAATTGAATTTTTTCCTCCCTGTTGCCTCACGTGGATAGTATAATGAGCTTCCAATGTATCCAAAAATCCCCTCTGATGGCTTGCGTGAATAGTATATACATAATGTTGAGGCCTTTTTCAATTGTGTTATCTCTAATTCTCTTAGGCTTATAATATAATAATAATTAAGCCCTATCAATGCGTGAATATATAATAATATCCATTTCCCCTTTTTTATTATCTAATAGCATATAGATAATAGGATTAGCTTAATTAATATAATTATAAAATCTAAAGTTAGTTTTTATATAATATATATATATATTTAAAACTCTATCTCATATATATATATATATATATATATATATATATTAAAAAACCTTATCACATTCTATAATATACTTATTTATTTAAAAACTTTATCTCATCCTATTTAAAAAGCTCTATCTCTTTTCTTTCTATAGTCTTCTAAAATTCAAATTTTAAACCTCTTTCTTGAATTTTAAAAATTTCTAAGTCTAGAAGTTCAAAAATTTATGATTCTGATAAGGATTTAAAAATTTTAAAAATTAAAGCCCGGATCAATAATTTAAAATTCAAACAAGCCCATAGGTTCACTTTTTTTTCCTTAAAAGTAAAAAAATTGTTTTTTTAAGTTTTTTTTTATTTTTTTGAAAATTTTAAATTGGCCCAGACAAAATTGTGTAGCAACACATCTCCTCTCTCCCTCGCCCTATGAACAACTCTTCTCCTGTCTCCAAATAGTTGTTCCCCTGTCGCCGAACACCACCTTCATTGTCCCCTAACGTTCTTCTCTATCTCTGTGCCTCTGTTATTCTCTTTCCCGTCGTCTATCTCTGATAGCTCCTTCCTACGTTCGAAGCTCCCGTTGTTTGAAGCTCGTCTCCGATAGGTCCTCCCTTTGAGAGGACGTCTCTCCTTTAAGGTGCATTTCCCTACCCATTCTCTGTTGTTTCCTCCTAGTCACATTGGCCTCTGCTTCTCCATTCCTTTCTAGTACCTTAAACCTTTTTAAATTATGCAGTGTGTCAAATTCAATTACAATGTTTTGCAGAGTAATCAATATTTGTTATTATTGGCTTAATGTGGTTGAATTTATGTCCATAGATAAAATATTTGAGTCCGGTGAATACACTAGTCGTGCCCTCCTACAGGCTAAGGTAATATTTTGTTCAACATATTCTTTTGATTACACTTCTAGTTTCAGCATATATTGGTACCTTGAAATCTTTGTTGTTGTTTGTCCATAAAGTTTTATTCAAACTAAGGATTTTTATCAAGATATTAAGTAAATGATATGTTGTGTGGCTATTTTTAGATTTCTCAAATGATTCTTAAAGTGAAATATATTGCAATTTTGGGTATTGTTGTTGCCTAGAATCAATTAGGGTAATGAAATCCATTCATTTAGGATTATGGATCCTTAGAATTTTGGTTGGTGGATGTTGTAATTAGTATAGGCTAGTTGGTCTTAGATTTAGACATATGAGTGCTTGAGATATCATTTGCTATAGTGTGATAAGGTCTTAAATGCCAAATCATTACATAACATATTAGGTCTTTAAAGTTCTTATTTTGTTTCGATGATGTTGCTTCAACTTTGTCATGCAGATTAGGAATTCATACACAAAGATAACATTAAAGTCATAGACTAAAAAAAGAAAGAAAAAGAAGTGAGTGAGTGAGTGCTTTAAAGCCCACATCGTTTAGTGTACCAGGTGGAAGTGACCTGCTCACAGTACAAAAGGAATGACACCATTTTTAATCAATCAGGGAGCCGTGTGATAAACAAAAAGCAAATTATTCTTTTGCCTTTTACTAAAGAATACCATGTGTTTGTCTCTTAACACATCATACGACAATTTTTAGAAAGAGTTTTCCCTTTGGAGGACTCTGCAATGATAGTTTAACATTTATTTGATTGTTGGGCTAAAATATTAAATGCCATAATATAAGAGTCTAATGAATTAATTATATTTTTAATAATAATTAGGGTATATTTTTATTTCTAATGTTATTAAATCTAGTCTTTTCTTACGTTTTTCTTTCTTTATTTTTATTCTTTATTAATATAAAATATTTAGAGTTAGTTATATGTAACATAATTATGCACTCAAATTTCTCATATATATTATAAGTTTAATTAGATGACATGTGAGGATTTATCTAATTTAGTGTTGGGAATTATTTTTAGATATTATAATTTAATAGAATGGAAAATGTAACAAATTTTAAAAAGATGAAAATTAAAATTTATTAATTTTACAGGAAAATATTTAATCTTAATAATTAATATTATTATACTATAATAATTTATGCCATAATATAATAGTCTAATAACTTAATTTAACAATATAAAAAAGTTTATTTAACATCTTTGGGAGAATTTTACAAAACATGCTTAGTCAAAATAATATTAAGTATTGGGATAAAATATGTTTTTTTCTATTTTGATCAAATTTTGATCCTTTAATTTTTTTATTTGTTTTGATTTTCATCTTATAAGTAATTTTTTTTATAAATACATTAGTTGAATGTATAATAAAGTAAAACGATACATTCAACTGCTAGAAATTCATAACTTTAATTTAAATTCAATTAACAATTGTATGTAATAATTTATAAATAAGTCAAAAATCCTAAAAAAAACCACCTATACATTAACAAAAATCATATGTTGTATGGCTATTTTTAGATTTCTCAAATGATTCTCAAAGTGAAATATATTGTAATTTTGGGTACTGTTGCTGCCTAGAATCAATTGGGGTAATGAAATCCATTCATTTAGGATTATGGATCCTTAGAATTTTGGTTGGTTGGTGTTGTAATTAGTATAGGCCAGTTGGTCTTAGATTTAAACATATGAGTGCTTAAGACATCATTTGCTATAGTATAATAAGGTCTTAAATGCCAAATCACACTAGTGGAAAAAGGGGTTTTAAGCACGGTTCTTTTGGACTTTTAAGCACAGTTCCAGAACCGTGCTTGTTGCCAGCGTGTTTATAGATAGGCACTTTTAAGCATGGTTGTTTCTAACCGTGTTTGTAGATGGACCTTTTAAGCACGATTCTTTCCAACCGTGTTCGTTTTATATAACAAAAATCCCAAAACGCACATTCTAAAAATTAGTTTTTGCATCATTTTCTTCTTCAACCTTAATAATATCTGAACCATGTTCGTTCAATAAGAGAATTTAATTTATTTTTAGGGGGTTTACATTTTCGCTGGTGAGCATGATGTTCGCAGCCAGTGCCAACATCCTTGCATAATTCCCATTTTCTGATTTTTTCCTATTTCCTTGTTTCTTCCATGTGCCCTGAAATTATCATATCATATAATAGCACATTAACATCCACATACACAAAATGCTATCAAAATCATTTAAGTATTAATTAATGGTAATGATAGAGCACAGACCTGAAGGGAATGGAGCTTAGGTTTGGGAATAGGATTGGGTATTGGCGATGAAAAGGGAAGAAAACAACGCAATAAGCGCCAGAAGCAGTTTCCTGCGATACCAAGGGGAAGAATGGGATCTGCTTCTACGTGAGCTGGAGAGGCGGCTCGGACCCAGCCTCGGAGTTCAGGAAATTGGGTAGCAGCATCGGCACCGATCCAGAGGCGGATACCATTGATCTGGTTTGGGTAAGATCCATTAAAAAGGGGTTAAAATCTGTATGAATGAGAGTAAATCCGTCAAGTAAACGAAATCAACCTCTTTTCCATCTCTGCAATTTGGAACAAATCGAGGATCTGCTGTTTGTTAAGGCAGGGATCAGAATCAGAGAGAGGAGGTTGGGAGATGGCGAGGCTTTTGCGGCGGATGGCGTTGGAGCCCAAGAAAAAGGGGCTGGTCGAAGACTGGAGAGATTTGGGGTAATCAGGAATGAGAAATGGAGGGAGGGAGGGAAAGTGAAAAGACAAATCTGAAGAGAAAATGAAGAAGAGAGGGAAAGTGAAAAGCCAAACTTCAAGAAAAGGAAGAAGCGTGAAGTAATTGAAACGCGTGCAGACCTTTAAGCACAGATAAAGCAAAACCGTGGTAATAGGCACACATTTAAGCACGGTTCCCAGTTATAACCGTGGTAATAGGCAACCTCTTTAAGCACGGTTCTTAAATAACTGTCTTTATTGATGTATATAAACACGGTTACCAAACACCCGTCTTTGTATCTTTGCGTTAAAATTATTTTTAAAAAAAATGGTACCTACGAACACGGTTGATGTTAGAACCGTGTTCAAAAGCCTTCATCCTAATTACAAAATTGCCACCGTGTTTTTTAAACCACGGTTATCCTAGGACTGTGCTCATATCCTGTCTTCATAGGTATTTTTTGCACTAGTGTCATTACATAACATATTTAGGTGTTTTGCTTTTGTGAAGTGAATAAACTTATAGTTGAGTAGGCATATTGATATTTTGTTTCATATATGTTAAGTTAGTTTGTTATTTCATCACATTATCATATCAATAAGTTAGTGAGTCAAAACATTAATATCCTTATGTTGAATTTGTTGGATTGTAGATTCAGAGACATGTTTATCTTCATGTTGAATTTTCTATGTATAAAATGGTATTACTAGTGATTTTATTGGTTAAAACCGGTAATTACAATTGCTAAAGTAGCATCTAAGATGTCAGTGAGAATGACTAATCCCAAATGGATAGTTATTCAAAGCATTAAGCCAATAATAAATAATTCTAAACTTAAAGGGTGCAACTTCACAAATTGCATGAGTTGTTCTTCAATCCATGTAAATATGGTTAAATGAACACCTAATATGGATAACAAAACATATTGTGATCTCAAAGGGTTTGAGTTGAGAATGCAAAATTTATGAATAAGACTAACTTAGAAAGGGTTTTGTTTCTTCATAATGAAGTTTTAAAATTCAAAATTCAAAAGCATGAACCTAGAATATTTTAAATTATATTACTAAAGTTCAAAAGACTAACTGTTTAGTGAAGTTATGTTGCTTTGGTATCTATTGCTTTTGTTTATTTTTTTTGTCATGCCTTTTCAAATTTTCATTTGAACATAAAAAAGCATGAGTTAAAGTTTTGTCTCACTTAAGCAAGAATATAAAGACAAAAACAGTTGCCAAGGAGTCCTTCAAGCTGAAGAAAGGTGTCTCACTTATGTGAGGCCTAGCTCGCTCAAGCAAGATTCACCATATATAAGGAAAAAACACATCAGGCGAAACAACATACTTTGGAAAAAGAATGTATTGACCTTCAAGTTTCCTGGAATCGATGTAGAAGACTATGGAAGCTGTTTTTCTTCATCTTTTCCTTATTTTTATAGTATGGCTACCATGAGTAGCTAAACTCTTTTTAAGATTGGACGTAATCGATTCGAGCCTGGCGTACTTTGGCTATATATATATATATGGTATTTTTGTTCCATTGATCTTTGGTATTTTATTTTGTGTTTAATGTTTGATTTTATCTGATCAATAGCATCTTGATTTAGTTTCTCTTGAGTTATTGGAAAATGATTCTTGAAAATTGATCTAAATGAAATACTCGATATGTTTGGTCGTTAGGAATAACTTCCAATGTATTAAATGCTTTAAACATCTGATCATAATGCTGGAAAGTTTCTTAGAATGATTGAGGAATCAATGTTTTGGAAGTTTTCTCATGGATTTCATAGTCGAGGGATCAATATGAATGATTTATGAATGTTGTGTCAATGTCAATAGATTCGAATTTCCATTTATACAGGTATATGTAGGGTGTGATTAGGGAGATAGATGAAATCTAATCGCAGATCTCTTTTATTTGATTTTGTTCGTTATATAGTTGGTTATCTTTCAGTTATAAGTAATAGCGATATACTTTATTTTTTGAATCATGAACAAATTTACCAATATATATTTACGCCTAACGCAATTCTAAATTAATAATTTTGAATTACAACAACCTCAGTGGAACGACATCTAATTAAATTCTTATACTACAACGGGTAGTGGTAAACTTACCACAGACCTTCTATCAACAAGAATAGCCTCACTTGAGTGAAAATTGCAACAACTATGCCTCAAAAATAACTTTCTCACCTCCTTAATTTTCCCGTTTGAACTTTGATTGCTCCAAAACTTTATGAGCATTATATTTCCTTTATTTTGGACTTGCTGATGTAGTCCGTACTAAAAAATTCCTACATATGACCAAGTTATGCGTGAAAGATACATACCGCCTAAAACTTACTCAACTTCATACTCAAGTCCTTGCAAATGGACTCCAAATCAATCAATGCCCCCACTCATACTAGTCTTAAATGGTCCTGGGAACCTATTGACACTTTCCGGGGATTCCAGATCCAACCGAATCATAAAAACACCTATTCAATTGCTAAATTCCACTATTTCTCACTTAGAAATGCAATTCTATCTATCTATCTATCTATCTATCAGTAATTTATAATTTCTATCATTCTCAACATAACCATAAAATAAACCTCTGCCATACATATATGCAATCACAATTCACCTACACACATTCATACATTTGGAAATCAATGGCTCGGTGCCACAAGCAATCAAGTATACCTTGCTAATTATCAGGTTATCAATTCATCAACATAATCCATCTAACTACTATATGGCTTAGTGCCATTCAACATGTAAGTTCCACATATATAACATGCATATGTTTAATCCACCACACTCAAAAATTCAAACACTTAGCATTGCACATATCTAAATCAAATATTCAAGTTCAATACCAAAGAAAACCAATTTCATTTTGAATCATCATTATAATTACATCATCATCACTCTCTTCCTTGGCATTTACTTTATATTGGTCTTATTTAGTGCTTGCCTCCATGGTGTCCATCAATAACCTGCCAGAAGTCACTTAAAAACCACAACAAGGGGGTGAGTGACTAGAATTAAGAATTAATATAGAAATGTATAAACACGTACTAGGAAAAGCATAATTTATATATATTTACAACCATAATTTATCACGCTTTATTTTTATTTTCCTATTATATTATGATCCATTATTCATATATTTTTTCCTTTTTATCATGTCACATCATTTTTTAATTTAAATTATTTGCCAACATTATCATTTAATTTTCTTAATTTATCAATGATTATTGCCATTTATCATATGACAATTTATTAATTCACCTCACACTCTCAATTCTTAATGTCTCTAACTACTCAGGTTCATATAATCCACTACTCGCCATCATTTGTATTTAAAACCTAATCCTCTTATTATTCACTTGATTTATCATCTATTTTTAATTAATCGTCATAAGTCAATAAAATCAATTTAACACAGTCAATAACGACTATGATATACCATTTTCCTATATGCCATTGGCGTAAGTAATTTCTACCATAACATTAACCCAACATACCCCCTTACCTCAATTCCACCCTTTCAAAGCTCTGAATCAATTGTCGACTTCCCCCAGCTCAGCGAAACTCTAAAATTAAAGAATCCATATATGAAATTTAGACGTCGACTACCCAAATCACAATCTAATTTACCAAAATAGCTTCAAATTACTTTTAAATGTTTTAGGGACTTACCCCGATGTAATCCAACCTCCAATTTGAAATCATCTTCCTCGCGTAATGTTGTTCCTCATTACGGTACAAATCTACATTTCCGAAACCATCGCCCTTTAGCTAGTTATTAGCATCAATATCGTAGACCATTACCAACCTTCAGAACATGTTTGGTACCTTCGTTGAGTTAAAAGCAACGGAGGTGGGATAAAGCAAAAAATTCATGCTATGATTGAATGGAGTTTTGACTGTCTCGTGAAGGATCAATATCAACTTTAGATTTTTCTATTTCCCCAACTGCAAACCAAACACCCCCTCAATTTGCCAAAAAATTACAAAAACTAAAACCCCAAGCAAAAAGCTATTACTTTTTCCATTAAATTTCTCGATTTATCCTCACGTCATCCATTCACATCATTACTACATATAATCACATTATAACTTTCCATCTGCATCACTTCCTTACCAAACTCATATGCTACAATTTATAATTTCTTATCAATTCACGCAACCTCATGCTTACGTTGATATAATTTATATATATTTACAACCGCAATCTATCACGTATTATTTTTATTTTCCTATTATATTATGACCAATTATTCATATATTTTTGCCTTTTTATCACATCACATCATTTTTCTAATTTAAATTATTCATCACCATTACAATTTAATTTTCTTAACTTCTCAACGATTATTGCCATTTATCATATGTCAATTTATTAATTCACCTCACACTCTTAATTCTTAATGTCTCTCACTACTCAGGTTCATATAATCCACTACTCGTGATCATTTCTGATGGTTCATAGTCAGACTTAGAAGGGGGGTTGAATAAGTCTTAAACTCTTTTTCACAGAAAGTTGAACCAAATTAAAAAATGAGTAATCAAGCAAGTAATGAATGAGAGAGATAAATACACAGTTTATACTGGTTCACTTCTAATACAGAAGCTACGTCCAGCCCTTCTAACTTGAAGGATTTCTACTATTGTAAAATCTCCTTTACAATAACAGCACCAGACCCGTGCCACAAGTATTCTTGACACTAGCCACTTCTAGCTTATCCCAAGTATTCTTTCAACAAACCACTCCTCGGCTTAACCCAAGTATTCTTTTGAAAGCCTTTTCAGGCCAAAGTGTTTTCGACACAAACTAGTTCTGGTAACACACCATACTTTCACAAATTGAATAAATGAAAACAAATTTTCAAAACTTAATGTATTGGTGATAAACAATTTGAGTTTGAATACTAAGTTTTTGACACAAGACCAAAGTCTGCTAAAGGCAGAACAAAAAACAAGGGTCTTTGCCTTACAAGGAATTAACAAAAGAATTTTAGAACATGGATGAAATTGAATAATAGCTTAAAGAAATTCTTTCTATATTTTCTTGTCTTTTTTATGTTCAATCTTCCTTGATATTTATAGAGGCTGGAGGATGTGACCGTTACTGCTTGTTGAAAGGAGATATAGTCATTAGAAATTTTTTGAAGGTATTTTGCCTTAATCTTCTTGTTATCAGACCTTGGAGGTGAATTAGGCTTGAGAGAGGTCCGGTTCATTTCTTCAACATTTTCACGAAAATAGTTTCTCATGCATTTCCATGCACAAACCATTCGTAAACTAATTCTTGATTGAACGATAAGTTACTTTCTGAGATGTTCTGACGAAATCTCTGATTTTGATCAAAATGTGGAAACATAGGTACGCGGACAGCTGCTACTTATTTTGATTTTGTTCTTTATGTTCTTTGGTGATAAGTACGCAAATATGATAAGAGCATTACTCCTAAAGCATAACCAAAATAGAATTTATGAACGTTGAAAACGTGGTTCTTTGATCAGAAAGCTTCCATTAGACTTTTGTTGTTCTACCAGACTTTTTAGAACACTTATGCTCCCCCTTTGTTTTCATAGCCTAATATCTGTATCTTGAAATTACTTAGGTACACAAAAAATCATTATAAACAGTATAGAATTTATTCTTTTAGCAAAAATACTTGATGAATGGTATAAAAAAATTCAGGTTTATATGAAATCTGGGATCTGGTCTAAAGGGACATAAAATTATATTTTCAACCAGACTTTTTCTCAACAATCTCCCCTTATTTGTTGTATCAAACATCAAGTCTTTTCATGAGTAAAGTCTAAAATTTAGACAAATCAAAGTATCATTGAATCAAGGGATCATAATAGGAATGAAATGAAATGATTCTTCATTAATCAAAATATTGTATACATCACATATCATGCTAGGCCATTAGACTGAAAGACTTCTAATCTACTAAACTACTCCCCTTTTTGGAATCAACAAAAGAAAGCACATCATCGAGACTTGAAGAGTAAATCACGAGTGACAGATGAAGTAAAAAAGGGAAAACAGCAAAGGAAACAACAGTGAAAAATCAAGTTTGAAAAATAAATAGAAAAGGAGAAGAAAATGTTATTAAGGAAGGACGATAAAGAAAAATAGGATTGTAGGAAGATGAGGAATAAGAACAAGAAGGTTTTTCTTGAAGAGTCCAAAGATAGTGGCACTATAAAACATCAGTATGAGTTTCAGTAGGGTTGGGAGCAGTCTAAAGACTCTTAAGTGTTGCTGCAGGTAACTGCTTTGGTTGAAAAGGACCCTTGTAGTGGGGCTTATGCTTGAAGGGCATGGGAATCTTCAATCTACCCAAAGAAATCCACTTAGCTGGTGGAGGACTACGAGGTACCGCAAACAAGATCTTCTTCTAGGATGTAGCCACAGGATAATTCTTGATGGTCACATCATCAAGAGCAACAAAGCCATGTTTCAGATCTGTAGCTATAAAAGCCTACTCAACTTGAAGCACGTGAAACATTCCAAGGTCATCATTGGTGAATAGGTTTGGGAAGCTGGGAAGCTTCTCAATGGGAAGAAGAGGGTAATGTTTGGGGGCTGATGGGCGAATGTGAAGTCTTCGAGGGTTAAAGTTGGGGTTACTAACAATATCTTGATTATAAGGGTTGCTATAACTAGGGTCAGAGTTATCAAGAATAGGTTTGTAGTATATATACTCAGGTAGGGTAGGGTAGTGCTTAAGAAGAGGGGGAAGGCGAGATTTTTGAACAACGGTAGAAATGGAAGGACAAGGAACAATGGCTAGTGAGGACGGGGTCTGGGGTAAAGGTGGAGGTATAATGGCAAGAGGAATGGGTTATGAAAAAGAAGGATCAGAGTCTATAGGGTGTAAGGATTCAGACTTGCGCGCTTGGAATATTTTTCAGGAGAAGCTGACCTTTTGCACTTGAGAGAGGCTTTCAATGCATTTGTATCACTTCGATAGAGAGTAACAGTGGCATAAAACTAATTGAGCCAATCAATATGTTCCCAGGTGCGAACTTCTGAGATTGGATGATTCTTCAGATAACTATGGATGAATCTCAGATAATGGGTGTAAACAAGATAACCATCACATGAGAACAACAGGGTAGGGAATCTTGTTTTGCTTCTTGCCAAAGGAGGAAATCAGATAAGTCATGTTGATATTGGGCAAACTGACCCTTTCCTTTGTAAGCATATGGTACATCAGAGATATCACGCCCATCTAGTTTGTGTTGCCTTATGTTGAAGACTAAAGACTCAATAATATTGAATGCCTTGTATGCCATTTCTCAGGAGTAAGGAAAAGAAGAAAGGGTTTTTAGAAACAGAAGAAATTTTTCGAAAAAGAATTCGAAGAGAGAAGAGAAAGATGTGGTGAAAATGGTGGGGAAAAGTGTAAGTAAAGAGATGTAAATAAATAAAAAATAATGACCATGAATGTGGAAAGAGAAAACACGTTCAGAAAATGGTTATACAAAAAGTTGATAACTGCTACCACGTTTGAAACAGGAAATGATTTAACAAAGTATGTCTCTCAGAGAAAATTAAAAGTCAAGTGTGAAGTCAAACAAGGCAAATTATAACAAACTTGTTCATGAGTCTGACTAATTAAGTAATTATTTTTAAATATAAATTTTGCTTAATAAAATCAAACTTGTCGTCTGCACCGATCCAGAGGCGGATACCATTGATCTGGTTCGGGTAAGATCCATTAAAAAGGGGTTAAATCTGTATGAATGAGAGTAAATCCATCAAGTAAACGAAATCAACCTCTTTCCCATCTCTGCAATTTGGAACAAATCGAGGATCTGCTGTTTGTTAAGGCAGGGATCAGAATCAGAGAGAGGAGGTTGGGAGATGGCGAGGCTTTTGCGGTGGATGGCGTTGGAGCCCAAGAAAAAGGGGCTGGTTGAAGACTGGAGAGATTTGGGGCAATCAGGAATGAGAAATGGAGGGAGGGAGGGAAAGTGAAAAGACAAATCTAAAGAGAAAATGAAGAAAAGAGGGAAAGTGAAAAGCCAAACTTCAAGAAAAGGAAGAAGCGTGAAGTAATTGAAACGCGTGCAGACCTTTAAGCACAGATAAAGCAAAACCGTGGTAATAGGCACACATTTAAGCACGGTTCCCAGTTATAACCGTGGTAATAGGCAACCTCTTTAAGCACGGTTCTTAAATAATCGTCTTTATTGATGTATATAAACACGGTTACCAAACACCCGTCTTTGTATCTTTGCGTTAAAATTATTTTTAAAAAAAATGGTACCTACGAACACGGTTGATGTTAGAACCGTGTTCAAAAGCCTTCATCCTAATTACAAAATTACCACCGTGTTTTTTAAACCACGGTTATCCTAGGACTGTGCTCATATCCTGTCTTCATAGGTATTTTTTGCACTAGTGTCATTACATAACATATTTAGGTGTTTTGCTTTTGTGAAGTGAATAAACTTATAGTTGAGTAGGCATATTGATATTTTGTTTCATATATGTTAAGTTAGTTTGTTATTTCATCACATTATCATATCAATAAGTTAGTGAGTCGAAACATTAATATCCTTATGTTGAATTTGTTGGATTGTAGATTCAGAGACATGTTTATCTTCATGTTGAATTTTCTATGTATAAAATGGTATTACTAGTGATTTTATTGGTTAAAACCGGTAATTACAATTGCTAAAGTAGCATCTAAGATGTCAGTGAGAATGACTAATCCCAAATGGATAGTTATTCAAAGCATTAAGCCAATAATAAATAATTCTCAACTTAAAGGGTGCAACTTCACAAATTGCATGAGTTGTTCTTCAATCCATGTAAATATGGTTAAATGAACACCTAATATGGATAACAAAACATATTGTGATCTCAAAGGGTTTGAGTTGAGAATGCAAAATTTATGAATAAGACTAACTTAGAAAGGGTTTTGTTTCTTCATAATGAAGTTTTAAAATTCAAAATTCAAAAGCATGAACCTAGAATATTTTAAATTATATTACTAAAGTTCAAAAGACTAACTGTTTAGTGAAGTTATGTTGCTTTGGTATCTATTGCTTTTGTTTATTTTTTTTGTCATGCCTTTTCAAATTTTCATTTGAACATAAAAAAGCATGAGTTAAAGTTTTGTCTCACTTAAGCAAGAATATAAAGACAAAAACAGTTGCCAAGGAGTCCTTCAAGCTGAAGAAAGGTGTCTCACTTATATGAGGCCTAGCTCGCTCAAGCGAGATTCACCATATATGAGGAAAAAACACATCAGGCGAAACAACATGCTTTGGAAAAAGAATGTATTGACCTTCAAGTTTCCTGGAATCGATGTAGAAGACTGTGGAAGCTGTTTTTCTTCATCTTTTCCTTATTTTTATAGTATGGCTACCATGAGTAGCTAAACTCTTTTTAAGATTGGACGTAATCGATTCGAGCCTGGCGTACTTTGGCTATATATATATATATGGTATTTTTGTTCCATTGATCTTTGGTATTTTATTTTGTGTTTAATGTTTGATTTTATCTGATCAATAGCATCTTGATTTAGTTTCTCTTGAGTTATTGGAAAATGATTCTTGAAAATTGATCTAAATGAAATACTCGATATGTTTGGTCGTTAGGAATAACTTCCAATGTATTAAATGCTTTAAACATCTGATCATAATGCTGGAAAGTTTCTTAGAATGATTGAGGAATCAATGTTTTGGAAGTTTTCTCATGGATTTCATAGTCGAGGGATCAATATGAATGATTTATGAATGTTGTGTCAATGTCAATAGATTCGAATTTCCATTTATACAGGTATATGTAGGGTGTGATTAGGGAGATAGATGAAATCTAATCGCAGATCTCTTTTATTTGATTTTGTTCGTTATATAGTTGGTTATCTTTCAGTTATAAGTAATAGCGATATACTTTATTTTTTGAATCATGAACAAATTTACCAATATATATTTACGCTTAACGCAATTCTAAATTAATAATTTTGAATTACAACAACCTCAGTGGAACGACATCTAATTAAATTCTTATACTACAACGGGTAGTGGTAAACTTACCACAGACCTTCTATCAACAAGAATAGCCTCACTTGAGTGAAAATTGCAACAACTATGCCTCAAAAATAACTTTCTCACCTCCTTAATTTTCCCGTTTGAACTTTGATTGCTCCAAAACTTTATGAGCATTATATTTCCTTTATTTTGGACTTGCTGACGTAGTCCGTACTAAAAAATTCCTACATATGACCAAGTTATGCGTGAAAGATACATACCGCCTAAAACTTACTCAACATCATACTCAAGTCCTTGCAAATGGACTCCAAATCAATCAATGCCCCCACTCATACTATTCTTAAATGGTCCTGGGAACCTATTGAACACTTTTCGGGGATTCCAGATCCAACCGAATCATAAAAACACCTATTCAATTGCTAAATTCCACTATTTCTCACTTAGAAATGCAATTCTATCTATCTATCTATCTATCTATCAGTAATTTATAATTTCTATAATCATTCTCAACATAACCATAAAAGAAACCTCTGCCATACATATATGCAATCACAATTCACCTACACACATTCATACATTTGGAAATCAATGGCTCGGTGCCACAAGCAATCAAGTATACCTTGCTAATTATCAGGTTGTCAATTCATCAACATAATCCATCTAACTACTATATGGCTTAGTGCCATTCAACATGTAAGTTCCACATATATAACATGCATATGTTTAATCCACCACACTCAAAAATTCAAACACTTAGCATTGCACATATCTAAATCAAATATTCAAGTTCAATACCAAAGAAAACCAATTTCATTTTGAATCATCATTATAATTACATCATCATCACTCTCTTCCTTGGCATTTACTTTATATTGGTCTCATTTAGTGCTTGCCTCCATGGTGTCCATCAATAACCTGCCAGAAGTCACTTAAAAACCACAACAAGGGGGTGAGTGACTAGAATTAAGAATTAATATAGAAATGTATAAACACGTACTAGGAAAAGCATAATTTATATATATTTACAACCATAATTTATCACGCTTTATTTTTATTTTCCTATTATATTATGATCCATTATTCATATATTTTTTCCTTTTTATCATGTCACATCATTTTTTAATTTAAATTATTTGCCAACATTATCATTTAATTTTCTTAATTTATCAATGATTATTGCCATTTATCATATGACAATTTATTAATTCACCTCACACTCTCAATTCTTAATGTCTCTAACTACTCAGGTTCATATAATCCACTACTCGCCATCATTTGTATTTAAAACCTAATCCTCTTATTATTCACTTGATTTATCATCTATTTTTAATTAATCGTCATAAGTCAATAAAATCAATTTAACACAGTCAATAACGACTATGATATACCATTTTCCTATATGCCATTGGCGTAAGTAATTTCTACCATAACATTAACCCAACATACCCCCTTACCTCAATTCCACCCTTTCAAAGCTCTGAATCAATTGTCGACTTCCCCCAGCTCAGCGAAACTCTAAAATTAAAGAATCCATATATGAAATTTAGACGTCGACTACCCAAATCACAATCTAATTTACCAAAATAGCTTCAAATTACTTTTAAATGTTTTAGGGACTTACCCCGATGTAATCCAACCTCCAATTTGAAATCATCTTCCTCGCGTAATGTTGTTCCTCATTACGGTACAAATCTACATTTCCGAAACCATCGCCCTTTAGCTAGTTATTAGCATCAATATCGTAGACCATTACCAACCTTCAGAACATGTTTGGTACCTTCGTTGAGTTAAAAGCAACGGAGGTGGGATAAAGCAAAAAATTCATGCTATGATTGAATGGAGTTTTGACTGTCTCGTGAAGGATCAATATCAACTTTAGATTTTTCTATTTCCCCAACTGCAAACCAAACACCCCCTCAATTTGCCAAAAAATTACAAAAACTAAAACCCCAAGCAAAAAGCTATTACTTTTTCCATTAAATTTCTCGATTTATCCTCACGTCATCCATTCACATCATTACTACATATAATCACATTATAACTTTCCATCTGCATCACTTCCTTACCAAACTCATATGCTACAATTTATAATTTCTTATCAATTCACGCAACCTCATGCTTACGTTGATATAATTTATATATATTTACAACCGCAATCTATCACGTATTATTTTTATTTTCCTATTATATTATGACCAATTATTCATATATTTTTGCCTTTTTATCACATCACATCATTTTTCTAATTTAAATTATTCATCACCATTACAATTTAATTTTCTTAACTTCTCAACGATTATTGCCATTTATCATATGTCAATTTATTAATTCACCTCACACTCTTAATTCTTAATGTCTCTCACTACTCAGGTTCATATAATCCACTACTCGTGATCATTTCTGATGGTTCATAGTCAGACTTAGAAGGGGGGTTGAATAAGTCTTAAACTCTTTTTCACAGAAAGTTGAACCAAATTAAAAAATGAGTAATCAAGCAAGTAATGAATGAGAGAGATAAATACACAGTTTATACTGGTTCACTTCTAATACAGAAGCTACGTCCAGCCCTTCTAACTTGAAGGATTTCTACTATTGTAAAATCTCCTTTACAATAACAGCACCAGACCCGTGCCACAAGTATTCTTGACACTAGCCACTTCTAGCTTATCCCAAGTATTCTTTCAACAAACCACTCTCGGCTTAACCCAAGTATTCTTTTGAAAGCCTTTTCAGGCCAAAGTGTTTTCGACACAAACTAGTTCTGGTAACACACCATACTTTCACAAATTGAATAAATGAAAAGAAATTTTCAAAACTTAATGTATTGGTGATAAACAATTTGAGTTTGAATACTAAGTTTTTGACACAAGACCAAAGTCTGCTAAAGGCAGAACAAAAAACAAGGGTCTTTGCCTTACAAGGAATTAACAAAAGAATTTTAGAACATGGATGAAATTGAATAATAGCTTAAAGAAATTCTTTCTATATTTTCTTGTCTTTTTTTATGTTCAATCTTCCTTGATATTTATAGAGGCTGGAGGATGTCACCGTTACTGCTTGTTGAAAGGAGATATAGTCATTAGAAATTTTTCGAAGGTATTTTGCCTTAATCTTCTTGTTATCAGACCTTGGAGGTGAATTAGGCTTGAGAGAGGTCCGGTTCATTTCTTCAACATTTTCACGAAAATAGTTTCTCATGCATTTCCATGCACAAACCATTCGTAAACTAATTCTTGATTGAACGATAAGTTGCTTTCTGAGATGTTCTGACGAAATCTCTGATTTTGATCAAAATGTGGAAACATAGGTACGCTGACAGCTGCTACTTATTTTGATTTTGTTCTTTATGTTCTTTGGTGATAAGTACGCAAATATGATAAGAGCATTACTCCTAAAGCATAACCAAAATAGAATTTATGAACGTTGAAAACGTGGTTCTTTGATCAGAAAGCTTCCATTAGACTTTTGTTGTTCTACCAGACTTTTTAGAACACTTATGCTCCCCCTTTGTTTTCATAGCCTAATATCTGTATCTTGAAATTACTTAGGTACACAAAAAATCATTATAAACAGTATAGAATTTATTCTTTTAGCAAAAATACTTGATGAATGGTATAAAAAAATTCAAGTTTATATGAAATCTGGGATCTGGTCTAAAGGGACATAAAATTATATTTTCAACCAGACTTTTTCTCAACAATCTCCCCTTATTTGTTGTATCAAACATCAAGTCTTTTCATGAGTAAAGTCTGAAATTTAGACAAATCAAAGTATCATTGAATCAAGGGATCATAATAAGAATGAAATGAAATGATTCTTCATTAATCAAAATATTGTATACATCACATATCATGCTAGGCCATTAGACTGAAAGACTTCTAATCTACTAAACTACTCCCCTTTTTAGAATCAACAAAAGAAAGCACATCATCGAGACTTGAAGAGTAAATCACGAGTGACAGATGAAGTAAAAAAGGGAAAACAGCAAAGGAAACAACAGTGAAAAATCAAGTTTGAAAAATAAATAGAAAAGGAGAAGAAAATGTTATTAAGGAAGGACGATAAAGAAAAATAGGATTGTAGGAAGATGAGGAATAAGAACAAGAAGGTTTTTCTTGAAGAGTCCAAAGATAGTGGCACTATAAAACATCAGTATGAGTTTCAGTAGGGTTGGGAGCAGTCTAAAGACTCTTAAGTGTTGCTGCAGGTAACTGCTTTGGTTGAAAAGTATGACGTCCCGTGTAATTTTCCGAATAAATTTTTCGCGTTTTTAAAAGATCATTTTAAAAATTATAAATTAAATTCAGAGTTTATGTAATAGTTGATAACAGCGGAAAAATTATCATACATGCTAGTCGTGAATAATTAAATTCGAGAAAATACTTAAATAGCGGAAACGATTTAAAACATAATAGTACATGACATATTACATTTATTACAACCCACAAAATCAAAGTTTAGGTAATAATTCAAATAGACATCCATCATGGCATCATTCTTCATTCTGTGTGTCATTCACTGTAAAAATTAATGTAAGAGTGAGACAGAATATAGAATAAATATAAAATAGATAAAATTGCACAAACACAATCAACAACTCATAATGATATGATGAATATGCCAAACAAGTCCATTTAATAATTCTTCAATTAGTTAAATGATGTCATGCTGGATCCATTTGGTTTGGTGGGAATACTGCAGTAAAAGGTCTCATAGAGACATCGGTAGGAATTAATACAGTCATGGATCCCTACAGCCCCATGACCAACACATCGGTAGGAATTTATACAGTCATGGATCCCTACAGCCCCATGACCAACACATCGGTAGGAATTTATATAGTCATGGATCCCTACAGCCCCATGACCAACACATCGGTAGGAATTTATACAGTCATGGATCCCTACAGCCCCATGACCAACACATCGCAAAAATAGGGCTTTAACTCATCATAGAGTAACCCCCCACCAGGGTAGGCAATCACGGAACCCCTAAATTCCATGATGCGTCCAATGCTTATGATGCATGAATGCCTTTAATTCTCTTTATCATTTAACATACCATGATATACACATTTCCAAAACCTCTTGGATAATACAAGTCCTCAAGGGACACAATACACATAATAATTCATAAAATCATGGATTTACTGTTTCAACCACACATGTCAATAACCACAAGGCATTCATGTACATATATATTAATTATGTCATTCATAATTATTCACCATCATAATATACTAACTGTGTGATACTCAACAGCATTTATAATAATTCATAATCACTCAAGAATTCAATAATAAATCATTACTCATAGAGAAAACATCATTCTTATCCATAATAACCATCATAAGTAAATTTCAGCATTTCCAAACAGCGACATGCATTAGTAAAACAGTCATAATATGAGCAAATCAACTCCTTTTTAGGTGATTCCACTTTCTATAGTTCAATAACATAATAGTCTACAACTTTCATGAAGAACACAATTTCAAATTCCGAACAGAAATATTATTTATCCACGAAATACCACACTGCCTCAAGGTGAGTTTTCAAAACGTACATATATTAGTATTTTCAACGTTTTTAGAGCTACACAAATGATTTTAACATGAAACCAGTTCTAAAATACTCTTAACATAATTATATACAACTTTCATGAAGACACCAACAACTAATTCATACCACAAAATTCCCAGTATTGAAAACAAGATTCGGATTTCATAGTTAACAGATTTGCATCATGAACACACTTCTGTATTTTAAGCATAACTAGAGCTACAAGCATCTTTTTAACTTGAAACCACTTTCTATAAATCCCTAACATATATATCTACAACTTTCGTGGAGACATCAAAGGCTGAATATGCATGTAAAATTCCCAGAATATCAAAATATGCATAGAACATAGCTTAAACATTTCACTCGGTCATGCTGTAGTATTTTGGCTATAACTTTTGCTATACATATCCAAATCAGTTGAATCAGGTATCAAAATTCACATAACAAAAAGATCTACAACTTTCATGAAGAAGTCAGAGTCAAATTCATACATTTTCAGCTTCAAAATTTAGCAACAAGATACGAAATTAAAACTGGAATTCTAGAGCAGCATACAACTCTACCCATTTCACAAATATTCACAACCCTGTCCCCTCTTACTTGTCTGAAGATATTAGGCTGATTGAAAAAGGCCTCCTTGCTGTCTTAGTTTCAACTCCGAAGTTGCTTTGGTAGAGAAGAGGAATTGAGAGATAAAAGGTTCAATAATTTCTTTGTTCTAAGGGTATTCGGAAGAGGTGTGTTAGTTTAATAATGCAAGGGCAAGTGGGGAGACAAGCTTTCCCGTGATTGCAATTTAGTGGGCTGTTAGGTGTGTTTGATTGTGGAAATAATGGAAGTTCAGATAAGAAATGAGCTGTAACATTGTCCATTTCTGGCCGTCCTACGTACTAGAGCAATTAGTGGGTTCAAATGCATTAAAAAAATGCCTAAAAGACAAGAAAAAGGTCAAAAGTTACTTCTGCACTTCAAAACCGACTGGACTACCACTTCCAAGTCCGATTGAGGAGAACTTAGCAGTCCCTCAATTTCTTCTATGGGCGGATTTCACCCGGTCTTGTACATCGGTCCAAAGTCATCCGATGTGGACATCCGTTCTAAGGAAAGCTGAGTTAACCTTCCTTGAAGCCAACCAGTGTTCATTAATGATAATCCGATCTGAACTAAATTCATCCGGTCTTACCTGAGCCGAAGTCAGCTGTCCCATAGCTCATTCAGTAAAACGTTGATCCAGTCTGCTTCACATAAGCTGTCCTCCCTACATCGGTCATCCGATGTGATGTGTCATTAGTTGGCATCCGATCTTCTTCTTTGAAGTCTTGATGTCGTCCTAACTTTGGTGATCAGAACGGATCAGAAGTGGTCTGAGTGGAGTTAAAAGGTGTTCGTTGTTGGAGATTTTGAAGAGGGCGGCATTGAGTATATGGGGCGGTGTAGGGTGTTAAGGGCGGTATTGAGTGTGAAGGTGGTCTTGAGGGTGAAGAGCGGTGTTGAGAGTTAAGGGCGTTGTTGAGTGTGAAGGGCGGTATTGATACATCTTAGTGTATAAGTAATTCCTAAGAAATGCCCATACTCAAAAAGACGTTCACGTTACTCCGCCAAGGCATTTGACCTCGTCAATGCTTATTTCTCCGCCAAGGCACGAGACCCCGCCTAGGCTTATTACTCCGTCAAAACGTGTGACTCCGCCTAAGCTTATTACTCTGCCAAGGCATGAGACCCCGTCTAGGCTTATTACTCCGTCAAAACGTGTGACTCCGCCTAATCTTATTACTCCGCCAAGGCATGAGACTCCGCCTATGCTTATTACTCTGTTAAAACGTGTGACCCCGTTTAAGCTTATTACTCCGCCAAGGTACGTGACTCCGCCTAAGTTTTACTCCGCCAAGGTACGTGACTCCGCCTAAGTTTTACTCCGCCAATAAAGAACAGTTCAATTACCATCCAACTATTCAGTAAGCAACTAACAACTTCCAATAGCCAACAGTTCGGAAAACTACATCGTCCAGCAACCAATAAGACGTCACTCAGTCTTGTGGTCAATTAATAAGCTTTCCACTTGGCTTTGTAGGAAAGCCGTACCCTTTCCACTCATTATTATCTTCTTTTCTTGGACGGACTCAATCCGGTCTGCATCATACTAGGTCCTTCCTTTCTTTCATCAGCATTCCAATGTGAGATAAAGGACATCGGGTGGTTTCTGACATCGGATTGCTCAAACGAGCAAGGGTCATTCTCGCTCAAGCGGAATCCCACTTGCTTGAGCGACTCAACCAGTTCTCGCTCGAAATTCCTCTGAAACCGACTCAAGTACTTTGATTTCTCACTCGGTTTCTGTCACTCGGCTAAGATTGATTCTAAACCGACCCAAGACATATATGTTGTCAATAGGAATTTCTTCGTTCAGGATTGCAACTTCTGATCCTAATTGACTCGGAAACGAGTCTTTGGAATATGCTTGACTTAGGAATGAGTCTCCCTGGGATGTTTGACTCGGAAACGAGTCACTTAGGAATAATTGACTCTAGAGTGAATCTTTTGAAGAACTTGACTCGGAATTTGAGTCTTATCTATGAGAATCTATGAAATTTCTAAATTTCATCAAAAATAAATTTTTTTGAAGTATAATAGACCATTTATAAAGCGTTCTATTCATTGTTTAACACATATATAGACCTTCCATGCTTTATAAATTACATAATAGAGCTATTATTAAAAGCAGGATGTTACAAAAAGGACCCTTGTAGTGGGGCTTATGCTTGAAGGGCATGGGAATCTTCAATCTACCCAAAGAAATCCACTTAGCTGGCGGAGGACTACGAGGTACCGCAAACAAGATCTTCTTCTAGGATGTAGCCACAGGATAATTCTTGATGGTCACATCATCAAGAGCAACAAAGCCATGTTTCAGATCTGTAGCTACAAAAGCCTACTCAACTTAAAGCACGTGAAACATTCCAAGGTCATCATTGGTGAATAGGTTTGGGAAGCTGGGAAGCTTCTCAATGGGAAGAAGAGGGTAATGTTTGGGGGCTGATGGGCGAATGTGAAGTCTTCGAGGGTTAAAGTTGGGGTTATTAACAATATCTTGATTATAAGGGTTGCTATAACTAGGGTCAGAGTTATCAAGAATAGGTTTGTAGTATATATACTCAGGTAGGGTAGGGTAGTGCTTAAGAAGAGGGGGAAGGTGAGATTTTTGAACAACGGTAGAAATGGAAGGACAAGGAACAATGGCTAGTGAGGACGGGGTCTGGGGTAAAGGTGGAGGTATAATGGCAAGAGGAATGGGTTGTGAAAAAGAAGGATCAGAGTCTATAGGGTGTAAGGATTCAGACTTGCGCGCTTGGAATATTTTTCAGGAGAAGCTGACCTTTTGCACTTGAGAGAGGCTTTCAATGCATTTGTATCACTTCGATAGAGAGTAACAGTGGCATAAAACTAATTGAGCCAATCAATATGTTCCCAGGTGCGAACTTCTGAGATTGGATGATTCTTCAGATAACTATGGATGAATCTCAGATAATGGGTGTAAACAAGATAACCATCACATGAGAACAACAGGGTAGGGAATCTTGTTTTGCTTCTTGCCAAAGGAGGAAATCAGATAAGTCATGTTGATATTGGGCAAACTGACCCTTTCCTTTGTAAGCATATGGTACATCAGAGATATCACGCCCATCTAGTTTGTGTTGCCTTATGTTGAAGACTAAAGACTCAATAATATTGAATGCCTTGTATGCCATTTCTCAGGAGTAAGGAAAAGAAGAAAGGGTTTTTAGAAACAGAAGAAATTTTTCGAAAGAGAATTCGAAGAGAAAAGAGAAAGATGTGGTGAAAATGGTGGGGAAAAGTGTAAGTAAAGAGATGTAAATAAATAAAAAATAATGACCATGAATGTGGAAAGAGAAAACACGTTCAGAAAATGGTTATACAAAAAGTTGATAACTGCTACCACGTTTGAAATAGGAAATGATTTAACAAAGTATGTCTCTCAGAGAAAATTAAAAGTCAAGTGTGAAGTCAAACAAGGCAAATTATAACAAACTTGTTCATGAGTCTGACTAATTAAGTAATTATTTTTAAATATAAATTTTGCTTAATAAAATCAAACTTGTCGTCTGCCAGAGGCTTAGTGAAGATGTTTGCCCACTGATGGTCTGTATCCATGAATTTCAAATCCAAGGTTCCCTTTTGAACATAGTTACGAATGAAGTGATATTTTACTTCAATGTGTTTTGCTTTGGAGTATGGAATAGGGTTCTTGGAAAGATTTATTGCACTTGTATTATCATAGAATACTGGGATTTCTCCTTCTTTGATTGAGTAATCTTTAAGTTGATATTTGATCTAAAGAAGTTGAGAGCAACATCCAGCTGCAAACATGTATTCTGCCTCAACTGTTGAGAGTGCAATGGAGTTTTACTTTTTGCTACTCCAAGAGATTAAATTTCTCCCCAAGAAGTGACATCCACCACTTGTGGTTTTTCTATCAACTCGATCTCCTACAAAGTCTATATCACAGAATCCAGATAGAGAGAAAGAGTTTATTCATTTATAGAACAACCCAAGGTTAGTGGTTCCAACAAGATACCTCAAAATCCTCTTCATTGTAGACAAATGTGATTCCTTGGGATCTGATTGATATCTTACACACATGCAAATGCTAAACATTATGTCAGGTCTGATAGATTTAAGATACAGAAGTAAGCCAATCATTCCTTTATATAAGGTCTGGTCCACTGATGTACCAGACTCATCTTTATTTATAATGCAGTTAGGACGCATAGGAGTACTCATGGCCTTAGCATCAGCCATTTTAAACTTCTTGAGTGGTTCCTTAGTGTACTTTTGTTGATGAATGAAAATTCTATCACTAGTCTATTGAATTTGCAAGCCTAAGAAGAATTTAAGTTCGCCCATCATACTCATTTCAAATTCTGCTTGCATTATTTCTGAAAAATCTTTACACAGACTATCATCATTAGCACCAAAAACAATATCATCCACATAAATCTACACAATAATGAAGTGTTTCTTAAAGCTTTTTCTAAAGAGGATTGTGTCAACTTGACCTCATGTAAAGTCTTTTGAAATAAGAAAGGAACTGAGTCTGTCGTGCTTTACTTAGTTTAAAAATATGATTAGGAAGAGATATATCTTCAAAATTAGGAGGATGTTTAACATAAATTTCTTCCTCGATAAAACCATTCAGAAAAGCACTCTTTACATCTATCTGATATAATGTAATACCTTTAAAAGCTACAAACACAAGAAGTATCCTGATGGCCTCAAGTTTGGCTACAGGAGTAAAAGTTTCTGTAAAATATATACCTTCTTGTTGATTATAGCCTTGAGCTAATCTAGCTTTGTTTTTGATTACTTTTCCATCTTCATCTAGCTTATTCTAGAATACCCACTTAGTTTCAATTATACTTTTATCTTTGGGTTTAGGAACAAGTATCCATACTTTACTTCTCTTAAATTGGTTTAACTTTTCTTGCATAACAAGAATCCAATCTGCATCCTTTAAGGCTTCCAAAACATTCTTTGGTTCTATTCTGAGATAAGAGTGATTGATGACTGATTTTGAAGACTGGATCTAGTCTTAACTCTAGTAGCCCGATCTCCGATTATAAGGTCTGAAGGATGGTAGACTTTGAATTTCCAATCCTTTAGCCTTTTTGGTTCAAGGGGTTGATCTTGTTCAGATTTTTTAGAGTTTTTTATTGTGATTGATCATTTTCAGTTGGTTGTTCCATTGATTGCTCTACCTCTTACTGAATTCCTGCATCATCAAAATATAGATCTACCAGTTTCTTGCCAGTCTTTTGAAGGTCATCAAATCTTACATGCATAGATTCTTCTATGGTTTGCATTCGAGTATTGAATACCCTATAGGATTTTGATGTGGTAGAGTATCCCATAAATATACTTTTGTCACATTTTGAATCAAATTTTCCAAGATAGTCCTTAGTATTCAAAATATAACAGGTGCATCCGAGGATGAAAGTATGAGATATTGAGTTTTCTGCCTTTCCACAATTCATAGGAAGTCTTATTCAGTATTGGTCTGATAAAAACTATGTTTTGAATATAACAAGAAGTACTCACAGCTTCTATGTAGAAATATTTTGGAAGATCATTTTCACAAAGCATGGTTCTGGTTATTTCCTGCAAGGATCTTTTTTCCTTTCCACAACTCTATTTTGTTATAGAGTTCTTGGTGAGGAAAAGTTATGTGTTATCCCAGACTCATTACAAAATTTTTTAAAAATTTCATTTTCAAATTCTCTGCCATGATTACTTCTTATTGTACCAATATAGTAACCTTTCTCATTTTGAATTTTCTTGTAAAAAATTTTAAATACTTTTATAGACTCATCCTTGTGGGCTAGGAAATATACCTATGTTAGTCTTGTGTAGTTGTCAATAATGACAAATCCATATTTCTTTCCTGCCAGACTTTGTACTTGAGAGGGACTAAATAGATCTAAATGTAATAATTCTAGAGGTCTGGATGTAGAAACAATGCCTTTGTTTTTAGAAGAAGTTTTGTGTTGGTTCCCACTTTGGCATGCCTCATATGGTAAGGAACTGTTAAAGGAAAATTTTGGTAATCCTTTGACCAGATCATTTTTGTGAAGTTTTGAAATAAGTTCAAGATTTACATGCCCAAGCTTTTGTGTCAGATTTATCTCTCTTAAGAGTTTGAAAATAGACATTTTACATTTTAATCATTTAGTTCATTCAAGTCAACCTTATAGAGGTTGTTATGTCTATTTGCATTAAAGAGTGTGGTTCCATCATGATTGATGATAGTACACTTATTCTTGTCAAAAGAAACTTGGTAACCACTGTCACAAAATTGATTGATGCTCAATAGGTTATGTTTCAGACCTTCGACAAGAAATACATTTTCAATGATAGGTGAGGGAAGTTTACCCACTTTACCAGACCCAATAATTCTTCCAGTATGGTTCCATCTAAAGGTGACAGATCCTTCTTTAAATTGCTCCAGGTCTAGGAACATAGACCTTCTTCTTGTCATGTGATGCAAACATCCACTATCCAGATACCATTGCAGAGTTTTTGTTCTTGTTTTTAAGCATATCGACAAAAGGAATAATTAATGAATTTGGTAACCATATTCTCTTGGGTCCTATATTGTTAGTGGATTTTTCATTTCTTCTTTTTTTTTTTCTGCATTCATTTATAGAGTGACCATGATTTTTGCAATAATTACATTTAATAATCTTTTATCCTTTAGGAACAAATATAGAAGCTGAAAGATACTTAAATTTTTTGGTTTGGAAACATGTTTCTTTTCCACATATCCCAAACCAAGACCTTTTTTATTTCCTTTGGATGTTCCTAACAAAGCATCTAAGTTTTTAGTACTATTAACAAACTTGCCTAGGTCTGAGGTAAGAGAGTTGACACGATTTTTTAACTTAATGATTTCTTTATCTTGAGAGTTGCAACAAATCTTATATTTTTCAAAATCTATTTTTAAAGAGGTGTTTTCTTTTCTAAGTTTGCTTAATTCTTCAAGATGCATCTCTTTATTTTCTTTCAAGACATTTGTACCACACTTTTCTTCTTTTAACAAAGAAATTTGATTTTCAAAATCAGTAATCATATCAACATGCTTCAGTTTTAGTTTCTTAAAACTTTTTAGTAGCTTAGAGAAATCATTGAATAATAATTCATAATTTTGTTTAAGTTCAGAGTAACTTACTTCTTCAGAGTCTGAGTTGCTGAGACTGGCTTGAGTCTAATTCTTTACTTACCATGAGATAGATTTGGGCTGACTCATTCTCTTCATCAGACTTTTCTAAGCTGGACGACCCTTCATCATCCCATGTGATCAGACCTTTTTGTTTCTTGGGAAACTTTCTTCTTTCCCTTCTATCCTTTTTATCTTTATTCAGAAAAGGACACTCTGCTTTTATTTGACCTGGTTTTCTACAATTAAAATATTCCGAAGTAGATTTGTCAGCTTTAAACTTAAATTGACTTTTACCTTTGTAGTCTTTCTTTTAGAACATTTCTGGTCTGAACTTCTTCTTTCTCAGTAATTTATGGAATCTTTTGGTTACAAGCACCAGTTCTTCATCAGTGTCATCATTTGATTCATCAGAGTCTGGTTCAGAATTAGATGATTCCTCTGCATTCAGAGCCTTGCCTTTTCTTAACTCATCAGACTTTAAGGCAATACTTTTGGTAGAAGAGAATTTGTTGGTTTCCTTCTGTTTCAGCTTCAGCTCATGAACCCTGAGAACTCCAAGCAACTCATCCAAAGAGAAGGTACTTAGATCCTTACCTTCTTCCAGAACAAAGCATTTTGTATAGAACCTTTCAGGTAGGCATCCGAGAAGCTTGACATTTATATCTTCTATGGAGGGAGTGGTTCCAAGACCTTTTATCCCATTCAGTAGGGTTTGGAATTGTCGCGACCGGGATCGCGACGGCACGACCGACCCTCAAAATGATTTTTTTTTGAAAATGAAAATGAACAGGGAGTCGCCACCAATATTTTTAGGATAAAATACCGGGAAAACCTTTAATTAAAGCATTGGTCAAAAAATGAGATTCCAGATTCGGGAGTCTAATTACAGGTGAGGAAGGTATTAGCACCTCACAGCTGTCCGTTATAAAAACGGTTACCTCAATTTAATAGCGCGCATTATAATTAACCCAATAATTATTTTAACTTTTCCATGAAAAGAAAATATGCGAGACGACAAAATATATAAAAATAAACAGAAATAAACACGGAATATTTACATGAGATTAACAGGACGTCTCGTCCAAATTAAACTCGCTCCACCTTTTTAAAAAAAAATGAGATTAACAGGACGTCTCGTCCAAATTAAACTCGCTCCTCCTTTTTTAAAATAAAAAGAATAAAGAATAAAAGAAATAAAAAAAAATTGCAATAATAATGATAATAACAATAGTCACACCTTTTATGCTAATTTAAATAGAATGTGTGAGGCACTCATTTTATTAATATTTATCAATCAATAAAGATTAATTGATAATTAAAAAGGAAGGTAAAATCACCGAATAACAATTGATTTAACAGAAAATAAAATAAATACAAGTAAAAAAAATAAAGGGAAGAGTGGGACCAGTGTGGTGAGAAAGGAGTTGGATGGTGTTGTGGATGGTGTGGGCGGCGTTGAGGATGGTGTGGGCGGCGTTGAGAGAAAGGTGTTGGGCGGAGTGGAGAGGACGGTGTTGAGAGGACAGTTGTGGGGAGTGTGCGTGTGGGCGGTATTGAGTGGGAGTGAGGTCGGTTGATGTGAGTAGTGATGTATTGGGAGGAGGTAGGGACAGTGTTGGAAAGGGCTATAAGGACGGTCTTGGGGCGGTGTTTAGGAAGGTATTGGGCGGTGTGTAGGCAGTGTGGAGGGTAAGGTGTTGGGCGGTGTTGAGAACGGTGTGGGGACGTTGTTTTAGGGTAGTGTGGGGCGGTATGTGGAGAGGACAGCGTAGGTAGTGTTGAGAGGAAGGTGTTGGGCGGAGTGGAGAGGGGCGGTGTTGAGAGGACAGTGTTTTAGGGTAGTGTGTGGGGCGGTGTGGAGAGGACAGTGTTGGGCGGTATTGAGAGGAAGGTGTTGGGTGGAGTGGAGAGGGGCGGTGTTGAGAGGACAGTGTTTTAGGGTAGTGTGTGGGGCGGTGTGGAGAGGTTTGTGAGGGGCTGTGAGGACGGTGTCTTGGGGCGGTGTGTGGAGAGGTTTGTGAGGTCGGTTTGGGCAGTGTGTGGGGCGAAGTGGAGAGTAAGGTGTTGGTTTGGTGTGGAGAGATTTGTAAGGTTGGTTTGGGCAGTGTGTGGGGCGGAGTGGAGAGGTTTGTGAGGTCGGTTTGGGCAGTGTGTGGGCGGAGTGGAGAGTAAGGTGTTGGGCGGAGTGTGAACGGTGTGGACGGACTGATAAGGAGGTTTGGACGGTTGAAAAGTGAATGAGTTCTCTTTTAATGACTCTTCCAGGGATCCTTCTTCTTCCTTCACTTGCAGTATTTATAGAGCATTTGAGGAGCGTCATGATTGCTTGAACAAACCCGTGACCAGCCTGGCTGCCAATTGGTGAGGATTTTTAATATTTCCACATTGTCTTGTTGCCAGCCGCCCTTTGAAATTGTTAAACAACTTGCATGGTGGTGTTGAAAACAGCCTGGATCTTTGACAATGAAGGCTGGTGGCAATTCTTTATCACTTTCCTCCTTGTCTCATTGCCAACTACTCTCCGTAATTCAAGGATCCACTTGGAGGCTATTTCACTCGGAAATGATCATTCCGAGTCCTTTCACTCGGAAATGATCATTTCCGAGTCAGAGTTTTTTTTTTAATTTTTTTTTTAATTTTTTTCTTCTTCTTTTTTTTTTATCCTTCCTTTTTCTTTTCTTTTTTTTTTAAATTCTTTTCTTCTTTTTTTTTTCATTCTTCCTTTTTTTTTCTTTTTTTTTCTTTTCTTTTTTTTTAAATTCTTTTCCCTTGTGAATTTCCCATTCTTGGTGAAAATTGACTGGAACGAAATAGGTGTTCACAGATGCCCCTCTTTACTTCTTTTTCATGAGGAAAAAGCATGAAGTTTCTTCTTGCTTTTTTTGAAATGGAAAGGGAGTAAAGACGTGAACACCATTGGAAAAGTAGAAAGTGAAGGTGTTACTTCTTGATTAATAGAAATGATGAGGATGTTGTCTCTAGGTTGACAACAAAGGTAAAAGGATGAGAGTGTTGCCTCTCGATTGACTAGAAAAATAAAAGGATGAGGGTGTTGCCTCTCGGTTGACTGGAAAAGTAAAAGGATGAGGGTGTTGCCTCTCGGTTAACAAGGAAAGTAAAAGGATGAGGGTGTTGCCTCTCGGTTGACAAGGAAAGTAAAAGGATGAGGGTGTTTGTAACATCCCTGATGTTTTAATAAAAATTATGAAATGTGAAATGTTAGAGAATGTTTAGAAATTCTATTTAGCATTTACTCTGTTTGAGCCAGTGTCGAGGTCGGTATCTGAAACGCTAGCAGGCGGAGTTAAAAGAGCGGAAATGTGGGAGAAGAGCGGACAGGGCTAGGCGGACTGGTCCTACCGTTGTGGGGAGAGCGCCTCACACGGGGTCACATCCCGGATTAACTTCACACTAACTGAAACAACGGACGTGTGTATGACAAATAGTCAAGAGCGGATGATATATCCGATCTCTCAAGTTGTAGCTCGGATTTCCGAGGTATGAACATTAAGTTAGGACGGCGGGGTCGATATTCATATCGGACCTATACTCTAGCGAATTATTAGAGGACTATGACTACGTGGGCGTTGAAGGGATAAACACGTGTAATTGATTTGATGACTAAGCAATAGTTTAAAATAGTAAGAATACAAATAAAATCAAGGAAAATACGATCTTATCCATGAGCCATATATATAAGAAGATTCCCTTCCTTTCTTCTTCATTTTACACAAGTTACAGTTACTATCAGCTTGTTCATTCTCTTCCGTTTGTCTCTTCTCTCTTAACGCTGAGCTGCATGTACTGGAGTGAGACTCCATTTGTGTTTGAACTACAAATTAACCTCATTCCTGTGATCGAGACTTCCAGGTGAGTCTACTGATCCAACCCGATTGTGATTCCCTTATTTCTTTCATTCTTTAGCTGTTAAGGGCCATGCATGGCTATATTCGTGACTATTCTCCACTCCTCTGCGAGTGTAAGCCAAATGTTGACCATGAACTAAGGACATTGAGGTGATAAAGCTGTACTTCATGATCCGTAGGTAGTAGATTAAGTAACGGAAGACTGAGTGGAGGAGTTGAGATTGCAGTACCGGTGCTCAGAGGAAGAAATCGGCACAAAGAACAGATCATTGAAGCGTGGAACCAGAGTAAGGGGGTGTTCGGGTTATAATTAATTAGAATAGGACTTACTTCTTATTCAGATCTTTGAAGTAACGTAAACAGACTAAAGGAAAACGTTGTTAAACGTAAATGTGTGTTTATACTTGTGCATGTGTGATAATGTACATTGATGAGTTGAGAATTGTGTTTGTGGTTGAGTTATCATGCATGATCTTGATATATTTGATGTTGACGTAATCAGTGTTATGCGACTCTGGGTTAGCAAGTAGGCTACCCGATGGATGAGAAAATTGATATCTAATGTGAACTGATCAGTGTTATGTGGCTCTGGGTTAGCAAGCAGGCTACCCGAGAGATGAGAAAATAGATATTATTATGAAAGGTAAATTGTTGAATGATTATGTGGTATGGGATGGCCAACGGTATATGATAGCCCCTCATTTCCGGCTCCCGTGGTTTTCGTGCCCAGTTGAGCTACCCAGTGGTCAAGTAGGACCCAGTGGTCGAGGTGGAGAGTCAAGCAGGACTCAGTGAACCAAGCAGGGTTCACGGGGTGTCAAGTAGGACCCCCAGCTGAAGGCCAATCCTTTAGTATCCGGATACTAGGAGTCAGATTGCATGAGAGTCAGTTGTGATCATGATGTATGTAATGTGAGGTATATGATGAATGTGATGAATATGATAAATGTGATGGAGATTGTGTAGCTGGTCTAATACAGTTATTGCATGAAATTCATTATGTTGTGGTATGCTTACTTATAGATGATGCTTGAGGCATATGGGTTGATATGCATGTATAGTGTTAAATTCCGTTCTATATTAATTATTATGCCAAACACTCACCCTTGCATTATTTTTTTAGTAACCAGAGACAGGGAGGGGGAAGGAGCCGTGGAGCAGAGCCAAGGGGGAGAACGATGCCAGGGTCCAAACGAAATTGAGTGACTCTTTATAGAGTCTTATGTGTGTATAAAACTTTGTATTATAAATTATTAGTGATATTTAAGTAAGACCGGATCGAATGAAAATATATTTCAAAAATCTATTACTGTTATTTGCATATGCTTTTATGGTAATTCTTTGAGTTCGCAAAACCATTTGTTAGAGCGAAGTTTTGGGAGTCCGGTTGCACGTTCGTTTAATCCGATGTGAGAAAGGTGTTCGTTCAACGAATAGCACCTTGTCTAAGTGAGAGTCCGGAATCTCGCTTAGACGAGTAGGGGCCTCGCTCAAGCGAGACGCCCTGATTTCCCTTTCTCTCATCCGCTGTGTCGAATTAAAGTGTTTTCTCTAAATATCGATTAATTTTCACGGAAAAGGAAAAATTTATTGTAAAATGTAATAGTTTGAATAAAAATAAATGTAAAAACAATCTAGGACGTTACACTTGGTATCAGAGCGGTTCTTTCTAGAGCCGGTGTGTGGGCCGATCTAGTGATTGTGATAATCTTATGAAAGTTGATTGTGTTTTGTTGTGTTGAGATTATGTGTGGTCTGGCACCGTTCCCTTGGCACTCCACTGGCATAGTATTCTATGAATATAAGGTAAATCTATAATCCCCTGACTGATCTTGGTTATTAATGGTGATGTGTTTGCCCATTGTAGAGTTGCTAAATGGACGGAGAGACTAGTTCTGGGGGAGGAGATGATTTCTTCTCTAAATTTACTCAACTGATGAGTAGGACCGAGTCCGGTCCCACTCTGGATAAATTCCTGAAAAGGAATCCTCCGACTTACAAGGGGGGACACGACTACGATGGGGCATATATCTGGATTAGGGATATCGAACAAGTTTTTGAATATTTTGAGTGTTCTGAGGAGCAAAAGGTTTTATTTGCTTCATATCAATTGAAAGATGAGGCTAGAGTATGGTGGTCTCGCGTGAAGGTGCAAATGAACGCAGCCAATGAGCCGTTAGTATAGGCGAATTTTCGAAGGAGGTTCCTTGTTAAGTACTTCCCAGACAACTACAAAATCCAGAAAGAAATAGAATTCCTGAAGTTAGAGCAAGACCGGATGTCGGTAGCTGAGTACACCAGCAAGTTCGACGAGCTGTGTGATTTTTACCACCCTTTCTCATTAGAAGGGACTGAAGGCAGCAAGTGTGCCAAATACGAAGCGGGACTACGGATTGAGCTCCGTAGTGTAATCGTACCGATGGAGATCAGGGACTATCCGACCTTGGTGAACAAAGCAAGGCTGACAGAAGAAGTGCAGTTGCAAAGGATGTCTCAGCCAAGAGATAAAAAGCCATTGAAGGCAAAAGGTTTCAGCTTCAAGAGGATGGGTCAATTCTTTCGAGGTGGTAAATCCTCTGCTACCTCTTCATCCTCCTCTGGTCGAGGTTCCACTGGTCGATCGGGTAATCCCCCTGGGAATCGTACATGCTACAATTGTGGCCAGGAGGGACACATTGCCAAATATTGGCAAGCTAATCAGATTGTGTGCTTCCAGTGCGGACAACCAGGGCATCTCAGGCCCGATTGCCCTCAGAGGCAGCAACAGGGCAGAGCGGATAATCGGACTAACCCTTCTGGAAACCGGGGTTCCAACTTCATGAGAGGAGGTCGGAATGGAGCTGGTAGAAGGAACCCACAAGCGGGAAGATATGACGCTCAATCTAGCGGTGCCCAGAACGCCATGACTGGGCGTGTATTTGCATTTGATGCTTCAGAGGCTACGAGGAATGACAATCTGGTACAGGGTAAGTGCCTCATCTGTGGTTATCTAGTTAATGTGATTTATGATTCTGGTGCCACCCATTCCTTTATTTCAGAAAACTGTGTGCGACGGCTTGGTCTGCCAATCAGTTTAATGGAGAACGCCCTTATTGCTTCCACTCCAACTGGTTCTACTTTCCGTGCAACTACCGTATGTAGGGAACTACCGATGCAAATCGAAGGCCGTACCTTTCGAGTAAATCTTATCTGTATGCCCTTAAAGGACTTAGACATTATTCTAGGTCTTGATTGGCTTGCTGCTAATCATGTGTTGGTCGACTGCTATCGGAAGAAAATTGTTTTCTCACAGGAACTTGACGTGAAGGACGGGGTGAGCGATGTTCTAGCCACGTATGTCGTTTTATTCACTTCGGAGGGTCAACATGACCTTCTGCTAAATGATATTCCGATTGTTTGTGAATTTCCTGACGTTTTTCCGGAAGAAATTCCGGAGCTACCTCCTAGTCGAGAGATTGATTTCTCTATTGACTTGATTCCCGGAGCAGAACCGGTGTCCCGAGCGCCATATAGAATGTCTTCGGTGGAATTAACCGAAGTGAAGAAGCAAGTAAACGAATTATTAGAAAAGGGCTTTATCCGACCTAGTGCCTCACCCTGGGGCGCTCCGGTGTTATTAGTAAAGAAGAAGGACGGTAGCATGCGCATGTGTATTGATTATCGACAGCTGAACAAACTGATGATCAAAAATATGTATCCACTACCCCGGATTGATGATTTACTGGACCAGTTGCGAGGCGCCGCTGTGTTCTCTAAGATTGACTTGAGATCGGGATACCACCAAATCCGAGTGAGGTCGGAGGATATCCCAAAGACAGCATTCCGGACTCGTTATGGGCACTTCGAGTACGTAGTAATGCCCTTTGGAGTGACAAACGCTCCTGCCATTTTTATGGATTATATGAATCGGACCTTTCAACCGTACTTAGACCAGTTTGTGGTGGTCTTCATTGACGATATTTTGGTATATTCGAGGTCGGACGAGGAGCATGCTCAACATCTTCGACTTGTTTTACAAGCACTCCGCGAGAAGAAGTTGTACGCTAAATTATCTAAATGTGAGTTCTGGAAGAGTAGTGTACAATTCTTGGGGCATGTAATTTCCCAAGAAGGAGTCTCAGTTGATCCGACAAAAATTGAAGCGGTTATGACTTGGGAGACACCGAAGTCAGTAACTGAAATCCGGAGTTTCCTTGGATTAGCTGGATACTACCGACGTTTCATTGAGGGGTTCTCTCGGATAGCCCTCCCTCTGACTCGATTGACTAGGAAAGGAAACCCTTTCGTGTGGTCGGAGAAATGTGAATTAAGTTTCCAAACTCTGAAGCGGTGTTTAACTACTGCGCCCGTGCTTGCACTGCCCGATGTGACCAAAGAATTTGAAGTATATTGCGATGCGTCCAAATTTGGAGTGGGGTGTGTGTTGATGCAAGCGGATCGAGCAATTGCCTATGCTTCAAGGCAATTGAGGCCACATGAGGAGAATTACCCGACCCATGATCTGGAACTCGCAGCAGTAGTGTACGCACTGAAGATTTGGCGCCATTACCTGTATGGAGCTCGTTTTGTAGTATTCAGTGACCACAAGAGTTTAAAGTATTTATTTGATCAAAAGGAGCTAAATATGAGACAAAGGAGATGGATGGAGTATTTGAAAGATTATGACTTCGATTTAAAGTATCACCCGGGTAAAGCAAATGTTGTGGCAGATGCATTAAGCAGGAAGGTATTACACGTGGCTTACTTAATGGGCAGAGAACAAGAATTGCTAGAAAGCTTTAGGGATTTGAATATTGGAGTGGTCATGAGTGCGCCAAATCAAATGACGATTGGAATGTTAAAAATCTCCAATGAATTTCTGGAGTCTATGATGGCGGCGCAGAAAGATGATGAAGAGTTACTGAAGTTAATCGACACTCAGACCCGAGGTAAAAATGTAGAGATAACTCGAGGTGAGGATGGCGTATGGAGATTCAGGAATCGAGTTGTGGTGCCTGCACATGGAGGCTTCAGGCAGGCGGTGTTAACAGAAGCACACAAGAGCTCTCTAAGTATACATCCAGGAGTGACAAAAATGTATCATGATTTAAAGAAGGGATTTTGGTGGCCAAACATGAAGAAGGCAATAATCGAGTACGTGAAATCCTGTGTTATATGTTAGAAGTGCAAAGTTGAGCACCAACGACCTCCAGGTTTGCTTCAACCTCCAGAAATTCCGATCTGGAAGTGGGAAAGTATCACCATGGACTTCGTGTCCGGACTACCTCGTACTCAAACCGGATACAACGCGATTTGGGTAATTATTGATCGACTAACCAAAAGTGTGCATTTCTTGGCAATAAATATGAAGTGGTCGTTAGAGCGATTAGCTAGGTTGTACATTGCTGAAGTCGTACGACTGCATGGTGTGCCCTCAAGTATTATCTCCGATCGGGATCCCCGATTTACTTCCAGGTTTTGGGGGAGTTTGCAACAACAATTGGGTACTGAGCTTAAATTGAGTTCGGCTTACCATCCCCAAACCGATGGTCAATCAGAACGGACTATACAGACTCTTGAAGATATGTTAAGAGCATGTGTACTGGAACAGGGCAGATCATGGGAGAAATACTTGCCCTTGGTGGAATTTGCATATAATAACAGTTACCATAGCAGCATTGGGATGGCTCCATACGAAGCTCTTTATGGTCGAAAGTGTCGTACTCCATTATGTTGGAATGAGGACGGCGATGCCCTTCATCTGGGGCCTGAGATGATTCAAGAGATGAACGAACAGATCGCTTTAATCCGGGAGAAGATAAAAATTGCCCAAGACCGTCAGAAGAGCTATTATGACAATAGGCATAGACCTCTTGAATTCCAAGTGGGTGATTGGGTGTTTCTAAGAATTTCCCCAACTAAAGGTGTAGGTCGAATTTTGAAAAGCCAAAAGCTTAATCCGAAGTATATTGGACCATACCAAATACTAGAGCGGATTGGTGAAGTCGCATATCGGCTGGATCTTCCTCAATCATTGACTAACATCCATAACGTGTTCCACGTATCGCAACTTCGAGCCTACATTCCGTGCGATACAATGATTGTACCGAGTGATTCCATTGAAGTGAAGAAGAACTTGACGGTGGAGGCCGTACCAATTGGTATTGAAGAGCACCAAATCAAACGTTTAAGGAACAAGGAAGTACCGCTGGTGAAGGTGAAGTGGCAGAATTTACATTGGATGAACTACACTTGGGAGTTAGAATCCGATATGAGACGGATGTACCCTCATCTTTTTCAACCGGAACACTGATTTTGGGGTCGAAATCTCCTTTTAGGGGGGGTGAGTGTAACATCCCTGATGTTTTAATAAAAATTATGAAATGTGAAATGTTAGAGAATGTTTAGAAATTCTATTTAGCATTTACTCTGTTTGAGCCGGTGTCGAGGTCGGTATCTGAAACGCGAGCAGGCGGAGTTAAAAGAGCAGAAGTGTGGGAGAAGAGCGGACAGGGCTAGGCGAACTGGTCCTACCGTTGTGCGGAGAGCGCCTCACACGGGGTCACATCCCGGATTAACTTCACACTAACTGAAACAACGGACGTGTGTGTGACAAATAGTCGAGAGCAGATGATATATCCGATCTCTCAAGTTGTAGCTCGGATTTCCGAGGTATGAACATTAAGTTAGGACGGCGGGGTCGATATTCATATCGGACCTATACTCTAGCGAATTATTAGAGGACTATGACTACGTGGGCGTTGAAGGGATAAACACGTGTAATTGATTTGATGACTAAGCAATAGTTTAAAATAGTAAGAATACAAATAAAATCAAGGAAAAGACGATCTTATCCATGAGCCATATATATAAGAAGATTCCCTTCCTTTCTTCTTCATTTTACACAAGTTACAGTTACTATCATCTTGTTCTTTCTCTTCCGTTTGTCTCTTCTCTCTTAACGCTGAGCTGCATGTACTGGAGTGAGACTCCATTTGTGTTTGAACTACAAATTAACCTCATTCCTGTGATCGAGACTTCCAGGTGAGTCTACTGATCCAACCCGATTGTGATTCCCTTATTTCTTTCATTCTTTAGCTGTTAAGGGCCATGCATGGCTATATTCGTGACTATTCTCCACTCCTCTGCGAGTGTAAGCCAAATGTTGACCATGAACTAAGGACATTGAGGTGATAAAGCTGTACTTCATGATCCGTAGGTAGTAGATTAAGTAACGGAAGACTGAGTGGAGGAGTTGAGATTGCAGTACCGGTGCTCAGAGGAAGAAATCAGCACAAAGAACAGATCATTGAAGCGTGGAACCAGAGTAAGGGGGTGTTCGAGTTATAATTAATTAGAATAGGACTTACTTCTTATTCAGATCTTTGAAGTAACGTAAACAGACTAAAGGAAAACATTGTTAAACGTAAATGTGTGTTTATACTTGTGCATGTGTGATAGTGTACATTGATGAGTTGAGAATTGTGTTTGTGGTTGAGTTATCATGCATGATCTTGATATATTTGATGTTGACGTAATCAGTGTTATACGACTCTGGGTTAGCAAGTAGGCTACCCGATGGATGAGAAAATTGATATCTAATGTGAACTGATCAGTGTTATGTGGCTCTGGGTTAGCAAGCAGGCTACCCGAGAGATGAGAAAATAGATATTATTATGAAAGGTAAATTGTTGAATGATTATGTGGTATGGGATGGCCAACGGTATATGATAGCCCCTCATTTCCGGCTCCCGTGGTTTTCGTGCCCAGTTGAGCTACCCAGTGGTCAAGTAGGACCCAGTGGTCGAGGTGGAGAGTCAAGCAGGACTCAGTGAACCAAGCAGGGTTCATGGGGTGTCAAGTAGGACCCCCAGCTGAAGGCCAATCCTTTAGTATCCGGATACTAGAAGTCAGATTGCATGAGAGTCAGTTGTGATCATGATGTATGTAATGTGAGGTATATGATGAATGTGATGAATATGATAAATGTGATGGAGATTGTGTAGCTGGTCTAATACAGTTATTGCATGAAATTCGTTATGTTGTGGTATGCTTACTTATAGATGATGCTTGAGGCATATGGGTTGATATGCATGTATAGTGTTAAATTCCGTTCTATATTAATTATTATGCCAAACACTCACCCTTGCATTATTTTTTTAGTAACCAGAGACAGGGAGGGGGAAGGAGCCGTGGAGCAGAGCCAAGGGGGAGAACGATGCCAGGGTCCAAACGAAATTGAGTGACTCTTTATAGAGTCTTATGTGTGTATAAAACTTTGTATTATAAATTATTAGTGATATTTAAGTAAGACCGGATCGAATGAAAATATATTTCAAAAATCTATTACTGTTATTTGCATATGCTTTTATGGTAATTCTTTGAGTTCGCAAAACCATTTGTTAGAGCGAAGTTTTGGGAGTCCGGTTGCACATTCGTTTAATCCGATGTGAGAAAGGTGTTCGTTCAACGAATAGCACCTCGTCTAAGTGAGAGTCCGGAATCTCGCTTAGACGAGTAGGGGCCTCGCTCAAGCGAGACGCCCTGATTTCCCTTTCTCTCATCCGCTGTGTCGAATTAAAGTGTTTTCTCTAAATATCGATTAATTTTCACGGAAAAGGAAAAATTTATTGTAAAATGTAATAGTTTGAATAAAAATAAATGTAAAAACAATCTAGGACGTTACAGTGTTGCCTCTCGGTTGACTGGAAAAGTAAAAGGATGAGGGTGTTGCCTCTAGGTTGACAAGGAAAGTAAAAGGATGAGGGTGTTGCCTCTCGGTTAACTGGAAAGGTAAAAGGATGAGGGTGTTGCCTCTCGGTTGATTGGAAAAGTAAAAGGATGAGGGTGTTGCCTCTCGGTTGACTGGATGAGTAAAAGGATGAGGGTGTTGCCTCTCGGTTAACAAGGAAAGTAAAAGGATGAGGGTGTTGCCTCTCGGTTGACAAGGAAAGTAAAAGGATGAGGGTGTTGCCTCTCGGTTGACAAGGAAAGTAAAAGGATGAGGGTGTTGCCTCTCGGTTGACAAGGAAAGTAAAAGGATGAGGGTGTTGCCTCTCGGTTGACTGGAAAAATAAAAGGATGAGGGTGTTGCCTCTCGGTTGATTGGAAAAGTAAAAAGATGAGGGTGTTGCCTCTCGGTTGACTGGATGAGTAAAAGGATGAGGGTGTTGCCTCTCGGTTAACAAGGAAAGTAAAAGGATGAGGGTGTTGCCTCTCGGTTGACAAGGAAAGTAAAAGGATGAGGGTGTTGCCTCTCGGTTGACATGACTGAGGCCCCTGGATTGAAAGGGACTAAATCTGGGGGTAATGCCCTAGTTTGGGGTAGTCTGAAAGAATTCTTGGGGCATTGCCTTTTGTCTAAAGGGAAACCTGGGGTGACGCTCCTGTTGGAATTGTTTAGGAAGTGTAGCTCCACTGGGGAAGGATAATTCCTCCTGATAACCTTCATGGTACCACTGGAAAAGTATTAGGTGAGTTGGGACAGAGTAATCTGGGGGTTGTCGGGGAACTGTCCTTCTAAGGAAAAAGAATGAAATCTGGGGAGATGCCCCAGTTTGATATGACTGCAGGTTGTTGGGGGACTGCCCTTTGAAAGAAATTTGGGGAGATGCCCCAGTTTGACATGACTGCAGGTTGTTGGGGGACTGCCCTTTGAAAGAAATCTGGGGAGATGCCCCAGTTTGATATAACTGAAGGTTGTTGGGGACTGCCCCTTGAAAGAAATCTGGGGAGATGCCCCAGTTTGACATAACTGAAGGTTGTTGGGGAACTGCCCCCTTGAAAGAAATCTGGGGAGATGCCCCAGTTTGACATAACTGAAGGTTGTTGGGGAACTGCCCCCTTGAAAGAAATCTGGGGAGATGCCCCAGTTTGAGCTTTTTAGTGAGAGGAGTATGATGGATGCTAGTTTGGTAATGGCGAACTCACTAGGGAAAGACAAGTCCTCTTAAGCCTGATCAAAGAAACATCCCGGTTGAGGGAACTGATCCCATTTTTATGGAACTCCTTGGGAGAGATGTTCAGTCTATAGGTCTTGCTGAGAGAAAACTTTGGTGAATACCTGCTTTTGGATGATGGATTTGGCGTCCCGCTGACAAAAGAATGAGTTAGTATAAAAAGACTTACAGGTAAATTTTCCTTGGCGACTGGCTCTTTAAGATAACTCATGGATGAAATAGAAACATCCTCCGACTTTTGGCGAGAGTATTTAGCGGAAATGGTTATGCTTATACCAAGCGAAGTTTGGTGCTAGGAAATATTTCATCCCCCATAACTTTATGCTCTTGTTGTTTCCAATTTCAAAAATTTTAGGCAAAAACTTGTTTATTCATAAAAAATGAACACATGTAGGATGAAGGGAGATTTTATAAACATCAGATATGTACAGCGATAATATTAAACACAGTGATGTGACAAGGTATATAAAGAATTGAAGGCAAAATAAAAGGAAAAGGCTCATATATCCTCAAATGATCCTCTGCGAGCAATGAGAAACTTGATCCCATATCATGACTTTGTGTTCGTCTTTTGATTTTGCTTCTGAGGGTGTAATTTGACAATGACCCTAATACCCGTTTTGACCTCCTTTGACTTTGGCTTGAAGGGTTTATGTTGTGGAATAGAATTTGTAGAACTGCCTTTTTAGGTTTTCGGCTCATCTTGCTGCTCTAACTTTTGCCTAGGTCGCCTTTCCAGGTTTTCAACCTAGCGAGCCCTTTTTTCCTTTTCTTTTTTTTTTTTTATGCAAAGTATCTTTTCACTGCATCGGTATTGACAGGCATTGGCAGGTCGTCTTCATCCATATTAGTGAGTATAAGGGCTCCTCCGGAGAAAGCCTTCTTTATAACATATGGTCCCTCATAATTAGGTGTCCATTTCCCTCGAACATCCCTTTGAATTGGCAAAATCTTCTTGAGGACCAAATCTCCCTCTTGGAATTGTCGTGGGCGTACTTTCTTTTCGTATGCCCGCTTCATGCGTCTTTGATACAATTGTCCCTGGCAAAGGGCAGTTAATCTCTTCCCGTCAATTAGATTCAATTGGTCATATTTGGCCTGGACCCATTCAGCTTCTTGCAATTTAGCCTCCATGATCACACTAAGGGATGGAATTTCCACTTCGAATGGTAGTACAGCTTCCATTCCATAAACCAAAGAAAATGGGGTTGCCCCAGTTGAGGTTCGTACCGAGGTTCGGTATCCATGTAGTGCGAAAGGGAGCATTTCATGCCAGTCTTTGTAGGTTACTACCATCTTTTGCACTATCCTCTTTATATTTTTGTTGGCTGCCTCAACCGCTCCATTCATTTTCGGACGGTATGGAGAGGAGTTGTGATGGGAGATTTTAAAACTCTCACAAAGCTCTTTCATCATTTTGTTGTTTAAATTTGTACCATTGTCCGTGATGATTTGGTTTGGTAAGCCATACCGGCATATCAGCTCACGCTTGATGAATTTGACCACAACATTTTTTGTCACATTGGCGTATGAAGCTGCTTCTACCCACTTGGTGAAATAATCGATAGCAACCAAAATGAAACGATGACCATTCGAGGCTTTTGGTTCAATGGGCCCAATTACATCCATCCCCCACATTGAAAAAGGCCATGGTGCTGACAAGACATTTAGGGATGAGGGAGGAGCATGAATGTGATCAGCATAAATCTGACATTTATGACACCTCCGTACGTAAGCAAAACAATCGGCTTCCATGGTTGACGTGCGTATTTTTACAGTCGTTATTCCGTCAAATTAGTACATTAAAATTAATTAACGTAGTACTAGGGTGTCAACCTAGGTCGTTCTCTCAAGGATCAACACAAAAATTTAGGAAAAATCAAGTCTTAAACTAATTTTTAACAATTAAAAATTAAAACTAAACAACTAAAAATTTTTACAAACATAAGTTCGCTAACATATAATTGGGGGGGTTTTGAGTGATTTTTGTTGTCACAATTAAAATTAAAACAAGGTAAATAAAGGATTTAAAACAATAAATAACAAGCGATTGATTTTCTTGGAGTATTGTAAATAAATTTATCCTTGGTTCACTAAAGATAATTTGTATACTATCATTACTGTCAATTTCTTAGCTCAATTTGAATTAATCAACTAAGCGTCTTTTTCAATTCACAATTCCTTTACTTTCATTTAAAAATGAATATTTTAATCAAGCATCCTAATTAAGCAAAAGGAGTCAAGATCGTAAAATCTAGGAATTATTGAGCATACATAAGAACATCGCCTATATACATAATCTATTCTCAAATTATGGAATTAAGCAAACCATAATTATTAAAAGTGATTATGAAAATATTCATTAAGCATGCATATTTCCTTAATCCATTCTAATTTGAAATCTTATTTTACTCCATTTGAATAATTAAACCGATTAAGCATACAAATTCAATTAAACAAAATGGAATTAAATAAGTAGAGAATGATTATGAAGAAATAACAATAATAAAAGCATACTATATTAAAATTAATGACCTCAAAATTACATTACAACATTCTCCAAGAAAATCAATCTAGGGTTTTAGCCCTCCATAATAACAACTAAAAAGAAAAGAAACTAACCCGGAATGGAGCAAAGAGGGAGAAGAAGAGAGGAGGAGGCTTTGTGCCTTCCTCTGATGCTTAAAGAAACAAAGAAAGAAAAGAGAGAAACGTGAATTGAGGTGTCTTTCAAGCCTTTGGCAATGGTCCTATTTATAGTGAAAGCAAGGGTAAAGGTCTCCTGCTGACGCCAGCGTTGCGAATCTGCTTCCACGCTACGCGTAATTATGAGGCTATGCGTGAGGGTTTCTGACTCAGAATACATTATTTCATCCAATAATTCTTCAATAATGCTTGGACACTTGTGCTGCATGTTCCCCACTGAGATAGTGCCGTATGTCTGTAATGGATTGGCCAATAAGTGCTTTAATATAAATAAATCCTCCACTTCTGAAGTTGCATACAGCCTGTTAATGGGATCCTCGTCACTGTTGACGCTACGCGTGGGCTTGACGCTGCGCGTCAATGTTGCGAATTTGCTTCCACGCTACGCGTGGTACCAGCGCTACGCGTCAGACCTGATGCTAAATTTTATGATTTCCCAATTGCAACCTCAATTATTCACTACAATATAAAGGAAATCAAGTAAGATTTATTATTTCATTTAAAGATTATCGCCTAATTCAGTTAATATTAAATAAAGCTTGAATTATGAAAATGTGTTAAAATGCATAATATTACACAATTAGCAATGGCAAATTATACACATTTAAAGCAAGGAATTAAGGCTAAATCATGCATCATCAATGGTCATCCAATAATACCCAGCTCTCAGTATTTTTCTTGATATAGCATGCCCATTTGTATGAGTTCCGAAAGATCCTTCGTGGATATCTTTCATGATCTGGTTTGCTTCAACGGTATCAACACACCGGAGGAGAATGGAATCATAATTCCTCTTGTAAAGCACGTTACCACTCAATAGGTATCCCATAGCTAGCCTTCTCAAAGTTCGTTTGTCATTGTCCGTGATACCTTCAGGGTATTCTTGGCATTGGAGGTATCTTTTGATGTCATGATACCAGGGCTTGCCATCCGGTTCTTCTTCTATAGCCTGGCAATGGGCGGGTTCTTGCTGTTTCTTTACCTCAATGAGAGGCACTTCGTAATCATTGCTGACCTCGAACATAGCAGCTAGGGTGGCTAAAGCATCTGCCATTTGGTTGTCCTCCCGTGGAACATGATGGAAGGTAACTTCATCGAACCTTTTGATCATCTCTTTGATATGAGCATGATAGGGAACTAGTTTATTATCTCTAGTCTCCCATTCATCCTTTAGTTGATGGATAACTAAAGCAGAATCTCCATAAACCTCCAGAACCTTTATTCCCACGTTTAGAGCCGCTTGTATTCCTAGAGAACATGCTTCATATTCCGCAATATTATTGGTGCAGTCAAAACACAGCCGAGCGCAAATAGGGATGAATTCCTTATCAGGTGAGATTAAAATAACCCCAATTCCATGTCCTAGTGCATTGGATGCTCCATCGAATCTCATGATCCATCTGGTTTCCAGGCCATCTTCTTCTTTGGAAAGAGCCAAGATATCCTCATCTGGGAAATCATGCCGCATTGGTTGATAAGCTTCAATGGGTTGGTATGCCAAGTAATCTGCCAGCGCACTCCCTTTAATTGCCTTTTGGGTGACATATGTTATGTCATATTCCGTCAGTAACACTTGCCAACGGGCAATCCTTCCAGTCAAAGCGGGTTTTTCAAAGATATACTTGATGGGATCCATCTTAGACACCTGCCAAGTAGTATGATTAAGCTTGTATTGCCGTAAGCATCGGGCAGCCCAAGCCAATGCATAACACGTTCTTTCAAGAGACGAATACCTCATCTCACATTCGGTAAATCTCTTGCTCAAGTAGTAGATGGCGCATTCCTTTCTTCCAGTCTCATCATGTTGACCCAATACACATCCCATGGATTCATTCAACACAGTCAGGTATAGGATTAATGGTCTCCTATGAACGGGTGGAACCAAGACTGGTGGCTCCAATAAGTACTGTTTTATTTTTTCAAATGCAATCTGGCAATCCCCATTCCACTGTCCAGGCTGATTCTTGCGAAGCAACTTGAAAATTGGCTCACAAGTTGCCGTCATTTGGGAAATGAATCGGGCGATGTAATTCAATCTTCCCAAGAATCCTCGGACTTCTTTTTTCAGTACGAGGAGGAGGCATTTCCAGAATTGCGTTGACTTTGTCAGGATCAACTTCTATCCCCTTCTCATTCACAATGAACCCTAACAATTTACCGGATCTTGCGCCAAAAGTACACTTGGCGGGATTCAATCTAAGCTTGAATTTCCTCAACCTTTCGAAAAGTTTTCTCAGGTCAGCAATATGCTTCTCCTCAGACCTGGACTTGGCAATTATGTCATCCACATAGACCTCTATCTCCTTGTGCATCATGTCGTGGAAGAGAGTCACCATTGCCCTTTGATAGGTGGCTCCTGCATTTTTTAATCCGAAGGACATTACTTTGTAACAAAAGGTGCCCCACAGAGTGATGAACGTGGTCTTTTCCATATCTTCTGGTGCCATCTTGATCTGGTTATATCCCGAAAATCCATCCATAAATGAGAAGATGGAATGTTGAGCTGTGTTATCAACCAATACGTCAATCTGAGGTAAAGGAAAATCATCCTTAGGACTCGCCCGATTCAAGTCTCGGTAGTCCACACACATCCTTACTCTCCCATCTTTCTTTGGAACGGGAACTATATTGGCTACCCATTGCGGATACTTAGCTACGGCTAAGAAACCAGCGTCGAATTGTTTCTTGACTTCTTCTTTGATCTTAAGAAGCATTTCTGGTTTCATTCGTCGTAACTTTTGCTTGATCGGTGGACATTCCGGCTTTAAAGGCAACTTGTGTTCCACAATGTTATTATCCAGACCTGGCATATCTTGATACGACCATGCAAAAATGTCTCAAAATTCCCGGAGTAGTCTAATCAATTCACTCTGCCGTTGTTTGCTCAAAAGGGTGCCTATCTTGACTTCTTTATTTTCTCCTTCATCTCCCAGGTTAATGGTCTCAATCTTTTCCTGATAAGGTTGAATTTCTTTATCTTCTTGTTCCATTAACTTTCTCAACTCGAGTGAAGGTTCAAAGTCTTCCTCACTATCCTCATAGGCATAATCATTTGGATTATCAGAGTCATGAAATAGAACCGAGTTTTCATTGCTCTTAGAAGAATCGCTTTCAGATCTGCATTTAGTGTTATATCATAATGAATGAAAACAAAGAAAGGCAAGCAAATGGAAGGTTTAAAAGAAAGAGTTTGAACAAAGATGAGGTATGAAATTAGACTGCATTCATTTAATTTAATAAACAAGCAAGTTTTCACCTTTATTACAAAACAGATCCTAAAGCCTTAGGCATAGCAAGAGGATCGACAAGTTTTGAAAACAACAATTACTTTGGCTGAGGATTGATAGTTATGGGGAACTCCATGATTTCCCAGTTGTCCAGTTCTTGACCGGGTAAGCAAGCATGCACTAATTCCACACTAGGGCTGTGTCCGTCTCCAACCATAGCCACCTGACCCGGATATATAATCCCGGCGCTTCTGAAGCTTTGATAGAGGTCACAGATAGGGATTCTAGCAGTATTGAACTTTTGACCGGTAAGGCAAGCGATCCTTCTCTCCCTTCTTTCTTCTCCCATCCTTTTTCTATCAGCTGCTGTAGGCTTGTATCCTTACCTATCCCTGTTTTCTGGGAGACATATAGGTTGGGTTCTCCCTTCCAATTCTCGTCCTAACCCCTTTCCCAGCTTGTATCCTTCTCTCAACATTGTCTTTGCAACCATCGGAGGCACGTTTGGGAAGGATTTCTTTATAATGCTCGTTGCATTGGCCACCTCTAAAGCCTGAAATAAGGTTTCAAGGGCTTCCTCAGTCGCTTCAATGTATGGGGTGTTGGCAGGCTTACTAACCAACAAGTCTTCTTCTCCAGAGACAATCACCAACTTGTTGTTAATGATGAACTTCAACTTTTGATGTAGAGTAGAAGGAACTACCCCAGCCGAATGGATCCACGGCCGTCCCAGTAAACAACTGTATGCGGGCGTAATATCCATGACTTGAAAAAGGATTTGAAAGGTGCATGGCCCAGCTTGTATAGGCAATTCAATTTCTCCCATGACTTCTCGGTGAGTTCCGTCAAAAGCCCGGACTACCATTGAACTGGGTCTCATATGGGTCCCATCAAAAGGCAACTTTGCCAACGTAGATTTTGGCATTACATTCAAGGACGATCCATTGTCAACCAGCACCTTCGCCATGATATGATCTTAATATTTTACGGAGATATGAAGGGCTTTGTTGTGCCCTCTTCCTTCCGCTGGTGTCTCATCATCCGTAAAAGTTAGATAGTTGTTGGCCACAATGTGTCCCACTATGCCCTCGAATTTATCTACCGGCAAATCATGTTTCACATGTGCCTCACTTAAAACTTTCATCAGCGTGTTCCGGTGTGGTTCAGAACTCATTAGTAAGGACAACAGAGAAATTTTTGCCGGGGTGTGGTTTAGTTGGTCCAACACTTGGTAGTCACTATGACGAATGAATCTAAGAAACTCTTGGGCTTCCTCTTCGGTTACTACCTTCTTTGCTTCACCGGAGGATTCTCCCTTCCCATTCCCTGTGGCTTTGTCAAGTTTTGGTTCTGGGGAAGCATACACTCTTCCACTTCGGGTGACATCCCCGATTCCGGCAATATTCATGACAGGGGATGATGGAGTAGGCTCAACGGCCTCAGAACTGGTAACGATTACATCAGTACCATACTTCCATGGTACAACTCGCGAATCCTTGTAAGGGAATGGGGTTGGATTGTTTACCGTGATGACAGTTTTAACAGGGGTTGAAGCCACAGGTGCATTTTTATTATAAAATATGACTAGAGGTTTTGGAGCTCGAACTCGGCCTTGCTCTTGTATCATATTTATTATGTCTTCACGATGCCGGCAAACTTCTATGACGTGACTGTCCATAAATCCCTGAAGGGTTTTCTGGAAGTCCCTTCGCTTTGCGGACAGGAGGTCATTGCACTCTTTATCCCATGATCCTTTTATCAATCCCATCTTAAGCATATGGGAATGAATGGTTTCCAACGGCATTTGGATGTCCTAAACTTTGGAAATACACTCCTCATCTTTTTCCATAGCGTTAACGCCTTGTCTCCCATGGTTAGGCAAAGGATTGGTGGTCACATTCGGGCTTCCTTCCTTGAAGCTTATCCAATCAGCTCTGATTAAATCTCTTACCTTAAACTTCAATGCCAGGTAATTTTCGGTGGAATGTCCCAGTGCACCGGCATGGTAATCACATCGCGCATTTGGGTCATACCCTCTGGGATAAGGTGGTTGAAGCGGTTTTAAAGGACAAGGTGCCACTAAGGTGTTTTCAATAAGATGGGGGAGAAGCTCTGTGTAGGTCATAGGAATTGGATCAAATTGCACTTGGGTGCGATCATCATTCTGTCTCCTCATGTTTGGATTTGGTGGGTTTATTTGTGGTGGTTGATATGGCGTTTGTGGTGGTGCGGGTGGTCGCATGACAGGTGGTCGAAAATGTGGTGGGTTTGGATTTGGAATTGTAGCTACATATGGAGGTGGTGTGTTATGGTAAGTTGACGGAAAGGTGACGGGAGTAGGTGGTCAGAGCTGGTTCCTTCTTTGGTTGTGAGAGACCAGGTTAGTCTCTCCCTCTCTTCTTTTTCCTTCTCCAAAAGAAGGTTTTCTTGCTGTCCCAGCCCCAGGTGGGCTACGAGTAATCTTCCCCGTTCTCAAGCCATTCTCTATTCTTTCTCCGATAGTGACGATGTCGGAGAAGTGGGAGGAAATGCTTCCAATCATCTTGTCATAGAAAGGTGACTGGAGTGTATCAATAAATGTGGAAATCACCTCCTTTTCTGATAGAGGTGGATCGACTTGTGCTGCTACTTCTCGCCACCGTTGGGCATATTCTTTAAACGTCTCATTATCTTTCTTGGCCATGTTTTGCAACTGTACTCTATCTGGCGCCATATCCAGATTATACTTGTACTGTTGCATGAAAGCATCTGCCAGATCTTCCCAACAGCGTATATGAGATCGTTCAAGATGGTTGTACCAGGTAAGAGGTGCTCCCGTCAAACTATCCTGGAAACAATGAATAAGCAGAGGGTCATTAGAAGCATGAGAGGCCATCTTCCGACAGTACATGGTTAGATGGTTCTTTGGACAGGTTAGCCCCCGATATTTGTCAAACTCTGGCATTTTGAATTTGGGGGGAATGACAACATCAGGAATCAGACAGAGTTGTGCAGCACTGCCCATTCCAAACCTGTTTGTTCTCTCCATTTCTCGGAATCGCCTTTCCAGGAATTCTAGTCTTCCTTCCTGGGTAGTAGCAGCAGTATTTGGACCCGCAGTGGCATGATGACTGGTATCCCTAACCGGTTGGTCGACATGTGCCAGGTTTGCATTAGGCATTGAGATGTGGGGTCTGGCTGTCGTCTGGGTAGCTTGTGGTTACGTAACTTGTGCAAGGATTGGATTTGCTTGAGGGTCTCGGACGGGCGGGACACTTGGCTGGGACGTATGTAAAATCGCCTCTTGATAATCAGGTTCTTCTTGAAGCGGTGGGAAATAACCCTGTGGCAATCCGTAAGGTATGACGTTACCTTCTGCATCTACAAAGATGGGTTGCTGGGCTTCAGCAGTGTTTGGTTTCCTAACATGAATGGTTAGGGGAGGCGCAGCTGGGTTTGAACTTGGTCCCCCAGTGGGACCCTGAGTGGACGGTCGTTGTCTAGTGTCTTCAATTCTTGCTGAAGAATCCCCTTCTGTGACCCTTCTCTCAAGAAGTTTGGCCATTTCAGCCATTTGCTCTTTCAGTTGATTGACTTCAGCTCTCAAACTCTCATTTTCTTGTTCTATTTCAGCCATGAGTCTGGTATTAAGCCGAGTCGCGTAAGGATGTTTACCCGTTATTTCTGAGAAGTCAACAAGAAATTGTTAAAAAGAAAGTAAAAAAAACAGCAAAAGAAAAACAAATGATACGTGAAGCAATCGCGGAATTCAGCCAGTATCTTTCGACTTTTTTCAGAACTTCATTAACATGAGGTAGTTGTGGGGACATGAAGACTTTTCAACTCGGGTACATTTCCACCACAACCATCTGACCTCATGTTAATTTCCATATTTTACTCAAAGATACTGGCCAAGCCCTTAATAACTTCCTGTAGGGACATAAAGAAAAGAAAAATCAATCACAGATATGCTTTGCAAATTGATACTCCCCTAATAACTTTCTTGAAAACATTTCGGGATTTAGGGAAGTTACAATTTGTCGAAACTTGCAATAAATCAAGGATCACACGAGCTATGAATTTTCTGATTATTTTTTCTTTTTTTTTTAGAAAGTTCATAACTCCAGATCCTAAGACTTAAGCAAATACAAAAAGAAAGGTCCACTTGCCCATTAGAGGATCACAGGTTAAAAATAGGTTATTCTTTGAAAAAGTAATCCTCTAAACAGGCAAGCGGTCCATTAGTTTGGATTGGAAGAGAAAACGAGAATGAGAAAAGGTATAAGTAAAGTTTGCCTCTTGGTGCCTTAAGTCGGGTTTTTCTGAAGATGCCTTAATGGTTCTAAGGTTTATTTATCAGTGATGTCTCACATTGGGTGGTTTATTCTAAAATTTCTAAAGGTCACTAGAGCCAAGATCCTACTCATGATGTTGGCCACAAATAGCAGGAAGTCTACTAAGTGTGGGCACCACGAATAAGTCGAACTCTAGCTGAGATTCTCACAGTAACCAGATAGGAAGTACATCGCAAATGGCTCCGCTATCAATCTCCCCTAATCTTAAGTTTTATTTGGGCCCGGGTATAGGGTCCCACTCAAAAGTGTGTGCAAGTTGTGAGTGTAGTGTGTGAAAGAGGCATTCAATACCTGTACCTTACTCATCCTGCACATAGAACAAACACAGAGCAACAAAATAAAGTCGACTACCCTAGGGTTCAATGATCACACATATATTTACAGAACATAAAGGATAAGATACAAATAAAACAGAGACCAAATAAAATAAAGGAAAAAGTCAAATAATTAATATGCTAATTAAAATATGCGCTATCAGATTGACTGGTTTGACTCTCTAGTTCCCCAGTGGAGTCGCCATCTGTCGCGACCGGGATCGCGACGGCACGGCCGACCCTCAAAACGATTTTTTTTTGAAAATGAAAATGAACAGGGAGTCGCCACCAATATTTTTAGGATAAAATACCGGGAAAACCTTTAATTAAAGCATTGGTCAAAAAATGAGATTCCAGATTCGGGAGTCTAATTACAGGTGAGGAAGGTATTAGCACCTCACAGCTGTCCGTTATAAAAACGGTTACCTCAATTTAATAGCGCGCATTATAATTAACCCAATAATTATTTTAACTTTTCCATGAAAAGAAAATATGCGAGACGACAAAATATATAAAAATAAACAGAAATAAACACGGAATATTTACATGAGATTAACAGGACGTCTCGTCCAAATTAAACTCGCTCCACCTTTTTAAAAAAAAAATGAGATTAACAGGACGTCTCGTCCAAATTAAACTCGCTCCTCCTTTTTTAAAATAAAAAGAATAAAGAAATAAAAAAAAAATTGCAATAATAATGATAATAACAATAGTCACACCTTTTATGCTAATTTAAATAGAATGTGTGAGGCACTCATTTTATTAATATTTATCAATCAATAAAGATTAATTGATAATTAAAAAGGAAGGTAAAATCACCGAATAACAATTGATTTAACAGTAAATAAAATAAATACAAGTAAAAAAAATAAAGGGAAGAGTAGGACCAGTGTGGTGAGAAAGGAGTTGGATGGTGTTGTGGATGGTGTGGGCGGCGTTGAGAGAAAGGTGTTGGGTGGAGTGGAGAGGACGGTGTTGAGAGGACAGTTGTAGGGAGTGTGCGTGTGGGCGGTATTGAGTGGGAGTGAGGTCGGTTGATGTGAGTAGTGATGTATTGGGAGGAGGTGGGGACAGTGTTGGAAAGGGCTATAAGGACGGTCTTGGGGCGGTGTTTAGGAAGGTATTGGGTGGTGTGTAGGCAGTGTGGAGGGTAAGGTGTTGGGCGCTGTTGAGAACGGTGTGGGGACGTTGTTTTAGGGTAGTGTGGGGCGGTATGTGGAGAGGACAGCGTAGGTAGTGTTGAGAGAAAGGTGTTGGGCGGAGTGGAGAGGGGCGGTGTTGAGAGGACAGTGTTTTAGGGTAGTGTGTGGGGCGGTGTGGAGAGGACAGTGTTGGGCGGTATTGAGAGGAAGGTGTTGGGCGGAGTGGAGAGGGGCGGTGTTGAGAGGACAGTGTTTTAGGGTAGTGTGTGGGGCGGTGTGGAGAGGTTTGTGAGGGGCTGTGAGGACGGTGTCTTGGGGCGGTGTGTGGAAAGGTTTGTGAGGTCGGTTTGGGCAGTGTGTGGGGCGAAGTGGAGAGTAAAGTGTTGGTTTGGTGTGGAGAGGTTTGTAAGGTTGGTTTGGGCAGTGTGTGGGGCGGAGTGGAGAGGTTTGTGAGGTCGGTTTGGGCAGTGTGTGGGCGGAGTGGAGAGTAAGGTATTGGGCGGAGTGTGAACGGTGTGGGCGGACTGAGAAGGAGGTTTGGACGGTTGAAAAGTGAATGAGTTCTCTTTTAATGACTCTTCCAGGGATCCTTCTTCTTCCTTCGCTTGCAGTATTTATAGAGCATTTGAGGAGTGTCATGATTGCTTGAACAAACCCGTGACCAGCCTGGCTACCAATTGGTGAGGATTTTTAATATTTCCACATTGTCTTGTTGCCAGCCGCCCTTTGAAATTGTTAAACAACTTGCATGGTGGTGTTGAAAACAGCCTGGATCTTTGACAATGAAGGCTGGTGGCAATTCTTTATCACTTTCCTCCTTGTCTCATTGCCAACTACTCTCCGTAATTCAAGGATCCACTTGGAGGCTATTTCACTCGGAAATGATCATTCCGAGTCCTTTCACTCGGAAATGATCATTTCCGAGTCAGAGTTTTTTTTTTTTTAATTTTTTTCTTCTTCTTTTTTTTTTATCCTTCCTTTTTCTTTTCTTTTTTTTTTAAATTCTTTTCTTCTTTTTTTTTTCTTTTTTTTTTCTTTTTTTTTTAAAAAATTCTTTTCCCTTGTGAATTTCCCATTCTTGGTGGAAATTGACTGGAACGAAATAGGCGTTCACAGGAATCTTCCAAACATCTAATTTACGGACTCATGTTCTTCCATTTTAAAGTTATCATACTATTTGGCCAGCAATATCTTCTTGGATCTCTTAACATTAGATGTTCCTTTGTAGTTGCGCTGAAGAGCATCCCAAACTTCTTTAACTGTTCTATAGCTGAATACTTTATTGTACTCAGACTTACTAAAAGCACATGTAAGAAGAAATTTGGCTTTGGCATTAATTTCCATCTTTTTGATTTCATCAGAGCTCCATTCACTTTCTGATTTAGGTTGACCTTTGCTATTTACAGGAGGGCCATAATCGCCATTAATGATGACTGCCCATAGACTGTATTAAGTGGATTTTATAAACATTTCCATTCTATCCTTCCAGTATACATAGTCTTCACCGAAGAAGACTGGGGTTTGTTGATGGAGGACCCTTCTGTGATCAATTGATTACTCTAAAAAGCTGCCATAGATCTTGATCCTTTTCACTCGAGGGAGTGATCAACCCAAAGGACAAGCTCTGATATCAATTGATGGTTTGGAGTCAGACTTAGAAGGAGGGTTGAATAAGTCTTAGACTCTTTTTTACGAAAAGTTAAACCAAATGAAAAAATGAGTAATCAAGCAAGTAATGAATGAGAGAGATAAATACATAGAGTTTATATTGGTTCACTTCCAACACATAAGCTATGTCCAGTCCCTTCTAACTTGAAGGATTTCCATTATTGTAAAATCTCCTTTACAATAACAGTACCAGACCCCGTGCCACAAGTATTCTTGACACTAGCCACTTCTGGCTTATCCCAAGTATTCTTTCAACAAACCACTCCTGGCTCAACCCAAGTATTCTTTTGAAAGCCTTTTCAGGCCAAAGTGTTTCCCATACAAACTAGTTTTGCTAACACAACAGACTTTTACAAATTAAATGAATGAAAAGAAATTTTCAGAACTTAGTGTACAAGTGATAAACAATTTGAGTTTGAATACTAAGTTTTTAACACAAGACCAGAGTCTGTTAAAAGCAGAACAAAAAATAAGGGTCTTTGCCCTACAAGGAATTAACAAAATAATTTTAGAACATGGATGAAATTGAATAATAGCTTGAAGAAATTCTTTCTATATTTTCTTGTCTTTTTTATGTTCAATCTTCCTTGGTATTTATAGAGGCTGGAGGATATGACCGTTACTCCCAAAGCATCACCAAAATAGAATTTATGAACGTTGAAAAAGTGGATCTTTGATCAGAAAGCTTCCATCAGACTTTTGTTGTTCTACCAGACTTTTTAGAACACTTATGCTCCCCTTTTGTTTTCATAACCTAATATTTGTATCCTAAAATTGCTTAGGTACACAAAATCGTTATAAACAGTATAGACTTTGTTCTTTTAGCGAAAATACTTGATGAATGGTATAAACAAGTTCAGGTTTATATGAAATCTAGGGTCTAGTCCGAAGGGACTTAAAATTATATTTTCAACCAGACTTTTTCTCAACAATTTGTATTTAAAACCTAGTCCTCTTATTATCTACTTGATTTGTCATCTATCTTTAATTAATCGTTATAAGTCAATAAAATCAATATAATATAGTCAATAACGGCTATACTATACCCTTTTCCTATACCCCATTGGCGTAAGCAATTTCTACCATAACCTTAACCCAACACACCCCCTTACCTCAATTCCACACTTTCAAAGCTCTGAATCAATTGTCGACCTCCCTTAGCTCAGCTAAAATCTAAAATTAAAGAATCCATATATAAAATTTAGATGTCGGCTACCCAAATCATAATCTTATTTACCAAAATAGCTTCAAATTACTTCTAAACGTTTTAGAGACTTACCTTGACGTAATCCGACCTCTAATTTGAAATCCTCTTCCTCACGTAATGTCGTTCCTCATTCATATTCAAATCTAATGCCATTTATATAGGTATATGTAGGGTATGATCAGGGAGATAGATGAAATCCAATCTCAAATCTCTTTTATTTGATTTCGTTCATTACATAGTTGGTTATCTTTCAGTTATAAGTAATAACAATATACTTTATTTTCTGAATCATGAACAAATTTACAAATTTATATTTATGCCTAACGTAGTTCTAAATTAATAATTCTGAATTTCAACAACCCTTAGTGGAACGACATCTGATTAAATTCTTATACCACAACGGGTAGTGGTAAACTTGCCATAGACCCTCTATCAGCGAGAATAGCCTCACTTGAACGAAAATTACAGCAACTATGCCTTAAAAACAACTTTCTCGCCCCCTAATTTGCCCGTTTGAACTCTGATTACTCTAAAGCTTTATGGGCATTATATTTTCTTCATTCCAGACTTGTTGGTGTAGTCTGTACTAAAAAATTCCTACATATGACTAAGTTACATGCAAAAATTACATATTGCCTAAAACTTGCTCAACATCATACTCAAGTCCTTACAAATAGACTCCAAATCAATCAATGCCCCCACTCATACTAGTCCTAAATGGTCTTGGGAAACTATTGACACTTTTCAGGGATTCCATATCCCACCGGATCATAAAATTACCTGTTCACCTACACACATTCATACATTTGAAAATCAATGGCTCGGTGCCACAAGCAATCAAGTATACCTTGCTAATTATCAGGTTATCAATTCATCAACATAATCCATCTAACTACTATATGGCTTAGTGCCATTCAACATGTAAGTTCCACATATATAACATGCATATGTTTAATCCACCACACTCAAAAATTCAAACACTTAGCATTGCACATATCTAAATCAAATATTCAAGTTCAATACCAAAGAAAACCAATTTCATTTTGAATCATCATTATAATTACATCATCATCACTCTCTTCCTTGGCATTTACTTTATATTGGTCTCATTTAGTGCTTGCCTCCATGGTGTCCATCAATAACCTGCCAGTAGTCACTTAAAAACCATAACAAGGGGGTGAGTGACTGGAATTAAGAATTAATACAGAAATGTATAAACACATACTAGGAAAAGCATAATTTAGCTACCTTCCTAGTTAAATACTTCTTTATTAATTAAATTCATTACTTACCACTATACTTGGGCTTACCTTTTTATTTCACATACTTAGATACGTCATTCACCTCTAGATTATTATTTCCACATCTCATTATTTCAATCATACATTTGACCACTCTATCTTAGTTAACTCATACATGAATCAACATCAATGGCACCTAATCGTGCCAACAATCACAAAATACATGCCATCACATTCATAACACAACATCAATAACACTTAATCATCTCAAAACTATCACTTGGCCATTGGGCCATTCATAATTTCATATACGCCAATGTAGTTTCATATAACTTTAATAACTCATCTAATCTATGATCATCAACACATATACCATATATTATCCTCACTATAAGCCCATCGAGCTACCAATTATCTCATATACACACATACAAGTTCATTCAATTTCCAACACATCAATTACTTTAATAATCACCATCTCATTATCAACATAAGTCAAACCATGCAAGGCACAACTAACTCTCAAACAAATTTAACGACTCGCTAGTATCCGGATACTAAAAGCATTGCCATTAGCTGGGGGTCCTACTTGATACCCTGTGAACCCGACTTGGTCCATCGAGCCTACTTGGCTCTCCTCCTGAACCACCAGGTCCTACTTGACCACTGGGTAGCTCAATTGGGTCCTGCTTGACCACATAAGTAAAAAAAAAGGGACAGAATATATCGTCGACTATCCTTAACCACACAAACCACATAACTTCATTTTAAATTCTCTTTCTCTTTATTAATTGGCACAAAGGCCTCATTTAAATAAACGGGGCGGCCACACAAACCTGGCCCACGTTCACCCATTAGGGCAGCCACTCAGACCTGACCCACATGTCAAACATAAGGGCGACTTCTCAGACCCGGCCCCACACCAAATATTTTTAATCATCCACAACTCATTATAAGGCATCGATATCATAATCATCACATCATATCCTCTCAGTTTATATGCATATATCAACATCATCATTAATATTATGAAATTTTACTTTATCATCGATCATCAACATGGAATCATCATCATTTTAACTCAACATTATAATTTGACAAAAAGTCATCATCATTCAATGCAGTATTCACACTACTCATCAACATGTATACATATATAAATATCAATATACTTTTTTCATTAAATTTCTTGATTTATCCTCACGTTATCCATTCATATCATTACTACATATAATCACATTATAACTTTCCATCTACATCACTTCCTTACCAAGGTCATATGCTACAATTTACAATTTCATATCAATTCACGCAACCTCATGCTTACATTGATATAATTTATATATATTTACAACTATCACGACCGGGATCGCGGCGGGACGGCTGACCCTTAAAACATTTATAGTAAAACGGTTCGAAATCCTTTTGAAAAACAGAGAGTAACCACCAATATTTTTAAGGACAAAATACCGAAAAAACCTTTATTAAAGCATTGGTCATAAAAATGAAATTCTAAGTTCAGGAGTCTAATTACAGGTGAGGAAGGTATTAGCACCTCACAACTGTCCGTTATAAAACGGTTACCTCAAGATGATAGCGCGCATTATAATTAGCCCAAAAATTATTTTAACTTCTCCAGAGAAGAAACGTATGAAATGACAAAGCATACAAAAATAGATAAAAAAAATAGACACAACATTTTTAAACATGAGATTAACAGGGCATCTCGTCCAAATTAACCTCGCTCCTCCTTTTTTAAAAGAGATATTATTAAAAAACTGAGATTAACAGGACGTCTCGTCCAAATTAACCTCGCTTCTTCTTTTTCAAAAAGAGATATTATTAAAAAACATGAGATTAACAGGACGTCTCGTCCAAATTAACCTCGCTCCTCCTTTTTTTTAAAGAGATATTATAAAAAAACATAAGATTAACAGGACGTCTCGTCCAAATTAACCTCGCTCCTTCTTTTAAAGAAATACTACAAAAATGTGAGATTAACAAGACGTCTCGTCTAACTTAACCTCGCTCCTCCTTTTAGTAACCAGACAAAAATGGAAACCCTAAAAATCAAACAAAGAAAGATGGGCCCGACAGGAACTGCTTCCCGCTCCTACGTATTCTCGAGCTTTCTAGAAATTAGGGTCACGTAGTTCTTTATGGATTAATTGCAAGAAAAATATTTAAATTGTTTTTGATTGATTTTGATTTTTAATAATAAAAGAAAATTTTATGAGGAAGGAGAAATACAAGGCGAATAAATTCGCACGTGCATAAACCTTCAAAATCTTGTAATGTAGGTAAAGTGATTTGCACGACATCACCTATAAGATTTTTGTTATATTTAATCTAAAAGAAATATATGTTTATCATTTTTATTTTATAAATAAAAATCATTTACTTTTACTAAAAAAAGATATTTAGATTCTAAGAGTTTTATTTTTAGTCAAAAACTTATTTTATTCTAAAAAGGATATTTACAATTTTTTTATATATAAGTAAAAAAATAAAAAATAAAAGGGAAACAAAATGTAGGTGGTGGGTCTTGAACCTTGGTCCTTGTGGTGTTTAAAACACAAAGTTACCACTAATCCATTATAACCACATGTTTAGGAAAACTAAGCAAACACATGTATGCCTAATATTATAAAAAACGCATGAAAAACCAAGAAGCTAGGTTTTGAACCCTGTTCCTCTTGCTAAGAGATAATGCACACTTGCCAGTTGAGCTATCAAGCTATAATGTCATTTTACAGAGGCAAAAACTCATGAACCAAGCTATTCTGTTTCAATATGAAAAGAAAATTGAAAATGGGCCTCATCATGAGGCCCACACCTCACATTATTCTAACCTAGATTTAAAGTCTAAGAATGAAGAAACAGAGAGCAGTTGCGGCAGTGAAGGGAAAAAATGAAAGATAGAGAAGGAGGAAGAAAAGGGAGAGAACGGGAACTAAAGGAAAAAGGTGGCGGTTTAGATGGTGGTGGCCGGTGGTCGACGACGGTCTAGTGGTGGTTATCGTTTTATTCTTCTTCTTTTTGGCTTTTGTTTTTTCCTTTTTTTGTTGTTTTTTTTGGTTGTTGATGAAGAGGATGAAGGTGGGGTTGATTTTCTTTAATTCTAAATTGGTGAAGGAGATGAGATGGATATTGTTCTCTATTTTTTTAGTTTTTGGTTCAACAAAGAATTTTTTTTTGTGAAAGAATGATGATGAAGGAGGTTGGTTTCTTTCATTTTTTTAAGTTGGTGATGGATGAAGGAAGAAGAAGAAGTCTGGTGGGGGTCAGTGGGGAGACAAATTCTGGATTCTGAACGAAATTTCTGAAATTGGGGGAAATTATTTATTTACTTTTAATAATGGTGTTTACAGTTGCCCCTCTTTACTTTCTATTCATGAAAATATGAATGATTCATTCATATCGTGAAAAGAAAGTAAAGACGTGAACACCATCTTGACACTAACAACCTCAATGAGGTGATGACTTGGACAAATGGAAGACTCAAACAATACCAGCTTTGGCAATAAGAAAGACTTAAAATTACCAACTTTGGCGATGATGACTTAAAGAAGAGCCAACTTTGGCAAAGAGAAAGCTTAAGAGGTGTGATGAAGACTTGAAGAGGTGTCAACTTTAGGAATAAGAAAACCTAAAATGTGTTATTAAAACTTTTTGAAGTGTCAACTTCGACACTAAAAATCCTAAAGTCCTAGAGAAGCTTGAAGAGTTGCCAACTTTAACAATTGGGGAAGATGAACAAGGTTCAAAGTTTGACGACGGAAGTTAGATCTTTGTCCCGAAAAATGAACAAATCAGAGGATATTTCCTTGATATTGAAAATGGGGTAGCCTAAAGAGGGATACTTAAAGCTTCAAAGAGAAATGAATGACATAGGGGATTGTCCTAACACGTTTGGATCGAAGGATACAGCCTAGGAATGGGTACCTGAAGCTTTTTGATGGAAAACAAATGACTAGGGGGATGCCTCTAGCTTAAATTGAGAAATGGAATAGCCTAGGAGTGGGTTCTGAGGCTTTTGATAGAAAACAAATGATTTGAGGGATTCCCCTAACTTAAATTGAGAAATGGAATAGCCTAGGGGGAATACCTGAGGCTTTTTGACAGAAAATAAATGACTTGGGGGATGCCCCTGGTTCTATTGAAGAAATGGAATAGCCTAGGAGTGGTGTACCTGAAGCTATTTGACAGAAAATAAATGACTTGGGGGATGCCCTTAGTTCTAATGAAGAAATGGAATAGCCTAGGAATATATTCTTGAGGCTTTTTGACAAGAATGGTGCCTTGTTTGGCGACTAGAAAGTAGAGGGTGCCTCGTTCGGCGATTAAAGAACAAACACGATACCAACATTGGCAATTGGGAAGAATGAATAGCATGCCAACTTTGGCAATTGAAGCGAAAACTTTGTATGCCAGGTTTAGGGAAAGAAACTTAAAAGACACTGACTTTGGAAATTTATGAAAAGAAACTTAAAAGATGCCAACTTTGGCAATTTATGAAGAGATATTTGAGAAAAGCCTGCTTTGGCGACTGATTCCACTAGGGAAGGGAAACTTGAAAGATGCCGACTTTGGCAGTTGAGGAGGAAACTTTGAAGGTGCCAACTTGGGCGATCGAGGTTCCACTGGGGAAAAGAATTTAAGAAGTGCCAGCTTTGGCGATCGAGCTTTGGCGATCGAGGTTCCACTGGGGAAGAGAATTTAAGAAGTGCCAGTTTTGGCGATCGAGAAGGAAACTTTTTGAAGTGCTGGCTTTGGCGATCGATTCCACTAGGGAGGAGAAACTTGAAAGATGCTGACTTTGGCAGTTGAGGAAGAGACTTTGAAGGTGCCAGCTTTGGCGATTGAGGAAAGGTTTTTAGAGGTTCCAGCTTTGGCATTTTCGAAGGTACCAGCTTTGGCGATTTGAGGAAGAAACTTTGAGAAGTGTCAGCTTTGGTGATTACGGTTCCACTGGGGAAGAGAATTTAAGAAGTGCCAGCTTTGGCGATTACGGTTCCATTAGGGAAAAGGACTTGATTGAGGTGTCGATATTCGACATGTTGTTTGCTACAATAACCTGCAGAAAAAAAAGGAAGTAGTGCAGAGATAAAATTGAAAATCGGGTAAATTCCATGAAATCGCGACCCTTGAGATGACTCATGGACGAAGCAGAATGAATGAGGTAACCATAGCCTCAGAGCGCGTGCCTGGCTGAGTCTCTATGATGATCTCCCAAGAGGAGGTCGAGTGGTAGGAGCATCTTGTCCCTCACAACTTTAAATGTTTACCATTCTTCCATTTATTTTATTAAAACATATGTTTTATCAGATCAACAGAATTCATAACACGTATCGAAGAGGGTGAATTTTATTCATGCATGTTAAACAAGTACAGAGAAAGGAGAACAAGGAAAGTAAATGAAATGAATGAGGTCACACAGAACAGGTCAAGCACAGGTAAAACAGGGAGGGTTCATGGATCCTCCAGTTAATCTCTGAGACTAGCGAGAATCTTAATCCCCCAACACGACTTCATATTCACCCTTCGACCTTGCTTTTAAGAAGGTAAGTTCGATGATGATTCACGTGCCCCAGCTCAGACTTGCACTTCTTGAGTCAGAGGTCTTATTCGTATTACCAGAAATTTGACCCTAACTTTTGCCTGAGCCTCCCTTTTGGGTTTTTGACTCACCGGGTCGCTCTAACTTTTGCCTAGCCGCCCTTTCAGGTTTTCAGCCCAGTGAGCATTATTTTTACTTTTTTTTCTCTTTTTTTTGTTCTCTCTTGTTCCTGACATTCCCTCTCTAGGCATAGTACTTCTTCACTGTGTCTGCTTTTATAGGCATTGGCAAGTCCTTTCCATCCATGCTAGTTAGTATCAGGGCTCCTCCAGAAAAGGCTATCTTCATGGCATATGGCCCTTCATAGTTAGGAGTCCATTTGCCCTGGTTTTCCTTCCGAATTAGCAAAATCTTCTTGAGGACCAGGTCTCCTTCTTGGAACTGTCGAGGTCACACTTTCTTTTTCTGAATGCTCATTTCATACGCCTCTAATACAACTGACCATGATAGAGGGCAGTTAGTCTTTTACCATCGATTAGGTTTAGTTGGTCATGTTGAGTCCAGACCCACCTCAGCTTCTTCTAATTTTGCCTCCATCATCACCCGAAGGGATGGGATCTCTACCTTAAAAGGTAAGACTGCTTCCATACCATATACGAGAGAGAACGGGGTTGCCCCTGTCAAGGTTTAGACCGAGGTGTGATACCCATATAGAGCAAAAGGGAGCATCTCGCTCCAATCTCTGTAGATGACTACCATCTTCTGTACTATCTTCTTGATATTCTTGTTGGCCACCTCAACTGCCCCATTCATCTTAGGTCGATAAGGAGAGGAATTGTGATGGTGAATTTTGAAGCTTTCGTAGAGTTCTTTCATTGTTTTATTGTTCAAATTCGTACCATTGTTAGTAATGATCTGACTTGGTAAGCCGTATCGGCATATCAGTTCTCGCTTGATGAATTTATCCACAATATTCCTTGTTACATTGGCATATAAAGCTGCTTCTACCCATTTGGTGAAATAATCGATGGCGACCAAGATGAAGCGATGACCGTTTGAGGCTTTTGGCTCGATGGGCCCAATGACATCCATGCCCCACATTGAGAAGGGCCACGGTGCTGATAAGACATTCAGAGATGACGGGGGTACGTGAATATGATCAGCGTATATTTGACATTTGTGACACTTCCAAACATAGGCGAAGTAGTCCGCTTCCATGGTCATCTAGTAATAACCGGCCCTCAAGATCTTTCTTGACATGGCATATCCATTAGCGTGAGTCCCAAAAGATCCTTCATGAACATCCCTCATGATTTTGTTTGCCTCAACAGCATCAACACAACGAAGAAGGACAGAGTCATAGTTTCTTTTGTAAAGCACATCCCCATTTAAGAAGAAACCCATGGCGAGTCGTCTTAGGTTCTTCTTATTATTCTCTGTAGCACCCTCAGGGTATTCTTGACTTTGTACATACCTTTTGATATCATGGTACCATGGTTTTCCATCTGACTCCTTTTCCATCATTTGACAGTATGCGGGCTCACAATGCTTCTTTACTTCGATAAGAGGCATATCATAGTCACTACTTACTTCGAACATTGAGGCAAGGGTAGCCAAGGCATCAGCCATCTGATTGTCATCCCGGAGAACATGATGAAAAGAGATCTCGTCAAACTCTTTGATCATTTCCTTGATATGATCATGATAAGGAATCAACTTGCTGTCCCTAGTCTCCCACTCGCCTTTCAATTGGTGGATGACCAAAGCGGAGTCCCCATAAACTTCCAACAATTTTACTTTTGTGTCCAACGCTGCTTGGATCCCTAACGAGCATGCCTCATATTCAGCAATGTTATTGGTACAATCAAAACACAGTCTGGCACAAATAGGGATAAACTCCTTATCGGGTGAAATCAGGATGGCCCCAATTCCATGCCCCAATGCATTAGAAGCTCCGTCAAATCTCAAAGTCCATTTATCTTTCTGACCACCTTCCTTATTGAATAGTGCCAGGATATCTTCATCCGGGAAGTTAAACTGCATAGGCTGATGTTGATTGATGGGTTGGTGTGCCAAGTAATCTGCCAGGGCACTTCCTCTTATAGCCTTTTGAGTAACATATATTGTGTCGTACTCAATTAATAGCACTTGCCAACGAGCAATCCTTCTGGTCAAAGTAGGTTTTTCAAAAATGTACTTGACGGGGTCCATCTTAGAAACTAGCCAAGTGATGTAACTCAACATGTATTGCCTTAGACGCTTAGCGGCCCATGCTAATGCGCAACAAGTTCGCTCTAAAGCGGAGTACCTTATTTCACAATCAGTGAACTTCTTGCTTAAGTAGTAGATAGCATGTTCCTTCTTTCCAGTTTTATCGTGCTGTCCCAACACACAACCCATGGATTCGTTCAGTACAGTCAGATACAAGATAAGTGGCCTTCCTGGGGTTGGGGGCACCAAAATTGGTGGTTCTTGCAGGTACTGCTTAATCTTTTCAAAAGCTGCTTGACAGTCCTCATCCCATTGCCCCGGTTGGTTCTTGCGGAGTAACTTAAAGATCGGTTCACAAGTCGCTGTCAATTGTGAAATAAATCGGGCAATATAATTGAGCTTTCCCAAGAATCCTCGGACTTCTTTTTCTGTACGGGGAGGGGGCATCTCGAGAATCGCCTTGACTTTGTCGGGATCAACCTCTATCCCTCTTTCACTTACTATAAATCCCAGTAGCTTGCCTAACCTCGTGCCAAAAGTACACTTGGCAGGGTTCAATCTAAGCCTAAACTTTCTCAACCGTTCAAAAAGCTTTCTTAGATCGCTAATATGCCCTTCATCTGTCCTAGATTTGGTAATGATGTCATCCACATAGACTTTTATCTCTTTATGCATCATGTCATGGAAGAGAGTTACCATTGCCCTTTGGTAAGTTGCCCCAGCATTCTTCAAGCTAAAGGACATCACCTTGTAGCAAAAGGTGCACCATAGGGTAATAAATGTGGTTTTCTCCATATCTTCAGGTGCCATCTTGATCTGATTATACCCCAAGAAACCATCCATGAATGAGAAAATGGAATGCTGAGCTGTATTATCAACCAAAACATCGATCTGTGGTAGGGGAAAATCATCCTTGGGACTAGCCGTATTCAAATCTCGGTAGTCTATACACATCCGTACCTTTCCATCCTTCTTTGGAACAGGGACAATGTTGGCTACCCACTGAGGGTATTTTGCCATAGCTAGGAACCTTATATCGAACTACTTCTTAACCTCCTCTTTAATCTTTAGGAGCATTTCTGGCTTCATTCGACGTAGCTTCTGCTTTATTAGAGGGCACTCAGGTTTTAATGGTAGTTTATGCTCGACAATGCTAGCATCGAGTCCTGGCATATCTTGATAAGACCAAGCAAAGACATCATAAAATTCCATTAACAGCTTGATTAAATCTTCTCTTTGTTCTCTACTCAGGGCAGTGCCGATCTTGACTTCCTTCCTATTCTCCTTATTCCCTAAATTGATGATCTCAACTATGTCTAGGTAAGGTTGAATCCTTTCATCATCTTGCTCTAACAACCTTGTCAGCTCGGGCGGTGGCTCACAATCTTCCCCACCTTCCTCATCAGCGTAATCAACTGGGTGATCGAAGTCGTGAAACGGGATTGTGACCTTACTATTCTCAAGAGAGTCATTTTCGGATCTACAATTTAGTGTGTTATGGCAAATGAAAAAAAATAGGAACAAGCAAGTAAAAAGAAGGATTCAAAGTAAGGATAAAGGAAACAAGAAGAGTTTATTTTCATTTCAATACGCGTTTATTGATGAAAATGATAAAAACAAGTTTTTTCGCCCTTATTACATGGAAGAGTCCCAAAGCCTTAGGCAGAGCAGAGGGACGAACAAGTACTTAAAGCATAAAAAAATTACTTTGGTGAAACATTCAAAGTCGTGGGGAGCTCGACGGCCTCCTAGTTATGAAGTTTTTGGCCCGACGGACAAGCAATCATAAAATCAGCACTATCACAGAGACTTTCTTCAATGACGGCCACTTGGTCTGAAGGCATCAGTCCGGCGCTACGGAAGCTTTTGTAGAGATCACAGATGGGGACTTTCACGGTATGAGGCTCCCTCCCGGCAAGACGGGCGGCCCTTCTTTCTCTTTTTTCTTCCTCTACAATTTTTCTATCAGTGGTTGTGGGTCGGTATCCCAATCCAAAACCATTTCTGTTCTCAAGCAGGCGTATAGGTTCTACTTCTCCATTCAAAGCACGTCCTAGCCCTCTTCTAGGTTTATACCCCTTACACAGCATTATATTTGCCATCACTAAAAATGCACTTGGCATGTAAGCCTTTACCATTGTGGCTCTTTCCACCATATAGGTGGCGTTTGCTATCTCCAACGCTTGGAAAGAGGTTTCAAGGGCCTCTTCCGCTGCCTCGATGTAAGGGGTTGTCAGAGGTTTGCTAACCAGAAGGTCCTCCTCACCAAAAATTATTATCAGTTTATTGTCAATTATGAACTTTAGTTTTTGGTGCAGGGTAGAGGGGACCACTCCAGCAGAATGGATCCACGGCCGACCTAATAAACAGCTGTAGGCAGGTGAGATGTCCATGACTTGAAAAAGGACCTGGAACATGCATGACCCAACCTGTATGGGTAGCTCAATCTCGCCCATGATTTCCCTCTGAGTTCCATTGAAAGCTCGTACTACCGTGGCACTCGGCTTCATATAAGTCCCATCGAATGGTAACTTGGACAATGTAGATTTTGGCATGACGTTGAGGGACGACCCATTGTGAATAAGTACTTTTGCTAAGATGTAATCTCGGCACTTCACGGAGATATGGAGAGCTTTGTTGTGCCCCATTCCCTTCATCGGTATTTCATCATCAGTAAAGGTCAGATAGTTGTCTACAATAATATACCTCACTATTCCCTGAAACTTATCGACGGGAATGTCATGACTGACATGAGCCTCGTTCAGGACCTTCATCAACATCTTCCGATGTGGCTCGGAGCTCATCAGCAATGATAACAGAGAGATTTTTGCACGAGTATGTGTCAGTTGGTCAAGCACTTGATATTTGCTCTGGCGAATAAACTTTAAGAATTCATGGGCTTCTTCATCAGTCACGGCCCTTTTAGTTTCACCACTAGCTCCTTCTCTGCCTACCTTGGCTTTCCCGGCAATCTGATCCTTCTTTGGCTCTGGAGGGGCGTATACTCTTCCACTCCGGGTTACACCTCCTACCCCAACAATATTCATGACGGACGACGGAGACGGGTCACTCATTACCGAGCTTGCAACGATCGTATCTATGTTGTACTTCCAAGGGATAGCCCGAGAATCTTTGAACGCAAATGGGGTAGGTGCTTGAATAGTGATGATTGGTTGTATAGAAACAGGAGCTGTTGGAGGGTTCCTGCTGTAGAAAATTGTCAAAGGCTTAGGGACTTGTGTCCCTGTCTGTTCCTGGACCATGTTGACCTCATCTTTATGGTGTTTAAAGACCTGCACAATATGGCTGTTCATGAGGCTCTAAGGGACCTTACAGAAGCTTTGGCGTTTGGCAGTCTGCTCGTTTTCATGTTCCATGCTCCAGGTCCCTTCAATTAATCCCCATTCAATCAAAAAGGAATGAACTACCCTTAACGACATTCTTATGTCAACAACATTCTTAACGCACTCCTCATCATTTTCCACGGCGTTGACCCCTGAATTTCCATGGTTAGGTGGGGGATTCATGGCCACATTTGGGCTGTCTTCCTTAAAGTTAATCCAGTCAGCTTTAATCAGATCCCTTACTTTATACTTCAATGTCATACAGTTTTCAGTGGAATGCCCCGGTGCTCCGGCGTGATAATCACACCGGGCGTTGAGATCATACCCCTTGGGGTAAGGGGGTTCTACTGGCTTTAAAGGGCAGGGTGCCACTAAACTGTTGCGAATGAGGAGAGGCAAAAGTTCAGTGTATGTCATTGGGATGGGATCAAATTGCATAGGTGTGTAGTCATTGTTAGGTTTCCTTGTATTTTGATTAGGGTTGGGTGGCTGAACTATTTGTTGTGGAGGACGATATGGCATAGATTGCGATATAGGTGCTCTGACAATGGGTGGGCAGAAATAAGGAGGATAAGAGGTTGGGTTGTGGACGGCAGTGGCTACATATGGATTCGGTGTATAAGAATTGAGGGCTTAAAAAACGGTGGGGGTGAATGGTCTTGGTTGGTCCCTTCTCTGATCATAAGAGACAAAGTTGGTCTCCCTGTCTCTCCTCCTACCATCGCCTGGCGCCGGTCATTTCACATTGGATGCCCCAGATGGGCCCCGGATAATCTTTCCTGTTCGTACCCCGCTTTCTATTCTCTCCCCAATAGTCACAATGTTAGAGAAATTTGAGGAAACACTGCCAATCATTCTGTCATAGAAGGGCGATTGAAGCGTATCGATGAACATCGCTACTACTTCTTTCTCGGACAGCGGGGGGTCAACCTGTGCAGCAGTTTCACGTCACCATTGAGCATACTCCTTAAATGTCTCATTATCCTTTTTTGTCATGTTCTGTAGCTGCACTCTGTCGGGCGCCATGTCTAAATTGTATTTGTACTGTTTCAAGAAAGCGTCTGCCAAGTCCTTCCAGCAGCGAATACGAATTTGTTCCAAGTGGGCATACCAGGTGAGGGTAGCCCCAGCTAGACTATCCTGGAAATAATGGATTAATATCTTGTCATCGGATGAATGAGACGTCATCTTCCGGCAGTACATTATGAGATGATTTCTTGGGCAAGTCATTCCCCGATATTTGTCAAAATCTGGCATTTTAAACTTAGGGGGAATAATGACATCTGGGACTAGACAGAGTTTAGAGGACTCAATCAATCCAAAACCTTCCACACCTTCCACAACCGTTAAGCGCTCCTCCAAGATCTCTATCTTTCCTTTTTGGGAGACATCGACTGTTCTAGGGTCGGTAGCTGGGTTTACCATTTGGGTCATGCCTTGCGGATTGGTAGTATAGGGGTTCGTGTACCCGTATGGATAGCCGTAAAGCTGGTGGAAAGGTGTAGATGTATGAGGCTGGTTCGTCAGACCAGTGTTTAGTGGAGGACCCTGGGGTTGGCTCATAGGTTGTACAGTATAGACTGGCTGGGCCATCTGAGTGGCTTGGGCTGGGGTGGCTAGAGTTTGAGCGGCTTGTGCTTGGGTGGTTTGTGGCTCATGGAGTGGTGGTATAATGGGTTGAGTGGGGTGTGAGGTTTGGGGATTTGCTACTTGGTGGTCGTGGGTGTCTTGTGGATTGATGAGCAGTGGGGGAAAGTATCCCGGTGGTAATCCATAAGGCGGAAAAGGTACCAGGTTACCGTCTGGGCCAACAAATGTATGTTGTTGTGCATAGTACATGTTGTAGTGTGATTGGGGATCAGCAGCAGGGTTAGGCCTTCCGACATTGATAGTGAGAGGAGGAGCCATTGGATTGGGAAATTGAGTCCTTGTCGGACCAAAACCTAGGGGATGTAACAGGGTGGTAGGCTGTTGTTGGGTGTCATCAATACCTGCAGAGGAGCCCCCTTCTGTGATTCTCTTTTCCAGGAGCTTGGTCAACTCGGCTACTTGTTCCTTCAGCTGGTTGAACTTGTTTCTAAAATCTTCGTCCCTGATTTCTGCTTCGGCCATGAGTCTCTTTTGGAGTCAGGTCTGGTAAGGATGCTTACCCGTAATGTCTAATGAAAGTCAAAACAGGAAATTATTAAAAGAAAGCATTAAGTAAAAAGAAGTAAAACAAAAAAAATAGCATGGTGCGCGAAGCTATCACGGAACTTGGCCAGTATCCTCTGACCGTTTCTCAGAACATCACGTTCAAAAGTACTAAGTATGTGATAAATGAAAATTAACATGAGATAGTTGTGGAGACAAAAGAATCATTCTTTCTGAATTCCACAAAAATACACTACCGCTGCCAGTCTATTTTTTATGTAGAAAAAGTAAATCAGCCATTCCTAGCTCGGGCAATCATGACCCTTATTTTACAAATCCTTTCTCTACAATAATCAAGGAAGGTTACAATTTCTTCTGGGGTGGCAATAGGATTAGCCATTACCTCAGCTTGCTTAAGTAGGAGCGGGAGGTCTTCCAAAGTCCCATTAGCCAAATATGCCAGGTGGGCGAAGCGGTTCATCCATGAATGAATAACTTTGTCTTGTTGTGTCATTTCAGCTTCCAAGATACAGATAGCCTTACGACAGTCTTGCTCAATATCCATCGCGTGACACAGCTCGCCATTTATCTCATGCTAGCAAGCTTCTACCACTTCATTAAGCTGATGCTCTAATTGACTAACTTGAGATTGTAGGAGCTCTCTTTACACCAGGGCATTTTGCTCGTGCTCTTTGGCTTTTGCCAACATGTCCCTCAAGAGTTGCTTGTCAGCTAACATGGTGTCCCTTTGCTTGCTCTTCATTCTCAGTTGAGTATTAGCTATTTGGAGGCATTGACTTTGCTTTCTCAAGTAATCCCTTTTGATTTTCCCTTTTTTTCTAATCTCCTTGATGGTTCGCTTACTTTTTAAGTTCTTCCTTCTCTGAAGGGCGCATTCTTGTTGAGACATCAGCAAGTCTTTCTCTAGCTTCTTGTTTTTGGCAATTAGCTCTTCTATCTTGGCTCTCATTGCCTCCTCTTCAAAGGTAAGTGGGGGAACAAGTATGCTTGTTGGGAGATAGGAAGGACTTCTGAAAGGCAGCTTGACAATGGAAATCCTATTCAGGATCCATTGGTAGTATTCTTCCTTCACGGTGTGGCTTCGAGCTCCTGGTTCTTTCCCTTGTTTGTGGACTTTCTTCCATGCATTTGCTATATCCCGAATGACAGAGGTACAATCTCCTTCTGAGTAGTAAACGGCAAAAGGAGTAAGGGATTCTTCGTCAGGTGGCCCAAGCAATGGGTAGGCTAGCTGACATTTGGCTATGACAGGGTTGTAATTAATGCATCCCTGAGTGCCCATGAGAGGAACGTTCGGGTGGCTTCCACAATGGTGAATAATGGTGTCAACCTTCAACCACTGCGGATACCACCTTACTTTATCAGCCGTGAGCCCTATCAGGTGATTGGCCTATTCACGCCCATTCTTTGTTACTAACTGGCATAACTTCAGATCAAAAATAGGACATTCAACTTTGCCGACTTGGTGGAAAACATGCGACGTAAGCCACACATACAGAGCAGGTAGACAGCAAATGATTCTCTTTCCACCTTATGTATAACAGAAGTCCATGGTGCAGTATATATTTGCCAAGATAGTAGTGACAGGATTTTCAGATTTGAACTTGTGGGCAAGGAAAACGCCAATAGCATCATAGTCCACGTAATTGTCAATATTAGGGAACATGATTACACCATAAATGGTGAGAGCCAAGGTATCCATGAAGGCTTCCCTAAACCCCAGGGTCTAATTTCTATTTAGTTGCGTACTCCTTAACACTTCCGAGTGAATCCTTAGGATATTAGCGATGGTAACAATATTCGCATGACATCCAAGGTAGCGGTAAGGCATTTGTCCTTCTAGTGGCATCCCCATAATTCGTTAAAACTCTTCAACAGACGGAGCCAACTGAAAGTCATGGAAGGTGAAACAACGAAGAGGTGGGTCATAGAATTGAATCAAAGTAGTAATTGCCTCGACTTGTACCTCCACTTCTAGAAGCTTTAAAATCCTCTCATATTTCCTTGAGAAGGTCATTTTCTGATTCATATCCAATTTCTTGCCTAATGCTTGCAAACTGGTTGCATTGACTTTCCTAGCCTTAACATGAAGTAATTTTCTCAACTCAGGTATATTCGTACCATAACTATCTGATCTCATGTTAATTTCCATATTTTCACTCAGAGGTACTGGCTAAGCTCCTAATAGCTTCCTGCAAGAACATAAAGAAAAGAGAAAATTAGTCAGTGGGAATTGACATGCTTTGCAAATCGATACTCCCCCAATAACTTTCTTGAAAACATTTTTGTGTTTAGGGAGGTTACGATTTGACAAAAGTTATGACAAATCAAGGGTCATGTGAGCTATGGATTTTCTGATCATCGTCAATACAAAAAAATTGAATTTTTCTTTTGATTCTTTTTTATATATATTTTTTGTTCTTTTTCTTTTGCTTCTTTTTTTTATGATTCGAAACATCCGTAACTCAAGGCCCAAAGACTTGTGTATAAAAAGAAAGGACTACTTGCCCGTTAAAGGATCACTAGTTAAAAGTATGTCATTTTTGGAAAAAGTAATCCACTAAACGGGCAAGTGGTCCTCTAATTTGGATCAGAAGGGAAAATAAGAATGAGAAAAGGTAGAAGTAAAGTTTGCCCCTTTGTGCCTTAAATCAGGTTTTTCTGAAGGTCTTCTAATGGTTCTAAGGTTTGTCTATCAGTAATATCTCGCATTAGGTGGCTTGTTCTAAAACTTCTAAAGGTCACTAGAGCCAAGATCCTACTCATGATGTTGACCATAACAGTAGGAAGTCTACTAGGTATGGGCACCATGAATAAGTCGAACTCTAGCTGAGATTCTCACGGTAACCAGACAGGAAGTACATCCCAAATGGCTCCGCTATCAACCTCCCCTAATCTTAAGTTTTATTTGGGCCCGGGTATAGGGTCCCACTCAAAAGTGTGTGCAAATTATGAGTGTAGTGTGTGAAAGAGGCATTCAATACATGTACCTTACTTATGCTGCACATAGAACAAACACAGAGAAAAAAAATAAAGTCGTCTACCCTAGGGTTCAACAATTACACAGACATTAACTGAACGTAAATGACAGAATACAAATAAAACAGAAACCATATACAAACATTTACAGAAAATAAAATAAAGGAAGAAGTTAAATAATTAATATGCTATTTAAAACATGCACTATCAAATTGACTGGCTTGACTCTCTAATTCCCCAGTGGAGTCGCCATCCGTCGCGACTGGGATTGCGGCAGGACGGCCGACCCTTAAAACATTCATAGTAAAATGGTTCGAAATCCTTTCGAAAAATAGGGAGTCGCCACCAATATTTTTAAGGACAAAATACCAGAAAAACCTTTATTAAAGCATTGGTCATAAAAATGAAATTCCAAGTTCAGGAGTCTAGTTACAGGTGAGGAAGGTATTAGCACCTCACAACTGTCCGTTATAAAATGGTTACCTCAAGATGATAGCGCGCATTATAATTAGCCCAAAAATTATTTTAACTTCTTCAGAGAAGAAACGTATGAAATGACAAAGCATACAAAAATAGATAAAAAAAATAGACACAGAATTTTTAAACATGAGATTAACAGGACGTCTCATCCAAATTAACCTCGCTCCTCCGTTTTTAAAAGAGATATTATTAAAAAAATGAGATTAATAGGACGTCTCGTCCAAATTAACCTCGCTCCTTCTTTTTCAAAAAGAGATATTATTAAAAAATATGAGATTAACAAGACGTCTCGTCTAAATTAACCTCGCTTCTCCTTTTAGTAACCAGACAAAAATGGAAACTCTAAAAATCAAACAAAGAAAGATGGGCCCGACAGGAACTGCTTCCCGCTCCTACGTATTCTCGAGCTTTCGAGAAATCAAGGTCACGTAGTTCTTTGTGGATTAATTGCAAGAAAAATATTTAAATTGATTTTGATTTTTAATAATGAAAGAAAATTTTATGAGGAAGGAGAAATACAAGGCGAATAAATTCGCACGTGCATAAACCTTCAAAATCTTGTAATGTAGGTAAAGTGATTTGCATGACATCACCTATAAGATTTTTGTTATATTTATTCTAAAAGAAATATATGTTTATCATTTTTATTTTATAAATAAAAATCATTTACTTTTATCTAAAAAAAGATATTTAGATTCTAAGAGTTTTATTTTTAGTCAAAAACTTATTTTATTCTAAAAAGGATATTTAGAATTTTTTATATATATAAGTAAAAAATATAAAAAATAAAAGGGAAACAAAATGTAGGTGGTGGGTCTTGAACCTTTGTCCTTTTGGTGTTTAAAACACAAAGTTACCACTAGTCCATCTTAATCACATTGTTAGGAAAACAAAGCAAACACATGTATGCCTAATCTTATAAAAAACGCATGAAAATCAAAGAAGCTAGGTTTTGAACCCTACTCCTCTTGCTAAGAGATAACGCACACTTGCCAATTGAGCTATCAAGCTATAATGTCATTTTATAGAGGCAAAAACTCATGAACCAACCTATTTTGTTTCAATATGAAAAAATATTGAAAATGGGCCTCTTCATAAGGCCCATACCTCACATTATTCTAACCTAGATTTAAAGTCTAAGAATGAAGAAACAGAGAGCAGTTGCGGCAGTGAAGGGAAAAAATGAAAGATAGAGAAGGAGGAAGAAAAGGGAGAGAAAGGAAACCTGAGACGCCCTGAAAATACGGGGAAATTTTTCGCGATTTTAAGACCATTATTCGATGAAGAGAAAATAAGTGGTGAAGCTTTTAGTTCAACACCTGGATCTATGATAAACCGCTCCCATATATGAAGATATGAGAGGGTAAATAAAAGAGTGATTTTATACTGAATTTCCCAATTAAAAATAGTGGAAGAATTATTTTAATTGATTGTTATATGTTTAAACTTAAGGGAAAGGATTTCATGGGGTTCCATGATTCATGATATATTAAAATAATACCCTTAAAGTGTTGCATGTTATAGATAATATGCCTAAGAAAATAAAAATGTTATTTAAAAACAACAAATATGTGCATCAGGGGTACCACTCGCTCAAGCGAGAATCACATTCGCTTGAGCGAGCCAGCGTAGGCACGCTTGGGTGAATCGAAGAGAGACACAGCGAAGGAAAAGTTGTAGCATCAGGGCTCCTCTCGCTTGAGCGAGCCCAACCTCGCTTGAGCGAGAAGCGAGAATCCGCCCTAAGTGAGTCAGTGAGACGCTTGAGCGAGAGAAGAAATTCGCATCAAGAGCCAATCTCGCTTGAGCGAAATCTATCTCGCTTGAGAAAGATTGCTCCAGATACAATGGAAACTCTCTGACCGATTTTTGCTTGGGCTAGACATCTCTCGCCTGGGCGAAAATCGTCCAGTGTCTAATTCCTTTCTTCCTCGCTTGAGCGATCATTGAGCCAAGGCCATTTCGCTTGAGCGAAAATGGTCCAGAGACCAACCTCTGGTTCCAGTCCAATCTCGCTTGGGCGAGGAGGTCATTCGCTTGAGTGAAGTTCGCCCAGTGGCCACACCACCATTCCATAAGGATCTCGCTCGAGCGAGATTACCACTCGCTTGAGCGAATTCTGCAGGACTTGTGCAAACGTGGAATTCTCACAACTAGCATATGAATTATCATTTCCTACCACTTAAACCTTTCTTAATACATTATTTTACTCCATTATGCATCTACAAATCCTACCAACTTCATAAAGAACTATAATTTAATAATTACTTCATTCAGTCAATGAAATAAACCTCAACATCATCATCATCCAACTATCTATACCTTCTAATTCAATTATCATTCATTTAATGCACATCATTTGAACATATATTCTCATAAATTTCATAGAATGCTATAGAACACCATACTCATCATTCATTCATAAGAATTAACAATGTCCAACATCATGGTTCATCTTCTTACATCATTTGGGTCATAATTAAAAATTGACCATACACATCAAGGCTCAATTTTCCTCCATGACCCTCAAATCATTATCATTAATCTAGGCATTAAAATAAGCATTCATATACATCACATGCTATACAAAAATCTAGATATTGTCGGCCAAGGAACTTCCTATACCACTATTTACCTCCTCAACCAAAATGCACTTCAAAATGTCTACCCTCCCCATGAGTGCCCTGCATTCAAAAGTCTAAAAATGGACAACATGGGAGAGTGTGTCACATATTCCAAAGGAATGAATATGAATACCATGTGATTATGTACATAAGCATCAGAACATGTATACTTTGCACATACATATCTTTTTCCATACTCTTTATCATTTCAACATCATCATACATACATCACAAGTAACATTACAATTTGAACAAAGTATACTACATATACATAATCAAAATTTCACCACAATTGGGATATCACGCACAACAATTATTTGGTATTCACATCTTTTATGTTGTCTTAGTATATTATTACATCCTCATCTCATCCATCATCATATCTCATCACCTTCGGCATACTTCCTTACTATATACAAATGCTCTTAAGCTAATGCATATGCACAATGGAATATTTCAACAATATCAGATCTGACTGTGGGAATATAAACACTAAATGTGGGATTCAAGTATGATCATCTAACCATACCCCTACAGCAGTAGTAAAATATGTACACTTATCCTCAAAATTGCATGCATACATTAATTATTTTACTGGTACCAAACTACATCACCCATCATGCAACACCTGGTCATTTTCACCATGACCGCGGTACACAACATATCAACATATGGTGTTACGGGCCGGCCAGATATCAAATCATGGCGGCTGTGATCCCAAGGACCACCAGGGTCACCTGCTCATCAAGAGCCACCCCCCACAAGGGTCGGCCACATGTAGCTCCCCGAAGCAATACATGGGCGGCTTCGTGACTTCGCACCGAGTCACAGGGGAATTAAAACTTGCTTATGCACCGAGCCACCCTCCCACTGGGTCATCCAAGGGAACTCCCCTAATGTTCCAACAACGGCCGCTATGCAGTATGCCATGGATGCAAATGTAGATCATATGCATTTCTCACTCTATGCATCCTATACATGCCACTCATCATACAACATCATCAACACCATTACCGACATCACCAAAAGCTTTTAGTGGATTTATCATTTTCGGTCATTCTCAATAGTTACAACATTTATGTGGCATTACAATGGTTCTCAATCAACATCATCAACATTTATATTATATTCATGGTAGATACAAACATAACTTCACATCATTGATCACTATATACCATCATATAGCACACCATGAATATTCTGAATGCATAAAAGCATGTTACCAACCACATTATCCATACTATATAGCATATTACAAATTTCTCATAACGTCTCAAGCAAGGCTAACATGCATACCAATACATATGGCTATCAAATAACATTCAAATTCATGCATTTAAAACATAAGACTCCTCTCCTACCTCAAGAGAAGAATTTTGAGCGATACGATGTACCTGCCTCGTCGTTCGGAATGGATCCTACATTAACATGCATATAGAATCCAAATCAATCAACTATCTCGAGATACAAATTTAATTCTATGTTATCATAATCATGTTCATAATCTCATAACATGTCTAAGACATGTTATAGATATCATTTTCATTATTCGTTAGGCTTCGGGAATTCCTTCCCATGAAGCCATACACATTAGATTCAATAGCTACAAGAAAATCTTAGCTCAACACCAAAAGTTACTACACCAATCAATATTAGTACACCCAATGGCTTGTATTTGCCTTCACTTACACTATCTAACCAATATTTATAACTTTCCCCAATTCTTAAAAGTTAGGGTTTCTCCAAAACCCAACAACACACATTAAAGTATCATTAATCTCCATCACATTCCAACCATAAATGTATTTACAACATTTATCCTTCATTACAACCCCACATTTATTGCCACCCACCTCAGGACATAAGCATTTAATGCTCTTAATAGATACTCATATACATGCATTACTTCCCCAACTCACATTAACACATATATATAGGAAAAACCCAAGTAAAATGATGAGTCTACATACCTCACACACAAAAATGAAATGGGTTTAAGAAAGAGGGAGAGGTAGGTGCGAAAATAGAGGGAAGAGGAAGAGGATTTTAAGCTCCAATGGCTTCCTCCCAAGCTTCTTCAAACGAAAATAGAGAAGGATGAAGATGGTACCACTTTAGCTTAGGGTTTGGAAGAAGAAAATAGAAGAAGAAATGGGGAAAAGATGAAAAGAAGAAGAAGTGAAGTGTTTGCCAAAAGCTTCAGCAAACTCATGTGAAAAGGCGAGGAAAATGGAGATTTTAGTTTTTGTTTTAATTACTCGTTAAAAGATCTATCGTCTCACAACTAACAGGCTCTTCATTCAGGCTCAATACTTTATCTAAAAATTATTCCAAACATATATTCGTACTCCCAATATTATTCTCAACAGCCTTGACCAATATCATCTCATTCAGAGATACTTGGTCCGACACCCATATCTCAACCGGGCTCATTTTCAGCTTAACCGGTCACCATAAATCATTAACAGTCCCCAAAAATCTTAATTTAATTATTTTCAATATGTTGGGACATTAAATAATTTACCTTCAATTTGTTAATATTTATTTTCCTTGATTCAATCCTCTATTTTAAAATTTGGGATGTTACAGAACCAAAGGAAAGAGGTGGCGGTTTAGATGGTAGTGGCCGGTGGTCGACGACGGTCCAGTGGTGGTTATCGTCTTATTCTTATTCTTTTTGGCTTCTGTTTTTCCCCCTTTTTTGTTGTTTTTTATGGTTATTGATGAAGAGGATGAAGGTGGGGTTGATGTTCTTTGATTCTGAATTGGTGAAGGAGATGAGATAGATATTGTTCTCTGTTTTTTTAGTTTCTGGTTCAACAAAGAATTTTTTTGTGAAAGAATGATGATGAAGGAGGTTAGTTTCTTTTGTTTTTTTGAGTTGGTGATGGATGAAGGAAGAAGAAGAAGAAGTCTGGTGGGGGTTAGTGGGGAGACAAATTCCAGATTCCAAACGGAATTTCCGGAATTGGGGGAAATTATTTATTTACTTTTAATAATGTTGTTTACATCAACCATAATTTATCACGCTTTATTTTTATTTTCCTATTATATTAAGATCTAGTATTTATATATTTTTCCCTTTTTATCATGTCACATCATTTTTTAATTTAAATTAGGCTAAATACACCTTTTGGTCCCCTATCTCTTAAGTTATTTTTAGATTGGTCCTTTATTATTTTTTATTTCAAAATAGTCCCTTAAATTTCTAAAAATGTGTCAATTTGGTCCTTTTTAAAAAAGTTAGGGGACCATTTTGAATCCAAAAAAGGACCAAACTGATACCTTTTTAAAAAGTTATAGGACCATTTTGAATTAAAAAATGATAGGGGACCAATCTAAAAATAACTTAAGAGATAGAGGACCAAAAGGTGTATTTAGCCTTTAAATTATTTGCCAACATTACCATTTAATTTTCTTAACTTCTCAATGATTATTGCCATTTATCATATGACAATTTATTAATTCACCTCACATTCTCAATTCTTAATGTCTCTAACTACTCAAGTTCATATAATCCACTACTCGCCATCATTTGTATTTAAAACCTAATCCTCTTATTATTCACTTGATTTATCATCTATTTTTAATTAATCGCCATAAGTCAATAAAATCAATTTAACACTGTCAATAACGACTATGATATACCTTTTTCCTATACGTCATTGGCGTAAGCAATTTCTACTATAATCTTAACCCAACACACCCCCTTACCTCAATTTCATACTTTCGAAGCTCTGAATCAATTGTCGACTTCCCCCAGCACAGCGAAACTAAAATTAAAGAATTCATATATGAAATTTAGACGTCGGCTACCCAAATCACAATCTAATTTACCGAAATAGCTTCAAATTACTTCTAAACATTTTAGGGGACTTAACCCGCGTAATCCGACCTCCAATTTGAAATCCTCTTCCTTGCGTAATGTCGTTCCTCGTTACGGTTCAAATCTACAATGCTGAAATCATCGCTCGTTAGCTAATTATTACCACCCACAACATCCTAGACCATTATCAAGCTTCAATTTGCCATAAAATTGCAAAAACTGAAACCCCAAGCAAAAAGCCATGCACGACCACGAGAGAGAAAAGGAGAGGAAGAGGAGAAACTATGAAATTGAAGGCACCTACATGCATACCTTGATGCCACAACTTTGAGGGGGAAGAAGGACAGAAGCATGCGTGTACGTTTATAAAACGTATCGATGTGATGTGGCACTATTGAGTGACACGTGTCACAAACTGATAGGTTGGATGGTTTAGCTTGAAAATTAAAATCATTTTGCCTTCCATGGGACTTGAACTTGGCACCTTTAAGTGACAAAGGAAGTTACTTTACCATTAGGCCAAGGTGTACCTTTGTAATAAGATGATGCTTTTTTATTTATAAAACATACACTTAAGTTAATTATATGTTAAAAATGTATTATTAAGTATATTATTGATAATATACTTATGAAATTATAAAATTCTAATTTAATTTAATTTAATTTTTTAAAATATATTTTAAAAAATATATATTTAAAATATTTATCAATAATTATTAACGTATTACTAATATATTTTTGAATAAACGATATAATATATTAATATTATTTATTATGAATATATATTATTGTAAATATAATTTTTAATGATATATTAAAATATATATTTTAAATAATACTTATTATTATTAAATAATTTTTTAATATATTATTAGATGCATTTAATTTCAAATATTAACTATATTATTAAAATATAATTTTTAAAATATTTTATTAATAATATACTTTAATAAATTTATTTATTATAACTAATAATATTATACATATAATTAACTTAAGTGTATGTTTTATAAATAAAAAACTATCATTTTACTACAATGGTACACTTTGGCCTAGTGGTAAATTAATTTCTTTTGTCACTCAAAGGTGTCAAGTTTCAATCCCATGTAAAGCAAAAATGTTTTTAATTTTCAAGCTAAACCACTCAGCCCATCCGATTGTGACACGTGTCACTCAACAGTGCCACGTCACATTTCCCTCCAAATTTCTAACGGTGTTAACAGAAAGGAAAAGTTTGATACGTACTGAGACTTTGGATAAACGTAGGGGACATGTGTATATTTTACCCAATTATAAATTTACCATCACCTCTTTATTCTCATTTAGATTTAATAATCTACCCCTCAATTAATTTATTTAAAATTTATCAACTTAAACAATGATTAATTAATTTACAATAATTTAGAAAAATCTAATTTAAAATTAAATAATTTATTTATTAATTTTTATATATTGTGAATAATTAATTTTAATTAGTTGCGATGTTACAAATTGCATTAATTATATTCAATAATTACTCCTTTTGTCCAATATTCGTAGTTGTTTAAGGTCATTTTACAAAAATTAGAAAATAATTAATCATGAACCAAATACACTAAAATACCTATATTTAATTGTTTTAATCAGTAATAAAAATTTATTCCCTTATCAAGTTTCATTTATTAGTTATGATGATACTCCATTGCGTCTCAAATATAAGAATATAAAATTATAATTGGATAAAAATAAATTAATTACATCTTAAATTTTTAAATAATACAAGTTTTAAAAATAAAATACAAACTTAAGCTACTAAAATTTTAATTTGTTTTCAACGAATGACAAACAAAAACAATTTATTTTTATTTCAGATCAGAAACAACATACTATGAAATATAGGAAAATATTAATAATAGTTTTTATAAGAATATTAATATTAATAATAATCTTAAACGGGTCATCAACAAATCTCGTCAATCAGCTACAGGTGACCTTTTTTCCCAGTTTGAAACCATCTAGAAAACAACATTACTTGATCCCACGGCTACTATTGCAAAACAAAACGTTTTCGTCTACCCCGTGTTAAGTATGGTCAGGTAAAAATAAAACAAAAGCGGCTAAAAAACATAAATAAAGCGGTAAGGTCATCAAGGTCAAACTTTGCAGCCATCAAAGCATTTGGGGGAAGTTGTGCCGTTTTGTTGCGGAAAAGTAAAAACAAAATTTAAAATTACTTTAGTGGATTAACAATTGAATTTGTCTTTTTAAATTTACAGATTTAATCTTTATTTTTATAAATATTATTAGTCCTTATCCAATTTTAAAAACTCCAAAAAGGGAAAAATTTCAATTTGATTAACTTAAAAAAATTCTATAATTAAATAAAGTTTGATTTTGTTAAATAATATAAATAATCAATATTAATTTTTAAATTTTTTATTTTTATAATTTTGTTTTCCAAACACAGTTAAATTCATTAAAGCCGCTATGCCTGCGATTCTGTGGGTCGCCCTGGGTACCTTGCACGTCACAACTACATGTACTGAAAAAGACCAACCTACGATTGCAAATCAATCAATCTTAGATAAAAGCTGACTCTAAATTAATAACTTTTACAAAAATAACAGAAAAAATATTCAAAACTAATTTTTTGTATAAAAATAAAATTTCTGAATATTTTAATTTCAATTGTTATGTACTCTACAAGATAAATTAATTTATTGTTTAAATTTAATTATTTAATAATAATTTAAAAATATGTCGTTTATCCTACTCCTAAACTAAACTGAATCTAAGCCACAAAAAATCATGATTTTTTATTTAGATAAATACAATTATTCCTTCGTAACAATAAAAGTGTAAAATACATACATAATATTAATTAACATTCTTTTAGTAAAGTTTTATTCTCCATGTAATATATCTAATTTATTCAATCTAATTTGAGTATGAATAAAGTATATTAACTCTAATTTTAATATTTTTCTCATATGATTTGTTAATATATAATTATTCATTCGTAACATTTTTAAAACAAATTATGACATAATTTAATGATAAAACAAATCTTAAGAAACAATAAAATACGAAAAGAGATAATTTGACGTCAAGAACGAAGATTTTATTTTAATTGTGTAAGAATAAATTAAAATTAAAAATAAATTACATAAATCAACTATCAAATATATGAGCAGATTCAATTTATTTACTTAACCAAGTTTAGTAACAACTTTTGCTGTTTGGTTCACGCAGTAACGGAACGGAGTTGGTTGGGAGGAAAAAATTTATCCTACGGTTCAATAGAGTTTTGATTGTCTCAAACGGTGTAAATGATTAATATTGACCTTTAGATTTTTTTCATTTTCTCAACTTTATTTTCCTAATTATGAACCAAATATCCCTCGACAACCGATTTTAAAATCGTTACTAGTACCTTGATATTAAAAAAATCACTTCACCATTGGATATACAATTCATTAAGGGGTGTTTAGTTTGCAGTTGGAAAAACGGATTTGAGTTGATGTAAAAAATTTAAAGGTTGATATTAATTTTTTACGGCGTTAGAGACCATCAAAACTCCGTTGACCCGTAGGATCAAAAACCTCCCACTAGCCAATGGAAGTTTTGTCCGTTTGAAAAGGTTTCGAAACGTCCTCTAAATTATAGGCATATGATGATAGAAAGAAAATGTATCATGATTTGAATCGTACATATCGCCATCACAATTTGGAACTAGGAAACAGCCCTTGGATATCCCCATAGAAGAATTTCTTGAAAGCATCCATTTTAGATGCGTCCAAAGAAATGGCCACAACAAGGCCATCACCATTAACATTATTCATAACAAACGCTTTCCCTTCGGAATCCATATACCCAGGTCCAAAATAAAATGGCTCACCCCATCCAAAATCCGCATCCTTGAACGAAAAATTCATCCAACTAACAACGAAAAGGTTAGGATTCCCCTCATATGGTCCCTTATGCACACTTGGGGCAGGGTAGTGAAAGTTATACCTCACCAACTTCATATCTTTCTCCTTTCCTATGTAACCAAGTGCTGACCCCACGTAATCCCCATCCACCCTTTCAAGGGCCATCCTCACATTCCCAACCGCGTAACTCAAAGGCCTATTCATAAGTTCACCAAAGGAACATGTTGGTGTCACCGTGGGCAACGCTGCGTTTCCCGCATAACCATTAGGAAGTGGTGGCTTTAAACGGTTCCTACAATTAACCAAAGTTGACAACCTCGTAGGTTGGTTACCATTCCCCTCGTACCTTGCTTTGCTAACACATCTCCACAAGTACCCCGCGATGACCTCAAAAGTTGAATAACGTCTTGAACTAGGACTAGCACTGGTTACCTTTTTCTTAATTTTCTTTACTTGTTCTTCATTGAGTTTCACTATAGCAACCACTACCTTGGAGTCTCTCTCTTCTCCCATGGTGCCTAACCAATGAGGAGGAGTGTGAAACTCCGAATGGACGTGCAATTGGATATTAAGCTTGTATGCATTTAGTAAATTTCGATCATGGTATGGAATTTCGGTGGGATCCAAAATTTCCTTCCTAGCCAACTTGGCCCACGTGCCCATGAATCGCATGGATGCGGTTCCATCAATTGAAGCACGACAAAAGGCCACACCAAGGGTAAAACCCCCACATTGGAACCATGTTAGTTGCACAACAAGGAGAGGTATGTCCATAATTGGAACATTGTAATCAATGTCGGGTATGAGTTGTGACACCAAATTGGTAGGCACAAAATCACCTAAATCATCCAACTCCATCACTTCTTTGCAATTGACTTCTAAAATCTGTGCTCCCTTGGCATTGCAATGAAGTTCCCATTTGTTATCTCCTTCAATCCAACCCAGCCTACCCGCAAGTGGGTAATAAATAACCAAAGCTTGGCTTAGGGAGTACCTAAGGGTGTCAACTATGGTTGATGCGTTATTGTGATGTTGAGGATTTGGCTTGTATACATAAAGCAAAGGAGCATGGGTGCGAAGCTTGATTTGTTCACATAAAGAGTAGAATTTTACATTAGGGGTGGGTTCAGAGGGTGTGACGGTGTAACGAGATTGGACACTGACCATTTTTTGTCTTGTTGGGTGCTTTCTTTGGAATATTTGTGCTTGGTTACCCATTCGTGCTTTTAAGCGGTTGTGTCGGTCAATTAATGATGCTATATAGCAGCGTAAGCAATGAGGTATATGTTAGGAACAATGTGTGCGACAATCCATAGCAGCGTAAGCAATAGCGTACATGTTTTTTCTTTCTTTCTTTTCTTCTCGAAATATGAGGAGTCCTCTTAACATAGCAAAAATTGGACTTCCCTACTGGTAAAGAAGAGTATTGTGACCCGTTGGTTGTTAGCATTGTTATCAAAACCGAACCGGTTCGGCCGGTCCGACCGGTTGAACCTTGAACCGCTTAGGTGACCGGTCCGGGTCAATTCTTTAATATTACCGATTCAACCATGGTTGAACCCCGGTTTTAGCACGGTTTTCATGAACCGGTGCCTTCACCGGTTCAATGACCGGTCCGATTCTAAAAACATTGGTTGTTAGTTTTCAAATAAAACGTATGAGAAAGAAGAAACTTTTAAGTTATTGAAAAAATGACAGAGCAGATAAAAAGTATAAGAAAAATAAAAAATGAAAGAAGAAGAAAGAAAAAAAATGAAGAGTTACATCATTGAGTGTTGATATTATAGAAAATAAAAAAGAAATAAAAGAAAACAGAAAATAAGAGAGATGAAGAAATGAGTAAAAATTAAAAGGGGGAGAAGTTGAACATTTTTAGTGAAAAGGAAAAAACAATTGAGGTCAAAAATGTTTCATGTATCTCAATTGTGTATCCTAATAATTCTTATTTAAGTGTTGAATTTTTTTTTAAAGAAAACCTCATGAGGAATTTCAAAGGATTTAAATAAATTATCATTTCTTTTAAAAATGAAGTATATTAGTGATTAATAGTGATTATATTTTCTCTCAACAAATAAAATATTTAATTTTTTGATAGAGTGTGCCAAAGGAATTAAAAACAAGTTTGAAAGGTTGATTTTCAAGCCTGATATTGATTTAACACATGTTATGGAGGAAAAGAAAGCTTGAAATTTGAGGACAAATTTCCTTGAAGGAGAGAATGATGAGAGTTCAAAGGGGTCAACCAAAAATTAAATTTTCTATTTTTCTAGTAATTTTCATATTATTTTTTCACCATATTTTTATGTGTCTTTTAGTTTTCTTTAGATGATTTTTTAATATTTTGATAGGTTTTTAGATCATTATAATAGTTACTGGGATTTTATTTCAAGTTTTAATGTCAAAAAAGTTTAATGGTTAAAGGAATATAATGTGAGCATTAGTTAGAATTTATTTACTTTAGGATTTTAATTGTTTATTTAAGCTTATAAATAAGACCATTTGTAATGTAAAAGAAATCAACTTGAATTTTGAGTAAATATGAGTTTTCTCTTTTGTGAGAGTTCCCCTTACGTTCTTAATGAACCACTCTTTGATTTTGTTAACACACTTTGTCTTGTAGCGATCAAGCGTGATCTTGTCAAGGAGACTTCTGACAATTAAATGACAATTAAATTGATGTTATCAACTTTACTTATAGTGATTAGTCTTATGACTTATTATTTACCTTCTCATTTTTTCTTGAGTGTGACGTCAATATCTCTCTTTAAACCTTTTACCTGAAAAATATATCTTCATATCAAATTGAATTCAAGGAGACTCATTTATGTTCACGCCAACTTTCTAAATCTAGCTTGCACAGGGAGATGTTTCACACTTGAAATGATTTGTCTCTAATTTTGTGTGTCTTCTCACTTGTTTTTCAACCCTTGTATTTATAAAAGGAGAAAAATAATCATTTGAAGCATGTCCTTTTTCATGGCCAAAAGGCAGAGCTAACTAGGATCTTCAAAAAGGAACTGTAATGTGGTTTTGAAGGGTTCGGAAATAGAAACCTTAATTGTGTTTCTGTAGGATTCAAAAATAAAAACTCTAAATCTAATTCTGGAGGGTTCAGAAATAGAAACTTTTGATCTTAAGATTCTTCCAGATTTTAAAGTAGATATGGTTTCTTTTCCTCTGATTGATTAAAATCTTTTTCTTAATTTGCTTTTGATCTTGAGGTGTACAGATATTGCTAACATGGATTTTTCCTAAAGTTTTGAACTTTTTCTACGATTCATGTTCTTGGTCAACTTCAGAAACAAAGTTTGTGGAGAAGATTTAACTTAGCTAATGTAAAATCTATATCAATTCACTCCTATATTTGTGTCTCCAAGTTGTCTTCAACTTTAATCATGTATTTATTATTTGTTTTCTATGATTCTTTGAGGATTAGGTCATTTTGACCTAAGTCTTCAATTCTTTAGAAATGAGGAGTGTATCTTTAATTCTAACTTGATCCTATGAGAAACTTCATCTATTTCCTTGATATGTTGTTGAAGTTCTATGATGATCTAAGAGCTTTTTATGTTTAATCTTATTTTTAGGTTATAGGATTGTCCTTCAAAAATGGGATTTTGAAGTTCATCCTTTGCTTGTTTGCTTGTTTGTTTTTTTTATTCTAGCATGTAATCTTTCTTTTCAAGAAAATAGTTTAAGTTTATCTTCTTTCATAGAAGCATTCTAAATCCATTAATAATATCTCATTGTTCTTCATTTAGTTTCTTTACTACTTTTATTTCACACTCAAAGAAACTTGTTAGATCACTTTAGAAATAGATGTCTTTGAATTATTTGTAGAAGTGAAGCACTAGTAAAAAAACCCTGATAGCTACCTCAAGTTAGCGGCCGATGCATGTCGTCGCTAATTAGCGACTGTGAACACCTATTTTGGTCCGGTCAATTTTCACCAAGAATGAGGAATTCCGTCACTTGGAACTTCTTTTTTCTATTTGTGTTCGTCTTCGGGATTGTCTTAGGCTACTAATGATATTCCCAAGTTGAAAGAGTTCTGAGAGGACTGAATTCTGACTCGGAATGGTCATTTCTGAGTAGGATGAGTCGGAATGATCATTTCCGAGTAGGGAGTCTCCGAGTGATACGTTGCCGAGTGGATTGTCTCCGGGTGAGGTGTTTCCGAGTGGAAGATTCCCGAGGGAAGTACCTCCAAATGAAAAATGGCTGAATCCGAGTGGAAGAGTCCCGATTACAGCCACTCTGAGTGAAAAAGGAAATGAATTTGAATAAATACCGCCCAAAGATATACGTCCGAGTGAAGGATTACTGATTGAAGCAAGGACTGGATTTGGGGACAAGTGCCTTTTTCTAGACAAAATCATTTTCGAAAGGAAGATTCCCGAGTGAGTTGATTCTGAATGAAAAACACTCTAAACTTCGGAAGAGCACGTGTTGAGTAAGGGTGTCTCCGAGTGAACGAACACTTATCAGGAAAGGATATCTCCGAGTGGTGTATTTTGGAGAAGATGGCATTTTGAGCAAAGAAAAGGTCTTTCCGAGTAGTGTGTTTCGAAGAAGATGGCATTCTCAAGCAAAGAATAGGTTTTTCCGAGTGGTATGTTTCAGAGATGATGTCTTTTCGAGCAAGGAAAAGGTCCGTCCGGTAATGAGCCTCTTTCGGGCAGACTCTCTCAAGTTTCAAACTATCCCCGAGTGGGATGTCTCTGAGGAAGGCACTTCCGAGTGGTTTGCTGCTGAGAGATGCATTTCCGAGCGAAGCAAAGCTCTGGCTTGGAATGAGCTTCTTTCGGCCAGATTCTCTCAAGTTCCAAATTTCTAAGTGAAAAGAAAGTCTGATTTCTGAGTTAATAGGTCTGAATGGGTTGATTCCCGATTGAAGCTATTCTGAGTGAAAAACAAGTCTGACTTCCGAGTGAATACGTTCGAATGGGTTAATTCCCGATTAAGGCAATTCTGAGAGAAAGTAAAGTCTGACTTCTGAGTGAATAGGTCCGAATGGGTTGATTCCCGATTAAAGCAGTTCTGAGTGAAAGGCAAGTCTGACTTCAGATGAATGTGTCCGAGTGGATCATTTTAAGGAGCGAAGAAAGGGTTGTTCTCGACTGAATTACTCCCAAGCAATATATCCGAGCAAGGTTTCTCCGAATGGTTCAATTCCAGTGATGTGCTTCCGGATGAAGCTTACTTCCTGATTGAATCGATTTTAAGTCAAAGAAAAAAATGGTTCTGACTTGTCGGCCAGGGATATAGCCGAGTAAAATATTTTTGAGGTGCCGATTGAATCAATTTTAAATAAGACTTCCCGAATGAGATGTTCTTGAGTAGGTCAAGTACAGGGGGTGAACGAGTGCTTCAAGCAGTGGTCCACTTCCGAGAAAAACACCTCCGATTGAAGAAATTCCGGTCGAATGCTTCAAGCAGTGGTCCAATTCTGAGCAAAGCACCTCCGATTGAAGAAATTCCGGTCGAATGCTTCAACCAGTGGTCCACTTCCGAGCAAAGCACTTCCGATTGAAGAAATTTCGGTCGAATGCTTCAAGCAGTGGTCCACTTCCGAGAGAAGCACCTCTGATTGAAGAAATTCCGGTTGAATGCTTCAAGCAGTGACAAGTTTCGAGCAAAGCCCCTCCGATTGAAGTAATTCTGAATGAATGCTTCAAATAGTGATATTTCCGGACAAGGCAATTCCAAGTGAAGCAATTCCGAATGAACAGAGGTCCTGATGAATACTTCTTGGAAAAGGATTTCTGAGTCAATAATCTGTGAACTCAAGCCTACACACCGAGTATCAAAAGTCGGATCGGATCTATGAATTCAAGCTTTCACTCGGTCTTTTATATACGAGAGCATCTGTTTCGATCGGATTAATTCCCACCGAGAAGGGATGCTGACAGACAGAGATCCGAGCCATAAGAAGAAAACCGGCCCCATATGGCACCGATTGAGGAATCTGATTACCATACTGTGACTTGGAATACTGGCCCTATGTGGCACCGATTGAGGAATCCGATTGCCATACTGTGACTTGGAATCCCACCACCCAAGTCAATCCATGAATTCTGGAAGTGGCAGACAGGTGGCGGAAGTGGAAATAATTAAAAATTCCCCACCAGCCGCTGCCCCCCACTACCTGTTAGTGGCTAGGCTGCCTCCACTGTGAGTGGAAGCCTGTGCTGTACAAGCACTCGGCAACCCCTATAAATACCTCATCTGAAGAGGCACAAGGGGTTGGAATTTTGGTTAGATTTTTGGTTGGAAAATTTTAGTCATTAAGTCGATTCTCTGCCCACACTCCCTTGTAACTGGTTCCGCTCTCCATAACCTTTTTGTCCCCAAAAGCTTGAGGTTTCCACCGGTGTTCAAAGCCAGAATCTTGTCCTCTCAAACCTGATAATTCGTTTTGGGCCCTAAGTGAACTACACCACCGGATCAGACACAATCCAGTGAAATTCCTCATTTCCCAAATACTGTCTAGATTTCCTAAACCATCCTCATCAACTTCATACCGGCCTCTACACCAAGTCCTCACACTGGTACCCCATAACTCCACTGCTGCACTAGCGACACTTTATTTTCTTCCGTTCAAGTCTATACCGACCACTACACCGAGCCCCCACACCGTCTAGACCCTCACCAACTGCACATCGGATCTTACACCAGAATCCCCACACCGTCCCTTCATCAAGCCTCACACCGTCCCTTCATCAAGCCTCATACCGTCTCTTCATCAAGCTTCACACCGTCTTTTCATCAAGCTGCACACCGTCCCATCATCAAGCTGCACACCGTCCCTTCATCAAGCTGCACACCGGCACCTCATAGCTCCATTGCTACACCAGTACCACTTCGGTCTCCTCTGTTCAAGTCCACACCGACTCTCGGCACCCCGCCGTACCGGTTCCATTCAATTCCTTATTTATTCGTTATCTGTTTTCCTATTGAATTTGTTATTTGTTGATTCTGATTCCCCATTTTAAATTAGTTTTGGCTGCTGATTTTCTTTCCTTTTATTCAAATTCATAATAAATAATAACAAAAAACGAGTGTTTTACATTTGAACTAGCCTAAAAAAAACATCATCAAGAACTATATAACCCTGATTTCTTGGTAACTCAAGAATACGTAGGAGCAGGACTTTAAATCCTATTGGGCCCACCTTTCCCATTTTATTCTTATTTTTATTTTCTTTATGTTTCCTTTGTAACTACCTTTTTTTATCACCTCCATGAAAATCAATTTAGACGATCTTCCCCTATTTTCAGTAGACCATCACCACGATTCATAAGGAATGGGATACTTGAGACGAGACATCCTGCTTATCCCCTTCCCGTTTCTAACCCCGCATCTTGATTAAATTCGATGAAAATCAATTTAGACGTGACGTCTTGTTGATTTTCCCCTATTTTCAGTAGACCATCACCACGATTCATAAGGAATGCGATACTTGAGACGAGACGTCCCACTTATCCCGTTCCCATTTCTAACCCCGTATCTTGATTAAATTCATTGAAAATCAATTTAGACGTGACGTCTTGTTGATTTTCCCCTATTTTTGGTAGACCATCACCACGATTCATAAGGAACGGGATACTTGGGACGAGACGTCCCGCTTATCTCCTTCCCATTTCTAGTCCTGTATTTTGATTAAAGGATGACTAATTTTGTTGGGATCCTTCCTTTCTTGAAACGGAACGAACAGAGATAGAATCAGAGCGATTCCCTAAAAGCCTTTCTGGATATTCCTCAATGTGCCGGCTATTCATGGAACGTGAGATAGAAGTTATATACTTTATAACATAGGTCTTATTCACACAAGTAACGGAGAACATACTAAAGCTTTGGAATATTATTTTCGGGCACTCGAACAAAACCCGTTCTTACCCCAAGCTTTTAATAATATGGTCGTGATCTGTCATTACAAAGAATTTATGAGATACATCAGAGAAATCTAGGATTTAATGATTCCTAAGAACAAATTCATGTGATCATTTTTTTGGTAAGGTAATAAAGATAAAAAAAAATAGAAAAAAATAAATGGCTTGATTATATATCAATAGCCAATCTTAGGTAGAAGAGAGGGTTCCCTCGGAACAATTATTTATTTCTATTTGAGGATACCCAGTCTCCATATATATATAAAGTGGGGGGAGAAATATAAATGAATTAGCAGTTTTTGATCCCTCTGACCCTGTTCTTGATCCAATGTGGAGACAGGGTATGTTTGTTATACCCTTCATGACTCGTTTAGGAATAACTAATTCATGGGGTGGCTGGAATATCACAGGGGGTACTATAACGAATCCGGGCATTTGGAGTTATGAAGGTGTGGCTGGCCTTCCATGGATTCACCTATATAAGCCGTAGCTAAAGTAGCAAAAATTAGAGCTTGAATACCGCTTGTAAATAATCCAAGGAACATGACAGGTATAGGAACTACTAAAGGTACTAAAGAAACAAGAACAACAACTACTAATTCATCAGCTAATATATTTCTGAAAAGTCAGAAACTAAGCGATAAGGGTTTTGTGAAATCTTGGCCTCTATGGTAGAATCAGTTGAGGCCTGAGAGGCGGTGGTTTACCCTGTGGAGGATGTCAACGGTTCGAGTCCGCTTATCTCCAATTCGTGAACTTAGCCGATACAAAGCTATATGATAGTACCTAATTTTTTTGATTCGGCAGTTTGATCTATGCTATGATTTATCATTTATGGACGTTGATAAGATCCTTCCATCTAGCAGCACCTTAGGATGGCATAGCCTTAAGGTTAAGGGCTCTTGTAGAAATAGAAAGAGAAATAAATTAATTTTTTGAGTTTGACACTCTTTCTATTTATATTATTAGATTCTATTATTTATTAATATATATATTTTATTAAAATAATATTCTTTATATATAATAATATCTATATATAATAGAATTATTCTAGTAATTATTAATCAATTATATAGAATATAAGTAATTTAAAATTATTCGGTTAGGATTGATCTAAACCAGCTCATTATATATATGAACTACCTTAACCGCAAGGAGGGGGATGCCGAAGGCAGGGCTAGTGACTGGAGTGAAGTCGTAACAAGGTAGCCGTACTGGAAGGTGCGGCTGGATCACCTCCTTTTCAGGGAAAGCTAATGCTTGTTGGGTAGTTTGGTTTGACACTACTTCATACCCAAAAAGAAGCGAGTTATGTCTGAGTAACCTATATGCGATGAATAGACTTCTGCTATCATGATATATTTGCTTTTTTGAACATAAGTTCAGTTTTTTCTAAAAAAGATGGAATAGTAAATTCCACAAAAAGTATTTCTTTTTTTTTTTCACGAGGTACGTACAGCTATAAATTTATAGTAATTTATAAATTCATATTTTTTCTGAATCGACCATCGACCAATTCATATATCGCGTCTTGTTAGCATCCTTCCCTTTTCCTGTTTTATACCAAAGCCGAGGTTAATTTGGACACGACGTCCTGTTGACCTACACTCCATGTTTGTTCAGTTTGTTCCTTCTATTTTTCTTTACACAAAGTACAACAATAAAAAGGGGAGAAATATAACATCTCTTATAAGGCTATTTATGTTGTGTATTTTCAATCTTGGTACTGTTTTTGACAGGCGATGTAGGGTGCTAATACCTTCCCTACTCGTAACCGACTCCCGAACTTAAATCTCATTTTTAAACCAGTGCTTTACTGAACTTAGTTTTTTCCCAATGTTTTTCCTATGGATAAAAATGTTGGTGGCGACTCCCTGTTTGTTTTTGTTTGTTTCATCCTTTTCGAAAGGGTCGGCCACGCCGTCGTGATCCAAGTTGCGACAGCGACCATATTAGCGACCACAATGTAAAAAGAGACCTTGACAATAAAATTAGTTACCACATGAGCAACCAAAAGTCTCCCGTCATTTAAATTTGCAAAAATCTCGTCGCTGCCCTGGTCGCTACATTTCACATCCCTCCAATTTTTTTGGTTTCCCTCAAAGGTTTTTGTTGGCGCCAACCTTAGGGACGGATAATTTCTGTCGCTACACTTGGCTCCAACAAAAAAATTAGAGGCAACCTAAAAAAATTAGAGGAAGGTGAAATGTAGTGACAAATGTTGTCTTCGTTATATTCTTGTCACTGAAACAACAACCACTGTCCCACAACGTTGCTATAATTGGCTAATGCAGCAACGAATGTACCCCTCCATCGCGACTACAAAAAACTCCTGTTACCAGGGTCAGCGACCGTTACTGGCCGTCACTAATTTAGTGACTAAATTAGTGATCGAAAAGTAAAAGAGGACCTTGAAAATGGAAATTACCGACCACATTAGCGACTATTAGTATTTTCGTCGCTAAGTTGTATTCATTTCAGCAACGGGTATCGTGGTTTGTCGCTGTTGGTTGTAACCAGGTGGTAGTGACGCTGTTAGCGACGAGTTTTTTTGGTGGCTATGGTTTTAATCTAACTCGACCCTAACCCCTCTTCCCCAAATCATTTGCCCTAATTTCCTTAAACCCTCCCACTCTCCATCTCTTTTCCTCTCTCTCTCTCTCTGTTATTGTTTCCTCCGTCTCCCTCGTCGTCGAACGTCTTTCCCTTCCTCCATCTCTTTGTTTGTTTCCCTCATTCGTCTTCTTCGTCCATCTCCCTCTATGTCGTCGAACCTCTCTCCCTCTCTACCTCCTCCATCCAAGTGGTACATCGCCATCAAAGTTATCATCAACAACATCCTCTCTGTCGATTCACAGTTGGTACGTGTCTTTGTTTCCCTCCCTAATACTTGCAATATGAATGAATATTTGAGAGAGGCTTATGGCTGAGACATTGTTTGGTGCTTGTCGGGTCCACCACAATCACAGGAAGAACAAGAAGAATTGCCTCCCTTTCCACCGCTCTCACCCTCTCCTCCAGGTATCAAACTTCCATTTTTACACCTTTAGTTTCTGTATTCAATATTAAACTAGGATTTTGTTGGAGTTAATTTTCTATGTTCCATTGAGTGATTATTTTTGATTATTCTTTGTTCAACTCAATTTCTATTAATTTGCTATATGTTATAGGTTTTCTATATAAGATGTAATTGTTGTTAATTTAAGTCAAAACTAATAAAGTTCTTGAGAATCTCATTTATTGACACATAAATATTTCAAATTAATTGGTGATTTTTACCAACAAATATTAATTTATTAGTTTTTGTTAATTACAAGTTTTATGGGAGATATTCCCTCTCCACAACCACCCAACCTTCTTACTTTAACTTGTCTAATTCAGAGAAGTTATCCTCCCCTAAGCAAATAGCCTTCTCCACTTCCAATCTCACCTCACCATCCCATTTTGAGATATTCTCTTCTCCCAAATACAAATAGAAGCCTTTTTATTTTCAGTTACTCTTAAAAATCTAGCATGTGGCAAAAAACCTCATAATCTTTTTTATCATCAAAACACTCATATTTTGCATCGCAGAATATCAAGGTATCATTTGCATATTGTAGGTGTGATATATACACCCTAAGAGAACCAACCTTGTAAGCCTATTTTCTCCACCGCTGCTTGGATTAACAAGCTTAGACTTTCTGCTACCAATATATATATATATATAAGGTGATAAAGGATCATGTCGTAAGCCTCACCATACTCCAAATTCCTCTATACGACCACCATTCTCCAAAACTAGGATACTTGCAAACTTGAAGCATTCTAGTATCCAACTACACCATAAACTTGGGAAGTCCATCATCTCCATTGTGTGGTCCAAATAAAACTAACTCATATATAGTGTCATAAAATGTCTTAAATATAACATACTTGTCACCCCCTTTTCCACCTCCTCACCAACTTTATCAGTAGTAAGAATATTATCCAAAATTTGACGTTCTTCAATAAAAGCAAATTGAATTCTAAGGTAATATTTCCCAACACCCTTATAATTTTATTAGCTAAGATTTTAGATAATACTTAGTACAAGCACCCAATCGGTTGACTAGGCTTGTCTTCCCTAATTCTTTATGGACTATCTTTTGTGGGGATGAGTACAATGGAAGAACAACTTAAACCTTTCACCATTTTTCATGGCCGTGAAACTCCCCAGTAAATCTACAAAAGTCTTGTTTCAAAATCTCCTAAAATTGCTTAATAAAATGAAAATTAACACCGCCTAAGCTTTTTGATCCTTCACAACTCTAAACAAACCACTTCCCCCTAATTTCCTCCTCAGAAAACACCTGAATTAACCTGTCCTTCTCTTCTTTCAAGATTTCTAAAGGAAATTATAGTTCCAAGGTGTTAAATTGTGGTCCGCAACACCAAATGCGGCTGCTATAAAATGGTTTCAGATGGTGCCGAAACCGCGTCAACCCGCTTCAATAAGAGAAATAGAATCACGCATTATGGCCGTGACAAAACGGTGTTGCGTCCGTAGTCAACGTTATGGAACATTTTTGCCTCAACTTTCGCAGCCATTAACAGAGAAAGCAGAAAAAAGCAAAGAAAAAATAGAGAAAGCAGAGAAAAATAGAGAAAGTAGAGATGAGACGTTGAACAGGAGAGATTCCGATTCCGATTCCATTTTCCTTTATAAAAACTCAGAACATCTTAGTTTTAATTATAATAAAACAAACCAAAAATTGCTTACAAGGAAGAACCATAGTGCCTCTGTTGCATCTTAAAAACCATAGATTTGAGATTTCCTTCATCACTAACTCTGATCTCCACTAATCTGGGCGGAGCTTGGACAGTTCAACAACAACCACCGACCGTCGGTCTCCGATCACTGCCGCTGTCGTTTCCACCGAGATCTTGGACTCCGATCAGGTGAGTTCAATTTCTTTTTTCTTCTAAAACAGAAAACGAAAAGGGGAGTGTGTATGTGGTGTAGGTTTTGTAGGAGATAGGGGCCATGGAGTTTTGGGGTGGGTGGGAGGAGAAAGCATGGAGTGTGTTTTGCCTTTGTGACTGAGTTTGAAAAAAATGGAGCTGAGGAAGGAAGAAGCGTGAAAAGAAAATAGATATGAGAATGAAGGGGAAGAAGCGTAAAAAGGGGGATCTGAGAATGAAAAGGGAAAAGGAAAATCTAAGGAAATTAATTGGTAATTATTTGTGATAGTGAAATATAAGGAAATTAGTTATGACAAATTTTCATAACCATTAAAAGAGAACTAATTATAATTATTATAGTAAATTGCAATTATCAAATATAATTAAGGTTACAGAATATATTATTTATACATGTTTAATATCAGTTGAATGTATATATAATTTGGTATAACATATATACCATCCGTAATATACTGTTAAATATATATTTTAATAATAAACTATTATTAGATAGATATATTAAATAGATATATATTTAATAATAAATATTTTAATAGTTATGTGTTTAATAAATATATTTTAAAAACCTATACTAAATTTATTATTTAAATATATGTAATAAATATATATTTTTATAATATGTTAAAAATACGGTAAGTAAGTCTAATTATTAAATAATTATTTTAATAATAAACTATTATTAAATAGATATATTAATTAGATATATATATTGAGTAATAAATATTTTACAGTTATATGTTTAATAAATATATTTTAAAAACATATAATAAATTTATTATTTAAATATATGAAATAAATATATATATTTATATAATGTTAAAAATACGGTAATAAGTAAAATTATTAAATATATATTTTAATAATAAATTATTATTAGATAGATATATTAAATATATATATATATTGAGAAATAAATATTTTAATAGTTATAAGTTTAATAAATATATTTTTATATAATGTTAAAAATATATCGGTAAGTAAGTATATTTATTAAATATATATTTTAATAATAGATTATTATTGAATAGATATCTATTTAATAATAAATTTTTTTAATAGTTATATGTTTAATAAATATATTTTAAAGACATATAATAAATTTATTATTTAAAATATATTTAATATATTTTTAATAATGTTTATTAGATAATTGCTTGCATGTGTCTATGTATGTGTAATTTAATTATCTTTCAATGGTCATTTGTGTACAGATTGGTTAAATAATGTCAACGCCAGATGAGTTTCCAACCGATAGAGCTGAAGGTGCTCCTAGTGATGATATTGGTTGGCATTTTGGAACACTTGCACCTGGAAAAAATAGGAATAATGTAGTCTGCAAGTTATGTGGAAGAATGATAACTGGAGGAATTACTCGATTAAAAGAACATCTAGCACATATGGCTGGAGAAGTTAAAGGTTGTGGGAGGGTAAATACCTTTATTAGAGAAAATATGATGAAATTGTTCCTGGAAAGTAGATCAAAAAAAAGAGATCTCAGAAAAAGAAAAGAAGAATTTGTGTCACGTTTAAGAGGTGATGAAGATGAAGACACTATCGATGTCTTTGATGAAGATGTAGCCATGAGACAAGCCATGCAAGAAAGCATAGTGTCACAACAATAATGGGAAGACGTGCATAGATTTAGACAACAAACTGGAAGGTTAGATTCCATATATGAAGCTGGAGGTAGCTCTCACCCTGGTAAAGCTTTTAGTCAAAATCGTCCCGATGATCTTCAACAAAGAGTAAGATCTGTTGATGTTGACTTAGCCAGGAGTAGAAGCATGAAGCAAACAAAAATCAATAAAGGCTTCATGAAAACACTTTGAAAAAAGTTAGGAGAAGCAGTGTCTAAATTGATAATATATGAGCGTCTTACTATGAACCTATCGAATTCTCCATGGCTACATAATTTGCTTAGTGCTGCTGCAGAGTTAGGCCCAGGAGTTAAATGTCCAACTCCTTATGAGGTTTCAGAGGTATACCTGGAAAGTGAATATCAATCCATGCAAAAATGGATACAACAATTGAAGCCAACATGGAAGGAAAGAGGGGTCACTATAATGTGCAATGGTTGGACAAATAGTATAAATCACATGCATATCATGAATTTCCTGGTGTATTGCAGTAAAGGTACGGTGTTTCTAAAATCTATTGATGCATCTGGTGTTGCTAGTAGAAATACTGATTATTATTTTAAATTGCTGGACAAAATTGTGGAAGAGGTTGGAGAGGAACATGGTGTTCAAGTGGTCACTGATAATGAAGCGACTTTAAAAGCTGTTGGTTTGAAATTAATGCAAAAGGACCACATATTTATTAGTCAGCTTGTGTGGCTCATTGCTTGGATTTGTGCTTAGAAGATATTGGGAAAAAGTCTAATGTCCAAAAATTGTTAGATGACACAAAAAAAGTTACTTTGTTCATCTATAATCATATTTGGACAGTAAATCTGATGAAAAAATACACTGGTGGTAAGGAAATTATTCGCCCCGCTATCACTCGTTTTGCAACACAATTTTTGCAGGTTGAATCAATTATGAAGCAAAAGGATGCACTTAGAAATATGTTTCACTCTAAAGAATTCAGAAAGTCCAAGTGGGGAAAAGAGAAATCAGGACCTGCGTCGGAAGCAAAAAAGATTGTCCTAAGCACAGATTTTTGGAAGAAAGCTGTTGAAATTATAAAGGTATTTGAGCCATTTGTCAAGGTTTTAAAATTGGTGAATGGTGATGAAAAACCAACAATGGGCTTTGTTTACGAAGCCATTGATAGAGCCAAGCAAGCCATTCAAAAGAATTGTCGTTACCACAGTCAATACACTAAAATCATTGACAAAAGATGGTTCTTCATGCATACTGATTTACATGCTGCAGGTACATAAACATATTAAATTTAGTTTCATATAATTTTTTGTATGGTTCCAAATTAAATTTTAAAATCACAGGTTATTTTCTCAACCCTCAATTTCAATTTGGAGTTTCACATGGAAGTGATGTTGCTAAAGAAACTCTAGATGGTATGACAAAAGTGATTACTAGATTGGAAGCAGATGTTGAAAATCAAATCAAAGCTATTAACCAAGTGAGTAACTTCTAAATATTATGATTTTTAAAATGACAATTATTAGTTAATTAGTATTAATTTAATGGATACAAAACTTAAAATGCATTATTTGTATAGATCTTTCTTTTTAGAGATAAGAGAGAGACATTTGGAACAATTCAAGCTCAAAAATCTTGGTCTCACATGGATCCAGATAACACATCTACTTTTAGTTTTATTAATGTATTTTATACACATATATAACAATACATATATGTTTATTTAATCAGCTGAATGGTGGATGATTTATGGATACTGTGCTCCAGAACTTCAGCATATAGCCGTAAGAGTTTTGAGTCAAACAACTTCGGCTTCAAACTGTGAGAGAAATTGGAGTACATTTAGTTACATACATACAAAGACAAGAAATAGATTAAAGTACAAAAATTGCAGAAACTTGTCTTTACATTTTACAACATGAAGTTGAAAACTAGAAGAGATAAACGAAGAAGTCAGGAAGAGATAAAAAATAGCTTCAATCCAATTAATTTAGATTACATATTTCAAGAGGATGATCCATTGTCTCCATGGCTTGAAGAAAGAGAAGAACCATTATTGGATGGAATCCAAAATGCTGAATGGCTCCCTATTGATTCCGATGATGAAAATGAAGAACCAACAGGTGAAAATAATTCTGATTCAAGTAATACACCCAGTTAAGGTGGTAGTGGTGGTTTAACCCCGCCAAGTAACAATAGTGGTAGTGATCATGGTGGCGGTGATGATATACAACAAGATCAAAGAGAAGATGAAACATCTGATTCAATTCAAGAAGAACCATATTCCAGACGTGATCAAAATCTCATGTCTGATCAAGTTTCTAGTGGTGGAAGGAGGATGGGTGCCAGGAATAGAAAAAAATAGAAGAATACAAGATCTCATGATGGATGATGCTTCCTCATCTAGTGTTCCACAATCACTTGGTGATTTTGGTGTTGCTGTATCATCTGAAGGAAGTCAATACAATTACCCACCATACTACCAACACCCTCACTTTCAGCCATATCAATATCTTCAACTGAGTAACCATTATTCAGTAAATTATCTAGAATTTAGTGAACCATCATCAAGTTCTATGTATGGGCAACAACAAATAGAGCCTCCAAGAAGCTCAGGATTTTTTTGACTATTTCTTTGGACAAAGTGGATATAATGATGATGGTGAAAGTGATAATGGAGGTTATGATCCAGCACGTCATTCTTCAATATTTTAAACTTTGTGAGAGTTTGAAAATTTTTATTGAGAGTTATGTACTTGTTTATGTTAAACTTATTAATTATGTATGGATTATTATGATATTTTATATTTGGTAATTTACGACATTATGGACATTTTTGAGTATTTAATAATGTTATATATGTTTGTATTGAGTGGTAGATACTTATTTACATTTAATGTTATTTAACTAATATTTTTAAATTGGATAACCCATTTTTTTTAAAAAATATATGTAATATGAATTATTATAAGTTATTTAATGTTAGAAATCATTTTTTTATAATCTATGTGAAATTTGAATAATTCACACCGCATTAACCGCAATCCGCATTGCAACATCCGCAATACCCACGATCGTAAAATCCGCAACGCAACCGCAATCACGACCGCGACCGCAATTTAAAACCTTGTATAGTTCTATAGCAAAGGAGGCTCATAAGGACTTGGGCTTTATGAACATTTTTTGTAAGGGGCTGTGAAATCTGGTTAGAGTAAATGGGTTCACTAAACCCAAATGATCATTCCCCAAAATCCAAAAACTAAGAAACAAAACAAAATAACAAGAGCAGGATGATGCTTTGGGTGTGAATTTGATCCAAAGTAAACATAAAAGTGTCACATCATTGCTGCAAAAACCTTCTACATTGAATTTTGACCAATTAAATCTAGCTTCTGTATGGAGCAACAAGTTTTTCTAATGAATATGTTTATGAATTGGAGCCAGAACAAGTAAAAAATTAGACTAGTAACATCAGAAAAAAAGAAAGCAGCAACAATACAGATGTGTATTCTCACCTATTCAAGTCTCTACTACTCAGAAAACCTCCTCTATCTCTAGTACCTTGAAATGGTATGTCATATTTCTGAAATGGTCTTCTGTCATTATTCTGAATGTTATTGTGTAACTCCTCTCTAATTTCTTAAAGAATTAACTAAAGTACGGTATAATTTTTATATTGACAATAAATGATGCATGAATTAGCATGTCATCAAAATTATTAATTTTTTGTAAATAATTACATTAAGAATTTAATCATATATTTTTTTTGGTTGTAGCATTAGAAATTATATATAGGATAGACTCTCATAAAAAAAGGTAAATGGAACTCCAAAAGAGAAATAATTGAATGAATCGACATTTGTTTGATATATTTTATGTTTGAATCCCAAAGAAAAAACTCTACAAGATGAGAATTATAATTTACACATTGAATAATACATGACTTCTCATGCAAGGTTTTAAATTACGGTCGCGGTCGCGATTGCGGTCGCGTTGCTGATTTTGCAATTGTGGGTATTGCGGATGTTGCGATGCGGATTGCGGTTAATGCGGTGTGAATTATTCAAATTTCACATAGATTATAAAAAAATGATTTCTAACATTAAATAACTTATAATAATTCATATTACATATATTTTTTTAAAAAAATGGGTTATCCAATTTAAAAATATTAGTGAAACAACATTAAATGTAAATAAGTATCTACCACTCAATACAAATATATATAACATTATTAAATACTCAAAAATGTACATAATGTCATAAATTACCAAATATAAAATATCATAATAATCCATGCATAATTAATAAGTTTAACATAAACAAGTACATAACTCTCAATAAAAATTTTCAAACTCTCACAAAGTTTAAAATATTGAAGAATGACGTGCTGGATCATAACCTCCATTATCACTTTGACCATCATCATTATATCCACTTTGACCATCATTATATCCACTTTGTCCAAGGAAATAGTCAAAAAATCCTTAGCTTCTTGGTGGCTCTATTTGTTGTTTCCCATACATAGAACTTGATGATGGTTCACTAAATTCTGGATAATTTGCTGAATAATGGTTACTCAGTTAAAGATATTGATATGGCTGAAAGTGAGGGTGTTGGTAGTATGGTGGGTAGTTGTATTGACTTCCTTCAGATGATACAGCAACACCAAAATCACCAAGTGATTGTGGAACACTAGATGAGGAAGCATCATCCATCATAAGATCTTGTATTCTTCTATTTTTCCTAGTCCTGGCACCCATCCTCCTTCCACCACTAAAAACTTGATCAGACATGAGATTTTGATCACGTCTGGAATATGGTTCTTCCTGAATTGAATCAGATGTTTCATCTTCTCTTTGATCTTGTTGTATATCATCACCGCCACAATGATCACTACCACTATTGTTACTTGGCGGGGTTAAACCACCACTACCACCTTGACTAGGTGTATTACTTGAATCAGAATTATTTTCACCTGTTGGTTCTTCATTTTCATCATCGGAATCAATAGGGAGCCATTCAGCATTTTGGATTCCATCCAATAATGGTTCTTATCTTTCTTCAAGCCATGGAGACAATGGATCATCCTCTTGAAATATGTAATCTAAATTAATTGGATTGAAGCTATTTTTTATCTCTTCCTGACTTCTTCGTTTATCTCTTCTAGTTTTCAACTTCATGTTGTAAAATGTAAAGACAAGTTTCTACAATTTTTTGTACTTTAATCTATTTCTTGTCTTTGTATGTATGTAACTAAATGTACTCCATTTTCTCTCACAGTTTGAAGCCGAAGTTGTTTGACTCAAAACTCTTACGGCTATATGCTGAAGTTCTGGAGCACAGTATCCATAAATCATCCACCATTCAGCTGATTAAATAAACAAATATGTATTGTTATATATGTGTATAAAATACATTAATAAAACTAAAAGTAGATGTGTTACCTGGATCCATGTGAGACCAAGATTTTTGAGCTTGAATTGTTCCAAATGTCTCTCTCTTATCTCTAAAAAGAAATATCTATACAAATAATGCATTTTAAGTTTTGTATCCATTAAATTAATACTAATTAACTAATAATTGTCATTTTAAAAATCATAATATTTAGAAGTTACTCACTTGGTTAATAGCTTTGATTTGATTTTCAATATCTGCTTCCAATCTAGTAATCACTTTTGTCATACCATCTAGAGTTTCTTTGGCAACATCACTTCCATGCGAAACTCCAAATTGAAATTGAGGGTTGAGAAAATAACCTGTGATTTTAAAATTTAATTTGGAACCATACAAAAAATTATATGAAACTAAATTTAATATGTTTATGTACCTACAACATGTAAATCAGTATGCATGAAGAACCATCTTTTGTCAATGATTTCAGTGTATTGAGTGTGGTAACGACAATTCTTTTGAATGGCTTGCTTGGCTCTATCAATGGCTTCGTAAACAAAGCCCATTGTTGGTTTTTCATCACCATCCACCAATTTTAAAACCTTGACAAGTGGCTCAAATACCTTTATAATTTTAGCAGCTTTCTTCCAAAAATCTGTGCTTAGGAGAATCTTTTTGGCTTCCGAGACAGGTCTTGATTTCTCTTTTCCTCACTTGGACTTTTTGAATTCTTCAGAGTAAAAGATATTTCTAAGTGCATCCTTTTGCTTCATAATTGATTCAATCTACAAAAATTGTGTTGCAAAACGAGTGATGGCGGGGTGAATAATTTCCTTACCACCAGTGTATTTTTTCATCAGATTTACTGTCCAAATATGATTATAGATGAACAAAGTAACTTTTTTTGCGTCATCTAACAATTTTTGGACATTAGACTTTTTCCCAATATCTTCCAAGCACAAATCCAAGCAATGAGCCGCACAAGCTGACCAATAAATATATGGTCTTTTTTGCATTAATTTCAAACCAGCAGCTTTTAAAGCCGCTTCATTATCAGTGACCACTTGAACAACATGTTCCTCTCCAACCTCTTCCATAATTTTATCCAGCAATTTAAAATAATAATCAGTATTTCTACTAGCAACACCAGATGCATCAATAGATTTTAGAAACACTGTACCTTTACTGCAATACACCAGGAAATTCTGATATGCATGTGATTTATACTGTTTGTCCAACCATCGCACATTATAGTGACCCCTCTTTCCTTCCATGTTGGCTTCAATTGCTGTATCCATTTTTGCATGGATTGATATTCACTTTCCAGGTATACCTCTTAAACCTCATAAGGAGTTAGACATTTAACGCCTGGGCCTAACTCTGCAGCAGCACTAAGCAAATTATGTAGCCATGGAGAATTCGATAGGTTCATAGGAAGACGCTCATATATTATCAATTTAGACACTGCTTCTCCTAACTTTTTTTGAAGTGTTTTCATGAAGCCTTTATTGATTTTTGTTTGCTTCATGCTTCTACTCCTGGCTAAGTCAACATCAACAGATCTTAATCTTTGTTGAAGATCATCGGGACGATTTTGACTAAAAGCTTTACCAGGGTGAGAGCTACCTCCAGCATCATATATGGAATCTAACCTTCTAGTTTGTTGTCTAAATCTATGCACGTCTTCCCATTGTTGTTGTGACACTATGCTTTCTTGCATGGCTTGTCTCATGGCTACATCTTCATCAAGGACATCTATAGTGTCTTCATCTTCATCACCTCTTAAACGTGACACAAATTCTTCTTTTCTTTTTCTGAGATCTCTTTTTTTGATCTACTTTCCAGTAACAATTTCATCATATTTTCTCTAATAAAGGTATTTACCCTCCCACAACCTTTAACTTCTCCAGCCATATGTGCTTCTTTTAATCGAGTAATTCCTCCAGTTATCATTCTTCCACATAACTTACAGACTACATTATTCCTATTTTTTCTAGGTACAAGTGTTCCAAAATGCCAACCAATATCATCACTAGGAGCACCTTCAGCTCTATCGGTTGGAAACTCATCTGGCGTTGACATTATTTAACCAATCTGTACACAAATGACCCTTGAAAGATAATTAAATTACACATACATAGACACATGCAAGCAATTATCTAATAAACATTATTAAAAATATATTAAATATATTTTAAATAATAAATTTATTATATGTCTTTAAAATATATTTATTAAACATATAACTATTAAAAATTATTAAATAGATATCTATTCAATAATAATATATTATTAAATATATATTTAATAGTTATACTTACTTACCGATATATTTTTAACATTATATAAAAATTTATTTATTACATATATTTAAATAATAAATTTATTATATATTTTTAAAATATATTTATTAAACTTATAACTATTACAATATTTATTACTCAATATATATATATCTATTTAACAATAGTTTATTATTAAAATATATATTTAATAATTTTACTTATTACCGTATTTTTAACATTATATAAACATATATATTTATTTCATATATTTAAATAATAAATTTATTATATATTTTTAAAATATTTTTATTAAACATATAACTGCAAAATATTTATTACTCAGTATATATATCTAATTAATATATCTATTTAATAATAGTTTATTATTAAAATAATTATTTAATAATTAGACTTACGTATTTTTAACATATTATAAAAATATATTTATTACATTTATTTAAATAATAAATTTAGTATATGTTTTTAAAATATATTTATTAAACACATAACTATTAAAATATTTATTATTAAATATATATCTATTTAATATATCTATCTAATAATAGTTTATTATTAAAATATATATTTAACAATATATTACGGATGGTATATATGTTATACCAAATTATATATACATTCAACTGATATTAAACATGTACAAATAATATATTCTGTAACCTTAATTATATTTCACAATTGCAATTTACTATAATAATTATAATTAGTTCTCTTTTAATGGTTAATGAAAATTTGTCATAAATAATTTCCTTATATTTCACTATCACAAATAATTACCAATTAATTGCCTCAAATTTTCCTTTTCCCTTTCATTCTTAGATCCCCTTTTTTACGCTTCTTCTTCCCCTTCATTCTCATATCTATTTTCTTTTCACGCTTCTTCCTTCCTCAGCTCCATTTTTTTCAAACTCAGTCACAAAGGCAAAACATACTCCATGCTTTCTCCTCCCACCCACCCCAAAACTCCATGGCCCCCTATCTCCCACAAAACCCACACCACCTACACATTCCCCTTTTCGTTTTCTATTTTATAAGAAAAAAGAAATTGAACTCACCTGATCGGAGTCCAAGATCTCGGTGGAAACGACAGCGGCAGTGATCGGAGACCGACGGTTGGTGGTTGTTGTTGAACTATCCAAGCTCTGCCCAGATCAGTGGAGATCAGAGTCAGTGATAAAGGAAATCTCAAATCTATGGTTTTTAAGATGCAACAGAGGCACTATGGTTCTTCCTTGTAAGCAATTTTTGGTTTGTTTTATTGTAATTAAAACTAAGATGTTCTAAGTTTTTATAAAGGAAAATGGAATCAGAATCGGAATCTCTCCTGTTCAACGTCTCATCTCTACTTTCTCTATTTTTTCTCTGCTTTCTTTATTTTTTTCTTTGCTTTTTTCTGCTTTCTCTGTTAATGGCTGTGAAAGTTGCAGAAAAAATGTTCCGTAACGTTGACTGTGGACGCAATGCTATTTTGTCATGGCCATTACACGTGATTCTATTTCTCTTATGTGAAGCGGGTTGATGCGGTTTTGGCACCATTTGAAACCGTTTTATAGCGGCCGCATTTGGTGTTGCGGACCGCAATTTAACACCTTGTTCTCATGACAGTCATTATTAGGTTACCATAATCATTTCGTAATACAGGCTAAGTTTGAATAAACTTCTCTAGAAGCACCTATAGGAGAAGAAACTAAGTTAAGGTGGTAAACTTCTCCCAAATTGAAATCAACTTGCGTACTTCAACTTTTTCCAAAGTTTTCCCATCTAACATCTCCACAATTGAGGTACATAGGTTGATTTCAACTTATAAGGTAAGTTTACCTCAATTCATTGTACTTTCATCCATAAGAGTTTTTCAAGAAATTTACCCAAACTGAGCCTATATATAAGTAATTGCATTAAATGTTAATTCTTTTCACTAAAAGTCTCTCCAACATTACTCATCACACTAAGAATAGATATTGAATTCCCAGCTTGCCAAATAGGAATTCAAACTCTAAGTCCACTGGAGAGCATATTTACTTCTTAATATCCTGTTTCGAACTTGAAATAGAAAATTACTGAAACACACTAATCTGATATTACTGCACAGGATAGTTTACATTACACAAAGTACAGGTTAATCCCTGTTATTTCTTTCCTATAATAGATTCATGTTATAGGAAATAAATCTGTGTTAGATATTCATTAGTAGTTAATTTGAAAAATTAGTTAATAGGAAGTGAGTTAGTTGCATTATTGACTAATTAGTTAGTTAATTAGTTAATTAGTTGTTAGTTAGGTGAGATAGTTGAATATGGCATGTTGCCTATAAATAAGAGAGGAGGCTATAAGAGAGAACAATTTGTCATTTGAGTGTTTACAGGTGTGAACACCTCTTTTTGTCCAGCCTAAAATCCCTTTTCTTGGTTTTAATAAAATTTAATGCACTGAGGTGGATTAAAATTTAGCACTTGAATTTTTATTCCTTATGTATTAAATTTAATTGAAAGGGATTTACAAAGGGGTCCATGGTGCAGAATTTTTCCATACCAAATTGTCATGTGCCATTAGCTTTTGCCATTCCATTATTTTATTGAAACAACACCTTTTTTGCTTCAAGGCTTCACGGCACTAGAAGGACTCCATGTGACATTTATTTGCAATAAAGAATGTCATCCATTGCATAACAACTCACGACCACCACACAAAGGAATGGTCACATGAACTTCATTATTTTAATACAACACACCATCCCTTATTATTATAATGAAACCAAGACCATTCTTCATTGCCTTGTGAATCCCACGCCAAACACTAGCAAGATGACAAAGACTAATGCATTATTCATTATCTAAGGTCCCATATGCCAAATTCTTTAATGCAAGCAATACCCACTACCATTATTTTATTAGACCAATTCTCTATTGTCTAAAAAAGCTCACGGCCAAGCTTGTAATCTTTCTACCTTTTATTTGTTTTCACGTTAAATGGCCAGCAAGATCCCAACAAAGATATGGTCACTTGAATGATGATTAGAATGAATTGAAGAAGGGCAGAATAAAAGAAAACTAAGAGGAAAGGGAGAGGAGGCTACAGCTACAAAATAAAGAAAGGAAAAGGAAGTTGAGTTTTCTGCTGGTGGAGAAGAAAAGAGAACAAGAAGCAGAAAACATGGAAGGTTTGATGGAGGCACTATAGAGCTAAAAGAATGGAGGTCCAGCAAGAAGAACCACTCAACTAGTGGTGCCATCCTCTTCATCCTCCATTAAAGCAGTATGTGGAACTTCCACTTTCGAATTTTTTATAGAAAGGGGTATGAAACATGCTCTATAAATACCCCTCTGTACAGAAGAAAAAGGGGTTAAGAGATTCTTTAAAGAGAGGGTTGAAAAGGATCTTATATAAAAGAGATTACCTCAACATTCTTGAGTTTTGGAAGGTACTTCTAGATTTTTACAGCAAAAATTCGCAGCCACAGCAACAGCCGGCAGTAACAGCAACAGCAACAGCAGCGACAACAACAGCAACAACATCAGCAACAGCCAGCAGCAACAGCAATTACAGCAACAGCAACAGCAGCAACAGTGAGCAAGAACTCAATCAGTGAGCAAGAATATATTTTTTTATATTTTCTGAGAAAACCAGTGTTTATTTTCTAAAAGGTTGAATTTGTGTATAAGGATCCGATTAATATTGTTGCATTAGACTCTCTCTTTTCTCTGTTGTCTCTTGTTGTTATTACGATTTGGTTTTACAGTAGGATATTATGATGTATGCTTGAATCCCTACTTTATCTCTACTACTGTTTCTGTTCATGTTATTGTTCCCGTTTATTTATTGCTTAATATTATTGCTCAAATTATTGGCATATATTTTAGTTCTGTACAAATTTAATTTTTCAAGGGTAGTCGCGATCTTAATTTTATTGCCTAGAATATTAATCCTATTACAAGGAATCAGTTGTCTGTATAATGTTTCTCTTTCCGGATATTTCATTTAACGTATAGTTAGGGTGTAATTTTCTTTTAAGGCACTCACTCATCTTTGAAAGAATCGGGTTGTACAAAGCTTAACCAAAATGTGATTGTTCATGTCTTTTTTTTATTTTAGTTTCTATTTTTTCTGTTATTTCAAAATTATGTCTAAGTAAAATTTCAATAATTCAACATTATCTTCAACCAAAAAATCATTACCCATTTTCACTTTAGTAAGTTTGTGTGTTCTTTGTCTAGTTTTTGATAAACTTTTTACTATTTGGTTTAGAAAATTGTTTTATCAAAAGAGGTTAATTTAGACGAGACATCTTGTTACCCTTTTTAAATTTTTAATCGGTTGTTACTTATTAAATAATAATATTTCAAAAAGAGGTTAATTTAGACGAGACATCTTGTTGTTCTCATCATGTTTTTCGATAGACGATAATAATAATATTTTTGATAAAGGGGGATTAATTTAGACGAGATGTCTTGTTAGTCTTCTCGTATTTTCAATACATTTTCTTATAATAAGACGTTAATTTGAACGAGACGTCCTGTTAATCTTTTATTTTGTTTAATTAGTTTTATTTTATCTCTTTTCATTTATCTTTACTGTAATCTCTGATTCATGTTACAATTTAAGGTTAATTTAGACGAGACGTCCTGTTAATCCTTGTTTTCACCTTGTGTTATTCCCATTGTTACTGTTAGTCAAATGTTTTACTATCATTGTATTTTATGCTTTTTTTTACGGTCACTGTATCGTCAAATTTCTTACCATTACTATTTTATCATTTCTTATTGTCACTGTCTAGTCAAGTTGTTTGATTTAAGATTAATTTGGATGAGACGTCCTGTTAACCTTATTTCAAGCTTCCATGTCTGTTTTGTCTGTTCCTTTTTAAAGAAGTTAAAGTAATTTTTGGGCTGTTTTAAAGTACTCGATACCAATTTGAGGTAACCGTTTTATAACGGACAGTTGTGAGGTGCTAATACCTTCCTCACCTGTAATTCGACTCCCAAACATGGAATTTCATTTTTATAACCAGTGCTTTAAAAGAGGTTTTTTCTGATATTTTTATCCTAAAAAATGATGGTGGCGACTCCCTGTTTTCTTTTCAAAAGGATTTCAAAACCCATTTTTATTTTTAAGGGTTGGCCGTCCCGTTGCGATCTCGGTCGCGACAGATAGCGACTTCGCTGGGGACTTAGAGAGTCAAGCCAATCGAGCTGATAGCGCATGTTTTTTAATAGTCTGCTAATTATTTGACGTCTTTCCTTTATTTTATTGTCTGTCATTATTTGTATGTGATTCCTGTTTGTTTAATTCTCATCGTTTATGTTCTATTGATATTTGTACAATATTGAACCCTAGGGTAGACGACTTTGTGTTATTGTTCTGTGTTTCTTCTTTGTGCAGGATGGGGTAAGGTATAGGTATTGAATGCCCTTTCACATACTACACTCACAATTTACACACACATATGAGTAACGCCCTATACCCGGGCCCCAAGTGAAGCTTAAGTTAGGGGAGGTTAGTAGCGATGTCGTTTGGGATGTACTTCCCATCCAGCGATCGTAAAAACCTCAACTAGAGTTTGACCTTTCATGATGTATGTACCTAGTAGATTCCCTACTGTTGTGGTCACATCATGAGTAGGATCTTGGCTCTAGTGACATTTTAGAAGTCTAGTATAAGCCGCCCAATGTGAGGAGTCCACTACTAGACAAGCTATAGGTCCCAAGAAAAGACTTTCAGAAAAGCCTGACTTAGGGCACAAAGGGCAGACTTTACTATACCTTATCTTATTCTCGCTTTCCCTTTAAATCTAAGTTGATGAACTGCTTACCCGTTCAAAGGATTGCTTTATTCCAAAAATGACTCTCTTTTTTTAAAAAAAAACTAGTAATCCTTTAACGGGTGAGCAGCTCCCTCTGTTTTCATGTACTTGAGTCCTGGGTTATAAATCTTCCTAATCGTCAAAACAAAAATAAAGACAAAAATTCTCTTCAAGCAAAATATTGATGACGTTTAAAGATCCATGACCCACATGACTTTAGCTTCACATGAGTTTTGCTGATTGCTACTTCTCAAAGTGAAAATGTTTTCCAATAAATAGGGAAGTAGCGGTTTACAAAACATGACAGTAACTTATTTTTTTTCTCTTTTCTCTTTGTTCTTGTAGGAAGCTGTTTGAAATTTAGCGAGTACCTTCAAGCAATATGGAAATTAACATGAGATCCGATAGTTGTGACACAAATGTAACCGAATTGAGAAATATATTGCACGTTAAGGCCAAGAGGATCGACATGAGTAGTCTACAAACAATGGGGAGAAAATCAAACTTAACACAGAAAATGGCTTTTACAAGAAAGTATGGGAGGATTCTGAAGCTCTTAGAAGTGGAAGTGCAAACTGAGGTGATCACTGCCTTAACACAGTTCTACGACCCACCTCTTAGATGCTTCACATTTAGGGACTTTCAGTTGGCCCCATCTATTGAGGAATTTGAACAAATCTTGGGGATGCCTTTGGAAGGATAGATACCTTACCGTCATCTTGATCATCATGCAACTGTCACTTCCATCACCCGTGTTCTGAAGATCCATCCTGAAACTTTAAGGAGTGTACAACTAAATAGAAATCAGACTCCCAGATTCACTTAGGAATTTCTCAAGAAGCACATGTAGGTCTTAGCAGAAAAGGAAGATTGGGAAGCCTTCATGGATACTCTAGCTATTACCATTTACGGTGTTGTCTTGTTCCCCAACATTGACAACTATGTAGATTGTGATGTTATCGCTATGTTCCTAGCTCGCAAGCACAGGCTTGAGAATCCTGTCATAGTTGTATTGGTAAATGTGTACTGTACTATGGATTTCTGCCATACACAAGGCGAAAAGAGAGTTATTTGTTGTCTACCTGCTTTGTATGTATGGCTCACATCTCATGTCTTCCACCAAGTCTGTAAGGCCGAATGCCTTGTTTCTGATCTAAAACTGTGCCAACTAGCGGTAAAGAGCGGGCGTGAGTGTGCCAATCACCTTGTAGGGCTCACAACTGAGAAAGTCAGATGGTATCCCCAATGGTTGGAAGTTGAATCAATCATTCATCACTGTGGAAATTACCCAAATGTTCCCTTTATTGGTATGCAAGGATGCATCAACTATAATCCCATCATAGCCAAGCGTCAGCTAGCTTATCCTTTGCTTGGACCACCCGATGAAGAGTCACTCACTCCTTTCATCTTGTATTACTCAAAGGGAAGCTATGCCTCTGTCGTTCGGGATATAGTGAATACATGGAAGAAAGTCCACCGAAAAGGAAAAGAATTAGGGGCCCGGAGCCATACTGTGAGAGAAGAATATCATGAATGGATCCTGAATAGGGTCTCCATTATTAAATTACCCTTCAGAAGTCTCTCTTATCTCCCGACAAGCACTCCTGTTCCATCACTTGTCTTGGAAGATAAAGCGACCAAGGCATTAAAGACCAAAATAGAAGAGTTGACTGTTAAGAACAAGAAGCTAGAGGAAGACTTATTGAGATGTCAGCAAGAATACACCATTCAGAAAAGGGAGAACTTGGAGAACAAGCAAGCCATTGAAGAGATTAGAAAAAAATGGAAGGTTGAAGAAGACTACATGATAAAAGAAGACCAATGTCTTTAAGCGGCCAACTCTCATCTAAAAATGAAGAGTAAACAAAGTGATACCATCTTGGTAGAGAAACAGCTTTTGAAAGATATGTTGGCTCAATCCAAAGAAAATGAGCGAAATGTCACGGTGCAAAAGGAGTTTCTACAATCACAAGTCCACAAATTGGAACAACAACTTGGTGAAGTGGTGAAGGCTTGCGAGCAGGAGATAAATGGGGAGCGACAACGCGCCATGAGCATTGAACAAGATTGTCAAGAGGCTATACGTCTCTTGGAAGCTGAGTTAACATAACAAGATGAAATTGTTCACTCATGGATGGATCATTTTGCTAACCTGGCATATCTGACTAACAGGGCTCTAGAAGATCTCCCGCTTTTGCTAAAACAAGCAGAAGGAATGGCAAACCCTCTTAATACTCCCAGAGAAATTACAACGTTCTTAGATTACTGTAGAGGACGAATTTGTAAAATGAGGGACATGATTATCTGAGCCAGGAATGACTAATTTATTTTCTTACATTGTAACCAAGCCCTTTTTTTGGGCTATGATGTACCCTTTTGTGAAAGTTCAGAATGAAGGATTCCTTTGTCTTCGTAACTATCTTATGTTAATTTCTATTTAATGCTTTACTTAGTACTTTTGAACGTGACGTTCCGAGGAACAGTTGAAGGGTTCGTCAAATTCTGACTCGCTTCCCGCACAATCTCATTTTACTTTTCTTGATTTTGTTATTTGCTTATTTTTTTAAATTATGGTATTCCCTTCTTTAGACAGCACGGGGACGCACCCTTACGGAACCCGACTACAAAAGAAGCTCATGGCTGAAACAGAACAAATGAATGAGAGTCTCAAGAACGAGAATAATCAATTAAAGGAACAAGTGGCAGAACTAACGAAGCTCCTAGAAAAGAGGATCATAGAAGGGGGCTCTTCTACAGGGAACGAGGAACAACCACCTACCCCACTACATCCCCCAGGTTTTGGTCTGACGCCGAGCCAAGCTGCAAATCCTACAACAGTTCCCCTCACCATTAATATTGGGAACCCCAATCAAGCTGCTGACCCTCACACCAAGCCTCACGACCTGTCATATGGTTATGTGCCACCACACACTTTCATTGGCCCAGACGGTAACCCTGTACGCTTTCCACAATACGGCTTACCTCTAGGATATTTCCCTCCTCTATCAACCAACCTCCAAGATGGCAATACCCTACAATTGACAAATCCCCAAGTTCCAAACCTACCCAAATAACCATTCCACCAGTTAACCAAGCCCTAGGTCCTCAAACCACCCAAACTCAAACCACCCAAACAACTCAGCCGATCTATATTGCCCAAGCGACTGCCCAACCACAGGGTCTTGTACTAAACACTAGCCTAATGAACCAAGCTCATTCGACAGCACCTTTTTACCTATATTACGGTTACCCGTATGGGTACATGAACTCTTACACTGCCAATCCACAAGGTGTAACTCAAACGATAAACCCAGTCATTGATTTTAGCACAGCCACAGCTTCCCAGCAAAAGGGGAAGATAGAGATCCTAGAGGAGCGATTGCGGATCGTGGAAGGTGTGGAAGGTCTTGGCTTAACAAATGCTTCTGAACTCGTCTTAGTTCCAGATGTTATTATCTCGCCAAAGTTTAAAATGCCAGATTTTAACAAGTACCAAGGGATGACTTGCCCTCAAAACCATCTTACAATGTACTGTCAAAAGATGGCTTCTCATGCCTCCGATGACAAGCTACTGACGAGGAAGGTGAGGAAGTCTGTGATCCTTCACCCGAATTAGCAAGGTTGTTGGAACAAGAGGATAGAGAAATTCAACCTCATTTGGAGATAGTTGAGATTATTAATTTAGGGGACAAGAAAGATAAGAAGGAAGTCAAGATTGGTACCTCCTTGAGTAAGGAGCAAAGGCAAGAGCTGATTAAGCTGTTAATAGAGTTCTGTGACATCTTCGCTTAGTCTTACCAAGACATGCCGGGCCTTGATACTAGCATTGTCGAGCATAAATTACCACTGAAGTCAAACTGTCCCCCGATAAAGCAAAAATTACACCGAATGAAACCCGAAATGCTCTTGAAAATTAAAGAAGAAGTTAAGAAGCAGTTTGATGCCGGATTCTTAGCAATGGAAAAGTATCTTCAATGGGTAGAAAATATCGTCCCTGTCCCAAAGAAAGATGGAAAGGTACGAATGTGCGTAGACTATCGGGACCTAAATAGGGCTAGTCCCAAGGACGATTTTCCTCTGCCACAGATCGATGTCTTGGTTGATAACATAGCTCAATATTCCATCTTCTCATTCATGGATGGTTTCTCTAGGTATACTCAGATTAAGATGGCGCCTGAAGATATGGAAAAGACCACATTTATCACCCTATAGGGCACCTTTTGTTACAAAGTGATGTCTTTCAGTTTGAAAAATGATGGGGTAACCTACCAAAGGGAAATGGTGACCCTCTTCCATGATATACTGCATAAGGAGATAGAAGTTTATGTGGACGATATCATTGCCAAATCTAAAACTGATGAAGAGCATATTGTTGATCTAAGAAAGCTTTTTGAAAGGCTAAGGGAATTTAAGCTCAGGTTGAACCCGACCAAGTGTACCTTTGGCGCAAAATCAGGCAAATTGTTAGGGTTCATTGTAAGCAACAGAGGAATAGAAGTTGATCCTAACAAGGTTAAAGCAATTCTCGAGATGCCTCCTCCATGTATAGAAAAAAAAGTCCGAGGGTTCTTAGGAAAGTTGAACTACATTGCTCAGTTTATCTCGCAATTAATAGCAACCTATGAGCCAATCTTTAAGTTACTTCATAAGAACCAACCAGGGCAATGGAATGAAGATTGTCAAATAGCTTTTGAGAAGGTAAAGCAGTATTTACGAGAACCATCGGTCTTGGTACTGCCAACTCCTGGAAGGCCACTTATCTTATATCTGATCGTGTTGGATGAATCTATGGGTTACGTATTAGGGCAACATGATGAAACTGGGAAGAAAGAACATGCCATTTACTACCTAAGCAAGAAGTTCACTGACTGTGAAATAAGGTATTCGGCTCTGGAAAGAACTCCCGACGTTTAAGGCAATATATGCTAAGTCACATTACTTGGCTAGTTTCCAAAATAGACCCTGTCAAGTATATCTTTGAAAAACCTGCCTTGACCGGAAGAATCGCTCGATTGCAGGTCCTATTAACTGAATATGACATAATCTATGTGACTCAAAAAGCCATAAAAGGAAGTGCTCTAGCAGACTACTTAGCCCATCAACCCATAAGTGACTACCAACCCATGCACTTTGAGTTCCCGGATGAGGATATCTTGACATTGTTTAATGAAGAAGACACCCAAAAAGACAAATGGATTTTAAGATTTGATGGAGCTTCTAATGCACTAGGGCATGGGATTGGGGTCATCCCAATCTCACCAGATAAAGAATTCATCCCTGTCTGCACCAGACTTTGTTTTGACTGTACTAATAACATCGCCGAATATAAGGCATGCTCTCTGGGGATCCAAGCAGCATTAGATGCAAAAGTGAAGAAGTTAGAAGTCTACGGGGATTCCACCTTGGTCATTCACTAACTAAAAGGCGAATGGGAGACTAGGGATAGCAAGTTGGTTCCTTATCAAGCTCATATCAAGGAGCTAATCAAGGAATTTGATGTTATCTCTTTTCACCATGTCTCCCGGGATGACAATCAAATGGCTGACGCTTTGGCCACCCTTGCATTGATGTTTAAATTGAGCAATGACTGCGATATGCCTCTTATTGAGGTAGAAAGACACAACAAGCCCGCATACTGCCAGGTAATAAAAGAAGAGTCGGATAGGAAACCATGGTACTATGATATCAAGAGATATATCCAGAGTCAAGAATACCCTGAGGGCGCCACAGAAAATGACAAAAGAACCCTAAGAAGGCTAGCAATGAGTTTTTTCTTGAACGGTGATGTTCTTTATAAGAGAAATCATGACTTTAGCCTCCTTCGTTGCATCGATACTATTAAAGTAAACAAGACCATAGAAGATATTCATGAAGGATCCTTTGGAACTCATACCAATGGGCATGCCATGGCAAGAAAGATCTTGAGGGCTGGATACTATTGGATAACCATAGAAGCTGACTGTTTCACCTATGTTCGAAGGTGTCACAAGTGTCAGATATACGCTGACCACCTTCACATACCCCCATCATCCCTAAATGTCTTATCGGCACCGTAGCCCTTCTCAATGTGGGGCATGGATGTCATTAGACCCATTGACCCAAAAGCCTCAAACGGCCATCATTTTATCTTAGTTGCCATTGATTATTTCACCAAGTGGGTGGAGGCAGCCTTGTACGCTAATGTAACGAGGAACATTGTTCTCAAATTTATCAAGCGAGAATTGATATGTCAATATGGCTTGCCAAATCAGATCATTACTGATAATGGCACAAATCTAAACAACAAGATGATGAAAGAACTGTGTGAAAGCTTTAAGATTCATCATCACAATTCCTTCCATTATCAACCAAAAATGAATGGAGTAGTTGAGGCGGCCAATAAAAACATCAAGAAGATTGTGCAAAAAATGGTTGTAACTTACAGAGATTGGAGCGAGATGCTCCCTTTTCCTTTACACGGGTATCGTACCTCAGTCCGGACTTTGACAGGGGCAACCCTATTCTCTCTAGTATACGGCATGGAAGCAGTCTTACCTATTGAGGTAGAAATTCCCTCTCTTAGGGTTATCATGGAAGCAAAGTTGGAAGAAGCCGAATGGGTCCAAGCTCGACAGGACCAACTAAACTTAATAGATGGGAAGAGGTTAACCGCCCTTTGCCACGGGCAGTTGTATCAGAGGCGTATAAAAAGGGCCTTTGAAAAGAAAGTATGACCATGGCAATTTCATGAAGGGGATCTGGTCCTCAAGAAAATTTTGCCAATACGAAAGGACCACCGGGGCAAGTGGACATCTAATTATGAGGGGCCGTATGTCGTAAAGAATGCCTTTTTCAGAGGAGCCTTGACACTCGCCGACATGGATGGCAAGGATTTGTCAATGCACAAAAATGCAGACTCAGTCAAAAGGTACTTCGCCTAAAAAGGGAATCAAAGAAAAGAAAGGAAAAAGTAAAACAATGCTCGCTAGGCTGAAAACCTGAAAAGGCAGTCTAGGCAAAAGTTAGAGCGACCCGGTGAGTCGAAAACCTGAAAAGGAGGCTCAGGCAAAAATTAGGGTCAAATGTTTGATAACATGACTAAACGTCTCTTACCAGAATGTACGAGTCTAAATTGGGGCACGCAGATCATGATCAAATCACCTCTCAGAAGCAAAGTTGAAGGGTGAACTTGAGGTTGTAATATGGGATTAAGATGAGTGTTATTCTCAGAGGTTCGCTAGAAGATCAACAAGCTTTCCCTATTTCATCCATTATCAATCTTTATATTAAACTTCTTTTGTTGCCTTTACTTTCCCTACTTTTTTCTCCCTGTACCTACTCAACTCATGAATAAATTTCACCTTTTTTTTTCAACACGTGTTTATATTGTGAATTTCATTGATAGGACATATGTTTTCCTTTAACAAATATAAAGAAAAAATAATTATATAAAGTTGTGGAGGGCAAGATGCTCCTATTACTTAATCTCACTACAAGCAATTACTATAAAGACTGAGCCCAAACACGCTTTCTGAAGCCATGCTATCTCATTTTGTTCTGTTCAGTCATGGGTCACCTTAAGTATATATGGATCATTGTTCTATGGGGGGTCCCCTCAGAGTCCAATTTATTTCATCTTTGCACTACTTACCCCTTTTCTGCAGGTTGTTATAATAAACAGTCATGTCGAATCTTGACACCTTGATCAATTTCTTCTCTCTAGTGGAATCATAATTGTCAAAGCCATCATTCTTTTATGTTTCATCGTCTAGGATGGGCACTTTTACATTTTTTGTTGCCAAAGCTGGCATTTGTTTTGAGTTTTATCACCTAGGATGGGCACTTTCAAATCTCTTTCATCGCCTAGGATGGGCACTTTTACATTTCTTGTTGCCGAAGCTGGCATTGGTTTTGAGTTTCATCGCCTAGGATGGGCACTTTCAAATCTCTTTCATCGCCTAGGATGGGCACTTTTACATTTCTTGTTGCCAAAGCTGGCATTTGTTTTGAGTTTTATCACCTAGGATAGGCACTTTCAAATCTCTTTCATCGCCTAGGATGGGCACTTTTACATTTCTTATTGCCAAAGACAGCATTTGTTTCATTTCCTAGGATGGGCACTTTTAAAATTTCTTTTATCGCCTAAGATAGGCACTTTTAAAATTTCTGTCATTGCCTAGGATGGGCACTTAAGTTTCTTTCATCGCCAAGGATTGGCACGTTTAAATTTGACACCACTTTTAAGTTTTCGTCACCAAGGATTGGCCCTTTGATGTTTTCTCATTGCCGAAACTGGTACCCTTTCAAGTTTTATCACCAAGGATTGGCCTTTTTATGTTTTATTACTGCCGAAGTTGGCACCTCTTTCAAGCCTTCTGTTCCCCAAGTCTTTCATTTCCTGTTAGAACCAGAGGCATCACTCCCAAGTCTTTATTTCCTTTCGAACCAGGGGCATCACCCCTAAGTCTTTATTTCCTTTCGAACCAAGGGTATCACCCTCAAGTCTTCATTTCCTGTCGGAACCAAGGGCATCAAAATCAATCAGGGGCATCCCTCCATCATTTATTTTTCTCGAGAGTTTCAGGTACCCATTCCTAGGTTACCCAAAATATCGGGGCAACCCCCTGTATCAGTTATTTTCCTTCAAGCCTTAATCTCAGATACTCATTTCTAGGTTGTGTCCTTTGAAATATCGAGCAATCCTTTATATCAATTGTTTTCTTTAAGAGCAAAAGCTTCAGGTACTCCTATTGCATTTCCAAGGTCGTCATCCCTACTGCCATCAAAATCAATACTTTGCCTCATTCTCCAAAGTTGGTACTACTATGGGTTTTCTTCAAAAGTCGACAAGAATAATGCTTGCTCTCCTGGTTACTGAAGTTGGCGTGACTTTTACAATGGTGTTCACATCTTTACTTCTTTTCCATTTCAAAAACAAGAAGAGACTTCATGTTTTTCTCACTGAAAAGATGTAAAGAGGGGCATTTGTGAACACCTCTTTTTGTTCGGCCTAAAATCCCTTTTCTTGGTTTTAATAAAATTTAATGCACTGAGGTGGATTAAAATTCAGCACTTGAATTTTAATTCCTTATGTATTAAATTTAATTGAAAGGGATTTACAAAGGGGTCCATGGTGCAGAATTTTTCCATACCAAATTGTCATGTGCCATTAGCTTTTGCCATTCCATTATTTTATTGAAACAACACCTTTTTTGCTTCAAGGCTTCACGGCACTAGAAGGACTCTATGTGACATTTATTTGCAACAAAGAATATCATCCATTGCATAACAACTCACGACCACCACACAAAGGAATGGTCACATGAACTTCATTATTTTAATACAACAGACCATCCCTTATTATTATAATGAAACCAAGACCATTCTTCATTGCCTTGTGAATCCCACGCCAAACACTAGCAAGATGACAAAGACCAATGCATTATTCATTATCTAAGGTCCCATATGCCAAATTCTTTAATGCAAGCAATACCCACTACCATTATTTTATTAGACCAATTCTCTATTGTCTAAAAAAGCTCACGGCCAAGCTTGTAATCTTTCTACCTTTTATTTGTTTTCACGTTAAATGGCCAGCAAGATCCCAACAAAGATATAGTCACTTGAATGATGATTAGAATGAATTGAAGAAGGGCAGAATAAAAGAAAACCAAGAGGAAAGGGAGAGGAGGCTACGGCTACAAAATAAAGAAAGGAAAAGGAAGTTGAGTTTTCTACTGGTGGAGAAGAAAAGAGAACAAGAAGCAAAAAACATGGAAGGTTTGGTGGAGGCACTATAGAGCTACAAGAATGGAGGTCCAGCTAGAAGAACCACTCAACTAGTGGTGCCATCCTCTTCATCCTTCATTAAAGCAGTATGTGGAACTTCCACTTTTGAATTTTTTATAGAAAGGGGTATGAAACATGCTCTATAAATACCCCTCTGTACAGAAGAAAAGGGGTTCAGAGATTCTTTAGAGAGAGGGTTGAAAAGGATCTTTATAGAGGAGATTACCTCAACATTCTTGAGTTTTGGAAGGTACTTCTAGATTTTTACAGCAAAAATTCATAGCCACAGCAACAGCCAGCAGTAACAGCAACAGTAACAACCGCAACAACAGCAACAACATCAACAACAGCCAGCAGCAACAGCAATTACAGCAACAGCAACAACAACAGTGAGCAAGAACTCAATCAGTGAGCAAGAATATATTTTTTTATATTTTTTGAGAAAACCAGTGTTTATTTTCTAAAAGGTTGAATTTTTGTATAAGGATCCGATTAATATTATTGTATTGGACTCTCTCTTTTCTCTGTTGTTTCTTGTTGTTATTACGATTTGGTTTTACAGTAGGATATTGTGATGTATGCTTGAATCCTTACTCTATCTCTGCTACTATTTCTGTTCATGTTATTGTTCTCGTTTATTTACTGCTTAATATTATTGCTTAAATTGTTGGTATATATTTTAGTTCTGTACAAATTTAATTTTTCAAGGGTAGTCGCGATCTTAATTTTAATGCCTAGAATATTAATCCTATTACAAGGAATCAGTCATCTGTATAATGTTTCTATTTCCAGATATTTCATTTACCGTATAGTTAGGGTGTAATTTTCTTTTAAGGCACTCGCTCATCTTTGAAAGAATCGGGTTGTACAAAGCTTAACCAAAATGTGATTGTTCATGTCTTTTTTTTATTTTAGTTTCTATTTTTTCCATTATTTCAAAATTATGTCTAATTAAAATTTCAACAACTCAACATTATCTTCAACCAAAAAAAACAATACCCATTTTCACTTTAGTAAGTTTGTGTGTTCTTTGTCTAGGTTTTGATAAATTTTTTACTATTTGATTTTAGAAAATTGTTTTATCAAAAAGAGGTTAATTTAGACGAGACGTCTTGTTACCCTTTTTAAATTTTCAATCGGTTGTTACTTATTAAATAATAATATTTCAAAAAAGGTTAATTTAGACGAGACGTCTTGTTGATCTCATCATGTTTTTCGATAGACGATAATAATAATATTTTTTGATAAAGGGGGATTAATTTAGACGAGACGTCTTGTTAGTCTTCTCGTATTTTCAATATATTTTCTTATAATAAGAGGTTAATTTGGATGAGACGTCCTGTTAATCTTCTATTTTGTTTAATTAGTTTTATTTTATCTCTTTTCATTTATCTTTACTCTAATCTCTTATTCATGTTATAATTTAAGGTTAATTTGGATGAGACGTCCTATTAATCCTTATTTTCACCTCGTGTTATTCCCATTGTTACTGTTAGTCAAATGTTTTACTATCATTGTATTTTATGCTTATTTTTATGGTCCCTGTTTCGTCAAATTTCTTACTATTACTATTTTGTCGTTTCTTATTGTCACTGTCTAGTCAAGTTGTTCGATTTAAGATTAATTTGGATGAGACGTCCTGTTAACCTTATTTCAAGCTTCCATGTCTATTTTGTCTGTTCCTTTTTAAAGAAGTTAAAGTAATTTTTGGGCTGTTTTAAAGTACGCCTACCAATTTAAGGTAACCATTTTATAACGGACAGTTGTGAGGTGCTAATACCTTCCTCACTTGTAATTCGACTCCCAAACATGAAATTTCATTTTTATATCCAGTGCTTTAAAAGAGGTTTTCCCGATATTTTTATCCTAAAAAATGTTGGTGGTGACTCCCTGTTTTTTTTTCAAAAGGATTTCGAAACCCATTTTTATTTTTAAGGGTCGGCCGTCCCCCCGCGATCCCGGTCGCGACAACAGGCATTGAACATTGGGAAGTGCAGACCGTCAAGGTTCTACAATGTCAATAGGTAATTCAGAAAACAAATGACAAAATGACAAAATGTCCTTATAAAAGGTAATTCAGAAAACAAATGACAAAATGATAATTCTTACCATAAAACAAATGATAAATAGGCTTACAAGAATCAATACCTACAACAGGAATTGGTTCTCGAAAGTTAAGAGCATGATCAACTGCAGCAAGTCCATATACATAAGGATTTTCAAGATGAGCATGCCTGTAAATTATATTGTATATAGTAATAGAGCTTAGTTTCAATTGATTTTCAAGAATCTATCATGTTTCTTCACTACATTCATAACATATAATATCTTCATGAAGATCTTCATATGGTTTCCTTGAAAATTTTATTTCAAATGTCAATCCTCTTCCACATGAAGCAATTTTAATTTTAGTGATTCTATAAGTGGCATGAGAAATGTTGATACATGCAAAAGTATATACCTAGCAATTGGTCATATTACAATGTAGTTTAAGCATCCTTTAGGTCATTTCTCAAATGAGCGAGTAATCATATAAATTATATAGATATTAAGGTGATGAGAGTCAACTTAACTTTAATATTTGTTTTAAATTTTTATAATAATTTTTGTATTATTTTTTATCCATATTTTTATATGACTTTTAGTTTTCCTTAATTGAGTTTTTAATGTTTTTGGGTTTCTAGGCTATAACAATAAATAATGAAAACTTACTTTTTTGTGTTAGTGGATATTAAATAACTTCTGAAATATAGAAACAATTTTATGTATGACCAGGGTTGAAAAATTAAATCTTTAAATAAAATAGATACTTGTATAGTTGCTATTGAATTTTAAGGAAAAAGAAGTTTTGTGATACATTGTTATATCTATTGTTGATAAAGAGGTTGATTATTTAAGTTATATTGTCAACCCCTAATCAATAGTGAGATGCTCTAGTGCTAATTAGAATTCTTCGTTAAAAATGAAGGAAAAGAAAAAACCCACGTGTACATGTTGAGTCATCAAGTATGTAAACTTCAAGTGGGTCGTAGGCTTTCAAGTTGCACCCAAAATTGGCCCCTCTGATATGTTAAAGGTTGAACACATGTTTATTTAAATTATTTGGACAATTGTTAGAGGTTGGTGAGTCATGGGACACTTGGCAATGCATGATATAGAGACTTGGTAGCTTCCTATGTAGTGGTATTTGCTTTCAAGTTGGTAGTTTTTGGACAAACATAAAAGGAAAATATTGAAGTCAGAAAAAGAGGAGAAATGATTTTCAAAAGAGAACAAAGTCAAAAGGCTCCAATGTCCAAAGCGAAGCGCCTAACATGTCCACCTTTGCGACTAATTGCAAATCGGAAGGATCAAAAGCATTAGTTCGTCTCTCAACTTTGGATTCCCACATCTTTTATTTTATCGCATTTCAGTCCCGTTTAGACCTTTGTTTTTACAGTTTTACTACATTTATTATATGTATATTCTGTTATGCGTTAAACCATTATATGCCTTGCATCAACCGTTAAATCATTTAGTTGCACTTGATCTCTATTTACTTAAAGTTCAGACTGTCTTGGGTGTGATTAGTGTTGTTTTTCTGGTTGCTTTGCTATAATTATGTCAATTTTTGTTTTATTTTAATTCGTTCATCATTTACACCTTCTCTTCTATTTCATTTATATTTTTCACTTTAAATTTTTGTTTTACTTAAAAAGCTTTTAACATCATAAACCTATCAGTTTAAGAACTCAAAGAGAACTATAATTCACGTCCCAAATTAAACTTGTGAATAAAAAAGGTTGAATTAATTTCACCAGAAACACTATTCCATTTAGCTTATAACAAGTACTCAATGTAATGCAAACGAAAAAGTTTTATTTTAGTTAATTATTTGTCTATTTTGTGAAATCTGCTTTTACTTTTTGATCTTATAAAAAATTTCATTATTATAATAATTTTAGTAGGCTTATCAATCTTTGATTGGAATGTTTTTCTTCTTTAACTTATCATTAATCTTCTCATCTTTTGTGTAACGTCAACATCCTTCTTTAAAATATTTTCTCTAAAAGAGAATCTCGTAGTAATATTCTTCACATCATAAAGGCCAACAAACTGGGAACACAAAGTAAATTTTACATATGCAACTGCAACTTCTCTTGATACAAACTATTTCATAAAAAAGGATTCATTTTACCAACAATGAATTCTACATATTATTTGAATTAATTGGTTTAAAAGGCTCAATCCCTTCATTTGAAAAAGCAAATAAGGTTTTAAAACTCCTTTTATAATGTGTCATACATCAACTTTTACGAGGATGACCAATAATAACTTGTATTTCCTTCTATAATGCTTAAATGTCATAGCACGAAAAATACTTCAAAAATTATTTCTAGTGGGAGAGATTGATGAGACTGATGTTAACTCATTTTAAAGAAACATAAATTTACGAAGTGGTTTCCTGTTGAAGCAATTAGCAATGCTAACTTTTATTATTGGAATATTAGCTTTACTTATAGTTTAATTAGAATTTAATTAGAAATTTGATTAGAAATAAAGATTGATTTAAGTTAAAGAAAATTTATTCCTTTTACTTGCTAAGAGGAGAAACAAATAAGCCAGGAACTTCCCAGTAAAAATTTTGCTATCGTAAAAATAATGAATGGTGGGGACAAAGGCGAATATGACAAATTTTGATGTTTGATAGCAGATAAAAGAATCTGTAAACTATATTTTGATTACAACAATGATGCCACTTACTTAAATGACCAAAAATTCTAAGAAATAACATAAGCAACAAAGGAGACTGGACCTCAAAGCTTGTCTTGTTTTCAGCACTAAAGATTAGTTTGTTGGGGGAAACATTGACATCAACTCCAAAAAGAGCATTCACTTTAATATGTTACAATTATATAATGTATTGTATTAATATTTTATTTTTAAAAATTTTAATAAAATTTTAATAAATATATTTGAATAATTATATTAGAATTAGAATATATTATTAAAAGTATATTTTATTATATTTAGCTTTTAAAATATTTATTATATTGTCTTACAATCTATTTTGTATACCATGTTTCAAAATACTATTTGTACAAATAAGAATTCCCCTCATTACAATATCTCTTTTTCAATAAATAGTCATTGGATCTATGGAACAATTACTTAAAAGTATATTTTGTGAAACAACCCTTCTTATCTGATAGAAAAGGATCTTATGATCATGAACCAACTAAGTTTTTGAAATCTCTAACCACATGAAACAATGAACCTCATAAAATAAACTTGTGCAAATTATATGAATTTTAGTAGTAAAAGAGATTCTAAATGGTATGCTTTGTCTCTAGTTTATGAAATAATTTTTATTCTTAAAATTAATAAAATAAAAATATATTATAATTAAAACACCCTATTTCTTTTATTACAAAAGAATAATAACATTTCTACCCTTCGTTAATTTGACACTCATTTGCTTTTTTACTATATTTGTTTAATAGTATTATTCTCAACCAATTTAGACACATGTTTAATTCATCTAATTGATTGATTTTATTTTGAGACTTACTCTATGTCATTAGCCACACTCAAATGAAACCACCAATAGTCATCTCTGTTCTTATATACCAAATTATTAATGAGCTTAAATTTTTCATTTCGTGAAATTCATTGCATTCTTAAACCCATTATTGGTTTCTTTATTATTGATGGTTCAGCCAAGATGGACTTTTAGTTTGATTGAAATTGAACCCTTATTGGTTCAATGATCGTTCAATTTTTAAAAATTGCTTGAACCTTTTGACCTTAATTGTATCTGTTAAATCCAATGACTTTGGTAAAAATTTGCACTCTTAAGCCGTTAAATCTCAAGTAGTTAGTAAAAAGGTGATTGAAAACTTAATCACAAATTTAAAGTTCATGATTGAGATATCTCACAATGCTGTCCAATTTTTTTTGTTCTTTCTTAAACATTGATTTGTTCCTTCACACCAACAATTTCAAACGCATAAGTTGGTATAGTGCCTCTATTTTTTTTAAATATATTTATCCTTTTAAGATCTCAAGGTTAGATTAAATGTTCTTTTTCTAGTTATGTGCTTATCTTTTTGTTTAAAACAAGAGGCCATTAATTGTGAAATAATATTAGGTATAGAAAAAGAAAAAGTATATCAAGAAAAATAAAAGTAAAAAGACATATTAATTACATTTCTTACGTAGAAACCTTAAGATACAGATATAAAAAAAGTTGTCAACGCATAATTATTCCCTAATGAAACTTATACAGTTACACAAAAGATAGTATTAGTTAGTCATTGTTATAATGATAACTCCTTACTTAAAATCTTTAACTTTCAAGACGAACATATTTATTTTCTGTTGTTTAAATTAAGTAACAACAATTTATTTATTGATTGATGAACGTTAAGATTATAATTTAATCTATAAATTTGGCTCATAATTATTATTCAGTATCACAAGAAAAGCTTATTTGAGTCCGCATTATCATTTCTTAAGGAGCAATGGCGTCACTCAATGGCTTGTATGTTGTTATGGCTTTTATGATCAGTTTCAATTTGTTGATCAACACATCACTTTCGTATGATAAAATCAAATCATCCCAGGGTCCATCCACTGATATTAATCATGCACCAAGGCCTTTATCTGCATACGAAAAATATCTTAGTGATTGCTCACAAAAGTTAAAGCCACATTGTGGTCAACAAATTTTCTTCAGTGTGTTTATCGGTAATCAAACAGTTAGCAATGATTGTTGCCTCAGCCTTGTGAATGATATGGGAAAATCCTGCCATGTAGACTTGACAAGATATGCCGTTCAATTGCCATTGTTCAAGAAAAATCAAACTCAAATTTTAAATAGGTGCCAAAAGGTTTGGACTGAATGTAGTTATCTTCTCTCTCCCTCTTCTATCTAAACTTTATAAATGTAATACATTTAGAATGTTCTATGTAATAAAAGAATTTAATGTAAGTTACATGTATTGCAACATCATTTTATTATTAAATGGATTACTCAAATATTTTATGATCTTGATTGCAATTGTACTCTTTATATAATTCATTTTGTTACTGAACAATACATTTCTCACATATAAACATAAGTTATTATTAATAGATATACAAGAATATGAAAAACATGCTAATTTACATAACACCTTGTAAATTATCTAACTAATTAACTTGAAGTAGAAAAAGATTCCAACACACAAGCTTTAGCGGGATATTCCAACACCAAGAAGAACAAGGCTGGTCACTGGGTTAACCAGAAGACTATGGAGATGACGATATTTTATCTAAAATTACAAATGTTTTCAGATTTTTTTTATAGATTTACATTTACTAACTTATTTGATTTTTCTAAACATATGCAAGAGGCGTACCAGGTCATGCGGGCCCAAAAAGAGGCTGAGATGGCCCCTCAGACACCTCCCACCCTTTTTTCAACAAGAAAGGGAGAGTGTTTGGCCTCGGTGGGATCGGGACCTAGATAGCCAGGACTGTGAAGGCCCCTACCTCTTCCTCTGCGTTGCCAGTAGATGTTGTTTAGGTTATTTAGAACCTAAACATCGAGACAATAGAGGAGCGCAAATAGAGGCAGCTGGCGGAGGAGCGAGCTGAGGCAGACCGCCAATGGGTATTGTTAGTAGAGCAGTGAGCTGAGCAGGATCAAGAGGAGACTCACAAACAGTTAGCGCATCAGGAGGCTCTAATTCGTTAGTTCATGGAGTCTTTTAGGTCTCACACCCACCAACCTAGGATCCCCCCAGTTGATATTTGTATTTATTTTTTTATTGTTAAATATTTTATATTTTTTTATTGTTATAGTTGTAAATTAATTTTGCATTATTTACATTTTTTATTTGATTTTTTTACTGATTATTTTTATATCTTGTTATCTCTTTTTATTTATTACGAGTTTATATATGCATCGGTTAAATAATAAAAACATTATAAAAAAATCATATATAACTTTTTAAATAAAATTATTTAATCCAACTAAAACCTAAACCTATATTTTATGAAAAAATATTTTAAAAAAATCATTTTTCAATGTTAGCGACGAACAGGTGCTGTGACTAACTTGGTAAATATTAGCGATGGATCCATCCCGTTGCTAACGTTGCAATATAACAGCGACTGTCTTAGCGAAAGAAACCTCGTCATACAAATAGCTACGAAGGTTACGTTGTTGCTGAACTTGATCATTTAGCAACAACATTAGCAATGGGTTATGGTCATCCCATTAGCTACGACATGTATTCGGTTGCTAAAATGGCTTGCCTTTAGCGACGCGATCAGTGACAGCAATAGCGACGAGCTGTGGTTATCCCATTAGCTATGACAGAGTGTCATTTGTTAAAATAGGCTTGCCTTTAGCGACGCGATCAGCAAAAGAAGTACTGTAATCCCAAAACAACGATGGTGAACCCGTCGCTACTTATAACTTAATTAGCGATGGATATGATGACAATAAAGACCACAAATGTGTCACCTTTAGCGATGAGGTATTTCCATCACAAACTTTGCCACGGGCTTAATTTGTCGTCACTAATGTGTTAGCAACCAGACACGTAGCGACGAAGAAATACCTAGCTTAGTCAGTCGTTGATACAAATTAGCAACAAGAACCTTCTTGTTAGCGATAAATTTTTTCTGTCGCTAAAAGGTCTTCTTTTAGTAGTGAAGTATCATTAACATAACCATCAAAGATATCACATTTACACTACAACTAACACATGTAATACAAAAACAAATGAAACTGAATTGTTTATACATGATGAGAAATAAACTAATAAGAAATAGATAAACAAAATTACATAAACAATGAAATATGATGTGTGAATTAATATCACTAAAAGTAGAGATTAAAATATTAAAATATAATATTTAATGACAAATATTTATTTTAAAAACATACACATAACACAAAAAAAGATCAACGATGGGAAAAAGTCGTCATTGAATTCATCAATTCCGTTGTTATTGGGTTTGGTGACGGTATCAATGATGGATACCATCCTATCTTTGAATCTTGCACCACTAACGTTATAGGCGATGTCATCATGTGTTATATAGCTGATAGCCATAAACATAGTTCTTAGCTAGAATCACTCGCGTTCGTCACTAGTTGCATACTTCGTAGTTCAAAGTGACGAGCATAGAAACGCCTTTTATATCTGTGGCTGATGCCATCACTAAATTTAACCTTGATTATGACATTAAATCCATAGAAAAATGTAGCCTAGATCTAGTGTCCTCACTTAGGTCTTCATGATCCATCGCTAAATTAATAGGTTAGTGGCGACTCTAACAACCCATCGTTGTTACTGATGTCCCTACACTTGTCGCCGAAGCCATCACTATTGTTCTAGGTTAGTGACGGCTAGTGTGTTGTGTCACTATTTATATTAGTGACATTGTTGTCATTATTTTTCTAGGTTAACGACGATCCTCATATTCCATTGCTATGTATATTGTTGATATATCTGTTGCGGAAGCCGTCGCTAATGTACTAAGGTAGTGACAGTCGTTATGTCCTATTGCTAAAAATTTTTTACCATTTTGTGAAACTTTGTCAATTTATCGATTAACTTAAATTACAAATTAAAAAATTAAATTAACAAAAAATTATCAATTAAAAATAATAGTTATAACCTGATATGCTAATCATTGTAAAACTTAAATAACTAAAAAAATAAAAAATGTTATCTAATTTAAAAATCAATGTATACATTGTTATAAAAGAAAAAAAGATATAAAAATGAAATGCAAAATCAAAGGGGGAGATGGTTGTTGCTCATTAAAGAAAGAAGGCTGCTGGTCAAAGGAAAAAGACTGCTACAATGTAGACGGACCAAAGCAAGCCATCAACTGCTGAAACATCTCGTCATGTCATCAGAGAATGTCCTGGGTCTACCACTAGTCAACCTAAATCCTCTACTCTAAACTAGTTTATGTTTGTAACATCCTAAATTTTAAAACAGAGGATTAATTAAGAAAAATAAATATTGATAAATTGAATGGGAATTATTTAATGTCCCAAACTATTGAAAATAATTAAATTAAGATTTTTAGGGACTGTTGGTGAATTTTGGACCGGTTAAGCTAAAAATGAGCCCGGTTGAGATATGGGTGTCGGACCAAGTATCTCTAATTATGACCAAAATAAAAAGTATCTTTGATTAAGATGATATTGGTCAGAGCTGTTAAGGATAATCTTGGGAATCCGAATATGTATTCGGTGTAATTTTTAGATAAAGTATTGAGCCCAAACGGAGAACCTGTTTGTCATAAAACGGTAAGATCTTAATGAATATGTTAAAATTAAAAGCCCAACAGCCCAAACCCTTCTTATTCACATGTATTTGCTGAAATTGTTAGGCATGCACACTTCATTTCTCCTTCTCTTCATCCTCTTCTTCATTCCCTCTTCTTCTTCTTTCCAAAGCCCTAGCTTAGAGTGGTGAGCTCCCCCTTCCATTTTCGTTTTCAAGGGACTAGGAAGGAGATTATTGAAGCTGAATACTTCTTCCTTTTCTCCTTCATTTTCGCAGCCATCTTCCTCCTCTTAGAACCCATTTCGTTTTAGGTGTGAGGTAAGCTCCTTTCACCATTTTTGGATGGGTTAATGTTGATATTATGTGATGTAAGGGTTTGGAGGAGTAATGCATGTACATGGGTATTTATTAGGAGCAACGAATGCTTGAACCCTAAGGTGGGTGGTCATAAATGTGAGTATTTATGAGGGGTTAATGGTGGTTGGTGCATTAATGATGGTAGGAAATGAAGAATGATGAGGCATTGATGAATGTGGTTGGATTTTGGTGAAAACCCTAATTTTAAGATTTGGGGAAAATGGTTAATGTTGATTTAAGAACATGTTTTATGAAGAAATGCATGACATTAATGAACATGGATGTGGATAAAAGGAGTTACATAAAGGTTAGGGCTATTGTTGTTGGCAGCCCTTGAATTTTAATGAATGTGGCTTAATGGGAAGGAATTCCCGAAGCCTAACAAATGAGAAAAATGGTGTTTATAACATGTCTAGCACATGCTGTGAAATTGTAGATAAGAATATGATTAAATAGAATTGAAGTATTATCTTGAGTAGTTGATTAATTGGGATTCTATATGCATGTTAATGTAGGATCCATTCCGAACGATGAGGCCGGCATGTCGTATCGCTCGGAATTCTTCTCTTGAGGTAGGAGAGGAGTCCTATGTTCTAAATGCATGAATTTGAATGTTATTTGATTGCCATATGTATTGGCATGCATGTTAGCCTTGCTTTAAATGTTATGAGAAATTGTAATGTGGTATGTGATGTGGCTAATATGTTTGGCAACATGCTTTGATGCATTTAGAGTATTCATGGTATGTTATATGATGGTATAGAATGATAAATGACTTGGTGTTATGCTTGTATCTACCATAAATACAAGATGAATGTTGATAATGTTGATAGAGAATGATTGGAGTTTTTGTATTGATGATAAGGTTGAGTGATAAGAATGAGAATAAATGAGAATGCCACACAAAGACTTAAACTAACGTGAATATCCAACAATAATAAAAGCCTTGTGGTGATGTTGGTGATGATGATGTTGTATGATGAGTGGCATGTATAGGATGCATAGAGTGAGAAGTACATATGATCCGCATTTGCATCCATGGCATACTGCATAGCCGCCGTTGTTGGAACATTAGGGGAGTTCCCTCAGCCGACCCAGTGGGAGGGTGGCTCGGTGAACGAGCAAGTTTTATTTCCCTTGTGACTCGGTGTGTAAGTCACGAAGCCGCCCATGTATTGCTTCGGGGAGCTACATATGGCCGACCCTTGTGGGGGGTGGCTCTTGATGAGCAGGTGACCCCGGTGGTATTTAAGATCACAGCCGCCATGATTTGATATCTGGCTGGCCCGCAACACCATATGTTGAATATGTTTAGGGTTTAGGGTTTAATGTGTTTGAATGTGTATACAGGTTCAGGAATTTTGATAATGACAAAAACACTCTTGAAGAAATCTGTGCAAAAACAAAGACATGGAACCAGGTGCTGAGAAACAGAGAAGCTAATCGATTAGGGCAACTATGCGAATCGATTAGGAGCATTCTGTTTTGGAAGAAATTGCATCAGGCCACAAGATAATCGATTACAGCAATGAAGATAATCGATTACAGCAATGAAGATAATCGATTATGAAGCTACTGGAATTAATCTAATCGACTACGCACTTGATGTAATCGATTACAACTGTCAAAAATGAGATTAAATGCATCAGGTACAGATGATAATCGATTACAGGAAAAGAAATAATCGATTATGGACCCTCTGACTTGAAGATAATCGATTACAACGCGAGGGTGTAATCGATTACACTAGTGGAAAAACATATTTAAGTGGGAAACCAGCTCATGTCTCCATCATTCTTTAAAATCCCACTAAGTGCAACGGCTAGGAAGAAGAAGGGCACACCTCAACACCTCAAATGGCTCTATAAATTGAAGAGGAACACAAGCACAAAGATACACCAAGAAGCTAAAAATCCTTTGCTCTGTTTTGTGCTTTGTAAGCCCTATTTCTTGTATCTTGAATTTCATTTGTATATCCTCTCATCTTGAGAGATTAGAAATTGTGTGAGCTATCATTTTGCTTATCCACTCTATTGAGAGAGTTACTTGCTTGTAAACACTACATCAAAACACCAAAGTTCACTCTAGGTTGAGTGGTTACAAAGGTTGAGGCTCAACCTTTGGGATATTGTGAGATTGAGAGATTGGGTGGGTTGCCCTTATACTTGTGAGGATTGGGTTCTTGAGTGTGGGACACTAGGAAGCCGCAATTGCTCAAAGTTGTATCTCTAGTCTACAATAGTGGAAAATCCTCTAAGTGGGTTGCTTAGAGGCGAGACGTACACCGGATTGGTGGAACTCGTTAAATCGGTTTGCAAAGCTCTTCTCCCTTACTCTTTTACTTTCATATACTGCACTTAACTGGCTTGTGTTGATTGATTGTGGCTTGCATACTTGAACTTGTTTAAATTGGTAAATCTTGAAGACTGCACACCAAGTGTTTGTTTAATTGTCTCAGCTATATTTACCTTTGTTTTGCATTGCATATTTCACTAAACTTTATTTCACTTGCATAATCTTGTAAATTTGTATATAAGAATCAAGTTCAAAGGTATTCCAACTAAAAGTTTTAAAAACTCAATTCACCCCCCCTCTTGAGTATTGAGGCCACTTGAATAACAAGTGGTATCAGAGCTTGACTCTTGGTAGATCAAGCTTAACAGCTTCAAGAGATAAAGATGGCCTCAAATTCTCTAAACCTTTTTCCTGAGGGTGGTGCTACAAATCGACCTCCCGCTTTCAATGGGGAAGGTTATACCTTTTGGAAAGAGAGAATGAAAATCTTCATTCAATCAGTTGACTTAAGAGTATGGAATGCCATTGAAAATGGTCCTTTTATACCTATGCATACTGTTGATGATAAACTAGTTAAAAAACCTATGGATAATTGGACTAGTGAAGAAGAGAAGAAAGTACAATATAATTACAAGGCTAAAAATCTAATTACTCTTGCACTAGGACCAGATGAATTTTTCCGAGTAATCACTTGTAAATCCACCAAGGAAATGTGGGATACTCTTCAAGTAACCCATGAAGGTACAAATGATGTTAAAGACTCTAAGATTAGTACACTAACTAGTCAATATGAGTGCTTTAGATTAAACTCTCATGAATCAATTGTTGATATGTAAAAAAGATTCACTCTCATCATTAATCAACTCATTACACTTGGAAAGACTTACACTAACAAAGAGCTCATTCATAAAGTGTTGAAAAGTCTTAACAGAGAATGGCAACCGCTAGTTACCGCCATCAAACAATCTCCTAGCATAAACGAAATGTCTCTTGCCACACTATTTGGTAAGTTGCAGGAACAGGAACAAGAGCTGAAAGAATTAAAGATGGCGGAAGAGGAAGAAAAATCTTCCAAGAAAAAGGGTCTCGCTCTCAAGGCCACTCCCATAAATGAAGAAGAATCCGGAAGTGAACTTGATGAAGAAGAAGAGTTTGGACTATTTGTGAAACGCTTCGGGAAATTCATGAAAGGAAAACGCTTCCAAAGAAGCTTCAAAAACCCAAGTAAGAAACCTATCACTAAAGAAAATTCTTCCTCACCCAATTGTTTTGAATGTGGCAAGGAAGGGCACTTCAAAGCGGATTGCCCAAATCTTAAGAAGAAGGGAAAAGAGAAAAGAGGAAGAAGGAGAGCATATATAGCATGGGATGAAAATGAGATAAGCAGCTCGGATGACTCAGAAAATGAAGAAGCAAACATTTGCCTCATGGCCAACCACCAAGAAGAAGATGATGAGGTAAACTTCCATGACTTAGATAAGGATGAATTACTTGATGCTCTAGAGGAATTGTATGATAAATTTACAAAAGTCTCCAATAGACTTAAGGTGTCTAGAAAAACTAGTGACACTCTAGAGATGCACCTTATGGAGGTTTGCAAAGAGAATGAATGCTTAAAAGAAGAATTGAAAAACGCTCAAACATGCTCCAAAAGTAAACCTTGTGATTTTGCTAAGAAATGTGTTGATCTAGAAAATAAAGTCCTAGATCTAAACAAAACCTTAGAGAGGTTTACAAATGGTAGAGATAATCTGAATGTACTACTTGGAAATCAAAGATGCATGTTTGACAAAACTGGTTTAGGGTACAATTCTGTTAAAAAGGAAAAGCATTACAAAAACTTCTTTGTACCCCCTATGAGATCATCTTCGCCCTTTATAAAATGCAATCATTGTGGATTCAAAGGTCATAACTCTTCAAATTGCAATGTTAGAAAATTAGGGCCAAAGGTTATAAGAAAGGTGTGGGTTCCCAAAGGGACATTACCACAAGCTAACCTTAAAGGACCCAACATAAAATGGGTACCTAGTTCTCTAAACTAATCTTGTTTTGTAGGTATGCTTCAAGGCAAGCAACACCCATTGGTACTTGGATAGTGGGTGTTCAAAGCATATGACGGGAGACATAAGCAAGTTTACATCATTCACTCCCAAGAGAAAAGGAAGTGTCACCTACGGAGACAACACCAAAGGAAGGATCCTAGGCATCGGAAATATAGCCATAACCCTCCGAGAAAGGAAGATGTTGATGATCTTGTAGATACCTTCCAAGAAATAAACTTGGAAGACAAAGAAGAAGTCAACAATGAAGAAGGTGCAACACAAATTGATAAACAACAAGATTGGGTAACCCTAAAGGATCATCCCTTGGACAAAATCATTGGAGAAATAACCAAAGGGGTAAGTACTCGAAATGCCATTAGGAATGCATGCAATCACTTAGCTTTTGTATCTCAAATTGAACCCAAAAATATTGATGAAGCCATTATTGATGAACATTGGATGTTGGCCATGCAAGAAGAATTAAACCAATTTGAAAGAAATGAAGTTTGGGAACTTGTGCCAAGACCCAATGACCATCTAATAATAGGCACCAAATGGGTTTTTAGAAATAAGTTAGATGAAAATGGTTTAATAACAAGAAACAAAGCTAGACTGGTTGCAAAGGGATACAATCAAGAAGAGGGAATAGATTATGAAGAAACGTATGCTCCCGTAGCTAGGTTAGAAGCCATTAGGTTATTGTTAGCTTTTGCATGCTGTATGGATTTTAAACTTTATCAAATGGATGTCAAAAGTGCATTTTTAAACGGCTTTATCCAAGAAGAAGTTTATGTAGATCAACCTCCCGGCTTCGAAAATCATAAATTTCCAAACCATGTCTTTAAATTGAGAAAAGCCTTATATGGTTTAAAACAAGCTCCAAGAGCTTGGTATGAAAGACTAAGTAAATTCCTTTTAGAACACAATTTTGAAAGAGGAAAGGTTGATACTACACTGTTTATAAAACACAAAAATAATGACATTATTTTGGTACAAATTTATGTTGATGATATAATATTCGGTGCTACTAATGAAAATCTTTGTCAAGAGTTTGCCAAGATTATGCAGAATGAGTTTGAAATGTCCTTGATGGGAGAACTCACCTTCTTCCTTGGATTACAAATAAAACAAGCAAATGATGGAACGTTCATTAGTCAAACCAAGTATTGTAAAGAACTACTCAAAAGGTTTGAAATGGACAAGGCAAACGAAATAGCCACACCCATGAGTACATCTTGCTATTTAGACAAAGATGAAAAGGGTAAGGACATTGAAATCACTAAATATTGAGGTATGATTGGATCCTTACTTTATTTAACTGCTAGTAGGCCCGATATCATGTTTGCGGTATGCATGTGTGCTAGATATCAAGCATGTCCTAAAGAATCACACTTAACTGCCGTAAAAAGAATTTTGAAATATCTTGTGGGTACTCAAAATGTTGGTTTGTGGTATCCCAAAGGCGTTGAATGTAATCTTTTAGGATATTCTGACTCTGACTTTGTGGGTTGTAAACTTGATAGAAAAAGTACTAGCGGCACATGTCATTTACTTGGTAGCTCCCTTGTTTCTTGGCATAGCAAGAAGCAAGCAAGTGTGGCATTATCGACGGCTGAGGCAGAATATGTAGCCGCCGGTAGTTGTTGTGCTCAAATTCTTTGGATGAGACAACAACTTCTTGATTTTGGCATTGTTTTAAACAAAGTACCCATCAAATGTGATAATACTAGTGCTATTAATATCTCAAAGAATCCTGTAATGCACTCTAGAACCAAGCATATTGAGATTAGGCATCACTTCATCAGAGACCATGTATTAAAAGGGGATTGTGTACTTGAGCATGTTGAAACTTCTAGGCAACTAGCAGATATCTTCACAAAACCCTTGGCTAGAGAACAATTCATCCACATTAGAAGAGAATTAGGCATTCTTGACATGTCAAATTGTGTTTGAATGATGGATTATTTTGATAAAAACTGTGTTGTATGGCATGATTAGATGAATGGTGTGACTCATTAATATTACATTTCATGTTTGCAACCTTGCTGTATGAAAACCTGAAGTTTTTGAACCAATAATCGATTATATGCATCCTCACAATCGATTACTATGCTTCTGTTTCTTTGATAATCGATTACTATTTCATCCCTAATCGATTACAATGATTCTGTCTCTAATCTAATCGATTTCCCTTGATCCACAATCGATTACACAGCCTCTGTTTCAGGTATAAAACGTTTCCTCTTCTCCATAATCGATTACCATCTTGCTCCAATCGATTAGGACGTTTCTGTTTCCTTTCTAATCGATTATGACAAAGATCTAATCGATTACACTCTGCACGAAACGTTTGGAATTTCCCAGAAACAGTGAGCTAATCAATTACACTCTGTCTCGTAATCGATTAGCCTCGATTCTGAAGAGTCAATATTGCAATTTCCAAGGCCTACTCAAACCACTCCCTCTCTTAACTCACTTCACTCCTTCCTAAACCTAACTTTCACCTATAAATACCCCTCTCCTCACCCTCTCATCTCACACTACCTCCTTCCTCTCAAATCTCTCAAAAACTCTCAAACATTCTTCTCTCTTCATCTTCCTCCTTGTATTCCTCACCATGTCTTCATCCCGAAATGTTAAGAGAGCAAGGTCTTCCATGGCTCAGGCCCTTAACCCCCTTGACTTCTCAAGGTTCTTCTCTTCCCCTAGAGACCTTCAAAATTTTGTGAAAAACTTTTCTGAAAAGGAAATAATGACTCCCCACTTCACCATTGCCGACACCTTCGATAACCCCAGCCTAACCTTCACCCAAAGCCTTCACCACTACAACCTCTTTCCCTTCCTCTCCCTCAAGGAAGAAGAGTACTACCCTGAACTCATAAGGGTATTCTACTGCAACCTCCGACTTGTCAATGGGATGGTTGAATCCAAAGTGAAGAACGCAACCATCAAACTCACCAATGCTCAATTTGCGGAAATCTCCCAGCTGCCTCTCAACAATGCTGATTTTGATGGAGGAGAACCGGAAGACGAATGGGGCTTCAATGCTCTAACTGCTCGTCAATCCTTGTGGAAAGCTGACCGCCCCAGGAGCAACCACAAACTGGTAGGACATTTGACCATGAACAACCGTCTGCTTCACTTTTTCTTGGTCAAAATGATAGTTCCTCGTGGTGGGAACTATGCCTTGGTGGAAGAGGATGATGTCCTCTTGATGTGGGCAATGCTGAACCACAAGGAGATTAACTGGGTTCAGTTGGTCAAATTCCATATGCGTCACACAAAGGACCAACAAAAACTCCCTTATGGTATTCTCCTTACTAAAATTTTCAAATATTGTGGAGTAGACTTGGCTGGAGAATTATCAGAAAAAGTGCCTCCAAGAGCTTGCATTGGCACCCATGACCTCACCAAAATGGGTCTTGTTTTTACGCATGGAGCATGGTACTCACGAATGGAGGGCATTGATGCCAACATTCCCTTCGAAGCTCCTGCTGAAGAAGAACCTGTTCCTCCTCCTCCTCAACCACAAGCTGCACCTCAAGCCTCTTCATCTGCTCCTGCTGACCCCTTTGCATCACTCTACGCCCATCTTGACCGCCGCTTCGATCGCCTTGAAAACTCCCTTCAAGAGTTCTCAATGACCGAGCAGCAACATTTCGAGATGATGCAACAGCGTTATGAAGAGCTGTCCCATCAAATCGCTGAAATTCGTTTCTTTAATCCAGATAATTAGATCCACTTTTCATGTGTTGTTTAGGTTGCTTTTGTTCTTTTTCAAACCTGCACTTTTGCTTCATGTAATTCCCTACTTTATGTTTTGCTAAATCAATAAAATTTTCCGTTCATAATATATCTCTTTACTTACTGTTTATTTTTGATGATTCCAAAGGGGGAGAAGTATTATTAAATGAGTTTATATCTTGTCTAACTTATCTTGTTTAAAATCTGAAAAAGATTGCCAAAGGATTAATAAATTCCTTTTGATAGGGAGAGATTTGCTAAGAGATAAGAGAAAATTAGATAAAGATGCTGACTAAGATTAAGAGATAAAGCAGCAGATATGTTTTTGCAAAGAGATAAAATTAGAGATAAGATTGACTAACAACCCTCAAGAGATGAACATAGTTGTAATCATCAAAAAGGGGGAGAATGTGTTTGAATGTGTATACAGGTTCAGGAATTTTGATAATGACAAAAACACTCTTGAAGAAATCTGTGCAAAAACAAAGACATGGAACCAGGTGCTGAGAAACAGAGAAGCTAATCGATTAGGGCAACTATGCAAATCGATTAGGAGCATTCTGTTTTGGAAGAAATTGCATCAGGCCACAAGATAATCGATTACAGCAATGAAGATAATCAATTACAGCAATGAAGATAATCGATTATGAAGCTACTGGAATTAATCTAATCGACTACGCACTTGATGTAATCGATTACAACTGTCAAAAATGAGATTAAATGCATCAGGTACAGATGATAATCGATTACAGGAAAAGAAATAATCGATTATGGACCCTCTGACTTGAAGATAATCGATTACAACGCGAGGTGTAATCGATTACACTAGTGGAAAAACATATTTAAGTGGGAAACCAGCTCATGTCTCCACCATTCTTTAAAATCCCACTAAGTGCAACGGCTAGGAAGAAGAAGGGCACACCTCAACACCTCAAATGGCTCTATAAATTGAAGAGGAACACAAGCACAAAGATACACCAAGAAGCTAAAAATCCTTTGCTCTGTTTTGTGCTTTGTAAGCCCTATTTCTTGTATCTTGAATTTCATTTGTATATCCTCTCATCTTGAGAGATTAGAAATTGTGTGAGCTATCATTTTGCTTATCCACTCTATTGAGAGAGTTACTTGCTTGTAAACACTACATCAAAACACCAAAGTTCACTCTAGGTTGAGTGGTTACAAAGGTTGAGGCTCAACCTTTGGGATATTGTGAGATTGAGAGATTGGGTGGGTTGCCCTTATACTTGTGAGGATTGGGTTCTTGAGTGTGGGACACTAGGAAGCCGCAATTGCTCAAAGTTGTATCTCTAGTCTACAATAGTGGAAAATCCTCTAAGTGGGTTGCTTAGAGGCGAGACGTACACCGGATTGGTGGAACTCGTTAAATCGGTTTGCAAAGCTCTTCTCCCTTACTCTTTTACTTTCATATACTGCACTTAACTGGCTTGTGTTGATTGATTGTGGCTTGCATACTTGAACTTGTTTAAATTGGTAAATCTTGAAGACTGCACACCAAGTGTTTGTTTAATTGTCTCAGCTATATTTACCTTTGTTTTGCATTGCATATTTCACTAAACTTTATTTCACTTGCATAATCTTGTAAATTTGTATATAAGAATCAAGTTCAAAGGTATTCCAACTAAAAGTTTTAAAAACTCAATTCACCCCCCCCTCTTGAGTATTGAGGCCACTTGAATAACATCGGTGTGTAAGTCACGAAGCCGCCCATGTATTGCTTCGGGGAGCTACATATGGCCGACCCTTGTGGGGGGTGGCTCTTGATGAGCAGGTGACCCCGGTGGTCTTTAAGATCACAGCCGCCATGATTTGATATCTGGCTGGCCCACAACACCATATGTTGAATATGTTGTATACCGCGGTCATAGTGAAAATGACCAGGTGTTGTGTAACACCCCGGTTTTCCGGACTCAGATCCCGATGTGATCAACATAAAGATTAATAAAATGGGAGTAAATTTTTCACAATCCAAAGTAAGTCCGAAGTCACACCGAAACCCAGATCTCAGAAAACTGAAGCGTACAATTTAATAAACTAAAGCTGGATCGGTAAATAAATTGCCCGTAGCGGTATACAAAAATAATAGAGTTTACAGCGGAAGAATGTTTATACCGAGCATACGCCTAGTCCCATATATGACGATATGAGAAAAGGCTAGGCTAAGCATGCAAAACACCGAACATAAACATATTACTATATCGCATTCATGCACATTCAACAGACGCATGCAATGCCTAAGATATAATTATATATATATATATATATACATTTGAGGATCTTTCCCCAACTGATATTATCAATAATCATCATTCAATTTCATTACTTCTAATACACATTAAATCATCTCTTACATACCACATTTATATTCACCATTCACAAATTCATAGGCTTATCTTATACATATCCAAAATCACTAAATCATTTATATCCTCATAACCAATTCATTCATTACATAAGAACTCATAAATGATGCCGGCCAAGGCACTTCCATTACCACTATTTACCTTCGCCAAAACTTCAATTCAAAGTCTCATCTCAGCCCATGGCAACCTGCATCACAATGCTAAAAAGGAGACCACATGGGAGAGTGAGTTATACATTCAAAATGACGAATAATACATATATTGTGATCATATGTATATGCATACAAACGTCATGTGTGCTTTGCTATAAAATCATTAATTTATTATTCATTCATCATCTCATTATTATAATAGGCATACAAGCCTCATGAATCGCAATTCATATCATAAACAAGCACAAGCACATACACAATCACATACACGATCACATTGCCACTTATCAATAAGGGCATTCATAATCATTATCATCATTTTAATAAATCTTTATTCACTTTATTCTCGCAAGGGGTTTCTCATCACTCGTGGTCATCCCATTTCAAATGCCATGCTCTCATGGCTAATGCACATGTCAACTATTTAATGCATATGCAACGAATCCGATTTTTAAATTCAATAATAATCACATTCACTTAAATTATCATCATCACTCAGGGATACACCCTTCGTGGCACCCCGCAAGGTGATATATTAACAATAATAGGACAACATCCTTTTCACTCCGGGATACTCCCTTTGTGGCACCCCGCAAGGTGATATATTCAACAATAATAGGACAACGTCCTCTTCACTCTAGGATATACCCTTCGTGGCACCCCGCAAGGTGATTCATTTCACAATAATTATCACAATACCATCATCACTCAGGGATACACCCTTCGTGGCACCCTGCAAGGTGGTTCATTTCAATAATATGATATCAATCATCTTCACTCCGGGTTATACCCTTCGTGGCACCCCGCGAGGTGATTCATTTCACAATAATAGGATAACATCCTCTTCACTCCGGCATATACCCTTCGTGGCACCCCGCAAGGTGAAATATATTTAACAATAGTAATACACATGTCAATGCCATGCTATGCCATGAATGCAACAATGCAATAATGCATGTGCCCAACAACCTCACAAGGACATCTCACCCTTTCAATTAGGGATATATTTAATTTGGCATTTCAATAATTGTACATAATCATTTACAAAGCCCCTCAAGGCACATCATTCATATAATTGGCATCTCAATGGCCACAAACATCATTTATAACAATCCACACATGGACATCAAAAGCATAGCAAGCATCATAATATTAACCCACACTTAAAATCATTAGGGCATATTCATCAACCCATATATATGGCAATTAAATTTATGCCCAACACAATCATGTCCTTGACATTACCTCTCGACATCATACATATATATATGTTTCATATCATATGGCAAGTCAATACTTGCATTCAACCATAGTGACATTACAACATTATCACATTCTTGGTGGTTAACATTCACGTTTCGCATTATATATTATGGGCATAGACAAGTTGTCCCAATATCTTAATCATTACCCAACACTACCATGTTTAGTCATAATTATATATCCTTGTACATCCTCTCAAGCATCTTACAATATAAGGGAAGAAGGCCCAATACCATTAAAACTGAGAAAAGAAGAGAAAATTCCATCAGGGGTCACTCGCTCAAGCGAGATACCCATTCGCTTGAGCGAGGCACGTCCATCTTGCTTGGGCGCTTCAATTTGCTCAGGAGTAATCACGCCAGCGTCTTATCCACGCTCACTCGCTCGGGCGAAGCACCTTCACACTCGGTTACTCGCTCAAGCGAGAATTATCCAGTAACCAATTCCACACGCATTCGCTCGAGCGAGGCTCCATTCAACTAGCCACTCGCTCAGGCGAGAATTGTCCAGTAATGAATCCCACTAACACTCGCTTAAGCGAGGCACCTACTCGCTTAAGCGAAATCCGACCAGAGGCCATCCTTCCCTTCCACACTCGCTCGCTCGGGCGAGACTTCCCAGCACTCGGTCTTTCACTCAGGCAAAATTATTCCAAAACCGACTCCTCTCTCGCTCGGTCTTTCACTCGGTGAAATTATTCCAGAACCGACTCCTCTCTTGCTCGGTCTTTCACTCGGCGAAATTATTCCAGAACCGACTCCTCTCTCGCTCGGTCTTTCACTCAAATTATTCCAGAACCGACTCCTCTCTCGCTCAGTCTTTCACTTGGTGAAATTATTCCAGAATCGACTCCTCTCTCGCTCGCTCAAGCGCGGCCACGCCCGCTTGAGTGAGACTCGTCCAGAATCTCACCTGATCACATCACACTCAACTCGCTCAAGTGGAACACTCGCTCGCCTGGGCGAAATTGGCCCAGAGGCCATAATACTGATACCGGGGGATTCTCGCTTGAGCGAGAATCCATCTAGCTTGAGCGAGAATCCATCTCGCTTGAGCGAGAATATCAGAACTTAGGCAGAAAACGAAAATTCTCACAACTCAACACATGAAATCACATTCAAGGCCAATTCAATCATTTCCAACACATCATATACAACATATGGGCATGTAAAACTTGTTCTAAGCATTCTTACTCAGAAATTCTTATCCCAACTTATTAATCACACATTTAAATCATATCTATCATCCTTACATATACATATATATATATATATCCATACAACCATCTCATTGCTACACATACCATCCTTGATAATCATTAGATTTCTATTCATATTCCTCGATAACGACATTAAAATTAAACATGTACATACTCCCATAATAATCATCACATATTCTCATATATCATCCTCATAATCAACCATTTGCCATTATTATTAATTCAATACATATATACATGGCAAGGCAAGCATGAGTATCAAACACATACAATAACCACTATCAATTTACTCATGCAATTTGAATGTTAACTCCTCTCTTACCTTGAGGGAAGAGCCGAAATCCGATATACGCTCCAAAAGCTCCGCCACATAATCCGAAATGTAATCTACATACCATACACATGTGCATTCACATAATCAATAACCATCATAATTCTAAATATTCACTAGCTTATCATAAAGCTCAATATCAAGTCCTAAACTTGGTAAATGTCAACTTATGCAATTGTATTAGGCTTCGGGAATTCCTTTCCCAAAGCTAAGATCCTCTAGATCTTAAAGGCTAACTACACCTCACATCATCATTATCTCATCCATTACATGATGTATTCCCAATTCACCTCAACTCTTCAAATATCCTCATTATCATTTAAAGCTCACACAATTCATCCTTGCTTCTCTTAAACCATCCTTAGTTATAAAACTCTAATGGCACAAATCATGGCCTATCAATTCACTAACCAATATGTATATTCCATTAATTCCACCATTAAGGGTTATCTCCAATGTTCTCCATTATTCATCATTATAATTAACAACACACATATTAAATATCACCCATTACATTCAATTCAACCTTTCAAGCTATATTATATCCATTTCCCCAAATTCTTAGGGCTAGGGTTTCCATCAAAACCCAACAACCATCACCAATACTCATTAATCACCACAAAATGGCCATCTTTCTTCATTAATATCATTCTCTAATATCATTAAGCCTATATTCTACTCACATTTCACACTTTCCCCAATTTATTAGAATTAGGGTTTCACTAAAACTCATCACCATCATAAATGCACATCAAGTTTCCACCTATCAAAGCATTAATTTCATGCACCCACAAAAACCCACCATTAATGTCATATTAACAACACCCCACCTTAGGGTTTCCATGTTTTAATGCTCTCCGAACAACTCTTATGCAATAAATACTCCCCCACATACCAAGAACCAAAATCTAGGGCATAAAGCTCATGAAAATGATGAGGAACTTACCTCGCCCAAGAGTTAGCCATGAGCTTCCACAAGAGGGAGGAGCCACATGAAAATATGAAGAAAATAGGGGAAGAGGATCCAACCTCCAATGGCTTCCTTCAAGCTTCCAAGAGATTGGAAATGGTGGAGGAGAAGAAGGTTCCACATGGCTTAGGTTTTGGAGAGAAGAGAAGAAATGGAATATGAAGAGATGAAGAAGAAAATATTTTGCCCCAAAATAGGACCAAGATAGCCGACGGAAAAAGGGAGAAATGAAGGCTTTTGCCTTTAAAATTTTATTCTCTCATTAAACTTTCATCGTTTTATAATACACAGGATCTCAGTTCGGGCTCAATACTAATTCCAAAAATTATTCTGAACATAGATTCGGATTCCCAATAATATTCTTAACAGCCCTGACCAACGGTATCTCAATCAGAGATACTTGGTCCGACACCCAAATTCTATTCGGGTACAAATTTTAACTCTTAAAGTCCCAATAAATCATAAGTAATTCTTATAAATCTCAATTTAATCATTTTAATATTTTTGGGACATTTATTAACCTATTTATAATTATTTAATATTTATTTCACATATTTATTCATTTTTATAAAAATTCGGGATGTCACATGTTGCAAGATGGGCGATGCGGTTTGGTACCAGTAAAATAATTAGTGATTGCATGCAAATTTAAGAATAAGTGTACACATTTTTCTACTGCAGTAGGGGTATGGTCAGATGATCATACTTGAATCCCATATTTGGTGTTTATATTCCCACAGTCAGATCTGTAATTGTTGAAATATTCCTTTGTGCATATGCATTAGCTTAAGAGCATTTGCATATAGCAATGAAGTATGCCAAATGTGATGAGATATGATGATGGATGTGATGAGGATGAAATAATATACTAAGACAACATAAAAGATATGAATACCAAATGATAGTCTGTGTATGATATCCGAATTGTGGTGAAAATTGATTATGTATATGTTGTATGCTTTGTCAAAATTGTGGTGCTACTTGTGATGTATGTATGATGATGTTGAATTGATGAAGAGTATGGTGAAAGAATGTATGTGCAAAGTATACATGTTTTGATGCATATGTACATAATCACATGGTATTCATATTCATTCCTTTGGAATGTGTGACTCACTCTCCCATGTTGTCCATTTTTAGACTTGTGATGCAGGGTACTCATGGGAGGAGTAGACATTTTGAAGTCCATTTTGGTTGAGGAGGTAAATAGTGGTGTAGGTAGTGCCTTGGCCGGCAAAGTCTAGATTTTTATATAGTATGAGATGTTTATGGATGCTTATCTTGATACCTGGATTAGTAGTTGATGATTTTGAAGGTCACGGAAGAAAATTGGATATTTGTGTATGACCAATTTTCATTTGTGACCCAAATGATGTAAAGGATAAATTATGATACTTGGTGTTGTTAACCTTTATGAATGAATGATGTTGTTGATGTTTAATTTAATGCACGAATGAAGAAATTCTTAAATTTAGTGTTCTATGAAGTTGATAGAGTTTGTAGATGCATGATGAAGAAAAATAATATAGTGGAAAAGGTTAAAGAAGTATAAGTTGTTAATTCATATGCCATGTTGAGAGAATTCCCCGTTTTTGCATAAGTTCTGTAGAATTCGCTCAAGCGAGTGGGAAACTCGCTCGAGCGAGTTGCCTATGGGATAGGGGTGTAGTCTCTGGCCGAAATTCGCTCAAGCGAATTCCCTCTTCGCCCAAGCAAGATTCGTGGGAAATCAGAGGTTGGTCTCTGGACCATTTCCGCTCAAGCGAAATCGTCTTGGTTTGATGGTCGCTCGAGCGAGGAAGAGGGAAATTAGATACTGGACGATTTTCGCCCAGATGAGAGCTACCTCACCCAAACGAAAATCGGCCAGAGAGTTTTCAATGTTGCTGGGATGATCTCGCTCAAGCGAGAAGGGTCTCGCCCAAGCGAGATAAGCCCCTGATGCCTAATATTTTTCCTCACTCAGCTTTTCTGATTTTGCCCAAGCGTAACCACGCTGGCTCGCTCAAGCGAAAATGATTGTCGCTCGAGCGAGTGGTACCCTGTTGTCCACATTCATTTTGTTCCAAATGTTTGCATTTGCTTTGCGTTGAAATCCATTCATGCATTATTTTAAAAAGTGTTTTGAATCCAGTATGGGTCATGGAACTTCATGAAGTCTTTTCTCTTAAAATTTATTCACGCAACAATTAAATTAATTAATTCTTCCGCTGATTTTAATTGGAAAATTATTAGAAAATCATCTTTTAATTTTACCCTCTCATATCTTCATATATGAGAGTGGTCTCTCATAGATCCAGGGGTTGCGTTTTAAAACCTCATCACTTATTTTCTGTTCATCGAATAGTAAGTTTAATTCATGAAAAATTTACCCCTATTTTGGGGGCGTCTCATCTCCTAGAGAGTTGTTATGCTCTCCTCCTCATTCATAGGTCCTTCATGTTCTAAAAAATGCCCTGTCAGAGGTCCAACATGATCTATGACCATCAATTAGATGTTCTATAGTTCTTCTTGTCACCCCCACATCGTAGTAAGATTGTTGCATAGGGACCACAGGGGGCTTAAGCGGGAACTGCTCACCATGGTTGTACCACTAGTAATAAACCCTCATGAACCCTTTTTCCTTCAAGTGGACCATGACATCATCCGGATAGGGAAACTTCATGCATTTGCAATTCATGCAAGGACATTAAATCTTTTGAGTCACTTCAAAACTTGGACTGTTATTTGTTGCAAATTGTATGAATTCATTCACTTCAAGCATAAATTCCTCTATCAGATGACAGTTTAAATCAAGACAAATGTACATCCAATGTCGAATCACCAAAACCTCTGTTTAGACTATTTAGCGATCAAACAACTAATTAGTTATAACGAATGTTTGATTCGTACATAAACCCTTTCTTTATTTATCAAATTCGGTAGGGCCCTATCTCATTTAGGATGAATTTGTAATCATCTGTAACCTATCAACTTGTTTATATGAAACTTGTATTTTGTAGTTCAATGAAATTTGGTAGCATTTCACATTGGTCTCTAAGTACACAAACATAGGTATGGTATTGTTAGACCCGATTATAATTTTGCAGAAAACTTGTTAACTTCGTGTTACTGTTGGGTCTTTTAATTGGCAAGCGCACCAATCATTTGTAGTTTTTAAAATTTAGATATCGTTCCACTGGGATTAAAAGTCCAATAATTACAGTAACTTTCTAGTTACTATGGTAAATTTATCAAAACCTATTCACAAAAGAATAATTTATATACAATTCATACAATATTCACAAGATTGCATAGCTGAGTTGTTCATGTGATAAAAAGAAAATAACAATCTATCTAAAAAGTTGAGTTGTAATTTAAAATAGCTAAGATACTTGAGGATAAAACACAGATAAATAAATTATGTTGGAATTTGGATTCCTAATCTATAATAACAATGGAGGAACTCAAAACATGCATATTTAATCATTAAGTTCATGTCATTGCAGCTAAAAATCATTATAACCGATCCCTCGTGATATAAATTCTAAGTATTCACCGTAAAGTCCGATCCCTCGTGAGTTTTCTCAGTAAAAACTTGCATTAAGTCCTGGCCTTATGGCAACAATAATTACCAATTCTATCCTTAGTGATTGACATATTAAGGGTATTCCAACTTTTACTTTTGTTAAATCAAGTTTTAAGAAGGTATGAATAATCATTCTCCCATTTTGACATTCACACTAATAAAACAAGTTTCAATACGTATAAAAATCATTCTCCCGTTTGATGCTTATACTAATAAAAGATTGAAATACTAACATGCACTTGAATCATAAATATGCAGAGATCAAATTCAAAACATCATAATCAATAGACTAGTTCACCAATTCCAACATAAACAAATTAGTTACACATGCTGAAAGTAAAAACAACACTTACAGTGATTGACATTACAAAGGCGATGGAAACTTCACGATACAACGATCACAATACTACACAACACTCTCAAGTATCTAGAAAACTATTCTAAAACTACAAACTCATAAAAGAACCACTCAAACATGAGTGTATTAGAGAAGAAGAGAACTCAGAATATGGGATGAATGCTTAGAAGTGTGGAGAATGGCCCTATTTATAGGGCTAAGGAAGGGGGCTGATGCTACGCGCCATCCTGACGCTATGCGTCAGGTCCCTGACTCAGCTCCCATTAAACAGCTTGATATGGCCACTATAGAATTATTAAATCAATCATGCCTTGCCATTTGTCCCTGTCTCCACTTCGGCTTAGACATTTGTGAGTAGTAGAAAGGCCAATTATGGGTCAAAGACTGAGTGCTTGGCCATCTGTGACGTAGCTTCTGACGCTACATGTGGTTGTGACATGTAGCGTCAGCATCAGAAATCCCCACGCTACGCGTGGGGTTGATGCTACACGTCAGCTCTCCAGATCTTCATTTTTCTCTTTGAATTCTTTACTTTTTCACTGTAAAACTTAGAGAAAATTGATCAAGGGCAGATAATTTCCAACAACATCCATTTATTGAATTTAAAACCTAATTTTCTAACAATTTAAGCTAATTTTTATTATTTTTACAAAATTTTTATTAAAGATTTTATTGTAAATTTAAGGACTAACAAATACCCCCAACTTGAGACATTGCTCGTCCTCGAGCAAGAGAGAAAATTAAAATAAAATTTTAAATCAAATTTTTGAGTTAGTTCGAGAATTTATCACGAAAAGTAATTTCACAATTTACCATTTAAAGTAACCAAAATTAGATATCCTATGTAATAAAGGTTTAATGACAAAAATTTTTACAATGCCTTATTAACTAATCAAGCATAATTTCAGGCTTACCTCACAAGTGTTTAACTCTGTGCAAAGGGTAACTTGTTTCACTCAATCAATCATAAAATCAAACGAATTTAATTTTGATTTTCATCTAATCAATGGTTAATCATACAGAGTTAATTCAAAAATCACAAGGTCTTGTCATGGGTTGTAATGAGGCTTGGCTTACAAGAAATGATGGTTTTTCTTAGAATTCAAAAACCTGAAATCATAAAAGAGCATTTTGTAATTTTTAGACTTTCTCTTGTCCCACGTCTCAATTCCTTTATTGATGAAAAATAAATACCCCCAACTTGATTCTTTTCTCTATTTTTGATTTGCATATATGCCATTTCATTTTTTCATTTATATGCATAATTTTGATTTTTCTTGAAAAGAATTAAGTTGTTAACTTTCACTCCCTACTCAAAATATTCTTTCCATTTTGATCAATTGCTCTTTTAATCAATCAAGTAAAGGGAATGGTTCAAATTTGATAAGGGTCAAGGGTACCAAAGAAATTATTTTTCAGGCTCAAAATTGGCTTTTAAAGAATAAAATGATTTTACCATGGTAAGCTTTTTGGCCCAAGGTTTCTTTTACCAAAAATGTGCCTTGATCATTTTCTTGAATTCTCTGTACAACAACACAAATCACAGATTAAAGCAAAATCAATTTGAATGAAGTTATGTCGAAACCCTCAAGTGTTTAAAAGATCTCTCAGCTCACCGGGTTATTTAAAATTAGCTTGATAGTTAATAAAATTATTGTAATTAAATTTATCAAAATTCCTTAATTACAAAAAGAATCAATAATTGATTTAAAAATGGTTTTATTGTGTAAAAACTTTAAGTGTATAAATTTTGTTATTTTCAAAAAAAATTGATTTCAACGATAAAACTTATTTTTTTGAATTTTTTTATTTTTGAAGAAAACACGCAAAAACATACCACGATAAAATTACACAATAAAACACACCACATAATAAAAGACAAAATATAATATAATACACAAAGTAAAAATACCAATATAAATATCAAACTAAAAGTAAACTAATGTCTATGTAAAAGATGTAGAAAATAACACCATCAGTCCTCCATGTGATCCTCATCATCTCCATCTTCATCTGCATCACCCTCTGACTCAGCATGTGCTCTAGATGGTCCACCAGCCTCAAGGTAAGTGGGTAAATCACCAGGCCAAGCTACATGGGCTGCGAACTCAGCTGGTGTGATATAAAGTGCTCCCTCTCCCTGAAGTCTGTACTGATAAAATGCATCATGAAGATGCATGTAAGCTTTGTGTGTGGCAGCCATCATCTACATCATATGCTGATGCTCAAGTGTCATCCTGGAAAATCCCTTTATGATAGTATCAGCAGGTGGTGGCTGAACTGGTGGTCTCCTCCTCCTCTGTCTGGGCTGAGCCTCCTGTTCCAGTGGTGGAAGCTTGCACTGCTGGACAAAGTAATCTCTGTTCACTAGAACTTTAGGGACTCTCCCTGAAGAACTAGCGAACTTTGGTGATGGCACAGCTACTCCTTGCCTCTTCAGTAAGGCAGATATGATGAGAGGGAATAGGATAGGACGATTCACCTTATACCCAAGGGCATAGAGGTGAATTTGCTCAGATATAAGCTCAGAATATCAATGGTATGACCCTGAAGAATGGAATAAAGGAGGCAGCAGCGATCAACTGGGATAGAAGAAAAATGGGTGACAGGAGTAATGTTATGCAGCATGAGATGGGACCAAGCCTGAGCTATGGGAGTCAGCTGGGTCTTAAAGAGGTTAGATGGAGTCCTCCCAATCTTACTCAGGTTGAAGAAGATTCCATCCTTGCTCAAGAAGTGAGCAACCTGATCTAGGAAGTATCCTAGATCACCATCCTCAGTTGCGATCTTGTTTCTGTTCTCCTTCCTGAAACAAGTATCGCTCTCGGGAGTAGCTTCCAAGGGTTACCCAGTAGGGTACTAATAGTGTCTCAGTCATAAGCAATATGCCGGCCCCTAACCCAACTCGTCCTCTGATGTCCAATGTTCAGAGAGTCCTGGCAAGTCCTGTAGGCATTAGCATAAAATTCTGTCACTAAGATAAGATCCCCCTCAGTAGGTAGGGAAAACAGAGGTCCCTATCTCCTACGTTGGACCTCATGCTGTAACTCAGGATAGTCTCCAGCACTTAAATCCAAGACTCTCTCCCAGATAAGTCTTTGGCCCTTTATCTTATGAAACCGGGCCCATTTCGCATCAGTGTGAAATCTGGTAGGGTCTCTCGGTCCTAGCACCTCCTGTCCCTGAAGATCTGGATCTTCAGAAGTGGTGTCAGTGTCTATGGTCCTTCTCTGTCTCTTAGGACCAGTAGAAGGAATGGATTTCTTAGGTGCCATCTGCAAAGAAAGAAAAATTTAAAAATCAAACACATTAAACTATTTAAAAATTGAATATTAAAAACTTTAACAATTATTTTTGTTTTTATATTTAAAATGTCACAAAATATTTTCAAAAACTATTTATACAAAAGAAATTTTAACAAAAATTCACATAAAATGCAACATGCATATTTTTATTTTTAACAAAACATAAATTTCACAAAACTTGCAAAATCATACAACACACATATTTACAAATTTGTTCAAATTTATGTATTTTTTATTTTTATGCAAGAAAGTATAACAAACATGCAAACTAAGAAATTTTATTAATTCAAAAGAAAACAACAAACAACAAACAAAGGCATACTAAACAGATTTATTAAAAACAGAAAACAAGTTATACAAATAACAAAAGATAACATAAAAATTAACAAAAATCAGGAACAGAGGCTGATGCTACGCGTGAGTGGGGCGCTACGCGTCAGCTCTGTTCTTCCCACGCTACGCGTCAGTGGGACGCTACGCGTGGGATTACAGTTCATGCCTCACGCTACGCGTCAGTGGAACGCTACGCGTGAGGTGCACAGTTTTAAATACAGAAACAAGGGTTGCATAATCACAACCCCCCACACTTCATTCAATCAGAATTATTTCCTAAATATAACAGCAAACAAATCCCAATGGTTTTCTAATCCTAATCCTAACCACATGCATTCTAAAAATCAAAATTAAAATTCAATTAAAAGAGAGAAGGGGGAGGTTTACTTACTTGGGATTCTCTGTGCAATGAAGCGAAGAAGAAGGAATGTGGGTGATTGAAAGTAGGAATTAGGGTTCTGAGAAGTAAAGTAAGGTAGAGAAGGAATTTTAGGTTTTAAAACCTAAGATTGGGCCTCTTTGGTTTAGTTTTAAAAACTGAACGTGGGCCCTAGCGCTATACATGGATGGGAACGCTACGCGTCAGGTTAAAATTTTAACCTCCACGCTGTGCGTCAGTGGGACGCTACACGTGGGGTTCTAATTTTTAAAATTCAATTTTTTATATATAAAAGAAAAAAATAAAAAGAAATAATGGGTTGCCTCCTATTGAGCGCTTGATTTATAGTCTCTAGCTAGACATCCTGCACATCACAAGTCAGTCAAATAACAAATGGTAGTGAGTCTGTTGATCTCACCACCCAGATATGGTTTCAATCTCTGCCCATTAACCATCCAACTTCTTTTGGAAGTTGGGTCTTCAATTTTGACTGCTCCATAAGATTTAACTTCCTTGATTACAAAAGGGCCTGACCATTTAGATTTTAATTTACCAGGGAACAGTCTTAATCTTGAATTAAACAATAAAACTTGCTGACCTGGTATGAAGTGTCTATTTTTAATTCTCTTATCATGATAAGTTTTTACCTTGTTCTTGTAACTTCTAGATGTCTCATAAGCATTGTTTCTCATTTCTTCCAACTCAAATAACTGTAACTTTCTTTTGTCAGCTGCTGTATTTGGATCAAAGTTGAGAAATTTTAAAGCCTAGTATGCCTTATGTTCCATCTCTACTGGAAGATGACAAGCTTTTCCATAGACCATTTGGAAAAGAGAAAGGCCAATTGGAGTCTTAAATGCAGTTCTGTATGCCCAGACTGCATCATCAAGCTTTTTTGACCAATCTTTTCTGGAGGAAGACACAGTCTTTTCCAAAATCTTTTTCACTTCTCGATTTGAAATCTCAGCCTGTCCATTGGTTTGTGAATGATATGCTGTGGCCACTTTATGTCTCACTCCATAATGTTGTAACACTTTCTGAAGAACTTTGTTACAAAAATATGATCCTCCATCACTGATCAAAGTTCTTTGTGTTCTAAACCTGCAGAAAATATTTTTCTTCAAGAAATTCACTATAGTTTTGGTGTCAGCATTAGGTGAAGCAATTGCTTTTACCCACTTTGAAACATAATCAACTGCCAAAAGAATGTATTGATTAAATTGAGAATAAGGAAAAGGTCCCATGAAATCAATACCCCAACAATCAAATACCTCAACCTCCTGAATGTTTGTGAGAGGCATTTCTTGTCTTTTATTAACATTACCTGTTCTTTGGCAGTTATCACAAGCTTGCATAAATGAGTGAGAATCTTTAAAAATTGAGGGCCAATACAAACCTGATTGAAGAATTTTTGCAGCAGTTCTTTCTCCATTAAAATGTCCTCCATAAGGAGACTTATGACAATGCCACAACACATCTTTCTTTTCCTAGTCGGGTACACAACGACGTAACAAATTATCCACACCAATTTTAAATAGATGAGGGTCATCCCACACAAAGTATTTTGAATCTTTGAAAAAAAATTTTCTTTGCTGCCAAGTTAAATCATTTGGAAGAATTCCTGCTGCTTTAAAATTGGCCATATCAGCAAACCATGGCCATTTTGTTATTTCAAAAAGTTTTTCATCGGGAAATTCTTCCAAGATATCTTTTTCTTTGACAGTGACCTCATCATTCATTAATCTGGAAAGATGGTCAGCGACCATATTTTCACTACCCTTTTTATCTTTGATTTCAAGATCATATTCTTGAAGGAGTAAAATCCATCGGATTAACCAAGGTTTAGAATCAGTTTTGGTCAAAAGATACTTAATTGCAGCATGATCAGTGAAAATAATTATTTTTGATCCAATCAAATATGATCTAAATTTTTCCAAGGCATACACTATAGCTAGTAATTCCTTTTCAGTAATTGCATAATTTATTTGATTTTCATTTAAAACTTTACTAGCATAGTGTATAACCCTAAATAATTTTTCATATCTTTGACCTAAAACTGCTCCTACAGTATAATCACTTGCATCACACATAAGTTCAAAGGGTAAATTCCAATTAGGAGCAATAATTATAGGGGAAGAAACCAATTTTTCTTTCAATGAATTAAAAGCTTTAAGACATGCTTCATCAAACTTGAATTCAACATCTTTATTTCGAAGATTTGTTAAAGGTTTAGCAATTTTTGAAAAATCTTGAATAAATCTTCTATAGAACCCAGCATGTCCTGAAAAACTTCTAATACCTTTTACATTCACAGGGGGTGGGAGTTTAGAGATTACCTCTATTTTGGCTTGGTCTACTTTAATACCTTTAGAGGAAATTTTGTGACCAAGTACAATTCCTTCTTTTACCATAAAGTGACATTTCTCCCAATTAAGCACCAAATTTGTTTCAATACACTGCTTCAGTACGGTGTCCAGATTGGTTAAACATGTTTCAAATGAATTTCCAAAGACTAAGAAATCATCTATGAAAATCTCAATGCTCTTTTTAATTAGATGTGCAAAAATAGCAAACATGCATCTTTGAAAAGTAGCAGGTGCATTACACAATCCAAATGGCATTTTCCTATATGCAAATATACCAAAGGGACATGTAAAAGCAGTATTTTCCTGATCAAGAGGGTCAACAAAAATTTGGTTATATCCAGAATATCCATCAAGAAAATAATAGTAAGCTTGTCCAGATAATCTTTTAAGCATTTGATCCATAAAAGGAAGTGGAAAATGATCTTTTCTTGTTGCTTGATTTAGTTTCCTATATTCAATGCACATTCTCCAACTAGTGACACTTCTTGTTGGGATTAATTCATTTTTATCATTAACAATTACTGTCATACCACCTTTTTTGGAATAACTTGTAGACTTACCCATGCACTATTAGAAATGGGATAGATAATACCTGCTTTCAGCAATTACAAAACCTCCTTCTTAGTTACCTCTTTCATGGTTGGATTGAGGCGTCTTTGGGGTTGAGCAACAGGTTTAAAATTATCTTCTAGTAAAATCTTATACATGCAATATGATGGGCTTATACCTTTCAGATCTTCAAGTGTCCACCCAATTGCTTCTTGATTCCTTTTCAATACTTCAACCAGTTTTTCTTCTTCTCTTTCACTTAACAAATTACTAGTAATCACTGGTTTTAAATTACCTTCTTTCAAAAAGATATACTTTAAGTTGGAAGGTAGCACTTTCAATTCAGGTCTCTTGATTTCTTCAACAGGTACTTCTTGAATTTCTTTAATTTCTCTTGATTTAGGGAAAATTTCTTTCCCTTGATCAAAATTTTCAAGATATTTATCTACCTATTTTTCTTCTTCTTCACTCAAAAATTCCACAGAGTTAGTTAATAACTTATTTAAAGAATCAGAGTTCGACATACCTGTGGATATGGAGAAGCAGACTTTGTTGAGAACATCCACCTTAATACAATCTTGTTTCGGATTGGGATGTTTCATGGCTTTGAAAACATCAAAGTTACTTCTTCATCGTGAACTCTTACTGCCAGCTTACCATTATCTACATCAATGAGTACTCTAGCAATCTTCATGAATGGTCTTCCCAAAATTAGGGGAACTTCAACATCTTCTTCCATGTCTAATACCACAAAGTCAACAGGGAAGTAGAACTTGTTAACTTTCATAAGTACATCTTCCACAATACCATAGGGCCTTTTGATTGATCTATCAGCCAATTACAGAGTCATCTTTGTTCTTTGAGGATCAAGGTCACCATTCGCTTCATCATACTTATAGGCATTAGATTAATGTTAGCCCCTAAGTCTAACAATGCTTTTCCAATATTCATATCTCCAATGGAGATAGGAATGATGAAACTTCCAGGGTCTTTCGACTTTACTGGCATATTATGCTACAAAATAGTGTTACAACCTGCTTCCAGTTCAACAATTTCTTCATCATACCTCCTCTTTTTAGTGAGCAATTCTTTCATAAACTTTGCATATGTTGGCATCTGTTCTAATGCCTCAGAAAATGGAATGTTTATGTGTAATTGCTTAAAGATTTCAAGGAATCTCTTGTATTCCTTTTCCTTATCCTTCTTTGATGGTACATGTGGATAAGGTAAATCTTTAACTGGAGGTGTCTGACCCAAATACTGATTTTTTTTTAATTTTTTTGTTTTTCATCATTATTTTCTTCATTTTTTTCTCTTTTTCTTCTTTCTTTTCTTCTTTCTCTTTTTTCTTTTCTTTTTTTTTCTCTTTTTCTTCTTTTTCTTTTTCACAATCACTTCCTATAACTTTACCACTTCTTGTAAAAATAGCATTACATTGTTCTGTTGGATTTTGAGAGTTTGCAGAAAAACCAGAGCTTTTCATGTCAGCTACTTCTTTTGCTAATTGTCCCAATTGCATGTCCGACGCCTTGCGTGCGGCTTCATTTGTTTGCATGTATTGAAGCAACTATTGGATAGACTCTTCTATCCTAGTTAGCCTTACTGTTTGATCAGATTGTGGTTGTTGTTTGAATTGATTGTTAGGAGGTCAGTTAGAAGATCCAACATCTTGTTTCCAGCCAATATTCTGATTCTGCCATCCCTACAGGTAATTATTAGGAAAAGAATTACCAAGATTGAAAGGAAAATTACCTAAAGGTATTCTTTGATGGTTCAAAAAATTAGCTTGCTCTTGCTTATTTCTTTCAGGGGCACAGTAAGCACATGGTTATTCTCCCATGCAATACATACATTGTTTCAATTGAGCAGGAGATGATGATGACATTTGAGTAATTTAAAGTATCTCCAGTTGTTTGCTCATAGCCTCAATTTGTTGAGTCAGTAATTTTTGCTGAGCTAATACTACATCATTTACCCCTAATTCGAGCATACCTGGCTTTCTTTGTACATTACCTCTTTCATGTTTTGCTTGTCGGTCACTAATGGACATTGATTCCAATATTTCTATTGTTTCTTCCATAGTTTTGTTCATTAAAGAACCTCCTGCACAAGCATCTAACATCATTTTAAATTGAGGTAACAAACCATGGTAAATGATCTTTACCTTTTCAGCATCATTTAAGTTGTGGTTTGGACATTTCCTCAAGAGTGCCTTGAATCGTTCCTATTTTTCTCCTAATGACTCATCATTGTTTTGTGAAAAAGAATGTATGGTTGTCATGGCTTTAAAATATTTTGAAGAAGAATAAAATCTTTCTAAAAATTTTCTCTCGACATCGGACCAGTTTGCAAAACTACCGGGTGGACAAGATTTAAACCATTCTTTAGCTTTCCCAATCAAAGAAAAAGGAAACAATCTCATGTAAATTGATTCTTCTTGATTGGGTTCAAAACCAATTGTGCTGCATAACTCATAAAAAATAGTTAAGTGTTTATAAGGTTCCTCGTTATTTAAACTAGCAAATTGATTATTTTGAATAATGTTTAAAGTAGCTGGTTTAATTTCTATAGCAGCATTAGGTCCTTGATACATCCCTGAAACACGAGGTTGTAACATCCTGGTTTTGGTTTAATTACCGATTGAGGCTAATTACATAATTAAAGTTGTTGGTTTAATAATAATAATGATAATAATGTAAGAATTGACCCATGTGCCCTTGGTGGCTTAAGAGAGCTTCTGTTCTCTCTCTCCCTCTTTCCCTTGTGATTCCCACGCTGATGGGATGAGAGCTGATGGTGATTTGATGGCTGATGGTGAGGGAGTGCAGGCTGGGCAGTGAAAGGATAAGGGCTTCATTTTCCACCCACTCTTGCTTATTACACTTTGGGTACAAGGAGAAACACTCCTTCTTTTCTCTCTCGCGTCCTGTCGCTTCTTCTTCTTCCTTCGTTGTTCGTCTCTTTCGTCTTCTTCATCTTCTTCTTCCACTCAACACTGTGCAGAGCCCGAGTGGGAAATGGAACATGAAGAGGAACAGCGTGGTTGAGAGAGATCTGTGTGGTGGTTGAGAAACAGTATGGTGCTGTGTGTTTGGAGGCTGGATCCTCCTCTGTTTTGCCTGAACATTGAAGGCTGTGTTACATGAAAGCATTTGGGATCCTCCACTAGGCTGAGTGTGAGGACAGCTTGTGCCTGGGAGGTTTGGAACTTCCCTCTGTTTTACGTATAGAACCTGGAGTGGCATGGAAGAGAGCTGATTGTATGTCCGAGTGGCTCAGTGTTCCTCCAAGCAGGGTGCTGCAAGCTCATGGAGCTTCTGGATCTTCATTCCAGGTAGGGGGGCTAACTTTACATCTCAAATGTATGGTTTATGGACGGGTTCCGGGTGAAACTATTACACTGTGATGTGTTGTGTTTGCTGTGTGTTGTATGTTGTTGAATGGAAGCCCGAATGTGTGATAATTATTATTGTGTGGTGTATGTTAAACTTCGTCCATGAGATGTATGCTGGTAAATATGAAGATGCCGAGTGCATCATACTGAGGGACAAATAAGAATATCTGTTGATTGCTATATTAGTAATGCTGAGTGTATGCATGAAATGTTGGCTTCTAATGAAAAGCCGAGTGAATGCATGAGTCGTTATATTGATCCCCATATGCGATTTTGTGTTTAAATGCATGTGATGTATGTCATTGAACATGCGAAGGCTGAGTGCATAAGATGGGGGACTGTTGGGTTATTCCCGAGTGGATATTATATGAAATAGCATGTGATGCTTGTTGTATATGATAATTTCAAGTGGATGGCATTGTGATTGCCGAGTGCATGAGATGTGGGTCAGTTATGTTAATTCCCGTGTGGGATTTTATATTAAAAAGTATGTGATTTGCCAAGTGCATGTGATTGCCGAGTGCATGTATTGTGTTATTGTTATGCCGACCCCTGTTATGAATAATAATGATAAAATGCATTGGATGCATGTTTTGATATTGAATACCGAGTGCATGTGTGTGGAAAACATAATGAAAGACCTTGGGTTGGACTCAAGGCAATGCCGAGTGCATTGGCGTTGGACGCCTGATGAATAAGACCATATTCATCTGATTCGCCACTGGAAATGCTTGGAGCATATAGCGTTGGACGCTTAATACCGATCAGCAATCAGATGAATATGTGTTGAAAGTCCTCGGGTTGGACTCGAGGCAGTGCCTAGTGCACTATAAAAAGACCCTGGGTTGGACTTGGGGCAGTGCCGAGTGCACTAAGCGTTGGACGCTTAAAGACCTTGGGTTGGACTCAAGGCAAGCCTACCGGGTTGGACTCGGGGCTGCCCGTAACACTTCCGTTGTCGCTTGGAGTGACTGTGTTACATGTGAGGGAAACGGTTTGGTACCTGTAAAATGGCCGAATCAGCTTGGAGCTAAATAAAAGGCTTAGAGCCTATGTTGCAACAATAAAAATTAATAATAATGGACCGGATCCGGGTGAATTGTTGTGTGCACACTTATGAATGTCATTGAGCTCAATGTGAATTGTATGGATATGTGGAATGTTATTTGGAATAACATGATTGATATAGTCTTGAATGACTTGAGTGGAATCCGATTGGATAATGCATGTATATTGATGTTATGGCCGAGTGCAATATGATGTTGTGGCCGAGTGCAATATGATGTTGTGGTGATACATGCTGTGGTGAATAATCCTGATTGGAATATATGTATATTGATGTTGTTGCTGAGTACAAGATAATAATATGCTTATGATATATGTTGGGGTGAATGTAGGGAATTATATAACCCTGATTGAGTTGAATGAATTCCGATCGGATGTTGTGTGAATATTCATATTGAATGGCTGAGTTATTGTTGATTGAGATATGTTATTGTATGGTTGAGGATTCTAAGGTTAATCCGAGTCAATAACTGTCATTTAATATGTAAAAGCTCACCCCTACACTATTTTTTAGTATGTGCAGGTTGGACTGGGAATGAGGATAGCCTCAAGTCCGAGTGATGGGCACTCCAATTGTTGTAGTGCATATATATGTATATATACTATAAATGGATATGTTAAAGCTTTGGCCGGCTCTCTTGTAATCCAAGCGGATTTAATTATATGGGTTGTATATCAGGTTTGTGAACAAGTTACATTATATATATATATATATATATTTACATTGTTATGATGTTACCCGAGTTGTTTATTATGTAGTGTTATGAGAATAATGCTAAGTCAATGAATTCCAAGTGGAATATTGATGGGAGAGCCATTGCCGAGTGAGGCTATTGTTGCGTGGCCTTTTTCCGAGTGATGAAGGTTTAAAATGGTTCCAGGTAAGATTTACCCGAGTGGGCTACTTCCGAGGGAAGACTAGTCCATATGTTACCGAGTGAAAATATAAGTAAACCCCAAGTGGGGATGGGTTTGAATTTCGAGTGGGAAATCCCGAGTCAATCTCTTCCGAGGGAAGAGTAATTATGATGGTATTGATTGAGGTATTCTAGGTGTCCTCTTCCGAGTGAACGAGGCTATAATTATATACCAAGTGAATGTTATATATATTCTGAGTGGATAAGTAATGGATAAGTCCAAGTAAGACTAACTTGGTGAATTCTCCTTAGTGGGAATGGGTTAATGTATTACCCGAGTGATGAATGGCTAAGATGTGACCGAGTGATTTATAGCTAAGAGGTTATGTGATCTCCAAGTGGGGTAGATCAAATTATGCCGAGTGCGGAATGGATAATGTATTCCGAGTGAATTGTAGTTGAAATATACCGAGTGGTATTGGACTGGGGAAATAATCTAAGTGAGGGAAGCTTGTGGACTCCGAGTGGAGTATCCGAGGGAATCATTTCCCGAGTGAAATACGCCCGTGTGTTATAATTGTAATTTGGCTAAGTATGAATTTACCGGGTGAATTATGTATGTGGGGACAGCTCCCGAGTGGACGTGGTCCCGAAGCCGAGTGATGGAATTTACCGAGTGAATGGGTTCGCTTCAGCGATTGAGATTTCGCTCTAGCGAGTGTGAATGGATGGAAGGTTTCTGGTTGTTTCGCCTAAGCGAATGGGTGCTTTGCCCGAGCGAGATAGGCTGTCTCGCCCAAGCGAGTTTGGGTCTCGCTTGAGCGAGTGAACGCTGTAATGGGGCTTATTAAGCTTTGTTCTTCCGCTGTCGGTTTTGCCTTCCCTTGCCTTATGTTTGGGTTATTTTTCCCCAAATGCTTGGTTAATTTTGGAAAAAATTCCCCTGGTCTCGGTTTGGGTTTTAATTAGGTCGGGTTGTTTCATTTTGGTATCAAAGCATTCTTAAAAGAATTAAGGATGTTTCAGAGGTGGTCCATTAATAGCAGCAAACTATCCCAATGTTCTTCTTTCAGCAGCCATATTAGAATTTTCAAAATTTTCAGATTTTTTAAAAGAAGATGAAGTTGAAGAAGAAGTTTTTATTTTTTAAGATTTTAATGCTTTAAGTTTCTTTACAAACTTCTTGATCTCAAGATCAAAGAACACCTTTCCTGCAGAAGATCGAATTTGCATAAATACACTAAATAAAGAAAGGTTAGTAAAATAATGTTAAAATGAATAAATAAATAAATAAATTGAAAATTTTTTACTAAGGTAGAATATTTTTACCACGGTAATTAAAAAATTATTGTTTTACCAAATCAATTCAATCCCCAGCGACGGCGCCAGAAAACTTGTTAGACCCGATTATAATGTTGCAGAAAACTTGTTAACTTCATGTTACTGTTGGGTCTTTTAATTGGAAAGCGCACCAATCGTTTGAAGTTTTTAAAATTTAGATATCGTTCCACTAGGATTGAAAGTCCAATAATTACAGTAACCTTCTAGTTACTATGGTAAATTTATCAAAACCTATTCACAAAAGAATAATTTATATACAATTCATACAATATTCACAAGATTGCATAGCTGAGTTGTTCAAGTGATAAAAAGAAAATAATAATCTATCTAAAAAGTTGAGTTGCAATTTAAAATAGCTAAGATACTTGAGGATAAAACACAGATAAACAAATTATGTTGGAATTTGGATTCCTAATCTATAATAACAATGGAGGAACTCAAAACATGCATATTTAATCATCAAGTTCATGTCATTGCAGCTAAAAATCATTATAACTGATCCCTCGTGATATAAATTCTAAGTATTCATCGTAAAGTCCGATCCCTCGTGAGCTTTCTCAGTAAAAACTTGCATTAAGTCCTGGCCGTATGGCAATAATAATTACCAATTCTATCCTTAGTGATTGGTATATTAAGGGTATTCCAACTTTTACTTTTGTTAAATCAAGTTTTAAGAAGGCATGAATAATCATTCTCCCATTTTGACATTCACACTAATAAAACAAGTTTCAATACGTATGAAAATCATTCTCCCGTTTGATGCTTATACTAATAAAAGATTGAAATACTAACATACACTTGAATCATAAACATGCAGAGATCAAATTCACAACATCATAATCAATAGACTAGTTCACCAATTCCAACATAAACAAATTAGTTACACATGGTGAAAGTAAAAACAACACTTACAGTGATTGACATTACAAAGGCGATGGAAACTTCACGGTACAACGATCACAATACTACACAACACTCTCAAGTATCTAGAAAACTATTCTAGAACTACAAACTCATAAAAGAACCACTCAAACACGAGTGTATAAGAGAAGAAGAGAACTTAAAATATGGGATAGATGCTTAGAAGTGTGGAGAATGACCCTATTTATAGGGATGAGGAAGGGTGCTGACGCTACGCGTCAGCCTGACACTACGTGTCAGGTCCCTGACTTAGCTCCCATTAAATAGCTTGAAGTGGCCACTATGGAATTATTAAATCAATCATGCCTTGCCATTTGTCCCTGTCTCCACTTCGGCTTGGACATTTATGAGTAGTGGAGAGGCCAATTATGATTCAAAGGCTGAGTACTTGGCCACCTGGAAGTGGAGTCCATGTAGCTTCTGACGCTACGCGTGGCTGTGACGCGTAATGTCAGCATTAAAAATCCCCACGCTAGCGTCAGCATCAGAAAACGGGAGAATGATTGATTATTACGCGTGGTTGTGACATGTAGCGTCAGCATCAGAAATCCCCACGCTACGCGTGGGGTTGATGCTACGCGTCAGCTCTCCCGATCTTCATTTTTCTCTTTGAATTCTTTACTTTTTCACTGCAAAACTTAGAGAAAATTGATCAAGGGCAGATTATTTCCAACAACATCCATTTATTGAATTTAAAACCTAATTTTCTAACAATTTAAGCTAATTTTTATCATTTTTACAAAATTTTTATTAAAGATTTTATTATAAATTTGAGGACTAACAGGTATCAAACATCATACCCTAACATGCACCTAGAGATAATGCAATCAAACTTACGGATAATATAAAGAATAATCTAAAATTGAGCAATCAAAATTAAAATTAAATCTGGTTAGAACTAAGATTTTTACTACCCAAAATTTTGAATAACGACAAATAAAAGACTTTGATGATGAAGTTTGTTGCAAGTTTGACAAACTTATTTTATGTGTATAGATACTAACATAACATTAGGTTAATGGAAAATGGAGGCTAATGTAAATCATGGAAGCGAATCAATTGTCTTGAAATTCAATTTGAGGAAAAGATATTAATGTTACACTCAAGACATAAATAAGAATGTGAGTGATAAGTTTTATAGTTTGATTATTACAAGTAAACTTTATAAAATTGATTTAATCACCGTAAGTTTCATTAATAAAATCATAATTAAGAAACACAAGACAATTGCATTAATAATATTGAACTTAGTTATTTACCCAAAAACTAAACTAAAGAGTCAGATTACTCAGTCATGAGTTCAGACTTCACTCTAACACTTAGTCAAATTTTGCAAAAAATTTAGAGAGAAACAAAGGGAGAATTTCGCCCAAGAGATGGGAGGAGGAAGAAAATGAAGTAATTCAACATGAAATGAAGTTTATAGAGAGGGGAGTAGAAGTTTTCTCCAACAGGAAGAAAGCAAAGTGGTGAAGGTGTCAAAATTTTATTGGTTGTAAAATAAGTGGAATGCTGATGTGTTAGGAAAAGAGAACTGATTCTTGGTTCAAAAATATTTTGTTTCATTAATAATTAGGAAAGTGTTCAACATAAAAGTTATATATCTTCTTCTCCCCTTTTTAACGAGCTAAAGAACATCAAATTATGACAACGGGAGCAGGAGATATGCCCAAAACACTAGAAGCTATTTAGGGGTGTACAAAATTACAGGTAAGCACTTTAAAATAAATATTGGGACATTTTTGGCTAAGAATTAGCTTTTGATGTCTTCATAGGAATTATAGATAATTTTTTTAAGAAAATAACAAAAAAATAATCGTTCAATTTTGATAATGGATGGAGAAGATATTGTTAAAATACTAAAAGGTGTTCAGTTGAATTGAAGAAATTATAAATCAGTGTAGTGTTTTGCAAACTAGGCTTGATGGGCTTAGAACTAGGCTTTATGATTAGCACAAAAGTTGTAGAGGGTTTCAATACAAAAAATGAAGGATAAGAATCGCTTGTTCTTAAAAACTGTAGAGGGAGATATTCCAAAAATACTAAAACATGCGCAAAAGTGAAACAAATTATTGAGCTCAAGCTCTTAAAAACAAAATTAGAGACTTGAGGGTTCAAAATTTGACTTTATGACTTTCATGATAGTCATAGAGTGTCTTGATATGGATACTTTGGAATTGGAATAACTCGAATCAGATATTAATTGCTTGGCTAGAAATGGCATGCGCATAAAGTCATCGGGCAGAGACCGGGTTTTCTCTTTTATTTAAACAAATATAATTTCCACTTACTCTAGTTGGGTCCCACCACTATCCACTTTCCACCAACCACCATGAATTGAACATTAACTTCCGGTTCCTGAGTCTAATCCCCAAAACATACTCGACCGATAACATATTTTACCGCATTGGCTAAAATATTGTAACATATCTTATATATTTATTTTTATTCTTTTCATCTAAGGCCATATTTAATTATTTCATGCTTTAATTAATTCCCCAAGATTAATTCTCTTTACTGAATAAATTCCCAATTAGTAGATATATCAATCATATAAATTAATCGGTTGAAGCCCAAGTTTATGTCATAGAATTCATACAAGCGAGCATCACTTTTTGGTCTTAGACCAATTACAAACAATGAGGGATGTTACATAGTGATCGACTTGGCTCTACGCCTAGAGCTCGTGACTGGGGGCTCCTATTCCCCTGGATTAAGAGGGGGCCCACACACCTCATTCCCCTTATCTTGACAAGTATAATAAATATTCTGATTCCCCTTTGATTTAAGGAGAATACTGTTACAGTCAGGCCAATTGGGCTCGGGTCAAAGGTGAAACAACCTGCTTTAATTTGAGAGTAACCGAGACTAGGGAAAATTTTTCCAAAGATCAAAGGGTGCTCAAGGGAAAAATAAGTAATTGAGGGTTAAGGAGAGTAGAAATCAGGACGAGAAAGGAAAAGGAAAGTGAAACCGATCACACGGCAAACAGCGGAAGACATAAAGCTTAAGCGAACCCAACAGCGCTCACTCGCTCAAGCGAGAGCCAAATCCGCTTGAGCGAGACCACCCACCTCGCTTGGGCGAAGCATCCATTCACGTAGGCGAAACCAATTAGAGACCTTCCTTTCCAATCACACTCGTTGGAGCGAACACTTAGTCGCTGAGGCGAGTAACTCCACTCGGGTTTTCCTTTACTCAGAATCAGAGTCTAGGTTCACTCGAAAAAACCTTATGCTCACGACTCACTCGTGCGTTCTCTCATTCACACCCTATTTTATTCTTAGGGGGTCACAACTATAACTCACTCGGAAGTTGACTCCCACGATCCCTTATAACACCCTTGATTTTCTGTACTCGAATCCTGATGTGATCGACATAATTAATAAAAATGCGAATAAATTTTTCACGCTGGTAAATATTTCCAAAACACCACCATGACCACATCAAGACTCGAATCACAAAAAACCAAAGAGTGAGATTTAAAAACTTATAACTGGATCGATAAATAGTTTGCACATGCGGTATACAAAAATAACAGAGTTTACAGTGGAAGAATATGTATACCGGGCACACGCCTAGTCCCATATATGAAGATATAAGAAAAGGCTAGGCAAGCATGCAATGGCATATTTTAAGCCTAATAGACAACCATCATCATTTTACATAATCACATGAGCATACACTGCCTAAGATACATGTATATACATATCTACATCATACATTTCCAATACCTGTGTTCCTAATAGGCCATAACTAGATCAACCTCAATTCATATATTTCCACTATTAGTACATCAACCAAATGTATAATTATACTCACAATTCGTCCATCAATATCAATGATTACCATATCATACTATCCATTATATACATAACACATTACATTACAAAGCTTCCAGCCAAGGCATTCCTCTACAACTATTTACCTTCCCAAAACTTCACTTCATAAACGTCCTTACCCCATGGTTTTCCTGCATCAATACTAACAAGTAGACCATATGGGAGAGTGAGTTTACATTTCAAATGATGATATGAATACAATTGAAATTATGTGCATATGCATATCAACATCATGTATGCTTTGCTAAACACATCAACAATCATCATAAATTATTAATTCAACAATATATATTCATTTCATGCTTATTCATCAAATCATAGCAAAGCAAGCATATACACATCTATAACACCGCCACAATGGGCCAACACATATCTATCATATCACCCCAATGGGCCAACTCATCAATATAGACCATCTTGGTCTTTCATGAAGCCACTATGGGCTAACATCATCATTTCCAATCATAATTAAATGCACCCTTCATTACATTGGGCCATATCATACATATCATCATATTCAACATCATTTCATATGTTCATATCATTTATTACTTTTATGTGGTCTTTCATTATATTAACTTCGCATCTCATCGACACCAATATTATCATCTCAATCATCATCAATCATTATCATATTCTGGCATATCTCCATGCTATATGCAAATGCTCTTATGGCTAATGCATATGCACAATGGAATAGACAATAAATGCGGATCCGACTGTGGGAATATAACATTAATTCAATTGTGGGACGAGCATAGGTGCGCTACTATGCCCCTACTGCAGTAGAAAAATTATGTACACATATATCTCTATTTAAGCATGCTTATATTCTCATAATTTTACTGGTACCAAACCGCTATCGTCCATCTGTAGCATTAGTCACCCTATGACTTGCGGATCAACATTGTGGCCTCAACTACCACAAGCGCTACGGGCCCCTCCCGAACACACATCGAGAGAGTCCTGTTCCGTTGAACACCGAGGTAAACTCACTCACCATAGAGCCGCCCGCCCACTGGGCCTGCCACATAGGGTGCCTCGTCACCAAACTATGGACAGCTTCGTGACTCATACACCGAGTCACAGGGGAAAATCACAATACGCTCGTGCACTAAGCCGCCCTCCCACTGGGCCTGCCTAGTGGAACCCCCTACTATTCCACATAGACAGCAATGATATGCCATGGATGCAATGCAAATGCAAATCAAATGCATCCTCACTCTGTGCATCCTAAATGCCACTCATCAAACATCATCATCATCATCACAATCACCAACACCACCATACACCTTAGTGGATTCAACATTGTTGGTTTCATCATTATTATTTTCAAGTCTTTAATGTGGCATTTCCATTTGAACATATTTTCATATATATTTCACATCACACACGCAAGTCAATACTTGCAAACAGCCACTATGGCATTTCAACATCACATATTATTCATCAATATTATCACACTTCATTTAGTGGATTATCATCTCATTATTCATTACCATTGCTCAACTATACTCATATATGTATATATATACAAAATTGTGTGGCATTCACAACATTATCAATTTCATATTTCATACCACACATACAAGACCATGCTTGTATCACACACAATGGTACACAACAATTCATCAATATAAATTTACACCTCTTTATGCAAGAGAATGTTCAACACCATCATCTAACATTATTTAATATCATATTCCCTCTAATTCATCCATTTATAATTCATACAATGTCATTTGTTTATCCCTTCATACATTTCATATCCATCCTAAGGATATATCTCATAATTCTATCATTGGGCTCTCAATATCATCCTTGCATTACTCCATCCGTAGAGGTAATTATATTACAATTAACTCATTCCCAATTATCCTAATTACTTCCAACCACCACCATGCCAAATAATCAATAAATTGCCCTTTATACACCCCATCAATCATCTTATAATCACAAGGAAGGAATCCATCAATAGTCCAGGGCCAAGAATATGAAATAATTTCAAACTGGGGAAAACTCGCTCAGGCGAGATTCCCCCTCGCTTGAGCGAGACTGGGCAGACTCGCTTGGGCGAGCCCCAGCGCGCGTAAGCGAGAAACTCCCAGGGCGTGCCTACGCTCGCTCGCTTGAGCGAGACTCCAGTTGGTTAGTCACCCGCTTAAGCGAGGCAATTTTAAAGCATCAGATACCTCACTCGCTCAAGCGACCCATGCTCGCTTGAGAGAAAATCCTCCAGTGCCATATTCTAGGCTCGCTCGCTTGGGCGATCTTTAACTTGCCACGCCTCTCGCCTAAGCGAGATTCACCCAGTGCCATTTGTCCCGCTTGAGCGAGATTCATCCAGTATCTCCCAACCTCAATCGTACGCACCTTGCTTGAGCGGAACGCCATCTCGCCTGAGCGAGATGGAGCCAGAAACCATAATACTGGTCTAGGGGATTCTCGCTTGAGCGAGAATCCATCTCGCCTGAGCGAGAATACCAGTTCTAGTGTAGAAACGTGAGGGTTTAATAATCTGACACACCAAAACTCATACCAATCTAATTTGTTCAACTTTAACACATCATACACATCACATGAGGCATATGAAACTTGCTCATACCATTCATACTCCTAAATTCTTATTTCAACTCATCAATCACCCTTTTAAATCCTAACTCCTCAACTATAAAATGAAGGCTTTAATATACCTCTCATCACTACATCTCTCAGCTCAAGTAATCCTCTACACTTGGTTTAACTCATTCATTCATAAATATTTACCATCATTTAGTTCATGTCTAACCAAAGGACCATCAAACACTTATCATCAACATCATATATATATATATATATACATATATATATATATATATCTACCTTTTCATAACAATCAACATAAGCCAAGCCATCATTCACAACTTCATCAAATCAATCATATAAAACATTCATGGCAAGGCATTGCATGAGTTTAACATATACATAATTAACAATGAATTCACTCATGCGATTTGAAATGCAAACTCCTCTCCCACCTCGAGAGAAGATCCACCATTTCAATGCTCTAAATGCCTCAATCGCTCCGCATCATCGTCAAGGATGCAACCCTATCACAACAAATATACATACAATTGTCATTATTATACTATCACAAAGCATCATCTTAAACATCATCACCTAACCCATGATCAAGTCCTAGATTTGTCTAGTACTCCAAACTCATATGCTTGTATTAGGCTTCGGGAATTTCTTTCCCCAAAGCTAAGGTCTCCTAGGGCTCAAATGGTTAACAATCCAATCAACAACAACACTATAGCCCTGATCCATAAGGCTTCCAACTCATCTCATGAGTTACTTAACTAGTATCACCAAATAATAATTCCCAAATGGACATATCAAGACTTAAAGCTTCTCCAATACAAATATCCATTTCCTAGTCCACTATTAATGGTTTGCAACCATTATCAATATCATAAATACCAACACTTAATATTAATCTCTCAAATCAACATACCTATATACATGCATATATCATCATTTGCAACTCATGACTTAGTTCACCATTTTATCAACATCAATATTCAACTCCTATCCTTCAAATATTCATTCCTATGTATAGCATCATTCTAAGGTGCCAAAATCATCAAAATCACCAAGTGGGTCAAAATCCCCAACTTACTAATACTTAAGGATTTTATCAAAATTAACCAACAATACTCTCAATCATTCACCTTAAATCATCATGGTCATTATCACTCTCTCTTTATCCTACAACATCAAACCATATTCAAATTCACACCCCCATTATTCATTTTCCCCCAAACTTATGAAGCTAGGGTTTCATAAAAATTCCAACCACCTTCATAAATATTCTTCTCCTTCCAACCATAAATGCCTCTACTTCATTACTTCCCAAAGAAATCTTATTCTCATAGAAATCCACATTAAACCCTTGCATTAAATACTCTCCTCAAGAACATCCATACACATGCATGGCTCCCAAAACTCATATTATCATACAACCATGGCAAAAACCCAAGTAACTAGTGAGTATTTCTTACCTCACACCCAAAAACGAAAATGGGTTCAATGGAGGGAGAGAAAGCTGTGAAAATGGAGGGAAAGAAGGAGAAAACAACAGCTCCACAAGCCTCTTTCAAGCTCCACTAACGAAAATGAGGAGATGTGGAGGGTGAGACCAATGTGCTAGGGTTTGGAGGAGGAAGAAAAGAGAAATGGAGAAGATGATGAAGAGAAGAAAATGAAGTGCATATGCTTCAACACCTTCGGTAACCATATGTGAATAGTGAAAGGAAAATTGGGTTTTCAATTTAATTTTTAATCCAACTCATTAAAACTTCATCGTTTTATAACTAACAGGTTCTCCGTTCGGGCTCAATACATCATATGAAAATTATTCCGAATACATATTCGGATTCCCAATAATATTTCTAATAGCCCTGACCAATATCATCTCATTCCGAGATACTTGGTCCGACACCCGTATCTCAACTGGGCTTAATTTCAGCTTAACCGGTCTCCATAATTTCCTAACAGTCCCCAAAATTATTAATTTAATTATTCACAATAGTTTGGGACGTTAAATATTCCATATACCAATTTCTAATATGTATTCCGGTAATTAATTCTCTATTTTAAAAATTTGGGATGTTACATCCCTCACTCAGGAACGTAGTCTACATCACATTAAAGCTCCCTCACAAGTCAGATCTCACTTAAGGAATTGTACAACTTCACTCACTCAGAAATACTCTAATTTCCCGCCACTCTGAATATATATAAATTCCTCTACATGCGAAGGACCTTGCTAGACTGAAATCTGCTCCTTGTCATCTAGATCTTACTCTCCCTCTAGTAAGTTTACTACTACAGGCTTACTCGGAGACATATTGCCAATTCAACAATTAGGGAAACATTCACTCGGTTGACTTCCACTCAGAATCACCGAAATACCTTTCAATCAGAAGACTGTATCTAAAGAATCCCTCGCTCTATGCCATATTGACTGACATATCAAGAAAAATGATTTTTAATGGGCATATACCACTCGGGGTTGGCCCAACCTCTCCTCACTCGGAAGAAAGTCACTCGTCACGCCTTACACAGAATTAACTTAACTCATATTTACTTGGAATCATACAGGCTCATATACTTAGTAAGTGTAACGTACACCACCCGGACATTCACACATAGCATAGAATGAACATACAGTATGATATATATATATATCTATATATATATATAAGTATTTACATGCACATTGTCATACTCTCAACCCAAGAGAGTTCAATTCTGACATAGTTAGGTAAAGGACCAAAATAAGATCCGGCCAAGGCTATGACAAAACCTTATACACAGCATATACATATACATATATAATTCCACAGTACTCAAGCACTTCACACGGTGTGCAGCTCCTCAATTAGTCACCATCTCGTATGATGTTCACTGAAATATAGCCACAGTAGGGGTGAGCTTTTACATATAAAATGACAGTTAGTGACTCGGCATCAGCATCAGTACACACACACGTTTTCACTCGGAATTCACTCAATTTAAATTAAAGCTAGGCAGACTATGATATTTTCAATAACATACACCCACATACATATCACGTGAAACTCATTCTTATTCATAAGGAAGCATGCATCAACTCATTCGGAATTCATTCATATCACTCCCGAATCATAAGAATCGTGCTATTCTATTTAACATTTCACCTACATGCATGCCTACGGATCTGACTTAAACAATGATTTTTAGTTACAGGTTCCCTTACTGGCCTCTCGTCCATTAGCCCTTCCCGCGTGGTACCGGTCTCCCATTGACGTCTCGAGACTTAACTCTAGCTCCCTCGGCTACCACAGGCCCTCATAGGATCTAGCCAAGGGTCTGTAGCTGGAGATCATTTCTTTGGGGTTCCTGACCTTCCACGGGTCACCCTATTCCTATACATGCAACTCATGTGTTATCAGCGAGCATCCTCGATTATCAAGTACATTCCACGTAACCATTAGAATCATAACTGATCCAACACAGTTCCTACATTTACTTGTCAATCGTACCAGCATACACAGTAACCAAACAGTTCATGTTTATAACATTCCAGATGAAATCAATCAACAGCCATACATACATATCCCCTCGGTATTAACAATAATAGGAACATGCATCACACGCGTTTATGTGTAAAATGACTATCAGAACTCAGCACAATAACCCTGAATACATGCATGTAAATGTGTAACAGGACTCTACTACCACACATATGGTATCCAAAGATTGACAATCACGCATTGCACACATTCATCATAAACATAATCGCACACACGTAAGGCAATACGTTCATCCGGTACCGTCCATAAACCATGCATTTAACATGTAAGCGCCCCCTACCTATTGAAGGGACTCGAGAAGCTCCTCTGTTTCCCGACGTTTGGTCTGATGCTCTATTTGCTTCGTCCATCACTCTCACTCGTTCAGTCTCCGTCGAACACAGTCGTACCCTTTAATTAGCTTGGGAACAGGAAGCTGTTCTTCTTCCACTTCGACGATCGTCCTTCACCAACCGAGGGAACTCCGAATCCCCTGCAACATCGTTGTCACAAGTTTACGGAACAGAGAACAGAGGAGAAGAAGAATGAATAAGGAGAGAAGTAGAGGATGAGGAATTAAAGTGAATAGACAGCAGTGGGCTTCTGGACATATGTACACCCGAAGAAAAGAGGAAGTGGGATGGGAGAATGTGAAGCAGCAGCTCTTCACGTGGCACACACACAAAAATCACAATCAATTAGCCATTAATCTAATTCTTAAGTTAAAATTAATCATAATTGACAAGTAATTCTCATTTGCAGTTATCCTTAGTTTAGTGGTTTTAATCTCATTTGGTAGTTAATTTTTAAATCGGGATGTTACAAAAGGCCCTCATTTTCTTTATTTTATTGATGTATAAATACATTGGAAGAGCCCTTTATATATTTTGAAGTGACATCCTGAGTATTAACCCTAATTCTTCTAGAGTAATTCTCTAGGGTTTTGTGCTTCATATACTCATTATGAACAAAGTGATTTCTTAATGTGTATATTTTCTTTCCTTTATTTATGGTTTGTTATAAAAAAGAAGTGACTTCGATTCTTCAAATAAAATGCAAGGACCAAAAAATTATGATATTTGGGGATATGTCCGTATTATAACATAGTCTAATGGGTTATAAAATGAAAAACAAATGTTTTTCATGAATACAAAACATCCAAACTAGAATTATGTCTTATCTTCTTTTAAAAATAATATTCATAAAATGCTATAAAGAAGCCATTTGTTCATAACTAACTCTTTGTCTTGTCATTAGTATAGAAAGCAACATATCGTTCTTGTTAGGGATGGGCCTCGATCGGGTTGAATTGGGTTAGGGCTTAAGTGTGTGTTTGGTATGCAGTTAGGAAAACAAAGTTATGAAAATAAAAAATCTAAACATTAATATTGATTCTTCACATGTTTAAGTTAGTCAAAACTATGTTTGACTGTAGGATCAGTTTGATCAACCCTGACTTTTAACCAAACAAGGGCTAAAAATGCTCCCCTAACCAAACTGAACTTGTATAAACATAGGTCCAATCCTGACTCACATGTGTTTTAATTTGAACGGGTCTCGGGTATGTCAATGTCTGGCACCACAGTTAGTTAGAATTGGGTAATATGTGTTAATTAATTTTTGGGATGAAAAAATTTTAGAGCTTAGAAGGAATAAAAAAATTAAGAGTTAATTATGTTTTAAATCCTTTTATTTTTTTTCATATTTTTGGTCTTGGTTTTTTAGCTTTTTTGTGTGGTTTTGGTCTTTATGTTATCTAAATGTTGCATTAAGTCCCAAAACATAACTCCAATTAAAAAAAAGTCGACTTTGTAAATTAAAAGTTGATATGTACTTAGTTCATAGTATTTTAATGATATGAGAAATCGAAATAACCATTTTATAAATATATGAATATACCCAAATAAAATAATAAAGTTTAAGTTTTGGGTAAGGATACCTAAACCAAACAATAAAGTTTGAGTTAGGTTTGAAAAATATGTCGATGACCTAGATGTCTTCACATGTCTCATCTCGATGGCATACGAAACTTCGCCTCTTTATCATGTTCTTGATTGTGTGGAGGAAGAAACATTAATGCTCCCTCTATTACACTTTGTTAATAATTTGACTTAGAAATTAAGGTTAGAAAATTATCCACATGTTATATGATTAATGTATTGTTAACTAGATGATGTTAGATTTCTAATTGGTGGGTTAACATTTTTTTAATTGGAGTTATATTTTGGGGACTTAAAACATCAATTTAGATAAGAGAGCAAAAACAAAAATTTGTTAAAGTATAAGAACCAATAACATATTTAACCTAAAAATTAAAGTGTGAAGATAGTGAAGCTTACATGGAATCAGAAAACAATAATTATAAGGAATCATAACATAAAAATTACAGATCTAAGAACAACAATTACAAAGAATAAAAAAAGAAGGAAATTAAGAATAATATTAACAAAGGAAAGCAAAATATAAACCCTAAACTCCAAATTGAAATTCTAAATGAACTACCAAGAAAAATATAACAAAATATAAGTCTATCACTGGTTGTCGATTCTTCCTATCACTATGGTGGTGTTGTTATGTGGAATGCATATCTGGAATACAACATGTATATCTTGAAGCTTCCTTTGTCATATTTGATTGATCGATTAGACTGAAGCTTCTTGATATCGTGCTTTGTGTGGATTTCATCTTCTTCAACGATTGCCTGACGCTTAAGAACCAAGGTTATGCTTGCATTGTCAACACCACCACATTAGAGGGGTACACCAACAATATACTAGTGTTGAAGATGCAAAAGGTACAATAAGTTTTGACAACAATAAACAAGAAAGGTAGAGGGTGAGAGAGGAGGGGACATATGGAACATGCAAGTGCAAAGGCGATTGATGATGCGTAAAAGTAGTTCTTAATAAGAGTTGACAAGTGCATCAATTGTTTAACCAAGTATATAATCAGTATCGTATTTATAGGGATTAAGAACCAATTATCAATATATCCAAAATCCTTCTCTATAATAGCTAATAGACGTAAAAGTGAGAATTCATTTATGCAAGCATAAATGCAACAACAAATTCCATATTTAATTTTCTATGGAAATCAGTTGTAACAGTGGAAATATAACACAAGTATAAGAATAAATGATAAAAACGATTAGGTCATGAAATCCTTCGTTTAATAGCCTTAGGTTCTTGTGATTTTAGATTGAAATATCTTGAATTAGGACACGAAAGTTAAGTCCTCAATAATAGGCTTAATCTAATTTCTTGGTGAGAAATTCCTAAGTAGCAAGTGAAGGCACTAGTCATCTTAACCATGCAACGCTAACATACAAGCTTGAAGATTTAGAACTCATTGGATTTCACCAATGTCCGTCTTTTATCTCTCAATGCATATGACTCATCATTTTTTAATCTCTCTAATTCTAATTCAAATATCCCTCTTTCATAACATTACTTCTTGAATTGATATGCCTGAATAGAATCTGAAGATTCACACCATGTATGTGAATCAATAACTTCAATCAAAATCCTAATCTGAAACATAATTTGGTCTTAAAATGCAATTACCCAAGGTTAACCTTGGAATTAATCCTTACCCATTCTAAAAACCTAAGCAGGCATAGTGAAAAAGAAAAATGAGATAAAGAATCCTAATTCTCAAAGGTGAACTAGAGAGTTTATCTTTGAGTTGGGGTTAAGAGATAGAGAAAAGAGAGTACAATTGAGAAAATACAACGGAAGTCTAAAAATATGATTATGGATCTTGAAAAATGTTATAATTATGATCTTTATATGTAAAAACTAACTATACTTATAGTTAGATAGAAAAAAAATGTCAAATAGGGTGGCTCCAAACACATTTGCGTGACTTGGCGCTATTGGTTACATTAGTTTAATTTAAGCATAACCGCATAGGTGGCATGGTGTTGGAATGCATGACAACAAATGTAACATCCTAAAATTTATAAAAAATGATTAAGTGAGAGGAATAAATAGTAAAGAATTATATATGAATTGATTCATGTCTTGAAAATTTAGAAATAATTAAATTGGAATTTTTTATGAGTATTCATAAGTTATTGAGGTTTAATGTGCTAAAATTGTACTCGATTAAAATATGAGTGTCGGACCAAGTATCTCCAATTAGGGTACTGTTGGTCAGGGCTCTTGGAAATATTATTGTGAGTCTGAATATGTCTTTGGAATAATTTTTGAATAATGTACTGAACCGAACGAAGATCTTGTTTGATATAAAATGGTGAAGTTTAAATAAGAGCTTTAATTTAAAACAAAAATCTGCCTTCCTCTCTGATGTTACATGTTGGTTCTCCCCCTCTAAAGGCATTCACTCTCTCTACACTCTCATTTTCTTTTCATCCTCTTCTTCTCTAAAAACCTAGTGGTGGTGTGCCATTCTCCTTCCTCCATTTTCGTTAACTTCTAGAAGCTTGAAGGAGAAGCTTGTGATTGGAACTCCTCCCTTTCTTCCCTTAATTTTCATCACCCATCTCCCTTTCCTTTGGAGCTCATTGTTATATGTTGGTTAAGGTAAGTTCCTCACTACTTTTGATGAGCTTGTGCCCTAGGTTTTGGGTTATAATTGTTGGGTGAGTGTTTAAATGCATAGGGGTATTTGATGGAAGTAATAAATATGGGAACCCATAAGGTCGGGTGACTTAAATGTAAGCTTTTATGTGCATTAATGATAGAACACAAAAATGGTATGATTAATGGTGGGAAATGATGATCATTTATGATGGTGGTTGGGTTTTTGGTGAAACCCTAACTCTAGAAATTGAGGAAAATATTAAATGTTGGTTGAGAATTGATTTTTGAGAGGAAATATATGATATAGAGAGTGTGGGTATTATTAAATATGTTGAGAGAATATTTATTGATGATGGTAGATGTCATTGATGATAGTGGATGGCCATTAATGGTGATTGATGGCCATTAGTGTATGAACCCATTAATAGGTAAAACTATGAATGCTTAATTAATGAACTTGAATACTAAACCCCATGGTGGTTATGGTGAAATTAATAAAATGAAATGTTGTTGGTAATGAAAATGTGATAAACACCAAGTACTAAAATTAAAAACATATAAGTCTTGGTGGTTGAATAGAAAGTAATGGTATGGTGTATTGTGTGGTGTAGTATCTATTATGAATGACGAGGCAAGAATGTCCAATCGCTCAGATTACTTCTCTTAAGGTAGAAGAGGAGTTTTTATATTCTAAATGCATGAATTGAGTATTGGTTGATTATCATATGTGACAATACACATGTTTGCCTTGCCTATGTTATGTTGATAAATTAAGATATTGTTCATGGTGATGATATATGTGCTTGGCAATGCATGGTATGTATTTGGAATATTGATGGTATGCCTTGTGGTGATGTTGTTGTTTGGCAAATGTTATGCCTTGAAATATTAAGAATGTATTTATGTTCATCACAAATATTGAATGATAATTATTGATGTTGGATGAGTATGAATATGGGTGTACCTTGAATATTGATGAAAGATTGATGAATGTGATGCCATCATAGTTGATGCAAGTATAGACTTGTATGTACGAGATGAAATTATGATGATGGAATGTTGTGGATACCACATAAAAAAAACTTGAAACAATGGTAATAACTAATGATAATAAAATCCACTATGAATTGTGTGGTGATTTTGGTGATGGTGATGATTGATGAGTGGCATAATAGGGTGCATAGTGTGAGAATGGATGTGATTTGTATATGCATTCCATCTATGGCATATTGCATAGCTACCGGTAAGGGAATGTTAGGGGTTCCTCCGGTTGGCCTAGTGGGAGGACGCTCTATGCACAAGCATTATTATTGTTACCCTAGTGGCTCAGTGGTGGAGTCACGAAGTTGCCCATGCTTAGCTACGGGGAGTTACATTTGGTTGACCCTGTCAGGGGTGGCTCTTTGAGGAGTAGGTGTCCCCGGTGGTCCTTTGGATTACAGCTGCCATGGTATGATTCATGGTTGGCCCACAACACCATAATATTGTTTATGTTGGTTATCGCGGTCATGGAGAAAATGACCGATGTTGTGAGATGAGCGATGTGGTTTGGTACCAGTAAAATATGATGTTATGCATGCAAACGATAAGATAAGAGTACACATTTTACTACTGTAGTAGGGACATGATTGTATATCTATGGTTAAACCCATAAATTGATGTTATATTCCTATATTTGGATCTACGATTGATATTAATTTTGTTATGCATATGCATTAGCCTAAGAGCATTTGCATATAGCATGGAGATATGCCAAAAGAGGATGGGTTGTGATAATGGTTGAAATGAGTAAAAAATTACCTAAAGACAACAAATAAAATGTGAATACAATGAAAAGACTTTGTGTATGGTCACGATGTTGTGATAGCCCAAAATAATGAAGGGAAATGATGTGTATATGTATATACTTTACTATGGACTATAGTTAGCAAATATGATATATATAAATGTATATGTTGTGAAATGATGTGATCATGATGATAATTGATGTTGTTGATGCAAAGTGTACATGTCGTTGTATGCATATACACATTGTTAAAGAAAAGTCTAGAAAATGTCAAATCTTTTAAACCAAAACTCACAAGATTTATTGATAACTAACATTAGGAACTCTAACTTAAATGAACATGGTTGTTATCACTTGATGCGGATGTTTTAGTATTTCAAGAAAATGTCCTAAGCTACAAAAGAAAGGGGGAGCTTACGCATAGAAAGTCTACACAACAAAAGTTTGGAAGACTTAATCATAACATGAACGCTTCAATCCAAGACAAAAGAAGAATCTAAAAAGTCTAGCATTATGCTTCAAAAGTAATTCTCTCATCTGAGTAACTTACCAAACCCAGACTCAAACAACGCCATTTTAGGCTTCACAAAATACAAAAGCATTAGACCCTGTCATCTCCCTTCAAACCTTTAGGAGCGGTTTGATACATGAAACATCAACATTCACAAGTCATCTCCATCGAAGCCCAAAGAAAAGAATCTTGAAAGAAAGATTGACTAAATAGGGTGGATTTTAATCTAGTTTGAAAAGCAACTAAGTTTTACCTCTATTTCACGCATTTAGAGATTCCTTGAATCAAAACTTTCCTTCTTGGTGAATATAGTGCTACATCTACTCCACCTACGACTGCACACTCCTCAAAACTCTCATATCTGCGTTATATGTACAGAACGTCTCCCTCTAACAACAAAACCTCTTAACCTTTGTGTAACTCCATAAAGATAGATTTTTGTCCCTTATACAACAACTCTCAATGACTATATAATTAATAAGCCTCTTCCAAAGTGAAACAAGATGATCCTATATAAGCAGAAACAAACTCTTCATCTGTAATAGCTCTCTAGAAGAACAAAAGAAACATTAGAAGAAATAAAAATACATATAAAGAGCTAGAACAGATCAAGGAACACGAAAGAGTAAGAAGGATAACACACATAATGAAAAAGAAGAAAAATATAAGACAAGACAACATGAGCTTGTATGAATAATAGTGAGCATTATATGTCATATGAAAAGAGAAGAGTCATATAAAAAGAAAGAGATTACAAAAGAAGAATGGAGAGTCATATAAAAAGAGAAAAGAAAGAGAGATAGCTTGTGAGTTAAATGGGCTTATCACATAAAGATAGTGTGATGAAAAGAAAAGAATACCCACAAGCTTTAGTCATTTATAAGCTGTTAAAAGAAGAAGGCTTATCTTGTCTTAATTCTTTCTAACTTTTATAAATACAGGTCTGATAAACTTGTCAGGAAACACTGTTGGCCTGGAGAGGCTTTGAAAAAATACGCGGGGTTTGAGCCAGAAGTGGCTCGTGAAAGAATACTTGGGTCTGCCCCAGAAGTGGGTGCGTGAAAAAGAATACTCGAAAGCACGGGGGTGTGCTTAGGCCAGGAGTGGTCAGAGTCAAGAGTACTCAGCATGAGTTGTGCTCACACCAGGAGTGGCCGGAGTCAAGAATACTTAGAGCACGAGTTGTGCTCAGGCCAGGAGTAGCCGGAGTCAAGAATACTTGGGGCCAGGAGTGGTCAGTGTCAAGAATACTTGAAGCACTGGGTTATGCTTAAGCCAGGAGTGGCTGGAGTAAATAATACTTGTAAGCTCGGTCTGAGCTGTTTATGTAAAAGTTTATACATAGTGGAAATCCTTCAGATTTGAAGGTACTAGATGTAGTCTCCGAGTTGGAGGTGAACCAGTATAAATCTCTGTGTATTATCTCTTTCTCTCTTACTCTTTACTATCAAAAGTCTGGTGCATTATTATTATTAAAATCGATAGTAAAAGTCTAGTAAAAAACGCTCGTTTAATCAAAGTATCACGCTCTCTGCTTCTCGAAAGTCTGATCCGCTGCATATATAATAACGTTTAAATATCACTTTTTGGTTTGAAAAAGTGAACAGACTTATTCAACTCCCCCTTCTAAGTCTGTTCTCCAAACCATCACAAATAATCATAAATATATTCATATTCATCACTTTGAATGTATAACTCACTCTCCCATGTTGTCTATTTTTAGCATTGTGATGTAGGATATGCATGAGGTGAGATACGTCTATTTTGAAAGTGTATATGTTTTTGGTGGAGAAGGTAAACTAGTGGTATAGGAATGCCTTGGCTGACAATTATTTTGTATAGCATATGATGTTGATATATGCTTGATATGTATTTGAATAGATACGATGTGTACTTTGATGGGTCATGTATGAAAATTAGTTCTTATTGTTGAAAGGCTAATTTTTGGTTATGACCTTAACATTAATGGATGACTATTGTAGTACATTGGCTTATGCTACATTAATGAATGAATCATGTTATTGAAGGATTACGAGCATTTATAATGTATGTTGTAACACCCCGAATTTTTTAAGTAGGAAGTTAAATTAAGAAAATAAATATTGAATAATTAAATGTAGACTAATTAATGTTCCAAAATACTAGAAATAATTTAATTAGGATTCTCTGAGACTGTGGTGAGATATTATGACTGGATAAGTTGAAAACTGACCTGGATAAAATATGGGTGTCAGACCAAGTATCTCCGATTGAGATGTCATTGGTCAGGGCTATAGATAATGTTATTGGGAATCCGAATATGTATCCGGAATAATTTTTAGAATATGTATCGAGCCCGAACTGAGAGCCTGTTTAATGAAAAACGGAAGAGTTAAAATAATAGGAATGAAAAATAAAACATAAACCTCACTCTTCCCTCTTATTTTTCCCGTCACTCTCTTCTTCTTCTTCTTCTTCTTCTTCTTCTTCTTCTTCTTCTTCTTCTTCTTCTTCTTCTTCTTCTTCTTCTTCTTCTTCTTCTTCTTCTTCTTCTTCTTCTTCTTTTTCTTCTTCTTCTTCTTCTTCTTCTTCTTCTTCTTCTTCTTCTTCTTCTTCTTCTTCTTCTTCTTCTTCTTCTTCTTCTTCTTCTTTTTCTTCTTCTTCTTCTTCTTCTTTTTCTTCTTCTTCTTCTTCTTCTTCTTCTTCTAGTTTGCTTATTATTCTCTCCCATTCCCTTTCTCCTCTTTATTTTCATCATCCTCATCCTCCCTCTTGACTTCCATTTTCGTTTTAGAGCAAGGTAAACTCTCTATCACTTCTTTGGTGTTTGGAACCTAAGGAATAGAGGGTTGTGACTAGGGAGAGAATTAGATGTTGTGGGTAGAGAAAAGAAGCATTAAATACATGAACCTTAAGGTGTGGGTGAAATAAATAAGGGTATTTATGAGTAATAAATGAAGTATGTGAAGTTGGGGTTGAAGAATGATGAGCATTTATGATGGATGGTGAGTTTAGTGGAAACCCTAACTTATGGAATTTGGGGGAAATGTATAATATTGAAAGGGTTAACATTTATTGATGAGGGAAGTGTAATAAATAATGAGGCATTGTCATTAAATGATGATTAAAGATGGAGGTTAAGAACATAAGTGAAAACCTACTTGGAAAGGAATTAAATGTAAGTGTGGTAAACGGGATAACCTAAAAATTTAGGTTACTACTTTAATAATAATGAATAGTGGGTTAAGGGAAGGAATTCCCGAAGCCTAAGTAAGCAAATGAATAAACTTATGATAGCTTCCACATGATGAGAATCATGTGTACATAAAAATGCATATGTATATTGAAATAGCTTTTGAATGAATAATTGATAAGGTCCTATAATGATTGGTGTAGGACTTGATAACTCTTGTGAAGCGGGAACGTCAAACCCAGAAGCGTACTTCTCTTAAGGTAGGAGAGGGGTGTATTTTCTAAATGTATGAGAATTGTGATGATAATGTATGTATAAAAGCAATATGGCATGTTGTCTTGACTAAATGTATTATTATGCGTGTGAAATGAGAATTGAATATGGTGTTTTGATATGAGTGTTTATATGATGATGCCTAAATGAGGCTATGACTGGCATGATATATGATGATGTGTTATTGACTTCATGAACGATATGAGATGTTATGAATTGATGAATATATCACCTTGCGGGGTGCCACGAAGGGTATATCCCGGAGTGAAGACGATGTTATCGTGTGTATGAATATATCACCTTGCGGGGTGCCATGAAGGGTATATCCCGGAGTGAAGACGATGTTATCGTATATATGAATATATCACCTTGCGGGGTGCCACGAAGGGTAAATCCCGGAGTGATGATGATGTTATGAATTGATGAAATATATCACCTTGCGGGGTGCCACGAAGGGTAAATCCCAGAGTGATGATGATGTTATGAATTGATGAAATATATCACCTTGCAGGGTGCCACGAAGAGTATATCCCGGAGTGAAGATGATGTTATCGTATATATGAATATATCACCTTGCGGGGTGCCACGAAGGGTAAATCCCGGAGTGATGATGATGTTATGAATTGATGAAATATATCACCTTGCGGGGTGCCACGAAAGGTATATCCTGGAGTGAAGACGATGTTATCGTATATATGAATATATCACCTTGCGGGGTGCCATAAAGGGTAAATCCCAGAGTGATGATGATGTTATGAATTGATGAAATATATCACCTTGCGGGGTGCCACGAAGGGTATATCCCGGAGTGAAGACGATGTTATCATGAAAATGAATATATCACCTTATGGGGTACCACGAAGGGTATATCCCGGAGTGATGATGTAAATTTATATGACTGAAATCGCTATTGAATTGAAATCGGATTTGTGCATATGTATTATAAACGCTAGCACACGTATTAGCCATAGAAGCATGGCATAAAGTGATACTCTGTTTGTGAGGTCATGAGAGGAGTAGGTAGAACCCTTGTTTTGAATTATTAATCTTGATTGCGATATTGGTTAATGTGATTTTGGGAAACTTGATGGGTATATGTATTCAGATGAATATTGAGGGGTGACTGATTTAGTGTTGAATGAACTTTCCTTGAGGAAGAAATAATTGTATTGTTTTCATTCATAAGTTATCTTATTTGTTGGATTTTCATCATTGAGAAAGTATACTCACTCTTCCTGTGGTATATCTCTTTAGCTCTTGTGTTGTAGGACTTGCCTTGGAGCTGTTTTGTGAAGGAGAAGTGTGAAGGAAGCCTCTTTTTGGTAAAGAATGCCTTGGACGGAAGTATTCTGATTTTTATAGGTGTGTGGAAGGGTTGTGTTGTGTATGACATCCTTCATATTTTGTATAATATGGGTTTCAAATAGATATTCGTATGGATGATTACTAGATATATATAAAATGATGATTTCGGAAGGTCATGGAGGAAAATGAGATCTTCTGTCCATGACTCATTTTCAATCATGACCCTGTGAATGTATGGATGATGAATCTTCCCTTATTTTAAGGAATGAATGAAGAATTATATTTGTGTATTAATTTTTATGAAGTAGAAGAGATGATGAATTGATTTTTATACGTTTGATAAGTCGAAATGGGAATTTTTGAACATGCTTGTCTGGAATAAGTTTTAAATGACTAATATAATGATTGAGATGTAATGAATTATGGTGAATTAGCTTGAGTTAAATTTTGGTATGCTGTGTTGTGTAAATTCCCAAGTTTCTGCATGTTATCTGATGATCTTGCTCAAGCGAGAGTGAATCTTGCTCAAGCGAGATTACCCCAATATCAGTGTTTGGTTACTGGATGAAATTCACCCAGGCGAATAGGGTCTCTCCTGAGCGAGGGTGAGAGGAATCAGTCACTGGATAAAATTCGCCTGAGCGAAGGACCATGAGGATGGCATTCGCCCAAGCGAGGTGAGTGAAAAACTATGTGCTAAGGAGTGGAAACTGTGTGAGAGAAGTCTCGAATTTGGAATGATTTTACCGAGTAGAAATTGTGTGAGAGAAGACTCGGATTTGGAATGATTTTACGGAGTGGAAACTGAGTGAGAGAAGACTCGGATTTGGAATGATTTTACCGAGTGGAAACTGAGTGAGAGAAGGCTCGGATTTGGAATGATTTTACCGTATGGAAACTGAGTGAGAGAAGGCTCGGATTTGGAATGATTTTACCAGGTGGGAACTGAGTGAGAGAAGGCTCAGATTTGGAATGATTTTGCCGAGTGGAAAACTGAGTGAGAAATGGGTTGGTCTAGAATTATATTACCGAGTGGAAAACTGAGTGAGAAATGGGTCGGTCTAGATTATTTTCCCGAATGGAAAACTGAGTGAGAGATGGGTCGGTATGGACTATTTTGCCGAGTGGAAATCTGAGTGTGAGATGACTCGGTTTAGAGTATTTTGCCGAGTGGAAAACTGAGCGAGAGATGAGTCGATTTTGGAAGGATTCTGCCAAAGGAAAACACGAATGCTGGGAAACTTTGCTGAACGTGTAACATCCCGAATTTTATAAAAATGAATAATTAAGGAGAATGAATAATAAATGATTGTAAATGAAAGGATTTGTGTCCCAAAAATATTGGAATGATTAAATTAGGATTTATTATGGATAATTATGATTTATTAAGATTTAAGGAGAGGAAATTATACCCGATTAGAATATGAGTGTTGGACCAAGTATCTCCGATTGAGATGCTTTTGGTCAGGGCTGTTAAGAATATTAATGGGAATCCGAACCTATATTCGGAATAATTTTTGGATATAGTATTGAGCCCGAACAGAGAACCTATGTATTATAAAACGGAGAAATTATTAATGAGGGCTAAACTTTAAAATAAAAATCCCTCCCCTTCTTTTAACTTTCACGCCACTTCTTCTTCTCCTCCTCCTTATTGTCTTCTCTTTATCACTTCTCCTTCTCCTCCTCTTCTTTTTCTTCTTCTCCTCAAAACCCTAAGCTAATGGTGGCCCTCTCCTCCTCCACCATTTTCGTCTTCTTGGGAGCTTGAAGGAGAAGCTTGTAGCTGGAACCCTTCTCTCTCTTCTCTTCCATTTTCGTGTGGCCCTCTCCTTTTCTTGGGAGCTACCCATTTTCTTCTCATGAGGTAAGCTTCTTACCATTTCTCAAGAGCTTGAACCTTTGGTTATAAGTTGTAGGTGTTGGAAGAGTGGTTTATGTATGTGGGTTATTGGTAGAAGCTATTTTTATATAAAACCCTAAGTGGGGTATGAGAAATATGTGTTTTTGTGTGGGTGTTGAGGGGTACACGAAAATTTAGTGTTTAATGATGGAAGATGATGATTATTTATGATTATTGTTGGATTATTAATGGAACCCTAATTATAAGATTTGGGGGAAATGAGTAATAATGCCATGAAAAATGGTTTTTAGTGAAAACCCATGATAATATGTGTATGGGTGTTGTTAATGATGGAGATTAATGGTTATTGGAAATGATTATTGAGCTTTTAGGAAACCCTAAGTATGATAAATTGGGGGTCTTAGCTAAATAGGTGATTTTGATGATTATTGATGTCTTAAGAATGATTTTATATGAGGAGATGAATGTTTGAAGCATTGGTGTTGATTAATGACGTTGGAGGAATTAAATTGGATTGTTGATGTTTATGATGATGTTAAAAATGGTTGCAAGCTATTGATAAAGGATTAAGGAAATAGATGCTTGAGTTGATGAGTAAGTAGACCTTGATATATGCCATGTTTATAGTGAAATGATATGAATTACAAATTGTTGGCTATTGATGATAATGTATGTGTATATATGATGATGAATAACCCATGAGGGGTTAAAATATGTACATGTTAATGAACCATCCTTGAGGGGATGAAGTATATGTTTTGTGAATTGAGAAATTATGTGGATGATTGGCATTGAATGAGATGGCCATTGTGATGGTATTGGTGATAAGTTTGAGGTTTATGCATAATTGAGGAACTCATAGAGTCAAATTGAGTTTTAGGTGATTTTGATGGCTTGGGTTAGTCCCAATAGCCCATATATATAGTTTATGACTTGTAGGAATTGGAATGGGCCAATTCCATTGAGAATAGGCCCTTGAGTTGCATAAAAGTGCCTCTAAATGGGTAAAACGCATTTATGCGCATAAATCCCTCAATTTTGAGAATTTCTGAGTGAGGCCGGTGGCCACACGTCACAAATAATATATTTTAGCTTGTGACAAATTTTGAAGGTCATTGGATTTGAATTGAATGAGAATGGGTGATTGGAAGTTGAAATTTTGGTGTTATTCTGCATAAAAACAGCAGCAGGGCTGTCTTGAATCGATTCAAGACCCTTTGAATCGATTCAAGAGGTGCTGTTTTCACTATTTTGGGCTCCAGGGGCGTTTGAATCGATTCATACGAGTTTGAATCGATTCAAGGCCCTCTGTTTGTCAAAATTTGAGATTTTGGGACGCTTTAATCGATTCATACGAGCCTGAATCGATTCAGAGCCCTGTTATGGCCACTGTTGTGCTGTTTTTCCAACTGGTCTATTTTCTTTGCTGTTTTTGGCCCGTTTGGGCATCTTAATTACATTTTTGGCCTCCGACTTCTTCATGAAAGTTGTAGATAATTATGTTACGGAGGTGTGAGAATTGGTCTCACATTAATTGGAGTTTTCTAACTCTCATTAGACATAAAACACCAGACCTACTGCGTCATAAAATTCAAATTTAAGAGGGTTTTGAACCCAACTTTTTATGGTTATCAAATTGGGACTAATAGGTGATATTTGTGACATGTCCCACTATTTTTAAGAATAAAAGTAAGCTTTTCTCATGTCTTAATGTTGAAATTATTATGGGCTCACTATTGCCCAAAATCCCTTTTAGTATGGAAAAACAAGAGAATTCACTAAGGGTATATGTGTGGTTTGTCTTAGAGGTGATTGGGGAATGACTTAAGGCCATGGAAAGCTAAGTATATGTCTACGCTATGTTAGGAAATCATGTATGTTTCCCCTCTATTGATATATTATGAATCTTGATGAGAAGTAAATGATGTGGAATGTAGTTAGCCTTTAAGATCTAGAGGATCTTGGCTTTGGGAAAGAAATTCCCGAAGCCTAATACAATTACATAGCTTGGTGTTTACCAAGTCTAGGACTTGATGTTGGGCTTTATGATAAGCTAGCAAATGTTTAAGAATTATGAGGAATGCCTTGAGATGGCTTATTAATTGTATGAATGCATATGTATATTATGTAGATCATATTTTGGGTGATGTGATGGAGCATTCGGAGCATTAGAATCATTTTGGCTCTTCCCTTGAGGTAGGAGAGGAGTTATATATTCAAATTGCATGAGTAGTTTGATGGTGATTGTTGTATGTGTTCTATACTCATGCTTGCCTTGCCATGTATATGTATTGAATTAATTGAAATGACAATTTGATAATTATTGAGAACTATTATGATATTCTTGTGATGGGTGCAAGTAATTGACTTGCATGTGTGTGAGGCAATTATGGTTGCTATATATGTATATGTAATTCGTAACATCTTATATCCACGTGTGTGGATTAATATTATGATGATTGCTATGCCCTTTGATATCCATGTATGGATTGTTATGAATGATGAGATGAAAATCCACTAAATGAAGTGTGGTAATATTGATGAATAATATGTGATGTTGAAATGCCATAGTGGCTATTTACAAGTATTGACTTGCGTGTATGATGTGAAATATATGCGAAAATATGTTGAGATGGAAATGCCATATTAAAACTTGAAAATAATAATTATGAAACCAACAAGGTTGAAACCCACTAAGGTGTATGGTGGTGTTGGTGATTGTAATGATGATGATGATGATGTTTGATGAGTGGCATTTAGGATGCACAGAGTGAGGATGGATTTGATTTGCATTTGCATTGCATCCATGGCATATCATCGCTGTCTATGTGGAATATTAGGGGGTTCCACTAGGCAGGCCCAGTGGGAGGGCGGCTCAGTGCACGAGCGTATTGTTGATTTCCCCTGTGACTCGGTGTGTAAGTCACGAAGCTGTCCATAGTTTGGTGACGAAGCACCCTATGTGGCAGGCCCAGTGGGCGGGCGGCTCTATAGTGAGCGAGTTAACTCGGTGTCCGACGGGGCACGGTTCTCTCTATGTGTGTTCGGGAGAGGCCCGTAGCACTTTTGGCAAGTGAGGCCATGTTGTTGATCCGCAAGTCACAAGGTGACTAGTGCTACAGATGGGCGATAGCGGTTTGGTACTAGAAAAAGATGTTGTCGAGATGCATGCATGCTTTGAGATATGTGTACACATTTTACTACTGCAGTAGGGGCATAGTAGCACACCTATGCTTGACCCACAACTTGGTGTTTATTCCCACAGTCGGATCCATATTTGTTGTTGATTATTCCATTGTGCATATGCATTAGCCATAAGAGCATTTGCATATAGCATGGAGATATGCCAGAATATGATGATGATTGAGATGATGGTATTTGTGTTGATGAGATGAGAAGTTAATATAATGGAAGACCACATAAAAGTAAGAGAATATATGAATAAACGAAATGATGTGAATATGACAATCTGTATTTACGGCCCAATATGATGAAGGGCGTGACTGTTTACGATTAATGATGATAATGAATATGAATGCCCTTGTTGATAAGTGGCTGGTGATTGTGTATATGATTATGTATGTGCTTGTGCTTATTTATGATATGAATTACGATTCATGAGGTTTGTATGCCTATTGTGATAATGAGATAATGAATGAATGATAATTTGATGATTTGATAGCAAAGCACACATGACGTTGTATGCATATACACATGATCACAAAATATATATATTATTCGTCATTTTGAATGTATAACTCACTCTCCCATGTGGTCTCCTTTTTAGCATTGTGATGCAGGTTACCATGGGATGAGTTCGGATCTTAATTAAAGCTTGGGTGAAGGTAAATAGTGGTAATGGAAGTTCCTTGGCCGGCATCATTTATGGATTCTTGTGTAATGAATAAATTGTATATGATTGTATAGATGATTTAGAGATTTTGAGTATGTATAAGTTACTCCATTGAATTGATGAATGATATATATATATATATAGAATGTAAGAGATGATTTGATGTGTATTAGAAGGATTGAAATTGAATGATGTTAATTGATGGTTGTGATAGTCGGGAGAAGATCCCCGAATGTAGATGAATATATTTATGTATATGTAATTATATCTTAGGCATTACATGCTTATATAATTATGTAAAAGGATGATGGATGTCTATTAGGCTTACGATATGCCATTGCGTGTTTTGCCGAGCCTTTTCTCATATTGTCATATATGGGACTAGGCGTGTGCCCGGTATACATATTCTTCTTCCGCTATAAACTCTATTATTTTTGTATACCGTTATGGGCAATTTATTTATCGATCTAGCTTCAGGTTTTATAATCTCACTCTCTGGTTTTTCTGTGATTTGGGTCATGATGTGGTCATGGTGATGTCTTAGAAATATTTTCAAACGCGAAAAATTTATTCGCAATTTTTATTAATTATGTCGATCACATCAGGATTCGAGTACAGAAAATCAGGGGTGTTATAATCTGGTATCAGAGCATATTTTGCTCAGAATTGGAGTTATTGGTTACTACCAGAGCATGGGTGCTCTGTGAGGATTTGATATTATGGATGATTGGAGCATAATTGCTCAATGATGAGATACTTATGGTGATCTTTGGAGCGGGATGCTCATCATTGGAATATGGTTGTTTTGTATAGAGTAAGAATGATAATTATATAGAGAATGATGACATGTTAAGGTATTGGTTGCCCTATGTAGAAATGTGAATGATTAGTTGACTAAGGAATATGAATTGATCATGAGGGCATAATTGCTTATTGAGAAATTCTTGTGAATCATTAATATTGAGTTGGGATTAATGTTTATTGGGAGTATACTCTTATCATTGAGGTTGTGCGATGCACTTATGGAGCCTAGTTGCTCATTGATAATTATGAATGAATTATGAGATCGAATATAAGTGGATGGATTTTCTCAATATGTGATGGATGTATTTATTGTGCAAGACCGGCCAAGTTCCTTACCCTATTACCTTCAAATGACGAATATATTATTATTATGCAATGATGTTGATATATATCATGCAAATTGATTTGACAATAGATCCATGCTGGATGTTAATCATGGAAATGAAATATTGAGATATGAATATGAAATATGAGATATGAATCGATATGATGATGAATTTGTACCATGTGTGATCATGGATATGGTATGTTAGTTATGCATTGATTTAATGATGGACCTATGCCGTGTGTTGATTACGGATAGGAGGTATTGAGAAAGAAATTGATATGGTAGTAGACCATACCTATTGAGACCTTGATGTGCATACGCACCTTATATATAAATTGTTGGTTAGGTCTCTTATATGCATTATGCTTGTGGCGTTTAGCCAAGGAATTCTTGTTAAATGAAATGAAACTCACATGCTTGAATTGAATGAATGAATAATATTGAGTAATTCCTTAGTATGGGTATGTTTGAATCTAAATGATTGGTTGTGCCATTTGTGAAGGATGGATTTTATATCCTTTGGCACAAGAGCCTTATATATGGAATGATACAAGTAATTTGTTGTATTTCCTTAGAGTGGGAATTCGAATATGTGATATGTGATGTGAAATCGAATACGTGTTAGATTGGGGTTGTGTCTCGGTTTTGATGTGTGAAAACCGAGTGGATGATTAATTTGATGTAGGCCTCTAGGTGTGGTGACCCTATTGATTGGCATGATCTCATATGATCAAATGTTCTAGAGAATTAACATAATTGGACCCTATGGTGGTCTAGGCTCTATGTTGTTTTTGTGAGCCATATCTAATGATGTTGTGTGGTATGTGAGAACTCCACAATGGGTACCAGGTGACCCTTAGACTTCCTAAGTCTATTGATTGATCGAACCTTATGAATGGTTAAGCCATAACAAAATTAATTGTGAAATACGTTGTTGAAGCTAGAGCTGATATGTGATGGAATACGAATAATAAATGTAACCCCTGATGATTAATGAATAATAATGTTGAATTTGGGGTATAATTGGAATTGATTATGGTATATGATTTTACAAAGTGATTTTAGGCTAAATTGTGTGCCCTAGAGACTATGATCATTGGAATAATTATGGATTACATGTGTGAATGTGAATTGGTGAATAGAAATTTGATCGGGTCATTACCCCCTATTTTATTTGAAGAGTGTTATATTGATGATAGAGACCACATAGTGATGTGATATGATGTGAGTTATATGTTTAATTTGTGGACTTTAGTTATGATTTATGAGGAGAATCCCTAATGTGAAGGTTTATTATGCGGTTAAGTAGCCTACTTAATAAGAGTTTGGTGAATCTTGTAAGGCTTGAATTGATTTATAGCCAACAAATATGTAAGTGAGACAAGAGTTTTAAGCTATTTGAGCATGGATTTGGATGGATGAAACCTAAAGATGGGGTATTTACCCTGTGATGATTGAAAATTTATAGTTGGTACACCAATTCATGGTGAAGATAATTGAGATTTGATGATTGATATGGCATGATGGATGCCAAATTAATTATAGAATGACAATGGAGTATGAATATGTTAGCTGTGGACTGGTGAGGATTGTCACCAAGTCTTATAAGGAATGGTATCGCTTGAATATGTGTGACTGATATGAGCAATAGGAATACGAAGTATTGGTCCCGATACGGCCTTACATGCCATAGGCATCGTGGCAACATGCACTTATGCGCCGACTTCGTGTGTTTGTGGTAACCACTACAGGATTGGGACGCCTTCCTGTATGTCGGATGCAGCAACACATAGGCTGGGCAGGTGTAGAGATTGTAACTGCTTATGGTGAATGTATTGAGCCTATCTGGTCATACCGAGTATGAACATGCGAGCTATATTGGGTGAGATGTAAATAATGATATATGACACACTTGATATGGAAATTTTATGTTAGGAATGATGATGTGATAATGAACATGTCTTGATGGACTTTGGGAAGTCCAATGTTATTCTATGGTGTCGTTGAACCTCGATGGTGTGGCCTGAGGTATGGCCTTGTGACATGTATATCGATGCTGAATTTCGAGGACGAAATTCTTTTTAGGTGGGGTGAATTGTAACATCTCGAATTTTATAAAAATGAATAATTAAGGAGAATGAATAATAAATGATTGTAAATGAAAGGATTTGTGTCCCAAAAATATTGGAATGATTAAATTAGGATTTATTATGGATAATTATGATTTATTAAGATTTAAGGAGAGGAAATTATACCTGATTAGAATATGAGTGTTGGACCAAGTATCTCCGATTGAGATGCCTTTGGTCAGGGCTGTTAAGAATATTAATGGGAATCCGAACCTATATTCGGAATAATTTTTGGATATAGTATTGAGCCCGAACAGAGAACCTATGTATTATAAAACGGAGAAATTATTAATGAGGGCTAAACTTTAAAATAAAAATCCCTCCCCTTCTTTTAACTTTCACGCCACTTCTTCTTCTCCTCCTCCTTATTCTCTTCTTTTTATCACTTCTCCTTCTCCTCCTCTTCTTTTTCTTCTTCTCCTCAAAACCCTAAGCTAATGGTGGCCCTCTCCTCCTCCGCCATTTTCATCTTCTTGGGAGCTTGAAGGAGAAGCTTGTAGCTGGAACCCTTCTCTCTCTTCTCTTCCATTTTCGTGTGGCCCTCTCCTTTTCTTGGGAGCTACCCATTTTCTTCTCATGAGGTAAGCTTCTTACCATTTCTCAAGAGCTTGAACCTTTGGTTATAAGTTGTAGGTGTTGGAAGAGTGGTTTATGTATGTGGGTTATTGGTAGAAGCTATTTTTATATAAAACCCTAAGTGGGGTATGAGAAATATGTGTTTTTGTGTGGGTGTTGAGGGGTATACGAAAATTTAGTGTTTAATGATGGAAGATGATGATTATTTATGATTATTGTTGGATTATTAATGGAACCCTAATTATAAGATTTGGGGGAAATGAGTAATAATGCCATGAAAAATGGTTTTTAGTGAAAACCCATGATAATATGTGTATGGGTGTTGTTAATGATGGAGATTAATGGTTATTAGAAATGATTATTGAGCTTTGAGGAAACCCTAAGTATGATAAATTGGGGGTCTTAGCTAAATAGGTGATTTTGATGATTATTGATGTCTTAAGAATGATTTTATATGAGGAGATGAATGTTTGAAGCATTGGTGTTGATTAATGAGGTTGGAGGAATTAAATTGGATTGTTGATGTTTATGATGATGTTAAAAATGGTTGCAAGCTATTGATAAAGGATTAAGGAAATAGATGCTTGAGTTGATGAGTAAGTAGACCTTGATATATGCCATGTTTATAGTGAAATGATATGAATTACAAATTGTTGGCTATTGATGATAATGTATGTGTATATATGATGATGAATAACCCATGAGGGGTTGAAATATGTACATGTTAATGAACCATCCTTGAGGGGATGAAGTATATGTTTTGTGAATTGAGAAATTATGTGGATGATTGGCATTGAATGAGATGGCCATTGTGATGGTATTGGTGATAAGTTTGAGGTTTATGCATAATTGAGGAACTCATAGAGTCAAATTGAGTTTTAGGTGATTTTGATGGCTTGGGTTAGTCCCAATAGCCCATATATATAGTTTATGACTTGTAGGAATTGGAATGGGCCAATTCCATTGAGAATAGGCCCTTGAGTTGCATAAAAGTGCCTCTAAATGGGTAAAACGCATTTATGCGCATAAATCCCTCAATTTTGAGAATTTCTGAGTGAGGCCGGTGGCCACACGTCACAAATAATATATTTTAGCTTGTGACAAATTTTAAAGGTCATTGGATTTGAATTGAATGAGAATGGGTGATTAGAAGTTGAAATTTTGTTGTTATTCTGCATAAAAACAGCAGCAGGGCTGTCTTGAATCGATTCAAGACCCTTTGAATCGATTCAAGAGGTGCTGTTTTCACTATTTTGGGCTTCAGGGGCGTTTGAATCGATTCATACGAGTTTGAATTGATTCAAGGCCCTCTGTTTGTCAAAATTTGAGATTTTGGGACGCTTGAATCGATTCATACGAGCCTGAATTGATTCAGAGCCCTGTTATGGCCACTGTTGTGCTGTTTTTCCAACTGGTCTGTTTTCTTTTTTGTTTTTGGCCCGTTTGGGCATCTTAATGACATTTTTAGCCTCCGACTTCTGCATGAAAGTTGTAGATAATTATGTTACGGAGGTGTGAGAATTGGTCTCACATTAATTGGAGTTTTCTAACTCTCATTAGACATAAAACACCGGACCCACTGCGTTATAAAATTCAAATTTAAGAGGGTTTTAAACCCAACTTTTTATGGTTATCAAATTGGGACTAATAGGTGATATTTGTGACATGTCCCACTATTTTTAAGAATAAAAGTAAGCTTTTCTCATGTCTTAATGTTGAAATTATTATGGGCTCACTATTGCCCAAAATCCCTTTTAGTATGGAAAAACAAGAGAATTCACTAAGAGGTGATTGGGGAATGACTTAAGGCCATGGCAAGCTAAGTATATGTCTATGCTATGTTAGGAAATCATGTATGTTTCCCCTCTATTGATATATTATGAATCTTGATGAGAAGTAAATGATGTGGAATGTAGTTAGCCTTTAAGATCTAGAGGATCTTGGCTTTGGGAAAGAAATTCCCGAAGCCTAATACAATTACATAGCTTGGTGTTTACCAAGTCTAGGACTTGATGTTGGGCTTTATGATAAGCTAGAAAATGTTTAAGAATTATGAGGAATGCCTTGAGATGGCTTATTAATTGTATGAATGCATATGTATATTATGTAGATCATATTTCGGGTGATGTGATGGAGCATTCGGAGCATTAGAATCATTTTGGCTCTTCCCTTGAGGTAGGAGAGGAGTTATATATTCAAATTGCATGAGTAGTTTGATGGTGATTGTTGTATGTGTTCTATACTCATGCTTGCCTTGCCATGTAAATGTATTGAATTAATTGAAATGACAATTTGATACTTATTGAGAACTATTATGATATTCTTGTGATGGGTGCAAGTAATTGACTTGCATGTGTGTGAGGCAATTATGGTTGCTATATATGTATATGTAATTCGTAACACCTTGTTGCCACGTGTGTGGATTAATATTATGATGATTGCTATGCCCTTTGATATCCATGTATGGATTATTATGAATGATGAGATAAAAATCCACTAAATGAAGTGTGGTAATATTGATGAATAATATGTGATGTTGAAATACCATAGTGGCTGTTTACAAGTATTGACTTGCGTGTATGATGTGAAATATATGCGAAAATATGTTGAGATGGAAATGCCACATTAAAACTTGAAAATAATAATTATGAAACCAACAAGGTTGAAACCCACTAAGGTGTATGGTGGTGTTGGTGATTGTAATGATGATGATGATGATGTTTGATGAGTGGCATTTAGGATGCACAGAGTGAGGATGCATTTGATTTGCATTTGCATTGCATCCATGGCATATCATCGCTGTCTATGTGGAATATTAGGGGGTTCCACTAGGCAGGCCCAGTGGGAGGGCGGCTCAGTGCACGAGCGTATTGTTGATTTCCCCTGTGACTCGGTGTGTGAGTCACGAAGCTGTCCATAGTTTGGTGACGAGGCACCCTATGTGGCAGGCCCAGTGGGCGGGCGGCTCTATAGTGAGCGAGTTACCTCGGTGTCCGACGGGGCACGGCTCTCTCGATGTGTGTTCGGGAGAGGCCCGTAGCACTTTTGGCAAGTGAGGCCATGTTGTTGATCCGCAAGTCACAGGGTGACTAGTGCTACAGATGGGCGATAGCGGTTTGGTACTAGAAAAAGATGTTGTCGAGATGCATGCATGCTTTGAGATATGTGTTCACATTTTACTACTGCAGTAGGGGCATAGTAGCACACCTATGCTTGACCCACAACTTGGTGTTTATTCCCACAGTCGGATCCGCATTTGTTGTTGATTATTCCATTGTGCATATGCATTAGCCATAAGAGCATTTGCATATAGCATGGAGATATACCAGAATATGATGATGATTGATGATGATTGAGATGATGGTATTGGTGTTGATGAGATGAGAAGTTAATATAATGGAAGACCACATAAAAGTAAGAGAATATATGAATAAACGAAATGATGTGAATATGAAAATCTGTATTTACGGCCCAATGTGATGAAGGGCGTGACTGTTTACGATTAATGATGATAATGAATATGAATACCCTTGTTGATAAGTGGCTGGTGATTGTGTATATGATTATGTATGTGCTTGTGCTTATTTATGATATGAATTGCGATTCATGAGGCTTGTATGCCTATTGTGATAATGAGATAATGAATGAATGATAATTTGATGATTTGATAGCAAAGCACACATGACGTTGTATGCATATACACATGATCACAAAATATATATATTATTCGTCATTTTGAATGTATAACTCACTCTCCCATGTGGTCTCCTTTTTAGCATTGTGATGCAGGTTACCATGGGATGAGTTCGGATCTTAATTAAAGCTTGGGTGAAGGTAAATAGTGGTAATGGAAGTGCCTTGGCCGGCATCATTTATGGATTCTTGTGTAATGAATAAATTGTATATGATTGTATAGATGATTTAGAGATTTTACGTATGTATAAGTTACTCCATTGAATTGATGAATGATATATATATATATATAGAATGTAAGAGATGATTTGATGTGTATTAGAAGGATTGAAATTGAATGATGTTAATTGATGGTTGTGATAGTCGGGAGAAGATCCCCGAATGTAGATGAATATATTTATGTATATGTAATTATATCTTAGGCATTACATGCTTATATAATTATGTAAAAGGATGATGGATGTCTATTAGGCTTACGATATGCCATTGCGTGTTTTGCCGAGCCTTTTCTCATATCGTCATATATAGGACTAGGCGTGTGCCCGGTATACATATTCTTCTTCTGCTGTAAACTCTATTATTTTTGTATACCGTTATGGGCAATTTATTTATCGATCCAGCTTCAGGTTTTATAATCTCACTCTCTGGTTTTTCTGTGATTTGGGTCATGATGTGGTCATGGTGATGTCTTAGAAATATTTTCAAACGCGAAAAATTTATTCGCAATTTTTATTAATTATTTTGATCACATCGGGATTCGAGTACAGAAAATCAGGGGTGTTATAGAACGAGCGAGTGTATGCTCGGCTCTGGAAGTTGTTTGTTTAGGCGAGGAGGTCTCGCCCAAGTTAGTTATGGGTTGTACTGATACTGGCCGAATTCCGCTCGAGCGAATGGCCTCGGTTGAGATGCTCGCCCAAGCGAGTTGGTATAGAACTCCGTTCTGGACGATTTTCGCCCATGCTCGCTGGCTCCGCCCAAGCGAGGCTTATGTGTCTCGCCCAAGTGGGTCGGAATTCGCTTGAGCGAAGCTCCCCCTGATACTTCCTTTCTCTTTTCGCTCAGCTCCCCTCTGTCTCGCCCATGTGTATTGTATGGCACTCGCTCAAGTGAGTGGGGATTTCGCTTGAGCGAGGGGGACCCCTGTCTTCCCTAAATGCTGTGACCGAATCGCTTTTCTCTTTTCTTTTTATTAAACCCTGATTCCACATTCCTCCATGAACACCTCGGTCATAAATCTGATTTATTAATTTTTATAACGGTCGACCTCTTTATTTTTAATCACATAGCATTAACTTATCCTAAATTCTTCCGCTGTTTTTAATTGGAACATTTATTCCTGGTTGCTCCTCTTGATTTACCTTCTCATATCTTAACATATGAGACAGGTCTCTGATAGGTCTGGGGAAATGAATAAATAAGTAAATAAATAAATAGCCTCACCACTTACAACTATCATGAATTAATTACACTAAAATCATGAAAAATTTACCCCTATTTTTGGGGTGTCTCATATGTTGGATATTCATATACAATTGAGATGTTGAAAGGTATGGATATTGGGAAATGAATAGGTCATATTCCCATTTGATGGCTAAGACCTTAAGTAAGGGTCAATCATAGCTCACAATGTATGTATACGACTTGTATATGTGAGTAGTTGGGGCCAAATAGGCCTGTGTGCAATTTAGCATGTTTGGTTGGGTCAAAGTGCATGTAAATCACTATTTATGCACAAATTGATTTAGAGTTCAAATTGAAGTGTGTGGATCATTGGAGCAAGTCTTAAATGTATGTCCAAATGTATGTAAGTGTTAATTTGGCCCAATTTTGCATAAAATGAGTTTTGGTATGTCATTTTGCATGAATTATCTAAGTTTTTATACATTTACTGATATTCTCTCTCAAGCGAGATCTGCACACATCAGTGTTGTGATTTCTGGTGTTTTCTCGCCCAAGCGACCATGGTCTCACTCAAGCAAGGACCAAAGGAATTGGTTCTGTCAAAATCTCGCTCAAGCGAGTGAAGCTCGCTTAAGTGAATCCCTTTGAAATGGATTCTGTCTCATTTTCGCTCAGGCAAACAAGGTCCCGCTCAAGCGAACTTGCATGGGATTTGTTCTAGAAGTTTTTCGCTCAAGCGAGGATGACTCGCTCAAGCAAAATTGAGGGGTCTGATACCTTGTTGTTTCTCGCTCAGGTGAGTTTGACTCACCTAAGTGGATGCATGTGCTTTCGCTCAAGCGAATTATGCTTCGCATAAGCGAGTGGACTAGGAATTGATTTTCTTGTTCCTTTCCTCATTTTGGGCCTTTTCTCATATCTTCATATATGAGACTATGTGTATTGCCCTGTATACTTATTTTTCTCCTGTTGTAAACTCGATTATTTTGTATACATGTTAGGGCTATTTATTTACCGATCTAGTTTGCATATTCTTAAATCTCACTCTTCATTTTACTCTTGATGTAATGTTAAAGGGTTGTGTACTTTCTTTTAAATGTGAAAAGTTTACTCGTATTTTTATTGATTAATTAACATGATTACATTGAAATCTGAGTCGAGGAAATCAAGGGCGTGACAACAGACATGGATATTAGACGTTTTCACCTATATGATGTGGAACATCATGGGTGACCCTTTGCATGACCTTGAAACATTAGAACTAAGGTGTAGGGCCCTTGGGTAACCAATCATTGTGGTGCATGACCCCCCATATGACCTTGAAGCATTAAAGTAGAGATCTCATGACCCTTGGCCACCGTAAGCCTGTTGGCGTGATTGGACGTGTCCTTGTAATGAAATTTCTTAACTTCTATCGTTATTTGGTCAACTAGTCACACAGGTGCGTGACTTGTCACCGAACAAATTTTGTGGTGCCCTTAATCTGGAAAATAAGTTATTAACATTAATTATTGGGATTGTGAAAGTAAAGGTAAATTTTTCATGTTTTTAAATCTTAAAAGGTGGATGAAGAACACCACAATTATATTTTAAATGATTAACCCTGGATCTATACAAAGACCTAACTCATATAGGAAGATATGAGAAGGTATGAGATTTAATAAATAGCGGAATGTGTAACTTCATTCAAAAATATGGATTAAAAGTTTAAGAACACTCATGAATACTTGAAAAGTTTGTTAAAACATGTTGAAGATATGTTTAGAGCAATTGTGTAAAGGTTTTATGTCCATTTGATACCCATCATACTCTAAAACAAAAAAAAATGATAAAACAGGGCCATGAATCGATTCAGGCACCCCTTGAATCGATTCAAATGGTTCTGGGGCTCAAAACAGTGAAAACAGGATCTCTTGAATCGATTCAAGCTCGTATGAATCGATTCAAACGCTTCTGGAACTCAAAATTATGCAAACAGGGGTCCTTGAATCGATTCAAGATCGTGTGAATCGATTCAAGCAATAGTGGAAGTCATGAACAGTGAAAACAGAGAAGGGTGAATCGATTCACACGATTCTGTCAAGTTGAACAGTAACTCTAGAACCTATTGAATCGATTCAAAGACATGTGTGAATTGATTCAAGCATGGATGATCAGTTCACTGCTGCATTTTATGCAGAAATTCACATGATTTCCAACTTCTAATCACCCTATCTCATTCAAATCAAACCCAATGGCCACTTGTAACATCCTAATTTTTAGGGGAAAAATTTTCACGTTTTATTTAGAGAATACCTGGATCTAAGATAAAAGCCACTCCCATATATGAAGATATGAGAGCCAGGTCCAATGACCATGAAGCCACAAAGAGAAAAGAAGGCAAGAAGAGTTAGAACCGACCAAGAAGACAACAGCGGAAGAAGCAGCCAGCGCTCAAGCGAAGGCTACAACAGCGCCCACTCGCTCAAGCGAGACAAAAGTCCGCTTGGGCGAGACGCCCAACTCGCTCGGGCGAGAACACGTTCGCTTAAGCGAAACTACAATAAAAGCCTTCCCAAATCACATACTCGCTGGAGCGAGATCTTCATCGCAGAAGCGAGGAGCCACACTCGGCATTCCCATCACTCGGTATTCGAGACAACCACTCACTTGGGATTGCTCCATCGTATTACACTTAGTCATTTCTTTTTTATCCTCAAGGATCTTATATATAATCCACTCGGGAATGATAACTATCCCACTCGGAATATCTCCCACTCAACACCACTCGGTAAACATCAACCATTTAGCACTCGGCATATTCGAACTCCCTCACACAGAGAATACATAGGCTTCCTCTCAGCCATAAATCACTCGGTCTAATCTTGACCATCCATCACTCGGTTAATACTCAAACTTCTCTCTACTCGGAGTAATCACAACATCAAGTCTCACTCGGACTCATTCCGCACTTACACACTCAGAATACATATTACCTTATTCACTCGGAATAGGTCACATTATTAAGCCTCACTCGGAAATGGCTCTAAACCTCCTATATTCCTCTCGGGATTCATTAACTTAGAATTATTCACACAACATCATTTATATTCCAGTCGGTAAGAAGCATCAAATCAACATAAAACACTTATATATATATATATATTCACTAATTCCCAAATCCGACTACCGACCTATATATGTATAACCATACACTCGGATACTTAATATCTTTATACCTTCCATTCACCAACACATTCAGTCGGTAAGCATGTAATACCATTCACTCGAAGTAAATTTATATGTTAACATGCACTCGGATTCCAGGACATATATTTCATATTTATGATACAACATTGTTATGAGCCGGCCAAGGCTTTAATACATCAAATGTACTCGGAACATAATATTATATACACAGCCTTATCATAAATACCCAACACTCGGGTTTAAGACCATCACATCATCCAATCCGACCTGCATACACTGAAAAATGGTGTAGGGGTGAGCATTACATATTAAATAACAGATATTAGCTCGGATTAATCACAGAATCCTCAACATGTAATAACATATATATCAATCAGCATAACAAACACTGCCATTCAATATGAACAATCACAAGCATCTTCCGATCGGGATTTCACCCATTTCACTCGGCTATAAAGCTCAATTCACTCAGTGACTAGTATACTGATCCACTTGGATTTCACTCAACTCTGAGCCTTGCTCAAGGAGTGTGCCTGAGCCCAGCTTCAGGACTTAATCACATTCTAACATATCTCATCATCTGATTGCCGATCGGTATATATACATGCTCTAAGCATTCCAGTGGCGAATCAGATGCATATGGTCACATTCACTCGGAGTCCAACTCCAATGCACTCGGCATCTGCCTTAGGTCCAACCCAAGGACTTCTATTAAGCATCTAATGCTCATGTTCCAAGCATGGCCTCGAGTCCAACTCGAAGGTCTTTTAGGATTAATCTCAGAATCCTCAATAGCGTCCAACGCTTAGTGCTCTAGGCACTGCCCGAGTCCAACCCGGGTCTTATATCACATCAACACATTCAATTTCATTAAACGCATATTCATCTGATTGCCCACTCGCTATTTAGCATTCAGCATTATATGCACACGGTAATTCAACAACAATCAGATGACTCGGCTTATACCATATCCACTCGGCAATCCTATGCCATCCACTCGGATTATCCTCTATTCACTCGGATTTATCCTTTCCAGTAAGCATTTCATGCTTTCAACTATAAGCCTACTCGGCATTCATCATAACAGTCCCCATACATGCATTCAGCATACGCATATACATCAATAAAGCTCACATGCATTCAAATGTACAACACACCCAGGGACAATAGGGGATTACACATGCATCACAAGCATCATAATATAATCATCATCATAAATATCATCAACAACATCACACATCAAATGGACGGGTATCATACATCACATAAATAACAAACATCAATAATCCGGGCTACATACTCAACTACAGCATACCATACACATTACAACACAACACAGTGTGACAATTTTACCCAGAAACCCGTCCAGAAATCCATGCATTTAAGATGCAAAGCCCCCTTACCTGGATGAAGCTTCCAGGAGTCACATGGGCCACTCGGCCCAGCCACAGCAGCACTCTGCTCGGCTTCCAACCATAGGAGAGTCAAACACAGCTTCCTTTGAAGCAGCTCTCCCACCAAGTCAGTAGGGAAGTTTCCAAGCTCCACCCAACCATGACTCCTTCCTCACAACGTCACAGCCTCAACACAGTGGACCATCTTCCACAAACCAAGGCACTCCACGCTGCTGGCACAGGCTCCCAACCGAGCCACAAACAACCCCATCAACGAAGATGAAAAAGAGAAGAAGAAGAAGGACCAACAAGAAGGAGAAACACCAGGGAACAGAGGAGAAACCCAGCCTCTAACACATAGATATGCGGTCCCACACACAGCCACACGCTGTTGCCATCACCATGCTGATTCCATTCGGTTCTACACAATGCGTGGGTGGAAAAAGAAGATGAAGGAGAGGACGAAGGAGCAGGAGCTCCAATGAATTCTAGAGAGAAGGAGGAGCATTTCTCTCATCAGGACATGCACCAAGGAGAACAATGAAGAGAGTGAGGAGGAAAACCAAAGCTGAAGCCTTATCAATACACACACACTCCCATTCAGCCCATCATTACGCTGCTCTGCCACAGCCTCTAATCTCCATCAGCAGCCACTTCCTCATTAATGCAAGTCCCATCAACATTCCATCCAATTAAAGCCATCAGCCATCACTCGTGGGGACCACACGGAAGAGAGGGAAGAGAGAATCGAAACTCTCTCTAATGCCACCAAGGCATTACTATTATTATTTTTATTATTATTAAAATTATTATTATCACTCAATAATTTACCTAATTGGCAATTAATCCTTAATTAACCATTAATTCCATCAATCCATAACCTTAATCTGAAATTTATAATTATTTAAAAATCTGGGATGTTACACCACCAAAATTTGACACAAGCTAAAATATATTATTTGTGACGTGAGGCCACCGGCTGCACTAAAAAATTCCTAAAAACGAGGGAAATATGAGCATAATTGCGTTTAACTCATTTCAAGGGATTTTGAGGCAACCCAAGGGTCTATTCTTTATAAAATTGAACTATTCCTATTTCTATAAGTCACAAATCATATATTTTAACTATTGGAACCATCACTCACCATCTAAGACTTACAAAATTCATTTTGACCCTATTGGTTCCTTAATTATGCATGATTACCACATACAAGTTGCATAATTCAATCCCTACATCATCATATTGTAAATAAATAAGGATCATAATTCATCATCACCCATTCTTCTTTCTCACAAGATACTCAATTTAATTCATGGCCATACAAGGCATCTATTATGCACATACAATTCCAAAAGAATATATACAAGTCATAAAATCAAAACATTATCGGCCAAGGTATCTTTTTCCCTAAAATGACCTTCTTCACACAATTCCTCCAAACAATGAGGCACTCCTCTCCATAGCAAGCCCTACAACACAAGAGTTAAAAAAAATATACCACATGGATTGTGAGTATACTTTCTCAACGATGAAAAATCCAATAATTCGTGATAACATACACATGAATGCAAGTTAACATCTTCTCCCAAAAAGGAGTTCAAATGGCACTAAGATCAATCAAATCACCCAATTCATTGAACACACATGTCCATCCACATATTCATGAATAACAAATCCTTCATCATGGACATATCAATTTAACCATATCATTCATTTATGATTCCATCACACTCATTGTCATATTCATAAAGATTCATAAAGGTCACACCGAATTAATACACAAATATAATTAGTGACTAAAAGAGGATTTTACATACACCTCACATAACATTCTCAATAGGGTATCCCTTTCTCAATTGGTTTCCCTCAATGCCATACTTCTATGGCTAATGCATATGTTGGTGTTTAAGAATGCATATGCACGGATCCGATTTTATTTCATCAGGTGATCGCAACCACCATAATCATTCATTCTCATTGGTTTCCCACCTCGCAAGGGGTACTCCCTCTAGCATCCTCGCAAGGTGCTTTCTCATGATCGCAACCACGTTTAATAATTCATATTGGTTTCCCACCTCGCAAGGGGTACTCCCGCCTCATGATCGCAACCACGGGCATTCATTCTCAATGGTCCCCCAGGGCCTTCCATTTCAAACACCAGGTGATCGCAACCACCGGCTCAATATCACAGGAACTCGCAAGCCCTTTATTTATTTCAAGTATCAAGTGATCGCAATCACTTTTCAATATCATCATACTAGTCCCACAAGACTTTTCTTTGTGATCGCAACCACATTCAAATCTCATGATATACATCCCATGCTATGTATGCAACAATGCTCATGCATGCCTTAACCTCGTAAGGGTTATCTCACCCTCTCATCTAGGGTATAACTCATACTCAATCACAATGTTAGTGACACGTAATCCCATATACATATCATTCTCCCAAGGCATATAATTCATAATACTCAAGAGTTATCCTAGCTAAGGATTTCAAATATTCATCAAGCCACACATGGAATAATAGCATGTCATCACACATTATACAACTCATAACCTTTTCAAGGTACCATTTTACACTCAACCATCACAAGCTTAAATCTCTATTTCATATCACATACATAAAACACTACATCCATTCAAGGAAAAACATGCAACATTGCATCAATACATATATTATCAACATACAAGGCATCATACATTTAGAAAATACACCCCTCTCCTACCTCAAGAGAAGTAGACTTCTGGGTTTGATGTTCCCGCCTCACAAGTGTTATCAATGTGTTTAAATGTTGAAACAGGTTTTGATAATGACAAACGTGAAGACTAAGGCAAAGACTTCTAAAGGAAGAAAGGATATTACCATGAAGCCAATATGATGAATTTGCAACACATGAATACAAGCCATATGGAACATTAATTGTCATCATCAAAAAGGGGGAGAATGAAGTTGCATATGTAAGTATGCAAAGTAGTTTTGATGAATGACAAAGTATTCATGATGATGATGAAATGGCAAAGGTTCAGAAACAAGAAGGTTCAAGCACAAAGACAATGGCTAAGAACAAAGAGATGAAGATGCCTCACAAAGAGTTAAAGAAACATGAGCTATGGAAGACAAGGTTGATGACATGAACTAAATCATGAAGAACAAGCTCATAAGTTGAAGAAGAATCAAGGAAACAAGCATAAGGATCAAAGGAATAAGCCATGGGTCAATACATATCAAGAACATATCAAAAACCTTGAAGAATTGTATCAGGTACATGTACTAATCGATTACCACAATGGAATAATCGATTACCATAACTCTGTTTATGGTATAATCGATTACAATAAGAAGGACAATCGATTACAAGGGTTCTGGAATATATCTAATCGATTACAAGGGAGAATATAATCGATTACTGAGCTTCTGTTTTGTCCATAATCGATTGCACAAGTACCTAATCGATTACCATGCTGCGAGACACAATTAAGAGCATCAGGTATCATTCATAATCGATTACAAGGAAAGGAATAATCGATTAGAAGGCTTCTGTTTCTAAGATAATTGATTACAATAGAAATACTAATCGATTACCTGCTGCATAACACTAAAGATTTCAAAAGCTAATCGATTAGAGCTCAAAGGCTAATCGATTACCATAGTGTCAGAACGTGGGAAAATGCTTTTAAGTGGAACTCCAGCTCATTTCTTCACTCCTACTTTGTGCCCATGCTAAGGTATCCGTTGGAGAAAATGTGCAACGGCTGGAAACCCTAAAAATGGCTATAAATGAAGCATGGATTCAAGCAAGAGAACACAACACAAGAGGGGAGACCAAGGCACAACACAAGGCAACAAACATTTCTCTTCTTAAGGTCTTCTAACTAAATTTCTCTTGTATATTCTGCAACTCTTGATTCTAAACTTGCATATTGCTTAAGAGTTGTTAGATTGTGAGTTTCAATTTGCATATCCTCTCTTGTTGAGAGTTAGAATTTGTGAGAGCTTTCATTTGTGTATCTACTCTATTGAGAGAGTGTATTGATTGTAAACACAACACCAAACACAAGGTATTCACTCTAGGTTGAGTGGTTGTTCACTCTAGGTTGAGTGGTCACAAAGGTTGGGGTTCAACCTTTGGGTATTGAGAGATTGTGAGATTGGGTGGGTTGCCCTTTGCTTGTGAGGATTGAGTTCTTGAGTGTGGGATACTAGGAAGCTGCAATTGCTCAAAGCTTGTATCTTAAATCTTCAATAGTGGAATCCTTCAAGTGGGTTGCTTGAAGGCGAGACGTACACCGGGTTGGTGGAACTCGTTAAATTTGGTTTGCATTTCTCTCTACCTTAAACTCTTTATACAACTGTGCATATAAACTGTTTGTTGAAATGCTTGAGCTGAATGTGTGAATCAAAGTTGTTGTTCAAGTAGAAAACTAACTCTACATGCCAAGTGTTTGATAATTTGCTTGAATCAATATTTGGTGAAATTCTTCAAAACTGGAAATTACTATAACTTACCAAATATCTAATACATTGTTTCCTATTAAGTCTTGTGTGATACTTACTTGATTGCTATTACTTCTCACATTCACAAGGTGTTTGATAACTTGAATGAGCTGAATCTTTATAGGAAACATCACATTATTGACAAATAAATCTGTGCACTCCAACTGTTTGATAAATTGTTTAAACCAATAACTTACCTTGTTTATCACACTTATAGCTAAATATTGTCATTGCACATCAAGTGTGTCATAGTGTGATATGTGCATAAAAGTTGTTGTTTCTTCATTATTGCATCATTTGTATATTACTAACCATTTCCAAGGGGATTCCGCGCAAAAATTTGAAACACTCAATTCACCCCCCCTCTTGAGCGTTGAGGCCTTGGCTAACAAGTGGTATCAGAGCTTGACTCTTGCCACAAGGCTTAACAGCTGCAGGAGATCAAGATGGCCTCCACTTCATATGATGCATTTCTGGAAAATGGTACACTAAATAGACCTCCAATCTTCAATGGCAAAGACTACATTATTTGGAAAGAAAGGATGAAAATCTTTGTCCAATCCTATGATCTTAAGGTATGGAATGCTATTCAATTTGGTCCTTTCATTCCTAAGCATATTGTCAATAATGTAGAGTGTATGAAGCCTATGAACTTATGGACTAAAGAAGAAGAAAGAAAGGTACAATTCAATTTAAGAGCTAAAATTCTTATCACATTAGCATTAGAACCTAATGATGTTTCTAGAGTTATTACTTGTAACAATGCTAAAGAAATGTGGGAAACTCTTGAAACAATTTATGGAAATACTAATGATGATCAAGATGCAAGAATTAGTACTCTTTCTAGTCAAGATGAAGAATTCAAAATAAGTCTAGAAGAAGAGACCAACGAATCGGAAGAAGAAATTGCATGCCTAATAACAAAGCACTCCCAACATGATGAGGTATGTTCTTTAAATGCTTTTAGTGATGATAATAATGATGAAATTGATAAGGATGAATTATTAGAAGCATTTGAAGAATTGCATGAAAAATTTGTCTTGCTATCAAAGAAATATGCATGCTCAAAACAAACCATTTTGACTCTTGAAAAAGAATTGTATGATGTTTATATAGAAAAAGAAAATCTTAGAGTGCAAAATGATGAGTTAATAGCTTCAAATGTATCTCCTAGGACTTGTAATGATAATTATGAGGATTGTATGTTTATTGATAAATGTATGATTCTTGAAAATGAGAATAAAGAACTAAAAGAAGCACTTAGCAAGCTTACAAGTAGTCAAAAGAATCTAAGTGCACCTATTAAAGATCAAAGGCATACACTTGATAGAAGAAAAATAGGTCATTACAAGAACCATTGTACATCATACAAAGAAAAATCCAAATCCTCTCTAAGATGCACAAACCATGAAAGAAAAGAGGACTCTATGTCAAATTGTTTTAAAAGGAAAGAACATAATAGGAACCATTACAATTCTACTATGACTTATTCTTTGGATACAACATGTTTTTATTGTGGAATGTATGGTCATATATCTTCTAGTTGTTTTATAAAGAAATCTCGTCAAAAACATACAAGAAAGGTATGGATTCCAAAACAATCTTGAAATCCCAAACTAACGAGGAAGGACCCAAATCTCAAAGGGTACCTCAAAATTTTGAAATCTTGTAGGCAAACTTTAAAGCAACAATTTCTCATTGATGGATGACCAAATCTCATGGCCTAAGGAGATATCAAGGATCTCAAAATCCATTCCAAAAGACAAAGGAGAAGATTAAAGCAAGCCAAGATTATGATGACTCATCATACATCTAAAAGGTACCATTCAAAATAAGGAAATGGACAAGAAGCTTCAATGTGACTCACACAAGATGGATTGCACCGACAAAATCCAATGGACAACACTAAAGGTGGTACAACAAAAGGTGCAAGCAATTATCATATAATAAATGTTAACACTCATTCTTGATGAATCTTGATGTGTGAAAATCTAACTTTGATTTGATATATGATTGAGCATGAATAATATGAAATCTTGAGATGGATGAACAAATAATCTTAGAACCCCTTAAACTCCTGAAATCCTAAGAATCAATGATGTATATGTATATAGTAATTGATGATTAGTAATAATTGATGATGAGTTTGATGAATGATTGTTTGAATAAAATGGTACATGAAAATCTTGAGATTAAAGATGATTATGCACAAACACGTATGAATCTTTGATAATGTTTAAACCCTTGATGATACATTGTAACATCCTTAGGTTATTTTTACATTTATTTTTATTCAAACTATTACATTTTACAATAAATTTTTCCTTTTCCTTGAAAATTAATCGATATTTAGAGAAAACAATTTAATTCGACACAGCGGATGAGAGAAATGGAAATCAGGGCGTCTCGCTTGAGCGAGGCCCCTACTCGTCTAAGCGAGATTCCAGACTCTCACTTAGACGAGGTGTTGTTCATGAACGAACACCTTTCGCACATCGGATTATACAACCGGACTCCCAAACTTCGCTCTAAAAATGGTTCTGTGAACCCAAAGAGTTCCCATAAAACATATGCGTATAACAGTAATATATTTTTGAAATATATTTCTCATTCAATCCGGTCTTAACTAAACACAACTGATAATTATACAACGGAGTTTTTATACACACATAAGACTCTATAAAGAGTCACTCAAATTCGTTTGGACCCTGGCACCGTTCTCTCCCTTGGCTCTGCTCCACGGCTCCTTACCCCTCCCTGTCTCTGGTTACTAAAAAAATAATGCAAGGGTGAGTGTTTGGCATAATAATTAATATAGAACGGAATTTAACACTATACATGCATATCAACCCATATGCCTCAAGCATCATCTATAAGTAAGCATACCACAACATAACGAATTTCATGCAATAACTGTATTAGACCAGCTACACAATCTCCATCACATTTATCATATTCATCACATTCATCATATACCTCACATTCATCACATTCATCACAACTGACTCTCATACAATTTGACTCCTAGTATCCGGATACTAAAGGATTGGCCTTCAGCTGGGGGTCCTACTTGACACCCCGTGAACCCTGCTTGGTTCACTGAGTCCTGCTTGACTCTCCACCTCGACCACTGGGTCCTACTTGACCACTGGGTAGCTCAACTGGGCACGAAAACCACGGGAGCCGGAAATGAGGGGCTATCATATACCGTCGGCCATCCCATACCACATAATCATTCAACAATTTTCCTTTCATAATGATATCAATTTTCTCATCCCTCGGGTAGCCTGCTTGCTACCCGGAGTCACATAACACTGATCATTTCTCATTAGATATCAATTTTCTCATCCATCGGGTAGCCTGTTTGCTAACCCAGAATCGCATAACACTGATTACGTCAATATTAAATATTTCAAGATCATGCATGATAACTCAACCACAAACACAATTCTCAACTCATCAATGTACACTATCACACATGCACAAGTATAAACACATAATTACGTTTAACAACATTTTCCTTTAGTCTGTTTACGTTACTTCAAAGATCGGAATAAGAAGTAAGTCCTATTCTAATTCATTATAACCCGAACACCCCCCTTACTCTGGTTCCACGCTTCGATGATCTGTTCTTTGTGCCGATTTCTTCCTCTGAGTACCGGTTCTACAAACTCAACTCCTCCACTCAGTCTTCCGTTACTTAGTCTACTACCTACGGATCATGAAGTACAGCTTTATCACCTCAACGTCCTTAGTTCATGGTCAACATTTGGCTTACGCTCACAGAGGAGTGGAGAATAGTCACGAATATAGCCATGCATGGCCCTTAACAGCTAAAGAATGAAAGAAATAAGGGAATCACAATCGGATTGGATCAGTAGACTCACCTGGAAGTCTCGATCACAGGAATGAGGTTAATTTGTAGTTCAAACACAAATGGAGTCTTACTCCAGTACATGCAGCTCAGCGTTAAGAGAGAAGAGGCAAACGGAAGAGAATGAACAAGCTGATAGTAACTGTAACTTGTGTAAAATGAAGAAGAAAGGAAGGGAATCTTCTTATATATATGGCTCATGGATAAGATCGTCTTTTCCTTGATTTTATTTGTATTCTTACTATTTTAAACTATTGCTTAGTCATCAAATCAATTACACGTGTTTATCCCTTCAACGCCCACGTAGTCATAGTCCTCTAATAATTCGCTAGAGTATAGGTCCGATATGAATATCGACCCCGCCGTCCTAACTTAATGTTCATACCTCGGAAATCCGAGCTACAACTTGAGAGATCGGATATATCATCCGCTCTCGACTATTTGTCACACACACGTCCGTTGTTTCAGTTAGTGTGAAGTTAATCCGGGATGTGACCCCGTGTGAGGCGCTCTCCCCACAACGGTAGGACCAGACCGCCTAGCCCTGTCCGCTCTTCTCCCACACTTCCGCTCTTTTAACTCAGCCTGCTCGCGTTTCAGATACCGACCTCGACACCGGCTCAAACAGAGTAAATACTAAATAGAATTTCTAAACATTCTCTAACATTTCACATTTCATAATTTTTATTAAAACATCAGGGATGTTACACTCACCCCCCCTAAAAGGAGATTTCATCCCCGAAATCAGTGTTCCGGTTGAAAAAGATGAGGGTACATCCGTCTCATATCGGATTCTAACTCCCAAGTGTAGTTCATCCAATGTAAATTCTGCCACTTCACCTTCACCAGCGGTACTTCCTTGTTCCTTAAACGTTTGATTTGGTGCTCTTCAATACCAATTGGTACGGCCTCCACCGTCAAGTTCTCCTTCACTTCAATGGAATCACTCGGTACAATCATTGTATCGCACGGAATGTAGGCTCGAAGTTGCGATACGTGGAACACGTTGTGGATGTTAGTCAATGATTGAGGAAGATCCAGCCGATATGCGACTTCACCAATCCGCTCTAGTATTTGGTATGGTCCAATATACTTCGGATTAAGCTTTTGGCTTTTCAAAATTCGACCTACACCTTTAGTTGGTGAAATTCTTAGAAACACCCAATCACCCACTTGGAATTCAAGAGGTCTATGCCTATTGTCATAATAGCTCTTCTGACGGTCTTGGGCAATTTTTATCTTCTCCCGGATTAAAGCGATCTGTTCGTTCATCTCTTGAATCATCTCAGGCCCCAGATGAAGGGCATCGCCGTCCTCATTCCAACATAATGGAGTACGACACTTTCGACCATAAAGAGCTTCGTATGGAGCCATTCCAATGCTGCTATGGTAACTGTTATTATATGCAAATTCCACCAAGGGCAAGTATTTCTCCCATGATCTGCCCTGTTCCAGTACACATGCTCTTAACATATCTTCAAGAGTCTGTATAGTCTGTTCTGATTGACCATCGGTTTGGGGATGGTAAGTCGAACTCAATTTAAGCTCAGTACCCAATTGTTGTTGCAAACTCCCCCAAAACCTTGAAGTAAATTGGGGATCCCGATCGGAGATAATACTTGAGGGTACACCATGCAGTCGTACGACTTCAGCAATGTACAACCTAGCTAATCGCTCTAACGACCACTTCATATTTATTGCCAAGAAATGCGCACTTTTGGTTAGTCGATCAACAATTACCCAAATCGCGTTGTATCCGGTTTGAGTACGAGGTAGTCCGGACACGAAGTCCATGGTGATACTTTCCCACTTCCAGATCAGAATTTCTGGAGGTTGAAGCAAACCTGGAGGTCGTTGGTGCTCAACCTTGCACTTCTGACATATAACACAGGATTTCACGTACTCGATTATTGCCTTCTTCATGTTTGGCCACCAGAATCCCTTCTTTAAGTCATGATACATTTTTGTCACTCCCGGATGTATGCTTAGAGAGCTCTTGTGTGCTTCTGTTAACACCGCCTGCCTGAAGCCTCCATGTGCAGGCACCACAACTCGATTCCTGAATCTCCATACGCCATCCTCACCTCGAGTTATCTCTTCATTTTTACCTCGGGTCTGACTGTCGATTAACTTCAGTAACTCTTCATCGTCCTTCTGTGCAGCTACCATCGACTCCAGAAATTCGTTGGAGATTTTTAACATTCCAATCGTCATTCGATTTGGCGCACTCATGACCACTCCAATATTCAAATCCCTAAAGCTTTCTAGCAATTCTTGTTCTCCACCCATTAAGTAAGCCACGTGTAATACCTTCCTGCTTAATGCATCTGCCACAACATTTGCTTTGCCCGGGTGATACTTCAAATCGAAGTCATAATCTTTCAAATACTCCATCCATCTCCTTTGTCTCATATTTAGCTCCTTTTGATCAAATAAATACTTTAAACTCTTGTGGTCACTGAATACTACAAAACGAGCTCCATACAGGTAATGGCGCCAAATCTTCAGTGCGTACACTACTGCTGCGAGTTCCAGATCATGGGTCAGGTAATTCTCCTCATGTGGCCTCAATTGCCTTGAAGCATAGGCAATTGCTCGATCCGCTTGCATCAACACACACCCCACTCCAAATTTGGACGCATCGCAATATACTTCAAATTCTTTGGTCACATCGGGCAGTGCAAGCACGGGCGCAGTAGTTAAACACCGCTTTAGAGTTTGGAAACTTAATTCACATTTCTCCGACCACACGAAAGGGTTTCCTTTCCTAGTCAATCGAGTCAGAGGGAGGGCTATCCGAGAGAACCCCTCAATGAAACGTCAGTAGTATCCAGCTAATCCAAGGAAACTCCGGATTTCAGTTACTGACTTCGGTGTCTCCCAAGTCATAACCGCTTCAATTTTTGTCGGATCAACTGAGACTCCTTCTTGGGAAATTACATGCCCCAAGAATTGTACACTACTCTTCCAGAACTCACATTTAGATAATTTAGCGTACAACTTCTTCTCGCGGAGTGCTTGTAAAACAAGTCGAAGATGTTGAGCATGCTCCTCGTCCGACCTCGAATATACCAAAATATCGTCAATGAAGACCACCACAAACTGGTCCAAGTACGGTTGAAAGGTCCGATTCATATAATCCATAAAAATGGCAGGAGCGTTTGTTACTCCAAAGGGCATTACTACGTACTCGAAGTGCCCATAACGAGTCCGGAATGCTGTCTTTGGGATATCCTCCGACCTCACTCGGATTTGGTGGTATCCCGATCTCAAGTCAATCTTAGAGAACACAGCGGCGCCTCGCAACTGGTCCAGTAAATCATCAATCCGGGGTAGTGGATACTTATTTTTGATCGTCAGTTTGTTCAGCTGTCGATAATCAATACACATGCGCATGCTACCGTCCTTCTTCTTTACTAATAACACCGGAGCGCCCCAGGGTGAGGCACTAGGTCAGATAAAGCCCTTTTCTAATAATTCGTTTACTTGCTTCTTCACTTCGGTTAATTCCACCGAAGACATTCTATATGGTGCTCGGGACACCGGTTCTGCTCCGGGAATCAAGTCAATAGAGAAATCAATCTCTCGACTAGGAGGTAGCTCCGGAATTTCTTCCGGAAAAACGTCAGGAAATTCACAAACAATCGGAATATCATTTAGCAGAAGGTCATGTCGACCCTCCGAAGTGAATAAAACGACATACATGGCTAGAACATCGCTCACCCCGTCCTTCACGTCAAGTTCCTGTGAGAAAACAATTTTCTTCCGATAGCAGTCGACCAACACATGATTAGCAGCAAGCCAATCAAGACCTAGAATAATGTCTAAGTCCTTTAAGGGCATACAGATAAGATTTACTCGAAAGGTACGGCCTTCGATTTGCATCGGTAGTTCTCTACATACAGTAGTTGCACGGAAAGTAGAACCAGTTGGAGTGGAAACAATAAGGGCGTTCTCCATTAAACTGATTGGCAGACCAAGCCGTCGCACACAACTTTCCGAAATAAAGGAATGGGTTGCACCTGAATCATAAATCACATCAACTAGATAACCACAGATGAGGCACTTACCCTGTACCAAATTGTCATTCCTCGTAGCTTCTGAAGCATCAAACGCAAATACACGCCCAGTCATGGCGTTCTGGGCACCGCTGGATTGAGCGTCATATCTTCCCGCTTGTGGGTTCCTTCTACCAGCTCCATTCTGACCTCCTCTCATGAAGTTGGAACCCCGGTTTCCAGAAGGGTTAGTCCGATTATCCGTTCTGTCCTGTTGCTGCCTCTGAGGGCAATCGGGCCTGAGATGCCCTGGTTGTCCACACTGGAAGCACACAATCTGATTAGCTTGGCAATATTTGGCAATGTATCCCTCGTGGCCACAATTGTAGCATGTACGATTCCCAGGGGGATTACCCGATCGACCAGTGGAACCTCGACCAGAGGAGGATGAAGAGGTAGCAGAGGATTTGCCACCTCGAAAGAATTGACCCATCCTCTTGAAGCTGAAACCTTTTGCCTTTAATGGCTTTTTATCTCTTGGCTGAGACATCCTTTGCAACTGCACTTCTTCTGTCAGCCTTGCTTTGTTCACCAAGGTCGGATAGTCCCTGATCTCCATCGGTACGATTACACTACGGAGCTCAATCCGTAGTCCCGCTTCGTATTTGGCACACTTGCTGCCTTCAGTCCCTTCTAATGAGAAAGGGTGGTAAAAATCACACAGCTCGTCGAACTTGCTGGTGTACTCAGCTACAGACATCCGGTCTTGCTCTAACTTCAGGAATTCCATTTCTTTCTGGATTTTATAGTTGTCTGGGAAGTACTTAACAAGGAACCTCCTTCGAAAATTCGCCCATACTAACGGCTCATTGGCTGCGTTCATTTGCACCTTCACGCAAGAACACCATACTCTAGCCTCATCTTTTAATTGATATGAAGCAAATAAAACCTTTTGCTCCTCAGAACACTCAAAATATTCAAAAACTTGTTCGATATCCCTAATCCAGATATATGCCCCATCGTAGTCGTGTCCCCCCTTGTAAGTCGGAGGATTCCTTTTCAGGAATTTATCCAGAGTGGGACCGGACTCGGTCCTACCCATCAGTTGAGTAAATTTAGAGAAGAAATCATCTCCTCCCCCAGAACTAGTCTCTCCGTCCATTTAGCAACTCTACAATGGGTAAACACATCACCATTAATAACCAAGATCAGTCAGGGGATTATAGATTTACCTTATATTCATAGAATACTACGCCAGTAGAGTGCCAAGGGAACGGTGCCAGACCACACGTAATCTCAACACAACAAAACACAATCAACTTTCATAAGATTATCACAATCACTAGATCGGCCCACACACCGGCTCTAGAAAGAACCGCTCTGATACCAAGTGTAACATCCTTAGGTTATTTTTACATTTATTTTTATTCAAACTATTACATTTTACAATAAATTTTTCCTTTTCCTTGAAAATTAATCGATATTTAGAGAAAACAATTTAATTCGACACAGCGGATGAGAGAAAAGGAAATCAGGGCGTCTCGCTTGAGCGAGGCCCCTACTCGTCTAAGCGAGATTCCGGACTCTCACTTAGACGAGGTGCTGTTCATGAACGAACACCTTTCGCACATCGGATTATACAACCGGACTCCCAAACTTCGCTCTAAAAATGGTTCTGTGAACCCAAAGAGTTCCCATAAAACATATACGTATAACAGTAATATATTTTTGAAATATATTTCTCATTCAATCCGGTCTTAACTAAACACAACTGATAATTATACAACGGAGTTTTTATACACACATAAGACTCTATAAAGAGTCACTCAAATTCGTTTGGACCCTGGCACCGTTCTCCCCCTTGGCTCTGCTCCACGGCTCCTTCCCCCTCCCTGTCTCTGGTTACTAAAAAAATAATGCAAGGGTGAGTGTTTGGCATAATAATTAATATAGAACGGAATTTAACACTATACATGCATATCAACCCATATGCCTCAAGCATCATCTATAAGTAAGCATACCACAACATAATGAATTTCATGCAATAACTGTATTAGACCAGCTACACAATCTCCATCACATTTATCATATTCATCACATTCATCATATACCTCACATTCATCACATTCATCACAACTGACTCTCATACAATTTGACTCCTAGTATCCGGATACTAAAGGATTGGCCTTCAGCTGGGGGTCCTACTTGACACCCCGTGAACCCTGCTTGGTTCACTGAGTCCTGCTTGACTCTCCACCTCGACCACTGGGTCCTACTTGACCACTGGGTAGCTCAACTGGGCACGAAAACCACGGGAGCCGGAAATGAGGGGCTATCATATACCGTCGGCCATCCCATACCACATAATCATTCAATAATTTTCCTTTCATAATGATATCAATTTTCTCATCCCTCGGGTAGCCTGCTTGCTACCCGGAGTCACATAACACTGATCATTTCTCATTAGATATCAATTTTCTCATCCATCGGGTAGCCTGCTTGCTAACCCAGAATCGCATAACACTGATTACGTCAATATTAAATATTTCAAGATCATGCATGATAACTCAACCACAAACACAATTCTCAACTCATCAATGTACACTATCACACATGCACAAGTATAAACACACAATTACGTTTAACAACATTTTCCTTTAGTCTGTTTACGTTACTTCAAAGATCGGAATAAGAAGTAAGTCCTATTCTAATTAATTATAACCCGAACACCCCCTTACTCTGGTTCCACGCTTCGATGATCTGTTCTTTATACCGATTTCTTCCTCTGAGTACCGGTTCTGCAAACTCAACTCCTCCACTCAGTCTTCCGTTACTTAGTCTACTACCTACGGATCATGAAGTACAGCTTTATCACCTCAACGTCCTTAGTTCATGGTCAACATTTGGCTTACGCTCACAGAGGAGTGGAGAATAGTCACGAATATAGCCATGCATGGCCCTTAACAGCTAAAGAATGAAAGAAATAAGGGAATCACAATCGGGTTAGATCAGTAGACTCACCTGGAAGTCTCGATCACAGGAATGAGGTTAATTTGTAGTTCAAACACAAATGGAGTCTTACTCCAGTACATGCAGCTCAGCGTTAAGAGAGAAGAGGCAAACGGAAGAGAATGAACAAGCTGATAGTAACTGTAACTTGTGTAAAATGAAGAAGAAAGGAAGGGAATCTTCTTATATATATGGCTCATGGATAAGATCGTCTTTTCCTTGATTTTATTTGTATTCTTACTATTTTAAACTATTGCTTAGTCATCAAATCAATTACACGTGTTTATCCCTTCAACGCCCACGTAGTCATAGTCCTCTAATAATTCGCTAGAGTATAGGTCCGATATGAATATCGACCCCGCCGTCCTAACTTAATGTTCATACCTTGGAAATCCGAGCTACAACTTGAGAGATCGGATATATCATCCGCTCTCGACTATTTGTCACACACACGTCCGTTGTTTCAGTTAGTGTGAAGTTAATCCAGGATGTGACCCCGTGTGAGGCGCTCTCCCCACAACGGTAGGACCAGACCGCCTAGCCCTGTCCGCTCTTCTCCCACACTTCCGCTCTTTTAACTCAGCCTGCTCGCGTTTCAGATACCGACCTCGACACCGGCTCAAACAGAGTAAATACTAAATAGAATTTCTAAACATTCTCTAACATTTCACATTTCATAATTTTTATTAAAACATCAGGGATGTTACATACATGAACTCTTGGTGATATATCATGAATTCTTGGTTATTATTGATTCTCAATGATGCATGAATTTTTGATTGAATATGAATTCTTGATGATGTATCATTTATGTGTTGTTTAACTAGTGGTATCTAAATAACAAACATCTTCCTTTAAAAATGATATGAATTGAATTAGTAAGAGAAAGAGATCATGAGGACATAATCTTGATTATGTGCTTATCACTATGCCTTGATAATAAATACATATATTGCATGTACAAGTGTATGTATGCTTTGACAATCTATGCATGTATATTCCTAGAGAGAAAGCATGTATGTTACAACAAGTGATTGCCTAGATTTTAACTTCATGATTATAACATCATAGGCATGAACATGATGATATGTTAAGAAACAATGCATGATATGATAAGTAATAATGCATGCTATGATCATATACCATGTATGTGCAAGTGGTATCTATCTCGATCAACATTATAATTCTTACTATGTCGTATGTTTGATGATGCATGATCTTGACTGTGAAAAGAAGTTTGAAAAATATGCATCATTGAGATTGAAAAGAATTTTTGAATAACATTATGAACAATGATGTTTGCTAAAAATCTTGTGTTGAATGCTTAAATGTTAGTAATTGATATCAAGAGCTTAAATTAGCAAATCCATCAAGTGGTATCATGCATAACATCTAGATAACAAATGGTATGGCATAGATGAGAGTATGACTTGCATTACACACGATGACCATGATATGCTTTTGTGACTTATCTATATGCGTTACTAATTATCTATGAAAAATGTTTCTCCTACATATTTGACAAATGCCACATGTGAATGCTTGACTAGACCTATATGTAACATCATAGGCATAAGATAAGAAGAGATTATTTAAGATACAAAAGTCATATGGAAAGGAGTGAACATTTTGGCATATATTATAATACACTTGCATGAGTAAGCCAACAAGTTGTATTAATCATTCCATCTTTGCTTTGATACCTAGACACAAGTGAAATTACATTAACAAGTGGTATCAACATCTATATTTATCCTTGTTAAATTACATGATTAAGGGGGAATTTTATAACATTTCTTTTTAACAAGTGATATCTATTGATGATATGTTATCTCTTTATCAAGTGGTATGAAAAATTGAGCAAATTGTTTTTTAGAAAACTCTCTTTCCAAAACAATACTGCATCAAAGACCCAAAATTAGTACAAACTCTTGTGGACTCAATGCTACTAACAAAATGCTTTGCAAAGAGTTTGTTAAGGTTATGTAGGATGACTCAAAATGGCAAATCAAACTACTAAACTGGGCGAACAAAGAATTGATCAAGGAATGCAACATGGATGAAGCAAAATGCCACACAAGGATGTGAAAAGGGGTATAAAACTTGCAAAATACCAAGGTATGATCGAATCCTTACTCTACCATCATGCTCCGTGAATTATTCAAATCATATTAACAAGTGGTATGAATAACGAATTTCACAAGCTACATATATCACTTCATCCCTGCTCTGATACCTAGATATAAGCATACATTGTTGAAAATCCTTCTATATTACTGCTCTAATACCTAGAAATGCATCAAGCCATATTAATGAAATGATTAACAAGTGGATTGTTATATGCAATGGTATCTAACCTTTGAGTGGTATTCATTCATATTATAGTATCTATTATTTCAACAATGGTATCTATTAAAAAGAGATCATATGCATTAAAAAGTAAACAAATGGTATCAGACTTGATTAAATTGACCTACAAGTGATATCAAACTTTATCAAATTGGTATAATCAATTTCACATGTTAATTAGTGGTACACTTTCTACAAATGGTATCAATTACAGTAGTAAGGGGGAGCATACATATGAATGACTATCCTTCATTTCACTTCTTTACGACTATGCTCATGGCACTTATTCTTACAATGTTACTTCTATTCTCCTGTATGCTTACTTGGAAAATTATTCTTGTGCATTTGATGATGCCAAAATAGGAGAAAACTATGTGCTTACTTGAAACGATATGTGAAAGAATCATATGACGTTTACCATACTTGAGAATGATACTCACTACATGATTAGAATAAGTTAGCAATCAATCATATGCTTACTTGATGAATAAATTATGTGATTGCTTATTGACTCTAGATGCACTAAAATGGTATTTATTTTTTATCATGTTATAAGATTTGATTTGAAATCTCTCTTATGAAATGCTTAATCTCTCTTATTCAAATACATGAGTTTATATGTTGATGGCATAGAATATATTAAGGTGATAATCTTTTTGATGATGCCAAAGGAGGAGAGATTAGTGGAAGGATCAGTAAAAAGAATAGGATGCCATTTATGCCAAAAAAGGGGAGAGATATCATGTTTCCATCATTTGATATGTTTAAAATAATTGGCATAAGTTACAAGATTAAGGGGGAGGATAACTCTCAACTAGCATTCATTACATCATATAGGGGGAGAATACATATAAACATTGATTGTCATTATTCTATAAAACTAACACCCCACGAGATGAACATTGGTTGTCATCATCAAAAAGGGGGAGAATGTGTTTAAATGTTGAAACAGGTTTTGATAATGACAAACGTGAAGACTAAGGCAAAGACTCCTAAAGGAAGAAAGGATATTACCATGAAGCCAATATGATGAATTTGCAACACATGAATACAAGCCATATGGAACATTAATTGTCATCATCAAAAAGGGGGAGAATGAAGTTGCATATGTAAGTATGCAAAGTAGTTTTGATGAATGACAAAGTATTCATGATGATGATGAAATGGCAAAGGTTCAGAAACAAGAAGGTTCAAGCACAAAGACAATGGCTAAGAACAAAGAGATGAAGATGCCTCACAAAGAGTTAAAGAAACATGAGCTATGGAAGACAAGGTTGATGACATGAACTAAATCATGAAGAACAAGCTCATAAGTTGAAGAAGAATCAAGGAAACAAGCATGAGGATCAAAGGAATAAGCCATGGGTCAATACATATCAAGAACATATCAAAAACCTTGAAGAATTGTATCAGGTACATGTACTAATCGATTACCACAATGGAATAATCGATTACCATAACTCTGTTTATGGTATAATCAATTACAATAAGAAGGACAATCGATTACAAGGGTTCTGGAATATATCTAATCGATTACAAGGGAGAATATAATCGATTATTGAGCTTCTGTTTTGTCCATAATCGATTGCACAAGTACCTAATCGATTACCATGCTGCGAGACACAATTAAGAGCATCAGGTATCATTCATAATCGATTACAAGGAAAGGAATAATCGATTAGAAGGCTTCTGTTTCTAAGATAATCGATTACAATAGAAATACTAATCGATTACCTGCTGCATAACACTAAAGATTTCAAAAGCTAATCGATTAGAGCTCAAAGGCTAATCGATTACCATAGTGTCAGAACGTGGGAAAATGCTTTTAAGTGGAACTCCAGCTCATTTCTTCACTCCTACTTTGTGCCCATGCTAAGGTATCCGTTGGAGAAAATGTGCAACGGCTGGAAACCCTAAAAATGGCTATAAATGAAGCATGGATTCAAGCAAGAGAACACAACACAAGAGGGGAGACCAAGGCACAACACAAGGCAACAAACATTTCTCTTCTTAAGGTCTTCTAACTAAATTTCTCTTGTATATTCTGCAACTCTTGATTCTAAACTTGCATATTGCTTAAGAGTTGTTAGATTGTGAGTTTCAATTTGCATATCCTCTCTTGTTGAGAGTTAGAATTTGTGAGAGCTTTCATTTGTGTATCTACTCTATTGAGAGAGTGTATTGATTGTAAACACAACACCAAACACAAGGTATTCACTCTAGGTTGAGTGGTTGTTCACTCTAGGTTGAGTGGTCACAAAGGTTGGGGTTCAACCTTTGGGTATTGAGAGATTGTGAGATTGGGTGGGTTGCCCTTTGCTTGTGAGGATTGAGTTCTTGAGTGTGGAACACTAGGAAGCTGCAATTGCTCAAAGCTTGTATCTCAAATCTTCAATAGTGGAATCCTTCAAGTGGGTTGCTTGAAGGCGAGACGTACACCGGGTTGGTGGAACTCGTTAAATTTGGTTTGCATTTCTCTCTACCTTGAACTCTTTATACAACTATGCATATAAACTGTTTGTTGAAATGCTTGAGCTGAATGTGTGAATCAAAGTTGTTGTTCAAGTAGAAAACTAACTCTACATGCCAAGTGTTTGATAATTTGCTTGAATCAATATTTGGTGAAATTCTTCAAAACTGGAAATTACTATAACTTACCAAATATCTAATACATTGTTTCCTATTAAGTCTTGTGTGATACTTACTTGATTGCTATTACTTCTCACATTCACAAGGTGTTTGATAACTTGAATGAGCTGAATCTTTATAGGAAACATCACATTATTGACAAATAAATCTGTGCACTCCAACTGTTTGATAAATTGTTTAAACCAATAACTTACCTTGTTTATCACACTTATAGCTAAATATTGTCATTGCACATCAAGTGTGTCATAGTGTGATATGTGCATAAAAGTTGTTGTTTCTTCATTATTGCATCATTTGTATATTACTAACCATTTCCAAGGGGATTCCGCGCAAAAATTTGAAACACTCAATTCACCCCCCCTCTTGAGCGTTGAGGCCTTGGCTAACAATCAAGTCCTACACCAATCAATTATAGGACCATATCAATCATTCATCCAAGTATGATTCTTAATATATATATATATATATGTATGTATATGCATGATTCTTCATCATGTAGTAATTCCTTTACAAGTTTTATTCATTTGCCTAATTAGGCTTCCGGAATTTCTTCCCTTTTTATCAAAATTCATTATTACCAAGGGCAATAACCTAAATAGTTAGGTTACCACATATACCAATTTCATGCCCAACCCTTTTTAAGTGGGTTTTTCATTTATGGTTTCCAACCACCACTACAAATCCTTATTTATGGCAATACCTCATCATTAATAACTCTTCTATCATCAATAATGCCAATCATATCTACATTACATATTTTCCCCCAAATCAAAGGTTAGGGTTTCATTAAAACCCATCAAACATCATCAATATCTATCATATTCCAATACTATTTTCGTATACCCTATTCATTGCCCATAAAAGTTCATATTCCTTTCATCCCACCTTAGGGTTTATGAATTTAATGGTTTCCTTCAACACCCATATGCATTTAATACTCTCCCAAGTCATAACCATTTATTTCCTAGGTTCCAAACACAAGAAAAATGGCAAGAAGCTTACCTTGCTCCAAAAATGAAAATAGGAATCAAGGGAGAGAGAGAGATAGTGACAAAAATGGAAGAGAAGAGAGGAGAAGCTTCAAGCATCCATGGTCACCTCCTTGCTCCTTGAGAATGAAAATGAAAAGAGGAGAAGGGCACCAAGTTTTACTTAGGTTTTTGAAGGAGACGAGGGTGAAAGAGATGAGTGGGAAAATGAGAGAAAGAAGAAAAAGTGTGTTTGCATAAGGGAGAGAGAGAGTCATGAGAAATGAGAGTGAAAGGGTGAGGTTTTTGTTAAAGTTTTAAGCCCATCTCTTAAATCTTTCCGTTTTATAACAAACAGGATCTTTGTTCGGGCTCAATACTTTATCTAAAAATATTTCTGAATACATATTCAGATTCCCAATAATATTACCTACAGCCCTGACCAACAGCATCTCAATCAGAGATACTTGGTCCGACACTCATATTTTAATCAGGTATAAATCTTTGCTCATAAAGCTTAGCAATATATGAAAAATCATAATAAGCTCAAATTAATTTATTTCTATATTTTTAGGGCATTAATCTTTCCATACATAAATAATTGTCATTTGTTTCCCCTTAATTGAATATTTATATAAAAATTGGGATGTTACAAATTTGCTCAAATCCTCTTTTGCATGTCCTTTCTACCTGAAATTCAAGATTCCACACAATTAATCATATTATCAATTAAATGACTATAATTAAGATAATGCATACTAATAACTTGAATAATTTGATATTTTACAACTTAAATGAAATATGGATAATTAGTTAATAATTATAGATAAAATACTAAAAAATTTCTTAATTTAAACAATATATATAACTAAATGATGAGTCTTCAAGGGACTCATTAGTTGCGTGGAGCCTAAAGGAAAGATTTAGGTAGAAAGAAAGAAGCCTAACCCTAACAGAAGATACAGTAAGGCAAGTAGAAAATGAAATTGAAAAATTAATCTAATATGATAAATGATTAATTGAAGAGGCTATGTACAATGAAAAAGTCAGGCCAACTAGAAGCTTGTAATATCATTTGGGCTTGAATGAGTATGGGCTTGCTGATTGCTAAACATTTTTTTTAGATTTATAAAAATGTGCTCTTTTCACCAAAAATAAAGATCTAAAAAAATGTTTGAATTTATCGGATAACTACGGTTACTAGTGGAAGAGTAAAATTCATCCATAGCCGTTCGAACATGGCCACTTTTTCCCCGAAAGACTATACAATTTTAACCGAAACCCGAAACTAACTAACATGATACTTGTTTTATCTTTTTAGTTTAAATCAAATAAAGCAGATTTTGTAATCTTGTAGTGCTATGGCAAGAAATTCACTATTGAATCTTTTCCAATTCCTTACTGAGAATGATAAAGCAATGTACCATTCTTTTTTTTGGTTAACAGATTTAGGCCAAGATAGGCCCAAACACACAAACAATCGACACCTGAACGACTGAAAGAAAAGTAGTACACTAGACCCATAACAGCCAATCATTCCTAAGGCACACAATGATATCTTCGTAAATCAGGAACAACACTACGCCCCTCGTCTTCTTTGCAACTAGGCTAGGGTTGCCTATCAAGCTAAAGCAATACTAAGGAGGTGCGAAGCAAGGAGAGCGCAATTGAACCAGAGGCACGCAAACGTGACAAGACTTAACTCGGAGGGATCCATCTTCGATTCTAGACTAGAATTTGCCTCAAGCTTATAGGCAGAGCTTGCCACCAACACCTACCCAACTCTATAGAGGATTTGAGTCTGGCCACCTCGTGAGCCGCCTGATTCACTTGACGACCGGTCCATAAGAGGCCACATGATGTAAAATTCCTTTGAATGGTATTAATATCCCTAACCAAAGCTTTAATTTCTCCTCTCTTTACTTCTCCTTTACAGGCTTTAATTAGCTCTAGGTTGTCAGATTCTAACAAAATGTCCCTCCATTCCAAGTTGTTCACCAAGACCAGTGCATCCCGTAATGCCCACACCTCTGCTTGAATGACCATAGGAGCCCAAACTTATGAAGACTGGCCATAGATGATCTCACCTACATGATCTTTAACTATGACACCTGTGTAAGCTCTCTAGGAGGAGGATTTCCAGGTTTCATCTGTATTAATCTTGATTTTTCCTCTAGGAGGAGGTCTCTATCTGGTTTGTACATTTTGCTATGAGTTTATATGATGTTTTTCATGAACCTTAACTGTGTTACAAACTTTGTAAAATTCATTCACCTTCATTTGTATTGTGGCAATTGTATGATTCGGGTCTGGTCGGTCATTATGAAAAAGAAATCTATTCCTACTTAACCAGATTTGCCAAATAGTGAAAAATAATTTTGAGACTAAGAAGTCAAAAATCCTCTTTCTTAGACATGAAAAACTCTATCTTATTTAACAACCATTGCATGACTGTTGAAACCCTTTTAGTAGCTGTTAAACATTGAATATTTGATCCAAACCAGACAGGCCTTGTCCAGTTGCAAAAAAGTAATGCATGTTCCAGGGTCTCCTCTCTATTTAGACAAATAGGATAGGTAGGATCCTTGGAGATACTTCGTTTAAATAATCTTTCTCTAACTGGAATAAGGTTATGGCAGATTTTTCTTATAAAAGTCTAGATTTTTCTTGGTACCTTAGCTTTCCAAATAACCTCCCAAAGAAACCTGTTTAGTTGATAATAAGTATTAGGCTCAGAGACTGCCATTTCTAAATAGCTCTTGATTGCCCTATACCCTGACTTGATGGAATACTCTCCATTTTTAGATTGAGGCCAGATGATATCATCACCCCCATTAGTCATACTTATAGAAGTTTGTAAGGTTTGTATCCAGAACTCCTGAGCTAAGGTTTGAGTTACTTTGCCTAAATCCCAAGTGTGGGTAGCTTGGTTAATTAAGGAGAATAAAATCATGTTATGATCAACTTAATGATAAGGATGTGGATAACACTTATCTGCATTCCAGAGCCACCGATGCTTAAAAATCGAGACTTGGGTTCCATCTCCCACAACCCATTGACCTAGATTAAGGAGGACATCCCTTCCTTGAGTTAAGCTACTCCAAACCCATGAACAATTCCTCTATCTAGGTTAAGCCATAAAAGAACAATGAGGGAAATATTTACCTTTCAGAACCCGAATCCATAGAAAATCTGGGTTCTTTATCACTCTCCATGCCTACTTAGTCAAGTAAGCTAAATTAAGGGCCTTCATATCTTTAAAACCTATTCCCCCCATGAACTTACTAACTGCTAGGTCCTTCCATTTTTCCAGTATATTCCTCTCTTCCCCTTATCCTTAACCCACCAAAATTTTATAATAATAAAGTTAATTTTTCTAATTAGTTTCTTGGGAAAACTCACCAAGGCCATTACATAAGCTCGGATTGCTTGGAGGACAAATTTATTAAGAGTTTCCTTTCCAGCTTGGTTAAGGAAATTTTCCTTCTACCCTTTTTCTTTAGCCTTGATCTTCTACTTAATCCATCCTAGAACCTTACTCTTGAAAGACCCTCATTCACTAGGGAGGCCCAAATATGATCCACATCCATACGTTGCTCCATATTCATAATCTCAAAAATCTGAGCTCTTATAACAGAGGACACTTGCTTCCCAAATATAATCCCTGACTTTGCCACATTAATTCTTTGACCTGAGGCATTAGAAAAAATATTAAGAATCCTCAAAATAGAATATACTTCAGCTTCTATCGCCTTTGCAAGAATGAGAGAGTCATCTGCATACAATAAATAGGTTAAAACAGGGCATTCAGGGGACATAAGCATACCAGAAAGAGAGCCTTCTTCCCTTGCTCTAGAAAGAAGAGGATAGGGCTTCAGCTACAAAATTAAACAAATAAGGAGAAAGAGGATCTCCTTATCACAGCCCTTTTTGGGTCTTAAAAGGAGGACTTCTGGACCCATTTATATTTATACTATAGGAAACTGAGGAAACAGTGGACATGACTAGAGAAACCCATTTAGGATCAAAACCATAGGCTATCAAGATCTGGTTTAAAAAGTCCCAACTAAGCCTATCGTAGGCCTTGCTCATATCAAGTTTGATTTCCATATGGTATTTAGAAAAAGCAGATCTGCTCCTAAGAGAGTGGAAAACCCTTGGCCTATGATGACATTATCCTGGATTTGTCTTCCTTTTATAAAGGCTGACTGGTATAGGGAAATAAGGTGAGGAAGGAACAATTTAATTCTTAACTGGACAATCTTAGACACCATCTTAGGAATGAAATTACAGCAACTAAGATGGCAAAACTAGGTGATCTTCTCAGGATTAGGCACTTTAGGAACAAGGGAAATTAAATTCTAATTTGCTTCAGGAGGCATGATTCCTGATAAAAATATGGATTTAATAGCAGCACAAACTTCTTCTTTGACTGTTTCCCAGTTCTTATGGTAAAACAGGCCGTTAAGTCCATCAAGACCAGGAGCCTTTAAGGGAGGTAGAGACTTGACTACTCTCTCAATTTCACCATCCATGAAAGGGGCTAACAACACCTCATTCATCTGATTAGTCACTTTCTTAGTAATTAGGAGAAGACATTCCTATAGATTATGAACTCTTTCTAATTTATACATGTTCTGAAAATAGTAGGAGATCATTTTTAGAACATTAGAGTGACCTTCCACCCAATTATTAGACTCATCCTGAAGCCTGGTTATCCTATTTTTGGCCCTTCTCTGAACTATTGTAGCATGAAAAAACCTGGTATTTGAATCTCCCCATTTTAGCCAATGGATTCTTGACCTTTGAGCCCAATAAATCTCCTCTCTCTCCCAGATCATTTGAACCTACTGTTGGATAGAAGCAATCTGACTTTTATCCCTTTCCAAGTGACCTTTGTTTATAAGCCCTTGTAACTGTTTTTGAAGTTTGGCCACCTCAATGTCACTCCTTTTGAAATTTTCCTTATGCCACTCCAATAACTTAGTTTTACAATTGTCCTGCTGCTCCTTAGGTTGCTCCCAATATTCATTATTTCCTCCAGCTTTTTCTCTATCCCTCCTTCACAATTGTATAACAATCCGAGTGCTCGGTCTAGAATGCTTCAAATTTGAAGAATTGCTTGCTCTTCCCTTCAGGATTCAAATTAAGAAAAACAGGAGAATGATCTGAAGCAATAAGTGGAAGGGCGGTAATCAGGTTGTGGGGAAAAAGGTTTAAAAACTCATAATTCGTAAAAACTTTGTCAATTATTTCCTTGGTAAACCTTCTATTTCTTCCAGGTAAAACTACACCTTTTCATAGGCAATTCCATTAAATTTAAATAATCAACAACCTCCCTAAAAATTAACATTCTTTTTTCATGAGGAGGGACATGACTATCCTTATCAAAAGAGTGTAAGCATTCATTGAAATCCTCCATCATTATCCAACCAAGACCATAATTATGTTTTAGCCCCTTAAGAATGTCCCAGAAAATCCTTCTATTGTTAAACACCAGGAGTGCATACACAAAAGTACATAGAATCTTAATATTAATTGGGACAAAGGTTACATAGGCAAGAATTACATTGTGGTCAGAAGACAAAACATTTACAATAATAGAGGAGTCCCACAAAATAGCAAGGCCACCGGATAAGCCTGCAGAACTAACTACAAAACATGAATTAAAGCCTAATTTTTTACTCAAACAATCCACCCTAGCAGCATTAGCCTTTGTTTCCATCAAAAACATCAAAGATAACTTGAACTTCTTTTTGAGGGATTTCAACTCCCTCATTGTCGTAGGGGATGCAATCCCGCGACAGTTCCACCCTAGGATCTTCATGGTTGATTGGGGGCATGATTTGGCCCGCCTCCTCGGCCTTTGAATAGTTAGTGGATAGATTGGAGCCATACTGATCAATGGTTAGATTCTGGAACTCATTATCAGCTAGTTGTAAATATCTCTTTTTCTACCTCATTGCTTCATCCTCATTTCTCCCTCTTTTTAAATCTAGCAATCGTCTAATTCCACTACTTAGCTAGGTTTCATAGTAGGAAGGAATTGGGACCAGTTTTCCTGGAGGAGAGTCCTCAAGGAGTTCTACAAAATAAGAGGAATTATTTTCAGAAATTAGTTGGGAGGTATTTTTGAGTGTCTGCCTAAAGGGAATATTCTTGGTTATATTGAAATCTAGGCTACTAGCTTTTTCCTGGTTAGATAAAAGGCCAAGATCAATGGTAGTGTCTAGGTCTGGATTTTTTAAGGAGGCACTGGGCTGGACAATTTTTAATTTAGGAATAGGCCCATATTTTAACTCAGATTTACCACATGGTGGGGTTTGAAGGAGGTTACTGGTTAGATGTGTGACATGTACTTGGGAAAGTAAGCTTTTCTGGTTAGTAATGTTTGGGATAAAAGAACTAGAGTTAAAAAGGGGTTGTGGATCAATCAGGCTGAAAAAGGTGATTTGAAATGATAGGAGCAGGAGCAGGATGTGATAGGTTGGTGGCCATAGGAGATCTTGGTTCAAAATTTTGACTATCAACTGATAGACTTTTATCACTAGCTATATCTTCCCCCTTAAGCAATAAGGCTTCTTTCTCTTTATTTATGCAATCTCCAGTTATGGTCCACGAGTCTGCATATTATGATTATCCCTTTCTCCTTCCCCTTCCTTTGATTGAGACCCCTGTATCTCCCTTGTACAATGTACCATTCCTAATATTCTTTTTCTTTTTTGTGAACAGTGACATATATTAGGAAACTAACAGATCATAGCTAGAAGCCCTATACAATCACTAAAAATATCCATTAGAATCAGCTTACTGGGGTAAGAGGTTCTCATTTCAATTTGTTTTGTTTTTAAACTATATATTGATTGGGCCCAAATGTCAATTTTTGTATTTAGCGTTTCAACAGAAGGGCTAATGAGGTAAGGAAAATGTCCTATTAATTTTAACTTTCTGACCTTAAAATATATGTTTCATATCTATATATTTTTAAAAGTTGTAAAGTTTTTCTATCTTTAACATTTATTAAAAAGTTAAGAACTCAGCAAACACCACCACCACCATTCTCCTGACCCAAACTCACTAACTCACTGTTATCTATTCACCAGTTACCACCCAACTTTCCCCTCCTCAAACTCACTGTCACGTTTTGTATTTCTACATACACCATGAATAATCACATTCTCCACTTATAAACACAAAGAATGACACAATAACCTCTTTTGATTCTCTCTTTTGTTTTTTTTTCACGTTCACCTCTTCTTATTTACTTATTTAAAAGCTATATAAAATCATAATAATCTCATAATAGCATAATAAATATAATTGATTATTTTTTATTTTTCTATTATATTTTTAAAATATTAATTTAATTTAGTTCATCAATATTTATCAACAAACATTGTTAGTATTTTAAAATTTTCTTCTCAAAATTTATACCATTAAAATATGTAAAATATGTTTTCACTATAATTATTTTTTTATCATTTTAATAAAATTAGTAAGTACTACACATATGCTAGTGACTATAGTAGGATATACATACATATATATTTATACATATATATATATATTAAAATCATATGAATGATGAAATTTGAGTTGTACAACTATACATAAATGATTATAATTAAAAGATTTTTAAAATCACATAATCACTTAAAAAGTTATATGACTTTTAAAAAAGTTACTTGACTTTCTTAAAAACTAACATAAATGATATATTCTAATTTCAATCATCTATGATAAAATTTAACTATTTAAAATTTGTTACTTTCACTCTTACCTAAGAAAACATTTCTAATAACATATATATTCTATTTATATATTATAAATCAATAAAAAAAATCAAAAGAGAGTATATAATTATCAAATGTTCGTGCATGAATAACATAACTCTTGCTAAATTGCTAATGGTATCCCAAACCACAGAGAATCAAAGCGATTAAATCTACGGCTCTCCTTCAAGTGTGTGATATGAAATTCCTGTCAAGAACATCATTAATGGGATCCTAGTAACAATAACGATAGCTTCACTTGAACGAAGTTACACCAAAATATAGGATTGAAGAAGTATTGAATTAGATCAAATTTTCGTTTAAAAAATAATCAAAACCTATTAATGATTTGTGTAATTTTTACATAAAATCTAAGTCAAATTTTTTTAATCGTATAATCGGATTGTTACAAATTAAAAGCAAAAACAATCAATTTTTAAAAAAATTAAAATAATTCTTGCTGATATGAAAACAAATAATATAAATATATCAAAGATTTACGAACAAACATTATAAATACATGATGAAATAACATTACAAACTAAAAATATATTGAAATTAAATTCTTGGTGAACATTTAAATTTAAAATAAAACGATGGGGGTAACACGTAAAGAAAAGAGAAAAGTATCAACATCGAGGTTTGAAAGCCATGATCACAATTTGGAACTGGGCTTCTCTATATCATCATAAAACAACTTCTTGAAAGCATCTACATGTGATGCTTGCAAACAAATAGCTACAATGAAGCCATCACCACTCGCAGAGTCCAAAAGGAAAGCCTTACCATCAGAATTGATGTTCCCTGGAAGCATGCAAACAGGTTCACCCCACCCGAAATCAGAGTCATAAAATAAAAAATTGGTCCAAGCAACCACAAAAAGATTAGGGTCTCCTTTTCCAGCAGAGTTGTCATAAAACATGTCCCTAAACAAATTCATGTCATCCAAATTCGCTATGTAGTCAAGAGCAGATCTCACATACTCATCACTCATCTTCCCAATTGCTTCCCTCACTTTTCCAACCGCATAACTCAGAGGCATGTGGATAATATCATCAAAGGAACAAGTTGGTGTCACGGTAGGAAACGTAGCATTCCCAAAATAAGTCTTGGGGAGAGGTGGACTTAAATGGTTTCGACAATTGACCAATGTTGTTAACCTTGTGGGTTGAACCCCATTAGTACCCACGTAACGCACCTTGCAAGCACACCTCCACAAATGACCACTAATGACCTCAAAACTAGAATAAGGTCGATGTGGACCAAGCTCATTCCCAAACTCACTAGCTTTCTTCTTCAATATCCCAACTTGGCCTTTGGTGAGCTTCAATATAGTCGTGGCAAGTTGTGGTGGCACACTGGTGTGTTGTGCCACGCCACTCCTCAAAAGCGGTGGTGGGAAAAACTCAGGGTGTTCAAAACGTGGTGGTTTATTCAACTTTCTTGAATCCAGCAAGGCACGATCAAGTAGTGGTGGCATCAAAGAAGAAGAATCAAAAGTCTTTCCTCGGGCGAGTTTAGCCCACGTGTTAAGAGAAGACGTACCAGCTGTTCCATCAGCAAGAGCACGACACAGGGCGAACCCAAGAGTGAGTGAACCACATGGGAACCTTGTAACCTGTGCCACGAACAAGGGTATATCCTCAAGTGGGACTTGATAATCAATTTTTGGCACGAGTTGTTCCAAAACATTGGAAGAAACAATATCACCTGAAGAATGGAAGTTGAGGTGATGGTCACAGGTGGCTTCTAGAAGCAGTGCCCCTTTGGCGTTGCAAAGAAGTTGCAATTGGCCACGTGGGGTCTTGGTCAACCTACCAGCAAGCGGGAAGTAGTGAGTGAGAGTTCTGCTAAGAGAGGTGGAAAGAGTGTGCAGAGAAGAATGATTGGTGATGGGTGGTGTGTTGGTGTAGATATAGAGTTGAGAACTGTGGTTGGGGAGCTTGATTTGGTCGCAGTGAGAGAGTGAAAGAGTAGTGGATTGGGTGGTTTCTGAGGGGGTTACAAGGTGTGAACGATGGATGGTAACCATTATTTTGTATAGTATTTGTTTTAGCAGGTATACAGGGAAAGTGCAAAAGCAGAAATAAAGTACATCAAAATTCAGAGCTCTGGACGAACTTTATACTGATGCATGTGGTGGATCATCCAGCTCCCAAGACTTAAAATGATGGCTACCATTCTCATATGGACTGCTTTCTAATAAATTACACAAATAAAAGGTGTTTATAACGTGTTCAACTTTACTAAATATAAAGATAAGAAATACAAGACTTTTATTAAAAATTCTATTATATTTGCTTTAATATTTATGAAAAATTACGTTTTAAGTTAAAATTAAAAATAATTGATTTCGCACTGAAGGAGAGAATGTTTAGTACTTTTAATTTTTTTAAATAGAAATAGTACTTTTAACTAAATTTTCAAAATAAAAGTTGTTTGGTGAAATACATTTTTAAAAAATTTTAATTTTATTAGGAAATTAACTAATTTTATAAATTATCTTTTAATCTAAAGATCCTTTTGGTGTATGGAATTAGTAAAGTGGTGGTGGTGGTAGTAGTAATGATGACAAAGACGGTGATAGTGGAGATGATAACAACAATGGTGTTGGTGGCGATAATATAATGGTAGAAGCGATAGTGACAATAACAAATAGTCATGGTGGTGGCAACAACAATGTGGTGGTGGGGTTGGCGACAATCGTAATGGTGGCGGTAACAATGAGGGTAGTAGCAGCAACAATGGCGAGGGTGCTGGAAACAATGGTGTTGGAGGCACCAATGGTGGCGATGATGGTGGTATCGATGACAATGACAATGATGATAACAATAGTGGTGGTGGTGGACAAACATAGTGGTTCCTATGGTGATGATGATGATGATGATGATGATGATGATGATGATGATGACAAGGGTGGTAGGGCAGTGGGGGTGACATTAGCAATGATGGTGGTGGCAACGACGATGGGAGCAATGGTGTTAATGGTGGTGTTGGTAGTGGTAGTAGTATGGAAAAAATGATAATAATGGTATTAGTGGCAATGACAATGATAATGGTGGTGACAGAGAGTGGGTGGTGGTGGCAATTATGGTAGTTTATATAATGTTATCATCTCACAATTAGCTAGACAATACAAAAAATCACACGTAAAAATTATGTCTAACTTGTGTAGGTAGAGAGATGGATAAAGTACAATTTTTAAGCCACGTAATTTCTAAAGATAGTGTTGTAGTAGATCCAGCTAAGGTTAAGGCTGTAATGGATTGGGAGCAACCCTAGTCTATTACTTTAATTCTTAGTTTCCTTGGGTTAGCTGGCTACTATCATAGATTTATTGATGGGTTTTCCCGTTAGCTTTGCCATTGACAAAGTTAACTCGGAAGAATCAACCATTTGTGTGGACCCCAAATTGAAAGAAGTTTTGTAGAGTTGAAGCAAACTCATTTTTACACCTATTTTAACTTCATTTAACTTGCAAAAGGACTTTATGGTGTACTGTGATGCATCCAAGCTTATTGGGCATGTATTAATGAAGAATGAAAGAGTGATTACTTATGCATCAAGACAGTTACAACCACGTGAGGTGAATTACCCCACTCATGATCTTGAATCAGTAGCTGTGTTGTTTGTCTTAAAGTTATGAAAGCATTATTCATATATGGTCTGAGTTTTGTGGTCTTTAGTGATCATAAAAGCCTCAAATATCTTTTAGATTAGAAGAAACTGAATATGTGCCAATAGTGATGGATGGATTTCTTAAAGGACTATGACTTTGATTTGAAGTATCATCCTGGGAAAGCTAATATTGTAGCCGATGCTTTGAGCAAAAGGTCAATTCATGTGGTGTAACACCCTAAATTTTAAAGAAAACAATTTATGGAGTAATGGTGATTAATTATTTATGGTCCAATAATTATAGGAGAATTAATTTGACATTAGAGGTGAATTATCGGTAAATTAAGATTTACCGAAACCAGGTGATTTAACAGATGATGTGGGACCCACTTGGTCAAATTAAATAATTGATGGGTCTAGAATGTTTAGAAAATTATTATGGTTAAGGTGGTATATCTGAAATAATTTTTAGTGTTAAGGATATAATTAATTGGACTCGACATATGACATTAAACGGGGAAATTACGAAGCAAATTAGATTAAAAGAAAATAAAAATTTCTATTTTCTCTTCTCCACTCAACTGTAGCAATCCCCTCTCTTTTCTAACATCTTTTACCCATTGGAAAATGGGGATTTATTACCCAATGGTAAAAACAAATGAAGGCACTCTTTTACCCTATGGGCAATAACCAATTTTGGTGAATTCCTTCTCTTTTCTTCTACATTTTCGGTGGGTTTTCTCTCTCTCACTCCATTCATTATGTTTTCTTCTTCTTCCTCTATACTTCTTCTCCATAACCGTCCACCCCCTTCTCCTTCCATTTCTTGCCAAAATCAAAAACTAAGCTTGGATTTTTGAAGCATTTATGGAGAATGGGAGCTTTGCAATGGTCATCTCCCTCTTCTTCACTCCTATTTTCGTTTGGGTATTTGCATGGGCTTAAGGTAAAGGTTTCCTACCTCTTCATTATTTCATTTATGGTTTTGGGTTGTTAGGTTGAAATGATAATGTTAGAAACTTGGATTGTTAAGGAAAATGATGAACCCTAGGTTGGATGGTTAGAAAATGTGATCATTGATAATGGTTTTGTGCTATAAATGGATATGGATTAGTGGACCTATGATGAATCAATGAAGATGGTGAGTGTTAATTATTGTTGGGCGATTTATGTGAAAAACCCCAAGTGTTGATAGTTTTGAGGTTTTGGCCAAATTGATGAGTTAAATGATTTAAATGCCTTACAATGATTTTATATAGGGAAATGAGTGTTTGAAATATTGGTATTGATTCTTGAGGTTTGGGAGATGTAAGTATGTAAGTATGTATGTGATTAGAGGAATTAGTCTTGAGTGTTGATATTTATGATGATGTTAATAATGGTTGAAGACCTTTGGAAGTGGATTAGGGAAATGGATACTTGATTTGATGATGTGTTAGGCCTTGATATATGCCATTTTGAAATTGTTGAATTAATGATGATCTTGAATGGAGCCATGAGGCTTATAATGAGCTTAAATAGATTAAGATGATAGTTGAGTAATTCATGAGATGATTTAGGAGACTTATGGATAAGAGGTAATGATGTTTTTGGGTACAGTTAGCCCATAAGATTTAAAGAATCATGGTTTTGGGAAAGGAATTCCTGAAGCCTAACACAAGAGTGTGAATTGATGCTTAGTATAACATCCTTAATTTTTAAACTAATTTTCAGTAAATCAAATAAATTTTTCGTAAATAATTTAAATTTTCCAATAGAGATCGGGTTCAGTCATTAAAATTACCGATCCCTCATTAAACCGATTGACCCATTGGAAAGCAATTTAAACGTAAATAAACTTTTCATAAACTATTTCATGATTAAAACAAAATTTGTATTAATAATATTATTGTCACAGTACAAAAGCCGACCGGCCATTTCATAATACAAAGATTTATATCACTCGGTAAACAATAAATCCCTCGGTAAACACAAGAGTCGGCCAAGGCTTCTACCTAGTTTACTATGTACATTATGCATAGTGCATACTAATACATAATGCTCCAATCGGTCGAGTGACTTCAAATGCCTTCACCGTGTCCTCTATCCACTGCAAAAATAATAAGCAGGGGGTGAGCATAAACATATCAAATAATAGTTATTGAATTGGATTTAAGGCCCAATCCATAACTATACACTTACCACAAACCGAAGCATACAACATAAACAACATTTTCTATCGGTAATCAAGCATACACACCAAAAATTATGCATATCAATGCTTAAACAAATGGATCCATAAGATTATTAGTTTTGTGTTGCAACACTGGCTCCCCGAGCCATAATTCAGCCCTCGGCTGATTCGGCCGTTTTACAGGTACCAAACTGCTCTACGCCCCTAATGTAATACCGAGTACCACTCCCAGAGTGATATCGGTCCTCTACTCGGTATTACGGGCCAAACCTCGAGCCCTGCTCAAGAGGTTGCCTTGAGTCCCACCCAAGGTCTTTTATGAATATCACCACATGTCTCATACTCATGCATCTCAAACATATTCATTGTTATTATGAAAAATTCCCATACTCATCATCAATCTCATAACACTGTCAATATCAACATCAGAAATATGAATGGAATATATATATATGTAAAAACGTAAAGCATTACACAAGTGGGGTGTCAAAACACACGACACGCATATATAACAGAATAGTATCACACCACATCCATTCATAAACTATTTATTTGAAATGGAATGCTCCCCCTACCTGGAATTAAGAGCTCTTGCAACACTTAAAGCTTTATCCAATTCACAGCTTGCGAATTCCGACTGGAATCTTAACTTTGTGCTAATTCAGTGTTTTCTTTATAAAAGAAGAAATGAAGATTGGTTCCTTCTTTGTTAATGGCTTTTTCAGCAGTATTTAGGAGAGAACAATTACAAACGATATCTTCTCTTTCAAAGGTTTTTCTAAACTCCTTTAACAATGGAAATTGGTATTTATATCATTCATGCAAAGAGATGTGAATGACTAAAAGATATCTGTTGTACTTTTCTTCAGATGCTGAATAAGGAGTAAGCATTTAATGAAAAGAGACAGCACATTAGAGAAGGTCCCATATTTAGAAAAATATCAAAAAAAGACTTTACTAGAAGGTAGAAGAACAGGTTAACGTGGAAAACATCAGACCTGATTCTCGCTTGAGCAAACCGCTTTCGCTTAAGCGAGAACTGCCCAATAACCATTTTCCATACTTTCGCTCGAGCGAGACTCCTTCCTAATAGCCACTCGCTCGGGCGAGAAATATCTAGTAACGAATTTCATACTTACTCGCTTGGGCGAGGTATCCACTCGCTTAAGCAAAACCAGACCCAATACTCGATTTTGTACTTAGGAAAAATCATTCCAGAACCGATTCCTCTTATTCGGTCCTTCACTCAGCAACTTACATTAAAGCTGACTTATCGCTCGGTCAGTTATTCACTCGATAATTAATTCCAAGACCGACCATCATCACTCGAGTTTCCACTCGGCAAAATAATCCAAACCGAGTCTTTTCTCACTCGGTATCATTCCACTCGGAAATGACGTGCTTGAAAACATTTTACTTAAAAAGTTTCCATTCAGAGACACTTCATCTAGAACTGTTTCTCTCGGATTTCCTTATTTGAAAGTCCCTCATTCGGATACTATTTTCTTAACTTAGAAATAATTTGCTTAATGATGTTTCACTCGAAAACATCTTATTTCCATTCGGAGATAAGTTCCTCGGTCTTACTTCACTCGGTATCATACCATATTCACTCGGAATATCATATTTCAAACAACATTCACTCAGAATTTCATTCAGAATTTCCTTATTAATCCTTCATAAATGAATTTGCTAAATATTACAAAACTTGGGATGTTACATTTCCCCCCTCCTACAAAAATTTCATCCTCAAAATTTAAATACAAAAATTATACATAACTCGGGATATTATTCCCTCATAGCATCTTCTCGTTCCCAAGTATGCATGATACTCTGATCTTGCTGCCATGTAACCTTGACCAATTGAACATTTTTGTTTCTCAATCGTTTTACCGATCGGTCCACTATACTAGTGGGCTCGGCTATAGTGGTCAGGTTTTCTTGAATTTCAACATCATCATCCGGCATTTCTTGAGTAGGATCTGGCAAGTATTTCTTTAATTGTGAAACGTGAAATACGCTATGTAAATTTGCTAAATGAGAAGGCAATGCAATTTGATAGGCTACTGGTCCGACTCTCTTCAATATTTCATATGGACCAATATATTTTGGACTCAACTTCTTGCTTTTCAATGCCCTTCCAACGCCTTTGCTTGGAGAGACTTTTAAAAAGACTTTATCACCGATCTGAAATTCAATCGGCTTCATCCGGTTATCATAATAGCTCTTTTGACGGTCTTGGGATGCTTTCATTTTGTCCTTTATCATTTGGATTTGCTCAGAGGTCTGCTGCACAATCTCTGGTCCTAACATTAGATTTTCGCCCGATTCCGACCAGCAAAGAGGAGTTCGGCATTTTCTTCCATATAAAGCTTCATAGGGAGCCATATCTATGCTACTATGATAGCTATTATTGTAAGTAAATTCGACCAATGGAAGGTATTGTTCCTAGCTCCCACCATGCTCTAACACACAGGATCTCAACAAGTCTTCTAAACTCTGAATAGTCCACTCGGATTGCCCATCTGTTTGAGGATGATAGGTCGAACTCAATCGGAGCTTCAAACCTAATTCCTGATGCAGACTTCCCCAAAATCGGGAAGTAAATCTTGGATCTCTATCTGACACAATTGAAGATGGAACACCATGTAATCGGACTATTTCGCTAATGTACAGTTGTGCTAGCCTTGGCAAGGAATAACTCATGTTAATCGGCAAAAAGTGTGCAGACTTTGTCAATCGGTCCACGATAACCCAAATAGCATCATGACCGTTCTGAGTCCTTGGTAGTCCCATTACAAAATCCATAGCTATTGCGTCCCACTTCCGCACGGGAATTTCCAAAGGTTGTAAACCACCGGTCGGTTTTTGATGCTCAACCTTTGCTTTTTGACAAATTATGCAATGGGCCACAAAGTCGACTATATCTTTCTTCATTCCGGGCCACCAAAAGTTCAATTTTAAATCATGATACATTTTAGTAATACCTGGATGAATACTTAACATGCTTTTATGTGCCTCATTAAGCACCGATTGTCGTAAGTTTTCCGAGTTAGGTACATAAATCCGCCCCTTCACTCGGTAAATACCGTCTAAGCCCTCAGTCAAAAATAAATCTTTACCTTTAGCCTGAGTTTCTTTCATCTCGACTAAATAAGAATCGGTCATTTGCTGTACATAAACAGTCTTCAAAAATTCATTAGCTATCTTTAATGTTCTGAGAGTCACTTTCTGAGACGAAGACATATCCACTTGCAAATTCATGTCTCGGAATTGTTCAAGCAACTCCATCTCTTTAACCATCATTGTCGCCATGTGAATGGATTTCCGACTCAATGCGTCGGCTACCACATTGGCTTATCCTGGGTGGTATTTTAAATCGAACTCATAATCTTTCAAGAATTCAATCCATCTTCTCTGCCTCATATTTAATTCCTTTTGGTCGAACAAATATTTCAGACTCTTGTGGTCACTATATACTTCAAACTTAGAACCATAAAGATAGTGCCTCCAAATTTTCAGTGCAAAGACCACTGCTGCCAATTCCAGATCATGAGTTGGGTAGTTTTGCTCGTGTGGTCGTAATTGTCATGAAGCGTAAGCAATCACTCGGCCATTTTGCATTAGTACACTTCCTAGGCCAAGTCTGGATGCATCACAGAAAACTACAAAACTTTCCTGCAAATTTGGCAAAGCCAATACAGGAGTAGATTGTCAATCGGATTTTCAATTCTTGAAAACTCTGCTCGCACTCGGATGACCATACAAAAGGAACATCTTTCCGGGTTAGCTTAGTCAATGGTAAAGCGATTTTGGAGAACCCCTCAATGAATCTCCGATAGTAACCGGCTAAACCCAGAAAACTTCTGACTTCAGTGATTGACTTAGGCTTCTCCCAAATCATTACAGCTTCGACCTTTGAAGGATCTATCGAGACACCTTCTCTGGAAATAACGTGACCCAGGAATTGAATTCTATCCACCAAGAATTCACACTTAGACAATTTGGCAAATATTTTTTTTCTCCTTTAACACTTGGAGTACCAGCCGGAGATGCTCTTTATGTTCTTCATAAGACTTTGAATAAATTAATATATCATCAATAAATACCACCACAAACCTATCCAAGTAAGAATGAAAGATATTGTTCATATAATTCATGAACACTGCTGGAGCATTTGTCACTCCGAACGGCATTACCACGTATTCATAGTGTCCATACCGGATCCTGAATACCGTTTTAGGAATATCGGTAGCTTTCACTCGGATCTGGTGGTATCCCGACCGTAAGTCAATTTTCAAAAAGACCGACGCACCACGTAGCTGATCAATTAAATCATCGATCCTAGGCAATGGGTATTTATTTTTAATGGTCAGCTTATTCAGTTGGCGGTAATCAATACATAACCGTATGCTACCATCCTTTTTCTTAACGAGTAACACCGGAGCACCCCACGATGATACACTTGGTCGGATAAATTATTTTTTGAGTAGTTCATCTACTTGCTTCTTTAGTTCTGCTAGCTCAATCAGGGACATTCTATAAGGAGCTCTGGAAACTGGCTCAGCTCCAGGGATTAAATCAATAGAGAATTCAATCTCTCTATCGGGAGGAACACCAGGCACATCCTCCGGGAATAACTCGGGAAAATCACAAACAATAGGAATGTCTCGGATTCGAGACTCACTCTTCCCATCAGCCATAGAAAACAGCATAAGCAGTTGAGATATACCTTTGATTTCATATTCATCGGCTTTTTGTTTAGGAAAGATTACTTGCCGATTCCGACAGTCAACCAGGACTTTATTGGCTGATAGCCAATCCATACCAAGAATGATGTCAAGACCTCTCAAAGGTAGACATATTAAATTAGCAGTAAAATCCCTATCACCGAGAGTGAAAGATACGTTCTCACACATCATGGAAGTCCACAATTTTGCACCAGTCGGATTAGACACATTTAATGGCCGATTCATAGTAACAACAGGTAATCTCATTTGCATAACACAATCATTAGAAATAAACGAGTGAGTTGCACCCGAGTCAAACACCACGTCAAGAGTAGTATTTCCAAATAAACACTTACTTTGAACCAAGTCATGGGCTTGAGCAGCTTCTTCTACAGTGGTAGCATACACTCGGCCTGCCGTCGGTGTACTAGAACTCCCAGCCCGATCGTGTTAGCCAAGGCCTCAACGCTCAAGAGGGGGGGTGAATTGAGTGTTTCAAATTTTCACGCGGAATCCCCTTGGAAATGGTTAGTAATATGCAATGATGAAGAGACAACAACTTTTATGCACATATCACACTATGACACACTTGATGTGCAATGACAATATTTAGCTATAAGTGTGATAAACAAGGTAAGTTATTGGTTTAAACAATTTATTAAACAGTTGGAGTGCACAGATTTATTTGTCAATAATGTGATGTTTCCTATAAAGATTCAGCTCATTCAAGTTATCAAACACCTTGTGAATGTGAGAAGTAATAGCAATCAAGTAAGTATCACACAAGACTTAATAGGAAACAATGTATTAGATATTTGGTAAGTTATAGTAATTTCTAGTTTTGAAGAACTTCACCAAATATTGATTCAAGCAAATTATCAAACACTTGGCATGCAGAGTTAGTTTTCTACTTGAACAACAACTTTGATTCACACATTCAGCTCAAGCATTTCAACAAACAGTTTATATGCATAGTTGTATAAAGAGTTCAAGGTAGAGAGAAATGCAAACCAAATTTAACGAGTTCCACCAACCCGGTGTACGTCTCGCCTTCAAGCAACCCACTTGAAGGATTCCACTATTGAAGATTTGAGATACAAGCTTTGAGCAATTGCAGCTTCCTAGTGTTCCACACTCAAGAACTCAATCCTCACAAGCAAAGGGCAACCCACCCAATCTCACAATCTCTCAATACCCAAAGGTTGAACCCCAACCTTTGTGACCACTCAACCTAGAGTGAAAAACCTTGGTGTTTTGGTGTTTGGTTTACAAGCAATTAACTCTCTCAATAGAGTAGATACACAAATAAAGGCTCTCACAAATTCTAACTCTCAACAAGAGACGATATGCAAATTAAAACTCACAATCTAACAACTCTTAAGCAATATGCAAGTTAAGAAACAAGAGTTGCAGAATATACAAGAGAAATCTAGTAAGAAGACCTTAAGAAGAGAAATGTTTGTTGCCTTGTTTTGTGCCTTGGTCTCCCCTCTTTTGTTCTCTCCTCTTGCTTGAATCCATGCTTCATTTATAGCCATTTTTAGGGTTTCCAGCCGTTGCACATTGTCTCCAACGGATACCTTAGCATGGGCATAAAGTGGGAGTGAAGAAATGAGCTGGAGTTCCACTTAAAAGCATTTTCCCACGTTCTGACACTATGGTAATCGATTAGCCTTCGAGCTGTAATCGATTAGCTTTTGAAATCTTCAGTATTATGCAGCAGGTAATCGATTAGCATTTCTACTGTAATCGATTAGCTATGAAACAGAACCATTCTAATCGATTATTCCTTGCCTTGTAATCGATTATGATTGATACCTGATGCTCTTAATTTGTGTCTCGCAGCATGGTAATCGATTAGGACTTCATGTAATCGATTATGGACAAAACAGAAGCTCAGTAATCGATTATATTCTCCCTTGTAATCGATTAGATATATTCCAGAACCCTTGTTATCGATTGTCCTTCTTATTGTAATCGATTATACCATAAACAGAGTTATGGTAATCGATTATTCCAGTGTGGTGATCGATTAGGACATGTACCTGATACATCTCTTCAAGATCTTTGATATGTTCTTGATATGTATTGACCCATGGCTTATTCCTTTGATACTTATGCTTGTTTCCTTGATTCTTCTTCAACTTATGAGCTTGTTCTTCATGATTTAGTTCATGTCATCAAACTTGTCTTCCATAACTCATGTTTCCTTAACTCTTTGTGAGGCATCTTCATCTCTTTGTTCTTAGCCATTGTCTTTGTGCTTGAACCTTCTTGTTTCTGAACCTTTGCCATTCCATCATCATCATGAATACTTTGTCATTCATCAAAACTACTTTGCATACTTACATATGCAACTTCAGATCGTTCCTTGACATCATAGAATTATTGTTGCGTTCCCCATTGCCTCTTCCTCCTCTGTTACCGTTTCCACGGCCTCGTCCTCTGAAGCCTTCACGGTTTACACTAGTATATGATTCAGTTGTTTGGAGAAGAGGACAGTTAGGACGAACATGTCCTTTCTCATTGCAGTGATAACAAATAACGTCCTCATCTTTGTCACAGTTCCGAGTATAGTGACTACCCCCGCATCTATAGCATTTGATGTCTCTCGGTCTATTCACCAGTCGGCCACCAGCATTTCCCCGACCTCTAAATTTAGAGGAAGATTCTCCTCTAACAGACTTTCCTTGCTTCTTAAAGCTAATTGGTGGTAATCTTGAAGAACTATCTGACTTGCTACTCGAGCTGGTTGAAACTTTATCATCCTCCTCATATATTCTATATTTATTAACAAGGATCGGGAAGCTTTTAATCTCCTGGTGTCGGAAAGCTTTCTTGGTCTTTGGGTTCAGACCACTCTCAAATTTGATGCATTTCGAACCTTCTGTACCCGGCATCTGGAAGGGAGGATAGAACATGCACAACTCCGCAAACTTCGCTGCATATTCCTCAACGCTCATATTGCCCTATCGGAGTTCCATGAATTCCAACTCCTTTTGACTCCTAACAGTATTTGGGAAATACTTTTCAAGGAAGCATTCCTTGAAGTTTTCCCAATTCAGCTCAGTCTCTGTAGCAATTAAGCGGCTTCTTGTCATTCTCCACCAGTTTTCAGCTTCTTTTTGAAGCATGAAAACAGCATACTCTACCTTCTGTGCTTCAGAGTACTGTAAACTACCAAAGATTCGTTCTAGGTTCTGTATCCAAGCATAGGCTTGATCAGGCTGAAATCCTCCATGGAATTCAGTCGGCTGATTCTGCCTTTCTAAAATATCAGCCACACGCTGAAAGGCAGCAACCATTGCGTCCATACCATGAGGGTCTATTCTTATCCTGAAATAATCATCATACTTTAGTACCACTCATGGATATGAAAGTAATTTATTTATAGTTGATTCCCTTAACCACATTACACAACAACAGTGATATGGCTTCACTCGACCATAGCATCTAGTAGCTTAACCTTGGCCTTGGACTTTTCAAGTCTTGCTCTGATACCAAATATAACATCCTTAATTTTTAAACTAATTTTCAGTAAATCAAATAAATTTTTCACAAATAATTTAAATTTTCCAATAGAGATCGGGTTCAGTCATTAAAATTACCGATCCCTCATTAAACCGATTGACCCATTGGAAAGCAATTTAAACGTAAATAAACTTTTCATAAACTATTTCATGATTAAAATAAAATTTGTATTAATAATATTATTGTCACAGTATAAAAGCCGACCGGCCATTTCATAATACAAAGATTTATATCACTCGGTAAACAATAAATCCCTCAGTAAACACAAGAGCCGGCCACGGCTTCTACCCAGTTTACTATGTACATTATGCATAATGCATACTAATACATAATGCTTCAATCGGTCGAGTGACTTCAAATGCCTTCACCGTGTCCTCTATCCACTGCAAAAATAATAAGCAGGGGGTGAGCATAAACATATCAAATAATAGTTATTGAATTGGATTTAAGGCCCAATCCATAACTATACACTTACCACAAACCGAGTCATACAACATAAATAACATTTTCTATCGATAATCAAGCATACACACCAAAAATTGTGCATATCAATGCTTAAACAACTGGATCCATAAGATTGTTAGTTTTGTGTTGCAACACTGGCTCCCTGAGCCATAATTCAGCCCTCGACTGATTCGGCCGTTTTACAGGTACCAAACCGCTCTACGCCCCTAATGTAATACCGAGTACCACTCCCAGAGTGATAGCGGTCCTCTACTCGGTATTACGGGCCAAACCTCGAGCCCTGCTCAAGAGGTTGCCTTGAGTCCCACCCAAGGTCTTTTATGAATATCACCACATGTCTCATACTCATGCATCTCAAACATATTCATTGTTATTATGAAAAATTTCCATACTCATCATCAATCTTATAACACTATCAATATCAACATCAGAAATATGAATGGAATATATATATATATATATATATATATGTGTGTGTGTGTGTGTAAAAACGTAAAGCATTACACAAGTGGGGTGTCAAAATACACGACACGCATATATAACATAATAGTATCACCCCACATCCATTCATAAACTATTTATTTGAAATGGAATGCTCCCCCTACCTGGAATTAAGAGCTCTTGCAACACTTAAAGCTTTATCCAATTCACAGCTTGTGAATTCCGACTGGAATCTTAACTTTGTGCTAATTCAGTGTTTTCTTTATAAAAGAAGAAATGAAGATTGGTTCCTTATTTGTTAATGGCTTTTTCAGCAGTATTTAGGAGAGAACAATTAAAAACGATATCTTCTCTTTCAAAGGTTTTTCTAAACTCCTTTAACAGTGGAAATTGGTATTTATATCATTCATGCAAAGAGACGTGAATGACTAAAAGATATCTGTTGTACTTTTCTTCAGATGCTGAATAAGGAGTAAGCATTTAATGAAAAGGGACAACACATTAGAGAGGGTCCCATACTTAGAAAAATATCAAAAAAAGACTTTACTAGAAGGTAGAAGAACAGGTTAACATGGAAAGCATCAGACCTGATTCTCGCTTGAGCGAACCGCTTTTGCTTAAGCGAAAACTGCCCAATAACCATTTTCCATACTTTCGCTCAAGCGAGACTCCTTCCTAATAGCCACTCGCTCGGGCGAGAAATATCCAGTAACGAATTTCATACTTACTCGCTTGGGCGAGGTATCCACTCGCTTAAGCGAAACCTGACCCAATACTCGGTTTTGTACTTAGGAAAAATCATTCCAGAACTAATTCCTCTTATTCGGTCCTTCACTCAGCAACTTTCATTAAAGCTGACTTATCGCTCGGTCAGTTATTCACTCGGTAATTCACCCTCACACCGACTCAGCATCTGATCGATCTTCACTCGGTGAATTATTTCAAAACCGATTCTTTTCTCGTGTGGTCTTTCACTCGGTAATTAATTCTAAGACCGACCATCATCACTCGAGTTTCCACTCGGTAAAATAATCCAGACCGAGTCTTTTCTCACTCAGTATCATTCCACTCGGAAATGACGTGCTTGAAAACATTTTACTTAAAAAGTGTCAATTCAGAGACACTTCATCCAGAACTGTTTCTCTCAGATTTCCTTATTCGAAAGTCCCTCATTCGGATACTATTTTCTTAACTTAGAAATAATTTGCTTAATGATGTTTCACTCGGAAACATCTTATTTCCATTCGGAGATAAGTTCCTCAGTCTTCACTCGGTATCATACCATATTCACTCGGAATATCATATTTCAAACTGCATTCACTCGGAATTTCATTCAGAATTTCCTTATTAATCCTTCATAAATGAATTTGCTAAATATTACAAAACTTGGGATGTTACACTTAGAGAAGTCTAAGACTTAATATTGAACCTTATGGGATGATGTCAATCATTTAAAAATTTTGGTAGATACCTTAAAATAGCTTAATGATTGAGTATATGTATGCATGTGTAAATTGTAGATTGTATTCTGGTCGATGATGTGGAACAATCGAGGAAATTACGTTGCGGTTCTTCTCTCGAGGTAGAAGAGGAGTTTACATTTCAAATTGCATGAGTGGATAATTGTTAATTATGTATATGTGTGAACTCATGCATTGCCTTGCCATGAATATGCTAAATGTTGAATTGATGATGTGATGAATGATGGCTTGGCCTTGTTGAATGTTATGAAAATATATATATATGGTGATGATAAGTGTTGGGTTGTCCCTCGTGTTAGACATGAGTAAATTAATGATGTAGATCCGTAAATGGATGAATTATCTAAAATGTGGAAATATGTTTATGATGATTATGTAGAAAGATTGGTGGAGTAATGATAAAAAGTGTTTTAGATTCTCTCCTAGGTAATAGATGAATTGAACCTAAATTGAGAGGTATAACTTGTTGGACTAAGCCCCTCATGTATGATTACAATGGATGAATATTGTTAACTTAGGCCAATTATACATTGTAGTGATGGTGGCAAGAGTAAGAAGTGAAAAACCAGAGTTTTTGAACGTGTGATGTTAATCTCGCTCAAGCGAGATGGATTTTCGCTCAAGCGAGAGTCCCCTATATCAGGGGAGTGGCCTCTGGCCCAATTTTGCTCAGGCGAATATGAGTCTCGCTCAAGCGAGACGCGTGCAACATGGAAGAATTAGCTACTAGATGAATCTCGCTCAAGCGGGTATGGCCACGCTTGACCGAGCGAGGGAGGAGTTGGTTCTGGATGAAGCTCGCTAAAGCGAGTGTTGAGGTGTATTGGGTCGCTTGAGCGAGCACGAGGGGTCTGATACTAAAACCTTACTCGCTCAAGCGAGTGACTAGTTGAAAGGAATTTCGCTTGAGCGAGCAAGCCTAATATTAGACATTGGAGGAATCTCGCTCAAGCGAGATTGGCTCGCTCAAGCGAGATTGGCTCGCTCAAGCGAGATTGGCTCGATCAAGCGAGATTGGCTCGCTCAAGCGAGATCGGGGGTCTGAATGCTTAAACCCTTCTCGTTGAAGGGAATTTGGGGGCGCTCAAGCGACCCATCTCAATCTCGCTCAAGCGAGTATGGGTCTTGCTTGAGCGAGTTGCCCTGCATGAAATTTTATGTTGTTTTCTCTATTTTTTTAGATGTTAGGCCTCTTTCCCTTATATTATGGGATGATTGAGGGGATGTATGAGGGCAATATAAAAATGATATAACATGGTGGTGATTAGGATTGATTGGTACATTTGGGATAAATTGTTTATGATATATTTACCACCTAAAATTGAATAATGAAAGGATAATAATGAGAATATAATGATGGGGTTATGAGATACACCCTAGAGTGATCATGAAACCAATGAGGGAATGATTAAATAAAGAGGTGTTTATTATACACGATGAATCAGAGATGACATCGGTAATGTGCGATAATAAATGATGTTGTGAATATTCCCTTGGATAAAAGGGGTGAATAATATTCTTGATGAATTGTAAAATGTTGTGTGTGATCTTGTATGTGTGGTTTAAAATTATATCGATGAGTTGTGAATGTCACACTAATATATATGTATGTATATGAAACAATGGCAATGATAAATAAAATAAAAGTCCACAAACTGATTATGTGTCGGTATCGATGAAATATTAATGAATGTTGATGATGATTTGCGATGTGTGTGATGCCATTGTGGTTGAATGCAAGTATTAACTTACATGTATGATATGAAATATATGTGAAATATGTTGAGATGTAATGCCACGTTTAAAACTCAAAAACAATGGCTAAAACCAACAATGATAAAATCCACTAAGGTGTGTATGGTGATGTCAGTGATTATGATGATGATGTTTAATGAGTGGCATTTAGGATGCACAGAGTGAGAATGTATTTGATTTGCATTACATTGCATCCATGGCGTATCATACGCCGTCTATGTAGAATGTTAAGGGGTTCCACTAGGCAGGCCCAGTGGGAGGACGACTCAGTGCACAAGCATTCTTGTTGTTTCCCCTATGACTCAGTGTGTGAGTCACGAAGCTGCCCTTAGTTTGGTGATGAGGCACCCTATGTGGTAGGCCTAGTGGGCGGGCGGCTCTATGATGAGCAAGTACCTCGGTGTCCGACGGGGCACGGCTCCCTTAATGTGTGTTCAGGGGAGGCCTGTAGCACTTTTGGCAAGTGAGGCCATGTTGTTGATCCCTGAGTCACGGGGTGACTGGTGCTACAGATGGGCGATAGCGGTTTGGTACCAGTAAAACATGATGTTGATATGCATGCATGCTTTGAGATATGTGTACACATTTTTCTATTGCAGTAGGGGCATAGTAGCACGCCTATGCTCGTCCCACAATTTGGTGTTTATTCTCGCAGTCGGATCTGCATTTGTTGTCTATTCCATTGTGCATATGCATTAGCCTTAACAGCATTTGCATATAGCATGGAGATATTCCAGAAGTTGATGATGATTGATAATGATTGAGATTATGGTATGGTGATAATGTGATGGGTAATTGAGTACCTAAAGGACCACATAAAATTGATAAAAGACATGAATATAATGAAACGATATTGAATATGATGATGTGTATGTTATGGCCCTGTATAATGAAGGGCATGTTTATGTATGATTGATGATGATGATTGTTGGCCCACTGTGGCTTTGAGAAAAGACCTGAATGGTCAATGGTGATGATGTTGGCCCATGGTGGCGTTGTGGTAGATGTGTATATGCTAGCTTTGCTATGAATTGATGGGTGACTACGAGACATGTATATATTGTTGAATTAATAATTTATGATGATCATTGATGTGTTTAGCAAAGCATACATGATGTTGATATGCATATGCACATAATTTCAATTGTATTCATATCGTCATTTGAAATGTATAACTCACTCTCCCATATGGTCTACTTTTTAGTATTGATGCAGGATTGTCATGGGAAGAGGATATTTTTAAAGTAAAGCTTTCGTAAATGTAAAAATAATGGTAATGGAATGCCTTGGCCAGCAGCGTTTGTAATTTAATGTGTCGTGTATAAAATGGATATTTTGATGTTGTTATTTATTGATGTTGATGGATGAATTGTGAATATGTATAAATATGGATGATGTGTTAATATTGGGGGTATTGGAATTCATACCCATCGATGAATATAAAGGTATTGATTTTGTAATCATTTTGGGAATGCATAGGTGTTGATGATATATGACTTAGAGGATTGAATTGATTATGGTCAATTATGAAATGTAAATATCAGAGATGTATGTTGCATTACTATAGGGATGGATATGTATAGATATATTTAAGGCATTGTATGTTTATGATTCATGTGTAAGATTGGATGTGGCCTAATAGGCTTGTGTTGTATATTTGCATGCCTTGCTGAGCCTTTTTCCATATCTTCATACACTACTAAAAAAAAACCTGTTAACGACGGACATAAACGTTCCCTATTTTATGACATTGCGGTCGCTAACACTTTTAGCGACGGACTTTAAGATAGCAACACTGCTGTCGCTAAAACATTCGTCGCAGACAGCACAGCGACAAGGAACAGAACTGTCACTAACTTTTCGACCACGTTTTGCTGTCGCTAACATGGTCCCTCCTTTGTTAACGTCTACCTTCGCTAATGGTAACCATACACCGACCACGTAACACCGTCGCTACGGGTAACCATACAGCGACCACCTGTACCCCATCGCTATGGGAAACCATTCAGCGACCACCTTCTCGCCGTCGCTATGTGTTAGTATTTAGTGACCATCTACACATTGTCGCTATGTGTTAGTATTTAGTGACCACCTACACACCGTCGCTATGTGTTAGTATACAACGACCACCTGAGTCCGTCGCTATGGGAAACCACTCATCAGCGACCACAGGCTCGCCGTCGCTATATGTTAGTATACAACGACCACTCATGTGCCGTCACTAAAATAATTTTTATTTTTTAATACATTTTTTAATTTAATTTTAAATTAGATATTTTAAATAGTTTTTTATTCACTGAATACTTGCTTTTTAAACTAGAAATTTTGATAATTAAATTTTGAATATTTTTTATTTTAATACTAAATTGTTATTAAAAACACAATAATGGATTAAATTTAATTATCAAATAAATTGAATTATTAATAATAATCATAATAAGGCATTTTTCTTAGAATTTAATTACAAATATCTAATATTAACATAATAAAATAATAAATGAAGAATAACAAAATGATTACTGAATGGAATATAATATAAAAACTATAAATCAAATATACAATGTCTATACATAATAAAAAAGTCTAAAAAAGTATAAAACAGTAATCATGGTGGTGAGGGATCCCGTGGTGGTGCTGGTGGCGACTAAGAAGTGAGGGGAGGTAGCATCCCGATCAACTACATCAGTAGCTCTTGCTGCTGAACAAGTTGTCGACGAGTCTCGGTGTGCTGCTCTTCGGCTCGCTGTCGGTCCGCCTCGGCCCGCTCCTCCAAAAGCTGCCTCTGACGTCGCTCCTCCTGTAGCTCGTTGTTCAGGTTTTGAATTACCTGAACAACTTTAGTGGGAAGACCAGACGAAGAGGAAGAGGAAGAGGTCTTCCCCTTTTTCACCAACTACGTGCCGACGCCACCCAGTCCAAAGATCCTCCCTTACTTGTTCGCGCCACCAACAGCCTCCATATAGATGGCGTTGTCATCGGAACAAGACAAGATGGGAGGGACCTCCCCCAGGAGTCGAAGCCACCAAGTCTGCCTCCTTCTCGACCCTCTTGGCCTGATACGCCTCTTGTAAATTCAAAAACACTGATAGGATTAGTAAGTTGATTTGTATAATATAAGCATGTGTAAGTTAAAAGTAAATACCGCTAGATCTGTAGTCTTCTGGTTTACCTACGCACCGGCTTTGTTTTTCTTGGTCATTTGCATGACCTCAAACAAAGAAGGCTCCCGGTGCTCCCTCAGCTCTTGTAGTGGACAACAAGCATTGAAGTTAGTATTCCTAAACATGTCAGACTAATCATAATAAAAATGTTTAACATAAGTAGACTTACAAATCGTTTCTTGTACTCGAGGGTTGAAATGTTACCCCCAGTATAAACTGACGCTGCAGCATCGACGACTCTGTTTGTCTTGTTCCGAGCACTCGTCTGCTGGAACAAGACACCGCCCCACTTCTGGAGCATCCCATCCCAATGGTCCTCGGGGATCCAACGAGGGTGCTCGCCCTTGTCCCTCACCTTCCAAAGGGTACTCTTGATAGTTTTGGAGGTTTTTGTGGCAAAGACCTTCCTAATCTCATCAATCATACCCTCTACCCACTAATAATCACGCTGTAAAATGAAATTAGAATTCAAAATTAATAAGAGGTCTATTTTACAAATCAATTCACAATAAATTCATTTGGTAACTTACCGAGAAGATGTCAAACCACCTATCTTGGACAACCTTCCCAACATCTGTCCAAGATATGTATGGACCATCCCACCAGGCCTTCAAAACCTTAGTAATCGCTTTGGTAGTGCAACTACTATCAACAAAGCTGTAATCACAACAATTATAAGAGAATATAACAACATACAACCTAGGGAGACTCCCAAAATTTTGACAGAGTCTCCCCTATAAATATAACATTTCCAAATTTGAATAGTTACCCTATTACAAACAGAAGAGTTCCCAGTACAATTCAATCTGTACAAGTACTAATTAAACTAATATATAATAAACCAATAAGTCATTCCACTAAAGTAGTAAATAAACTACCATACAAATAGCACTTGGATTATGTAAGTTTTATAACATAAAAGTATGTGAGTTTTAGTGACTTACTCATCTCCGGCTGGCACTGGTACCAGCATGGGTAGAGGGGATGCCAGAGGTGGGGTGGCCTCAAGGCCAGGGTTCTCCAAACCACCAACTCCAGGAGTCTGCTCTGGAGTGGTCTGCTGTGGTGGTGATAGAGTGGTCTACACTAGTGATGGAGTAGTTCCCTGCTCTGGGGTGGGAGTCCCCAGACGGGATGCCGGGGTCGTGGACCCACCACCCCTACTGAAGGGTAGTCGATGTCCCGTGATCTGTGGATAAAACCATGAAAATAAATTTAGTCTTAGGATATAAATATGTATATGTGTTTAACAACTACATACTTTGTGTCTGTTTCAGTTTGAAATTCCCCGTCAGTTTCAGTGTCACTATGGCTATCTGTTTCAACAAGTTCATCAGTATCCAAATCAGCCCTAGACCGTTTTGATCAGGAGACAAGGTCTTTGTCAATATGTTCACCCCCGTAGTGGCGAGTGTCCCATCCATTATGACTGGATCAATGTTGATCAAAAAATGACTATCGTTAAGCTCATTTGGTGCAAGCTGATAAGCATTATCAACCTTATCGGAGACATTGTCAGGGATCTGACTTCGGGCCTTGGCCTTGATTACTGCGTACCAGTCCCGATGCCCTCCCAGGAAGTCCGTGTAATAAACCTGCTCAGCTTGTTAGGCAAAAATAAAGGGATCAAACCCTTTAGATCTATCATTTTTCTTGACCTCAACTAAGTCGTAGTTATTGTCAACCTTTGTTCCTAAACCGATTGTGTTATCGTACCAATCATATTTAAATAGAACAATATCTCTTCTTAGTCATCCAGAGAAAGAAACTTCAACAATCTCTGTCAGTACTCTATAAAAGTCTTCCTCTAACTGTCCGGTTGTGCCTTTAACATAAACCCCGTAGTTATGGGTGCGCATCCTTTCACTCTATTGAAAAATGTTAAACTTGTAGCCATTTACAAAGTAAATGGGCCATTTTTTAACAGTTTTCACTGGCCCCCAAGAAAGGGCTTGGAGTAAAGGATCTTTAATATGGTTGTTAGGGTCTTGTATCTATGTACAACATAACAAATAGGTCATCGTTAGATACCCAACATTTCAAGTACAGATAAAAAGCACATGCTATGCGGGTCTTACGTGTTATACGAACCAACCGATGAATTTGGATGAGACCTCACTATGAATTTGGTCATCTGTTATATCATTTTGCTTAAGTTTTAGCATATCTGCATATAAACTATTTAAAGGAAAAAACATTTAGATACTATAAAAGCTACGTCAGGAATATAAACTAAAAGTTGGTGACTTACTCAAGATAGGGTTCCACTTCTGGGAAATTTAAAAGAATGTACAAGTGAGCCGCCTTTCGATCTTTCTCATCAATGTAACATTTTGTGACCTTGCCTCCTGGACGACCAGGATAGTTAAAAATTGATATTTGATCATCCAACCCTGTGGCCATCCCAAGATTGCAGGGAATTTTACTCATTCTAGTTTCTATCTCCGTCAGAAAATAAAAAGAAGCAAAAGTTGTCATTTCTTCAACTAAGTATGCCTCACAAATTGATGCTTCAACTCATGCTTTGTTTGACACTTTGTCTTTTAAAGAGCGTAAGAATCTTTAACAACATAACATAAATGTTAAGTTAGAAAATACTATTATATAGGATATCATGTTTGCAATAAAATTAAGGAGTTCTGGTGTTCACCTTTCGAATGGATACATCCAACGATACTACACTGGGCCACCAACCAAGGCCCCATACGGTAGATGGATAGGCAGATTCTCCATCGAGTCAAAAAAACTTGGTGGGAAAATCTGCTCCAACTTACAAATCAAGACCGAGATAGTTTTTTCCATCTTCAAAAGTTTCTCCATAATCAATGAAGTTTCCATCAACTCCTTAAAGAAGTGACTCAACTTAACCAGCGGTTTCCAAATAGGCTTCGGTAAGGCATGAAATGCGTACGGGACTAGTTGTTGCATAAACACATGGCAATCATGACTTTTCATGCCAAACACCCTGCCCTCCTTCATGTCGACACATCTACTTAAGTTAGAAGTGAATCTGTCAGGCAAGGTCAACCCATTTATCCAAACACATACAACAATGTGTTAAGGTCTAGTTAAAACATATTTTGCATGGGGTTTGAACATTCTTTCGCATCCTACATCCCTCAATTCCAACTCCTTCCTAGAACACCAAATCGGAAGGTCTAGACGACTCTTCTTGTTATCCTTTGTTCTCCCTTTGATGTCCATTACAGTGTCAAAAATATTCATGAAGTCCAGTGTGCATGACATCAATGTTGTGTCTTAACAACAAGTCTTTCCAATATGGCAAATCCCATAAGATGCTCTGCTTCACCCAGTGGTGTTCCTTCCCATAACCAGCAAACTCCTTAACACTTATCCCAGATGTAGGGATACTCTTCGACCCTCTGCCAAACCCATACACCGGATAAACTATGGGGTGGAGGTTCATTAACAACCTTGTTCTTCTTAAAAGCGGTTTTATTTCTCCTGAACGAGTAATCCAAAGGTAGAAACTTTCTATGACAGTCAAAGAAACTTGTCTTGCCACTAACAGGGAGTGATTCCCCCCTGTATGTTCCATGCATACAGGGCAAGCAAGCTTCCCAGATGTTGACCATCCAGAAAGCATACCATAGGCCGAGAAGTCATTAATAGTCTACATCAAAACAGCCCGCATCATGAAATTGTTCTTCAAAGACACATCATATGTTATTACCCCAACATCCCATGATTATGATAACTCTTTAACCAATGGTTGTAAAAACACGTCTATGTTCACCTTTGGATTTTTGGGTCCTAGAACCAGTACAGAAAGAAACATGACCTCCCTCTTCATACACATATCAGGAGGCAGATTGTATGGGGTCAATATGACTGGCCAACAAGAGTAAGCTCTTCCGTATTGACTGAACGGGTTGAACCTTATCAGTACATAAGCCAAGTCTTACATTGCGTGGATCACCAGAAAAGTCCGAATATAGCTCATCCAAACACTTGCATGCTTTCCCGTCGGAAGGATAGCAAAGAAACCCCTCCTGTGTTTGGTTCAGAGCATTCCAGCGCATGTGTTTTGCTGTGGACAATGAGGCGTACAGGCGTTGAAGATGCGGTGTTATGGGGAAGTACCACATTTTCTTCCTGGCCGTCCTAGTTACCTTCCCTCTCCTTTTAATGATTTTGTAGCGTTCCTCATTATAATGTACACATTGCACTCTTATCTACCAACTCATTTCTGAACAGCATACACCCGCCAATACAACACTCTATCTTCACATAACCCAACCCCAGGTTTGCCATGTTTTTCTTAGCATGGTATAGGTTTGATGGCATTCGATGATTACTAGGAATAGTGGAACCTATCAGATCGACCATCCTATTAAAACAACCTCTTGAAAGATTATAATCTGCCTTTAGGCTTAAAGCAGCTAGGGATGCGGATAATTCAGTATAACTCTCGCACCCGTCCCAATATAGAGTCTGAGCTGCTGCCAACAAATCATAAAAATGCTTCACCTCCAGATTAGGATCCTCCTCTACATTGTCATCCTCATTCCCTGCTTGGTTATCATGTTATAACATACGCCCGGTGGAGGGTCCAACATGATCTATCACCATCCGCTCCATGTTGTTGTACGTATCCGTGTTTCCTTCGACCTCGTAGTAAGACTATTGCATGGTTACGCTTGATGGCCTGGGCGATAACTGCTCACCATGGTTGTACCAGCAGTGGTGTGTTTCCATAAACCCCTTCTCAATTAGGTGGCACATGACATCATCTGTGTATTCAAAACTCATGCATTTGCACCTGGAGCACGGACAACGAATCTTTTGTGTCTCTTTAAATCCAGGCGTGTTTGCCGTAGCGAACAGAATGAACTCCAACAGCCTCATCATAAACTCCTCAGTCACTCGCCGATTGTGATCTAGCCGGTTGTACATCCATCGCCGATTTTCCGGTACCTCCATTCACGATATCTAACAAGCACAGTTTTTGTTACTTTAATTTAAACATTATATGACTATCGTTCGTGAATCACTCTCTATCTCTTTGATGTCGCAAGTGGGTGGGGCCCTATCCTATTCGAGATGAATATGCAACCATTTGTAACCCATCGATGTTGTATGTAGCCTCTCTTGTGTCGTTGATGTTCATTTGAAATTTTGGCAGCATTTTGTATTGGTCCCTGAGTATACAGAGATACGTGTGAGATGATACACCGCACGCAGACATGCACCCAGAGATAATATGAAACACAAACCAGAATTCCAAATCGATATCAACAACACAAGATAGAACATAAACAACAACGATTATGGGTTACGCCCTACAGGTTACAAATTCACCACAAACTGTCCAACCGGGACAATTCAAGATCCAACACAACACATTATGTCAGTCGGTTGTCTTGAATCTTGAACGGGAACCTAGTGGGTAAACACACGACTAAACCCTACATTGTTAAACTTTAATATACTTCTTTATGTATCCTAAACCAGGGAACCTACCAAAATTTTGGCAGAGTCTCCCTTGTAAACTAGACATTTCCCAAATTTAAAAATGCCGTGTTACATATAGAAAACTTCCCAGTACAGTTAAATATATATGCTACGTATTGTATATGAAATTGAGAAAGATAATCATAACAACCTAGTGAACTTTTCTCTCCATTGACAAACAACATTACACATGCATAAAAAATCATGTTATCAGCACACAAAACCAATGCCTAATGAGCTCTGCTCTCCACTAACAAACAACAATACACATGTACACTTTTAAAACATGTTGTCAGCACACATAAGCAATGCCTAATGAGCTCTGCTCTCCACTAACAAACAACAATGAACATGCATACACTTTAAAAGATACAACACACATAGCCAGAAAGTTAGCATTAGAGGATTACCTGGGAAACAGAGTCAACAATGGAGACAAAGCTGATGAGAGACAAACACAGACCACGCGTAAGGTATACTAGTCTGTATGACAAAGTTGATTGTTAACAGTGCTAGTCAAAGCTCCCAACATTCAACTGATTTCCATAATGAGGTTTCTAAAGATATAGTTAGTCCCATCAAAGTCAACAAGACATATCCACTGAAACCCACCCATCAATACACAATCCAAAATGGTACTTTTGTTCTTTCTTAATTATGAGTTTTATTATGATTATTATAATTTTTATTATTATAACTCCTATAGTTTTATTGTTGGAAAATATAAAATCATTATTGAAAAAATTAATCCTATTAATCAAAAACTTCGTTTCATACTATCTACCAAATAGTTACAAAAATATAGTTTTATTGTTGGAAAATATAACATCACTTGAATTACAATATTTCTCACATTTTTAACAATTAATTTCTTCACATATTCATTCTAATCATCTCACGACCATCATTGAAATGCATCCAAGATCCATTTAATTCATCTAAGCCATCATAGAACTTATTATGCGTGCATTTTAGGACTTTGGTTCATGCATATTAATTCACTAATTTTCACCATCATCACCAAGCTTCACAAATATCACAAGTTATCAATTGATTTTCTAAATACTAAAATAGTACAATCACATTCTAATGCCAAGCACAATTATTTTCGTCACTTTAAAAATTCACATATATATACACAAAGCCATCAATATCCATAAAACTATCAAACCCTTAAGTTTCAAACTTTTCCACTTTAAAAATACTCACAATTAACATAATCGTAACACACACCAATATCAACCTTATTCATCAAAATATTACATGCAAATTTTAAGAATTATTAAGAAATCATCATCAAAGGTATTTGCATGCAAAGATACAATTTAAAAGAGTTAAAACCTCCACCTTTACTTTAGGCAATTCACGATTTTTAAGTGGGTACTTTTGGGTGTAGATATTAAGGTGGGTAGTTTTGTGCCCCGTCAGTTGTTATGTTTGAATAGTTGACTAACCAATTCCCTAGGTGGTTTGTTGATAGTGGTACCCTTACATCCAGAACTAAAGAAGGCCTTGTCTCGCCTTGTTGAAACTCTTTTGGCTGGAGCAAATAAAGATACTTGGTCATCAATAAGGAACCTTCTTAATTGTGAGACTAAATTAATTTCTTCTACTTTCTCTGCTGAACTTAGCAGATTTGATATGGATGAACAAACAAGCAGAAACATGATTCAAGGTTTAGAGGATTATACGAAAAGTGTAATAGAAGACAAGGCTAGGGAAGAAGCTGGCAGAATTCTAATTTGCATGAAGAACAGGTATGAGCCATATGCAACATTTAAGTTGATGTCTGGATGTGTACTCACCTTAAATTTTAAATAGGTTGATGACATTGTTTGGTCATGATTCTGATCCAGAAAATTAAATCTCAAGTAAACAACTCCTAGAACATAGTTTTCTTGGCCATGCTATATATAACAAAAGGTTATATTTTTTAGTTTTGGTACAACACTTAGAGTTTTTGAGGATTGTTGCCAAAGTATAAACTACAAAGTAATTTTATATCAAAACACATATCGAATATATGCTGCTAAATAGAAAGGATCTAGAATTGTAAGCCTTGTCATCATATTATATGATGGGATATTTCAAATCTTTGACCATGCTCAGATCAAATGTTTCAATTATAAAAATTTTACATATAATATTACTACTATCAATTTAATCAAATAATCATCCTTATTCAGTAATTTAATAACACTTCATTCAACAACAACAAGCAAAAGATGATTTATGCCATTATCAAATAGACAAAATATTAATATTATTATATCAACAAGCAAACAACAACATCCACTGATCCAACTTTCAACAAATATTTGCCAATAGACTACAAATTCCCTTTCCCTTTTCTAAGACACATTAAATATTTGCCAATAGATTTCTTTCAGAGAACTGTACAGCTACAAATTAACTTATACCTTCACATTTGTTTTATTTGATTACAACATAAGAAACAAAAAGTAAAAGGCAGTTCTAGAATGTGCAGCACTGAAGCATACCTGAACCAGAAGGAAAAATAAGTGTAGTTATTTTCAGTTCCCTTATCCTAACAATGACAACAACAAAATGCTGTAAAGAATCATATCACAAACATCAGCATAGTATACAATAGACCAACAACAACTAGCATACACTACAAGACTCCTTTAGGAACTACAAAATTAGGGTATGATCTATGATTATTTAGCTGGAAGGCCATTAATCATGAGTCATGATACAACCATTGACATTAGATTTTTTTATTGCTCCAACATATTCCAATTGCAATGATGCTTTTACAGGCAATGATTGCTTCTCAATTACTATCAAGGAAAATGAACTTGGATTTTAACTTTGATTACAAACGGCATTACACCAAAACTGATGCAAACTTTAAAGGGTCACTTCTGTTTTTGTAAAATACTAAAATATCATGAAAGATAATTCTGACCAACCAGCTAATAGCCAACAAAATACACTTATATGCATAATAAATTTCTAACGATTAAATTTAAATATCAATAGCAACTATTCATCAAGAGGAATGAGTTTTTTTTCACTAACTTAAAGAATCCATTTCCTGTAAATACTAGAATGACTCACTCCACTATTAAATTAAATTGCTTTAAAGTGTAGAAAAATGTCCAAAGATTGACAGTTCTATGCTATTGAATATATACACGATGACATGCTCTTACTTTTCAGTAAATCGGGCATTTTTTTAACTCACAAAAAGAAAGGTTCATAGGTCAATGATTACTCCCTACCCAATCACAGCCAAAAAATATTTCTACTATATGTATTAAAACTGCACCAAAATGTAATAAAGTGTGTGAAAATTATCATTTACTTGAATTAAAAAAAAATTATGGATTTGGATCAAGATGCCTGTATGTGAAAATATAATTTTGTTGGAGTTGTTGATTCAAATTGAAGTTTTCCCCCTTCCCTCACAGGTTAGTTTTTTATTCAATTCTGTATAATCAATAAATTCAAAAAAATGAATGCTAAATGATAATTATTGTTATACGGTTTAGATGATTATGGGATATAACAATATTATAGGTGCTTTTGTTGATACACAACTTAGGAAATAATATATTTTTCCTAGTTGTCATAGTTGGATCGATTTGGGTGACTTCATTCTCTGAACAAGCTCCTTTATCAAATATTTATAGTTATAAGAATGGTGAACAAACTGGACTACTACATACTCTCATTGGATTAAACCAGAGAAAATGGGAAATAAACAAGAATTAAATAGTAAATGAAAAGGTAGCATGTCCCACAATCTATTTTGTTTAGAACTAATTCTATGATGGGTTAAGTATTTCAAATTCAGAACACAAACATATTTTTAGCCCCCAAATTCTAACCCTAAGCCCCATTAAAATTAACTAAAATTCAAAATAGATTCAATACATAGCATCTCAGAACTCAGAAGCATTGATTTTCAATTCAGAAATGTAGCAGTTCAGAACATAGCAACTTAGTCTTAAAGAAAACAAAAATATATTCAGCAATCAGCTTCAGATTAAGAAAAGGGGAAACAAAACCAGAGAGGGCTGGGTAACATGGCATTTTTCCTTGTTTGTAAGTTGACCAATGTTTCTCTCTGTTTTCCACTTCAAAGGATTTATTGATCATATTGTTCATATAATATTTAAATGTGTCCAACCTCAAGTATCTCCCATGTAATGCAATCTAGTGTTTGTGGTGATGGTTCTTTAAGTTATTATTCATTTTTTCCCCTTCTTGAATTTGAATATATTTAATTTTTCAACACAGTGCATGTTGAAATTTATACTGTATATATCTAATCCTCACACATTTCTCCTTTTATCTTTTTATTTAGTAAAAGTGGTTGGATTGAAAACTTATTGAACCTTAAAAATATAAGTGTTGTGCTGAATTAAGTGCTCCAATTTGTTGCTAGATTGTATGGTGCTTAAATATCTTTCCTCTTCTCTCAAAACCCTAGTGCAGCAACCAAGAATTGATCTAAGGACCTAAGGTTCACAACATTCAATAAACAATGCCAACGAAGTATTCCATAAAGAAACGGCAAAAGAATGATGTATTCCATAAAGCCATAGAGAGCACGTACCACACCCACAAAGAACACATACCATATACAAATTAATATATTTCAGTTTAGGGTTTATGAATGCACCTTGAAACAACACTAAAATCAGAGAGCGTGGGTAAGATGCGGCGGTCTGAGGGACGATCCACAGAGGTTAGAAATGGAGAGGAGGTCCTTGACGGAGAATACGACAAAGGGAGCTGAAAGAGCGAGCAAAGCGAGCACAGGGGATCAGAGCGAGTAGAGAGGGTAGAGGAGAAAGGTTTAGGGCTCGAATAACTGGTGGGGGAAAGGGTTTAGGTCGATTAACATATTAAATTTAGCAACCGCATCAAACCCGTCGGTACCACCGTGACTACCTTAAAAAAAGTTGAAATAGCGATGCCTAACACAAACCGTCGCTAGATGGGCCACGATAGCGACTTCTTATAAACTTGTCGCTATATTAATATAGCGATGAAACAAAACCCTCCATCACTAGATTTAGGTGCCAATAAAAATTGGGAAGGAAAGTGAAACAAATATAAGGTCTATATAGCGACGTCATGGCGATAGGGTATAGCGACGGGAATCTCGTGGTCGCTACATTTTTAGTAGTAAATCTAGCGACGAAATTAGCAATGGGGGTTTCTTCTTGTGTTAGCGATGTCTACATAACCGTCTCCAAACAAGGCTATTTTAACGACGGATACTCTCATCGCTACCCTTCAAAATATTGGTTTTTCCCGATATTTTTAAGATTTTGTTTAGCGCCATATATTAGCGACGGCTGATATCCGTTGCCAATGTGTTCCCTCCAAGGGTTTTTTTGGCGCCAAAATTAGCGATGAACTTAGAGACGATTTTGAAACAAATTTTAGCGATGGCGTAAGGTTGGTCGCTAAAGTGGTCACTAATGTTTTCCCCAGGGTCCCTTTTATGTTTCGGTCGCTAATATGGTCGCTGTTTAGCGACGGTGGTGTTCCATCACTACATTTGAGTAGCTATCAGATATTTTTCTAGTAGTGATATATGGGACTAGGCGTATGCCTGGTATACACATTCTTCTTCCGCTGTAAACTCTGTTATTTTGTATACCATTATAGGCAAACTATTTAACGATCCAGTTATAGATAATCAAATCTAACACTTTGATCTTCTGTGGTTCGAGTCTTGACGTAGTCGTGGTGGTGTTTTGAAATTATTTCAAACGTGAAAAATTTATTCGTATTTTTATTGTTTAATTATTTAGATTACATCGGGATTCGAGTCTAGAAAATCAGGGTGTTACAACCTGGTATCAGAGCATATTTTGCTCTGAATTAGATCTATTAATTAACATTAGAGCATGGTTGCTCTGTGATGAACTAATATTATGGATGATTGGAGCACGATTACTCAATAGTGAGATATTTATGGTGATCTTAGGAGCGGGATACTTATTGTTGGAATATGGTTGTTTTGTATAGACTTAAGAGTGAAAATTTTCTAGTGGATGATGATATGTTAAGGTGTTGATTGCCCTATATGGACTATGAGTGGCTAGTTATGTAAGAGTTATGGATTGATTATCAGGACATTGTTTTCTCAATGATGATTCCTCGTGAACCATTAGTGTTGGATTGTGAATATAGCCCATTGAGGATTCTTATGAATTATTATTCATAAATTATAATTGTTGGTTATGGAAGTATGATCATTGTCATTGAGGTAATGTGATGCACAAAGGGAGCGTAGTTGCTCATTATTGATTATGGTTAATTCATGGGGATCGAATATATATGTGAATAAATTCCTCAATGTGATCGATATGTTTGATTGTGTAAGTCCGACCAAGTTCCTTACACTATTTCCTTCTAATGACGAATACATTGATATTATGCATTTGAATATTGATATATCAAGTATGACTTAAATTGACGATAAATTTGTACCATGTGTGGTCATGGATGTGAGATATTAAATATGAATTGATATGGTGATAAACCGTGAAATGTTGAGACCTTGATATGTATGTATATTGAAATTGAATTATTTGCTTCGGTCTCTTCTATGAATTATGAGGTGACTTATAGTTATGGTATGCTCATTGAATATGAAATTGTGTTGGCACATGATTGGGGTTGTGTCTCGGTTTTACGTCTATGAACCGAGTGAATGATTAATTTGGTTGTGACCCACTAAGTGTGGTAACCCCGGATAACTCAATATAATCTTGAAAGATCAAACCTTTTGGAATTAGACCCTATGGTGGTTTAGGCTCTACGATGCTTCTATGAGCCATGTTTAATGATTATAGGTATTGTGGAAGTCTTCCACGATGGGTACTAGGGGACCCTTGAACTTTCTAAGCCTAATGATAGATCGGATCTTATGAACGATTGAACCGTAGTGAGATAAGTTGTGTAATGAGTTGTTAAGGCTAGAGCCGATGTGTGATTGGATTAGAAATGTAAAGTAAGCCCCTAAGTGTTTAGTGAATAATGATGTAGAATTCGGGGTATGACTTAGCATTGGGCATGACAAAAAATTTTATGGTATGACTTTGGGCTAAATTGTGTGCCCTTGATGTTAAGATTATTAGATTAATTATGGATTATGATATGATGAAGAGGTGATATATATGAACATAGATTGGTGAATGGAATTTAATCGTGTAATTACCTCCCTTTTTACTTTGAAAAGAATTATATTGGTGATAGAGACCACATAGTGATATGATATTACATGGGTTATACGTCTAATTTATGGACTTTGGTTGTGATATGTGAGGAAATCCACTAGTGTGGAAGATTGTTATATGATTGTGGACCTTATTTTAACCTTGGGAGTGTATACTCGACGTGAGCTTGGTGAATCAATTAGGCTTGAATCGAATTATAACTGATAATGTTTGAATTAGACGAATGATTTGTAAGTTATTTGACTATGACTCCGAGATAGATGAAGTCCAATGGTGGGGTGATTACCCAATAATGATTGAAAATCTATGGTTGATATGTTAATATATAATTGTGGTGGCTAACAATCGATGAATTGTATGGCATAAATTATGTCGGAGTATGTTAAACGATAATGTGATGTGAGTGTAGTACTCATGGACTTGTGTGACTTCTCATAAAGTCTCGTATGTGAAGAGATATTATTTGAATTGATATGAATAATGTGAGAAATAAGACATGAAGGTACTTATCCTGATATGTCTCTACATACCATAGGCATTATGGCAACGTGCACTTATGCGCCGACCTTATGTGTGTATGTGGTAACCATTACTGGATTGGGATGCCTTCCTGTATGTCGGATGCAGCAACACATAGATCGGGCAAGTGTAGTGTTGTAACTACTTACGGTGAATGTATTGAACCTATCCGGTGGTACTGGATAAGAATGTGTAAGTTGTGATGAATAAGCTGAGAATTGATGAGTGGTGACTCGTTTTGGATATATGAGACTTTATACTTAGAACATAGGAATGATAATAATCATGTCCTGCTGGACTTTGGAAAGTCCGATATTACTTCATGTTGTCATGTACTCTAATGGTGCGTGGCCGAAGTATGGCCTTACGATGTATGCCGATGTTAAACTTTGAGGACGAAGTTTCTTTTTGGTGGAGTGGATTGTAACACCCTAAATTTTAAAGAAAACAATTTATGGAATAATGGTGATTAATTATTTATGGTCCAATAATTATGAGAGAATTAATTTGACATTAGAGGTGAATTATCGGTAAATTAAGATTTACCAGAACCGGGTGATTTAACAAATGATATGGGACCCACTTGGTCAAATTAAATAATTGATGGGTCTAGAATGTTTAGAATATTATTATGGTTAAGGTGGTATAGCTGAAATAATTTTTAGTGTTAAGGATATAATTAATTGGACTCGACATATGACATTAAATGGGAAAATTACGAACCAAATTAGATTAAAAGAAAATGAAAATTTCTATTTTCTCTTCTCTACTCAACCGTAGCAATCCCCTCTCTTTTCTAACATCTTTTACCCATTGGACAATGGGGATTTATTACCCAATGGTAAAAGCAAATGAAGGCACTCTTTTACCCTATGGGCAATGACCAATTTTGGTGAATTCCTTCTCTTTTCCTTTACATTTTCAGTGGGTTTCCTCTCTCTCACTCTATTCATTATGTTTTCTTTTTCTTCCTCTATACTTCTTCTCCATAACCGTCCACCCCCTTCTCCTTCCATTTCTTGCCAAAATCAAAAACTAAGCTTGGATTTTTGAACCATTTATGGAGAATGGGAGCTTTGCAATGGTCATCTCCCTCTTCTTCACTCCCATTTTTGTTTGGGTATTTGCATGGGCTTGAGGCAAAGGTTTCCTACCTCTTCATTATTTCATTTATGGTTTTGGGTTGTTGGGTTGAAATGATAATGTTAGAAACTTGAATTATTAAGGAAAATGATAAACCCTAGGTTGGATGGTTAGAAAATGTGATTATTAATAATGGTTTTGTGCTATAAATGGATATGGATTAGTGGACCTATGATGAATCAATGAAGATGGTGAGTGTTAATTATTGTTGGGTGATTTATGTGAAAAACCCCAAGTGTTGATAGTTTTGAGGTTTTGACCAAATTGATGAGTTAAATGATTTAAATGCCTTACAATGATTTTATATGGGGAAATGAGTATTTGAAATATTAGTATTGATTCTTGAGGTTTAGGAGATGTGAGTATGTAAGTATGTATGTGATTAGAGGAATTAGTCTTGAGTGTTGATATTTATGATGATGTTAATAATGGTTGAAGACCCTTGGAAGTGGATTAGGGAAATGGATACTTGATTTGATGATGTGTTAGGCCTTGATATATGCCATTTTGAAATTGTTGAATTAATGATGATCTTGAATGGAGCCAAGAGGCTCATAATGAGCTTGAATATATTAAGATGATAGTTGAGTGATTCATGAGATGATTTGGGAGACTTATGGATAAGAGGTAATAATGTTGTTGGGTATAGTTAGCCCATAAGATTTAAAGAATCATGGTTTTAGGAAAGGAATTCCCGAAGCCTAACATAAGAGTGTGAATAGGTGCTTAGATAAGTCTAAGACTTAATATTGAACCTTATGGGATGATGTCAATCATTTAAAAATTTTGATAGATGCCTCGAAATGGCTTAATGATTGAGTGTATGTATGCATGTGTAAATTGTAGATTGTATTCTGGACGATGATGTGGAACGATTGAGGAAATTTTGTTGCGGTTCTTCTCTCGAGGTAGGAGAAGAGTTTACATTTCAAATTGCATAAGTGGATAATTGTTAATTATGTATATGTGTGAACTCATGCATTGCCTTGCCATGAATGTGCTAAATGTTGAATTGATGATGTGATAAATGATGGCTTGGCCTTATTGAATGTTATGAAAATATATGTATGGTGATGATAAGTGTTAGGTTGTCCCTCGTGTTAGACATGAGTAAATTAATAATGTAGACCTGTAAATGGATGTGATCCGGTTTGGATATCGGTCCTAACACTAAGAGATCATTATCTTAGCCGGCCTAGAGTTCAATCGGCATCACAGGACAATGTTCCAGTCGGTAAAAATATTAAGCTGTCCTAGACATCAACCGGTATCATAGAATACCGACCCGGTCTGCAACTGTATGATGTAACCGGTCATCCGAAGTAGTGTCTGAGACATCGGATACCTCATCCGTTCTCATTTCACCCATCACTTATGATCGATTGCTTCACTCATTTCGAGAGGTTGATCCGGACTGATCAACCGATTTCTATCATATCACATGCAACCGGTGTCATCGGTATACATCCGGACTGTAATTCTGAGTCAGGCGTTCTCCCAGCACCGGTTAGTCTAGGATAACACCATGCACACCAGATAACATACATATCACCCGACAGAAGATGATAGGTATTGCTACAGGGACCGATCAATAATTCCCCACACTACGAGCCAAACTCTGCTCCAGGGAATGATCAACTTGTCCCCTAAGTCTAGCCCATGCTCCCTACGCTCAATATAAGATAGCCACTTGCCTCAATCATGCTGGTGAGTGCGCATTAAACAATAATATACTTGCATAATGAAGGTTAATGGTTCCTCACTAACGAGTCCTCGCAAATCGAGCCAATCAGGTATAAGAACTCACTTCAGTTTACTGGAGAAAGGTTCCCAGTTCTGGCTTCTCTCCCTAATCTGGATCCCATTGAGTGATCCCTTACATTCCACACTTGGAATATATTACTGACTTGAGCGTTGGAGAATCTTCGCAGGTGACACCACCTTTCACCCACACCAACGCGTGAGGTTGGTGAGAAGGACCTCCAGGACGCCAAGACCGGTCTCTTCATACAGACACACCGGATACACATACCGGATATTCACAGAACGGGCCTTCACACATAGACTTTTCTCACTACTTGTGACTGGCCTGACACCGGATCTCTTTGACCCTAGTTCAGGACAGAGTAGGATGAATTATCTAAAATGTAGAAATATGTTTATGATGATTATGCAGAAAGATTGGTAGAGTAGTGATAAAAAGTGTTTTAGATTCTCTCTTAGGTAATAGATGAATTGAACATAAATTGAGAGGTATAACTTGTTGGACTAAGCCCCTCATGTATGATTACAATGGATTAATATATTAACTTAGGCCAATTATACATTATAGTGATGATGGCAAGAGTAAGAAGTGAAAAACTAGAGTTTTTGAACATGTGATGGTAATCTCGCTCAAGCTAGAATCCCCTGTATCTGGGGAGTGGCCTCTGGCCTAATTTCGATCAGGCAAATATGAGTCTCGCTCAAGCGAGACGCGTGCAACATGGAAGAATTAGCTAATGGACGAATCTCGCTCAAGCAGGTATAACTGCGCTTGAGCGAGCAAGAGAGGAGTTGGTTCTGCATGAAGCTCGCTCAAGCGAGTGGTGGGGTGTATTGGGTCTCGCTCGAGCGAGCGAGCAAGAATGGGATATTGGATAATTTCTGCTCAAGCGAGCGTGGGTCACTTGAGCGAGCACGAGAGGTCTGATACTAAAACCCTACTCACTCAAGCGAGTGACTAGTTGAAAGGAATTTCGCTCGAGCGAGCAAGCCTGATAGTAGACACTGGAGGAATCTCGCTCAAGTGAGAGTGGCTCGCTCAATCAAGATCGGGGGTCTGAATGCTTAAACCCTTCTCGCTGAAGGGAATTTGGGGGCGCTCAAGCGACCCATCTCAATCTCGGTCAAGCGAGTATGGGTCTTGCTTGAGCGAGTTGCCTTGCATGAAATTTTATATTGTTTTCTCTATTTTTTTGGATGTTAGGCCCCTTTCCCTTATATTGTGGAATGATTGAGGGATGTATGAGGGCAATATAATAATGATATAACATGGTGGTGATTGGGATTGATTCGTACATTTGGGATAAATTGTTTATGATATATTTACCACCTAAAATGGAATAATGAAAGGATAATAATGAGAATATGATGATGGGGTTATGAGATACACCCTAGAGTGATCATGAAACTAATGAGGGAATGATTAAATGAAGAGGTGTTTATTATACACGATGAATCGAAGATGACATCGGTAATGTGCGATAATAAATGATGTTGTGAATATTCCCTTGGATAAAAGGGATGAATGATATTCTTGATGAATTGTAAAATGCCATTGTATGTAATCTTGTATGTGTGGTTTAAAATTATATCGATGAGTTGTGAATGCCACACTAATATATATGTATGTATATGAAACAATGGCAATGATAAATGAAATAAAAGTCCACAAACTGATTATGTGTCAGTATCGATGAAATATTAATAAACGTTGATAATGATTTGCGATGTGTGTGATGCCATTGTGGTTCAATGCAAGTATTGACTTGTATGTATGATGTGAAATATGTTCAGATGTAATGCCACATTTAAGACTCGAAAACAATGGCTAAAACCAACAATGATAAAATCCACTAAGGTGTGTATGGTGATGTCAGTGATTATGATGATGATGTTTGATGAGTGGCATTTAGGATGCACAGAGTGAGAATGCATTTGATTTGCATTACATTGCATCCATGGCGTATCATACGCCATCTATGTAGAATGTTAAGGGGTTCCACTAGGCAGGCCCAGTGGGAGGACGGCTCAGTGCATAAGCATTCTTGTTGTTTCCCCTATGACTCAGTGTGTGAGTCACGAAGCTGCCCTTAGTTTGGTGATGAGGCACCCTATGTGGTAGGCCTAGTGGGCGGGCGGCTCTATGATGAGCAAGTACCTCGGTGTCCGACGGGGCACGGCTCCCTTAATGTGTGTTCAGGGGAGGCCTGTAGCACTTTTGGCAAGTGAGGCCATGTTGTTGATCCCTGAGTCACGGGGTGACTGGTGCTACAGATGGGCGATAGCGGTTTGGTACCAGTAAAACATGATGTTGATATGCATGCATGCTTTGAGATATGTGTACACATTTTTCTATTGCAGTAGGGGCATAGTAGCACGCCTATGCTCGTCCCATAATTTGGTGTTTATTCCTACAGTCAAATCCATATTTGTTGTCTATTTCATTGTGCATATGCATTAGCCTTAAGACCATTTGCATATAGCATGGAGATATACCAGAAGTTAATGATGATTGATGATGATTGAGATTATGGTATGGTTGTGATGTGATGGGTAATTGAGTACCTAAAAGACCACATAAAATTGATAAAAGACATGAATATAATGAAACGATATTGACTATGACGATGTGTATGTTATGGCCCTGTATAATGAAGGGTATGTTTATGTATGATTGATGATGATGATTGTTGGCCCACTGTGGCTTTGAAAAAAGACCTGAATGGTCAATGTTGATGATGTTGGCCCATGGTGGCGTTGTGGTAGATGTGTACATGCTAGCTTTGCTATGAATTGATGGGTGACTACGAGACATGTATATATTGTTGAATTAATAATTTATGATGATCATTGATGTGTTTAGCAAAGCATACATGATGTTGATATGCATATGCACATAATTTCAATTGTATTCATATCGTCATTTAAAATGTATAACTCACTCTCCCATGTGGTCTACTTTTTAGTATTGGTGTGGGATTGTCATGGGAAGAGGATATTTTTAAAGTAAAGCTTTCGTGAAGGTAAAAATAGTGGTAATGGAATGCCTTGGCTGGCAGCGTTTGTAATTTAATATGTCGTGTATAAAATGGATATTTTGATGTTGTTATTTATTGATGTTGATGAATGAATTATGAATATGTATACATATGGATGATGTATTAATATTGGGGATATTGGAATTCATACCCATCGATGAATATAAAGGTATTGATTATGTAATCATTTTGGGAATACATAGGTGTTGATGATATATGACTTAGAGGATTGAATTGATTATGGTCAATTATGAAATGTAAATATCAGAGATGTATGTTGCATGACTATAGGGATGGATATGTATAGATATATTTAAGACATTGTATGTTTATGATTCATATGTAAGATTATATGTGGCCTAATAGGCTTGTGTTGTATATTTGCATGCCTTGCCGAGCCTTTTTCCATATCTTCATATATGGGACTAGGCGTATACCCGGTATACATATTCTTCTTTCGCTGTAAACTCTGTTATTTTGTATACCGTTATGGGCAAACTATTTAACGATCCAGTTATAGATAATCAAATCTAACACTTTGGTCTTCTGTGGTTCGAGTCTTGATGTAGTCGTGGTGGTGTTTTGAAATTATTTCAAACGTGAAAAATTTATTCATATTTTTATTGTTCAATTATTTAGATTACATTGAGATTCGAGTCTAGAAAATCGGGGTGTTACATGTGGCAGCTTTAATGGTAAAAAAGCAAGAGTTACTTCAGCAATTTACATATTTGAATCTCAGTGTTAAGTCAAAGTTTGATAGTGCAATGATTGTTGGCACCTTAAATATTGTTAATGAATTCTTAAAGTTGGTTTGTAAACAACGAAAAATTGATTTATACCTTCAAGAGTTGAAGGGGGCTTTAAGCAAAAGGCAAGGATATGACACTTACAAAAAGGTTCAATGGATTTTAGCGTGTAAAAGGGGAGAATCTATGTGCCTAATAGCAATGACTTAAGGAAAAGTGTTCTTGATGAGGCACATCATAGTATGTTGAGTATTCATCTTGGCATGACAAAGGTGTATCAAGAACTGAAAAAGAATTTCTGGTGGTCGGGATTAAAAAAAGATATGGTGAAATTTGTTGCATCTTGTTTGATATGCCAGAAAGCGAAAATTGAACACCAGAAGCTTTTTGGAACGTTGCAATCTCTTGACATCCTAGCTTGGAAATGATATTCCATTGCTACAGATTTTGTGTCTAGGTTACCTAGAACACGGGCTGGACACGATGTTATTTGGGTAATTATTGACAAACTTACTAAGTCTGCCCATTTTCTTGCAATTAGTATGAAGAGTTCCATGGAAACGTTGGCATAATTATATGTGAAAGAGGTGGTGAGGTTAAATGGTGTACCTTCCAATATCATTTCGAATTATGATCCGCGATTTACCTCATATTTTTGGGTTAGTCTCCATCAGGAATTGGGTTTTAGGTTGAAGCTGAGTTCAACTTATCATTCGCAAACTAATGGACAATCTGAAAGGACCATCTAGAGTTTGGAAGATTTATTGAGATCTTGTGTATTGGAGCATGGTGATAGTTAGGAGTAGTTCCTCCTATTAATTGAATTCACTTATAATAACAATTATCACAACAATATTGGCATGGCCCGTTACAAAGCATTATATGGTTGAAAATGTAGAACACCCTTATGTTGGCTTGAAACTGATGAAAGCTTGGCCTTAAGGCCTACGATTATTCAACAGACCTTTGGTCAGATTAAGATAATATGAGAAAAGATAAAGGCCGTTCAAGATAAGTAGAAAAGTTATTATGATCAGAGGAGGAAATCGTGTGAGTTTGATGTAGGCGATTATGTATATCTGAGGGTTTACCATGACAAGGATATTGGTCGTGTACTAAAAAGCAAGAAGCTGAGTCCCAAGTACATCGAGCCATATGAGGTTTTGGAGCGTGTTGGTTCTGTGGCTTATAGGATCACTCTTCCTCCTCACCTCTCAAATCTCGACAATATGTTTCATGCATCTTAACTGAGGAAATACATACCGAATCTAGATCATGTTATTCTTAGTGATGATATAGAGATCCAAGAGAATTTAGCCATTCCTCCCACATTAGTTTACATTGTGGAACATTCTATGAAGCGATTGAGAAACAAAGAGATTCCACTTATACGCGTGGCATGACGCCATGGAAATAGAGTTACCTCAACCTGGGAGCGTGAGGATGATATGTGGAAGTAGCATCCGAAGCTGTTTAATTAAGGTATATCTTTTCTAAATTTCAAGGATGAAATTTTTTTAAAAGGAGGGAAGGATTATAACATCCTTAGTTTTTATTAATTAGGATATTTTAGGAAAATTTGAAAGGTAAATACAACTTAAATTCGTCGACTTGTAAATAATTAATTAATTAATTAATTGAGGGTTGTTAAGTTAAAAATTTTATAGAGCGACCCACTAAACTAGAAATTAATCTGACAATTTTAGGGACTAAATAGAAAGAATAGTTAGTTTTGATTGTTGACTAAAAGGATTAAAGGACCAAATTAACCTTTGTCAACCTAAACTATTTCCTTTTCTTTTCTCTTATTCTCTCATTCACTCACTCATTTCATTTCCTTTTTCCTTTACTCCAATATCATCCCCTCCTCCTTCTCATTCACATGCTTTCCCTCTTCCTTCTCCATCACCACAACCACCATCTCTCTCTCTTTCTCTCTCTCTCTCTCTCTCTCTCTCTCTCTCTCATTCACTCTCACGTACACCTCTCTATCTAAGCCATTGTGCCATCCTCTTCCTTCACCACCCTTATTTCCTTTCCTTCATGGTAACCACCATATACCCCTTCACCTCACACCATTTTTCTCTTCTCCACACCGCACCTTGCCATGACTACTTCCCCAACCACCAACCCGTGAGCCCTGCTCCAATAAGCTGAGTGCCTCTCTTTCACTGTTTCTTCATGATTCTCGATCTTGCTCTACACGAAGGTATATACACATGCATACACCTTATTCCAACATGCATGGCTCCATCTCCCCTTACATGCATGGTCCCATCACTCGTTCCCTTTTGCATGCAATGATCTTAACCTCCTCTCTCTCTTTTCAGCTTTGGTTGTGTGCCCTTTAAAGGTAGAGCAAAGATCGGCTCTTGAAGACTTTGTTTCTCCAAGCCTGAGTGGTTAAGGTATGCGTTTTGTCACACCTCAATTTTCTGGACTCAAATCCCGATGTAATCAAGATAATTAAATAATAAAAATACGAGTAAATTTTTCACGTTCGGAATAATTTCAAAACACCACCACGATTACATCAAGACTCGAACCACAGAAAACCAAAGGGTGAGATTTAATAATCTCTAACTGGATCGATAAATAATTTGCCCATAACGGTATACAGAAATAATAGAGTTTATAGTGGAAGAAGAATGTGTATACCGGGCACACACCTAGTCCCTTATATGAAAATATGAGAAAAGGCTTGGCAAAGCACGCAAACATACAACACTAGCCCATTAGGCCACAATAGAAATCATAATCACGCAATGCCTAAGATATATATATATATATATATATATATATATATATGTGTGTGTGTGTGTGTGTGTGTGTGTGTGTGTGTGTGGTCATGGAACATACATATCCAATATTTATATTCATAATTGACCATATTCAATTCATCTTCAAAGTCATATATCTTTAACACATATACATTCCCAAAATGGTCACATAACCAACACCATTATATTCATCAATTAGGTACGATTTCTAGTACCCCAAATGTCTATACATTATCCACTCTTTTTTATCATACACAATACATCCATTGACTTCAATGATTATTAACATCACTATATGCATTTTATTCACAATGAAATAATTTACACACGCTGCCGGCCAAGGCATTCCATTGCTACTATTTACCTTCTCAAAGCTTTACTTTATAAAAAATCCCCATCCCATGATATTCCTGCATCAATACTAAAAAGGAGACCATATGGGAGAGTGAGTTATACATTTCAAATGATGATATGAATACAATTGAGATTATGTGCATATGCATATCAACATCATGTATGCTTTGTTAACACATCAATATTCATCATAACTTTCTTTTCATCCATACATGTATATTTTCATATTCATTAATCTATTCATACAAAGCAAGCATATACACATATCAATTCTCAATGCCACCATAGGTCAACATCACCATCATCAATCATACATAATTATGCCCTTCACTATATTGGGCCATAACTTGCACATCATCATATTTAATATTGTTTCATTGTATTGATATCATTTATAAATTTCATGTGGTCTTTTAGGTACTCAATTACCCATCTCATCAACACCATACCACAATCTCAATCATCATCAATCATTATCACCTTCTGGCATATTTCCATGCTATATGCAAATGCTCTTATGGCTAATGCATATGCACAATAGAATAAACAACAACAAATGCGGATCTGACTATGGGAATAAACACCAAATTATGGGTTAAGCATGATCACATACCATGCCCCTACTGTAGTAGTATATGTACATATATCTCATAATGCATGCATAATCACCATATTTTTACTATTACCAAACCGCATCGCCCATTTGCAACACCGATCATTTTCACCATGACCGCGGTAAACAACATAATCAATATATAGTGTTGCGGGCTGGCCATATCTCATATCATGGCAGTTGTGATCCAATGGACCACCGGGGTCACCTGCTCATCAAGAGCCACCTCCCACAAGGGTCGGCCACATGTAGCTCCCCACAGCAATACATGGGCGGCTTTATGACTTACACACCGAGTCATAAGGGAAATAACAGATTGCTCGTGCACTGAGCCACCCTCCCACTGGGTCAGCTGAGGGAACTCCCCTAACGTTCCAACATCGGCTGCTATGATATGCCATGGATGCAATGAAATACAAATCAAATGCATTTCTCACACTGTGCATCCTAAATGCCACTCATCAATCATCATCATCATCATAATCACCAACACCACTATACACACCTTAGTGGATTTATCATTGTTGGTTTTAGCCATTGTTTTCAAGTTTTATATATGGCATTTTCATCTCAATATATTATTTATTATACATGCAAGTCAACACTTGCAATCAACCACAATGGCATCACAAACATCACAAATCATCATTAACATTCATTAATCTTTTATCAATACCACCACATAATCATTTAGTGGATTTTCATTTCATTTATCATTACCATTATTTCATAACTAGTGTGGCAATGCAACAACTCATCAATACAATTTTAAACCACACATACAAGATCACACTTGTATAAAATACAATGGCATTTTACAATTCATCAATAATAACAATCATCCTCAATGAATACTATCCTTTATACAAGGGAGAGATTAACTTCATCACCTATCATTAATCAATATCATGTTTTCTCCAATTTATCAATTTATAACGCATACTATGTCATTCTATTATTCTCTTATTGGTTTCGGAATCACTCAAGGGCATACCTCATATCCCCACCATCAAACTTTCATTATTATTAACCATATTCCACTCTTGGTGATGAACCTTTTCCTTTTCATGATATATTATGGGCATAGGCTTATCATCCCAAGTATATCAATTGATTTCAAACCCCACTACATCATATCATTATCAAATCCCCCATGTACATTCCCTCAATTATCTTATAATATAAAGGAAGGGATTTGGCATCAGCAAAATGAGGAAAACAAAATAAAATTCCATCCTGGGCAACTCATTCGAGCGAGACCCACACTCGCTTGAGCAAGATTAACATAGCTCGCTTGGGTGAGCCCCTTCGCGCGTAAGCGAAAGGCTTCTAGTAGTGTATCCACGCTCACTCACTTGAGCGAGATTTCCCCTCACATGGCCACTCGCTTGAGCGAGTAGATTTTAGCATCAGACCCCTCGTGCCTGCTTAAGCGACTCACGCTCGCTTGCATGAAACTGTCCAGTATTCGATTTCATGCTTGCTCGCTTGAGCGAGACTCCACCAACTTCACTACTCGCTTAAACGAGATCTATCCAGAACCATTTCCATTTCGCCCATTCAAGCGCGGCCACGCTCGCTTAAGCGAGATTCATCCAGTACCACACCCATCTATTTCACACGCGTCTCGCTTGAGCGAGACCCTTCCTTGCCTGGGCGACATTGGGCTAGAGGCCTTCCCTCTAATACAGGGGGAACTCGCTTAGGCGAGATTCCAACTCGCTTGAGCGAGTTAATCAGTACACGCTCAAAAACTCAAGTTTTTCACTCCCCTTCACATTCCAATATCCTTCTCATATATAGTTGGCCTAATTTAACACCTTACATATATTTAATCATGTATTTAAGCCTATCCTAACAAGCCATGCCTCTGTATTTTTAATTCTAATTCATCATTTACATAAGGAAGGTTTTAAAACACTTCTCATCACTACCTCACTCATCTTTCTGCACAATTATCACAAACAATACTTTATACCTCAAATAATTTATCTATTCATAGATTTTCATCAACAATTAATTCATGTCTAACCAAGGGACAATCAAGCACTCATCTTCATTTCACATCTATTATATACATATACAATTCTTTAATATTCAATAAAATCCAAGCAATCATCCATCATATCATCAATTCAACAATTAACATATATATGGCAAGGGAATGCATGAGTTCATACATATACATAATTCAACATTTATTCACTCATGCAAATTTGAAATGCAAACTCCTCTCCTACCTCGAGAGAAGAACTGCAACGCAATTGCCTCGATCATTCTGCATCATCGTTCAAAATACAATCCTATCAACAAACACATATATACATGCCATTAATAAGCCATCATAAGGCATCATCTCTTAAAACTCATTATCCAGTCCTAGACTTGTCTAAACTCCAATTCACACGCTTATGTTAGGCTTCAGGAATTCCTTTCCCAAAACCAAGATTCTCTAGGTTTCAAAAGGGCTAACCATACCCAATAACAACGAGATCATATCCCTTATCCACAATACATCCAATTTCAACTTAAGTCACCATGGACTCTTTTAAGCCATCATCAATCAATAAAGCCAAATGACATATATCATGGTCCTAAACCTCATTGTATCAATTCCCACTCCATTGGTCTATCACTCATAGTCATCTTCCATTATGATCATCATCTTAAGGGGCACCAATGATTTACTAACATTATTACAAGATTAATATTATCATTCATCAAAACCAACTTCAATATACCACAAAGCTCATTCTAGAGTGCAACATCATCCATACCCATCATTCTTAACTAAAACCCCCCCAAAATCATTAACACTTAGGGTTTTTCTCTAAAATCACCCAACAACCATTATTTCCATCCATTTCATTTAATCATAATAACCTCATTAACCTTTCAACCTCATATAATCATAAAGCCATAAATCAAGGGTTTTGTTTCCAAGCATTCAAGCTTAGGGTTTGGTTCTACCCACCATTATTCAACAAGATAACAACTATTCTCTCATTGCAATACTTCAATAACTCAAAAACTATCAATTAAAAGCCATGGGTGACTAAAAATCATACCTCTTCGCCAAGAACAATGGTGAATATGAAAATGAGAGAAAGAGTAAAGGAGGGAGCCAAGTCTTGCTTCCTTGAATAATGCAAGCTTCACACATCCAAGGAATCTTCTTGGTTTTGAGTGGGGATGACCATGGGTGGTGGTGGTCACATTTTGGCAAGAGAAAGGAATGAAGGAGAAGAAAATATAGTGTTTAGGGAGGAAGAGGAAGCTGCTAAAAGTGAGGAAGAGAAAGGGAAACTTTTGGCAAAATTGGACATTGTCTAATGGTTAAAAGGATGTCACATTTTACTTTTACCAAAGGGTAATAAATCCCTATTGTCCAATGGGTAAAAGACCACAAGAAGAAGGAGAAAGTCACTACTGTTAAGTGAAGGGGGAAAATGGGATTTTTGGTTTTCTCTTAATTCTAATTGGTTCATATTTTCCCTACTTAATAACATACGTTGTGCCCAATCAATTATCTCCTCAATACCAAAAATTATTTTAGCCATATCACCATAACCACAATAATTTTCTAAACATTCTAGACCCATTAAATATTTAATTTGACCAAGTGGGTCCTACATCATCTGTTACATCATCTGATTCTGGTAAATCTTAATTTACCGATAATTCACCTTTAATGTCAAATTAATTCTCCATAATTATTGGACCATAAATAATTAGTCACCATTATTCAATAAATTTTTTTCCTTAAAATTTGGGGTGTTACACGTTTGAGAGGTGTTAGTAGGATTTCAGAGCTTTGAGGTAGTTTTGACGCCCTGTCGACAAGTTTTGTAACCCTCGGTAAGTGAGACCCTTATCGAAACTTCATCATTTTAGCTTTCTGGTCTTGATTTTAGTGTTTTAGTGATTTGAAAGTTATGAGGGTATTTTTAATTAATTTTTTGGAATTTTTAAAATACAGGATATCGACATTGGAAGCTGAATCAAAAATTGACACTTTATTCAGAAAGTCGGATAACTCCTTGAGGTACGTGTTAACATACAAGGGATTTATCATCCAGTAACGAATATGAATTTTAATTCTGGGGTGAGTTTTAAAATTAAAAAGTTTACTTTGAGTATTGATGCCGAAAAAATATTGATTTTTATAAAAATAAAAATATAATGATTATTTGAATCGTGAAATGATATTTTGAAGCCTAGTCCTTGAAGTTGTTAATGATTATTTGATATCAATTCTATTGGAATGTTGTTGGCTATGCCATATAGTAACGTTGTATGTTTGTTGAAGCCTGATATGTTGGTTATGTGTTGTTGACGATTCTTGTTAATGATATTGTTTATTGATGGTGTGAATGCTACTAGTTGTATGGTTGATATGTATAACTGGAAATAACACATGTGGTATTATGAATATGTTGAATGATTATGTTAGTTATGATATTAATGGCACCATGAACTTGTTTCAAAGTCATTGAGGTGATGGTTGTTGAGTTAATGAGTATTGGGTTTAATGCGGCTAGGCTATGATGTTTGTATTATGAAGTTATGCTCTAATTCGTACACATGCATATTGCATTGACTCATGACATCATATGTATTGGTTACTATAGCTCTTTGATTCACTCAACACTCAGATTTGTTGTATCTGTTCGTCGATTATAGCACTCAGATTTGCTGTATGGTTATCAAGATATCCACCAATTCATAGCACTTAGATTTGTTGTATGGATTATCCATTTTGGCACTCAGATTTGTCGTTGATGAATTCAGTTCCACATTGCATACTTTTATGCATTTGAAAAGATATGATTTTGAAAGTCCATGACATTTGATCATTAGCATCGAGAGAATAGTAATATATGGTGTATGTATAGGTGTTGGAAGAATTAGAGGTACTTGGTGATGTTTGATATTGAAATGATGAATTGATGATTGATATATATTTGTGATATATGAAATTAAATCGATGATTGATATATGGTTTTGATGATTTCTGTGCCATTGTGGTAAGGATGTGACATTTTGAAATATATAACCCAATAGGTAATTTTTATTTATAAATTTTTCTATTTACTACTTTGTGTGGTATTCACCTTCAACTTTCATTTTAGTGAGTTTTTAGGGTGATAATGTCATTCGGTGAGCTCAGAGGCAGAAGCAACACAAGGCCAAGGATAAATTATATATTTAACTATTTTGATGTGCTAGTTAAGGTGAATTTGTAATTAATATGGTTTTGTTGATATGAGGAGTTTTAGTATAGCCCTTTGATTGGCTGAGGTTGGAGAATATATGTACGTGATGCCAAGTGATGAATTTTGATATATGAAATTTTGGTATAGCCCTTTGATTGGCCTGAATTGGCAGTTATGCGGTTGTAGTACCAAATGATGATCTTGATATTTTGATATGTAGTTCTATTAAAGATATATGTATATATCTGATATTTGAAGTCTATGATATGGCCCTTCAGTTGCCTATGTTGGCAAGTAGGTGAGGCTTGATGCCATCTCTTAGTATGTGTGATGATATATGGAATATATTTATTTGGTTGTTAGTGGATAGGTATCTAACACCTTACTAGAGGTTTAGACTGTGTTTTGAAATGGTATTGTGTTGAGGATTAAATCCTCTGTATGTTCAAGGATTGTTTGGTCTGGAATTGTTTGAATTGAAGTGATGGTGTTAGGTAGGTGACACCATGAGGTTGGTATTCCTTGATTCCTAACTCATATCTTCATATATGGGAAGTTAAAGATACCTTGTCCATTGATAGGGACCTGTAGCTTGGGTAGGTCCATTCTTAAGTCGGTTAAGGCTTATGGGTTATGTTCCCATTGTGCATTATTAAGTCGTGTATCGTTTAGGTTCTTAGAGTTAGTTTGTTGAGGTGTTGTGTTCGATGTGAAAATTTCCTCTAAAAATCTCTTCTATCAACAAACTTGGGGTATGGTTTGCTATACCCCACTATACTCTAAAAGCCATCTGCATGACAGTCAATAGGACTTGTATGGTAGAAACTACTTGACTAAACTCAAGTAGTTGAAGCATCGGGCAGGGATATCGAGGGTTGATGACCAAGGTTACCTTGATGCCTGTAGAGAGTGCGGAGAATTTTAGGGGCCAAATTCTTAAAAGGTGGGGAGAGTGTAACAACCTTAATTATTAGGATGAGAACTCAGACCCTAAAAGACTCCTGAGGATGCCTTGTTAAACTTTTTGTAGAAAGCTTATGGCATTGGCCGGATCCCTGAGTGGTTCTAGTATAACAAAATGGTAAAAGAAAAGCCAATCAAGATATTAAGTATGAGGTATATGAAGAGTATAAATAGTAAGAAAACCAGCTCAAAGGAGCATAGAGAATTAGAACAAAGATTAGAAAATGTGTTAATAATCGAAAAGAAACAGAGATGAGAGAATGATAACAATAAATAGTATTTAATAAGTAAAGATAATATGTTGATAATGATTATTTTGTTTAATTGAGTATTAATTAGTTGATAATTATTTAGTTGATATTATTCCCTTTTAATAATATTTAATTTAGTACTTAATAATTAGTATTTAAATTTAATATTAATATTATATATTTAATAAAATATTTCAAATATTTATAACAATATTTTCTTTTTAGTAACCTAATAATTTATTTGTTAAATTCAAAATTAGATATGTATTTAAATTATTTATTTATTTAATAACTATATTTAATAATAAATTATTGTCAGCCAATGTCTCAAATACCTCCCTCAATTGATGTGTATATACTTCGGAATATTTGATGGTAGCGCGGTCAGTCCCTAGTGACTCGTTTCAATGAGTTAGGAACCGTTCCTGAAGGGACCGGATGCTAATTCAGGCCTTATCGACCTCGTTTCCCAAAGAAACGATTAATTCAAATTGAAACTTTGAACCCGGCCCGAGCATCTTCAGTGTTTTGAGCCTAACTTTCTTATACGATGTTACAATCGAATAATTCTGGTCCCGATCTCTTTGTTACGAAGAGATCTATTATGTCTATTTCTAGCCCCGAGCTCCATTTCCCACTCTATCATCCCTAAAACCATGTGCCAAATACAACCTCTGATTTGCGCAAACCCAGTCCTATAACTTTTGTAACAAAATTCTCTACGATTAGTATGAAGGCCTTGAAGGCTAGATCCTTACCAATTGGTACAATTTTGATAATCTTTCCAGTCCTGTTTCAATTTCATAACTACACTACACTGTTTTAGAAAAATACGCATATCTCTGTCATACAAACTCAAAACCTCTCTGTTATTTTTTATATGGTTTTATATCAAAACATCCTACAACTTTGATAAATGGCACAAAAGCTAATTCCCTACCCATTTTCCCAGTAAATTAATTTTGTTCACAAATGTATTTCCGTTACAGCTTGGAGCCGTTTTCTTATTTTTGGCATATCTCCCTCATTTGATATCGAATTTTCACATACCATACCTTGTTTTAAAGAGGAAACATAGATCTACAAGTTTTATTTTGATCATTTTGTTCAATTCATGTTTAAAAGTGTCCAAAAATTAACATTAAAAGGAGCACGAAAATCTATCCAGCCAAGGCAACTCCATGTGTCATGCTTGTAACCTTGCCACCTTGATTTAACAACCATGAGTTGTCTAGAATGTAGAAATCCAATGCCAAAACGTGGAAACACGTGAAGAACTCCTTGGTCTACAAGGAGAATACACTTTCCTAATTACTAAGTATCCAATAATAACCTTGCATGAATTAAGTTATCACCATGTGCACTTCACGTTACTTTTTCCTCCTCCTACATAGAATCCACTTTCATTCCAAATTATGTCATGCCACCATCACTATCACATGATACCACATAATTATACCATCCATCGTTAATACCATACACCATACCATCATGCTTTACCATGACCATTCATTTCACTTCTTTTCTTCTTTCTTTTTGGCACCAACCATAACCCTCTATTATTTCTTTTTCTCTAAACTTCAAGCAGCCACACCACCTGCCTTCCAGCCACCTAGAACCACTGTTCACCACTACAAATCTCCTCCTCCTACATGGCACCATCCTCCAAGCCACCAACACCCACCAAATTTAATTCTCTTCTTCCTTTTCCCTACCAAACCCAGGATATCCCCTTACTCTAATCTGATTTTTGTACTTAAAAAATCATTATTAAAGGTCTCTATTCTGCAGCTCTCCTTCACCTTGCTCCACCTCTCAAGGTCGTGGTCACCTCTTCTTGATTTGGTAAGCGATCAGCGATATTTCTTCATTTTGGTTTTGATTCTTTTCCACTTTATTTTGCCTTCAAATTCCAGCAACATGCATGCTGTCTCTCGCTATTATTAGCTTAAAACTATGACCCCCTTTCCATTTTTATTAGTGCATAAGTTATTTCTTGAATGATTGGTGGCAAACGGTGATGAACAACGAAGGATTTCAAGCAAATGATGAACTTTTGATAATTAATTCCTTTAATTTTAATCAAATGCATGGTTGTCCAATGTCGCTCTTGCTGGCCATGACTCATGGTGCCTTACTAAATTTTTGCATGTTAATTTTAAGAGATCCAAGAGCGATCAGGAACCACCAGGGCGTGTTCGACCATGATCGGTGAATTTTCAGTGTCCGGTTAATTTTTCCCTATCCCAAACTGTGTGTTGTAACATCCCTGTTTTTAGTAGCAGTCTTATTTGGTAATTTTGAAGTACGAAAGGTTTATAGGTGAGAACTGGTAAATAAAACATTATGTAGATGGTCAGTAATACTCCAAAAAATTCCATTTTTGGGTATAATTATGGAATTTATACAGACCTTTGAGGATATTATTCAAATTCTGAGTGAAAAGGGCTCTGTTCCAAGTGACAGAGATAAATTCCGAGTGAAGGATTAGAAATTCCGAGTGAAGGGTGAAATTCCAAGTATAAGGTTATATTTTCCGAATAAAACCTAATCGAGAGGGTTACTACCGAGTGAAATTCTGACCCTAGAGATATTTGGAGTGAAGTGTATTCAAGAGAACCACTTCTGGGTGAAAATTCTGAGTAAAACACCCTTCAATGACTCGTTTCCGAGTCAAACCTTGCTAAATACTTCCTTTTCTGAATAAAACTTCTCTGATTGCAGTATTCCGAGTGAAAAGACTCAGTCAGGGATATATTTGAGTGCAATCCGAGTAAGTTTGTCCAAGTGAAGACCTCCCTAGTGAGGAAGGGAATAGCATTTCGGGTAGAAAGATCTTCGAGTGTGGTGTTTTGGGCAGTAGAGTTCCAAGTAAGGGCATATCTGAGTCCAGTATAACCTATCCTAAGGGGCATGACCCTAAATATGCAATTCCGAGTGGAATATAGAGTGATGGGAGCTCATCCCGAGTGGAATATATAGGGCAGAGATATTTCCGAGTGAGGCTTATGTCTGTTACTCTTTTTCCGAGTGGTGAATGACCTGAAAGGATTCTGAATGAAATGTATTTTGGGGAAGGACTTAAATGCTTGAGTGGTAAAATCCGAGTGGGCCTTTTTCGAGGAAAGTTGTGAACAATGTTGTATGTATATTCCGATTGATTAAGAAGTAACTAGTCCGAGTATAAAAGGCAACCTGTATTCTGAGTGGTTAAGTATGAAATAAATCTGAGTGAATGAATACATATAAGTGTTTTATGTTGATTTCATGCTTCCTACCGACTGAAATGTGTTTTCAAAATTATTTGGGAAGTATTGATGGAAGAAATAGTGATTAAGTTAAGGATTCCGAGTGGTTATATATATATATATATTATGTGGTTAAGGCGTTACTTGGCTTGAATATGAGTGGTGATAAATGAATAATACTAAGTGAATAGATACCGAGTGGAAAATGGTAGTGGGAGCCCGTTCCGAGTGAATTATAGTATGCACAGAGCCATTTTCGAGTGATTCTAAGGTATATAAACTAATTCCAAGTGAGACTCGTATGTGTGGGTCTTTTTCCGAGAGGTGATGGCCTTAATGGGCTTTGATTGGAAATGTAGTTGAAGAAGTTGGTCTAAACCGAGTGAACCGAGTAGAGAAAGACTTTAATACTTTTGAGTGTTGATTTCCGAATGAAGGATGTTATAATTATTCTGAGTGAAAACTATATATGTTCCGAATGAACATGGATACCATTTCCGAGTGAGTAGGGTGTTATGAAATCCTGAGTGAAAATTGATTTGATGTTAAGTCGGCTAAGGGATGATTTAGTTGAGTAAGAAATAGATAAGAATAGATTGTTTACCGAATGGAAATCCTGAGTGAGTCCAAGTGAAGAGAATCTGACTGAGTCCAGAAGAAATCTGACCGAGGGAAGAGAAATCCGACTAGATGTTTCAAGAAGAAACAATCACGAGTGAGGACCGAGAGAGACGAGTCAGTTTTGTATTGATGTTACAAAGTGGAAAATCGAACAAGACAAGTCGGTTTTAGAAACATTTAGCCGAGTGACAGATTGAGCCACTGTGGAACCAGTCTGGGATGAATTAGCCGAGTGAAAGACAAAAGGTGAGAGGAATCGGTAGTAGGACAGGAACACGAGTGAAACCGAGTATGTTAAGGAGAAACAGTTCTGAGTGGGTATTCAATTAGGTGGAAGTCGGTTTTGGAAGGTTTTACCGATGGGACCCCGAGTGAGAGAGTACTGGGTCTGGAGAGATTTTACCGAGTGAGAAACCGAGTACTTGAGTCGGTTTCAGATGAATTCTGAGCGAGGATTAGATGACTCGCTCAAGCGAGTCAGTTTTCGCTTGAGCGAGAAGACCCTGTAGCTCTATTTCCTTCGTTCCTGCTAGTGACCGGCCCACTTGTCCACATAAATCCAAAAGGGAACAAGTCAACTACAGGGAAAGTGCACCTTTTCACTCCACTCGAAGCACCTTTTATATATATTAATATATCTTCTTTTCTATCATGCAAAGCTGACAGTGGAAAGGGGTCAAAAGGTTCCATTATCCTCACCTAATTCTTTAAATAACAAAAAGGCTTGTCTCCCACTTGTTTTCCCCATTATTAACCCACTACTCTCAGAACACACATGCATACGAACCACTTAGCAAATCACACACCCTTCTTCTCCTCATTTTATACGTTCAAAGACTTTTCTTTCCATTTTCATTTCTTCCACTGTGAACTGGAACGAGGAAACTACAAGACATACCTTGCTAATCAAAGGACTCCATCAAGGTAAGGGGGGTATATTCTCGGGTATTCTGGGGAAATCTGAGTGAAAAGAAAGGGTTAAGGTACCTTGGGTCCTCACCTTTCCAGGACAGATTCGGAGTTGTGTGATTTTAAATATTTTAATTGTTATATATTTGTGATAATTGCATATATATCGTTATGAACATGTTTAATTGACTGCGTTGCTTTTATTGACCATGAGGATTCAGTGAATATGTTTAAATTGACTGTATTGATTAATATTAATGAGTGAGTGGATATGTTTAATGCTGGACTGTGAAAATATTAAATATCATGGGTATTATGTGAATTCCAGTGGAGTTATAAACAGACGTCGGATTCTATGATAATGAGCTCGGTATTGTACAAACCAACCAGATCATTTAAGAATACACAAATTCACTTAGATATTTACATCAATCCGACCAGTTTTATATCAACCCGATCGGTTACCTGAAAAATGCAAATACCTCGTTTTAAACTTTCAAACAGAAACATATTTCACTCGGTAAACACCTTAATTTCACTCAGAAAACCTCATCAGTGGGATTCTACTCGGACTTATAATCATTTCACGTATAAAGCTCCTTTTTAGTCAAAATTTACTCAGGAAATAATTATTTCATCAGAAAACTCTTTCTTCATTATGTTTCACTCGGAAAGCATTTTAACTTCACTGAGAAAACTCTTTCAGTTTGATTTCACTCAGATTCAGATTTGTTTTACTCAGAAGATCCTCTCAGCCTGATTTTATTTGAAATCCTGCTTATTTCACTCGAAATCTTATTTATTGCACTCGGTATTAAACCTATTTTACTCAGAAAGCTTGGGTATCAACATTTCCACTCGGATATAACTTGTTTTTAATCGGAAAACTCATTTCCACTCGGTACCAATCTCTTTCTACTCGGAAAATTCATTTTTACTCGGAAACAGATTTATTTTTACTTGGATAATTCATTTTCACTCGGTACTTAGCTTATTCTACTCGGAAAACTTGGTTTTAACGTTTTTCACATGGATTTTTCATTCAGAAACTATTCCTTAATCCTTTTTGAATTATTAAGATATTATAATTATCATTATTGGTCTTTTCCTTTTATTATTAATATTATTCGTATTATTATTGTTGTTATTATTATTATTATAATTAGTATTATTGTTATAGATATCCTTAATGTTTTAATTATAAGTGATTAAATAAGGATTATATTATTTTACTCTTTATACAAAGTATAATTTCAACTAAGAAATAACCGATATATTTTATGAATGAGATAATGCAATGTCTTGCAACATCTGAATGGTTGATGGGATTCAAGAGCTTATGAATAAATATGGTGAGACTGGAATCACATAAATACCCAATAATCAAAGATAAAAAGAATGCATTTCGCATCATGAAAATATTTTGAAAGGAAAAGAAAATCTAGAGCATACACTTGGTACGGTGGAGGACACTCACGTTCGATCTCAGTAGAAGAATCTTGGGAGTACAACTGGAACGGAAACCCAATGGCATCAGAGTCGTGCCTGATAGCCGGGTGAGACGATGCAATTCTAGTGTACTTTGACTAAATGATGGAGTGTAACTATGATCGTAGGGATCCAAGTCCTAAAAATATATAAATCAATGATGAGAACCAATGAGTTCATTTGTACCTTATGAAAATGGGAGCTTGGGCGGACCCTGATCGCTCTAGATTGGAATGGAGATATTCCAAAGAATGAGATGAAGATGAATTAAATTATTGGGCCCACATGCATCATGATACTTAATCAAGATAAATCATAATAAACCCTACTCATGCATTTCTATGACAATATTTGTTTATTATAGGTATAAGTATGTTAATTGCATGATTTATGTGATATTATCTGTTGACTGGATTATGTCCGCACCGGGTAACCTTCAGGGTCTTGTGTTATACTCACCCTTACTGTTGACAATTTTTAGAGGAATTAGGAAATCAAGAATCGAGTATGAAGAACAGCAATATGCTGAACCCACTGAGAATGCTCATTAAAAGTAGGATATCCGTAGTTGAATAATCAGACCATGGATGACTGTATAAATATTAAGGGTGCCTGCGTGCCCCATTCTGTTAAGAGTACAATTACTTATAGTTTGTGAATGACTATGTGAATTATATGCTATTTGCTTCCACTGATCTGCCATCTTTTTATTTAAAAAAAAAACAAAATATATTCACTTTTCTGAAAACTTGTGACCTCTCGGTTAAATAGGATGATCCCATAGAAGGGTTTGTCTTATCTAACCGAGGGTGTTACATATGTCACCATAAGGTAAAGGGGTCTCACTTTGTTTCTTTTTATTCTAGATTAATCTATATTATTCCTTTAATTTGCAGGGATAACCCCTTTAAGTTTCACGGTGATCCGCTGGTTAGATTAGAAGTTATGCGTTTTTGCTATTGTTGACGATTTTGATTTTATTTTTATGTTTCTATGCGTTCTGGTAAATTTTCATAAAAACGTCTCGAAGCTCGTAAGTCTCATTAAAATTTTATCCAAATCAAACTTATTACACCAAATATTGAAATTTAGGATCGTAGTGTTGGCACGGTTAGAAATTCGATATGGTTGAAATTATTTACGAAGTGTAAATTGTTATATTTATCCGGTAAGCCTCGCTAATATAGCTAAATTAACTGACTAGAATCCTACAAGTAAATCCGACAAAAATCACATGAAATGAGATGTTTTACCGAATTAATTACGATCACGCTCCGTTTAAAAATTTTACAGCGTTAGAAATATTTTGAGAAAGTTACTAATGTGAGTTTTTATGAGATAAGGAGTTTTCGTAGAAAGAAATAAATAACAAAGGAGGGATTAGAAATAATGAAATTCCAGTAATATATATACATTAGGAATAAAGGAAATAGAAAGTTTAAAGTGTTTTCTTTTCAAGAAAAATATAGTATTAAGTATTAAACAAAATTTGGAAAAGAACTTGTGCATTAATGAATAGAAAGAAAAGTTGACAAAGAAAGAGTGATGAGATTTGGTAAGTCTTAATAAAGTATTAATGGAATAACGATTTGTAATCGAAGAAATAAAGGAATTTAAAATCACCTTACAAGAACAATATGTTATATTTGATATTTTGAGTCTTAAGAAGAATTTGGAAATAACGATTATATACTAAGAATTTGAAAGGAACTTGATAAAGAAATAGTAGTAAGAATTAATGAGTTAGGTAACTGTTTAAGGACATTAAATGGGTCTTAAAGTAGTAACTAAATACTAATGTAGTAATAAAAGAAATGGGACTCACATTAAAAGTAATCGATAAATTAGAGTTAGCTTAAATCTATAGATGGATGTTTAGAAATCAAAGGAACCTAGGGATAAATTAAATAAGCACCTAGTGAATTAAGATGATAATTTAAGAAGATGTAACACGAACCTTTAACCCAAAATAGAAAGTAATTAGTAAGCTAAAAGGGATTAAATAAAGAACTTATGAGTTAGTAACTAGTGAATAGTAGTAACAAATAATTAAGATGTAGTAAATAACTAGAAGTGTGAAATGAGTTAGGCACAATTGATAATCCAGTTAGAGATAAGATTAAACAAATAATAATAATGATAATAATAATAATAATAATAATAATAATAATAATAATAATAATAATAATAAATGGTGATAGTTTGACAAATCAAAAATTATAAGGTAGAACTAAGGGATAAGAAAACTGCAAGCCATTAATAAAAGTCATAGTCATAGTAGAAATAAAAAATGTCCTATTAATAATATCAAGGCAAACTGAGTATTAGTAAATTAAAAGTGGATTTAGGGACAAGAGTGTAAATTTACTATTTAAGGGAAGCTAAGTTAATTTTGGAACCTTAGTAATAAAGGTTAACCTTAGAAAGGAAAATGTGTATATGTACGCCTACGATACACGGCTTTATTAAAGTAATTAATGAATAGGCATTTTTAATGATCGATTATAACTAGTCTCGCTAAAGTAAGATTACTATAGTTACAAGCTTCGGATTGGATAAATAGACTAGTATGATCGACAAATATACCCATGTGGTTTAATGACCGTTATCTAAGGATTGAATGAATAAACTCTAAACAAGCCAAGTTCATCTAAGTAACAGTACATACTTAGTGGTTATATTTGAGGTCACTTAGTGAAAAAAAAATAAAGTATGGATGATAAATAATAAATATACTTTTAATACTAATAGGATCGATTGACTATAGTCTGTGATCTAGATATAGAGGCTAACAAGTATATTCATTATGTGAATAATATGAGTTTGATTTACCAATGTGAGTGTATTCATGAGTATATCTGGGTCAAATTACGTGAACCTATTATCATGATAAATGTCATGACGTGATAGGGTATATGACTGTTGTGTTATAAAATATATGGTGAATATTATTTAACGAAATATATGATGATTGTTGTGTGATAAAATGTATGATGATCGTTGCGTATAATGATTGCTATGCGGTTATCTATATGGATGTATATGGTGGAAGTAAGTGGTAAAAATATATATGATGGATGTGTAAGATAAAATGTATGATGAATATGATGGATGTGATAAAATGAATTGCATGATAAACAAAAGGGACTTACATGATGCATTAAATAAGTTATGTTGAGATGAACAAGTCAAAACCAAAGTAAGAAAAGAATAAATAAGGATATGTCTCGGTAGGGATCCTGAAGTAACTGATTTATGAAAATGATGTGATGAGATTGAGATCAGATCCGATGTGATGATAGGCATTGCAGTACCAGTATTACCCTGTTGTTTTATAAACGTTCAGAATTCATTTCATTCCTAATTAGCGAGTGAGTTGCATTACAGTTTAAGAAAAAAAGTAGAAATTATGAATCGAGAATTTTGTGAAACAAATTCGGTGTTAGAAATGAAATAGAGTCATTAGAAAGACCCTACCGATGACTAGAGAAAATGAAATTATGTGTTGCATGCATCATGTGTGAAGTATATAGGTAGATGGTTGAGTAATCCCCTAGAACATGCAGTGATGGTGTACACTGAAGAACACTGGTATTCCAATCACTGCGGGTGGTCTAATGAGGACACATTAAGGGAGGAGCCTCACACCATCCTAGAGAAGAGACCTGAAGCATACAAAGGTCCTCTCACAAGGGTCAAGACCAAAAAGGCCAAATAAAGCATCCATCGGGCCTTATCTTCATTCCTATATTTGAGTGGGCCCAAGCCCAATGAAGAATCCTTGAGGATCTATTCATACTTTACTTGTAATATACTTCCTAGTTAGATTCTCTAGGCTTATAGGGTTTATTTGGGCCTTGCAAGGTCAATAGGGCCACTTTTAGGCCATGTACACTCACTTTGGTCCATGTATAGGCCATACTCTTTTCTATTTGCATTATTGGGCCTAGGCATCATAGAGAGGCCCATGAGGGAGTCCCTTGGCTGAATTCCTTGTGGCACTATATAAGGTGCTCTCCTTTTGTAATTTGATACACTTGAATGCTATTTTGAGAATTACACACTTATAAGTGAGTTTTTAGTGAGAGAGGCTCTCCCTTCTCTCTAGGTTAGAGTGACCTCTAGCAAGCTCTCATCCAAGGGAATTTCCTCCCTCTTGGTGGCAAGTTCTAAGGGAGTTATCTCCCCTTGGAGTGGCCTCCCATTCCTTTCCTCCTTTCCATCCTCTATCCTCTTCCTTTCTCCCTTCCATCTCCACCTTCTCCTTCCTTTTTCCATCTCTAAGTCTGAATAGTGTTGAGTCTTTTTCCTTTGTTTCATTTCAGTTTTCCTACAAGCAAGAAGATTGGTCAATGTTTGAAGAGGCTAGAAGAGGAAGAGTGCCCTAGATCCACCCTTCTTCAAGAGGTTAGAAGAAGTTGCTACATTATTTGGTATCACTTGAGCTTAGGAGGTTCTTTTCTACTCTTCTTCCTCCTTTTAGTTTTGGTTTTAGCTTTGTTTTGCTGGCTGGAATTTTATGTTCATACCACTTGCTTGCCTTATTGTTGCCATGTTAAAGTAGAAAAGTCATAAAAAGTTGATGCTTTTGAGCTTTTGTGTTAGTTGTTTCCATTTCTTCAATTTCTTACATATTGTTGTTTGAGTTTCGGTTTCTTGTTGTTTTGTGTTGTTAAAATTCAGAATTGGCACTTAGGTATTTCGGTTATAGTTTGTTGCTTAGTTGTTAGAAGTTTGTTCAATTGTTAGTTGGTAGTTAGAGCCAAATAGGAGTTAGTTGTTGTGTGCCACGTGGAACCTTGTCTAGTGTTCTAGGTTTTGTGTTGTTTTCTACTTAATAGAAAGTGCATAACCGTGTGGTTAGGAGTTAGTTCAAGCATCTTGACTAATCTCCCAAGGTTCCATTCTTGTCTTGCTAGGAGGTCTTACTTTGAGATCCTTTAAAAGTCATCTTATTTTTAGGATTGTTAGTTTTCACTCTTAGTTTCTTTCTAGGTTAATTTTTGTTTGTGAATGCACCTTAGGACCTCATCACATATTTGATTTTCATATTGTTGCATCAAAGAAAATTTTGTCAAAAAGAATTGAACAAAGTCCTTCCACTCCTTTTGGAAGAAGGTTGTAAGTGTTTACTTTAAGCAAGAAGAGACATTTGAACTTGTTTTGGGCAAAGTATCATTTCGGTTTTAGGGATTTCTTTAAGTGGTGTTGTACATTAAAAAATACAAAAGGCATTAAAAAGAAAAGAAAGTCTTCAAAAGAGAAAAAGAAAACAAAATCCCTATACTCCTAAAATTTAAAAGGGTGTTGAAAAAGAAAAATAAAAAGAAGCCTCATTAAGAAAAAGTGTGAAGTAAGAAACCAAGATTCAAAAGCAATTTTGAAATTCCCTTGTACTTGAATTGAATTGTTTGCCTAAGTCTCCATCTAGTTTCATTTGAACCTTACTTGCTTAATTATGATTGCAACTTTAGAGTCTCTAGGCTTAGTTTGTCTTTTCCTTTTGTTATTGCATTTTTAATTTCTTGTTTGTCTAGTTTTGTCTTGAATTTCAAAATTCCTATTCATAGAGTAGCCTTTATTCTTTGAACATTTATTGCTTTAAATCTTGTCATTAAAAAATCCAAAAACATCTTCCATTTTGAGTAGCCTTTTCTTCTTAAGCATTTTTAGTTTGTCATTGTTTTTCCTTCTCAAGTTTTGTCTTTGAAGTTGTCTTTCTTTCAAACTCTTGATAATTCCCTTCTCAAAAACTTGAGGGTAGCATATTGGAACACTTTAGGTGAGAGTGTAAATTGCTTGGGTGAACTTGACACCAAAATAAAGGGTAAGATTTATGAGGAGACAATTAAGAGATACACTTGTGAGGTTTCATTTTTTTTGCTTGAATTCATTAACAATTTCATTTGGAGTGTTTTGGTTTGTCTTATTTTGCTAGGTGAGGTGGAGCTTACACATCAAGGAAGAGCTTGAAGAAAGTTCTAAAGGAAGCAAAGCCTTGTAACTAGTAGAACCTAGGCAAATTTTCAAATTCTTAGGTCTTGTGTATTAGGATTTTGTCTTGTATTTTGGACAAACCTTTGGACATTGGACTTTGGACACTATTAACTTTCATTTACTCTTGGTAATTTCAGCTAGAGCTAGAGCATTTGCATTTGGTTGTTATTTCTTTTAGTTAGTTAGTTGTTGGTTATAACTAATAGTTGTTAGTTAGTTGCTTGTCTTAACTAATTAGGTTAATTAGTTAGTGGTTGGAACTAATTCTAGTTACTTCAACTAATCATAACTGAAATTAGTTTAGGTCTTAACTAGATCATAACCGAATTAGTTGATTAGTTAGGGTTGTTAGACTTAGTTACAACTTCCATAACTAAATAACTACTTCTAGTTAGGGTTTGTTAGGTGTTGGTTAGTTAGTTGAACTAATTTTGTTAGGTTAACTACTTGGTGAACCGAATTTGGTTAGGCGTGTCTAGGGTTAGTTAATTGTTAGAAATAACCTAGGACAATCATAATCAACTTAGGTTAAAACCAACCTAGGACTTACATAAGCAACATAGGATTAACATAGTAAAAGAACAACCTAGGATCTTGTTTTCCCTTAGGATAGAAACCTAGTATTCATATTCTAGGATTGTTGTGTGTTTTCTTTCACTTCTTTTGCATTCATCCTCCTCGACTAGCTTGTCTACACATCCTTTATTTGTGTCTTGAATTTCTTTGACAACCTTAAAAGATGTCTTCTAGTGATAGGGAGAATAAAACTATGCTTCATAACATAATGGATAGCTTGAATAACATCAATGCTAGGTTAACAAATCTTGAGCATAATGAAAACCCTAGAACTAGACATAGAAATCAAAGAAATCATAGGCATAATAATAGTGATAGTGAAGAGGAGCCTAGACAAAGAAGACATCATGAGCATAAAAGAGAAGATATAGGCTTAAGAGAAGTCAAATTAGAAATTTCCCCACTTCATGGCAAGAGTGACATAGAGGCTTATCTAGAATGGGAAATGAGAGTAGAATAAATCTGTAACTCACATCAAATAAAAGATGAAAAGAAGGTTAGGATTGCCACCCTCTCATTCTAAAACTATGCCTTAGTATGGTGGTCTCAAGTGTGTAAGGAGAGAAAGAAAGATAATTTTCCACCAATAGATGATTGGTTGGATTTAAAAGCTCTTTTAAGAAAACGTTATGCTCCTAGTTACTATAGAGGGAAGCTATTAGCAAAGCTAAATAGACTCACCCAATGGTCAAAGAGTGTAGAAGACTATTACAAATCTTTAGAGATAGCTATGATTAGGGCAAACCTAGAAGAAGATGAGGAAACCCTAATGCATAGGTTCTTGCATGGCCTTAATAGGAACATTAAGAATAAAGTAGAACTCCTTCCACATGTAGACATTGAAGAACTACTTCACCAATGCACTAAGGTAGAGAGCCAATTCAAAGGAAGAGAAGCCTTTAGTGGGGAGAATAGAGCCTATAAATCTAAATGGGTAGGACAAGATAATAAGGGTAAGTTTGATAGAAACCCTAGGGAGAGGGAAGTGGGCACTTCATCTTCCAAACCTCAAAGTGAGTTGCATAAAAATGGAAAAGTTTTTAGGAATCAAAGAGAAAAGCATAAATCCACATCTAAACCTCAATCCTCTAGATCATCTACCATTAAATGTTTTAAATGCCTTGGTAGAGGTCATATTGCTTCTGACTGTCCCACAAAAAGAACTATGGTTTTAAAAAATAATGGAACCTACTCAAGTCAATCAGAGTCTAATTCTCATTCTCACTATTCAAGTGATGACTCAAGTAGTGATTCATATGACAGTGTGCATATTTTAGGGGATGATGGAGAGCTTTACATGATTAGAAGATTACTTGGTAGTCATGTTAAGCTAGATGATACTACATAAAGAGAGAACATCTTTTATACAAGATGTTACATAAATGACATATTATGTTCTCTCATTGTAGATAGTGGGAGTTATGCCAATGTAGTAAGTCAAAGACTAGTGCATAAGATGGGCTTAGAACTAATAGATCACCCTAGACCTTATAAGTTACAATGGCTTAATGAAAAGGGAGAGATGTTAGTTAATAAGAAAGTCTTAATAAATTTCACCATAGTCACATATAAAGATGTAGTTAATTGTGATGTAGTACCTATGGAGGTAACTCATATATTTCTAGGACGACCTTGGCAGTTTGATAGGAAGGTCATCCATGAGGGGTTCACTAACACCCTCACTTTCAAACTAGATGGTAAGAAGATAGCTTTACACCCCCTAACTCCACAATAAGTAGCTAAAGATCAACTACAAATGAAGCTTAAAAGAGATAGAGAGTTAGGATCTTCTTTAAATCATCTAGGAAAAATTAAGAAAAATAAAAAAAAGATAAAGGAAAAGGAGTTATTGTTTGTGATGACTCTAGTGCCAACCTTTTGGCCACCAAATATGATGTGAAACATGCTATGATTTCACATAACCAATGCTTGATCATGTATGCAAAAGACATCCCTAGCACTTCCTTGTGCTCAATGGGCAACCTTCCTCCTCCTTTGCCTAAAGGGATTGAAAATATTTTAAATGAATTTAAAGACCTCTTTCCAAAATACATCCCAAAAGGCTTACCTCCTATTAGGGGCATTGAACATCAAATTGATTTAATTCCTGGTGCTAGTTTACCTAATAGGCCTATATATAGATGTAATCCTAAGGAAAGCCTTGAAATTAAAAATCAAGTGAATGAACTACTTTCTAAGGGTTGGATTAGAGAGAGTTTAAGCCCATGTGCTTTACTTATTTTACTTGTTCCCAAAAAGGATGGTTCATAGAGAATGTGCACCAATTATAGGGCCATCAATAACATCACCATCAAGTATAGGCATCCTATACCTAGACTTGATGATATGCTTGATGAGCTTAGTGGTTCTGCAATATTTTCCAAGATTGATCTTAAAAGTGGCTATCACCAAATAAGGATCAAAGAAGGAGATGAATGGAAAGCTGCTTTTAAAACCAAACTTGGATTATATGAATGGTTAGTTATGCCTTTTGGTTTGACTAATGCACCAAGCATATTCATGAGACTCATGAATCATGTTTTAAGGGATTTCATTAGGCATTTTGTTGTGGTCTATTTCAATTACATTTTAATTTATTCAAAGACCATGACCTCTCATCTAAGCCATCTTAGGCAAGTTATGCTTGCCCTAAGAACAAACAATCTTTATGTAAACCTTGAAAAATGTTCTTTTGGCATGGATAGCATTGTCTTTCTTGGATTTGTAGTTAGTTCAAAAGGCATAGAGGTAGATCACTCCAAGGTGAAGGCCATCTAAGATTGGCTCACACCCAAAAATGTGAGTGACATAAGAAGTTTCCATGGTCTTGTTAGTTTTTATTAGAGATTTATGAAAGATTTTTCTACCTTAGCCTCCCCTTTGAATGAATTGGTGAAAAAGAATGTTCCTTTTATTTGGGGGCCAAGACAAGAAAAAAATTTCCTAGATCTCAAAGATCGCCTCACTCATGCTCTAATTTTATCACTTCCAAATTTTTCCAAAACATTTGAGCTTGAGTGTGATGCATCTAATATGGGTATAGGAGCTGTGCTTTTACAAGAAGGTCACCCTATTGCTTTCTTTAGTGAAAAGCTTAATGGGGCAGCCATCAATTATCCCACATATGATAAAAAATTTTATTACTTAATTAAAGCCCTACAAACTTAGGAACACTACTTGATTCCCAAAGAGTTTGTCATACATAGTGATCATCAATCCCTCAAATTCATTAAAGGGCAACATAAGCTAAATAAGAGGCATGCTAAGTGGGTTGAGTATTTGGAACAATTTCTCTATGTCATCAAGTATAAAAATGGAAAATCCAATACTGAGGCTGATGCTTTATCTAGGAGGCATTCTTTACTAACCTCTCTAGGAGCCAAAGTTATTGGACTTGATGAGATTCGGTCTTTGTATCCAAATGACCTTGATTTTTCTAACATTTTCAACTCATCTTCCAGTTCTTCATCTCATAAAGGCTTCTACATTTTAGATGGCTATCTTTTCAAAGCCAATAGACTTTGCATTCCCAGAAGTTCTTTAAGAGATCTTTTGCTTAGGGAACGCCATGAGGGAGGCTTAATGGGCCATTTTGGAAGAGATAAAACTTTATCTATATTACATGAATACTTCTATTAGCCAAAAATGAAAAAAGATGTTCAAAAACATTGTGCTAGGTGTATTGTGTGTAGAAAAGCAAAATCAAAACTTTCGCCTAGTGGTTTATATACCCCTTTACCAATACCCATTGCACCTTGGATTGATATTTCTATGGATTTTGTGTTGGGATTGCCTAAGACCCAAAGGGGAATAGATTCTATCTTTGTGGTTGTGCATAGGTTTAATAAGATGGCTCACTTCATCCCTTGTCACAAGGTAGATGATGCTAGTCATATTGCTAAACTCTTTTTCAAAGAGATTGTAAGACTTCATGGTGTTCCTAAAACCATAATTTTTGATAGGGACACCAAATTCCTAAGCCATTTTTGGAAAACTCTTTGGTCAAGGTTAGGAACGAAGCTTCTCTTTTCCACCACTTGTCATCCTCAAACGGATGGACAAATAGAGGTAGTGAACAGGACCCTTTCTCAACTTCTTAGGGTCTTAGTGCTTAAAAATGTTAAATCTTGGGATGAGTGTTTACCCCACATTGAGTTTACATATAATAGAGTACAACACTCCATAACCAAGCATAGTCTATTTGAGGTTGTTTATGGTTTTAACCCTCTCACTCCTTTGGACCTTTTTCCTATTGAGGTTTCTGATTCTATCCTTCATTTGGATGGAGAGGCAAAAGCTAACTTTATCAAAGCTTTTCATGAGAAGGTTAAAAACCAAATTCAAACTAAGAATGAACACTATGCTCGTTATGCCAATAAGAAGCGAAAGGATATCACCTTTGAGGTAGGAGATTGGGTTTGGTTACACCTTCGAAAGGAGAGATTTCTAAACTTACGCAAATCCAAACTCGACCCTAGAAGTGATGGGACTTTCTAAATTATTAAGAAAATGAATAATAAAGCTTATGTCCTTGATTTGCCAGCGACTATGGAGTGAGTGCTTCCTTCAATATTTCAGATTTGTCTCCCTTTGATCTAGATGAAGAGGATCATGCCTTAGATTTGAGGATAAATCCTTTCGAAGAGGGGGAGCATAATGAGGACATAATAAGGGAGGACCCTCAAATCATCTTAGAGAAGGGACTTGAAGCATACAAAGGTCCTCTCACAAGGGCCAAGACCAAAAAGGCCAAAGAAAGCATCCATCGGGCCTTATCTTCATTCCTATCTTTGAGTGGGCCTAATCCCAATGAAGAATCCTTGAGGATCTATTTATACTTTACTTGTAATATACTTCCTAGTTAGATTCTCTAGGCTTATAGGGTTTATTTGGGCCTTGCAAGGTCAATAGGGCCACTTTTGGGCCATGTACACTCACTTTGGGCCATGTATAAGCTATACTCTTTTCTATTTGCATTATTGGGCCTAGGCATCATAGAGAGGCCCATGAGGGAGTCCCTTGGCCGAATTCTTTGTAGCACTATATAAGGTGCTCTCCTTTTGTAATTTGATACACTTGAATGCCATTTTGAGAATTACACACTTCTAAGTGAGTTTTTAGTGAGAGAAGCTCTCCCTTCTCTCTAGGTTAGAATGACCTCTAGCAAGCTCTCATCCAAGGGGATTTCTTCCCTATTGGTGGCGAGTTCTAAGGGAGTTATCTCTCCTTGGAGTGGCCTCCCATTCCTTTCCTCCTTTCTATCCTCTATCCTCTTCCTTTCTCCCTTCCATCTCCACCTTCTCCTTCCTTTTTCCATCTCCAAATCCAAATAGTGTTAAGTCTTTTCCCTTTGTTTCATTTCGGTTTTCCCCCAAGCAAGAAGATTGGTCAATGTTTGAAGAGGCTAGAAGAGGAAGAGTGCCCTAGATCCACCCTTCTTCAAGAGGTTAGAAGAAGTTCCTACATTATGGTCTCAGGAGTATACCAGCAGCGGACCTCCAATGGCTCAAATTTGCACCCGAGATTGAACAGCCCGTGGCAACTCTGGTATACTTCGACTTAGGAAGAGTGTTACTATGACCGTGGAGTGCCCATTCTATTGAGATGTGATTGGCCATTGTGATTATAGGTCACATGTCCTAGCCCATTTGTGAAAACCAGAATGAGGCGAGCTCCGGTCGCTCTAGTTGGGCAAGGGGATAAGGCGGGATTGAAGCATACAGTTGATTAAGATTGATGGGGAGGAGATGGGCCCACATGCATCATGATGAATAAGAAAAGATCGATATTAATGAAATAGACTCATGCATTACATTATCCTATCTATGTTTATTTGTGATTGAATCAGCATCTGTATGTGAATAACTAGTGGTGAGGGGAAGGGCAAAGAGTTATGCATTAACAGATAATAGAATGGGACCGAGTAGAGATACATAACTTAGAACTAATTAAATAGGTACCACAATAAGGAAAGTGTATTGGATGTGAACCTATTTGGATTATGTGGGAGGGATGTCAGTGATGGTAACTCTCTGTTTGTTGTGTGTTGCGACAGGGGTCCCGGGTCATGACGCGGACTGGGAGAATGCAACAAAAAGAAAACGAAATCGAATTGGAACAAGGCCCTTAAGAGGCCTAAAAACTAAAGGGGTTTAGGGAGTCGCCACTAATATTTATTAAGGAAAATATCAGGAAAACCTTTAAATGGCACTGATTTTTAAAATGAGATTCTGTTTAGTCCAGGAGTCGAATTACAGGTGGGGAAGGTATTAACCCCCTACACTGTCCGTCCTAAAACAGTTACCTAAATTAAATAAACAAACAAGTGATTAAAAGACAATAAAATAAAAAAATAAGATGTCTCGTCTAAATTATCTTTCTAGTAATTAAAAGACAATCCATTAATTTTACCGAAAAATACATGTTTTTAAAAAATTTTAAAAAAATGAATAAATAAACAAATAAATAAATGAAAAGGTAAAAATAGACAGACATAAGAATTAAATACATCGATGTAAAAATAAAAAAATATATATACACTTAATTAATTAAAACTAATAAATGAGTTTTATTCAATTATTTTTAGATAATAAGATTCATAAGATGTCTCATCTAAATTAATCTCATTTCAAACTTATAACAAAGATAATTGGTTAAATAAATAGATAAAAGTGGGGAACATAAAATATAAAATTATAATAATAAATAATTAATTATCTATAAAACGACTTAAGAAATCATATAAAATGATATACAAATGATTATGTAAAAGATAACTACAAAATTATTGAGAAGAAAAATTAGAATAAATAAAAGCAGAAAGTTAAGATGCAGGAAAATAAATAAAAGTGTAGAAAAATAGATAAATAAATAAATAACTGTAGAAAAATAAAGTGTGCAAAAATAAAGTGCAAAAAGTAAATAAATAAAAATAAAAGTATAGAAAATTAATAAATAAAAATAAAGTGCAGAAAAATAAATAAAGAAAAATAAAAGTACAGAAAAATAAATAAAGAAAAAGTAAAAGTACAGTAAAATAAAAGAATATAAAAAGAATTGCAGGAAAATAAAGTGTGAAAAAATAAAGTGTAGAAAAATAAATAAAGAAAAATAAAACTGCAGAAAAATAAATATATAAAAATAAATAAAATGAATAAATAAAGATAAATAAATATTCTTGTATTTATTAAAAATACCATAGCACAGTAACGATTAATGAAGAACGAGAGCGGAATTCCGGAGATGGATATTGCGTAGATTTCTCCTGTTTTTGGCTTTGTTTAGACTCAATTTAAGGGTGTTTGGACACCGGTTACAAGACTTTTACAGTAATTTAGGTCACACAACTCACATACTAGAACATACTAGAGTAAAGCACGTATTTTCCTAACAACATTTTCATATCTCTATTTTTGAAAGCAAAATCTCTAAAAAATTACACAAAAACTTATCACTCTTTTCTCTCATTCCTCCTTCTTCCTCCTCTTTTCCATTTGCATCATCCTTTATTTATAGAGAAAAATTGGCCTTGGGTCCCTCATCACATGCCATCACTTTCTTACTTTTTTAATTTGTCCAAATCTGATGTCAATTTCCCCAATTTTCTCCAATTATCTAACTAAACTGGGTCCCACCTCAATAAACCACGGAAACCTCTTTTTTTCTTTTTTTTTCTTTTTTTGGATTTTTGGCCCATTTTTGTTTTTTTCTGATTTGATTTTTTTGGCCTTTTTATCTATTATTTATTTTTTTAATATTTTGAAAACAAATGAGTAATCACTTACTCTTATGGAAACATAAACTATTTCAGAATCGTAAAATTATTTATTACATAATTGGCCATAAATAAAATACCCAATAAAGAAAAAATACTACCCATGCTACAAGAAGCAAGAAGATAGTCACAAAACATCGGTTTCCCGCCCTTATTCTTTCCTCTTGACTTCGACACCTATTGGTCATTGAGAAAGGTTATGGAAGAAGGTTTGATGAAAGGAGAAGTGTGATAGAAAGTGAGGAGAGATTGAGTATTTATAGAAATGGAGATGATACTATTCCAACGGTCACTATGCAATTTTTAATATTTTTTTTAATTTTTTATCCGAAAAAAATAGGTGTTCACAGCTGCCCCTTTTTACTTCTTTTCATGAAAAAATATGAAATTTATTTATATTATTGATGTGAAAAGAAAGTAAAGACGTGAACACCGTTAAGAATTCAAGGAAAATTTGGAGGCTTCTCACAGAAAACAAATAAACTGAGTCCCCCCTAAGTTGAGGGAACTTTGACAATAAACAATTTAAAGGTGGTATTGAAAGCTTTTGACAAGAAGTAAACAACCAAAAAGTGTTGTCGCAGGCTTTGATAGGACATTTCATGTGATACTTCAGACTTTCCTTTGGGGACAGAATGGTATTTAGGGTTTTACCAGTACATAAAAAAATTCAAGAATATGTTTGATGTTTTCATTGAGAAAGTGACAATTTAGAGGAGTTGTCCTAATATTTTCCCTTGAAAGTGAACAGCCAAGGGATGAGTACTTGAAGCTTTGAAAGAAAATAAATGACATAGGGAATTGCTCTGACATGTTTTGGATCAGACAACATAGCTTAGGAATGGGTACCTGAAGCTTTGAAGAAAAATTAATGACGCAGGGGGTTGCCCCGACATGTTTTGATTAGATGACATAGCCTAGGAATGGGTACCTAAAGCTTTTGAAGAAAATAAATTACACAAGGAATTGCTCCGACGTTTTTTGGATCAGACAACATAGTCTAGGAATGGGTACCTGAAACTTTAAAGAAAAATTAATGACGCAGGGGTTGCCCCAACATGTTTTGATCAGACGATATAGCCTAGGAATGGGTACCTGAAGATTTTGAAAGAAAATAAATGACATGGGGATTGTCCCAGCTTGTTTTGACTAGACAACATTGCTTAGGAATGGGTACCTGAAGCTTTAAAATAAATGACACAAGGGATATCTAGATATATATTTTTTGAGTAGCCTAGGAATGGATGCCTGAGGCTTGGACATGATGCAAGACCTAGGGGGAAATGTCTCTGACACTGTGACTTACGGTGAAGTTTGACTTTTGCAATAAGAAATTGAATGGTATGAAATTTAAAATTTGTACTCAAGAAGAATGTGTTCTCGAGGTTGAGACTTTTGGAGGACTGAGATTTAAAAGAGACTGACTTTTTAGTCATATGACTCACTAGGGATTCCGTGTGAATACAATGATTCTTATCTTGAACTTTTTATCCCAGTTCTTTTTATCCCAGTAAATCACCTTTACTGGGGTTAGGTGATGGACTAGAACTGTTGATTCTGACTCTTCATGGGGAACATTTGTTCTTGTTATAGCCTATCAGCTAGAGAAAATATGAGAATAATCTTTGGCTGACTTTCTTGTAGCATGTTTGACCACATCTTGAATCCTTTGAGAACTACAAGAAAAGAAATTAAGGGGCATGCCTTAATCCTGCATGGAAAATAATGAAGTGGAAAACCAAAGATTAATGATCTTGTTTCCCCAGGTGACACCCATAATCCTTGTGGGACTCGATATTACTCATTGCAGAGCGGAATATCTTTGATTACCAAGGTCTGCGTAATTGGGAAGTATCAAGCTGTTTGAGACTGAACATATGTTTTTCATGGTTTAAAAAAATATTTTCACAAAATGCATGCTAATGAAACCTAACAAAACAAAGATTGGAACTGAAATCGAGAATTCCACTTATTTACTTAGAAAATTACAGGTTTACATCATAATTCCAATCCAAACATTTGGAGGACATAAAGACTACCCTATCCTTTTAGAGTATTCTAAAGCATAATACTTCTTGACTGCATCTAAATTGACTAGGAAAGATAACTCCTCACCGTCCATGTTCGACAAAATCAAAGCTCCTCCAGAAAAGACTTTCTTTACGACAAATGGTCCTTCATAATTTGGCCTCTATTTGCCTCAGTGATCATCTTGATTTGGCAAGATCTTCTTTAGTACCAACTCACATTCATGGACGAGGTCATACTTTCTTTTCGTATGCCTTCTTCATACGCTTTTGGTATAACTGCCTATGGCAGAGAGCAGTTAACCTTTTCCCGTCAATTACATTTAGTTGATCATACCTGGACTGAACCCATTCAGCTTCTTCTAATTTGGCATCCATGATTACTTTTAAAGATGGAATTTCCACTTCTATTGGTAAAACAGCTTCCATACCATATACCAATGAGAAAGGTGTTACCCCTGTCAAAGTTGGTACTGAGGTACGATACCCATGTAAAGCAAAAGGAAGCAACTCACTCCAGTCTTTGTAGGTTTCAACCATCTTTTGTATGATTTTCTTTATGTTTTTGTTGGCAGCTTCCACCGCTCCATTCATCTTGGGTCTGTATGGAGATGAATTGAGATGTTTGATTTTGAAATCTTCACATAGTTCATCCATCATTTTATTATTCAAGTTCATGCCATTATCAGTGATGATCTGACTTGGCAAACCATATCTGTAAATTAATTCTCTCTTAATGAATTTGACCATAACGTTTTTTGTCACGTTGGTATAGGAAGCTGCTTTAACCCACTTAATGAAGTAATCAATGGCCACAAGAATAAAATGATGCCCATTCGATGCTTTTAGTTCAATAGGACCAATAACATCTATGCCCCATATAGCAAAAGGCCAAGGTACAGTTAGAACGTGCAGAGAAGATGGTGGTGCATGAATGTTATCTGCATAGGTTTGACACTTGTGACATTTCTTGGCATAGTTATGACAATCATTTTCCATCATCATCCTATAATATCCAGTCTGAGAATTTTTCTTGCCATTGAATGCCGACTTGCATGTGTTCTGAAAGGTCCTTCATGAATATCCTTCATGATTTTGTTAGCTTCTGTCGCGTCAACGTAACGAAGGAGAACAGAATCATAATTCCTTTTGTAAAGTGGATCCCCAGTCACAAAGAAATTCATGGTAAGCGCCTGAGGATTCTTTTATCATTTTTTGAAACACCAGGGGGATATTCTTGATTTTTGAATGTAATTTTTGATGTCATGAAACCATGATTTCCCATTGGGTTCTTCTCCTATCACATGATAATATACAGGTTCGAGACGTCTTTCAATCTCAATGAGGGGCATGTCACATTCCCTACTTACGTTGAACATGGAAGCCAACGTGGCCAAAGCATCGGCTAACTGGTTATCATACCGAGGAATATGATGGAAAGAGGCTTCATCAAACCCTTTAATTAGTTCCATGATGTGAGCTTGATAAGGAATCAATTTTTTGTCTCTAGTACCCCATTCTTCTTTCAATTGATGAATCACCAAGGCGGAATCTCTATATATTTGTAGAGATTTCACCCTTGCTTCAAGTGCTTCCTGAATTCCCAAAACACAAGCTTCATATTTTGTAATCAAAGCAAAGTCTAGCAGTGAATGGGAAAAGCTTGTCATCTGGTGAGATTAGAATGCCTCCAATACCATGCCCCAATGTATTTGATGCTCCATCAGACATCAAAGTCCAAGTTGTGTTTGAATATTTCAGGTTGAATTATTTTGATAATGACAAAGGCTATTGAAGAATCAAAGCAAAATGTTCAAAATACGATGAAAAACAGAGAAAACAGCATCAGACCTGTAAAAACACGCAAGCTAATCGATTACAGGATCCCACCTAATCGATTACAAGTGCTTTGTTCAAGACCCAATCGATTACATCAACAAAACTAATCGATTACATAAGTTCTATTTGTAATCTAATCGATTGCACCAATGGACATAATCGATTACCAAGTGAAACATTGAATAAGAAGCATCAGGTGCATCTCCCAATCGATTGCAAGGTTACCACAATCGATTACCAAGGTTCTGTAAGGTCACTAATCGATTACCAGACAAGGACTAATCGATTATGAAAGCTCTGTTTACACCCTAATCGATATCATGAAAGGCATAATCGATTACCATGCTACGAAACATAATTAAATGTATCAGGTACCACTCACAATCAATTACAAGGTATTAAACAATCGATTAGTAGGCTTCTATTCTCAAGCTAATTGATTACACAAGAAGGCCTAATTGATTATAAAATGAATTACACTGAATAATTCAAAGTGTAATCGATTACAGCTCGAGGCCTAATCGATTACCATCGTGCCTGAAATTGGGGAAAAGTGTTTTTAAGTGGGAAACCAGCTCACTTCTCCAATCCAACTCGAATGCAAGACCCCTTCAAGCTACTCAAGGCCTATAAATGCAAGACCCCTCCAAGCTCACTTCTATTCTCCAAGGCCTATAAATGCAAGACCCCTTCAAGCTACTCAAAGTATCCAAATCCATCAAAAGGAAATCAAATCTTGTGTCTTGTGAGTTCTATTTCTTTGTATAGTTTCATTTTCTGAAACTTAGAGCTTATATTTGTAAATCCTCTCTTGTGAGAGTTAGAAATTGTGTGAGCCTTCATTTGTTCATCTACTCTATTGAGAGAGTTTATTGATTGTAAAACCAAACATCTAAACACCAAGTTTATTCACTCTAGGTTGAGTGGTCACAAAGGTTGGAGTTCAACCTTTGGGTATTGAGAGTTTGAGAGATTGGGTAGGTTGCCCTTGTGCTAGCAAGGATTGAGTTCTTGAGTGTGGGACACTAGGAAGCTGCAGTTGCTCATAGCTTGTATCTCTAAACTTCAATAGTGGAAATCCTTCAAGTGGGTTGCTTGAAGGCGAGACGTACATCGGGTTGGTGGAACTCGTTAAATTGGTTTGCACGCTCTTCTCCCTTACTCTCTTGCATTTACATACTGCATCTGGCTGGATTGTTATTATTGATAGTGATTTCCTCTCTTAAACTTGCTTGAACAACTAGTATTATAGTGTTGCACACCAAGTGTTTGATAAATTTCCTAAGCAACATTTACATCTTGTTTTGCATTATTTCTTCCACAATATTTTCTATCTCTTGCATATTCATTTAACTTATGAATAAGAAATCAATTTCAAAGGCATTCTAACAAAAAGTTTTAAAACTTAATTCACCCCCCGTCTTGAGTATTGAGGCCACTTGAATAACACAAGTTTCGTCAGGATAATCTTTCTCTTCTGATATCATCATAATATTTTCATCTGGAAATTTGAATGACATTGGTTGGTAGCCTTTTAGGGGATGATGCGCTAAGTAATCTGCCAAGGCACTTCCTTTTATAGTCTTATGAGTGACATGAACAATATCATATTCAGTCAAAAGAACTTGCCACCAGGCTATTCTCCCAGTTAGGGCCAGTTTTTCAAAGATGTATTTGATGGGATCCATCTTAGATATCAACCAAGTAGTGTGACATAACATATATTGCTGCAAGCGGTGGGCTGCCCATTCTAGCGCACAACAAGTTCATTCCACATCTGAATATCTAGCTTCACATTCTATAAACTTCTTGCTTAGACAGTAAATGGCATGTTCTTTCTTTCCTGATTCATCATGTTGCCCCATTACTCATCCCATGGACTCGTTTAGCATAGTTAGGTACAAAAGAAAAGGTCTTCCTGGAGTTGGTGGGATGAGGATAGGTGGGTTTTACAGGTATTGCTTTATCTTATCAAAAGCTTCTTGACATTCATCATTCTACTGCATCGGTTGATTCTTACATAGTAACTTAAAGATTGGTTTACATATAGCCGTTAATTGAGATATGAAATGAGCTACGTAATTCAACCTTCCTAAGAACCCACAGACTTCCTTTTCTGTACTAGGAATAGGCATTTCGACTATGGCCTTACTTTATCAGGATCCACTTCGATTCCTTTCTCGCTAACAATGAACCTAAACAACTTTCCAGACCTGGCCCTAAAAGTGCATTTAGCCGGATTCAACCTGAGTTTAAATTTTCTCAGGTGTTCAAAGAGCTTTCGTAGGTCAATCAAGTGACCCTCTTCAGATTTGGATTTAGCAATAATATCATCCACATAGACCTCTATCTCTTTATACATCATGTCGTAAAATAGAGTTACCATTGCTCTTTGTTAAGTGGAACCGACATTTTTCAACCCAAAAGACATTACTTTATAACAGAAGGTTCCCTACAAATTAATGAAAGTAGTTTTTTCCATGTCTTTGGGTGCCATCTTGATTTGGTTATTCCCAAAAAATCCATCCATGAATGAGAAAATGGAATGTTGGGTCGTATTATCAATAAGAACATCAATATGTGGTAATGAAAAGTCATCCTTTGGGCTAACTCTATTCAAATCCTGATAATCAACACACATTCGTATCTTCCCATCCTTCTTTGGGATTGGAACAATGTTGGCCACCCATTCAGGGTATTTAGAGTCAGTCAAGAACCCAGCATCCAACTGTTTGGTTATCTCTTCTTTAATTTTCAAGAGTATTTTTGGCTTCATCCTTCTTAACTTCTGCTTTATGAGGACGCAACCGGGTTTCAATGGCAACTTATGTTCAACGATGCAGTTATCTAATCCCGGCATATCCTGATATGACCAAGCAAATACATCACTGAATTTGACCAACAATTCTATTAATTCCCTCCTATGTTTACTACTCAAAGAGGTGTCGATCTTGAGTTCTTGTTTGTTTTCTTCACTCCCTAAATTTATGACTTCAACGATTTCTAGATGGGGAGAAATTTCTTTAACTTCCTGATCTAGCAGCCTTAATAATTCAAGGGAAGGTTCATCGTACTTTTTGTCCTCCTCACTTATTAGATCAAAATCATGATGGGAGAAAGCAATTTTATTATTTTAGGATTCAATTTTAGATCTATAATTTATTTAATATAAAAAGGCAAAATAAGAAAAATGACAATTGAACTTAATATTCATTTATTTGAAATGATAAAGGAAACATACTTTTGCCCTTATTGAAAATTCGTCCTAAGGCTTTAGGCATGGCTAAAGGATCCAAACAGAAACCTTTTGAAGTGAAATTTAGGATCTTTGGAAACTCAATGACTTCCCAATTACACAACACAGTATCTGAAGAATAAGGGTAAATCAAGTCATCTTCACCCTTAGAATCATCATTGACGATCGCCACTTGGTTTGGAGACATCAAGCCTGCACTCCTGAAGCTTTGATAAAGGTCACAGATATGGATCCTTGCAGTTAGGGGTTCCCGATTTTCTAGCCGTGCAAGTCGTTTTTCTCTTTTATCTATGAAGACCTTCGTTTTTTCCATTAGCAAGGGCTAATATCCTAGCCTAAAGCCATTCTTGTTCTCCTTAACCCATAACGGTTCTACTCCTCCATCAAGCATCTTTCCAAGCCCTTTCCCTGGCTGGAATCCAGATTTCATCATTACTTTAGCCACCATCATAGAAGCTTTGGAAGGACGAGCTAGTTGTAACCCTTCACTCATATAAGTGGTATGAGCAATTTCCAATGACTGGAAGAAAGTCTCAAGACTCTCTTCAGCCGCTTCTATGTATGGAGTTGACATGGGCTTGCTAATGAGGAAATCTTCCTCACCAAAAATAATAATTAGCTTGTTGTCTACTATAAATTTTAGCTTTTGATGGAGGGTAGATGGAACCACACCGGCAGAATGTATCCAAGGCCTCCCCAATAGGCAACTATAGGCAGGATTGATATCCATCACTTGAAACAAGACGTTGAAGGTGCATGGGCCCACTTGGATAGGGATCTCAATATCTCCAATGACCTCTCTTTGAGTGCCGTTGAAAGCTCTTACTACATTGAGCTTGGCTTCACATGTGTCCCATCAAATGGGAGTTGATTTAAAGTGGACTTTAACATGATATTCAGAGAAGAGCCATTGTCAACTAGGACCTTGGCCAGGATATAATCCCGACACTTGACAGAGATATGTAATGCCCTATTATGACCTCTCCCTTCAACAGGTATCTCTTCATCAGTGAAAGTTAAGTAGTCATTTGAGGCAATATGCCCCACTATTCCTTTGAACTTCTTCGGTGAACTATCTTTCATAGCATGTGCTTTATTCAGGACTTTCAACAACCTTCCATGATGTGGTTCTATATCCAATAAGAGAGACAACAAGGATATTTTTGTAGGGGTGCGATTTAACTGGTCGAGGACTTGGTATTTACTTTGCTTAATGAATTTTAGGAATTCACAAGCATCTTCCTTTGTTATTACCTGGGGAGGGTCTTGTTCTTTTTCTTTAGCATGACTTTTTTTTTCACTTACAGGCACATCCTCCTTTCTCAAGTTTTTAGGAGCATAAATCCGTCTGTTCCTAGTCATTCCACTCGTCCCAGAAATATTGGTTACTGAGGATGACGATTCTTTTGGGAGTTGAGGGATTACATCCACCTCATACTTCCATGGTACTGCATGGGTATCTTTGTACAAAAATGGAGATGGGGTCCTAAATGTCAAGGATGAATATTGAACAACAGGCTGAACGCTTTTGTCATAGTAGAGCACTAGAGGCTTTGGTGTACCTAGGCTGACTAAGCTAGAGTCACGTTCTTCTTGGATTATATTTGCACTTTCATGAGGGCGACAGTAAATCTCTACCAAATGTGTGTGCAATAATCCTTGCAAGGCATCAAGAAAATTAGGATCAGTGGGCACTTGATTAAGATCGAGATTTGGAATTTTGGTTATCATTCCTCTCTTGCAAAGTTAAGTGCATATCCAAGGAAAAGAGTTTCTCACTTTCGCTACTCTTTTTACACGACTAATCCCTTCATCCTCTAAGACTGTATTTACTCCTGAGGTCCCATGATCAGGTAGAGGGTTGGTCGAGATATTTGGACTTCCTTCTTGAAAATTGAGACATTTTGCCCAAATCAAGTCCTAGACCTTGTATTTAAAGGTGATGCAGTTTTTCGTTGAATGACCCGATGCTCCACCATGATAATCACATTTGGTATTAGGGTCGTATCCCTTAGGATACGGTGGTTCCACTAGTTTCAATGGGCAAGGTACAACCAAAGTATTCTTGATGATAAGTGGTAACAATTTAGTATATGACATGGGAATTGGGATAAACTATATGGGTGCATGTTCGTTGTTTGGTTTTTTGGATGTGGGATTTTAATTGGGATTAGGTACCCACTGTTGTGTTGAAGGTGAGGGATTTCTGAAACTAAGTTAAAAGTGAATTTAGGGACAAGAGTGTAAATTTACTATTTAAGTGAAAATAAGTTCATTTTGAAACCTTAGTAATAAAGGTTAACCTTAGAAAGGAAAATGTGTATATGTATGCCTACGATACACAGTTTTATTAAAGTAATTAATGAATAGGCATTTTTAATGATCGATTAGTCTCGCTAAAGTATGACTACTATAATTACAAGCTTCAGATTGGACAAATAGATTAGTATGATCGATAAATATACCTGTGTAGTTTCATGACCGTTATCTAAACATTGAATGAATAAACCCTAAACGAGCCAAGTTCATCTACGTGACAGTACATACTTAGTGGTTATATTTAAGATCACTTAGTGAAAAAAAAATAAAGTATGGATGATAAATAAGAAATATACTCTAAATACTGATAGGATCGTTGGCTATGGTGTGTTATCTAGACAAAGAGGCTAACAAATATATTCATTAGGTGAATAATATGAGTTTGATTTACCAACATAAGTGTATTCATGAGTATATCTTAGTCAAATTACATGAACCTCTTATCATGAATAATGCCATAGACGTGATAGGGTATATGACTATTGTGTGATAAAATATATGGTGAATATTATTTAACAAAATATATGATGATTGCTCTGTGATAAAATGTATGATGATTGTTATGTATAATGATTGTTATGTGACTGTCTTAATTAATGTATATGTGGCAACTATATGGTGGAAGTAAGTGGTAAAAATATATATGATGGATGTGTATGATAAAATGTATGATGAATGTGATGGATGTGATAAAATTAATTGCATGATGAACAAAAGGGACTTATATGATGCATTAAGTGAGTTATGTTGAGATGAAAAAATCAAAACCAAAGTAAGAAAAAAATAAATGAGAATTTGTCTCGGTAGTGATCCTAAATTGACTGATTTGTGAAAATGATGTGATGAGATTGAGATCAGATTTGATGTGATGATGGGCGTTGCGATGCCAGTATTACCTTGTGGTTTTATAAACGTTCTAAATTCATTTCATTTCTTATTATCGAGTGAGTTACATTGTGGTTTAAGAAAAAAACAGAAATGGTTAATCAAGAATTTTGGGAAACGAATTCAGTGTTAGGAATGAAATAGAGTCATTGAAGGACCTTACCGATGACCAAAGAAAATGAAATTATGTGTTGCATGCATCATGTATGGAGTACAAGAATGGATGGTTGAGTAATCCCCTAGAGCACACAATGATGGGGTACACCGAAGAACACCAGCGTTTCGATCCCCTACAGGCTGTCTCGGGAGTATATTAGGGGCAGACCTCCAATGGCTTAAATTCGCGCCCAAGACTAGACAGCCCATGGCAACTCTGGTATACTTCGACTTAGGACGAGTGTTACTATGACTGTAGAGTGCCCGTTCTGCTAAGATGTGATTGTCCATTGTGATGATAGGGCTGCGTGTTTTTACCCATTTGTGAAATCAGAACGAAGTGAGCCTGGTCGCTCTAGTTAGGCAGGGGGATAAGACGGGATTGATGCGTTTAGTTAATTGAGATTGATAAGGAGATGGACCTACATGCATCAAGATAGCTAAGAAAAGATTGAGATTAATGAAATAGACCCATGCATTACATTATCCTATCTGTGTTTGTTTATGATTGAATCAGTATCTGTATGTGAAATAACTAGTGGTGGGGGGAAGAGTTATACATTGAGGGATAATAGAATAGGATCGAGTAGAGATAGATAACTTAGAATAAATTAAATAGGTACCCAATAAGGAGAGAGTATTATATATGAACCTATTTGGATTATGTGGGAAGGATGTGAGTGGTGATAACCCAATACCTGCACAAAATCACCAGTAAAACTGAGTAAGGCACTGTTATACCTTTTCAACTAGGTCGAGGGCAGGCACAGCTTTTGGTAATCCTTCTAGTGTAGGATGTTTGTTGAGCTTCCTTGTTCCATGAGTACTCTCTCTATGATGGAGTCGGCGACTCCCATGGTGACTACCATTGGTTCATCTCTGTTAGGGCCACCTTCAGGAAAATCTGACCTGTTAAAGGTTATAACTTTCGTCCTTGTACTTCCGTGTAAAAAGTTCACCTATCCCGTATGTGTTGACGATTTGCTCGAGCTTCAGGGAACCCTCTAGAGATGGTATGGATGACCCGTCTCCCATGATCTCTTTCGTCTCCTGGTCTTTACGATCGGGAACGCTCCCTATCCATTCATAGGCAATCTCTTGTTTGAAGCTCCACCTGGTCTAAGGGTTCTCTCTCCCTTTTCTTGTTCCCCTTACGTGCCACATCATTTCTGCAGTCGATAAACCTTCCTAAGTTCCCCTGGCAAATCAGATGTTTGATTTGGTTCTAAAAGGAGTGGCAATCTTCTGTTTCGTGTCCAGGAGCCCTATGGAACTCACAAAATTTAGTTTTGTCGGTGCCTTTGGGCCCTTCCCCAGGATGGGGAAATTTGAGCAAGCCTGTATTGTATCCCTCATGCATGATCCTGCCTGTTTGTTATTCAAAAGAGTGAAGTAACTATATTTAGGGGCCGTATAAGCTTCAAAGCGCTTGTCTTGGTTTTGTTTGGGGCTTCTCCATCTAAGCTCCGCTTAGGAAATGTTTCGCTCCGAGTGCCCGACGCGCCTAGCCTCTCTTTCTTCCATACTAATGTATCAAGCGGCACGCTGTTTGAAGTCATCCATATCCAGGGGTGGTGTTTTAGCCAGGGAGTCAGAAAATCTGCTCGGGCGAAGGCCAGTTTGCACAGTGTGTCTAGCGACTTCAGAGCTTAGGTCGTGTGTTTGGATGGCCTGCTCAAAAAATCAAGTCATGTATTGCTTGAGGGTTTCATCAGGGTGTTGCCTTAAGTTCACCAAACTGAGAGGTTTGTTGCACCGCTTGGCTAGTGGCGAATTGACTCAGGAATTTTGTAGTCAACTCGGAGAAGTGGGCTATACTCCTCAGAGACAGGTGCGAGAACCAGCGCAACGTGAATTTGGTTAGCTTGGTGGGGAAAGTCTGACAGAATAGGGAATCCGAGGCCCTTGTGATTAACATGGTTTTAGTGAACATCGTGAGATGTTCCTCCGGGTCCCTCATTTCGTCATATTTCTCCATAGTTGGGGGTTTGTAATTGGACGGAGTTGGCGTATTCATGACTCCTTCCATAAATGGGTGGCAGCATAGGGATGCATGAACTCACATTTTTCTTTGTCCTGGATCTACTGCAAGTCATGGTCGTCTAACTCTTGTCTGGTGGACTGAGTGTTATAATGACTCGAAGCTTCTCTCTTCCCTTTTCCGCGCGTGCAGCTCTGTATTTTCCTTCTGTAAGTCTGCCACTATGTGTTGTAATGCTTCTACGGCGTCCGTGAGCTTCTGGATTTGGTCATCATTAATGAGTTCCTATCGCTAGCCATCACCCCTTTCACGACGGCTGTGGCTATTGCGGGTTGTCTCCATCTTCGCTTTTCAAAAGTGGTAAATGACTGGTGTGTGAGAACCGTTTCACCAAGCCCCACGGTGGGCGCCAAAATGTTCACAAATAAAGCGGGAACGTGCCAAATCTTAAAGAATATCTCTAGAAAAAATAATAATACTTTATTGCTTTATCAAATGTGTCACTTAGTTTACAATGGGAGCCTCAAGGCCATTTATACAAATCCGAGTCAAAGGGGGAACGGGAAACGGGACCTGTTGTAACCGGTTAGGATAGTCGGGTGGAAATGGGCTTCAATTCCCCTATATTCTAGGAAAGAAAGGATGAGGGTGTGCGCACGTGTCTCGCTACCTAACGTGAGGGGAACAAATATCAATTATAAAAATAACTAGTATAAAACCAACTTATTTAAAAATAATTAATATAAAAAATATTTTTACACTGATTATAAAAATAACCAATTTAATAAATTAGTATAATTTCCACCTCACTAAGATGCCTACTCATGATCTAACCCACCAAATCCTATAAGAGGGTTTTGGAGAGAACTCATGTAAAAGAGGATCTGGATCCCGAACTTTTTGCCCACACCTACCTTCACATGAGCACCATTATTCTAGGGATCCAAGAGAATATATGAAAAAATTCTTTGGAAATTTATAATATAGTGAAGGATATCTTGAATATAAAATTGCTCTAGATAATGTTATTCTTTATGTATACGGGTTAAGGTACTCCTTGTATTTTTTAATAAATTATAATTTTTTTACTGATAAAAAAAATCTTGGATATAAAATAGCTAGGGGAAAGAGTGATGGGCGATTGTTTATTTATTTTGTGGCACGAGGACAACCATTAAAGCTGGAGACTCCATTAGCCCCACGTTTGCAATAACCTCATTTGTTTCCATAAATAACAATAACAAAAGGGTTATTTAATGGTTTAATAGAAGCAGACGCGATACCTGTAACCGTTTAAATTTTGTAGGTATTTATATTCGTGAATAATTATGAGTATTTTAGGGTATTTATTAATGTTTTAAAAAAAATAGCAAAGAAAAATTATTAAATAATTAATATTGTATAATATAATTATAACTTAATATATTAAAAATATTATCATAAACTAAAATTAATAAATTTTATCTCATTAAGAAATAATAAAAAATTATAATATTTAAGCATTTTAAATAAAAATGATTATTTATAAGTATATAGATACCTACGGGACAGATAATATAGTACCCGTATTTACCTAATTAATAAATATACAGAATATCCGTTAGAGTATATGTACATGTACGAGTATGTTTTGATAAACCTAACTAGAAGCATAATGATTTACACGCAGCTGTGGCCAAGAAAATCACACTCCACGTAAACAATCATCAAAAATTGTTTTATAAAAAGATAACAATATTAATATTAATTGTATGAACTCGTGCACTTTATGGCATTAAAGACTTTGCACTATAGTATGTATTAAATATTTCAAATTTTATGGCTCATCAATAATTTGTAGTTTTACTTTACACATTGATATGCTAAAACCGTCCCTGATTTTCCAATCAAACCAATAGTTAATGTACTAAAACACCAAAACAAAATGTGTTTTTATCTTATAACTTATAATTTATTACAATAAAAATTAGACTAAATATATAACTTTTTCTATTTTTTAAGTTTGTTAGGTTTTAATTGCTTGATAATTAATCATGAAATTAATTTTTTTTCTTCAACAGATTTCAAACTTAAGTCCTTTAAGTAAAACACCAACAAGACTACCACTAGACTATATCGCACCATCATTATAAGAATAATAATATTAATATATAAAGTATACTATTCATATTCACACATGTTTATCAATTATTAATTAATACACATATATTATTAACAATATATTTAATTAAATATACTTTTAACAATATTATTTAAATAATAAATTTTAAAATATAACTATAAATTTTTTTAAAAATATTTCTTATGAATATATCTAATAATAAATTTTAATAATAAAGTTATTAAAAATATATGATAAAATATAGTTTAATGTATATTATTATGTAAGTTACTATTATATATAGTTGAATATTTTAAATATATTCATATTTAAAAAATATATAAAACATATTTAATTATATTTTTAAAATATTTTAAAGTATATTTAATTATATTATTAATAATAAAATATTTAAAAATATATTTAATAATAAAATATTTAATTATATTATTAAAATAATATTTGAAAGTATATTTAATTATATCATTATTAATAAAATATTTAACAATATATTTAATAACTAAATATTTAATAACAATATTTTATTAATAAAAATAAACTATATAAAAATATATTGTTATTAAAATAATTATTAAATATTTTATTATTAATAATATAATTAAATATATTTATATAATTTTAATAATAATATATTTTAAAAATTCAAATATGTATAATAATAATATACATAATAATATATCTAAAATTATTTTATTATATATTTTGTGATGTCCCGCCATGATTCCTAGAATTAATCCTCAGGGTTTACTAAAGTTTTGAGAAAATTTTTTGTGAATACAATAACCCCAACGAATTAGTTCTAAAAGCTTAAGTGGTACACGACTTAAACGTATACAACATAAATAAAACTACCAGTCCAAACAGACTCAAGGTTGGACCTATCTAACTACAGGTCTCTAACAGAGTATTATTTCATTCCCATATATGATGATATGAGTAAGGAACCAAGCAATACCCATCCTAAGGCATCGCTCACGCAACATAACCAAAATGTAAAATTCACAATCATTCAAGTTTAATAGTTCTTGGACATAGGAGGATTAAATCCTTAACATTATATCATGGCAAGATTCAAACTAAACCTTTAGTAAGGTGTTAGCTACCTATCCACTATTAGTCAGATAAATATATTTTAAATATCACCACACACACTCAAAATATGGCATCAACCTTACACATATAGATATGTCAGCTCAAGCCAATCGGAGGGCCCTCCATAGAGCTTTCATATCAACATACACACACACATCTACATATATCAAAACTTAATATTTGACATTACATAAATGTGTTTGCCAATTAGCTAATCGAAGGGCTATGACATAATCTTCACACTTCACAAAATATAATACTTAATCATAACATTTACATCTTTACATTAAATGCCACCACAAATTGATTAATTATATATTTTCCCCTCTGGCATTACATTTCTCCGTCATCGAGCACACAAAGCAGCATTGTCACCATGAAAACTCACTGAAATGAAAGTTGAAGGGTGAGTACCACTCAAAGTAGTAAATAAAAATTCATATATGAAGCACCAATTGAATTAATTAATTTAAATTATTATAACCACAATATAGTGGCACGCAAGCCAACAAACCATATCTCAATTATCAATTTAGTTTCCAATCATCACCAAGAACATATCAATTATTAATTCATCATTTCAATATCAAACATCACCAGGTACCTCCCATTCTTCCAATACCTAAACAAATATAAAATATTATTCTCTCGATGCAAATGATCAAATATGCAATGGACTTTCAAAATCATATCTTTTAAATGCATAAAAGCATGCAATGTGGATTTAACTTCATTAACAATAAATTTGAGTACGAAAATAGATAAGCCACATAACAAATTTGAGTGCTATAAATTGGTGGATATCCTGGTAACTACACAGCAAATCTGAGTGTTATAATCAGTGGTACCTCGAGAACCGTATAGTAAATCTGAGTGCTATAATCGGCAGACCCATACAACAAATCTAAGTGTCGAGCGAATCAAAACGCTATATTAAACAATGCATATGTTGTCATGAATTAATGCAACATGCATATGTGTAAATTAGATGCAACTTTACAATATCGACATCATAGCCTAGCTCCACTAACCTCAATACTCAATAATTCAACAACTATTACCTCAAAGACTCTGAAACAAGTTCATGGAGCCATCAATACCATAACTAACACAATCAATCAACATATTTATAATACCACTTAGGTCATTCCAAGTAACACATATTAGCCAGACAGCTAGTGGCATTCACACCATCAATAATACATATTGTCTGCCCCCCCTGAGTTTAGGGGGTCATCCCCACAATTCCCCTAAATCTCTCCATGTCATTTAGTAGTTGACTGGTTTAGACTATATCCTAATGGGCCAAGGCCCACCTTGTGACCTAGGTATAAAAGTACCTGCTGTATGTACGTTGTGATTAAGTGACACATATCGAGAAATAATATATCTAATCTCCAGGGGAATTCTCTAGGGTTTGTGCTTACCTCTCTTTATGTGAACATTTTGGCGCCTACCATGGGGCCCGGTAAAACAGATCCTACACCACCTTTTCTCCAACCCTAATCCTTATTTTAGTGATGGTGAATACACGGAATACTCAACGGGAAGAAGGGAGTAGACGCCAGGATTCATCTGGTCATGATGATCGGGTGCAGCACCTTACCAACCTGGTTGGAAACCCTACAGAAGACAGTCGCCAACCTGCAGCAAAAGAATACAGAACTTAGAGGCCAGAGGGGAGGTGAGCTTGAGGCCTCTAGTCGTAATACTGATCAACCTACTCGTCAAAAAGTCACTGGCCAAGCCTCGTACCAGAAGGAGATAGCCAAACACGAGCTTGACCTATCATTCGCTACACACCCCTGGACCGACTCAATCATGGAAGCTCCCACTCCTCTCAATTACAAACCCCCGTCGGTCGAGAAGTATGACGGTAGAGACGACCTTGAAGACCACCTCACCATACACACCAACACCATGTTGGTGACAGGAGCATTTGATTCCCTCTTCTATCGGACTTTTCCCATGATGTTGACCAAGTCGGTGCTTCACTAGTTTTCCCACCTTCCCTCGAAGAGCATTGCTAACTTCTCCGATTTAAGCAAAAAGTTCCTCAGTTAGTTCTCCACAAGCAGGGCCGTGCAGCAAACGTTCCACAGCCTGGTAAATTTACGCAACTCCGGAGGGAAACCCTAAAGCAATACATGGTCTGCTTCTTTGAGCAGGCTATCCAAATTTGAGACATCAGCCTAGAGGTGGCGTTGCACACCATTCAAACTGGTTTACATCCAGGGAAATTTAATGACTCTCTGACTAAGAAACCCCCACTGGATATGGATGATTTCCGATCAAGAGCCTCTCGATATATTGCGGTCGATAAATGCAAGGCCGATAGGAATAACCCTACCGATCAAGTAAATCATCGCCCCGAGCCAAAAAGAAGAAGTCCCAGACGGAACCGAGACAGACCTGTTGAGACCTACACTGCACCCATTTACATAAGCTTTACATCATTGAAAGATCGCCATGACCGGATCCTGCACAAAGTTTCTAACACAGGGCTCCTTCCACTCCCGACCCCGGGAGAGGGTCCTAAGGGGTCAGACACGTCTAAATTCTGTGAATTTCATAGGGCCTATGGCCATGGGACTTAAAATTGTTGATCCTTCCCCAACCAAATAGAGCACCTAATCCGACAGGGACATCTAGCAAGATTTATCGCCTGGAAAGATGAAGGATCCCAAGGAGAGACAATGGACGCCTCGATTAAGTGGAACTCCAAACTCAAAATCGATCACAAGCCCCCCGATCCCGATCCCCAAGACCTGTAGTGGAAAGAGACAACGCGCGGCGAGTTATACACACTATCTCAGGAGGTTTCCTGGGAACCCGCGCTCGCCAATCGCACTAAGCGGGATAGGTAAATTTGTTGCAGGAACACTCGGACTCAACAACCATCATATTTGACAAGTCGGATTTCCCCGTGGGCGGACCAAATTGAGACAAGCTGATGGTAGTCACCATGGGGGTTGAAGACTTTATGGTGGAACGAGTGCCCAGCAGACATCTTGCATTGGAAGGCGTCGCTATTTGAAAAATGTATGATAGTGCTCCACTCAGTTTTTCTCCAACTTCTACTGAGTAGGCACCGATTGAGCATTCACGGTGCTAATAGGGGTCGCAGCAATGGGTGTAGCAACTGGGGCAGAAACAACAACAACTGTGGAAGAAGACCCTACTTTCTTCACCACAGCTCTTCCCTGCGCCCTTGGGATCCGCCTCCTGGTAGCGCTTCTTCAAGTTCTTCATCGACAGGGAGTACGGAGCCATATTGTCTGCCAACAACAAAAAGAGAAAAAAAAACAAGTCACCCAAATCTAAAACAATAAAAGCGATAAACAATAGTCGAGTGACAACACTGAACTACTTATGAATCAAGCAGTCAGGGCCTCGGGATGGGGAGCCAAGGCAATCAGAGCCTGAGAATTAAAGAAGACATCCACGTCCTCACTAAGGAACTTTATATCCGCCCACTCAGACATGGTCAAATCGTCCCACAACACCTGGTATTGAGTTGGGTTTTGGGTCCAGTATAAAGGGAAGAGAGGATAGGAATCAGCATCGTGAAGAAAATCTCCCCCAGGCATATCAAGGCTCACACGGACTTTAAAAAACCCGGTGTTAAAGTTCTTATAGGACTGATCAAAAGCCCTAATTAAATTTTGATGGGCTATCCCACTCAGAGAAATCTACCCTAGGGCAACCCCCACTTTTGGCACCTTGGCTTGAAAAAAATAGAAGAAAACAGGAATCGAAGGCTCCCGACCGAAAAAATCACAAATGATTTCGAAGGACTTGACAAACGCCCACCCATTAAGATGCAGCTGGGTCGGCGCAATATTGAGGGTATTCAAAACACCGATTTCAAAATCGAAAAAGGGGAAAGATAGATGAAGGCGGGAAAAGAATGTCTCATAAAGATAAGTGAAGTCTACCTCGCTCGGGTCTGTACGACAGTGACAAACCCTATCAGCTTCGGAGTAACTCATGCACTCCACATTGGGGGCTAACTCAGAGTGGTTAAAACTATCTCCCTTCTACAACCTTACTATAGAATCCTTATCTTGAAAATAGGAAGGGACAACCAAAACCTCATCCCTCACCCAACTGTATGAAACCCCTGTAACAGAATCCATGACACTCAAAGCAAAGAAAGAAATAGAGAAGAAGAAGATGAACACTAACCTGGTTAGTCAAAGAAATAGTGACAGGTCTTAACAAGGAAGGTAGCAAAAATGATAAGCAAGAGCGTAGGGGGAAACAGAAGACAAGAGCTTGAGAGGGGAGTAGAATGCAAACAAATGAGAGAAGAGAAAAGAAGAAAGCAATATTTATACCTCACGAAGTAAAGGGAACAAATGTCTGTTACTGAAGAGATCTAACAGTTGGAAATCTGCCCAACGATTCGAGGGCTAGGTGGTTGCCACGAGACGTCACGTGAAGAGTCTCGTGCAACCCTGTTAGCATCGAAGGGCAAGGGATGAAAGGAACACAAAGAGCCAGAATGATCCAACAAAGGGGAACCCATCAGCCGTAAACATATAATAGCAACCACACCAACAACTTCCTTCAGACCAAAAGCCACCTCTCCTCCCAAAAAATGTATCATTAATGCCTTGGGGAAACGTGAAAAACGTCACAATCATTAGTGTCCATTCTCATCGATAAAGCAAATGATGGTTGGCCCCCTCCTTGACAGGTGGCATGAACAACTCCAGCCAACATGGCTTGGGTGCTGTAGACATGAAACCTTTTCTTTCACTCGGACTCAAGACCTCACTCAGAAGTTTGCGTTCGGATCAAGACTCCCTCACTCAGAAGTTTACGCTCGGACTCAAGACTCTCTCTTACCTGGAAGTTTTCGCTCAAAATCAAGAGTACACTCATCCAAGCTCTTGCCACTTGGGACCAAAGTTTCCTTTACACAAAATTCCGCTCGGAAGCAGAATTCTTGGCGCTCTGTTTCCCGATATGAGCGGTGGCTTTAAACCTTGGAAGCCGAAGAAATCATAATTAAAGAGGGGCTTTAGACTCATTCTTAACCACTTTGCCCGGCTCTTCAGCCAATACTCGTGGCTAGGGGGCTCCTGTTCCCCCCGAGTTTAGGGGGTGGTCCCCACAATTCCCCTAAATCTCTCCACGTCATTTAGTAGTTGACTGGTTTAGACTATAACCTAATGGGCCAAGGCCCACCTTGTGACCTAGGTATAAAAGTACCTGATGTACGTACATTGTGATTAAGTGACACATATCGAGAAATAATATATCTAATCTATAGGGGAATTCTCTAGGGTTTTGTGCTTACCACTCTTTGTGTGAACATATATTATTATCAAGAATTAACAACAACACATCACCAGCATATCAGGTTTCAACACCACAGGGCGTAACCAATAACATTCCAATTATCACAATATCATCAATACCCTCATGGCCATTGTCAATAACACATAACAAATAATATATTCAATGACACTTAATGAATTGAATTCACATACTATTATTATCAACATTTATCAAGCGTTAGGCTTCCATTCATAAACCATACTTCATAACACAAATGAAAACTATATTTTTTGTTTTAGTAAAATAATCAATATTTTTCCCAACATCGATATTCAAAATAAACTTTTTAATTTTTAAAACTCGTCCCAAATTAAAAATCATTACTCACTACTTGAATGATAAGCTCCCTTGTACATTAACACGTACCTTAAAGAGTTAAATGGCTTTCCAAATAAAATCTTGATCCCAATTCAGCTTCAAACGCCAATAGCCGAGGTTACGAGGCTTGTTGATGAGGCGTCAAAGTTGAAACTACCCAGAGCTTCAAAATCCTTTTGACGACTCTCAAACGTACACCCCAACCTCTCGGTTTTACAGAAATAGAATTTTTAGGAGCCGATCATTGTCCTTCTTCCAATAAGGCACACAACCAAGCTAGAAAAGAGAAGAGGAAGGTCAAAAACATTGCATGCAACAGGAAAGAAAAACATGCATGCAATTGAAAAAAGTAACATGCACATGCTTCATTTTTTTAATCATAACTTAAGTTATAGGTGTCTGATTTAAGTGATCTTGGTCTTAAAATTTCCATAACAAAATTTACTATAAATTTTATGAAGACACCAAGAGCCATTTCTGTAAGGACCACACTAAAAGTTCAATGATGATTCTAGGAATAAGTAAAATATGGATAATTTTTTTTCATGATTTTATAAGATAATAATATCCTAGGTAATAATAAATAATAATTATAAAATTATTTTAAACAACAACTAAATACAAGTAAGTCCTTAATTTTAAAACAAAATAATGACTAAAGTGCAGTGTGGTAAATAAAATTTGGCTTCTCATCATCAAAATTTAATAGTAATGATATGGGTAATGTTAATGAATATTACTATAATGATACTAGTAGAATAATGGTGAAACTTAATAATAATAGAAGTAGCAATAAAATAATAAAATAAAATAAAAATATGAATAAAAATAACAATAATATTACACCATTTAATACCATATTAACAAAATAAAGTAAAATATTTAATTAGTTACATTTAGAAGATACAATAGAATAATATATATATATATATAGTACTCTTTCCCATGAGGTCATTATCTAAATCAGCATATGCATATAATTATAGCAATCCAAATTTTTCCTAAGGCTATGAAATCGGATATATTAATCAGGCCATGGAATATAGTCAATTCCCCTGCACCATGTCAGTGAATGCGCGAGAGAGAGGAATTCAGCAGGATGCAACACGCGCATGCACTACAACTTTATTCAAGAAAGGAAATTGGAGTGGGACTAGCGTCCAAATGCTGGTGGAGCGTAGGGACGCATGGGTGGCACGAAAAAAAGAAAACACATGCTTGTGGAGTGATAACTCACACTAGACAGCAAGGATCGATGCAGGGCCTTCAATTTCCACCACAAAATGAATTGATCCTAATTGAAAGGCCACATCAATATAGTAATTAATCACTAACCAAAAAGGCATTCATAGCTATAAGCCATACTATTCAATATTACCGAGCTTCAATTAAATCTCACTACAGAAAAATCTCATCTATCATAACTCAATATGCATGATAATTTTGAGATTTGAAGCTATTCCTAATTAATTTTTGGACACAACAGGCATTTACCATTCATTCTAGTGATATTGTTCAAGTCCGTACCTGAATTCCTTTTAAATCAACAACATGCATTATAAAACAAATACGCACAACACTACTAAACTAGATGACTAAGTTACAAATTCATTATACACATTTAAAATCACTAACAAGAAGTAAACAGGGGTTGAGGGAATTAGACCAATACAATCCCTATACATCTACTACCTATGCAGCCAAGATCACGTCAAGATATGCATATTTATATGTAAACTAGTACCATACCCGTATGGTCGCATGGACACTAATTAAAAAATAAAATGTAAAGATATATATTTATAATTGAGATTTAATTTGTAAATTTAAAAAATGATTATAATTTATTATCATTTAATGTAAAACATGGTAATAGAATAATTATAGAATTCATTTTTTTCTTCTTAAAGATTAACAATTAAATAATTTGTATCTTTAATACGTTTTTAATAATAAAATATAAATCTTTTCTTACATCATGGTGTTTTATTATGTTGTTCCATTATATTAATATATAATGTATTATAGAAATAATTATTATAATGTATTATAGAAATAATTAATGTAAAAAATACATGGTAACTCGGTAAGGAAGAATATCATTTTTCGATAAAAATAACAAAAGTAGTGCTGAAAAGTAATTGAAAAAACAATAAATAAGTGCACTTAGATACTATTTGTATTACCTCTAAGCCAAGTTCTACACAAAATATATGGCAATAATTCAAAAGTTCGTCAATTGATGGGGAGTCTATTTCACCATAAAGTTGCATTATCAATCAATGTATGAGTAGTGCAGAGCTTTGTAGACCTTCATGATGCATTTTATGATGAAAAATCATAAAAAAATCACGTCAATTTATTTTGAAGATGTTCCTCAAAAGAGTTGTATTTTGCGAACAAAGAAGATTGATATCATTGATGGTAACCTGGGAATAAAAGGGAAATAACTGAAAAGTCAAATCAACAACATATAAGAGCTAATAATAAGAGTCATAGACGTGTCAAATAATTCATTAAAAGTTGTATACATACCTATAACACTAATAGACGTTCATGATATTGATAAGAGTCTAGTTTGCATTAGTTTTAGAGTTATTTTTGTTTAAGTTTTCAGGTTGTTCATGCTAGTTTTCCCCTTAATTCCAAGTATTTTCTTTTGTTCCACACATGTTACTTGGGTGTCTCTGTTTTGCAGGAATAAATCTGTTTCAGGTCTATAAACTTGGAAAATATGACATTTGATGAAGCATTGAATGAATGAAGAAGAGTTCAAGCCATTTGAAGTTCAAAAATAAAGCAATATGACCCTTGAAATGCAAGATAGAGAAAAGATATACCTAAAAGAACATTTCGGGACCTCAAAGCGCTGTCAAAGAATAATTTTTACAAGGTCCAGAAAAACCCACTGCCAGTGGGTTTTTCCCACTGCCCGTGGGTTTTTCCCACTGCCAGTGGGTCTCACTGGAGTGGTAACCTGGACACATAAAAACCCACTGCCAGTGGGTTTTTCCCACTGGCCGTGTTTCCCTCTGCCCAAAAACCCACTGGCCATGGGAATTTCCCACTGGCCGTGTTTTCCTCTGCCTGGAAGTGAAAAATTAGGATCCTGGACCCCCTGTCACGATCCACTGGCCGTGGGTTTTTCCCACTGCTAGTGGGTTTTGCACGTTCGGCATTTTTGTCACTTTTTGGGAGAGGTTTCTGAGGTTAAGAGGCAGTTTTTCAAAGGGGAAAAACACAGAGACATTGAGGGACATTTTTTGGGAGAAAAAGAGAGAGCTTTGCCAAGGATTTCAAAGGGGATCAAAGCCAAAACGTTAAAGGAGATCAAATTCTGTAGATTTGGAAGAAAGATTTGGGAGATTTAGTGAGAACTTCTTCTTGTATTTTCTGAATCCCTCTTCATCTTTTGATTTTCCTTCTATGTTTGGTTTGAATTTCTTGTATTGTGGTATTGTTATAGTTGTTTCTATGGCACATTAAACATTTATCTTGGGAATTAAGGTGTAGCATTTATGTGAACCCATATGTAATGTTCTTCGTTCTTGATTATTGAATTGTGTTCTTATTCGATTTTGTGAGTTCTTAATGTTTCCATTAAGCTTAGAGATAAGTATGGATGATTGTAAACGGTATGGGTAATCGAAAGATTGGCGTATAGTTTGAATTACACAAAATCGAACCTAGGGATTCGGGTTACGAAAGTGAACGAAACTCTTTGAGGGATATCCGAGTTTTCATAAAGCTTAAAGGACCTAATTAGTGAATTGAACGTGGTTCTTCAATAATTAGGTACGTTAGTGAGGTTTCGAGAGAAAGTCACTAATCAATTTAGGAAAACTCACCTTAAGAAACATGATTTAATGAACTAGAAATCGAACTGCATTAAATATTGGCACCCACATTTATGTGAATCTTTACTTCCCAAGAAATTAATCTCCATCGTCTCCAAATCAATCCTTTTATTGTTGTTGCTTAGTGTTCTCTGTTTATGCCATTTAGTTCTTTGCGTTATAAATTTCTAAACCAACAAATGAATTGTCTAGATAATCAAAATGCTATAAACCGGTAATTGGGTACAATCCCTGTGGGACGATAATTTTATTACTGTGATATCCCGTATGCTTGCGGGCCTATCAGATATCAATCATGTTTGAGAACAACATGTAATGATATTTATTGTAGGTTTTGGAAAACCTCTTTGAAAACAACATTAATAGCGGTGTTGGACACTTTTCCTTCATTGTCATGTATTAATATCTTCAAACCTTGTTTGTTTTGAACTCTAGAGAAAGCCACATATAATTGACCATGACTAAAAACAGGTTTAGGTAAATATAATCCCACATTCGCTAATGATTGACCTTGAGATTTATTGATAGTTGTAACACCCCAAATTTTTGAAGTATGAAGTTAAATTAAGAAAATAAATATTGAATAATTACATATGGACAAACGAATGTTCCAAGATACTAGCAATAATTTAATTAAGATTCTCTGAGACTGTTAGTGAATTATTGTGACCGGATAAGTTGAAAACTGACCCGGATAAAATATGGGTGTCGGACCAAGTATCTCTGATTGAGATACCGTTGGTCAGGGCTGTAGATGATATTATGGGGAATCTGAATATATATTCGGAATAATTTTTAGAATATGTATTGAGCCCGAACAGAGAGCCTGTTTATTTAAAAACGGAAGAGTTCAGTGAAGGATTAAAATGAAAACAAAAACCCTCACCCTTTTCACTCTCACTTCCGGTGACTCACTCTTTTCTTGAGAATAACACACACTTCTTCTTCTCCCCTCATTCTTCTCTTCTTCATATCTTCTTCTTCTCCCCCAAGAGCTTGAACAAACTGGTGCCCTTTTCCCCCTCTCATTTTTGTCCACCCTTAAAGCTTGAAGGAAGGCATTGTGGCTTGAAGCTTCTCCCTTCCTCCTCTTTATTTTTGTCATCCTTCTCCTCCCTCTTAAATTCCATTTTCGTTTTAGAGCAAGGTAAGCTCTCTATCACTTCTTTTGTGTTTGGAACCTAAGGAATAGAGGGTTGTGAATAGGAAGAGAATTAAAAATGTTGTGGGTGGTGAGAGAAAGCATTAAATGTATGAACCCTAAGGTGTGGGTGAAATAAATAAGGGTATTTATGAGTAATAAATGAAGTATGTGAAGATGGGGTTGAAGAATGATGAGCATTTATGATGGATGGTGGGTTTAGTGGAAACCCTAACTTATAGAATTTGGGGGAAATGTATAATATTGAAGGGGTTAACATTTATTGATGAGGGAAGTGTAATAAATGATGAGGTATTGTCATTAAGTGATGATTAGAGATGGAGGTTAAGAACATAAATGAAAACCTACTTGGAAAGGAATTAAATGTAAGTGGGGTAAATGGGATAACCTAACAATTTAGGTTGTTACTTTAATAATAATGAATAGTGGGTTAAGGGGAGGAATTCCCAAAGCCTAAGTAAGCAAATGGATAAACTTATGATAGCTTCCACATGATGAGAATCATGAGTACATAGGAATATATATCTATATTGAAATGGCTTTTGAATGAATGCTTGATAAGGTCCTATAATGATTGGTGTAGGACTTGATAACTCCGGTGAAGCGGGAACGTCAAACCCGAAAGTGTAATTCTCTTAAGGTAGGAGAGGGGTGTATTTTCTAAATGTATTAGAATTGTGGTGATAATGTATGTATTAATGTAATATGGCATATTGTTTTGCATGGATGTGTTATCATGTGGTAGAAATGGGAACTGTGTATGGTGCTTTTTTTGAAATGAGTGTTTATATGATGAAGCGTAAATGAGGCTATGAATGGCATGTTATGAGATTATGTGTTATTGACTTCATGAACGATATGATAATATTGTGAATTGATGAATATATCACCTTGCGGGGTGCCACGAAGGGTATATCCCGGAGTGAAGACGATGTTATCATGTTTATGAATATATCACCTTGCGGGGTGCCACGAAGGGTGAATCCCGGAGTGATGATGATATTGTGAATTGATGAATATATCACCTTGTGGGGTGCCACGAAGGGTATATCCCAGAGTGAAGATGACGTTCTCGTGTTTTATGAATATATCACCTTGCTGGGTGCCACGAAGGGTAAATCCCGGAGTGATGATGTTAAGTTATGTGATTGAAATCGGATCTGTGCATATGTATTATAAATACTAGCACTTGTATTAGCCATAGAAGCAAGGCATAAAGTGATACTCTGTTTGTGAGGTTATGAGAGGAGTAGGTGGAACCCTTGTTTTGAATTATTAATCTTGATCGTGATATGGTTAATGTGATTTTGGGAAACTTGATGGGTATATGTATTCAGATGAATATTGAGAGGTGATTGATTTAGTGTTGAATGAACTTTCCTTGAGGAGGTAATAATTGTATTGCATTCATTCATATGTTATCTTATTTGTTGGATTTTCATCATTGAGAAAGTATACTCACTCTCCCTGTGGTATATTTTTTTTAGCTCCTGTGTTGTAGGACTTGCTTTGGAGCTGTTTTGTGAAGGAGAAGTGTGAAGGAAGCCTCTTTTTGGTAAAGAATGCCTTGGCCGGCAGTATTTTGATTTTTATAGTTGTGTGGACGGGTTGTAATGTGTATGACATCCTTCATATTTTGTATAATATGGGTTTAGAATAGATATTCGCATGGATGATGACTAGATATATATAAAATGATGAGTTTTGGGAAGGTCATGGAGGAAAATAAGATCTTTTGTCCATGACTCATTTTCAATCATGACCCTGCGAATGTATGAGTGATGAATCTTCCCTTATTTTAATGAATAAATGAAGAGTTATATTGTGTATTAATTTTATGAAGTAGAAGAGATGAAGAATTGATTCTTATACGTTTGATGAGTCGTAATGGGAATTTTTGAGCATGCTTGTCTGGAACAAGTTTTAAATGACTAATATAATGATTGGGATGTAATGAATTATGGTAAATTAGCTTGAGTTAAATCTTGGTATGCTGTGTTGTGTAAATTTCCAAGTCTCTGCATGCTATCTGATGATCTCGCTCAAGCGAAAGTGAATCTCGCTCAAGCGAAAGTGAATCTCGCTCAAGCGAGATTGTCCCAGTATCAGTGTTTGCTTACTGGAGGAAATTTGCCCCGGCGAATGGGGGCCTCGCCCGAGTGAGGGCGAAGGGATTTGCCACCGGACAAAATCCGCCTGAGCGAAGGATCTTGAAGATGGTATTCACCCAAGCGAGACGATTGAATGGGGAATGGGTGAGATCCTGGACGGATTCCGTCCGAGAGGGAGTTTTTGAAAGTAATTTAAGATGAGGTGAATTTCCGAGTGAAATCCGAGTGAGCTTGTCCGATTCAGGACCTTCCGAGTGAGGAAGTGGATATCATTCTGAGTAGAAAGGTCTCCAAGTGTGATATTCTGGGCAGTGGAGTCCCGAGTGGGGAATCTCCGAGTCTAGTGTAACCTGTCCCGAGTGGTGAGCCTCCAAATGTGAAATTCTGAGTGGATGGCTCCGATTGGGGATATTCGGCGTGAAGTTGTTCAGAAGTACTTTGGATCAACTCCGCTTAAGTGAAAAGAAAGAAAGTCAGTTTTGAAATAAATTACCGAGTGAGGATCGATCTGGTGTAGAATCGGTGTTGGAATGAGATACCGAGTGAATGACCGATCGTGTGATGAGTCGGTTTTGGAGTAATTTGCCGAGTGACAGACCGAGTGAGTGTGAAGTCGGTCCTAGAATGATTTAGCTGAGTGAAAAGTGGGCCGGTCTAGATTATTATGCCAGGTGGAAAACCGAGTGTGAGATGACTCGGATCTGGATTAATTTTGCCAAGTGGAAACCGAATGAGTGATGGGTCAGTTTTGGAAGGATTCTGCCAAAGGAAAACCCGAGTGCTGGGAAACTTTGCTGAGCGAGTGAGTATGCACTCGACTCTGGGAGTTATTTGCTTAGGCGAGGAGGTCTCACCCAAGTTAGTTATGGGTTGTACTGATGCTGGCCCAATTCTGCTCGAGCGAATGGCCTTAGTTGAGTTGCTCGCCCAAGCGAGTGGGCATGGAATTTGATTCTGGACGATTTTCGCCCATGCTCGCTGGCTCCGCCCAAGCGAAGCTTATGTGTCTCGCCCAAGCGAGTCGGTTTTCGCTTGAGCGAAGCTTCCCCTGATACTTTCTCTCCCTTTTCACCCAGCTTCCTTCTGTCTCGCCATGTGTATTGTATGGCACTCGTGGGGATTTCACTTGAGCGAGGGGGACCCCTGTCTTCCTAAATGCTGTGATCGAATTATTTTCCCTTATATTTTTATTAAACCCCGACTCCACATTATTTCATGAATACTTTGGTCATAAAATATGATTTATTGATTTCTATAATGGTCGATCTCTTAATTTTAATCATATAGCATTAACTTATCCCAAATTCTTCCGCTGTTTTTAAATTGGAGCATTTATTCCTGGTTGCTCCTCTTGACTTACCTTCTCATATCTTCACATATGAGACAGGTCTCTGATAGGTCCAGGGAAATGAGTAAATAAATGAATAAATAAATAGTCTCATCACTTGCAACTATCATGAATTAATTACACTAAAATCGTGAAAAATTTACCCCTATTTTTGGAGTGTCACAATAGTCATAGCGTATGAAATAATCAATTGAAATTGTCTTCTTATGAGTCGAAAAGGCCATGGTGATTGAGATGGAGACATGGACATTCTAGGAATGGAAGTTAAATTTCTAACTTTTTTCCTGATATAATTATTGCTTCAATAACATGGTTTGCCAATTTTGTTACGATTAGTCTAGTTCCATTACATAGTCCTTCATTTTGGTCTAAATTTCTCAACAACATAACTAGAGTTCCAACTTTTAATCTAATTTTGTGTTTAGGAATGCCAGAAGTTCTAAGTGTATTTAAAAATTCTGGAGCCAATGTCTCAAATATGGTATTTTGAAGAGCATCAGATTTGTCTACAGAATCACAACTTAGATATTCTTTTTCATCACCTGGAATCAAAGAAAGAATATAATCATTAATTTTATCAACAACCTCAATAGTTGAAGCTAAAATGGTTCTAGATTTAAGGAACTCTTCATTCATGTATTCTTTGATTATATTAGGATATGTAGATTGGACTATAGCATGTACTGGATCATCAAAATTTTTAATAAGAAATGTTTCGGGTATTTCTATTGTTGCATAACCATCGTTTGGCTCACCAACTTTACCATCTCCTATATTCAATAACCATTGTGAAAAATTCACTTAATTCTTTGTTAGTGTTAATATATGACAACTATCCCAAAGGTATGTTGATCATCTTGCAAACGTATGTTTTTTGTTAGTGTTAATATATGACAACTATCCCAAAGGTAAGAAGCATTGATTGTTGCATTGACAATATCTGACCGAGTTCCTCTTGGAATCACTGGAAAAATCTGTCGAAAGTCACCTCCAAAAATGACTACTTTTCCTCCAAAAGGTAAGTCTATGTTATTGGAAGATCTCATAATATCTTTTAAGCTTTTATCTAATGCTTCAAAACAATATTTATGTGCCATTGGAGCTTCATCCCAAATAATCAATTTTGTCACTTTTAACAACTCTGCTAAGTCACTTTGTTGATGAATATTACAAGTCGAGTTCTCTAAAGTTGGAACTGGAATAACAAATTTTGAGTGTGTTGTTCTTCCACCAGGCAATAATAATGATGCTATACCACTTGATACTACAGTTAAAACAATATCACCTTTTGAACACAATGCAGAGGCAAGTGTTTTCCACATGAAAGTCTTACTAGTTCCACCATACCCATATAGGAAAAACATACCACCATGTTGTTCATTTACGGCTCTCATTATTTTGTTTTAAATTTTTTTTTGTTCATCTGCAACCAAAAAATAGTTAGTCACGATTAATTATTTTACCTCTTTAGAAATATAAAGTGTAATAGAAATAATTATAAGGTAGTTCATACTAATGCATAGGATCACCTATAAGAGATCTAACAAAGAGTTGAAATTGATTCTGCAAATCATTTGTATCATAATTAAGTTCTGCATAAATAAGCTTATTTCATAAGTGACTTGACATCGATCCTTCTGGATAAGGCATTGATGGAAAATCCTTAAGACTCTTCTGATTTGATTGCAATAACTCCTCAATTTGTAAAAGAGTTAAATTTTGTAATTGTTGAACATCAAGTTGTAAGTCTGTTTCAGTTCAAGTGTTAATTAATAAAAGCATAATATTGAATTATGTGTACCTTGATTATTCACCAATCTCCTTTGGTCATAAAGAATACCATCTGCCAACCATTCCCAAGTTTGTCCCCACACATGTTCTGGTCTATTAGCACTATTTGAGATAAGCATAGTCACAAATAATTTTCTTAAGTAATGACCTGATCCCCAATCTTTAGCTTCTTTGATAGCTTCAACATATTCTTTATCATCGTCTAAAAAACCCATTGTGAAACATTCTTCCCTAAATGTTGAATATACAATATTACCTACAATTGTAATATCTTCATAACTGCACGGTCCTTTAACAATAGAAAGCATCATTCTTAGATAAAATAATTCACCGCTACTTGGTGGAACCCAAATCAGTCTTCCAATAGTGTAACCTTTCTTTCTTGGTTTCCAACATCTTTCCTTTGCATTATATACAAATTTAGACACAAATTTTGCATATGTAAGATCTTTTGCTTCTTGATAAATTTTATTTGCTTGCATCCAAGATGTGAACATTGATTCTTTAACACTTGATCTAGAAAGCAGAGAATCAATGTCCTCACCATCATTAAAATAAACAGACTGTTCAATCTCAAGATGAAAGTACATTCATTCAACAGCAAGTGTTCTACCATGACTTGGAAAGGAAAAAATTCTTTAACATGCCTCATACGGTGAGATATATCTACAATCAAGATATTGCTTTATTTCATCACCCATTTCAAATTTGGGTCTTTCTTCATTCTGTGTGGGCACAATAGCAGCTGTAATTCAATCATATCCTTTGTTGATATACTTAAATAAATACTTTATCGAAGTACTTTGATTACACCATTCAATATTAAGATGTGCTTTATACCTTCTTAAAAGTTTAGGATTGTAAGGAACAATATAAGGATTATCAAGAAATATTCCATTTTTCTCAATAAAATTTCTATCATTTCTTTTTCTATAAATTGGAAAACCATCTTGGTCAACAATCATTGAACTTTGGAATTGTTTAGGAAAATACTTAGAACATTTACCATCTTTCATGTAGGGGGAAGATTTGTTAGCTAAACCACAAGGACCATGCATTATGTGAGCTTTAACTAAGTCATATAAATGCTTATCTTTCTCTGGATTTGGGATCTCAGCATAAATAATTGTGTCAATATCTTCAGTAGTTGGATACTTGTTAGCTGGATGTAAGAAAACCAATATATGTGCATGTGGTAGCCCTCTCTTTTGAAATTCAATTGTATATATATCTACAATAAAAAAGTTTTTATTAGTATTAAAAACAAATAAAAAGATATGAACATGCAAAAAATATGATACTTACATGCACTAATTTTTCCAAAGATGTTATTCTTCTTTATATCTTTGATCAGTTGCTCAAATTTCATTTTAAAGACTCGAGATACTATATCAGGGCGGTCTTGTGCCTTTAAATTCATTGGTCTAAGCATTCTTTGAATTTCAGGCTAATTAGGATTACATGTGAATGTAAGAAACAAATCTGAAAATCCAACAAAACTATATATTGCCATACCATCAAAATATAATTGATCCATATATCTACGTCCTCCAACAAAACTTGACGGTAATATAATTCTTTTCCTTTTGTTTGATCCTTCATGTTATGATTGATTACGAGATTCATATAAATTATTGTACTTATATACTCTTAACTCTTTTTGATGGGTTCTAATATAAAACAATCTCTTTGACTCCATCATAGTATAACTGTCAACAACAAATTGTTGAAAAAGTCTCCTAGGTCTTAATAAGGTTTCTGCTTCATCTTTTCTAGTTTGTAATCTAAAACAAAGGAACTCTTTTATAGTGACTTTATTTCCTTTTGCTAGCTGAGACCTGATTCTTTCTCTATGTAGCACATCATTTCTGTATCCATCTTCACCATAAGGAAACAAAAGTGGATATTATAATCCTAAATAACCACTATGCAATTCATTAATTCTTTGCAATTTCCCAAATTGTGTTTCTATTATAATATCTCTATTTGATCCACTATCTACATCACCAACAATAAGAGCAGCAACTTCAGCCATAGTAGGTAAGTTATAAACTCTTCCATTAGTTGCTATATCAGATATCAATTTTAATCTTAAATTTTATGTCTTAATCATGTCAAATCTTTCCTTAGCCATTCTAAAAGACTTAGAAAACACATTATGTTCATCGAGCATTTTAGTAAACTTGAGGACAATGTGTGGATTCAGGTTCTCTTGAATCTACTCATAAACATGAAAACATTAATTAGAAAAATAATAAACTAAAATAAACATGAAATTATAAAATAAGTTAAACATAGATCCTTATAATCATAAGCATGGACAATAGTTACATACCTGTAACTTGAAAGTCTGTTATGTATCTCATTTTTAGTGTCATATATATAAAGTTGCATAAATTTTGGTTGGCACCCAGGCATAGGCAACAAACTACCTATTAGGTGACATTATTGCCCTTGTATTCTAAAAGAAGGTGGTCATCTTCCACTATTGATGGATTTATCCAATTTTGCTCCTGGTGATGTGAAGGCAAACATCATATTATATGATCTTATATGTTGTTGAAAATGCTTGTTATCAGTTGAATCAGCATCATATAAGAGATGTTTTAGAAAACTGGGTGGATCATTAAGAGTAGGTAATTAAATCTTTCCAACATCACAACATAGTCCAAACTTTAGATGCGAAGCATTTTTATCTTTCTTGTTTCTCTCTTGATACCACATGTAAGCTCCATAATATCTGCATGACCATGTAGGATCTCCAATGTCAATATATTCTAATAACAATTAAAAATAATTAGCAACTATAAAACATAGTTTATTTATACCATGAATTGTGTATTTATAATATATATATAGAGAGAGAGAAAGAGAAAGAGAGGAAAGGAGAGAGATAAAGAGACAAAAGAGATAAAGCCAAAGACAGAGATGTATAGTACCTTCATCTAACAATGTAGAATTATATGTATCTTCATCTTCATTTAAGTACTCCTAATCACAATCTAAATCAGCAAATTTATTAATTAGTTCATTATTTCATCCACAATAAAATATATCTAAATATAATTTAACTTATTATTAAAAATTATCAAATAATGCTAGTACCCGTTCCTTGATTCGATTGACGATTAGGAAGCATTTCTGGTTGTGAATGAGATACAAGATACCCATCTTTTATCAAATATGAACCCCTAGTTAGTTGTTTACTCAAACTTGGGATAATCTCAAATTGTTTTCTTTTGTTATCTATCCCATAAATGTGTTTAGTTGCCTCAACTTCTTGTACCATGTTAGGATTCAATTCACTGAATTTGTTCATAAGGTTAGTACTCAACTTATGAATATCAATTTTAGTCCTCTTCTTTAAACTTGTATTTTTTGTGTTGCTAGGCTGAGTGTGCACAGCTAGATTGCAATTATATGACATAGTCAATGCACCAGAACATTCACCATCATGGTTTAGAATGATAGATGAGATATCTCTTAGAGCTATATTAAATTGAGGCCTTGAAAGAGGCGAATTAGGATCTGCACATTATATAATAATTAAAAACTTTCATGTTAAATTTAAAATTTAAACTTAAACAAACAATACTTACCAATTTGATCTTGGGACTGACTATTGGTGTTACATCTCTTCCACTTGATGTTTCTTTTTTGTTCCAACAATATCTTTCTTTTCAAACGTGTTTTTACTGAATCAGTATCTTTCTTTAGTTGTTGATCCATTTTCCTAACAAATTTTCATGATACTATTGACCTAAAGTAACATTCTTGTTGTTAGATATAGTAAACTATGTTTTTAAAAAAGTACAATTCGACTACATTAATAGGAATGGTAAAAGATAGGATGTTAATAGTGCAAAGAAGAAGTAGAGTCAGTACATTGAAAAACTGTATATATGTATTTTAATTCATTTAGGAATGCATTAGAAACATGATGGTGCAATATTTTTTATACTACTCTAAGATAAAATTTTTAAAAATAAGAATAGAATAACATTATTTATATTTTTTTTAAAATTTCAAAGCTCACCAATCATATAATTAGTATCTTTAATATTTTTTCAATGATGAAATATTCATCTCACAACTAATTACAAAAGCAAAAACAATTTGATGATGTTTTTAATAAATTTTCAACTTACTATCATAGAATTTTTCTCATTTCTTCTTCTAATTTTTCTCTATATTCTTTAAAAATAGAATTTCTAACTTAGTCAACATTAAATTATTGTTGATATTGTTGACATGATATAATAAATTAAGATCATTTTAAAATTTTTTTAATAATATTTTTATTAACTAAGTTTTTTAAACAATTTAAAAAAAAGATTTAATTACAACATAAATAGCTTCCTTTGTTAATTTATTTTTCCCCTTTTATTAGACAAGACTATTTCTTATCATTTAGGATCTGTTCCTTTTATAAAGATCATATTATCATACCCTTGTAACTTAGGATTTAACTCCCTTATTAGTTAGGACATAAAAACCTAAGACCATATCCTTTAGGATTCTTCCCTTTATAATAGTAATCTTTCAAAGGCAGTATCAATATTCAACAATAATCAAAACAATTACTCTAAAAATAAGTTATTGGTTATTATATAAGGAAGGGGCTATGTAGATGGTAAGTCTACTTCCCTAAAATTAATAGTCACAATAGGTAGGAAATCACAAAAAGACCTTTAACTTAAGGTCATGGGTGAACTTTAAAAATTAAGTGGTAACTACTTAATGCCAACTGGTAGAGTAAAATTATGTCGAGTATCAAATGATGGAGTCTTATATTTTGAAATTCTAACTTTTGCCAATTTATGCAGACATAAACACTACCAAGCCAGCAAAATACAAGACTTCATTATAAGAGAAAGTGACATCTTACAAACTACATAAATCACTTCACTGAAATTTGCTTCATAACTAAAACTGAAAAAAGTAACATAATACCATTGTTAGCTAGACTTCAAAACAGATTACATGCCGTAGGCACAACACTGGCAACACACGCAATGGAAGCAGCCTTGAATCCAACACGCACACCCTCTGCATATTAAGAAAAGGCCAAAATCAAAATGTATACACTTTATACTCAAATTGATATTTCTCAAGATCGCTAGCACCCTTTTACAAGACATCATAATAATGTCAGAAAATATACAGATATACTATACAAGCCTTGCTTTATTGAAGAAAAAATCTTGGAGAAAGAGAAATGAAATGACCATATTTATTTGATGTATAACCAGGTAAATTTGTCAATCAATGGACAAAACCAATTTAATATAAATTCTCCCAATCAGCAGAAAAATAAAAAACCAGAAATAGCTTTTTGTCACCGTTCAATACCTAATTTCTTCTTAAAGATTAACAATTAAATTTTTTTAAGCTTATTTCTAGTTCTGAAAATCAAAGCCATAGAATCTGAAAATCCAAGCTCCCATTGTCCTAAAGGGAAAAAACTACAACAGAAAGGAACATGCTTTTCAAACCTCTTTAGTAGATACATATCAACCCAAAAGAGAGAAACCCCAAAAAATAAAAGCTCTACCTTAAAAAAAATTATCAATACGAAACCAAAAGGGGAGTGATCTAACCTTAGTTTTTGAAGCAAACACCACACTTTTTGAGTTGAATCTTTGAAAATATATCAACAATTAGGTTGTGAATCAAAACAGAGTGATGGTGAAGATAGAAAAATAAGTAAAATGCAGAGGAAAAATTATAAAGAAAATGTGTAAGAGTAGCAATTGGTTCAAGTGAAGTGGGTAAGAGTTGCAATGGGTTTAAGTGATGTATTTCACTGAGTAAGGGACGTTGCAGCAAGAGAAGAGAAAGGAAATTACTTTTGCTATTTTGATTATTTTAGCCTTTTAAGCGTGAGAAGTTTAAAGGAAGATATGATACACAATTGTCTTATTCCAACTTTGTCTTGCATGCTTTTATATTAATTTATTTTCACCTACATTGCATTTGATAAGTAATAAAGCTGACACAATTTTTACCATACACTATCCTGTAGCTATTTTCAATAAAATAAAACACTGGTGAGTCTTGACATGAACATGGTATTTATTTGTGGTGAATTACGATAGTATTTGGCTCAACATTGCAAGAGCTCTCATCAGGTAACCCAATAGCGGAAGAAAGAAAATAAATGTGGCTGTGAAAGTTTTTCTCATGTTTAGTAAGTCCTAATCCATAGAGAGAAAAACCAAATTACTTGGCTATACTCTATAGGCTGAGAATATAAGTTAACAATAGAATATTATCAGCGTGTGAGTAGTTGGTTTTACTTTGACATAGTGGCAAATACTATCAGCACCGTATGTCTCCTTCTGTCATTATTTATTCATCATCAACCTTAGGTGGTGTTTGGTACGAGGGATCTTTTAAATGAGATTCTCGAGAATATGCTTCCTGAGAATACGTTTTCTGGGTAACTTATTTCCCATGTTTGGTATTAAAAAAACTTACCCAGGAATCTTTTTAGTTTCTCTTATTTCCATGTTTGGTATTAGAAAAACTCACCCGAGAATCTTTTTGTTTTATGAGAATTTGGGAAGAAAATAGAGGCATTTTTGTCCTAAAATTTTTTATTCCCATGAATGTATAGGATACCCACCTTTTGAAATGGGAAAGTGAAGTTTTTAATTCCTTCATAATTAAGTTTCCTGAGAATCTCATATTCTTGGAAATATTTTTTTATCTCATACCAAACATGGGTAAGGAAATATTTTAAGTAGCATTCCCAGAAAAGTTTAAAGATCCCTCGTACCAAACACCACCTTAATTATAATATTAAGGATAAAGCTTAGCTACACTTCTTTAGCACTAGTCCAATTTCATCTCTATATTCCAGCCGACTATTGATGTCGAGAAAGTGTAATTTTAATTTAATTAATTAGAAAATTATGTCAAAATCTTGTAAGAACTACACGTAAGTTTTGTTTTAATAATAACTTCACATGGGATAACAAATGAGCAAGTTTTTTTTAAATTGGAAATCACATTAATTTTAACTTTAAATAAAAACTTTCATTTTTTTTATATTGTATCATGTTCCTGTACAATGTTGCAGGTGTTTAAAAAATTGTAATAATAAAAAGTTTTGGATCTGTCACATGGTTATGAATGCGATTTAGATTTTTGGATCTGGCATTACTAAAAGCTTTACTATAATTGAGCTTTCCTTTGTTAATATTGCTGTTGAAGATGCAAAATGAAGTATATCTAAGAGTTATTATGTTATCAATTATTATTTTAATGCAATTTCATTGTATAGAATATTAATATTCAATTTCTAGGCATAAATAATTATAAAAATAACCTTTCTCAAAATGGTTATTACCACTAGATTTCATTTAAATTGGTGTTATTTTTATAATTTTAATGCTACTTAATTTAATAGATTACACATGTATATATGAAAATTAAATGCTTTACTTGGATTAATGTTCCCATTGCATGAATATTAATTCCTTTGTTCTGAATTAGAAATGCTAGTGATGTATATGCTGATGCAGCATCATCAAGATTCCCACTTCTAAGATTGGACTTCCAGACTAAAATAAATCAAATTCTTAGGCCACCATATTAATCCAAAAGTTGTAACAGTAGACAAAGTCCTATATTGACATAAAACTCAAATATGAAACACGTAAATATAATAACAGGGTATGAAGTGATTGCATTAATTTAACTAAAGTGAAATAGGTAAAAAAAATACAAATAAAGTTTTTGGTAAAAAGTTTAAAATGAAATGTATATAAGGGTAAATATTCAATTAGCTAAAGCAATAGGACCACATTCCAAAAAAGATATACCTATATATGACACTCAAAAAATTAATAGATACATAATTTGGTCTATGCCAAGCCATTTAAATGTGCAAAGTTAAAGGTATGTCACCCAACCATACAAGAGTTTTTTCATTAAGACTAAGCATCAATAGGAATAAATGCTTAACGGAGTTAGCAAAAAAATGGCTCACATCCACCACCATTCTGCAAAAAGTACAATCTTTGGAGCCTAAAAAATTACACATCCATCTTTACTAATATTGGTCATTCTGTTTTAACATGTTTCATCAGCTTAGTAGTGCTTAGTTGAGAAGAGGCAAGGTCTAAAGATGCAGAATCAGAAAATAGTCAGGTGAATTCCTCTTGGTTGGAGTTAGTAAACCCATTAGTGCAGGATCATACTCAGTACTTGTTGATATTGATGTTTGCTGTAAAGACAAAATGTCCTTATAAGAGCAAAGAAATGAGTTTAAATTAATGTCAATAGATTTTTTTATAAATACATATGAAGTAGACATATAAGAATTTTCAACATGATAAGTGTATAATAATTCAACATGATACTTATAACATAGATGATAGGGGAAAGGGTATGTTCTGCATTTACAGGCCTGGCAAAATATGATAATCTTTCATGAATTAAACACAAGATAATTCGGCCAATATGTCACAAGTTTTAATGATTTAAAACTAAAAAAATACATTGGAATCACCTGAGTGATAGAGCAATTGGATAATTAGTTTGTACTTAATTTAAACCTCAAATTTAAAACAAATAGACAGTTATTCAGTTAAACTAAGCTTAGCAAAATGGTTCACAATTGTTTAGTACAAAAGAAACTTCATATTCGACCTTAATAGATCAAATATAAATGCAAAATAATTTTTTTCAAAATAATTATGCAAATGCTTTAGAATAAATATTACACTTCTAACAGCCAGAACCTTAAAAGAGACCCATCATACACGCAGAGATTTGTAACAAATAACAATGATATCCTTTTCAAATTTGCACATTTAACATTGCATGAACAACAATGGATACGAAAGGGAGCAATAAAAGAACAAAATGGATGGTAAAGCAAAAAGTCTATTATTTACACTTAAATGAACAATTCATAAATTTTTTCTCTATCACTATATATATATATATATATATATATATATATATATATATATATATATATATATATATGCTACTGCCCTTTTACATCCTATACAAATATGAGACCAACTAAAATTTTCAGGTCAATTCCCAATTTTTATTTTTCTGTATTGACTTGGTCATGCCAATTCCCAATTTTAAGGAAGAAAAAAAAAATCAAATTAAGCAAAGAAATGTTTTGATTTATTATGGGATTCGGAGGATCTCGCATCATTAAATACAAAGAAAAATTGCATGCTTTCTCAATCTCATTTTATAAGACTCCTATTCTTCGCCCATTTCTATTAATCAAATTTAATAAATATTATGCCATTGGTTGACCTTTTAATCAAATATTAGTTTTTTAAAAATTTGGATTTGTCCGTGTTAACTATATTATGATAAGGATAACGGTTTAAACAAATCACCCGTCCAAAAATTACTATCTATTGTAAATATATTTATAATCACAACATGAACAAATAAAGCAAGTGCAAATATACTTATACCATGAATGGTTTTGTGCAAAAATTATGCAGCAAGTCTAAAGCCAAAACTCCTTATACGCTTGTGTTTAGGATGTGTGAATAGTTGCATCAACTAAGTGTAAAACCAAACTTCAACAGCAAGCTTGACATTAACAAACACAATAGAGCAAGACATAACTAAAATTTAAACTTGACAATAACAAACACAATCATTTTCATATGACTAAAAATTGTAAAAATGCTTACACATACACTATCAAGTTCCAAATTTTTAGCCTTCTTATACACCTCACGTTGTTTAATCTCCTGTCAATAATTAATAATACAAGTAAATTGTTACTTTTTTCAATAAAGATTCATATTCAATGTTAAATGTATTACCTCATCTTTTGCAATTTGTTCCAGCATGGATTTTATTGTTTCCTTATGTTGGCAAATCTCAATGACAGAAAAATATTTTGAAATTAGGCTTTATCTTGAGTTTGAAACCTACTATTTTCCCCAACATCACATTAACAGCTTCTGGAATGGCCATAGGGTCCAACACCCTCTTAAAATCACAATGTGCACAATAATAGGTATTTTAATACATAGAACTAACATAATTCAACTATATGCTAACCAATTGAGAAAGTCATTTTATACACCTCTATCATCTGTTTTTTGAGTTCTTGTGCAGTTTGGTTTAACAATTGAATAGATTCTCTATTCCATAATATTAACTTGGTAGTTGCTTTGTTTTGTGACACCATAATCTCGATTTTAAATCGATTAAGCCACAAAGTAAAACACTATTAGTAATAATAACAATAATTTCAGCTTAATTTACTAATCGTAGTTTTGTTCCATTTCTTAAAAGGTTTACCTTAGGATACTCTCTAGACTTTTTTTACCACACCAACGACATATGAATGGATTTATTGATGCTTCAACTTTCCTATTGGACTTTTGGCAAGCATCAAAACTCCAACCATGTGCTGCAAGCACTTTCTTAATTTTTCCAACCGTGAGACAGGTACAATCCTAAATATCAATAGTATCCTTAGAAGAAATATAAAGGTAATATGTAGTTTCATAGAAACTATAATTTATAGTTTATGAATCAATCCATAAATACCTTTTCAAGTTATAGTTCATTTATGTTTTGTAAGCTCATAATTTTAACATTACTTAGGAACTTCTCCTCATGGCTAAGTTGAGAATAAGAGTATATTTGAGTCAACATTTGTGAATAAGATGTACAATTGTCATATTCTCTCCCAGGCTATAAGAAGAATAAGAATAATCTTCATAAACTATGAAACTCACAATTATAACCGTGAATCACAATAATATTAAATCTTACCTTTTTTTATATTCTTCAATCTCCTCATCATTGATGAAAAGCCTTAAGTAAAACATTGAATTCTGAATACTTATAGGATACTTCCCTAAATATATTACAAATATGAATGAGTTATTTTCATTACTAACATAAATTAGATCAGTTAAATAGTGTCAATGAATTTACCTTTTGAATCCTTAATCTTTGCATATGTCAACAATATAACTATGGGCCCAGTTTGTTCATACTCTAAGTAAGATAAGAATTTTGTTGCAAACTCCTCCCACAAAGTACAATGCATCAAAACACCACTATGTATCAAACATAATAGTGAGAATTCAAAATAAGTAATATGTTGACTTGATACAAGGGAATGCAACCAATTTGTATTTTATTTACCTTTGGTCCTTCAATCTAATGACGACTCTCTTTGGAACACTTTCACGCAAATGTTACTATATATCAACAAATTATGCAATAATATCTACAAAATAAAGAGTCATAAATTCTTGTTAAATGTTAGGATATGCACTAAGGTCAAAATTAATAAAAGAATAACCATCGTAATTAGCACTTGCCTACTAACACATCAAGACATACAGCTCCAGAGGTGATATCTTGAAAATTAGCAAAATGATAAACATTTTCTGGTATTTGGGGAAGGTCGCATTGTACCGATACTGTCCCACTCGTAAACACAAACTTATGTCCATGATTAGATATTTTAAATTGTCCAGTGCTAACTTCAGGGTAGAAATTTTGCATGACATATGTTTTACCCTTTTCAAGTCTTGGAATCCAATTGTTAACATCTAATCCTTTCACTTTAGCCATGATTTTGCTCCCCTATGACAAAAACACCAATAAAACTCATGTAATAAATGTTGATATTCTATAGAAAGTTTCAACATTAAAAAACACCTTCACTACCTATTCATCCATGAAGATCATCTCTATAGCACACACTTTTTGAGACTTTTGTATCAATCTCAGATTTGTAATTCTTATTGCAATCTTGCAACTCTCTTTTGTTGAGTTAATCTCTGAAATGGGAATGACCTTACGGGCCATTCTTGAATCAAAGGAATAACAGTCAAAATTTATACATGAGTAAAAAATAAAAAATCAATTTAAAAGCTTAAAACTCTCTTTAAATACACCTTTCGATTACAACAAAAAAAGCTTCTCACCAAGATTTTACAATGATTTATTGTCTTGATTAATGCCTAAATCATCATTCTAAAATAAATTATATGGAACCTATTAACTTAAAATAATCATTACAGTAAAATTTTGCAAGGAATATTCGTAAAAACAAATTTTGCAAAGGAATAAAAGAGTATGGTAAGCAATCACAAACTAATAAGCTTATCCACCAAGGCTCTCCCCCTAAATAAAAAAGTACAGTAAATAGTTATAATTATAAGTGCAAAATGTCAATATAAATTAGTGATTACTTCAGAATATTCAATGAGACTTGCCACGTGTTAGCTAAGGGTTCTGTTTGAAATCATATTACACCTTAAAAGGGGGATGATTCCCCTCACACTTTGGATGAATATAAAGGGTTGACAACATGATTTTGTTTTCACATTTTTTTCTCAGGGGTTAAAAAAGCTCACAGAAAAATTGAAGAAAATAAAAGGATTTATTATTTAAGAATTCAAGAATGAATATGAGTAATTGAGTCTGGTATCTAATAATAAGTTATTAGACAAATGAATTTTATTTGGTGTGAGATAAGAACCCAAGAGAGCAGTGAGGTCAAGCACCCACGTGATTCTAATATAACAAGACATTCAAAATGTGAATTCTCCACTACCAAAAAGCAACAACAGTATCAACAAAGGAAAGCTCAATTACAGTAAAGCTTTTAGTAATGCCAGATCCAAAAATCTAAATCGCATTCATAACCATGTGACAGATCCAAAACTTATTATTATTACAATTTTTTTAACACCCACAACATTGTATAGGAACATGATACAACATAAAAAAATGAAAGTTTTTATTTAAAGTTAAAATTCAGGCCCATACAGAATTCACCACCAGACTAATACCATCAATATAACCTATAGAAAAGAGATTGCCACGTGAGAAGTCTCAAATCTCAATAGATGGAGAATTTTCTAATAACCTGGTATTATTAGTATCAAATTAGCAGCAGAGTAGAAGAAACAAAATTAGCGATAGATCATAGAAGAAACTCAAGTCTAAATGTTTATTTCTGAACAAAGCATCAGAACAGTCCTTTTAGTTTGATAATAATTCAAATTAAGTTTTCCTTTTATCATTTATATCATATATGGTTTCAGCCTTTTCACACACTAAGCAATAAAAGGAGAGATATTGAGGGAACTTGGTGGTCTAACATAGATGAAACATACATGGTATATTTTGTTCCAGACTACAAATTACCGATAGACATAGAAGAAACTCAAGTCTAAATGTTTATTTCTGAACAAAGCATCACAATAGTCCTTTTAGTTATAAAAGGAAAGCATTGTTTCTACCTTCAAACATCAAACACTAACCTGGTATAAACAAAAATTGTTACTAAATAGTCCTTTTAGTTATAAACTTGAAAAAATGCATCTTCATGTTCTATAAAATATTTGTGTATAGATATGCTAAAACTGATATTGGAAAGAAAGGCAGATTGGGTACATTTAGAGGATGAACATGAAAGGGGGTTCCTTTTCATTACGTGGCATTGAAAGGTTACCATGAAGGTGTTGTCTATCTACTTGGCCAATGTAAGTCATGCACTATTAAAAAGGACATATAATAAGGTGTTGTCTAACTTATTATTATTACAATTTTTTTTAACACCCACAACATTGTACAGGAACATGATACAATATAAAAAATGAAAGTTTTTATTAAAAGTTAAAATTCAGGTCCATACAACATTCACCACCAAACTAATACTATCAATATATCCTATAGAAAAAAGATTACCTCATGAGAAGTCTCAAATCTCAATGGATGGAGAATTTGCTAATAACCTGGTATTATTAGTAAGAAATTAGCTGCAGAGTAGAAGAAACAAAATTAGTAGTTTGATAATAATTCAAATTCAGTTTTTCCTCTTATCATTTATATCATATATGGTTTCAGCCTTTTTCACACACTAAGCAATAAAAGGAGAGATATTGAGGGAACTTGGTGGTCTAACATTGATGAAACATACATGGTATATTTTTTCCAAACTACAAATTAGTGATAGATCATAGAAGAAACTCAACTCTAAATGTTTATTTCTGAATAAAGCATCAGAACAGTCCTTTTAGTTATAAAAGGAAAGCATTGTTTCTACCTATAAACATCAAAACACTAACTTGGTATAAACAAAAATTGTTACTGAATAGTCCTTTTAGTTATAAACTTGAAAAAATGCATCTTCATGTTCTATAAAATATTTATGTACAAATATACTAAAACTAATATTGGAAAGGAAGACAGATTGGGTACATTTAAAGGATGAACATGAAAGGGGGTTCTTTTTCATTACGTGGCATTGAAAGGTTACCATGAAGGTGTTGTCTATCTACTTGGCCAATGTAAGTCGTGCACTATTAGAAGGGACATCTAATAAGGTGTTGTCCAACTTATTATTATTACAATTTTTTTTAACACCCACAACATTGTACAGGAACATGATACAACATAAAAAAAATGAAATTTTTTATTTAAAGTTAAAATTCAGGTCCATACAGAATTCACCACTAGACTAATACCATCAATATAACCTATAGAAAAAAGATTGCCCCATGAGAAGTCTCAAATCTCAATAGATGGAGAATTTGCTAATAACCTAGTATTATTAGTATGAAATTAACTGCAGAGTAGAAGAAATAAAATTATTAGTTTTATAATTCAAATTAAGTTTTTCCTCTTATCATTTATATTATATATGGTTTCAGCCTTTTCACACACTAAGCAATAAAATTAGAGATATTGAGGGAACTTGGTGGTCTAACATTGATGAAACATACATGGTATATTTTTTTCCATACTACAAATTAGCGATAGATCATAGAAGAAACTTAACTCTAAATTTTTATTTCTGAATAAAGTATCAGAACAGTCCTTTTAGTTATAAAAGGAAAGCATTCTTTCTACCTATAAACATCAAAACACTAACTTGGTATAAACAAAAATTGTTACTGAATAGTCCTTTTAGTTATAAACTTGAAAAAATGCATCTTCATGTTCTATAAAATATTTATGTACAGATATGCTAAAGCTGATATTGGAAAGGAAGGCAGATTGGGTACATTTAGAGGATGAACATGAAAGGGGGTTCCTTTTCATTATGTGGCATTGAAAGGTTACTGTTAACCCGGTGATAGTGTCTCAACAGTTTGTTTCCACCACCGGGTTGTTAATTGGCAAGCGCACCAATCGTTTGTAGTTTTCAAAATTTAGATATCGTTCCACTGGGATTGAAAGTCCAATAACAACAATAATTTTCTATTTACTATGGTAAATGTGAAGGAAGTTATAAACAAAAGAATGATTTATATACAATTTATACAATATTCACAGGTTAGCATGATTGAGTGGTTCATAAGATAAAAGAAAATAAAATCTATCTAAAAAGACGAGTTGCAATCTAGAATAGGTAAGATACTTGAGATAAACACAGATAAACAAATTATGTTGGAAATTGGATCCCTAATCTAGAATAACAATGAGGAACTCAAGACATGCATATTTAATCATCAAGTTTCATGTCATTGCAGCTTAAAATCATTATGACCAATCCCTCGTGATATAAATTCTAAGAATTCACTGTAAAGTCCTATCCCTCGTGAGCTTTCTCAGTAAAAACTTGCATTAAGACCTGGCCTTATGGCAACAATGGTTAATAACCCCTATAGAATTGAGATACCAAGGGTATTCCAACTTTTTACTTTCGTCAAAACAAGTTTCAATACGGCATGAATAATCATTCTCCCGTTTGACATTCATACTAATAAAACAAGTTTCAATACACATGAAAATCATTCTCCCGTTTGACGTTCATATTAATAAAAGGCTGAAATACTAACATGGACTTGAATCATAAACATGCAGAGGTCGAATTCACAACATTATACTCAATAGATTAGTTCACCAATTCTAACATAAACAGATTAGTTACACATGGTGAAAGTAAAAACAACACTTACAGAGTTTGACATTACGAAGACGATGGAAACTTCACGATACAACGATCACAATACACTGAAACACACTCAAGTATCTAGAAAACTATTCTAGAACTACAACTCACAAAAGAAGTACTCAAAATTGAGTACAAGAGAGAAAAGAAGAGAATGAAATGCTGTGAAAGGGGTGCTTAGAATGGTGTTGGATGACCCTATTTATAGGGCTGAGCAAGGGTGCTGACGCTACGCGTCAGGCCCCTGACTCAGCTTCCATTAAACAGCTAATAATGGCCACTACAAATTATAAAAATGGATCATGCTTGGCCACTTGGACATGTCTCCACTGTGTTTTGGCCATTTATGTTGAGTGGGATGGCCCTTGGTGCTGAGTGGGATGACCATTATTGGGTCAAAGCTGAGTGCTTGACCAAGCTGGAAGTGGAGCCTACGCAGCATTGACGTTACACGTGGCTAGGACGCGTAGCGTCAGCATCAAAAATAGCTGTTGATGCTACGCGTGGGATGAGGCTACGCGTCAGCTCCTCTAGTGTAATTTTCTCTTGATTTCTTAACTTTTTCACTGCAAAACTGGAGAAAATTGATCAAGGGAAGATTATTTCCAACAACATCCATTTATTGAATTTAAATCCTAATTTTCTAACAAATTAAACTAATTTTTATAATTTTTATGAAATTTTTGTTCAAGCTTTTATTGAAAATTTGAGGACTAACAGTTACCATGAAGGTGTTGTCTATCTACTTGGCCAATGTAAGTCGTGCACTATTAAAGGGGACATCTATGGTTGTTTCCCAATTCATCTAGCATCTCATGGAGGCCACTTGGAAGTAGTTAAGATGTTGTTAGACTACTGTTTGGATCCCATATAAATGCTTGACAATTTTGGGTGTAATATTCTTTACATTGCAGCAGAAAGTGGAAAGCATAAGGTGGTAAGCTACATCCTTCAAATTAGTAATAACACCATGCCTACTAGATCTAGATTTGAATGTGTGTTTGGAAAGCATAACTAATGGAGAGTTTTTGTTGAGGTGTTTTTATGGTTTGCCACCACCACCAACATAAATCCAAGAGCATAATAGAGAGTCTAAAACTTAGTAAAATGATAAATGAAAAGGATAAGGATGGAAATACACCATTGCATCTTGCCACAATGGGATGTCATCCCAAAACAATTTACACCTTAACATGGGATCACAGAGTGGATCTTACTGTGCCTAACCAAAAGGGTGAAACAACTCTCAAAATTGTAATTGCACGCTCTAAATCTAATAATGGAACCTTCAACCTTCAAGAGGTAATCCTAGATACTTCCTCTGATTTTTTAGTAGGTGCTTTTAACCGCAAGGTGTGGTGTAGTAGTGTAGTTTGTTTCTTAAGAACATGTGTGGAGGTATGAATCCTACTTATGGGAATGGAGTGAGATTACATGCCATATTAAATTTAAAAAATCATCATATGTTCTTATTATTAAATATTAAATAGCATAGTCGCTTCCTCTTTAATTTACCATAAAATTTCAATGTTTCCAACATGATTTTTCTTAAATATGCAGGAATAATTTTTCTTATGCAATCTTTGTTTCAAGTAACAGAAGTTGTGCCTCACGCAGTGTATAACATACAAAATGAGTAACAAAAATTCATATCAGTGTTAAGTACCAAAGCTAATACTTTTAAATTGTATAAAATGAGTACACTATGTACTCTGGAGTTGCATCTAAAACACACCACTGCAAAATAATGTAAAACAGAAAAGTAGCAAACCAAGAATAAAAGCTCACTACTAACTATAACCACTTAAAAAGAGAAGCAACTTCACGCAATAGAATTTAATAGTATCTATACACAACTTTACACCATCAATAGTTTATCTTTACACAGAACAACCAAAAAGAGAAGGTGAATCAAAAAACTTGGCGGGGATAGAACGATGAGATAGATACAAAACCAAAAAGAGGTGCTGATCTTACCTCACCTTTTGAAGCAAACAACCCCCTCTCCTAGCTGAACCTTAAAACAATAGATCAAAAATTAGGTTGATCATCAAAATAGAGTAAAGGTAAAAATGGAACAAATAAGCAAAATGCACAGGAGGTGATCTTACCTCACTTTTGAAGAAAACACAACACCGCACAGAAAAAACACACAACCTTTGAGATCTCTATTAACTGAACCTTCAAAGTGATGTATTTCAACTTTGAAGAAGCCATTATTTTTTTGCTTAGAGTTAAAGGGAAATCAGAGAGTAAAGAGTGTATCAGATAAATCTTAGCTAAAATGGTGAAAGAAGTCACTGAATCTATGCTATCCTCTACCATGCTGTTGCCATTCAAAGGAAAAGAAAGCTTGTTTGACGTTATGTCAGAAAATGGTTCTTTAAATCAAGTAAAAGAAACAGATTTTAGAGATGTGCAGAGGGGAAGCGTGAAGGAGAAGCAACTTACGGGTTGCCTTGAGTACAATGTGAAGTTGTCCTCATGTGAAAAGTTTTATATTTTATATTTTTCACATTATGAAAGGGAAAAAGAAATCAGAGTTTACACATTGCGAAAGAGAAAAAGAAATCAGTGAGATGATTTGTAAATTTTGAGCGGGAATTGAAATGAAGGAGAGAGTGCCACATGTCAACCCAGGGTTCTCTTTTTCTAGTATGAAATAGATGAGTTAGCCAAAATATATCTACAACTAATCAATAATTTAGTATTCAATTTCTACCAAGGATTATAAGTCATCACATGCACTATAATTCATGCAAGCACAACAGGTCTACCTATTCCTATCATTCTTACTATTAAATCAATAATTTAATCATACCTCATATTACATTTACATAATCCTAACAAATACATATCCAACATGTCTATATTGTTCTGATATATATATATATATATATATATATATATATATATATATATTCCTGCAATAGCACCTTGCATGGATCATTGTTAATTTGCTCCCTCATAATTCACACAAACAGAATATCACAGCATCAGTATGATAATAGATCCACTATCACTTGCAACCATATCAAGACACTAATTAGACCTACTCCTAAAATGAAGTCTCAACAATATGGACTAGGCTCAACACCCAATATAATGGATAATATCAATCATATTACTCACGAAATCAAAGTAGCATAATAACCTACCCCTAACCTCTCTCTCTCTCTCTCTTTCTATATATATATATATATATATATATATATATATATATATATATATATATATATATATATATATATAACAATATAACTTGTGTCTCCATGCCCGGTTTGACAAAAATTCAATTAGATTGCCATCTATCAATTGCGATGCAATTTATGGATTCATGATATTCATTCATACTTTAAACATACAACAATAATTCAAACCTTTAGTATTTAAACATATTCACATAAACCTGTAAGCACTAAGGTATTCCATCCATGCTAAATGTATAACATCATAACCCAACTAATTATTGTACCAACATCATTCATACTACAATGACTCACGTGTTAGAGAATCGTCAAATAATTAGCTGGACTTTAGCCCTACACAAAACATTGCAATCACCTAAGTGTCTACTATGGCCAAAAAATGTAGTTCCAATCCCAGATCATCAAGTCGAATCATTCTCTTGCAGTCTCACTATAAAATCCACAACTTGAGAGGATGAGTGGTATTTTAGGCAACAGATAGTAATTAGATCCAATGACTCGCATATGGTTCCTTACAATTTTACAGTCTTATGAAGTTATATATATGACACCAACATTCTATACTCACTTATACAACCATAAAAGATTAAATTAACCATTAGTCAATCACATGTATATATATGCGTAAATATCCTAACGCACATCAATGCAACAAAAATATGCCATGACCTTTGTAAAACTAATTTCTTTCATATGCACATAAGGATAATGGAATGCTGATCCGACTTAGTGATACAGGGCAAGTGCCAAGACGACCCACTCAGTGAATCTCTACACTATAATAAAGATCATAAATGTTTTGATAATGACAAATCAGAATGAAGATCAAGGGAATGAAGATCAAGACCCATAGCTTTTAACAGTAAGATCTAATAAGAACATATGGCCATTAAAATAAAGTTACAATTACACTCTGAATCAGTGTAATCGATTACCAATTAGGTGTAATCGATTACAGCATTTCGAGTCAACTAAAAGGAACATTTTTATTGACCGTAATCGATTACCATTACCATGTAATCGATTACCATGATTAAAAACGTTTGAAAAATAGATCAGAAAATCTTTTCAAAGTGAACGTTATAAAATAACTGCTCACGTAATCGATTACCATAATAACGTAATCGATTACCAAGATTAAAACGTTCAAAAAATTAAATCAGAATATTTTCAAAACCAAGGGTTTTGAATAACTACTTAACGTAATCGATTACCTAATATATGTAATCGATTACAGGCTGGTTCTGATGAAAATATTTATGCATCTTTTCATCATAATGTTTGGATAAAAAGTTACATCCTTTCATAATTAATTTATTTTAATTAAGAGGTACCTTTTCAAATATTTTATTATTTTCTTACACCTCTTGAAGACATTTCTCCTCCTATAAATAGGAGAGTATCTCATTTGTAAAAAACACAACAATTGAGAATAACAATTCCTTCATCTTTTATGATCTTAATGGCCATATAATCTTGTTAAGATTATTACTTACTTAAGTGCTTCAATTTGTTCATATGCTCTAAGAAGAGAGTATTTCCTTGTTCACTTTATTAAAAGTGTGAGAAACTTGTTTGCTTGGGAAGGTTTCCCAAAGTATTGTATACAAGAGTAGTGAGACTCTTGGTGTGTCAAGATACTTCACACAAAGGCAAGGTTATGCCAAGGTGTGGAAGTGCTGGTGTACTATTTTTGACAATAGTGGAATCCTCAAGGGTGACTTGAGAAGACTGGACGTAGGCAGTGGTTGGCTGAACCAGTATAAATACTATTTGCAAATCTCTTAACCCTACACTCTGTCTCATATTTTATATAATCTGTTGTGCACTGTCATATTCATTTACTTTTAATTACAATAAAATTAAGAGTTGAGAAAAGTGTGATTAGAAATCTTAAAATTATCATAACTCAATTCACCCCCCTCTCGAGTTATAGGAGGCCACTAGAGTAACAAGTGGTATCAAAGCTAGCTTCTTATATAAGGTTTAGAAACTTCAAGAAGTAGAAATGGCCTCTTCTAACCCTATCTTCCCTGAGGGAAATTCCATCCATAGACCTCCTGTATTTAATGGAGTAGGATACCAATATTGGAAAACCCGTATGCAAATATTCATAGAAGCTAATGATATAGACATATGAGACTCCATTGAGAATGGTCCATTCATACCAACCAAAGTAGTTGGAGAAGTAACCATGATTAAACCAAGAAGTGAATGGACTGATACAGACAAAACAAAAGTACAATACAACCTCAAGGCCAAAAATATAATAACCTCAGCCTTAGGAATGGACGAATAATTTAGAATATCTAATTGCAAGACAGCAAAAGAGATATGGGATACCTTAGAAGTAACTCACGAAGGAACAAGCGAAGTTAAGAGATCAAGAATAAATACCCTAACTAGGGAATATGAATTATTTAGAATGAATAATAATGAAAATATACAGGACATGCAGAAGAGATTTACTCACATAATCAATCATCTTGCATGTTTAGGAAAAACCTTTTCTAACAAAGATTTAATTGACAAAGTCTTGAGATGCTTGAACAGGGAATGACAACCAAAAGTAACAGCCATATCAGAATCATAAGACTTAGCAACAATGTCACTTGCTACTCTGTTTGGTAAACTTCAGGAACGTGAACTTGAACTAACCAGGCTAAATCAGCATGAAGAAGGAGACAGAAAGAGAAGAAGTATTGCTCTCAAAACTCAATACAAACAATGAATGAAAGTGATGATGAAAACATGGAAGAAAACAAGAGCACGGATGATACAGAGGAGTTTGGAATGCTAGTCCAAAGGTTCAATAGATTTCTTAAGAAGAAAGAAGGTCAGAGAAGACCAAACTTCAGGAAATCCTTCAGAAAGAATGATGAAACCAATCAAGGTCCTAAATGCTTTGAATGTGGAAAATTTGGACATATGAAAATGGAATGTCCAACCCTAAACAAGAATATGGACAAACAGGAAAAGAAGTATTTCAAAAATAAGAAAAGAGCATATATTGCTTGGGATGATAATGATCTAAGCTCTTCTGAGGAATCAGATCAAGAAGAAGCAAATCTTTGCTTAATGGCTAACACCGAAGAGGTAAATGACCCAAACCCTATGTAACATCCCTGTTTTTAGAAACAATTTTATCCTTGTAAATTTTGATTATGGAGGGTTTGTAAGCAAGAATAAGTCAATATATACCTTGTTGATGGTCTATGGTACCTCAAAAATATCATTCTTGCACTTAATAATGGAATTTATATGGAATATTAGTGAAAAGATGCAAAAAACCGAGTGAAAAGGGCTCTGTTCCGAGTGACAGAGAAGAATTCCGAGTGAAGGATCAGGAATTCTTAGTGAAGGATGGAATTCCGAGCCAGAGTAATGTTTTCTGAGTAAAACATGATTGAAGGGACTACCACCGAGTGGAATCCTGACCTGAGATGCAATTCTGAGTGAAAACACCCCGGAATGACTTATTTCCGAGTCAAGCCTTGCCAAGTACTTCTTTTCCGAAGGAAATTACTCTGATTGAAGTATTCCGAGTGAGAAAGCAAGTGTTGAGTCAGTTTTGGAAGAATTCCGAGCCATGAAGGGCGGATTCGTTCAAGCGAATCGGATTTCGCTCAAGAGATCCGATGTCATTAACCATCCGATGTCTTCTATGTACACACCGGATGGCTACAAGATTCGTCCTTACATTAGGAGTCACACCGGCTAGAGGAAGTTGTTCTCAAACCGATGTGCACACCAAACAATTCTGAGACGGCGTTCACCAAAACCGATCTCTTTGTAGCCTCACAACACCGCCCACTTTCCACAGATGGAGTTCTTAACTCCTTCACACATACCGTCCTCTATTTCTTACTTCACACTCAACACCGCCTTCTTGCATGGACGTTGTCCCTCAAATCACTACACTCCGCCTCACATTGCACTCCGCCCTAACATTTCACTCCGCCCTCATGCTGCACTCCGCCCATATAATTTAATACCGCCCTAACACTCTATACCGCCTCACATTCCACACCGTCTTAACACTCTATACCGCCTCACAACTTCACTCCGCCCTCACTTCACTCCGCCTTCACATTCAACACCGTCTTCTTCACTCCATGCCGCCCTCATAATTCAATACCGCCCTCACATGTGATACCGGCCTCTTTGCCAACACTGAATTCCACTTTAGATAGTGGTCAACCCACTTAATCATATAAAGCCAAGAATAATTGGCACAACGAACCAATCAGAGGAGAAAGTTGCATCCATTATGATAACTTTATATATTTTATCCCAATCTAATGCAAAGCTGACTGGAAAAGGAGTCAAAAGGCTCCATTATCCCACCTAATTCTCCAACCGATGTCTCCCACTTGTCTCCCCACTCATTTCCTCTCTATTTAAACGAGCTGAAAGTCCTCATACCACACACCACACACACGAACCAAACACTTCATCACTCTTCTTCCCAGCAAGCTCTTTTCCTCTCTTTTTCCCCTCTGTTTCACCCGGATTCCAGGCAGGACAGTAAAGGGAGTCTCTTTCTTCTCCTCCAGGAGCTTCATTCGAGGTAAGGGGGTATATTCTTGGGTGCCTTGTGGGAAAACCGAGTGAGGATAGGTCCAGTATGTATGAAATGCTTGAAATTATTGTATGTATATGCATGTATATATATATATATATATATCTGTTACCGAGTGAATTGTGATATGACATGTATTGATTGCACTGAAATTACTAAGAAAGCATGGGTACCGTGTGGATTCCAGTGAAATAAATATGATAACATGTTATTCTACTCGGTTTTTATGGTAATCCGACTGGTTTTGCTTATTTATACTCGGATTTGCATATATATATATATATATATATATATATATATATATACTCGGATTTGCTTACTTATACTCAGATATTAGCCTTTCATTTGATTTCACCCGGACAACATAGTATTTCACTCGGTAAACATTATTTTTCTCTCGGACAGCAACTCCCAAGTTATATCTCACTCGGATTTTGACTTAATACCACTCAGAAAATATATTTGCCTTTATTCAGAACCCCTTATTAGTAAATGCACTCAGAAACATCATTATTTAACTCGGACAGTAGCTTTCTATTCACTTCACTCGGCCAAAACAATTATTTCACTCAGCAAATTGTTATTTTTCACTAAAGATAGTCCTTCCACTTGATGCAACTCGGTTTATAAAGACAACTCACCAGAAAACACTTCCAAACCTGATTTCACTCGGAATCAGGATTATCTTACTCGGTTTTCACTTTATCCGCATGATTCTTATTCAGACAGAGCCCTCTTAATTAATATAACTCGGTAAACTCATAATTCCACTCGGAAAATACCTTATTTCACTCAGAAATCATTTTATTCTCACTCAGGAGAACCCATTCAGTGATTTTACTTGGTTAATGATTTATTTCACTCAGCAAAGATGTTATTTTACTCGGAGAATTCCTTTTAATTCAATTTCACTCGGCATTCAACTCATTCCACTCGGAAAACTCAATTTTTCACTCAATATTAAACCTTTCTTTTGGAAATCAATATTTCTACTCAGATTTAATTCATTTCTACTCGGATTTAAGTTATTTCAGTCGGAAAACAGTTTTTCCAGTGTCATTTCACTCGGATTTTGAACCAAATCGCTTGGAGAACCCCTCTCTGTATGATTCCACTCGGAATCATACATATTTCACTCGAATTTACCTATGTTTCACTCGGAAAACTCTATTTTAGTGTTTTTCACTTGAAATCTCAATTGGAAACCTATTTTTAATACCTATTTAAGTTATTGGTAAGCTATAAATGATATTCTTATTCCTTTATTATCATTATTTCTTGTCAAACTTAATATTGTTATCCTTATTATTATTTTTATCATCATTATACTTTGTTAAACATCTAAATTAAGTATAATACATAAAGTATACATTATTTTACTCTTTATGAAAGAATATGTATATAATAGATATATTTCTAAAATAATAAACGAATATCTTACGAGGTTTAAAAGATTGAGGAAATTCAAAGAACTTGAGAATGTTATGATGAAACTGGAAACACATAAGATACCCAGTAATCAATTGATAAGACAAATGCATTCCGCATCATGAAAATATTTTTGAAGAAGAAAAACCTCTAGAGCATACACTTGGTACAGTGGAGGACACTCACGTTCGATCTCCATGAAGAATCTTGGGAGTACAACTGGAACGGCAACCCAATGGCATCAGAGTCGCGCCTGATAGCCGGGTGAGACGATGCAATTCTAGTGTACTTTGACTAAATGACGGAGTGTAACTATGATCGTAGGGATCCAAGTTCCAAAAATATTTAAATTTATGATGAGAACCAATGAGTTCATTTTGTACCACATGGAACTTGGGCGGACCCTGATCGCTCTAGATGATTGGAATGGTGATATTCCAAAGAATGAGAAGAAGATGAAATGATTTATCGGGCCCACATGCATCATGAGACTTAATCAAAGATAATTCATAATAAATCCGCACTCATGCATTCATTTGTTATAATTATGAATATATTATATGTATGATTTATTTCATGATTGTTATAATTGTGAACATGACGAATATGTGATGATAACATGCTTGATTGTTACAAACATGCTAAATGTATGATATATGTGACATTGTATGTTAACTGGATTATGTTCGCACCGGAGGAACCAATCAAGGTCTTGGGTTATACTCACCCTTACTGTTGAACATTTTTCAGAGGAATTAGAAACTCAAGAACCCGAGTGTGAAGATCAGCAGTACGCTGAACCCAGTGAGAATAATCACTAGGAATAGAACGTTTATAATCAGACACCGGATGACTGTATAATATTTAAGGGTGCCTGCGTGCCCCATTCTATTAAGAGTACATTTATTTACAGTTTGTGAATGGCTATGTGATATATACAATATTACTTCCGCTGATCTGCCACGTATTTATTTATTTTTTTAAAAAAAATATATATATATATATATTCACTTTTTCTGAAAACTGTTAGCACTCTCAGTTAAATGGGATGAACCTACAGAAGGATTTGTCTTATCTAACCGAGGGTGTTACAAAGGTGGTATCAGAGCATAGTCGATTCATTAAGCTTGTGGAGTGGACCTTAGGTTTCCACGTACTCTGATAGAAATATTGAACAGTCCATAACACTCCTAGATTAAAAATCCTATGTGGAATACTCCACATAACGTATACCCTGAATCTATTTGTTGATATTCTTTCAGCAAATTCCCAATGGCACGCCAAAACAACAATCACGTGATGGAGAATCTTCTCACCAGAATCGTGGAGGTAATAGAAAGACAAGAGTTACCTCATGCTTCTGCCAGGCAAGGATTAGCTGATTTTCAAAGGAACAATCCTACGCAGTTCAAAGGAGGCTTCAATCCAGAAGGAGCACAGCTATGGATTGAACATCTTGAAAAGATTTTTGTCGCTATGCGATGTTCCAATGAGGATTGTGTAACCTTTGCGGTCTTCATGCTGGTTGGAGAAGCAGAACATTGGTGGACTCATGCTAGAATCAGACTAGCTACTGATGGGCATATCATTACTTGGGGACGATTTAAGACGGAATTCCTCGCTAAATATTTTCCTGAAGATATAAGGAGGCAAAAAGAACAAGAATTCTTCAATCTGAAACAAGGCAATATGACTGTTGGGGAGTACGCTGCTAAGTTTGATGAACTGGCAAAATGTTGTCCTTACTACACTCACATGGGAGAAGCATCAAGATGTGCAAAGTTCGAGGCAGGACTACGACATGAGATTCGTCAAGTCATATGTTGTCAACAAATTACACAATTCACCACTTTGGTTGACAGATGCCGTATATTTGAGAACACCTCTAATCTTCGACGACCTGGAGCGTCTAATCATGGGCCAGAGCGACGTATGCCAGATCGACACCAAAGAAGGGATTTTCGAGGAGATCGACCATATTTTCGATCTTTTAACTCAGTCAACCGAATTCCTCCTAAAGGTCAGGAGAACCAAAGAAGTAGAAACTGCACAATTTGTGGACGGATCGGACATCGTGATGTTGACTGTTGGTACAATAATAAAAATAACCAACAACAAGTACCCCAAAGACAGGCAGTACGACCAACAGGTCAAGGAAGTGGAGGATCTACTGCAAATGTCTCTACCAACAATACCCCGAGAATGCAAAATGTTCCCCGTAACAACAATTTCAGACAGAACAATAATTCTGGAAGGCCCGGAAATAACTCAACCGGAAGGCCAGGGGGAAATGCCAGAGTTTTTACCATGAATGGTGCAGAAGTATCACAAGAGAACGATCTTGTGCAAGGTACATGCTTTATAGGAAGTACTCTATTAAATGTATTATATGATTCTGGAGCCACTCATTCTTTCATATCTGAGAATTGTGTAAAACATTTAAAGCTTCCTACAACCTCTCTGCCCTATCAAATGATTGTCACAACTGCCGCCAATAAGCCCATTTGCTCTACTCGCATATGTCTAGAATGTCCTCTTAACATCGAAGGGAAATCTTATCAAGTAGATCTGATATGTTTACCTTTGATTGATCTAGACATTGTTCTAGGGATGAATTGGCTTGCTGCCAATCATATTCTGATTGACTGTCATAATAGATCCATCTCTCATGGGTCTAATACCTCTGAATGTGATCAAGTCACAGATTCTTGCCTTGTTAACTCAGAAAAGGTAAGTTCAAACGAAATCCAACTGTACATGATCCTTACTGAAACTGAAAGTAAGGCCACTCCTCAACTTGGACAGATTCCTGTTGTTCAAGAATTTCCAGAAGTATTCCCTGAGGATATAAGCGAGTTACCTCCAGAGCGAGAAGTCGAATTCAGTATTGATATTATACCGGGCGTGGGACCAATTTCTATTGCTCCTTACCGGATGTCACCCAAGGAACTCAGTGAACTTAAAGAGCAATTAGAAGAACTTCTGGAGAAAGGTATGATTAGACCCAGTGTCTCACCTTGGGGAGCACCAGTTCTTCTAGTCAAAAAGAAAGATGGCAGTATGCGATTATGTGTTGACTATCGTCAGTTAAATAAAGCTACGATCAAGAATCGATACCCTCTCCCAAGAATTGATGATTTGATGGACCAACTACGAGGAGCCACTATCTTCTCAAAGATTGATCTGCGATCAGGCTATCATCAAATCAGGGTAAAGAAAGACGATGTACCCAAAACGACATTCAGAACACGATATGGGCACTATGAGTACCTTGTTATGCCCTTTGGAGTTACAAACGCACCTGCAGTCTTTATGGGATACATGAACCGAATCTTCCATGAGTACTTGGACAAATTCGTGGTCGTATTCATTGACGATATTCTCGTTTACTCCAAGAGCCATGAGGAACACGAGGAGCATCTTCGAATTGTTCTGAACACTTTACGTGCAAGACAATTGTACGCTAAGTTTTCAAAATGTGAATTCTGGTTGACGGAAGTGAAATTCTTAGGACATGTCATTGCTAAGGAAGGAATTGCTGTGGACCCTACAAAGGTAGAAGCTGTATTAAATTGGGAACGACCTAAGAATGTGACGGAAATCCGCAGTTTCCTTGGACTGGCTGGATATTATCGTCGATTCATCGAGAATTTCTCTCGAATTGCAGCACCTTTAACTAAGCTGACTCGTAAAGATCAACCATTTGAATGGACTGATAAGTGTGAAAGCAGTTTTACGGAGTTACGCCAACGACTCACTAGCGCACCTGTATTGATTTTGCCAGATCCTGCCAAGCCATATGAAGTGTACTGTGATGCGTCAAAACAAGGACTAGGATGTGTCCTAATGCAAGAAAGGAAAGTTGTTGCTTATGCTTCAAGACAGCTAAGAACCCATGAAGTTAATTATCCCACACATGATTTGGAATTAGCTGCTGTTGTGTTTGCCTTGAAAATCTGGAGACACTACCTGTATGGTACATACTTCGAAGTCTTCAGTGATCACAAGAGCTTGAAGTATCTATTTGATCAGAAGGAGTTGAATATGCGACAACGTAGGTGGATGGAGTTTATCAAGGATTATGATTTTGAACTCCGATATCATCCTGGGAAAGCTAATGTTGTGGCTGATGCACTCAGTAGAAAGGCCTTACGTCTATCATATATGATGACAAAGGAGTTAGAACTGATTGAACAGTTTCGCGATTTGAACCTAGCAGTAACACCAAAAAGGGGAAGCCTTATGGTTGGAATGCTAAGGATTTCCAATGATTTCTTGGAACAAATCAAAGAAGCTCAAGCCAATGACCAGGAATTACAAGATCTAGCAGAAAAGACAAAAGAAGGAGTCTCAGAGTTTAGCAAAGATGAACATGGAGTGATCAAGTATCAACAGAGGCTCTGTATTCCAGTCAACGCAGATCTTAAGAGGTCTATCCTGGATGAAGCACACAAGAGTAAGTATAGCGTCCACCCAGGATCAACCAAGATATACCAAGACTTGAAGAAATTATTCTGGTGGCAAGGAATGAAAAGGGATATCGCTGAGTACGTAACAGCTTGCCTGATGTGTCAGAAGGTAAAGGCAGAACAACAACGACCAAGTGGGACCCTTCGTCCTCTGGATATTCCAGAATGGAAATGGGATGAGATAGCTATGGACTTCGTGAGTGGATTTCCCAGAACATCAGCTGGATGTGATGCTATTTGGGTAATCGTGGATCGATTAACAAAGACCGCTCACTTCATTCCTATTAATATGAAGTATTCCCTAGAAAAACTCACCCAGATCTATATCAAGGAGATTGTACGATTACATGGAACTCCCACTGCAATTGTATCCGATCGAGATCCTCGTTTCACATCGTAGTTTTGGAAGAGCCTGCAACAAGCTCTAGGAACTCGTCTGAAGTTAAGTTCCGCATACCACCCACAGACAGACGGACAATCAGAGAGAACGATCAAGACTCTTGAAGATTTGTTACGTCTTTGTGTATTGGAACATGGTGGAAGTTGGCAAGAGTATCTCCCACTTATTGAATTCACTTACAACAACAGTTATCATGCAAGCATTGGAATGGCTCCATATGAAGCTTTGTATGGAAGAAAGTGCCGTACACCTTTATGTTGGTATGAAACTGGTGAGAAAACAATAATTGGACCGGAGATTGTGCAGAAGACAACAGAACAAGTTCAGAGGATTCAAATGGCAATGAAGGCTTCGCAAGATAGACAAAAGAGTTACTATGACAAGTGACGGAAGCCATTAGAATTTGAAGAAGGTGACCATGCATTTCTCAAAGTTACCCCTACCACTGGACTAGGAAGAGCTTTGAAGGCCAAGAAGTTAAGCCCCAGATACGTAGGACCCTATCAGATTTTGCAAAAGATAGGAACTCATGCGTACCGCATTGCTCTGCCACCCGAGCTGACAAACCTTCACAATGTATTTCATGTCTCTCAACTCCGCAAATATGTACCAAGCCCTGATCATGTTCTAAGCCCTGATCAATTTGTTCTGAAGGAAAATCTTACCTTTGAAGCATCGCCAGTTAAGATTGCTGACCGACGTCTCAAACAACTAAGAGGCAAAGAAATCCCTTTGGTCAAGGTAGTTTGGAGTCAGACAGATGATGGGGATGCTACTTGGGAAATTGAGGAGAAAATGAGAGAATTGTACCCTCAATTGTTTTAACTTTAAATTTCGGGACGAAATTCCTAAAAGGAGGGGAGAATGTAACATCCCTGTTTTTAGAAACAATTTTATCCTTGTAAATTTTGATTATGGAGGGTTTGTAAGCAAGAATAAGTCAATATATACCTTGTTGATGGTCTATGGTACCTCAAAAATATCCTTCTTGCACTTAATAGTGGAATTTATATGGAATATTAGTGAAAAGATGCAAAAAAACCGAGTGAAAAGGGCTCTGTTCCGAGTGACAGAGAAGAATTCCGAGTGAAGGATCAGGAATTCTTAGTGAAGGATGGAATTCCGAGCCAGAGTCATGTTTTCCGAGTAAAACATGACTGAAGGGACTACCACCGAGTGGAATCCTGACCTGAGATGCAATTCTGAGTGAAAACACCCCGGAATGACTCATTTCCGAGTCAAGCCTTGCCAAGTACTTCTTTTCCGAAGGAAATTACTCTGATTGAAGTATTCCGAGTGAGAAAGCAAGTGTTGAGTCAGTTTTGGAAGAATTCCGAGCCATGAAGGGCGGATTCGTTCAAGCGAATCGGATTTCGCTCAAGAGATCCGATGTCATTAACCATCCGATGTCTTCTATGTACACACCGGATGGCTACAAGATCCGTCCTTACATTAGGAGTCACACCGGCTAGAGGAAGTTGTTCTCAAACCGATGTGCACACCAAACAATTCTGAGATGGCTTTCACCAAAACCGATCTCTTTGTAGCCTCACAACACCGCCCACTTTCCACAGACGGAGTTCTTAACTCCTTCACACATACCGTCCTCTATTTCTTACTTCACACTCAACACCGCCTTCTTGCATGGACGTTGTCCCTCAAATCACTACACTCCGCCTCACATTGCACTTCGCCCTAACATTTCACTCCGCCCTCATGCTGCACTCCGCCCTTATAATTTAATACCGCCCTAACACTCTATACCGCCTCACATTCCACACCGCCTTAACACTCTATACCGCCTCACAACTTCACTCCGCCCTCACTTCACTCCGCCTTCACATTCAACACCGTCTTCTTCACTCCATGCCGCCCTCATAATTCAATACCGCCCTCACATGTGATACCGGCCTCTTTGCCAACACTGAATTCCACTTTAGATAGTGGTCAACCCACTTAATCATATAAAGCCAAGAATAATTGGCACAACGAACCAATCAGAGGAGAAAGTTGCATCCATTATGATAACTTTATATATTTTATCCCAATCTAATGCAAAGCTGACTGGAAAAGGAGTCAAAAGGCTCCATTATCCCACCTAATTCTCCAACCGATGTCTCCCACTTGTCTCCCCACTCATTTCCTCTCTATTTAAACGAGCTGAAAGTCCTCATACCACACACCACACACACGAACCAAACACTTTATCACTCTTCTTCCCAGCAAGCTCTTTTCCTCTCTTTTTCCCCTCTGTTTCACCCGGATTCCAGGCAGGACAGTAAAGGGAGTCTCTTTCTTCTCCTCCAGGAGCTTCATTCGAGGTAAGGGGGTATATTCTTGGGTGCCTTGTGGGAAAACCGAGTGAGGATAGGTCCAGTATGTATGAAATGCTTGAAATTATTGTATGTATATGCATGTATATATATATATATATATCTGTTACCGAGTGAATTGTGATATGACATGTATTGATTGCACTGAAATTACTAAGAAAGCATGGGTACCGTGTGGATTCCAGTGAAATAAATATGATAACATGTTATTCTACTCGATTTTTATGGTAATCCGACTGGTTTTGCTTATTTATACTCGGATTTGCATATATATACATATATATATATATATATATATACTCGGATTTGCTTACTTATACTCAGATATTAGCCTTTCATTTGATTTCACCCGGACAACATAGTATTTCACTCGGTAAACATTATTTTTCTCTCGGACAGCAACTCCCAAGTTATATCTCACTCGGATTTTGACTTAATACCACTCAGAAAATATATTTGCCTTTATTCAGAACCCCTTATTAGTAAATACACTCAGAAACATCATTATTTAACTCGGACAGTAGCTTTCTATTCACTTCACTCGGCCAAAACAATTATTTCACTCAGCAAATTGTTATTTTTCACTAAAGATAGTCCTTCCACTTGATGCAACTCAGTTTATAAAGACAACTCACCAGAAAACACTTCCAAACCTGATTTCACTCGGAATCAGGATTATCTTACTCGGTTTTCACTTTATCCGCATGATTCTTATTCAGACAGAGCCCTCTTAATTAATATAACTCGGTAAACTCATAATTCCACTCAGAAAATACCTTATTTCACTCAGAAATCATTTTATTCTCACTCAGGAGAACCCATTCAGTGATTTTACTTGGTTAATGATTTATTTCACTCAGCAAAGATGTTATTTTACTCGGAGAATTCCTTTTAATTCAATTTCACTCGGCATTCAACTCATTCCACTCGGAAAACTCAATTTTTCACTCAATATTAAACCTTTCTTTTGGAAATCAATATTTCTACTCAGATTTAATTCATTTCTACTCGGATTTAAGTTATTTCAGTCGGAAAACAGTTTTTCCAGTGTCATTTCACTCGGATTTTGAACCAAATCGCTTGGAGAACCCCTCTCTGTATGATTCCACTCGGAATCATACATATTTCACTCGAATTTACCTATGTTTCACTCGGAAAACTCTATTTTAGTGTTTTTCACTTGAAATCTCAATTGGAAACCTATTTTTAATACCTATTTAAGTTATTGGTAAGCTATAAATGATATTCTTATTCCTTTATTATCATTATTTCTTGTCAAACTTAATATTGTTATCCTTATTATTATTTTTATCATCATTATACTTTGTTAAACATCTAAATTAAGTATAATACATAAAGTATACATTATTTTACTCTTTATGAAAGAATATGTATATAATAGATATATTTCTAAAATAATAAACGAATATCTTACGAGGTTTAAAAGATTGAGGAAATTCAAAGAACTTGAGAATGTTATGATGAAACTGGAAACACATAAGATACCCAGTAATCAATTGATAAGACAAATGCATTCCGCATCATGAAAATATTTTTGAAGAAGAAAAACCTCTAGAGCATACACTTGGTACAGTGGAGGACACTCACGTTCGATCTCCATGAAGAATCTTGGGAGTACAACTGGAACGGCAACCCAATGGCATCAGAGTCGCGCCTGATAGCCGGGTGAGACGATGCAATTCTAGTGTACTTTGACTAAATGACGGAGTGTAACTATGATCGTAGGGATCCAAGTTCCAAAAATATTTAAATTTATGATGAGAACCAATGAGTTCATTTTGTACCACATGGAACTTGGGCGGACCCTGATCGCTCTAGATGATTGGAATGGTGATATTCCAAAGAATGAGAAGAAGATGAAACGATTTATCGGGCCCACATGCATCATGAGACTTAATCAAAGATAATTCATAATAAATCCGCACTCATGCATTCATTTGTTATAATTATGAATATATTATATGTATGATTTATTTCATGATTGTTATAATTGTGAACATGACGAATATGTGATGATAACATGCTTGATTGTTACAAACATGCTAAATGTATGATATATGTGACATTGTATGTTAACTGGATTATGTTCGCACCGGAGGAACCAATCAAGGTCTTGGGTTATACTCACCCTTACTGTTGAACATTTTTCAGAGGAATTAGAAACTCAAGAACCCGAGTGTGAAGATCAGCAATACGCTGAACCCAGTGAGAATAATCACTAGGAATAGAACGTTTATAATCAGACACCGGATGACTGTATAATATTTGAGGGTGCCTGTGTGCCCCATTCTATTAAGAGTACATTTATTTACAGTTTGTGAATGGCTATGTGATATATACAATATTACTTCCGCTGATCTGCCACGTATTTATTTATTTTTTTTAAAAAAATATATATATATATATATTCACTTTTTCTGAAAACTGTTAGCACTCTCAGTTAAATGGGATGAACCTACAGAAGGATTTGTCTTATCTAACCGAGGGTGTTACAAAGGTGGTATCAGAGCATAGTCGATTCATTAAGCTTGTGGAGTGGACCTTAGGTTTCCACGTACTCTGATAGAAATATTGAACAGTCCATAACACTCCTAGATTAAAAATCCTATGTGGAATACTCCACATAACGTATACCCTGAATCTATTTGTTGATATTCTTTCAGCAAATTCCCAATGGCACGCCAAAACAACAATCACGTGATGGAGAATCTTCTCACCAGAATCGTGGAGGTAATAGAAAGACAAGAGTTACCTCATGCTTCTGCCAGGCAAGGATTAGCTGATTTTCAAAGGAACAATCCTACGCAGTTCAAAGGAGGCTTCAATCCAGAAGGAGCACAGCTATGGATTGAACATCTTGAAAAGATTTTTGTCGCTATGCGATGTTCCAATGAGGATTGTGTAACCTTTGCGGTCTTCATGCTGGTTGGAGAAGCAGAACATTGGTGGACTCATGCTAGAATCAGACTAGCTACTGATGGGCATATCATTACTTGGGGACGATTTAAGACGGAATTCCTCGCTAAATATTTTCCTGAAGATATAAGGAGGCAAAAAGAACAAGAATTCTTCAATCTGAAACAAGGCAATATGACTGTTGGGGAGTACGCTGCTAAGTTTGATGAACTGGCAAAATGTTGTCCTTACTACACTCACATGGGAGAAGCATCAAGATGTGCAAAGTTCGAGGCAGGACTACGACATGAGATTCGTCAAGTCATATGTTGTCAACAAATTACACAATTCACCACTTTGGTTGACAGATGCCGTATATTTGAGAACACCTCTAATCTTCGACGACCTGGAGCGTCTAATCATAGGCCAGAGCGACGTATGCCAGATCGACACCAAAGAAGGGATTTTCGAGGAGATCGACCATATTTTCGATCTTTTAACTCAGTCAACCGAATTCCTCCTAAAGGTCAGGAGAACCAAAGAAGTAGAAACTGCACAATTTGTGGACGGATCGGACATCGTGATGTTGACTGTTGGTACAATAATAAAAATAACCAACAACAAGTACCCCAAAGACAGGCAGTACGACCAACAGGTCAAGGAAGTGGAGGATCTACTGCAAATGTCTCTACCAACAATACCCCGAGAATGCAAAATGTTCCCCGTAACAACAATTTCAGACAGAACAATAATTCTGGAAGGCCCGGAAATAACTCAACCGGAAGGCCAGGGGGAAATGCCAGAGTTTTTACCATGAATGGTGCAGAAGTATCACAAGAGAACGATCTTGTGCAAGGTACATGCTTTATAGGAAGTACTCTATTAAATGTATTATATGATTCTGGAGCCACTCATTCTTTCATATCTGAGAATTGTGTAAAACATTTAAAGCTTCCTACAACCTCTCTGCCCTATCAAATGATTGTCACAACTGCCGCCAATAAGCCCATTTGCTCTACTCGCATATGTCTAGAATGTCCTCTTAACATCGAAGGGAAATCTTATCAAGTAGATCTGATATGTTTACCTTTGATTGATCTAGACATTGTTCTAGGGATGAATTGGCTTGCTGCCAATCATATTCTGATTGACTGTCATAATAGATCCATCTCTCATGGGTCTAATACCTCTGAATGTGATCAAGTCACAGATTCTTGCCTTGTTAACTCAGAAAAGGTAAGTTCAAACGAAATCCAACTGTACATGATCCTTACTGAAACTGAAAGTAAGGCCACTCCTCAACTTGGACAGATTCCTGTTGTTCAAGAATTTCCAGAAGTATTCCCTGAGGATATAAGCGAGTTACCTCCAGAGCGAGAAGTCGAATTCAGTATTGATATTATACCGGGCGTGGGACCAATTTCTATTGCTCCTTACCGGATGTCACCCAAGGAACTCAGTGAACTTAAAGAGCAATTAGAAGAACTTCTGGAGAAAGGTATGATTAGACCCAGTGTCTCACCTTGGGGAGCACCAGTTCTTCTAGTCAAAAAGAAAGATGGCAGTATGCGATTATGTGTTGACTATCGTCAGTTAAATAAAGCTACGATCAAGAATCGATACCCTCTCCCAAGAATTGATGATTTGATGGACCAACTACGAGGAGCCACTATCTTCTCAAAGATTGATCTGCGATCAGGCTATCATCAAATCAGGGTAAAGAAAGACGATGTACCCAAAACGACATTCAGAACACGATATGGGCACTATGAGTACCTTGTTATGCCCTTTGGAGTTACAAACGCACCTGCAGTCTTTATGGGATACATGAACCGAATCTTCCATGAGTACTTGGACAAATTCGTGGTCGTATTCATTGACGATATTCTCGTTTACTCCAAGAGCCATGAGGAACACGAGGAGCATCTTCGAATTGTTCTGAACACTTTGCGTGCAAGACAATTGTACGCTAAGTTTTCAAGACACTTTCCGTCCAAGAATCTATGGATCCAGAAGGCAGGCCTTTAAACCACCCGAGGGCTTCCTCAGACAATGTTCGAGGGAACATTCGGCACATCACGTCTTCATCAGCCCCCAAGTACATGGCTTCAAACACATAAGCATCAAGGTGCTTAGTTGGATCAGTTTCACCATTATACTTTCCGATGGAAAGTGGTTGAGTGGTTTGAAGGTGCTTGGGGATGCTGATGCCCATAAGTCTCCTTGAAAAAGGAACCTTCAGATTGTAAGACAATGGGGGTGCTGTTGTTGAATCTCTCTTCCTTCGGGAAGCTGCATCCTCAGAATCGTGAGTTTGTTCTCCCTCCTCAAACGTTGGGATCTTTGAGTACTGAAGAGTGGTGGACTTTTCACCATCAGTTGTGTGGGGAGTGTTTCGCGTGCGAGATGACTCTTTATCCTCACTTTGCCTTTTTTCTCTTCGCAATTCAGCGAGTTCCCTCTGAAGTTGTTTGATCAACTCATCACGAGGATCAGGATCAGACACTGTTACTATCTTCTTTGAGTTGCCCCCATGAGAATCAAGGTTGAGTTTTCTGTAGGCATTAGGATTGGTTCTGCCTTCAGCTTGATTCTCGATGGAGTCTTGTGCTTCGCCTTGCATGGTAGATTACCTGCTCTGTCAAAGGATATGGGAATAACTTTATCGAGTCCCACTGGGCGTGCCAATGATCTGTCCTGGACCGGGGTCAAGAGATCCGATCTCAAGCCAGTCACGAATAGTATGTCAATACCGTATAAGATACCGGATGTATGTGTATCCGATGTGTGTATCCGTTATCCCTGAATGAGGAGAACGGATTGGGCGTCCTGGAGATCCTTCACACCGACCTAACGCGTTGAAGTGGGCGAATGGTGGTGTCACCTGCAAAGATTCTCCGACGCTCAAGTCAGTGATTATATTCCAAGTAAGGAATGTATTCAGAGAAGATTCAGTCGTAAAAGAGCTGAAGAAGAGATCCCTAACTTCAATCATGAAGTTAGTTCATATACCTGATTGGCTCGATTAACGAGGACTCGTTGGTGGGGAACCACCAACTCCCATTAGCATTATTATATTGCGCACTTACCTGCATGATTGGGTCAAGTGGCTATTTTATATTGAGCGTAGAGAATGTAGACTAGGATTAGGGAACAAGTTGACCATTCCCGTGAGCAAAGTTTGGCTCGTAGTGTAGGGAATTATTGATCGATCCCTGTAGCAACAATCCTTGTCATTAGCACAGTGACGTGTGTATTGTCCGATGTCATGGTGTTATCCTGGATAACCGGTATAGGGAGAACGCCTGATACGGAATTACAGTCCGGATGTATACCGATGACACCGGTTACACGTGGATGTCTTATCAAAGACGTTGAAATATGTATAGCAGATCGGATACCGGTATTGAGACCGGATCATATGTCCCCTAGCTTGTGTGAGGGACTGAATAGTTGTTCACATAAGCTACTCAACCTGCGAGAGGTCTTAATATCGGTAAGCTTACGTGTGTAACAGTTCCTTAGCATCTGTTGTCATTCGTAAAGAACCGCTCTGAATTTAATAGAAAAGACCTTTCGGTATTGTCACAACGGATTCAGACAAAGATTCGTTGTGTGAGAATTTCAAGAGTTTATTGGAATTGAAAGCTCTTGAAGTTCGTGTAACGGCTGTAAAGCGTAAATTGCGTTGCATGATTAGACATTAATGCTTTTAATCACGTGGACAAGCAATTATTGCGTCTGAGATGAAAATCTCATTAACCGTCGTTTTGGGCTTAATGGGCCTGAAGTTTTCAAAACTTTTGGGCCTAGTGGATAGCCCTTTACTGAGTCGCTATCGTTTTGGCGCCCAAGAATTTGGAACGGTTGTGTCGTTTTGCTTGTGAACAGGTGCGTTTTATCGAGAACGACACAACTTCAAGAGGAGGTAACCGATCCTCTTTGTTTCCTATAAAAGGAATACTTAGTGGATTCTGAGTTCCACTTGCTTTTGCTTTCTCAACGAAACTCTGCAGAAATTTTGCAAGGAAGTTTATCGCCTACATTGCGAGGGTCTCTTTGTTCCTCAAATTCATCACAGTTATCTGAGGTAACTATCTCTTCCTTGTCGCTTTAGTTTCGTTTCGAGTTGCTACTCGTAGTTATAGAGAGTAGGCTTCATCTAAGGGGGGGGAATCAGTTTCCCTCAACCCTAACAGTCGTGGGGAAGAATCCTTGTGATTCTTCCTAAGACTGAACCGCGTCGCTCAGAAAGGGGATCTTATTCACTGTGGGAAGTGACCTTTCCCTTCTCAGAGTCGCCCTCTGATTGTAGTTGCTTTAAAAATGCAGTGAGTAATGATTGCAACTTTCTGACGACATTTTATTCCTTATCGTAGATTAAGGAGTTCGGTCTAGATATTTCCAATGGCAACTGGAGAAGGATCTTCTGGAGATAGCGCCATTTCAAAGACAGCAGAAGGTCTCTACAGCGTAGTTGCTTCGAGACTAAATTGGGAGGAGGTTCAGGCTAAATGGCCTTTCTGTTGGGTGTCCAGCGAGTTTAAGGACCTTGCCTCTCGTCATGCGGATGAGGAGGGATCTCGGATTCAACCGAGGTTCACGCTGAGTTCGGATGAAGAGACGAAAAAGTGGTACAGGGTTTACGCACCACTTCCGACAGAGCGGATATGTCATGTCGTCCCCAACGACCGTTCAGTGTACATGTATGACTTTATCTTTCATTATTTGGGAGTTCGTTTCCCTTTAACCGAACTCCAGATGGGTGTTTTGAGGTTTCTGAACTGTGCACCCTCTCAACTTCATCCCAACGGTTGGGGCCTCATCCGAGCTCTCGAAGTGCTTGGGGAGCACTTCAATTTCACGCCAACAGTAGCGATGCTGTTCTACTACACCCAGGTAGTGAGAAGGGCGAATAAGCAGGGCGGAGTTGGTCTGGTGACACTCCGGACTCTCTGTTCTTTTGTGAACTTTGAGTCTTATACTGATTCGGCCAAGGTTGATGGGAAGTCCTTTAAGACTTACTTCACTCGCATCTCCATCAAGAAGGGCAAACCAAAATTTTGGAAGGACGAAGAGGACGTCGACAAATTTCCCCTGAGTTGGACACACAAACATTTCCTCTTGAGCTCGCACGCGTACTACACAGACCAATCCGATCTATCTCGTGAGACGTCGAGAGTGTTGTTCGCGCTTGAATCGCACACTACAGGTCGTCACGTCTTTTCGTGTAGGCGTCTGCTAAGTAGCTCAAGCGGAGTCCGGGAGGAATATTTGCGTACTTCTCGTTTTATTCTATCCTTTCTCCATTATCAAATGTGTATAGAATATTTGTAGTTGCTGACATCTTGTGTTTGTTCATGTAGGTGAAATAGAACAGCAAACTCCGGAGATGGATAAATTAAAGAAATTCAAAGCGGCTGGTAAATCCGTCACCCGTGAGAATGAAGTGAAGCCCAGGCCCTCAACCAAGGATCGTCCTGAGTTAATAATACTGACCTCGGATGCTGAAGGGGACGTTCCGTTGGTTGAGGGCGGTTCTTCTGCCGCTGATGAATCCACGGGTCATCCTCCAATTTCTGAGAGGAGAAGAAAAATCAAGAATGACTCAGTGGGAGGCCCGTCCAAAAAGCGCAAAACTTCGGAGGGTAAAGAAACTGCTGCTGGAGCTTCTGGGTCAAATCCGACCTCCTTTCCAACGACCTCGTTTCTCACCCCCTTCCTCTCTTATGAAGGTTCTACTCCAGCCACTCTTCCTCCTCCGATGTACAAACTCCGGCCTACACTCAGTCCTAAAGAGATTACGGAAGCGTGTGAGGCCGGAAGGTGGCAGCTAGCCGAACTTGCTGGAGTGCTTTCTTCAATCAGCGAGTTGGCTAGCAACGCCGATAAAGTTGAGGAATTGAGCGACGAATTGAAAGAACTCAAGCTTTCCTCGGAAAAGGACAAAGCCGCCGTGAAGTTAATGGAAGATCGTCTTCATAAGTCTAAGGAGTTTGGGGATCTCATCACTAAAGAGAATCTCAAACTCAAAGTCGATCTTAAAAATTTGGAAGGCAAAATGGCAGAGAAGGAGGAAGAACTCCGCAGCAGCCAAGATAAACATAAAGCTGATGCTGAGGAGTGGTCTCAAAGGGAGAAGAAGTTCCTTCTTGAGATAGAGGGACTGAAGGCTAGGAATGCGGAGTTCGAGGTGTCTAGTGAGGAGCTGTCCAAGTTGCGGGGAGAATTGGCTACAGCGAAAGCTGAGAGAGAAGAAGCTGTTGATATATGCAGCCGTGCTGTCGAAGAATCCTTCGGCCTAGCTATACGCCAAGTTTTCTACCGCAACCCCACTGCGAAACTTGACCTTTATGGAATGGATCCGTTCTATGAATTCCATGGGGGAAAGTTAGTCGCAGTGGTGGATGGTCGTCACGAAGATCCACCGATGTCCCTGTATGGTTTGCCTCCTCTTCCTGAGGGTCAAACCATGGGACCGGATTATGTTTTTCCTATGCCCGAGGTTCCCTCTACTGAAGAAAGGGTTGAAGCTCCTGGGGGGAAGATTCCTGATGAGGTTCCCAAGGAAGGGGGACGAGAGCCTTGTGCTGAGGAGGCGCAAAAAACTGAAGAACAGATTCCTCCTCTGTAATTTTTTGTTTTCATTTATATGTATAGTTGTGTACCGGGATCAACTCCGGATTTTGAACTATTGTATGTAATTTCATTTCAATGAATGAATTTTAGTTGAAGAAATTTGTCTTCATTGTTTCATGTATATATAAATCGTTACTAATCCGTTCAGTGTAATTAATCTTAAGGCCGGATTGAAATAATAGCCTAGGAAGATTAAATAACAAATAAAATTTAGAACGGATAAATATATACATGTCCCCAAGTGCGTATTAAGAAGAAGGTGCCTGTCTTTGGGGCATGATCCTTAATTCTTTTGGGGAAAGATGGGTCGATCCGCTGTTTAGCAAAGTAGTGTAACAGGACGGATGACTGCTTTCTTACAGGAGATGATAATATTGTTCCAAGTTTAGGGAATTGCAAGGAAGTGGTGTTTGAGCCCTTTATCATAAGGATGATGATGGGAGTTTTTTCTGCACCAGGAGTTACGTCGTTGTATCACAGAATAGGTGATAAAGAGTATCCGTCCTGGGAGAATACCACTAGAAAGCGAAAGTGCGGACTGACTTTCAGAATTTTCCATCATAAAGATGATTATGAGTATTGATCATGCCAGGTGTTTTATCATGAAATCACTTCATAAGTGATTGAGATCATCCGTCTTGGGGATGTGTACGATACCAGGAACTACATCATCAGGTCGCATATTAGGTGATTGAGATCATCCGTCCTTTGGGTGTGTATTGCGCCAGGAGTTACATCGTCAGATCACAGCATGGGTGATTGAGATCATCCGTCCTGGGCAGGTACACCGCGTTAGGAGTTACATCGTCATATCACATAATGGGTGATTGAGGTTATCTGTTCTGGAAAAGTACACATCGTCAAGAGTTACATCGTGAGATCACAGATTAAGTGATTTAGATAATCCATCCTGGAGACATTTTTCAATCGTAGGAGTACGGATTGAGTGAATACTTTCATCGTAAGAATGATGATGAGAATTGTTCATACTAGGAGTTACATCGTCGAATCACTTTATAGGTGATTGGGATCATCCGTCCTGGAATGATTCACACCAGGAGTTACACCATCGAATCACAAAATATGTGATTGAGATCATCCGTCCTGGAATGATTAGTGGAGCTCTTCGTACCAGGAGTTACATCATCGAATCACTGAATAAGTGATTGAGATCATCCGTCCTGGTGTGATTATTGGAGTCCTTCGTACCAGGAGTTACATCATCGAATCACTGAATAAGTGATTGAGATCATCCGTCCTGATGAATTTTTCCAATCAAGGGAGTGCGGATTGAATTTCCAATTTTCGCTCCATCCGAAATCCGAGTCTTACCTACTAGCCCCCTAGCTGATGTGAGGAAGCAGTTGACTTGCTCATATGAGCTATATTGATCGTAGTACGTCTGGATTTCGGGTTTGTACCGAAGTGTAAATATCCGCTCTGGGAACCATGTTCCGTAGTGGCGAAATTTTAAGGGCGGATTCGACAATGGGAATATCAGAAGTTTATCGAATTTCGCAACCCTTGGTATTCGAGTAATGGTGGCCACGTTTCTAATGATTGGACATTTAATGCCTTAATTCACGTGGGCGCGCCATTATTGCGTTAAATGCGCATGTCTTAATAACCGTCACGTAGGGGCTTGTTGGGCCTAAAATTTGGATTTAGTAGGCCCATTTAGAAAGCTCTGTGACGAAACGATGGCATTTTCGCGCCTTGATGTACTAAACGACAATTTTGGTCCACTAAACGGGGAGTCGTTTGGGGGCAAACGACAGGTTATGTTTAGTGGGTATTTGAAAAATTTTGGTGCCTTGATATAGGCATATTTGGCCATCTCAGTTACCATTTCTCCTAATTCTCTTGACGAACTTCTGCAAAAGTTTCGAGAAGATTATCGTGTCTGCCTCTGTGAATCTTAATTCACTATCCTCATCCATCCTTAGGTAACCACTTTCTTTCCATACTTTGTGTCTTGTTTCAATTTCTGAAAATGTCTAGGAAAGGCGTTAGTTTTAGTGGTATCAGCCCTAGAGGAAGAGGAGGAAGGGCCTTCAATCAAAACCCCACAGTTCGTGGTGGGAGGATTCCAGTGGTCTTTCAATCGAAGCCACTAAGCTCAGAGAGGGAGGCGTCGCCGTATCAGAGGCGAAAGGCGATTATACCCTCTTCAGAATCCTCCTCTAGTGAGAGTGCTGAGAGCGGTGACCTGTATGTATCTGACGATGTGGATTTTTACCGCAGTGTAAAAGCTTTCACAATGGTGGTGAAGAAAGCGACTGGGAGGAAATCATCTGAAGGGGGATCTCCTTCTGAGAAATATATCTTGAAGACCCAGTCCGGCCTCTGCAATGTGGTTGCACACCGGATAGACTGGGTGAAATTCCAACAGAAACGCCCATTCAGCTGGGTGGCTGAGGAATTTCGTGAGACACAGTCCGTCCACGCTCGGGAGGATGAAGGGGAGCTGGAGCCGCGGTTTACCGTATGGAAGAAGGATAAATACAAATGGTGTTTTAAAGTATTTGCTCCCCTTCCATCAGTACGGATATGCCACACACCGGACGAGAGGTCCTTATACATGTATGATTTTCTATTTCTGAACTTGGGTGTGCGTTTCCCCTTGACAAAGTTTGAGATGGGAGTCCTGAGATTCTTGGACTGCGCCCCCTCGCAACTTCACCCTAATGGATGGGGATTGGTCCGCTCTCTTGAAGTGCTTGGGGAGCACTTCAACTTTAAACCGACGGTGGCCATGCTTTTTTACTTCACTCAAGTGGTCCGTCGTGCGAATAAGGAGAAAGGAGGAGTGAGCTTGATATCCCTCCGGACTATCTCCAAGATCGTTAACTTCGAGGCGTACACTGACTCCGCCAAAGTTGATGGGCGTTCATTCAAGTCCTATTTCACAAGGATTAGCGTCCATCCGAGTGAATCAATTTTTTGGTTGACTGAAGAAGGGATTCCAAAATTCCCAGTGACTTGGACGCACGAACATTTTTTGTTGACCTCCCAAGCGTACTATACCGAGGAGGACGAACTGAGCCCAACTTCAATCTCAGTTCTTTCGGCTCTGCAGTCCTATACAGCCTCACACCAATTTTTCTCCTGCAGGCGTTTGTTAGGACCAAAGTCTGCCCGCGAGGAGTATTTACGTAATTTCCCTGCCATTCTTCATGCGTTATTATGTCATTTCTTGAAACTGTTTCGTCTCTGATTGTGTCTTTTAATTGTGCAGGTGAAATTCAGAGCGAGTCACCAGAGATGAATAGACTAAAAGGTCTCAAGGCCGGAGAGACTTCCGTTGCGGCTGAAAATGACATTCAGGCAAAGCGGAACTCGAAGAAGGCTACTGCTGAGACGATAATATTAACTTCATCTGCTGGTGACGATATTCCTCTGGTCGAGGGCGGACCTGAGAAGGTGGTCGAGAAAAAGAAGAGGACCAAGCGTGATCCTTCGAAGGCCTCAGACCGTCAATCCTCGCCCAAAAAACCAAAAACTTCAAGAGGGGCTGCTGAGCCAGGGCCTGCTAAAGAAAAAAGAGCGGAAGAACCCACTCCGGATGCCCCCGGCAGTGTAATCACTTGTGGGGCGAAGCCAATAACGACCTACTTCACGCCCAAAGCCCCCTGCTCTCTTGAAGGTAATTCCGGTCTTGTTCAACATCCGGTGTACGAGGACTCTGTTACTGAGGGCGTTCCTGAATCCTCACCTAAGGTGAAGCCCTCGTTAAAGAACGAAGAACTGATCAGAGCTTGCGACGACGGACAGAAGCACTTGGCTGATTTATCCGAGCTCCTCAAGTCGGTTCGCGAGCTCACAGAAGAAAATGAGAGGCTCACCTCGGTGGTTGGCAAGGACAAGGCAATCATCCTCCAATTAGAAGGAAAATTAAAAACTTCCGAAGAAGAAAATCAGAAGAAGGATGAAGAAATTGCCAAGTTGAAGAGTCTTGCCAAGGAGCTAGAGGGTCAAATTTCTGATCAGAAGAAAATCAATGCTGACCTCAATGCTCATCTCTGCACGGAGAAGGAACGCTCTTCAAAGCTGGAAAAGGGGTTGAAGGAGGCTAAGGTCGTCCATTCTCTGGGAGTGGATGATTGGACACGTAAGGAAAAGGAGCTGTTATCAAAGCTGGCGGATTCGAATGGCGAAGTCAAGACCCTGAAAGCAGACCTGGACGATGCTGTAAACATGTGTGACCAAGCAGTCAAGGAGGCTTTCGGGTTGGCAATTCGTCAGGTGTTATACCGGAATCCCAAGGTGTCACTTAATTTGAACGGTATTGATCCGTTCTATGAGTTTCACCAAGGGAAACTGGTGGCCATCGTTGACAATCGTCAAGAGAGTCCGCCTAGAACACCTTATAAGTTTGCTCCCTTACCTAAAGGTCAATCAATGAGACCTTCCCTCTTGAAACCCTCGAGTACAGGATCGAGCTCTCGCACTGAAGGAGGCAAGATCGGAGACAAAGGCAAGGGGAAGGAGGGAGACTCAAGCCGGAAAGAGTAGCGCCTTTCTTGTTTGCTTTTTCGTTTTATTGATTTGAATTCGCTGTGTTCCGGGATCAGCTCCGGATTATTACACGAATTGTAATTCTTATTGAATCAATAAAAGAGTTTTTTACCTCCATTCTTGTTTAGTGAAAAACAACTTTAATAGAGGGACTGCATGTGTATTGTATTATTCCGGATTTAAGTAATGAAGATCGGATTGTAAAACAAAATCTCCATACCGGACATATACATGCAAAATGAATTCCATAATAAAACCACCGCTTGTGGGGGAACACATCAGTGTCTCAAGAACGGCCTAAGGGGAATGATTGTGAGATCGTTTAGACGAGAGTTCATTCCTCAAGATATTCGTTAAACCGTTAATGCTGTCCCCCAGTTTCATTGGGTGATTATGAATTTGAATAAACTGAGTGTCATTTTCTCGTGAGAGCTTTTTTTTTTTTAAAAGTGAGGATTTAAAATAGAAATTCCTCTTCAAATATTTCCGACTGAGAAATTTCGGGTGAAAATGCCTTAGATTGTGGCGTACCCGAGTGAATTGTTTGTGTCGGAGTTTATGAGTCAGGTCTCAATTGAAGAATTGATGACTCAGAATATATAAAACTTCCAAATAAAGAACTTCATAAGAGAGTATTAATCTGGAGTTCAGTACAACTTACTTGTTGTGTTTGGAGTTCGGTTTGATCCTACTGTCCATGTCATATTTGGCGTTCGGTTGAATCCTACTTGCCGTTCTTCAATTGGTCTTTGGTTTTATCCAATGACGATTCTTCACCGACGTTCGGTTAATCCTACTAGTCGTACTCAGAGTTCGGTTTAATCCTACAATCCGAGCCTTCGATACGGGGTTCAGATCAGGGCTAATCCTGAACCTACTGCGCCCGTCACTTGGGGTTCAGCGTGGTTTTGAAGAAAAACCAGCTTACTGCGCCCAAGCCTTCGCATGGGGTTCGGTTTGTGGCCTTGAAGAAGGACCAGCCCTACAACCCATGTAGTCTTTGAATGGGGTTCGGTTTGTGGCCTTGAAGAAGGACCAGCCCTACAACCCATGTAGTCTTCGAATGGGGTTCGGTTTGTGGCCTTGAAGAAGGACCAGCCCTACAACCCATGTCCTGAGGTTCGGTTTAATCCTACAACTCAGGTCTTCACCGACGTTCGGTTTAATCCTACTAGTCGTACTCAGAGTTCGGTTTAATCCTACAATCTGAGCCTTCACCGGTGTTCAGCCAAACTTACTAACCGTACCCAGAGTTCGGTTTAATCCTACAATCTGGGCCTTCAATTTTTACACACTCGAGGAGTTACATCGTCAATTACAGAATGGGTAATTGAGATCATCCGTCCTGAGTATGTTCTTGTGCGTTGCGCATATTCGAAGAGTTACATCGTCAACTACAGAATAAATAGCTGAGATCATCCGTCCTGAATATGCTTTTGTACACCGGATAAACTGAAAATCACAGCATAAGAAAAACTCGAAAGAGTTAAATTGTTATGAGAGATTCTTATTAAATCAAAAATAAGAATTACAAGGAGAGCGTAGCTGTGAAAATAAATTCTCCAGTATTCAATCCAAGATAAGGATAGGAGAGTGTAGATGGTTCCAACAGCTAGCTATAGTAGATGCGCAAGTTTTGGGTGTTCCATTTGTTTCGGATAGGAGTGCCATCAAGGTTTTCAAGGCGGTAAGAGCCTTTGCCAGTAACTTCGGATACCCTGTATGGGCCTTCCCAGTTTGGTGCTAGTTTGCCTTGATGGGCGAATTTATTCCCTATACTTGCTTTCCTCAAAACCAAATCTCCAACGTTGAAAGTCCTTGATTGGACTCGTTTGTTGTACCGGAGAGCAACTTTGGCTTTGATGGCTTGATCTCGGATGAAAGCGTCTTCTCTGAGTTCTTGTATGACATCCATTTCAGATGCCAAGTTTGCATTGTTGGTTTCTTCAGAGAAGTACTTAACCCTTGTGGAAGCAATTTGCAGTTCCACAGGTATCATTGCCTCGACCCCGTATGTTAGGCGATATGGGGATTTATTGGTGGATGAATGAGGCGTTGTCCGATATGCCCATAGGACGTGACACAGCTGGTCTGTCCATCCGCCTTTGGCTTCACCAAGGCGCTTCTTTAATCCCTTAAGCACCTCCCTGTTGGCCACTTCAGCTTGACCATTAGTTTGGGGATGTTCGACGGATGAGAATATTTGGGTTATTCCTAACCCTTCAAGTAAATCTGTGAATTTTCTATCCGTGAACTGGGTGCCATTATCTGTGACAATCCGTGCTGGGACCCCGAACCGTGTTATGATGTTTTCATACGTGAAACGGCGAGTTCGGGCTGAAGTAATATGCACCACCGGCTCTGCTTCTATCCACTTAGTGAAATAATCGACCCCTACAATGAGATATTTGATGCCCCCAGGAGCAGTTGGAAAGGGGCCCAGAATATCCAATCCCCATTGATAGAAGGGCCATGGAACAGCGGATGTGAAGAGTTCTTCTGCCGGTGTGTGGTGTAGGTTAGAGAATTTTTGGCAAGCGTCGCATTTTTTGACGAAGTCAATGGAGTCTTGCTTCATTGTGGGCCACCAGTATCCAGCTCTGAGGATTTTTCGCATTAAGCTTCTTCCTCCGGCATGGTGTCCACTTTGTCCTCCATGCACTTCCTCCAATACACCTTGCACCTCATCCTCTTTGAGACAAATTAAATAGGGCACAGAGAGTGCCCTTCTGTAGAGATTACCATCAATCATAGTGAAATACGGTAATTCTCTCCTTAACCTCGTCTTTTCCTTCTCATCTGTGGGTAGCTGTCCATCAGCCAAATAACGGATGTAAGGAGCCATCCATGTATCTCCGTAAAGGGAGTCAATCATTATGGCGTTTAGAGAAGGGAAAAGAGGGATGCTGGGCGACGTTAGCGTGCTTTGAACCAGAGTAGTAGTGCTACCCGGTCGTTTAGTGCTTGCTAACCTGGAGAGTATATCCGCTCTCGTATTCTCTTCACGTGGAACATGCTTGAACTCCACTTTGGAGAATTTCTCAGTCAACTCCTTGACACAGTTCAAGTATAATTGGAGTTGAGGTTCGCGAGCTTGATAATCTCCTAAGATCTGCGAAATCACCAGCTGTGAATCGCTGCAGAGTGTCGCCTCAGAAGCTCCGATGTCAATCGCAGCTCTTAGCCCGGCGAAGCAAGCTTCGTACTCAGCTTGGTTGTTGGACGTTTTGAAATTGAAACGAAGGGAGATCTCCAGGTGTACTCCGTCATCACTTTCGAGAACTACACCTGCTCCTGAGCCTCTTTGGTTTGATGAACCATCAACGTAAATGGTCCAATGGACTCGAGGGTAATCCGGATCAGTCCCTGTCATTTCCACAATAAAGTCAGCCAGGACTTGAGCTTTAATAGCGCTGCGGGGTTCGTAGGATATATCAAACTCAGAGAGTTCAATAGACCATTTGATCATCCTCCCAGCAAGATCGGGCTTGATTAAGACTGAACGGAGTGGCAAATCCGTTCTCACTATGATTGGATGGGCGTGAAAGTACGGACGCAACCGTCGTGAGGCCCAAACAACAGCGAGGGCGGCCTTTTCAATTTTTTGATACCGGATTTCAGCACCTTGCAAGGTCTTGCTAGTGAAATAGACCGGTCTTTGTCCATCAGGAGTTTCTTTTATCAAGGCAACGCCCAAAGCTTCATCTGAAATAGCCAAGTACAGAATGAGTGTGTCTTCGGGGTCAGGCTTTGTGAGAATGGGAGGTTTGGACAACACCTCCTTAAGCTCTTGGAAAGCTTTTTCTTGTTCCTGTCCCCACTCGAATTTCTTGGACTTTTTCAGTATTTTGTACAGAGGGAGCGACCTGTGAGCCATTTTCGGCATGAATCGTGCCAAAGCTGCTACCTTGCCATTCAGGGATTGGACTTCTTTGAGATTCTTAGGACTTTGCATGTCTAGAATCGTTTGGCACTTCCCTGGATTGGCTTCTATACCACGTTGAGTTAACATGAAACCCAAAAATTTCCCAGCAGGGACAGCAAATGTGCACTTCATTGGGTTCAGCCTCATGTTAAATTGTCTCAAACGGGTGAATACTTGGCGCAGGTCGTCAATATGATCGCCACCAACCGGTGTCTTTGCTATTATGTCGTCAATGTATACTTCAACAAGTTTGGTGTGCATACCTTCGAAAACCTTGTTGATCATGCGCTGATATGTCGCCCCAGCGTTTTTCAGGCCAAAGGGCATGACTGTATAGCAAAAGACACCACGATCATTTATGAAAGCTGTCTTCTCTTGATCCTCTTCGCACATCGGAATTTGGTTGTAACCAGAATAAGCGTCCATGAAGCTCAGGTATTGATAACCAGAGGAATCATCCACCATCCGATCTATATTAGGAAGAGGATAAGGATCTTTTGGACAGCAGCGGTTGAGGTCCACGTAATCAATGCACATTCTCCATTTACCATTGGATTTAGGGACCATCACCACATTCGAAAGCCAAGAGGAATATCAGATTTCCCTGATAAATCCGGCCTTCAGCAATTCCTCAGTTTGCTGGCAAGCTGCCTTCTGTTTCTCTGGGCCCAATCGTCTTTTCTTTTGGGCCACAGGTTTCGTCTCTGGATAGACGGAAAGTTTATGACAGCAGAATTCAGGGTCTATACCTGGCATATCGGCTGCAGTCCATGCAAAGAGGTCTTTAAACTCTTGTAAGAGAGCCAGCAGTCGCTGCTCTATTTCAGCATCTAGCTTGTCATTGATATGGGTGATCTTTTCTGGAGAATCTCCCAAGACAATGTCCCTGGAACTTCCATCCGGTGTGGGCTTTGATGGGTTGAACGGATCAATGTTCAAATCCGCTCTAGGATCCAGGTCGACAAGACTTACAGATCCAGCCGATGTTCCAGCATCATTAAGTTTCCTCTTTTTATTGGAGGCGTCCAGCTTTGTCATGTTGAGGCTAAGGTTGTAGCAGTACCTAGCCATCTCTTGATCACCCCGGATAGATGACACAGCATTATCCTTGTCAATGAACTTGATAAGGAGATGTGGGGTTGATACAACTGCCTCCATTGCATTCAGAGTAGGACGGCCTATGATGCCATTAAATGGTGATTTGACATCAATCACTAGCACCCGAGACTTAACCGTCCTGGCTCCTGGCTCGCCTTCAAACGAGATAAGGGTATCAAGATACCCTCTAGTTAATTGCTTTGCGCCATTGAAAGCTGTTAGTTCCTGCGTGTAAGGCTGTAAGTCTGAGTCTTTAAAACCCATTCTTTCAAAGCAATTATAGAAAATAACATCGCAGGAACTTCCCTGGTCAACAAGGATTCTTCGGACGTCCTTGTTGGCGATCACAGCAGTGATGACTACAGCATCGTCACCACCAGGAACGGTTGGGCCAAAATCCTCGTCAGAGAAAGAGATTATGGGAGCCTCAATTCCTCCTCTGTAAGGGCGATTGTCTTTGACCTTCCCTTGCACAGATAGAATCATTCTGTGATGATTCTTACGGGCTGTAATTGAAGCTCCTCCTCCAGCGAACCCTCCAGCAATCATGTCAATGACTTCACGTCGGCCCTGACGTTGTTGCTGGGGCATGCTGTCTTTCTGTGCTGCATTATCGGTCATTACACCTTTTTGCTTCTCTGCAGCAGAGAACTTTCGAACCGGACTGGGATTGTTATCATCCCCATCGTCGGGATCTCTTTCTCTTTTCTCATTCCGTTCCGCCCTGTCAAAGGATTTTTCTTTGAACAGGTATTGCTTCAATTTGCCTTCTCTAATTAGCGTCTCAACCGCGTTCTTTAGAGCTTGGCATTCATCAGTGGAATGACCATTTTGTTCATGAAATTCACAGTACTTTCGTGAATTTCCTGGTCTTTTCATAGGGGCTGGTCTCCTGATGCCATATGTGCTGAAAACTGGCCATCCGACCTCTCTCAAAATCTGAGATGGTCTAGCAGATAACTGTGCATAGTGGCTGAAAGAATTGACATGCCTTTCTCGAGGTCGAGGAGGGCGGTTATCCACCTTAGGATTGGTGAATGGCCTCTCCATGCGTTCTGACCTCGTCTTCTCCTTACCCTTCTGGGTTTGGGGAGATGGTGTTGGTGGCTTTTTCTTTGCAGCCATTGCCTCCAAATGCATCTCTATGCTCACATACTTTGAGGCTTTTTTCCTGAACTCCTCAAAAGTTGTCGGGGGGCTCTTTGCTAATGAAAGAGCGAAAGCTGATCCTGGCTGCAATGCCTCAATCACGATATGCAGCTTGATAGATTCTGTGAGGTTAGGAACCAGGGCTGCTTCCTTATAAAACCTCTTCAGAAAATCTTTTAAGCCCTCTGTTTCACCTTGCTTAATCTGAGCCAAGGTGTGAGACGTCTTGGGTACGTCTCTGGAGATGACAAAGTGGGTTTCAAAGGCAGCTGCCATTTCCGTCCAAGAATCTATGGATCCAGAAGGCAGGCCTTTAAACCACCCGAGGGCTTCCTCAGACAATGTTCGAGGGAACATTCGGCACATCACGTCTTCATCAGCCCCCAAGTACATGACTTCAAACACATAAGCATCAAGGTGCTTAGTTGGATCAGTTTCACCATTATACTTTCCGATGGAAAGTGGTTGAGTGGTTTGAAGGTGCTTGGGGATGCTGATGCCCATAAGTCTCCTTGAAAAAGGAACCTTAAGATTGTAAGACAATGGGGGTGCTGTTATTGAATCTCTCTTCCTTCGGGAAGCTGCATCCTCAGAATCGCGAATTTGTTCTCCCTCCTCAAAGGTTGGGATCTTTGAGTACTGAAGAGTGGTGGACTTTTCACCATCAGTTGTGTGGGGAGTGTTTCGCGTGCGAGATGACTCTTTATCCTCACTTTGCCTTTTTTCTCTTCGCAATTCAGCGAGTTCCCTCTGAAGTTGTTTGATCAACTCATCACGAGGATCAGGATCAGACACTGTTACTATCTTCTTTGAGTTGCCCCCATGAGAATCAAGGTTGAGTTTTCTGTAGGCATTAGGATTGGTTCTGCCTTCAGCTTGATTCTCGATGGAGTCTTGTGCTTCGCCTTGCATGGTAGATTACCTGCTCTGTCAAAGGATATGGGAATAACTTTATCGAGTCCCACTGGGCGTGCCAATGATCTGTCCTGGACCGGGGTCAAGAGATCCGATCTCAAGCCAGTCACGAATAGTATGTCAATACCGTATAAGATACCGGATGTATGTGTATCCGATGTGTGTATCCGTTATCCCTGAATGAGGAGAACGGATTGGGCGTCCTGGAGATCCTTCACACCGACCTAACGCGTTGAAGTGGGCGAATGGTGGTGTCACCTGCAAAGATTCTCCGACGCTCAAGTCAGTGATTATATTCCAAGTAAGGAATGTATTCAGAGAAGATTCAGTCGTAAAAGAGCTGAAGAAGAGATCCCTAACTTCAATCATGAAGTTAGTTCATATACCTGATTGGCTCGATTAACGAGGACTCATTGGTGGGGAACCACCAACTCCCACTAGCATTATTATATTGCGCACTTACCTGCATGATTGGGTCAAGTGGCTATTTTATATTGAGCGTAGAGAATGTAGACTAGGATTAGGGAACAAGTTGACCATTCCCGTGAGCAAAGTTTGGCTCGTAGTGTAGGGAATTATTGATCGATCCCTGTAGCAACAATCCTTGTCATTAGCACAGTGACGTGTGTATTGTCCGATGTCATGGTGTTATCCTGGATAACCGGTATAGGGAGAACGCCTGATACGGAATTACAGTCCGGATGTATACCGATGACACCGGTTACACGTGGATGTCTTATCAAAGACGTTGAAATATGTATAGCAGATCGGATACCGGTATTGAGACCGGATCAGGAGGCCACTAGAGTAACTTATAATTGAGACGTATCTGGGTAACCATGTAGTGAATCTCAGCACCATTAGCAGTGATACCCAAGGTATACTAGTGAATCTCAGCACTGTTATCGGTAACCTCATAAGCAACGAGCCATAGACCGTATAGTGAATCTCAACACCAAAATGTGATAGTCTCTTTAGCATATCCCAGTGCTGGAAATACAACATGATGTCATGGATAGAAATTGGTGTATGGAATACGAATCACGGTGTAAAATAATTAATTGACATCATCAAAATTCTATTTTACTAACCATAATTATATTCAACCATCAATTACCATTCCAGTTATAATATTTCATTGCATACCGTCATCAATACACTTCAATCAATATTCTAAGTAAAGCCAATCCCATATAACTTTACCGAACACGAGGTCACAATAAACCTCTGGATCAAATCACTCGATTATGCTTAAATACAATATACATACAACAAAGCAATTTAGTATAACGAATTACCATACAACATATACTTAAAAATTTACCTTTTATCACAAAACAATTATTTAATTAGATGCAACCCAATCCAATGTCTAATTCTCATTTAACCCTAAATTAACAAACCCTTCGTACGTATTGAACGTACCTGGAATCAATTCGACTATGGTTTGTGCTTTTAAAGTCTAGAAACGCAAGCTATACTACTATAAAACACTTCCAACAATGATATGTCTCGAACAAAAATCCCTAAAATTACTAATTAATTATCTTAGCCAGGTATAATTTATGTTTACCATGTTTCAAGGTCTAATTTAAAAATCCCAACTTAGTTTTGAAAGGCATCGACTTACCGAACGTTGTTTCGCTTTTTGTCACCTGATAAATCAATTTTAATACACTTCTTATAGTTTTACACTTGGGGTTTATTATATAATTACTATGTTTAATAATAGTATTTTAATTAAGTTTTATGTTGTTTAGTTAAATTGAAGTATTATGTATATATGTTTTAATTTTTATTTTTTTATATGTATCTTGAGTATCCTGTTGTGATCCAAATGGGCTAATCTTGGAGCCCATGGAAAGCTAAGACAGAGCCCTACATCATGATGATCAGATTTGGTTATTTTACATCTAAAAAAATGAAGAAATTGAGCTTGAATCAATCAGCCCTCATGTGTCCCACCAGCATTGACATAGTTCACCAAAATATACATATCTAGAGATTTAAATGTCCAAATGACCTCATTCTTGTGCCAAATTCTCAATACGATGGAGATGTACAACTTTCATGTTGAAGGATTTGCAAAATTCGGCCATATAGATGGTCATATTTGACTCGCAAGGTGGAGAAGATAAAGAGGAGAGTGAATTTCAACACCTACCATTATCTTCTTTTGAATTATTGTAATTTCAAGCCCACCAATGTTGAAAAAATTCATTAATGATTAGAAAATGAATATATAGTATCATGATATCTTGCCTATAAATAGATGCTTGAAGTTGTAAGGAAGATACACAAGAGATACATAAGAAATACATGCTTTAGTTTTCATTACATTTCTAAATCTTTACTTTAGTTTCTTAAGTTTTAGTTCTTTCTCTTGCTTTATTTCTTTGTTCTATATTCCATCCCTCAAGTTATGGTTTTCATTTCCTTTCCTCAATATCAAGTAATTTAATTTTATTATTTGTTATTTACTTTTACAATCAAAGTTATAGTTAATTTAATGTTAGCTTTCATTGTTAAAAATTATCATGGAAGCTTAATCTTTTAAAATCAACTCAAGGAATTTAATTTTTCTTTATGTTAACTTTGAGTTCTTGCTCTTAATATTTTGATTAAAGATAATTACTTTTCTTTGTTTCTCAAACACTTATCATGGTAGATTATTTAAGTGTATAACCGATTGATATATAATTAAATAATCTATAATCTAAACTGATGTTGGTTGGTTAACCAATAATCAATTTGAGAACAAAGATTATGTCACTAAATAAGAGATTTCTATTTAGTTTCTTAACTCAATCAAATTATGGTTTTAAATTTATTTTAGTAATTAATAAGAATATATCGATTGATTATTCTTATTGGTTCATTAATTCAATTCTAGAAGATTTTTTAGAATATAATCATTTAAGGATTCCAAATGATTCAAGGTTGAGAAATTAATTATATTTAATCATATTTATGATCAATGATTAGTTAACTAAAGATTTATTAATTCTTTGGGTTGGTTGTTTCTAAATTTGATTATTCTCACTTATAAATTTACTTTTTCCACTATTATATAATTACTTAATTTTCCTTTCAATCTCAATACAAACCCCCCTTTGTTATTACTAAGTTGAGTGTAACTAATTTAACTAAGGTCCTCGAGAGACGACTAAGGTTGTTCATCGTATACTATATTAATTTAACTTTTTATTTGACCCGACAACGACAGTGTGTCAAATTTGGCGCCGTTGTCGGGGACCTTTGGTCTTAATTATTTGCATTCAATTACCTAATATGTTTACATTTATTTGTAGGTGTGTTGAAGATATTCAGGTTTGGTTGAATGTAAGCATATAAAAAAAATTAAAAAATCCACTTTATTATATTTTTATTTATTCTCTAGTAATCTCATTTTTAGCCATTGAAAAAAAATATAAATATAAAAAAATCTTTAAATTTTTAAATATATGTTCTAAGCATTACATAATTAAAATGATAACTTTTTCCTTTTATTACGTAGTTGTAGTATTTTGTTACAATATGTGTATATGTATTATGCATGACTAGATCTAATCCTGAACCACTATATCCTTTTGATCTTGAAATTGATAGAACATTTCATCAACTAGTTAGATCATCTAAGAAATTATTAGGCAATAATAACGAAACAAATAATAATATTTTAGTTAATAAAATAAGTAGTGAAACCAAACCTTTAACTTCTGAGCATTTGTATAACATGGCTGAAAAGACATTAAAAGAACTAGCTACACCAGATGTCACTAATCAAACATCATGCATCTTATATCCTGAAGAAGATGTTCCTTTTGTGCTTAAGACTGGTTTAGTTCATTTGTTACTAAAGTTTCATGGTCGTGCAGGTGAAGATCCTCATAAAGACTTAAAAGCATTTCATATTATTTGCTCTACCATGAAACCTAAAGGGGTTTCAGAAGAACATGTAAAACTTAAAGCTTTTCCTTTCTCCCTAGCAGATATCGCTGAGGATTGGTTATTTTACCTTCCTCCTGGCTCCATTACAAGTTGGGATGACCTAAAGAAAATGTTTCTTGAAAACTTTTTCCCCGCTTCAAGAACTTCCTCAATTAGAAAAGAAATATGTGGCATCCGGCAACATGACCGGGAAAATCTTTATGAATACTGGAAAAGATTTAAAAGATTGTGTGCTAGTTGTCCCCATCACCAAATTACAGACCAACTTCTCATACAATATTTCTATGAAGGTCTTAATCCAATGGATAGAACTTTGGTTGATGCAGCTAGTGGTGGTGCTTTACAAAATAAAACTACAAATGTAGCAAAAACTTTAATTGAGAACATGGCTGCTAATGCTCAACAACATGCCACTAGAAATAATTCTGTAGTAATTAGAGGAATCCATGAAATTAAAACTACTAATGATGGAGATAAAAAATGGAAAAGTAAATTTGCTGAACTAGCAACTCTTATGAAAAATATTATGGTGTCTCAAAACAACAACCTGCAACCCCTGCTAAGGTATGTTCTATCTGTACTTCATTAGATCATTATACCGATTGTTGTCCTTCACTGCAGGAAGCTAAAATTCTCGATGAAAATCCTCAAGTATGTGCTGCCAACTTATACAATAACAAACTGCCACAACAACAACATAATAATTATGATCTTTCTTCTAATAGATATAATCCTGGTTGGAGGAATCACTCTAATTTAAGATGGGGTAATTCCTCACAACAACCTTATGCACCTTTTCAGGAAAATACTGGACCAAGTTGACCTTATTAACCTCCTCATATTCAACAACAAGCTACACAAATAGTTGCATCTTCCACTGAGAAATCAAATTTGGAGGAATTGATAAAGTAAATGTCAGTAGATAATTTGAACTTTCAAAAAAGAACTAAGGCTATAATTCCGACTCTTGAAAATCAGATTGGTCAATTGGCTACATCTTTCAACCACTTGCAGTCTCAAGGTTTAGATAAGTTACCCGCTCAGACAATTGTCAATCCTAAAAATGTAAGTACAATTACTTTAAGATCTGGTAAAGTTATCCATGGACCAGAAAAACAACAATGAACTGAAAATACTATTGTCACAGAAAAACTTGCTGAAGAAGTTTTAGATAGTTCAAGTAATCATAGTAATGATATATCTCTTACAAATCCTCCTTCTGTAGCTGGTTCTGATAAACAACATATCCCTCTTTCATTTCCACAAAGACAAAAATCTATACAAAATAAGAAAATGGATGAGGAGATCTTGGAAACATTTAGAAAAGTAGAGGTAAATGTACCTTTATTAGAAGCCATCAAGCAAATCCTAAGATATGCCAAATTCCTTAAAGAACTATGCACTATAAAAGAAGACTAAAAGGCAATGAAAGGATTAACATAAGTAGAAATATGTCTGCATTAATTATAAAGACCCTGGGACGTTTACCATTCCATGCATAATAGGCAATAACAAATTTAAAAATGCCATGCTAGACTTAGGTACATCTATTAATGTTATGCCTATGACTGTATTTACTTCACTTTCTCTTGGACTTTTGCAAACTACAGGTGTGGTTATACAATTAGCAAATTGAAGCTCTGCATATCCTGCAGGAATTATTGAAGATGTCCTTGTTAAAGTTAATGATTTAATTTTTCCTGTAGATTTTTATGTTCTAGATATGGAAAGTAAGAATTCTACCAATAAAGCTCCAATAATTTTAGGTAGACCATTCTTAAAAACAGCTAGAACAAAGATAGATGTGCATGCAGGAAGACTTTCTATGGAATTTGGAAATAGTGTGGTTAGATTCAACATTTTAGATGCTATGAAACATCCTACTAAAGATCATTCTATTTTTCAAATTGACTTAATAACTGATTTAGTTGATGATAATATTATTAAGTTGTTTGATGATGTTGATTTTCCTATATTGTCTGATTTTTGTGATTCATTTGTTTATGATTCATGCATGGATTCTCATCAACGCAATGTGTGTGCTGAAATTGAGAAATATCTACTTAATGATAATAATAATCCAAACTCCCTTAAAACAGAAAATATACTTCCAGATGTTGTTTTAAAAGTCTGGAATCATAGTGGTTAAAAATGAAAATGATGAACTAATTCCTACCAGAATCCAAAATAGTTAGTGAGTATGCATTGATTACAGGAAACTTAACAAAGCAACCCGAAAGGATCACTTTTCTTTACCTTTCATTGATCAAACATTAGAACAACTGGCAGGTAAGTCACATTACTACTTTCTAGATGGATTTTCAGGTTACTTCAAAATTTATATTGCACTAAAAGATCAAGAAAAAACAACATTTACATGTCCTTTTGGCACTTTTGCTTATAGGAGGATGCCTTTTGGCTTATGCAATGCCCCTGGTTCCTTTCAACGATGCATGATTAGTATCTTTGCTGATTTTCTTAAAAATTGCTTGGAAGTATTTATGGATGATTTCACAGTATATGGTTCATCATTTGATACTTGCTTAAATAGTCTAGATAAAGTATACATAGATGCATTGGAACTAACCTTGTTCTTAATTATGAGAAATGCCACTTCATGGTAGAAGAAGGAATAGTTTTAGGCCATGTAATATCTAAAAAAGGCATAGAAGTAGATTCTGCAAAAATTGATGTAATTTCTCAATTACCTTATCCTTCTTGTGTGCGATATATTCATTCTTTTCTTGGTCATGCAGGTTTCTATAAAAGGTTTATAAAAAACTTCAGTAAGATAGCCTTTCCGTTGTCTAACTTACTATAAAAAAAATATAACATTTGACTTTAATGACAAATGTAAAGAGGCTTTTGATTGCTTAAAGAAAGCTTTAACTACCACTCCTATCATCCAGGCACCAGATTGGTCACTTCCATTTGAACTTATGTGTGATGCATCAAATTATGCATTAGGAGCTGTTCTTGCTCAAAGAGTAGGTAAAATACAACATGTTATTTATTATGCCTCACGAACTTTGGATACTGCACAAATAAACTATTCTACCATAAAAAAATAACTACTTGCTATTGTGTTTGCACTTGATAAATTTAGATCTTATTTGCTCGGTTCAAAAAGTAGTTGTATTTTCAGATCATGCAGCATTAAAGTTCCTTTTAAAGAAACCAGATGCAAAACCAAGATTGATCAGGTGGATGTTGCTGCTCCAAGAATTTGACATTGAAATTATGGATAAAATTAGAGCAGAAAATTTGGTGGCTGATCACTTAAGCAGAATTGAAAAAGAACTTGACCCAATTTCCATTAGAGATGATTTCCCTGATGAACAACTTATGGGAATACCTGATTCCACTACATGGTTTACTGATTAAACTACTTAGTTGCTTCTGTTACTCCCATACATACATCTAAAAAACAAATAATAAAACTAAAAAGTGATTCTAAATACTATGTTTGGGATGATCCTTACTTATGGAAACTTTGTAATGATCAAGTCATTAGAAGGTGTGTACCTGAAATGAGTTTTATTCTATTCTTATATTTTGTCATACATATGCATGTGGTGGACATTTTTGGACCTCAACGTACAGTAAGGAAAGTATTAGAATCTAGTTTGTATTGGCCAACAATTTTTCGTGACGCATATACATTTTGTAAATCTTACGAACGATGTCAAAGAATGGGAAACATATCTCATAGAAATGATATGCCTTAACAACCCATGTTATTTTGTGAAATTTTTTATGTTTGGGCCATAGATTTCATGGGACCTTTTCCTGTATCTTTTGGTTTTGTTTATATACTACTTGCAGTCGATTATGTGTCTAAATTAGTTGAAGCTAAAGCTACTCGAACTGATGATTCTAAAGTTGTTGCAGATTTTGTTAGATCACATATATTTTACAGATTTGGTGTTCCTAAGGCCATCATTAGTGATCAAGGATCACATTTTTACAACCGTAAAATGGAGTCCCTTCTTAAAAAATATGGAGTTATGCATAAGGTTTCAACACCTTATCACCCCCAAACAAATGGGCAAGCTGAAGTGTCCAATCGGGAATTAAAAATGATCCTTCAAAAAACAATACAACCAAATAGGAAAGATTGGAGCAAAAGGTTAGAAGATGCTTTTTGGGCTTATAGAACAGCTTATAAAACACCTATTGGAATGTCACCCTATAGGATTGTTTTTGGAAAATCATGTCACTTACCCGTAGAAATTGAGCACAAAGCTTATTGGGTAGTACAACAATGTAACTTGGACTTAAATGAGGCTGGTAAAGAAAGGAAACTCCAACTACAGGAACTGGAAGCAATTCGTTTGGAAGCTTATGAAATTTCTAAAATCTATAAAGAAAAAGGCAAATCCTTTCATGATAAACAGGTCTTGAGAAAAAACTTTTTCATTGGACAAAAAGTTTTATTATACAATTCATGTCTAAAGCTCATATCTGGTAAGCTTCGCTCAAAATGGGCAGGCCTATTTAAAATAAATAATATCTTTCCTTATGGTGTGATTGAAATTTCAGATAAAGCGACAAACAAGGTTTTCAAGGTAAATGGGCACCGACTTAAACCTTTCTTTCAAGGGTTCCAAGAGCACATAGATATGGAGGTGTATTCGTGTGATGCCAAATATTTTGACTAATTTTTCCTAATAACAATATTTGTAAAAAAATAAAAAATAAAAAAATGGATATCAATTAATTACATCATCATTTTTTCGATGCTAACACTTATCTCAATCATTATTACTATTGTTGTTTTGGCATTATTATCATTTTCTTGCAGTAGTTAAAAGGTCATCGTCAGGCTCGTGACGTTAAACAAGCGCTTGATAGAAGGCAACCTATCACCTTTTCACCTTCTTCATCTCTACTATTCTCTATAACGTTGTTTTCTATTCTCTCTTTTCTAAACAGCTACAACTTCAAAGTAATCTGACAATGGAACAAACCCTTGCAAAACTTAAGGAAAGATTCTCTACACTTCCACGCGATGTGGTTGTAAAAATTTACAAAGCTCGAGTTCAAAGGTTAAAACTACTCACATATTTTGGCATTCCAGAGGATGTTCGTTGGCTTATTGAAGCAAAGGTATGTCTTTCTAGTGAATTACATAAGTCCTATATAAAACATTTGAAAATGAAGAGCTAAGAGGATGGGTGCAAGATGGAATTGTGATACACATTGTAGAAACCCTGGAATGGTATCTATAAATCGGGAGGACAAAATTAAATTTATAAAGGATGGACTGAGTAAAGAGAACTTGGATAACTTAATTCAAACTCTTGAGATGCATCCATGTGGAATTGTTCAAGGAGTCCTTCTAAAATTATATGATCTATTAATTCAACAAAAAGAAAACTATAGCCTTGGGAATTTGGCGTTAAACGACCCTGTTTTCCAGTTTATAAGAAAACTGGATGGGTAGCAAAAACCTCGACTCATAGAAGGCGTTTAAGTCGTTACTGGACGTAAAACCAGAGGAAGATGTAAGTCACAATCACAACTACTGTACATATTTACTGTTGTTTTTAATGTTTTACTTTTCTGAATTCACTTTGACTTTTAAAATTACTTGTTTTTATTTTCTTCAATCATGTCTTTTCAAATTCCTTCAGTACCGTCATTTCTTTTTATATGATAATAATTGTGTAAACTTTTTATCTTTCATTAATTATTTCATCTCAGTTTTCATCTATATAAGGGCGCATAACTCTATATAGGAAACACACAAAAAAGATGAAAAAAACAAATCCATTTGTGTGTTTGGTGGATCCAACAATGGTAATTGTAAGGAATACCTAATAGCAGCTATTAAGTTGGGAAAACTATTGGCTACGAAAGAAATAAAGGTCTTGTATAGAGGAGGAGTACAGGGTTTGAGAGGCTCCATGGCACTATCTGCACTAGTTGAAGGAAGCAACATCTCTAGTATCATCCTACATCATGTTGGTATTACACTAGCTATTGCTGTAGGAACTGAGGTAAAAGTTACAAGCATCCATCAATAAATGACTCTTATGGTTATAAGTGCTGAAGCCTTTATTGCACTTCCTGGAGGTTTTGGTACTTTTGAGGAAATATTTTGCATTGCATCATAGTGTAGCATGAACCTTCATAAAAAGCCATTAGGATTGTTAAATATTAATGGTTTTTATGATAGTTTGTTAATGTTTTTAGATAAAACTGTGGAACAGGGCCTTATAACTCAAGATGATCGATCATTCATTCATGCTTCATCAAATACAGATGAATTGATTGATATTTTACAGAGCTTTTAACCCCAACCTTAACCCCTCTTGAAGCAAGATATGGATCACACACACAAGCAAAAGAATCCAGAACCAGACACCACCCTTTGGTTATAACTTCTTTCTCACCTTTATCTATATTAAAAAATAAAAAAAATAATAAAAAAGAAAAAAAAGAGACTGTGGAAATCATACAAGACACTGAGGACAATGTCTTGAATAAGTGTGGGGGTCTGAGTTATATATATATTCTATTATTTTTTTGTGAGGGATAGATAGAGTAAAGATTAATTTGGGAAAGTTGCATCTAAAGTCATAAAGATGCATCTTTGAGAACCAAAGTCTTGAGACGTATTCTTCACTATATAGTTTCAATATCACTTTTGTTTAATTTTTTTGTTTTAAAATAAAAAATAATTTTTTTGTGTGATGAGTACTTTTGTTAGGATGGGCCGAGTAAAGAGTCTAAACTCTTGAGACGCATCTTCACAACAAATCTCACTCGGATAACCATAATTGTTTCACCTTCTTTATCAATTTTTTAAAAAAATGAAAAACACACACACACACATAGCCACTATCTTTACTTTAGTGTCGCGCCTTTGCCTTTACCTTCACCAAAATCATTTCCATTCGACATCAACCATTCTGCAACCATAAACATCATCTTCATCATTCTCCAGTCGCTACACTTTGCCTTCATCCTTTTCTTTCAGATCGGAGCCACACCTCACCACTAGTCAATCATCAGGTTCTTTATTTTCTCTTAATGGATGATATAGCAGAGTCTTTTTATAGGCATACGAATGAATTAAGATGTATGTTATTACTCTTGATGCAACTCATAGTTGTATTGATGATGTTTTTCTTTTGGGTTCTAATACAAGTCCCATGAAACTGGGTTATATGACACAATCAAATTGTTCAGTTATACTAATCATTTCATATACAATTGAACTGACCAATTTGTTGTAGGTATCTTTGTTATAAGCGCCCTTGAAAAAAAAAGTACAGAGCGAGAAGCATAAGGAATCGGATCCTGACACCAATATTTGGTTATGATTTATTTTTCCTTCTTTGTTTCTTGTTCATAAAAAAATCATCATTTTTCAGTTTTTTTATTTTAAATTTTGCATACCCTTTACTAATTTTTTTTAAAATTTTTCTCAGTAATAAGTAACTAAATGACCCTTATCCAATATTTCATGACATGTTGTGAATAATTTCCTTGCATATTAATTTAATAAGTTGTTTGTAAAGATCAAATTGTATATGAATTGTGATAGATTGACCACCCTCAGTGAGATTTTGAGCATAATTGGATGGATCATATTATGCCATCTGTCCTTTTTCTTTATTAACCCTTATTTATTAGTACTCTAGAACTTGACTTGTTTCTTTTTGATATATTATGTTCCATGTGCATGCTTTGATGTGATTAAGGCCATTTTTGCTTTAACTAACCACTAGCCATATGCCTTACCTTGCATATTTTCCATTGTGACCCACATTAAGCCTATATCCATTTCTTGATTTAGCCGCATAATTAGCTAATAGCCAAAAAAAACATGATCACCTTTGCTTAGGAATTGATTAGGAGTTTTGGAATTACTATGAATAAAGGTTCTTGATGATTGTGAAAATGTACCCAAGATATGTATGTTGTTGTTTCATTGTTCAAAAAGAAAGTAAAAAAAATAAAAAGGAAATGTTAAAAAAAAGAAGAAGAAAAAGAAAAAGAAAAAGTGGTAAATATATGTATGAAAATAATCAGGAGGATTTATTCTCATGTTTTATCCTCCATCATGTTTCATTTTGTTAAGTATTGAGTTTCAAAATGTACTTCCACAATCACTGAATCACTTACTCCATTGCTCTTTTTCAATCCTAAGTTTAGCCATACTATTTCATTTTATCCACCCTGTATCACCTTGGCCTCATTACAACCTTGATAAAGTCCTTTTGATCTCTGCATGCATATGTGTTCAAATATAGAAATTAGAAATTTGTCAAGCCTATAGTAGTGCTAATTTATTTGGGTGATTTATGAGAGTATACACAAACCCAAGCAATTGAGATATAGACAGCATGAAGAGAACATCTATCACATTTTCATCCACTCTTTGATTTGATCACTCAATTTGTGTAACTAGTATGTAATGCTTCTTATTCACACTTATCATGACTTTTTGGTATAAGGGATAATGTGTATTACTTATTATTTTAGACTTCAAAAAAAATTCAAAAATCAATTTGAAAAAAAAAACTTTTTCTGTTGTTTCTTATTTTAATTTTTGGTTTGGTTTTGCCCTGAAGTGCAAAAGCTTAAGTGTGGGGGAATTTGATAAATCAATTTTAATACACTTCTTATAGTTTTACACTTGGGGTTTATTATATAATTACTATGTTTAATAATAGTATTTTAATTAAGTTTTATGTTGTTTAGTTAAATTGAAGTATTATGTATATATGTTTTAATTTTTATTTTTTTAGATGTATCTTGAGTATCTTGCTTTATTTTGGCCATAACTTGGGCTTTTGTGATCCAAATGGGCTAATCTTAGAGCCCATGGAAAGCTAAGACAGAGACCTACATCATGATGATTAGATTTGGTTATTTTTCATCTGAAAAAAATGAAGAAATGGAGCTTGAATCAATCAGCCCTCATGTGTCCCACCAGCATTGACATAGTTCACCAAAATACACATATCTAGAGATGTAGATGTCCAAATGACCTCATTTTGTGCCGAATTCTTAATAAGACGGAGATCTACAACTTTCATGTTGAAGGTTTTGCAAAATTTGGCCATCTAGATGGTCATATTTGACTCGCAATATGGAGAAGATAAAAAGGAGAATGAATTTCAACACCTACCATTATCTTCTTTTGAATTATTGTAATTTTAAGCCCACCAATGTTGAAAAAATGCATTAATGATTAGAAAATGAATGTATAGTATCATGATATCTTGCCTATAAATAGATGCTTAAAGTTGTAAGGAAGATACACAAGAGATACATAAGAAATACATGCTTTAGTTTTCATTACATTTCTAAATCTTTGCTTTAGTTTCTTAAGTTTTAGTTCTTTCTCTTGCTTTATTTCTTTGTTCTATATTTCATCCCTCAAGTTATGGTTTTCATTTCCCTTCCTCAATATCAAGTAAGTTAATTTTATTATTTGTTATTTACTTTTACAATCAAAGTTATAGTTAATTTAATATTAGCTTTCATTATTAAAAATTATCATGGAAGCTTAATCTTTTAAAATCAACTCAAGAAATTTAATTTTTCTTTATGTTAACTTTGAGTTCTTGCTCTTAGTATTTTGATTGAAGATAATTACTTTTCTTTGTTTCTCAAACACTTATGATGGTAGATTATTTAAGTGTATAACCGATTGGTATATAATTAAATAATCTATAATCTAAACTGATGTTGGTTGGTTAATCAATAATCAATTTGAGAATAAAGATTAAGTCACTAAATAAGAGATTTCTATTTAGTTTCTTAACTCAATCAAATTATGGTTTTAAAGTTATTTTAGTAATTAATAAGAATATATTGATTGATTATTCTTATTAGTTCATTAATTCAATTCTAGAAGATTTTCTAGAATATAATCATTTAGGAATTCCAAATGATTCAAGGTTGAGAAATTAATTATATTTAATCATATTTGTGATCAATGATTAGTTAACTAAAGATTTATTAATTCCTTGGGTTGGTTGTTTCTAAATTTGATTATTCTTACTCATAAATTGACTTTTTCCACTATTATATAATTACTTAATTTTCCTTTCAATCTCAATACAAACCCCCCTTTGTTATAACTAAGTTGAGTGTAACTAATTTAACTAAGGTCCTCTAGAGACGACTAAGGTTATTCACCTTATACTATATTAATTTAACTTTTTATTTGACCCGACAATGACAGCGTGTCATCACCCCTCCGATTTGTCTCCAATATTCTGAATACCAGTCGGTAATCCCCAAAATGTTTTGTGAACATTGTCCACACAATTAATTACACAATATTCAGTATTGGCATCCAATGGGTACAACCAGCTTTGCTAAACATCAGAGAAATTAGAAGCCCTTACCTCATAAGCTTCCAAATGTGAGCAATTTGACCCGAGGACGCCAAGCACTACCCATGGTAACCTTTGCAACACATGGGTCAGCTTAAAAAGTAAAGATGAAGCCCGTGTTCAAACTTGGTCCAAAGAATCTGAAAATAGAAAAAAGGAGAGGAGAAAAGAATGTGAGGGTTACATTCCTATACCTTTGGAAACAAAAGTTATAGATCACTTGAACAATAGCAGCATGTAAGAATTTGTTGGTCCAATTTAGGCGATTGAAAGCAATGAGAGAAAGAGGAAGAAGAAGGCTCTGTTTTTGCTCAAGAGGGAAAGTTACGTGCGTAAGAGAAGAAGGATGGAATTAAATTTTATTTTGAATTTAGTATATTAGAAATTGGAAAGGAATTAGAATTTAGATATTAATTATTTAGTCCAACATTTACTTAATTTAATATTGTGATTATAAATTTTATCCATTCCCAATTAATAAGGATTAATAGTAATAATAATCATAATTTTGAAAATAAGTTGATGTAATGGAATTTGGCTACTTAATTTTAACCTAGGTGGAGTAATTAATTAAATTCTCAACCCTCTTTATTTTATTTTAGGCACATAAATTTTAGGATGTTACAATTTCTTGCCAAAATGTCCTAGTTTTTGTAATAAGCTACTAACCCGTAGCCATTCATCAACCAGACAACCTTTCATCTTTTGGGCATGACTTTTGCTCTCGTTCATAGATTTAGGTGTTCTGTAGCTCGTTGGAAAGAGGAAAGAAAGAGGAATAATTTTTGTGATCATGATTTTTTCCAAAATCATAGTGGAACAGTCCCATGTAGACCCTTCAAGCAAATCCCTAAAAATAAAAAAATCAACATGCAGCCAAAGAGGAAAAAAAATAGGCATGCATGCAAGGAAAAGAGAGGGATTTAACTTACTAATGTCGATTTCACACCGATTAGTGACCAGGAATCTTTGTTTCAACTTCCACATCGAGTGTTTGGATCACCCTCAACATAACCTTCAAGCTAAGCAACAATGGCGACCATGCATGTGAGTGGATTTGAGAAAGAGAGAAAGAGAAAAAAGAAAGAAAGAAAGAAAGAAAGAAAGAAAGAAAGAAAGGTCATGGGTTTAGTGGTGGGAGGAGAGAAAATGGTCATGGCTTGGAGAGAGCGAGAGGGACACAGTTTGGTATAGTGGGTATAGAGGAGAGAAAAATGAGATGGTGGTGGCATGGAGGGGGATGCCGTGAGAGAGGGGTGAAGGAAAAGAAGGGTGGCTCGGTATGGAGGTGGTGGTGATGATGGAGAAAAAGAGATAGGAAAGTAAGTGAGATGATGAGAGAAAAAGAAAGGGAGAAGTGGCGTGGTGTTATGGTGATGGAGGAGAAAAGAAAATAAAGTGAATAAGTAAGTGAGGGAGAGAATGAGAGAAAAGAAAGGAATTAGTTTTAGGTTGGCCAAAGGTAGCTTGATCTTTTAACCTCTTTGGTCAACAACCAAAACTAATCGCCCTTTCAATTTAGTCCCTAATGATTGTTAATTTCTAGTTTAGTGGGTTGCTCTCTAAAATTTTTAATTTAACGACCCTTGACTAATTAAATTAATTAATTACGAGCCAACAAATTTAAATTGTATATTCCATTTAAAATTTTCCCAAAATATCCTAATTAATAAAATGAGGAGGTTACAAATATTTAATAACTTTGCTATTAAAATGTATTATTAAATATATTCATAAGAAATATGTTTTTAAAGTATATAATTATATTATAAATTTATTATTTAAATAATATTGTTAAAAATATATTTAATCAATATATATTATTAACTATATATATGTTTTAATAATATATATTTATTTATTAATAATTGATAAACATGTAGGAGTGATATCCTTTATATATTAATATTACCATTTTTTTATAATGATGATGTGTTGTAGCCTAGTGATAATGGTATTGATGCTTTGCCTAAAAAGACCTAAGTTCATAACCCACTAGAGCCAAAAATTTTAATTTCATAGTTAATCATCAGCCAATCAAAATCTGCCACATGCCCATGGGTGCCCACGTATCCTTCGCCCTCTTCTTGGGATAGAAAACTTGCTTCATAAGAAGATGAAGCATCTTTACTTTAGGGAGAAGGTTACCAAACACCAATTTTGTCGGGTGAGACCTTTCATAGGGCATCTAGTTTCTGTTGTAATGACGTTTTTAGAAATCCCAATGGCCTTCCCTTTGAGACACCCAAGGATGATGAACTTGGACTTATCCACAGACACATTATTCCAAAACTCCAGAACCGGCCAAGGGGATAATGGCTCTCTATCTACATAAAAATAGGTCCAACCAATTCCTTCTATCTCAGCAGTGACGTCCCTTCCATCGAGCTTATGTTGTTCGAAATGGAAGAAGGAGGACTCCATAATGTCTCCAACAGATAACTTTAGTGCCATGGTAGGTGTTCAAGAAAGGAAAGGAAGATGCAGGGTTTTAGGGTTTAAGGAAGGAGAATGGTTTAAGCACACTAAGAAAGAATGCTTAGAGAGAAAGAAAACTCAAAAGGCTTTGCAAGGAGGAAAAAAGGCACATATTTAAAAGAGGCAATAACTGTTCATTTTAAGAAGAGAGAGAAAATGGTTCAAGTAGCAGTTACATAAAAAGATATTAACTCCTACCACGTGGTACATTTTAAAGTTAATGACCATAAAACATGAAACCTTTCAGTTAACACAAATCCCAAAAGATTTTTAACCTTAACCTCTCAGTAATTAAATAGAAGCAGACATTTCAGACATATCAAGTAACTAAGCATACATTATTAGTCCCATACCTTTCATGCATACAATCAGACTCATGCAAATCAGACATATTCAAGTAATATTTCTTAAATTTAAATTGTACTTGATAAAAGCAAACCTGACTTTAGCCAAAGGCTTTGTAAAGATGTCTACCTATTAATGATCTGTGTCCATAACTTTCAAGTCTAGAACCCCTTTTTGTACATAGTCCCTGATGAAAGTGGTACTTCACTTCTATGTGTTTGGCTTCAGAGTGTTGCATAGGATTCTTGAAGAGATTTATTGTACTTGTGTTGTCACAAAATACAAGGATCTTTTCTTCTTTGATTGAATAGTTTTCAAGCTGATACTTTATCCAAAGAAGTTGAGAACAATAACTTGTTGCAGACATGTACTCAGCTTCTGTTGTTGAAAGAGTAACTGATATCAGACTTTTGCCAAGAAAGTGGCATCCACCACTTATGCTTTTCCTGTCAACTCCACCTCCTGTAAAATCTGCATCACAATATCCTGATAAAGAGAAATAGTCTATTTTTTTATAGAACAGCTCAAGGTTAATGGTACCTACAAGATACCTCAGAACCCTCTTCATTACAAACCAGTGTGATTCTTTTGGGTCTGATTGATATCTTACACACATGCAAACACAAAATTATATCTGGTTTGTTGGATGTGAGATATAGAAGTGAACTAATCATTCCTCTATATAAGGTCTAATCCATTGGTGTACCAGAACCATCTTAATTAATTATGTAATTTGGATGCATAGAAGTGCTTATGGGCTTAGCATCAGTTATTTTAAACTTTTTAAGCAACTCCTTGGTGTACTTCTGCTGATGGATGAAAATACCATCATCAGTCTATTTGATCTGTAAGCCTAGGAAGAATTTAATTTCTCCCATTATACTTATGTCAAATTTAGCTTGCATCATTTCAGAAAATTCTTTGCATAGACTTACATCAGTAGCACAAAAAACAATGTCATCCATATAAATTTACATAATTATAAAGTTTTTATGAGAGCTTTTTCTAAATAAGATTGTATCTACTTTTCCTCTAGTAAAGCCTTTTGAAATCACAAAGGTGTTGAGTTTGTCATACTAAGCGCTTGGAGCCTGTTTCAGATCATACAATGCTTTACTAAGTTTAAAAACATGATTTGGAAAATATGTATCTTCAAAACCAGGGGACTATTTCACATAAACTTCTTCTTCAATAAACCCATTTAGAAAAGCACTCTTAACATCCATATGATATAATGTAATTCCTTTAAAAGTAGCAAATACAAGAAGGATCCTTACAGCCTCAAGTCTGGCTACATGAGCAAAGGTTTCACTAAAATCAATACCTTCTTGCTAGTTGTAGCCTTATGCTATAAGTCTGGCCTTATTTCAGATAACTTTACCATCCTCATCAAGCTTATTTCTATAGACCCACTTGGTTCCAATAATGCCTTTATTTTTGGGTCTTAGGATAAGACTCCAGACCTTATTTCTCTCAAACTGGTTCAATTCCTCTTGTATGATAATGATCCAATCAGTATCCTATAAAGCTTCTGCAACAGATTTAGGTTCTAGTTCTAAAATAAGAGCTATGGTAGATTATTGAGAAGTTTGGATCTGGTCCTGACTCCAATAGCTTGATCTCTAATTATGAGGTCTGAAAGGTAATAAGTCTTGAACTTCTAGTCCCTAGGCTTTTTTGGTTTAGATACTAATGGCTGTTATCCAGATTCTCCATTTCCATCTTCAGCTAATTCTGATTGAGCAGGGTCTGATCTTTGTTGATCTTGTTTAGATTCCTGCTGTTGTACACCTATATCATTAAGATCTAGATCTGCCAGTCTCTTGTCAATCTCTTGAAGATCATCAAACCTTTCATGTATTGATTCCTCAATGGTCTGAGTTCTTGTATTAAAAGCTATATAAGACTTTAATATTGTTGAATACCCCATGAATATCCCTTTATCAGACTTAGAATTAAATTTTCCAAGCTGATCATTTGTGTTAAGGATATAGCAGGTTCAACTAAAATGGTGAAAATATGAAATGTTGGGTCTTATTCACCTCCATAATTCATAAGAAGTCTTGTTTAGTATTAGTCTGATAAGGATTCTATTTTGAGTATAACAAGAAGTTCTCACAGTCTTTGTCCAGAAATATTTTGAAAGATTATTTTCACAAAGCATTGTTCTAGCCATTTCTTACAAAAATCTATTTTTCCTTTCCACAACACCATTCTATTGAGGTGTTCTTAGAAAAGAAAAATTACGAGTTATGTCAGACTTATTGCAGAATTTATCAAAAATTTCATTTTCAAAACTTCTTATTGTACTAACACATAATCATTTCTCATTTTGGATTTTCTTACAAAATATCTTAAATACTTTCATAGACTCATCCTTATGTGCTAGGAAGTATACTCATGTCATTCTTGTGTAATCATCAACTATGACAAATCCATACTTATTTTCTGCCACACTCTACTTGAAATGGACCAAACAAATCTAAATGTAATAGTTCTAAAGGTCTGGTAGTAGAAACAATATTTGTGTTTTCAAAAGAGCTTTTGTGTTGTTTCCTTTTTTAGCATGCTTCACAAGGCAGGGAACTGTTGAAGGAAATTTTTGGCAATCCCTTAACAAGGCCTTTTTTTATGATGTTTTGAAATATATTTCAAGCTCACATGCCCAAGCTTTTTATGCCAGATCCACATCTTCTCAGAGTTTGAAAACAAACATGTTACATTTTGATCATTTAGTTCAATCAAGTCAACCTTGTACAGGTTGTGATGTCTGTTTATAGAGAAGAGTTTGGTTTTATCATGGTTGACGATAGTACACTTTACTTTGTCAAAAGAGACCTTATACTCACTATCACAAAATTGACTATTGCTCAGTAGGTTATGTCTCAAACCTTCAACCAAATAAACATTTTCAATAACAGGTGAGGAAATTTTATCAACTCTATCAGACCCTATGATCTTTCCAGTCTGGTTTCCTCCAAAGGTGATTGTTCCACCTTTAAACTGCTACAGGTCTAGGAACATAGACCTTCTACCTGTCATGTGATACAAGCATCCACTATCTAGATACCAATGCAGAGGCTTTACCTTTGTCTTTAAGCACATTTGCAATAGGAATGATCAATGATTTTGGTACCTAAATCTTCTTGAGTCCTATATGGTTAGCAACTTTTTCATTTCTTTTCTTTCTTTTCCTACAATCATTTATTACATGGTCATGCCTTTTTCAATAATTACATTTAACATGCTTCTATTTCTTTGAAATAAATAAAGGAGATGAAGATTGCTTGTAATTATTTTTCTCTATAGCCTAAACCTGGTCTGTTATGGTCACCATAAGATTTTCTCAAAAGTTTATTCAAATTCTCAGTGTCATTAACAAACTTGCTCAGGCCTAAAGTAAGTGAACTTACTTGCTTTTGTAGTTTAATGATCTCATCAACTTGAGAACTATACCTTGGTATAAATTAGTTTTTAAAATAAGATTATCTTGTCTTAGTTTGCTCAATTCTTTAAGGTGCACTCTTTCATTTTCTTCCATTTATTTTTGAATATTTTTATCAAAATCTTCTTTTTTTACTTTTAAAATCTAGTTTTCAAAGTCAATGATCATATCAACATGCTTTATTTTCAACTTCTTAAAGTTTTTCAAAAACTTTGAAAAATCATTGAAAAACAAATCATAATTTTGTTTGTTTAGAATAGCTTACTTCCTTAATTTCTGAATCACTTGAACTAGCTTCAAAGTCTAGTTCCTCATTAGCCATGAGACAAGTCTAAGCAGACTCTGTCTCGTCATCAGACTCTCCAGAACTGGATGAACCTTCATCATCCCAAGTGATCAATCATTTTTGCTTCTTAGGGAATTTTCTCTTTTCCCTTTTGTCCTTCTTGTCTTTGTTCAAGAGAGGATATTCTACTTTCATGTGTCCTAGTTTCTTATAGTTAAAATATTCTAGAATAGATTTATCAGTTTTAAACTGAAATTAACTTTTACTTTTGTGATCTTTCCTCTAGAATTTCTCAAGTCTGAACTTCTTTTTCTTCAGCAACCTATGAAATCTCTTGGTCATAAGGGCCAGTTCTTCATCAGTATTTTCTCCTGACTCATCAGAGTCTGTTTCTGAGCTTGTGGGCTTCTCAGCCTTCAGGGCCTTTGACTTTTTGCCTAATTCATTAGACTTTAGGGCAATGCTTTTGGAGGAGGAAGGCTTGGTTACTTCCTTTTATTTCAGCTTCATTTCATACACTCTAAGTACTCCAAGGAGTTCATCCAAAGAGAAGGTACTTAGATATTTGGCTTCCTCAAGAGCTGAACACTTGGCATCAAACCTTTCAGGAAAACTTCCAAGAAGCTTTACATTGATATCTTTTGTGGAAGGTGTTGTCCCAAAAGCCTTAAGATCATTCAGCAAGGTTTGGAATCTTCCAAAAATTTGACCTACGGTTTCATTATCTTTCATCTTGAAAGTATCATATTGTTTAGTCAATAGTATCTTCTTGGATCTCTTTACATTAGAGGTGCCTTTATAGTTACGTTGAAGAGAATCCTAGACTTCTTTAGCTGATTTATAGCTAAATAATTTATTATACTCTAATTTTCTTATAGCACAAGTAAAGAGGAATCTGGCTTTGGCATTGATCTCTATTTTCCTTATTTTAATTATAATTCATCTTTTGATTTGGACTTTCCATCTTCATCTATAGGATCTGCATAATCACCATGTGATGACTGCCAATAGGTTGTACTGAGTGGATTTGATAAACATCTCCATTATATCCTTCCAATATAAGTAGTCTTCACCAAAGAAGGTTGGTGGTCTTTTGATATAAGAACCTTTTACTATAAACTAATTGCTCTGAGAAGCTAACATAGATCTTGTTCCTTTTCACTCGTGGGAGTGATCAACCTAAAGGACAAGCTCTGATACCAATTGATGGTTCAAAGTTAGACTTAGAAGAGAGGGTTGAATAAGTCTTAGACTCTTTCTTACGGAAATTGAACAATTAAAGTGTAAGCAATCAGACTTGTTAAAAGCAAGAGAAAAATGAACACAAGATATTTATACTAGTTCACTTCCAACACAGAAGCTACGCTACTCCATTCCAACTTAAAGGATTTCTATTATTGTAAAATCTCCTTTACAATAATAGCACTAGACTTGTGCCACAAGTATTCTTGACTCCAACCACTCCTGGCTTACACCCAAGTATTCTTTCAACAAGTCACTCTTGGCTTAAACCCAAGTATTCTTTTAAAAGTTTGTTCAGGCCACAAACTGTTTTCCAATAAAACTTAAGGCTACCAATACACCAGACTTTTTACACAATAACAAATTTAAAAAGATAGATTGTGTAAGGTGTTTTCTAAGAACTTAGTGTAAAAAAGGATACAAAGAATGAATTGATACACTAAGAAAGATAGACAAAAGGGCTAAGGTCTGCTAGAGGCAGAACAACAAAGAAGACCTTTGTCTAAGAAAACTAATAAGAGATTGTAAGAACTTAAAGATCATAGAGGTTTTCTCTTGCATTGTTGTTCATCTAAGCATTTCAAATATGAATCTCTTCCAAATATATAGGTTACTCAAGATGACTGTTTGATGAGCTAGAGAGGAGATATAACTGTTGGGAATCCTTTGAAGGAGTTTTACTTTATTATAAGCACTAGACCTTGAGAAGATGATGAGATGCCATAAAGGTCTGGTATCAAGGAAGTGTGAAGCTTGCATGAAAATAGAGTTCCTTGAGATCTTCAAAGTATAAGATCAATTATTGACTTTCTTCTTTTGATTAACGCATAGAACACATTGCTGATGATCCTTTGTAACTTCCAGACACAAGAGTTGACTGTAATCAGCTTTTCTAGAATGTGCAGGGAAGCTACATTGGTTTCTTCATAAGCTAGCTTTGGTTGTTCCATTGATTTGTCTCTTATCTTTTTTGATGACAAGCATAGTTATCCTTGATAGGATCTTGACTTGAAGCATTATCAGAAGAGGGTTTAGAATGTTGCATGATAGGGACTTGAAGTAACATTCATGAACTTGTTGCTTCAAAAGTCTGAGATCTGATTAGTGGTCTAAAGGTTTGAAAGTCCTTGAATCAGACTCTTTTTGAGTAAAGTCTAGAATCAGACTTTTGCTGAATCAGAATTTTGTTTTGATGGACTCTTCTTTTCTTTTGTAACCTATGTACTTAGAATTTATTTCCTAAAACACTTAATTTAAACAGGTTAGATTACACATAAACAGACTTCTTTTATTTTAAATGCCTTGATGTCTATTATTAACAGATCTTAGGGTCTAGTCATATTAGTACAACTTCGGGTCTAGTCAATGGATATTATCATATTTCTTTTTCAAACCAGACTTGGTCTCAATAAGTGGTGTTGTGGGGTGGTAGTGGCGATGAAGGTTATACTAGTATGGTGGTGATGGTGGTGACAATCGTGGTAGCGGTGGTGGTGGTGGAGGTGTTAAAAGGTGTGGCGATAATAGGAATAATGATGGAGTTGGTGTGACGGTAGTGGCAATGTTAGTAAGGTGATGGTAGTGATGACGGTGGTGGTTATAGTGGATGTGGTGGGATGATGGTGGCTACGGTGGTGGTAGTGGAAGGTGTTGTGATGATGGAAATGATGGTGATGGTGGTGACAGTAGTGGTGCTGGGGTTTATAGTGGTATAGTGGTGGTTGTAGAGGGTGTATGGTGATAGTGGTTAAGGATGGTGTGGTGGTGGTGGTGGTTGTAACAGCCTTGATTTTTAAGAATAAGAAAGTAAACCCTCAAGACTCTGAAGATACTCTGTGGAACTTTTAGTAAGAAGCTCGAGGCTTCAACCTGTTCCCCGAACAGTTTAGAATGAGAAAATAGAGAGAAACAGAGTTTAATCTGAAAGATAAGAATACTGAGAGAACCTAACGAGTGAGAGAAGCAAAAATAAGAAAATAATAAATAACATTCGACAACGCTGTTTAATTAAAAATAATATATAACAACGATTATTTTGGGTACAAATTAATTTATAATTATATTTATTTGATAATTATTTTCTATCAACAATATTTAATAGATAAATAATTATAATAATAATTTATTTTGAAATTATATATATATTAAATTGTTTATTTATTTGATAATTATATTTAATATAATATCGCTCGGTTCCTCAGATTTGAACTATGGAACCCAGCCTAAGGTCAAACTCAGACCGTTCGACCCAAGACTAGTGATCCAGTATGGATACTAGTCCTGTTAAAATCCCTCTGTGAAGAATCAAGGGTGTCTGACTTGGTCTGATAAGCTCAATCAGAACTTTTGGCGTCTCCTACGTTTGACCGTTTATATACCTCGGGATATCCAATGGTGACACGGTCAATCTCTGGTGACTCATTTTGACATTTTAGAAATTTTTCCTAGAGGGACCAAAGCTTGATTCGGACTCTATCATCTCTGTTTTTCAATAAGTTGATTTCCTCAGAAATCGCTTTAAAACTCGACCCGAATACCTTTGGTGTTTTGGATCCAGATTTTCATACGATCTTAGAATCAAATGATTTTGGTCTCAATCTCTTTGTTTTGAAAATATCTTCAATCTCCGTTTCTAGCCCCAAACTCCGATTCTCACTCTGTCAACCCCAAAATCAAAAATTAAGTATAATCGTCTCAAAATTCTAATGTTTGGATTTTTTCTCTGTGCATAGTTTAGAAAAAAATTCATAACTTTCTCATACGACCTTTGATTTGTACAAACTTGGTGTGAAAATCTTTTTAACAAAATTATCTATATTTTCCATGAAGACATCAAAAGCTAAATCCTTCTAAATTGGTACAGTTTAATAAATCTTTATGACCTCTTCGCTGTTTCGTCGCTATGCTGGCAGCATTTGATAAAATTTGTGTATCTCCTTTGTCCTATACTTGAATCACTTTGTTCTTTTTGCTATGAATGTTTATCATAGACCTCTACAATTTTCATGCAGGGCACGAAATCAAATTCCCAAAGGAGAATTAATAGTGAATTTATTTCTAAGACCCTAACTGATCCGGGAAGCTTCTGGAGCACCCTGTCGTAAATCAAGTATATCTCGAGCAACAGAACTTGGATCATCACAAATGATATATCAAATTAAAGAGGAAAACAATATATACAAACTTCATGGTTGAAAGCCAATTCTTACTCCATAAATCCCAGAATTTTAAAAACTATACTGATTCACGTTTCTCTAGCAATAGCTTGCACTAGGTGTAGTATTTTCCATATATCTCTCTCATATGACCATCAAATTGAATGATTCATTCACTAAATTTTTCTTAACTTAATTCTCCACAAATTTTATGAAGAACACAAAGCCCAAATCCCTACCAATGTTGCCCAGAAAAATAATCTATTCAAGAAACAAAAATCCCATCACAACCCTGCACTAGTTTTGTATTTGGGCCATAACATTCTCATTTCTTAATGGATTTTTTTGTGCGATATATTAAATTACAGATTACAAAAATTTCTACAACTTTTGTGTTTGGCCCATTTTCAAATTCAGCCCACAAGGACCCTTAAATCCACGCACAAGTTGACACCCTAGAAAGTAGACACATCAGTCCTTATGCAACAAGAACCAATTAAACCTCTCCACCCAAGAGACACTTGTATAGCTCTTGAAAACCTTTCCTCCATGCATCTCTACAGCTTGCCACACACCTCCACCTCATGCCACCAGCCCTCCTAATGTGGCAATCCCATAATCACTCCTTGTTCAACAAGGAAATCAGCATGCCTTCCAAGTGTCTAACTCTTGTTAAACAAGTTGTTAATTTGCAAAAAAAATAAATCAAAATGTCATGTGCCATTTCCCTTGCCTTGTATATTGCCTTCATTCTAAAATCCATAATCTCATAATATCATCATACATTTTATCATGTCATGTCCATCTATGTACATTTATTTCACCACTTGCCTTATATGGATAACATGCCATCATATCCCCATGACATTTTATAACATGCATTGTCATGACTTTGTATGGTTAAGCCTTGCCAATTACTTCATTTTTTAGAACCTTAACTATTCTCTCCCTCCCATACTCTCTAAAGAAAAATAGCCACCACAATTCTATTTCTCTCAACCACCTTGAGCCATCCACAACCACCGTATATCTTCTTTCCTCACAGTTTCATCACCACCACATACCACCTCTAAATTTTCATCCTTTCCTTTCTTCACCCTCCAAACCGTGGTTGTCCTTCCACTTTTATCCACCATCAAAATCCTTATTTCCACCCCTAGATGATCACTTTCAAGCTGCCCTCATCCACCATATTTCATCACCTCCAAAAGCCATGGACATCTCAAGCCATCAAGGTAAGGTTTTGAAACTTTATCCCTTAAATCTTATCCACCCCTTTTCCTTAAATTTTTCTAGCAACCATACATGTATTCTTGGGCCATTTTCTTGCTATTTTTGGATCCTAAAACCATGACTTCATTGTCCCCTTTTGGTTGCATGTGTTGTTTTCTTTTAGGATCAAGAACCGTAAGTGACAAACGGCGACGAACGACGAAAAGTTTCAAGTAAATGGTCTAATTTTGACGCTCGATTCCTTGAGTTTTATTTAATCCATGGTTGTCCCAATATTTCCTTTGTTGGTTGTGACATCCTCTTCCAATTTTGGGCTACATGTTGGTATCTTTTTAGGATCGGCGGAGATCAGTGACGAATGGTGGAAAGTACAGAGCAAAACGATGAATTTTTGGTAAACGACCTCTTGATTTAGAATGATTTCATGGCTGTTTTGTGACTCTCCATTTTTGTCCATGACCTTTAACGGTTTTAAAATTTCTTGCATGTTGATTTTAGCAGATCCTAGAACGATCGGTAGACGTTTTGAACGTTTAGCGGGTTTTCAGCGAGCGTACTATTTTTCTTCCTACGGACAGCAGCTGTTCCATGTGGTAAAGGGGGTTTCACCTTGTTATATCTCATTTCTAAATATTCCATAATATTACTTGTACACTCGTAAGCCTCCATTTTGAATTTCGCCATGATCTAACGGTTAAATCTTAAGTTACAAAACTTTTTATCGACGATAATTAACTTTAATAGAAATTATCGTTAAAATGAATTTCTAATGAATTTAATAAGTGTATTTTGATAATGGTATATATATATATATATATATATTATAATTTATCACGATCGGTATTATAACGAAAAGCTTAGAAAAATTTAGCGTCAGGCGGGCTCGGTTTATTCGATATGGTTGTATTATCTAAATTTAAATTTTAGTGGTCTTGTGTAATTTGTGGTTATTTTATCCAGTAAGTTCCGCTTTAAGAAATTAAGTTATCATTGCATACCGCCAGAGTTGCTTGAAGAGATCGTGTGTTTTCAAGGAAAATTTCCAACCGAACGGTTATGACGTGTTATTTTATTAAGCGCCAAAAATGACATTATTTTAAGTTACTATAAGACTTTACAGAAATGTTACTAAATAAATAAATGGATTTTTTTAAAACAAATGAAAAGTCTTACTTAAAGAGCTTTACCAATAAGTAACTTAGTTTAGACAAATAAAGGGACTTTTGATGCAATGAATATTGGAATTTAGGAAGAAATTTCATGACCAATTTAGTGACCCCTTTTGTGACCATTTAAGGTAGAATAAAAAGTGACTTTAAGCACTTGATTAAATGGAATGAATTTGGCAAAAGAAATTTGAGTAGGAAATGAAATTTTTGGGTTAGATATTTTAAAGATTAATTAGGCGAAGAATAAAAAGAAATGAATAGTTAGAGTCAAACTTGGAGTAAATTATAGAAAAGGATTTTAATGAATTAATTAGAAAAGGAATTATGTACCTAAATAAAATAGATCTAAAGTTTGGAAGCCTAATAAAATAAAATAATGTTAGGAGTTAGAAACCTAGGTAATCATTTAAAAGTAAGAGAAAGGAATTAAAGGAGTTTTACTTAGAAATATTACTTAGCTAAATAAGAAAGGACTTTAGAACTTAGACTTATAATGAAAAGGGACAAGACCTATTAATTAAGTGGTGACTTTTAGTAACTAAGTAAAAATTGACTAAGAAGACGTAATTTTAAGGCATGATATACATGAAATAAATAAATAAGTTCTAGAGTATTAATCACTTGTAAAAGTAAAAAATGCAGAAAGGAAATAAAATTTAGACTTTAAACTAAGAAATAACAATTGGATGAAAACTTTTATGGACTAAGGAATAAATGACCAAGTTCATAAGATAGAGGTTAGAACAATATCTAAGTTCTTAAGCAATAAATCAACAACATAAGAAGTAAAATTTAGTTGATTAAAAGCATGTAACTAAGGAAGCAAATTAGTTAATAAGGGGAATAAAAAAAAGGTATAAAAAGATAAGTAGTCATAAACCTAGAAAGAACATCACTAAATTGATAATTATACAAAAAAATAATAATAGTGACCCTTTTAGTGACTAAGGAAACAAGTCATTGAGCTAATAGAGTTTAATTAGATCAATAAAGGAGAATCAACAGTGAGACCGCTTGACGATGAATAAAAAGTTCATAATTGGACCTTAGGAAATTGAGTAAAAAGATAATCATACCTAATTAAAGACTAATTAAAAGTTACATAAAGAATTAAATTAAGTAATAGTATGCCTTGATAACGAACTAAATTAAGGGAATGCTAATAACGTGAACTAGATAAATGGTAAGGATATAATGTGAACGCTTACATCTAGTTGCAGATATAAGTAAACTTCTAGTAACATTAAATGGGTGATAACTTGTTAAGATGTAGTAAATGATGGATACTAATATGATTGAATGTGTGACTGTAAATGATTGTGTACATGGGTGTATGTGTGTTAGTTATGTAATGAATATATGTGATAAAATATGTGATAAGTGTGATATGATGACTATATATGGAATGTGATATGGTAGAAATATTTAAAGAATATCATGAGTTAATGAAATGAATTGTGTGATGAATGACACTTGTATGATGCATTGAATGAGTATGTTGAAATAAATAAGAAAAGAATGAATGAATGAGGACATGTCTTGATAGGGATCCTAAGGTGGCTAATTTACAAAAAATAATATGATGAGTTGAATCGGATTTGATGTAATGATAGGCATGGTAAAGCCAATGTACCCATGATTTCTGGAAAATATGAGATCTCGTTTCATTTCTAAGAGTTGGACGATACCGTTATGAATTAAAGAATTTTGAGAAAAACATTAATTGAAATTTCAGGAAAGGAAAATGTCCGACATTAGAAATAAAATGGAGCCATCAAAAGGACCCTACCGACGACTAGTGAAAAGAAAATTGTGTATTGTATGCATCATAAACGAAAGTTAAGGAGGGATATTGGAATAATCCCCTAGAGCATACAGTGATGGGTACACTGAAGAATCTACCGCACCTCGATACCTGAGGGCAGTCTAGGGAGTATAACCGGAGGCGGGAATTCCAAGTGGCATCGGATTTGCGCCTGTCGCCAGACAGCCCGTGGCAAACTCTGGTATACTTTGACAAGAGGCGGGATTTTCTATGACCGTGGAGTGCCCGTTCTGTTGAGTTGTGTGTTTGGCCATTTTGATGATTGGACTGTGAGTCTTTACCCATTTGTGAAAACCAGAACGAGGAGAGCTCCGATCGCTCTAGTTGGGCAAGGGAGATAAGGGTGGCATTATTGTACACATGGATATTGTATATGAGATTCTTGAGGAGGAGATAGGCCCACATGCATCATGATGACTAATAACGAGAATGGAAATAATAAAATGAACCCATGCATTGTATCATTGTACTGAGATTGTGACTTTTTTTAAGTGTAATTGTATAGATATTAGTAATCCTGAGAGAGGAATAGGAAAATGAGAATGGTCAGCTGAGATGAAAAGTGGTGAGATAACTTAGAATGTATCTTAGAAACCCCAAAGAGAGTGGGTAGGACTCGATCCTGGATTATTTATGTTGTATGTGGGCAGGTGTTGATGAGATACCTTTCTGATTGTTGTGGAGGTGGAGACTCACCTTTACGCTAATTTTTCTAGACATCGTGGGGATGGACACCGACTCCGCATCGAGGATCAGCCAGACTCTTCTTGGAACGAAGAAGAATAGAATAGGTTAATATTGTTTTCATTTATGGGAGCCTGTGTGCCCCTTTTTCTTTCAGCATGTACAGTTACTGTAACGACCATGTATTACATATGATTATGTTATATATAAGGTGTATTTGTTCCACCAAGTTTTCTTGTAAAAAAAACTCCATATTTTTCTAAAATTCGTAACCTCTCAGTTGACTAGGATAATCTAGTGGAAGGGATTATCCTAGTTAACCAAGGGTGTTACAGTGATGATGATGGTGGTGGTGGCGATGCATAGGTGTGGGGCTGTAATGATGATGATAATAGTGGTAGTAATGAACAATGAAGATTATAAGTTTATAAAATTAAAAACAAAAAACAAGAAACCTTTTTTTCTTGTTTTTAAAAGTGACTAAAATACTATTTTGAAAATACATAAAAAAATTCACTTCAACACTATTTTTGCCAAACAAGTTTTGTTTTCAATTTAGTTTTTAAAAACAAAAAATTAGAAACTCACAACCGCATAGGATGAGCCCTAAGAGTTTATAGTTTTTCAAAAATTATAAGATCCTTTTATTTTGTATTTACCACTAATTTTACTAGCTTTTGAAAAACTATAAACTCCTAAGTAAACTATAAGCTACCTGATAAGTTAAAAAAATAAGGTTTTTAGGATTGCTTAAAAGTTTTGATTAGGATAAAGTATATTAAATTATTTATGTAACTCGTGATTACATGTGATTTATAAGTGTTTGGGTTAAGTAGTGGTGTAGTTATCTGATGGCTAAAGAATCAGTCTAATGGCTGAAGAATCAAACTTTCAAAAGACACAATCAAACACCATGTTTCTAAAAGTAGTAAATATAAGCCACAAGTCAAATACAATTTTCAAGAAAGACCTCTATTTGTTTTGAAGAAAGGATACAAGAATAGTCACTAAAACCTCTATGTATTACACCAATTCTCATAAAAGCCAATAAAAGCTTCCCATTTGTCTCACATAAAAGAAGAAAGTCAAAGATGAAATTGGAATAAAAGATATTATGAAGACAAAAGTACAAGAAGTTCACCAAGTCAACTATAGACAAAGTCCACATCGACTATATGCACTGACACATAAAATATGCATGTATCTCATTTTCTTGTCTCTATGAAGCATTTATAAATATTGCAAGTTCAAGCTTCACATACATCAATTCTTTTTATAATATTTTAAGTTGTGTAAAAAATTCTCTAAGAGCTCTAAATTTGTCTATATTATGAACAATGAATTAAATTTTAGAGCTCAGACATCCAAGTGTTGTTTTTTCAATTGAGAAATATCTGATACTTTCTTCTTGGGGTTTAGAGCCTGAAAAGGCTTATGTGAAATAAAAAAATACTTAGAGTTTTAGTCTAGAAAGGCTAAGCGTGAAAGAATACTTGTGATTCTTGTAATGTGAGTTTGTAAAACTTTAATTCTTACTCAATGAAATCCTACTCTTTTTAAATAGGAACTAGATATAACCTTCAGTTTGAAGGTGAACCACAATAAATTTTATTGTGTCATTCTTCCAATCCTCACCTCAAAAACAAAGTTTTAATCTACCAAGTTTTCTTAAAAATTTGTTTTATGAAAACTCAAACATCTAGTCTAATAGTCCAAGACATCTTAAATCTATTTTGTAAAAGAAAAAATTTACTTTTCTATAACACATAATTCAACCAACTTCTTGTGTGTTCATGAGCTTTTTCCAACTGGTATCTAAACTTAGTCTCTAGGTTAATCACCTAACAATAATGAAAGATTCACAAATGGCATATCTAAATAATCAACTTTTATCATAAGAATATTCCTTCTCTAGACCATCTATCTGTTTTAGGGAAGATGATCCCCATTAGAAGAATGAGATGGATATTGTCATAAAATCTCATTAGAGACATCTTTATAAAATTATAATGTGTTCAATCAAAAGATATATGATGGTCTAAATTAATATCTTTAATCCTTGATTTAAACAATTGTTAGAATAACAATTATACTATAATTAATGTAATTAGAGTGGCTTCAGTCATCATTTTGTAATCAATCAAAATATTTCAGGAATTTATCAAGGTAAATAATGTTGACTTATAGTTTTAAAAAATGAGAACTTGAGAGCATAACAATATAATTTAATAAAGATTATTTCTAAAAAATTGTCAACTATATAAATCATGATTAAGGTCACATGGTGTAAACGAAGTGACGAACTATTAAACTCTTAATTTATTAGTTAGTTTATTTTTTAAGAAACTAGCAATGAATTTAACTAAAATAATATAAATTGTTATTAAAAATGAAAAGGAGATGACAAATAAAATGATAAAATTATACAAGAGGCGATGGTATTGGTATAGGAATTAAAGTTGACATATGCGTATAGAGTAAAGTTGTTATATATATGTTATGAATGAAGAGAGAATGGTAGTGTATAGTAGAGTGAAGTTGTTGCAGAGAGCCTAGCTTTTGGGTTAAGCATCTAACAATGTAAAGAAAAAATCTACAAATAACTTATCTAAATGATCAACTTTTATCATAAGAATGTTCCTAATTCTTTGGGGGAAGACAATCCATGTTGGAAGAATGAGATGGATATTTTCACAAAATATCATTAGATAAACATGTAGAAAATTATTACAAATTGTGACTATCCTACATCAATCTTACCCTTAAATGTTCCTACCTTAGAAGGAGAATGGTTTGCTTCTATACCTAATCTACCAAAGTTTAAATGATAAGGTTAAACACCTTATCATTTGCACACTATATAGGGTTAGGTACAAAAAATATATTTAGTTGTGAAACAACCAAAGAAACACAGGACGCCATTATGGTAACACATGAAGGAACTAAAAATGTTAAAAGAATCAAGACTATTCTATTGGTTAGACAATATGAGCTTTTGAAATGCAAGAAAATAAGACCATTGATGAAATGGTTAGAAGTTTTCAAACTACACTAGTGGAAAAAATGGATATAACAACGGGATATTATTCAGGGTAGAAGAGGATCAGTGATAAAAACATGCGCGGTGGCATTTTTGAAATTATAAGGTGAACGTTTTAATCAGAGAAAACTATATATCCACGGTTAACATCATAACGGTGAACGTACCCATCAATATATATTCACGGTTGAGGAGTCAACCGTGGATATATAGTACCTGAAATATATATCGACGGTTGTGATCACAACCGTGAATATATATTGATGGGTACGTTCACGGTTATGATGTGAACCGTGGATATATATAGATGTCAATATTCACGGTTGTATTTCCAACCGTGGATATATAGTTCAGGTTTTAGGGTTTAATCACTGGGTACTCTATGTCCACGGTTGTGTTCTATAACTGTGAATATAGATTTAATATTTATCCACGGTTACGATACCAACTGTGGATATATAGTTAACATTTATCCACGGTTGTTTGTTAAACCGTTAATATATGTTTAATATATTCACGGTTGTGAGGGGGAACCGTGAATATATATCCTTTCTGAAACTTCAAAAGCCGCGCCTTTCACTCTTTTTTCAGTTTCTCCTTACTTTCGTTGGTTATCGTCTTCTTCCTCGTCCTGCTCTTTGTTGGTCGTAGGCTTCTGGGTTCACTTCCTTCTTCTTTCGCGTGACCTTCTTCTTCTTCGTTCAGCATTGTCAGGTAAGTGCTTCATTGCCCTTCTTCTTTCGTTCACTTTTTAACCTCTGCTTCGTTGTTATGCTGTATAATCGTAATGGGTTTGCTTCGTTCTCTCTGTTTGTGTGTTTATTGTTGAAGCTGAACTCTGTCTCTGCTATTTTGACATTGCCTGTGACATTTTCATTGTTGTGGAGACGAGAAATGGCTGACGAGAATTGATATCTTTTTCATTGTTGCTATTTTGACATTGTTGCTATTTTTACATTGCCTCTGAACTCTGTCTCTGTCTCTGCTGAAATGGGTGACGAGAATTTTATTGTTTGTGCACCAAAAAAATGAAAGAATTGATATCCTTCAGAACAAAATATGTATTGAAATCAATTACCAAAAAAAAAAGTACTGAAATAAAAACAGTAGCTGTAATGATCATACTGTTTTTGAGGTTGCAATATCTACAAAATTAGAATCATTTTAAGAAAAAAATATTTTAAAGGGAAATTACTTAGATATACATCATAGCTGGTGTTTTAAGAAATTAAATTGAGGAAACATGGAATTTGTTATAAGAGTTTTCTATCACATATAGCATATACCCATACATACATAAAAAAATTATAGAAAGTTTGTATTAGGAGAAGTATGTACTTATCCTACTTACGGTAGGTAGGGATTGGTCTTCCGTGTTACAATAATTTAGCGTAATAACACCATCGTTGCATAAATCCCACAAAAAATAAAATCTTACATCAATGTGTTTACTCCTTCCATGTAGAACTAGATTTTTAGACAATGTAATGGTAGAAGCATTATCACAAAATATAATAGTTACTCCTTCATGGAAGTAGTTTAGATGCTCTAAAATTCTTCTTAACTAAAAGTGACCCAAAAAAAAGTGACCCAAAAATAAAATGAATCAATATGGATTTTTGACCAACCCAACCTGGGCCACCATGTTTAAAAAATAAAAATCCAATACCAAACAAAACTTGAAAAATGTCATAATCCAACACCATATCCATAATTCATAAAATAAAAGTTCAACCCTCATGTCTCAAATTCCATAATCCATCATCCAACACCATAGTTCTACTTGAAAATACCACAATTATATAATGTTATTTCTGTTGTTATTTTTTCTCTCATATAATGTTATTTGTTTATGTTTGTATGTATATGGTTGTCAATGTTGCGAACTCGTAGGCTCATACTAGCTAACTGGTATGAGGATGTGCATGAGTGAACCGTAGTTCCCCGTTTGAGATTTGACACAAATGGTCATTAAATTAATTAATGTCATCGTTTGTGTTGAATCTTGAATTGTCCGTTTGGACAGTTTGGGATGAACAATTATTTTTTATACGCCACTGTTAGTATGTACAAGTTAGGAGTTATTTTAAAATTTGATAAACTTTCGGTAACTTGTATTTTGTGTTGTTCTCTGGGTGCATATTTGGTTGTGGTTGAATTTGATTTGACCACTCTCATTTTGTGTACTTAGAGACCAATGCGAAATGCTGCCGAAATTTCATCAAATTTTAAAATAAGTCCTAACCTGTATATATGAATGACGTATAAAAACAATTGTCATGCTGAATGGGTATAGGACCACCACCTTTGTATAAAAAGTGAGGTTGATCATAGCACCTTGTAAACAGTTGGTATGGATCGGAGTTGGATAACTGCATCACGCCTAAGTCTGGAGTACGAGGGGGGAGTTGAATCATTTATAGAATTCGTAGCGAGGAATGCAGTGGGGGTGAATGGAAAGTATTTTTGCCCTTGTGTTAAATGCTTCAACCTGCGTCGGGTAGACTTGGAAGAGGTGCGAGAACATCTACTGTGTGACGGTTTTCTACGTAGTTATACGCGTTGGATATGGCATGGTGAAGATGTGGTGGTGCCAAGTAACAGCTCTCAGACTAAAAATCAAAGCTCGATGCATGACAACGATGTCGACATGGATGACCGACTCGAGGATATGATCCGTGATGTAGGGGTAGAAGGTTTTAAGAAAGCTCATGTATATACAACTCTGTGTGAGGACTCTGAGCAGCCGTTATCCAAACTGCCTCAATTTCACGAGGTTATCAGCAGTTTTGCGATTGTTTAATTTGAAGGCCATAAACGGGTGGAAGGATAAAAGTTTCACTGACTTACTGAAGTTGTTGAAAGAAATGCTCCCAGCTGGAAACACCTTGCCGAAAAGTAACTATGAGGCCAAAAAGGTGTTGTGTCCTATGGGTTTGGAGTATGAGAAAATACATGCATGCCCAAATGATTGTGTATTATTCCGGGGTGAGTTAGAAATGCTGCATCGATGTCCTAGATGTGGGGTGTCACGGTATAAGAAGAAAGAGGCGGATTCTGATGAGGTATGCACTAAAGGGTCTCCTGCAAAGGTATTGTGGTATCTACCTATAGTTCCAAGACTAAAGCGTCTGTTTGCCAATGCAGATGATGCAAAACTTATGAGATGGCATGCTGATGAGAGGGTTGTTGATGGACTACTTAGGCATCCGGTAGATGGGTCGCAATGGAAGAAAATGGATAGGATTTTTCCAGAATTTGCCAATGAACCAAGAAATGTTAGGCTTGTACTAGCCACAGACGGCATGAACCCGTTTGGGAACCTGAGCACAAACCATAGTTCGTGGCCTGTTTTGTTATTTGTTTACAACTTGCCGCCATGGTTGTGCATGAAGCGAAAATATGTGATGTTATCAATGATGATTTCTGGTCCACGACAACCGGGGAATGACATTGATGTATATTTAACTCCATTGGTTGAAGACCTTAAAAGGTTGTGGGAAGACGGGGTTGAAGTGTTTGATGGGTTTACCGGGCGATCATTCAAATTGCGTGCCATGTTATTTTGCACAATCAATGACTTTTCAGCGTATGGTAACTTATCTGGGTACAGTGTGAAGGGTCATAAAGCTTGTCCAGTATGTGAGGAGGGGACTAGTTCTGTGCGGTTGCATCATGGCAGGAAAAATGTTTATCTTCGACATCGAAGGTTTCTTAAAGCGAATCATCCGTTTCGAAGGTTGAAGAAGTCGTTTAACGGTGCCCAAGATTTTGAAATGGCTCCTCCACCACTATCTGGTCGCCAGGCATATGAAAAGGTGAAGGACGTCAACGTGCAATTTGGTAAGTGTGAAAAACAGCACCCGACACAAAACAACTGGAAGAAAAGGTCAGTGTTTTTTGACCTGCCATATTGGAGGGAGCTTGATGTAAGACACTGCATTGATGTAATGCATATGGAGAAGAATGTGTACGACAGTTTAGTTGGTACACTCTTAAACATACCCGGGAAGACTAAGGATGGCCTAAACTCGCGTATGGACTTAGAGTTGATGGGTATACGTCAGGATTTGCATCCACAATCAAAGGGCAAAAGAACATATTTGCCTCCAGCATGTCATACGTTATCTAGAAAAGAAAAGCAAAGTCTGTGTGAATCGTTACGAAGTGTGAAAGTTCCGTCTGGTTATGGCTCCAACATCAACTCTTGTGTTTCCATGAAAGATTTGAAGTTAGTTGGGTTGAAGTCTCACGATTGTCACATGTTGATGCAGCAGTTTCTGCCTATCGCCATTCGTGACATTCTTCCTAAAAATGTGAGAAATGTCATAACAAGGTTGTGTATGTTTTTCAATTCCATATGTTGCAAGGTAATCGTGCCCGGCGAATTGGATGTGTTGGAACAAGAAGCATCACTTATATTATGTCAGCTTGAAATGTATTTCCCGCCCTCTTTTTTTGACATAATGGTCCACTTAATCATCCATTTGGTGAGAGAGGTTCGTTGGTGTGGTCCAGTGTTCTTACGGTGGATGTATCTCGTTGAGCGATATATGAAGATATTGAAAGGGTATATGAAGAACCAACGTCGTCCCGAAGCTTCAATTGTGGAAAGATATATTGCAGAGGAAGCAATTGAGTTTTGCACTAAATACATGTCACATGCTGCAAGCATTGGTATTCCAACGACTCGTCATGAAGGGAGATTGGATGGGAAAGGAACGATTGGAAAAAAAGTAAAGAGCATGCCACGTGCTGATGTCCTTCAGGCACACTTGTATATTTTAAACAACACGGACGACGTGCAACCGTATCTAGCCATACACAAGGAGCTAGTCAAGAAAACCAACCCTAAAATGACTGAAAAGTGGTTGTTGAATGAACACAACAAGAGTTTCATGCAGTGGTTCAAAAAGACCGTTCTGAAAGATGCATCTGCATCCTCGACATTACATCGACTGGCACATGGACCGAACTTTGATGTCCTCACCTTTTGTGGGTATGACATAAACAACTATTCGTTTGATACAAGGACACAGGATGAAAAGAGTACAAATCAAAACAGTGGAGTGATGGTTGTGGCTCAGTCAATGCATTTCTCAGCTGTAAAGGACAACAACCCTGTCATGGCCGAGTCATGCTACTTTGGTGTGATTGAAGATATATGGGAAGTTGATTACGGTCCCTTCACCGTTCCTGTATTTAAATGCAAATGGGTTGACAATAAGAACGGTGTCACAACTGATGATTTAGGAGTTACGTTGGTGGACCTCAACAAGATAGGGCATAAGGACGAACCATTCATAATGGCAACGCAGGTGAAGCAAGTTTTTTATGTGGCTGACCCAGCTGACAAACGGTGGTCAATTGTTATCCAAGGTAGACACATTGGAGACTCCAATGTTGATATTGTGGACATTCCATCAACTACAACGTGTATTCCAACATCTGTCGTGGAACATGACATAGATGATGTAGTTGCCAGTCGTCATGACCACCATGAGGGCTTGTGGGAAAATATTTCATCTTAATAGGGTATTAATCTTGTTGGTGAGACATTGAATTACATGTTATATTAGTTATTCGTTGTTTTAAATGTTATATTAAATATTTGACAGTTTTTTTCCTTGTTTGGATAGATACTCATGGCTGACCAGGATGGACGATCCAGGTCCGACTCACAGGCCAGTGGCTCCTCTGCTCAGAAGAGTAGAGGTGTTACCCGGATGCCAGACGTCGCACGTAGGTGTCACCGGGGAGAGAGGCTAGTTGTTGAGATGGATGTCAACACCGGTAGATTCAGTGGACCGCATGCCACGAAGTTGAGCAGTTATCTGGGGGTTGTGGTACGGTCGAAGGTGTCCATCATTATCCCCGACTGGGATAGTGTCGAGGAGGTGGTGAAGAACCAGCTATGGAGTGATGTTCTGGTAACTTAGATATTATTTAAGTTTTATTTTAGTGTATTATTTCATGTAACTCTTAATAAGTACTCCTTTATGGACTAACTCCTTTCATGTAGGATTCTTTTGACATACCATCTTCCAACATAGCTAGGAGGAAGGTCCTCGGTATCATGGCTGAGCGATGGAGGTCGTTCAAATCCATACTCACCACGAGGTATATTGAACTTTAAATTCTTAATCAACGCTTCACCAAATTGTACCAATCCTTAGTTTTAATGTACCTTTCATTGTAGGTATGTATTCGGGGACGACCAAGGAAAGTTCCCTGGAGAGAAATATCCATTCATCGATTAGGAGACCTGGGATGCTTTTGTTGCATCTAGACATTCTGCCGAGTTTCAGGTACATTGGTTTTTAGATGATTAAATTATGTATAATTTATCCGACTAACTGTGAATATTTTTTTTCTTGTTGTAGGAGACCAGAAAGAAAGCCAAGGAGACTAGGAAGCTAAATGACTACCCACACACACTGTCACGTGGGGGTTACCGTAGGTTGGAGGAGCGGCTGGCACAGGAGAGGCTGAGTCAGTGTCAGACTGACACTGGTATTGTGGATCCCCCTTCCCCACCTGCACGCCACGACAAATTGAAGCGGGCTAGGATCAAGAAGAGTGGGGAATACACTTCCTCACAGGCTCAGGAGGTTGCCTCACGGATAGTAAGTATTCCCCTTTATATCAGTGTCTGTTTTTCAGTTTACGTGAAGGAAGTGAATACTAACTTGTTTGGTTTCAGGATTCCTTGGTTGAGCAATCAACCCAAGGGTCTTTCGTAGCCCATGGACGGGAGGATATTTTGACTACCGCCATTGGCAGGCCAGAGCACCCAGGAAGAGTGCGTGCTATTGGTCGAGGTGTAGGTAAGTGCTAACTAACTCTATGCCTTCATTTTGTTATCTGTTAAACAATTATGGGCTAATCATTCACATTTCACAGGCTTCCGCACCTATTACGGTGCTCCCGACCCTGCCCCATCCCTTGAGCAAATGGTGGAGCAAAAGGTGACTGTTGTGAAGGCTGAGTACCAGGAGGAGATATCTAGGCTCCACCAGGAGATGGCCCGATTCAGGGAGGAGATGAAGGCCTCACTCAGCCACCACCAGGAGACTACTGCACCAGCCAGCGACCCACAGGTTAGATTCTTTATTTAATTTCCTCAATTTTATTGTTTGTAATCACTTTATTTCATTGTTGAATAACTTCTGCTTGATGTGTAAATATGTAGGTACGGAAGGTTAGCACTAAGGGGTCGTGCGCTGCGGCTGACCCTGACGATGACGGGGTCGAGCCACCAGACACCCGTCAATGTGACCTGTTCATTGACGGGTCAGAGGAGCCAGTTGCCACTGGTATGGTGTACAACTTAGGCCCTGTGGTTCACCATCAGACATTACCTGATGGTATGTCCAGGGTCTCGGTTGTGCTCGTCCTCGAGGAGGATGCTGTTGTGCCAGTGGCAACTTAGGAGGTGAAGACCGTCGGTTAGGCGGTGGGCCACTTTCTGATGTGGCCCAACAGACTTCTGGTGATTGCCCCTGGACAGGTAAAAACCCTAAACACTAACTAGCTTTATTTCCTTGTCAATTATGGTACAAAATGTGATGGTTGTCAATTGTTCAACAGGAACAGACATTGAAGAAGCCAGACCCGGCCAAGGATCCCATCCGGATGCTATGGCGCATCGGGTATGAGCAAGCAGACGACACTGTTCAGGTCCCATGGCAGCCACTAGTGTTCGGCCGTCCCAGTGATTTTCCAGTTTACGTTACAAATTCTGACATTTGTGACATTATTACGGGGACGTCGATGCTGAACGGCTCCATCTTTCAGTTGTGGGAGCTGTAAGTATATCCTTGTTTTGTCCAATTTTTTCATTATACAAGTTATTTGTCGCTAACCATGTCTTAACTTGTTTAGGTTTCTGGCAAAACTCTGTGTGGACTTGGGTTTCCAAGGAACTTACGGTTTCTTAGAGCCCTCTCTCATACAGAGGCAAGGAAACACCTCGCAGAACACCCAGACATACATCCAGAATTGGATGTTTGAGTCTGGGAAGTCTATATACATGGGCCCCTATCATAAAGGGTAATATTCTATTCCATAATTATTGTCATGATATTTTGCATTTTGAAGTCTCACTTATCACTCGTAACTGCAGGGCTCACTGGACGCTTCTGGTGATCTGTCCGAAGGACTATCTTGCTCTGTACTTTGATAGTTTGCATCGGACAGCTCCACAAGACCTGAAAGATATAGTGGACCGGTAAGTTCATCCCTAAAAAATAACCACAAATTCGATTACATCATTTTTAAAACTATACAATTCTAACTTATCTTGTGTTTTGTTTGACACAGGGCGGTGGTTGGATACAATCTACTGATTGGAAACAAGCCCAAAGGAAAAACAGTTGTATGGGTGTACCCAAAAGTAAGTCAATCGTATTCATTCAAATCTTCAGTACACATTTTTTAAGTTCCGAATTCACTTATTCTATACTATATGTCCATTGTAGTCTTACAGGCAGAAGGGTACCTTTGAGTGTGGCTATTTCGTCATGCACACTATGCTGACCATTGTCCAACATCATTTAGTAGATGGATGGACAGAGGTAAGTCTCATCATTTGGACTACTTTTCTCCAATTTCATCAATTTCATGTAATAAATAAAGCTTTTGTTCTAATTGTTTTGTGCATTGTTTGCAGTACTTTAATGACCGGTCATTTTTCCCAAAGGAACTTGTAGATGATGTTAGAAGGCAATGGGCCTCACACTTCATTGAACTTAGGCAAAGCTAGATATAGGATCTTTATTCTTTTATATATGTATCTAGTAGGATTTAGGGTTTACTTTTATTAGATTACATTCAACTTAATTGTATATACTTTTATTTTTTAGGTTGTTATGAATTGATATAGAAAATAAATTGTTATATATATACATACCATTCTTTTGACATAGTGTTACTATGGCATACTGTATACTGTACTGGTTTGTCTGAATGCAGGGTTGGGAAACGATAAAACAGAATCCATATTAAAAAAAAACCTCAGTATTTATTCACGGTTATGGCAACAACCGTGAATATAGACTATATTTATCCACGGTTACTACCATAACCGTGGATATAGATACATTTTATCCATGGTTGTCCATCACAACCGTGAATATAAGTATGGATTGGTTTCAGTTACATCCACTTATATTCACGGTTATGATGGACAACCATGGATATAGATACATTTTATCCACGGTTGTCCATAATAACCGTGAATATAAGTAGTTTGTAACTGAAACCATTCCATACTTATATTCACGGTTGTGATGGACAACCGTGGATAAAATGTATCTATATCCACGGTTGTCCATCATAACCGTGAATATAAGTGGATGTAACTGACACCTTTCAGTTCTTATATTCACGGTTATGCTCGATAACCGTGAATATAAATAGTAAGTTATATTCACAGTTGTTCTTAACCGTGGTTAGATGTGATTTATTACCATGGTTGTTAACCGTGGTTAAAGACCATCATCTACTACCACGGCTGCAACAACCACGGTTCTTTAACCGTGAATAAAGGCCTTTTTTAACCGTGATTATATCCATTTTTTCCACTAGTGCTAGTACTAAGGGCTTGAGATCCTTAGGTAAAGAATACAAGAACAATGCCAAATACTTGCAACTTGCTTCTTAAATGGGAACCTAAAGTCACAACCATTCAATAGGATCCAAAGATTTCTTCAAAATGAAGTTGGATGAGTTGTTGAGTCCATTAAGGGTACATTCACTATGAAAATAATGGTCATTGTTCTATCCGATATGAAAAACACTAAAATTTTTATTTTAGAAAAGAGAACCTTATGCATGTTTTCACAATCATGGGAAAACCTACTCATTAATGTCATACGAGGAATATTTAAGATCCCCAAGTTTTAAACTCACTAAAGCTCTTCAAATGTTAAACGAATCAAAAGAGAATTTGTTTGAGTTTAATTGAAGAAAAGTAGATAAAACTAAAATAAAAAGAAGAAAGAAGCGAATAAGAAAAAGTGATATGCTTTCAAAGCTGAAGATTATTTTTTTATCAGTAATAATAAAAATAACATTAATAAAGGTACAAGGGGTACCTTAACCCATATACACAGAATAAGCAATTACAATCCTTGAAGACAGAGTAATGGTTCCCTATACCATTCCATAAATCCTCTAGAAAAACTTTTTGTACTAACCTTTCAAAGCTGAAGATTATTATATCCTACTAACCTCCCCCAATTGGTATGTCAAGGCAATTACCCGTCATTCATGGTAATACTATTAATACCATTTGACAAATTATCACTAACAAACTACCTCCTAGTAAACTAATGATTATGTAAGATAATTCATACTAGAAAGTAAATTAAGTCTTATCACATTTTATCGGTGTGAAAAAGAATAATGAGTATTTATATATAAAAAGATTTATGTTACTTTTATTATTAATATGGGTAATATAAATAACGTTTAAATTTACCATTAATGAAACAATAAATGTAATAAAATGAGATATATGTAATAAAATGAGATTTTCTTACAATCTCAAAGGTTATTGTCTAGTTTTAAAAACATTGAAAATAAATTAACATCTATATGACAATTAAATTAAAATGATTAAAATTATAAAGATGAATAATCAGTTGAATTAAATTAAAAGCTAATGACTATTAACTTTAAGTAATAAATAAAATAATTTAAAAATTACAAAAATAAGAAAAAAATGACATGTGACGCAATGGAATAATTTTAGATATAAAATAAAAATTATATAAAATGAAATAAAAAATGATTAAAAATATAAAACATCAACAATTAATTGATTATTCCAATGAAATCCCTACCGTAAATTTTGACTTGCAGTGATTTTTAAGCGTTTAAATAGCTTTCCACCCATAGGGCATCAAAATTCAACTCTTATTTTACACTAATATGACATTGAAATTCAACTTAAATAGTCTTAGTTGAATCTTTAAAAGCTTAAAAATAATAAAAAAAGATATTAAAAATTAATATACAAATCTTATTTTTGTTGAGTCATGAAAGAACATATGAAGTTCTTAGGATCCCTTAAAAGTTTTTATTATAATAAAAATATTACATTTTAATGTATTAATGCTTCAAGGCTGTTTAAAGCATATTTGCAATTAAATATAAGTTATAAGCCAAGGCACAAGAAGTCTTAAGTGGCTGTCTAAAAGGTTCACAAGACAAGAAGTCTTAAGTAGCGTTCTTCATGTACCAAAATAAAAATTAGGCAACAAGATGTTTACATGCTAACACAGACTAAGTATGTTTTTTCAAATCATCATAACAACTATATGTAGATATTAAGTCATTATTGAATACAAGGTCTTTTGTCTCACAATGTCTATCTCAAAGGAAGTCTATATAAGGAAGATCATTCAAGAATGCAAAGTGCACCAACTATCTATTTCTTTTCTCTCTACACATTCTACAAACTATGCAAAATGCTTAAATTCTTCTTTTGTAAAATAGTTTAAAAGCTTTACTCTTTTTCATATCCTGAACAATTGGTTCAATTCTGTAAGCTTAAACATCTTTAAGGTTTTTACTAAAGACTTAGGAATCCTTTACTTCTTTGTGAAGTTGTAAGAGTTTGAAAAGACTTGGTCAAAAAAGAATGCTTGTGTAATTAGCTAAAAAGGCTAAGGAAAAACACAATACTTGGATTATTAGCTTGGAGAGCCTACACCACTAATACAAAAAAGACTGTCTATACTAGTCCCTTTTGACATTTTACACTGGTCCAGGGCCAATATAGATTCTTGGGGAGTAAAAATTAATTGATTCTATACTTGATGTAAAATCTATATTTTACATTGGTCGTTTTTGTAACACCCCCTTATATACACGAGATATATATATATATATATATATATATATTCTTCTTGCTTTTAAAATTTTTAGAAAGATGTACATATTTATCACTTCCTATCTCGCGTATACAAGGACGTATATACATCTGATTTTCTTTGAATTTTGAAAGTAAAAAGCTTCAAATTATTCAGAATGATAAAATGAACTTTCAGAAAATCATAAGTGATCAAAGATTACAGTATCATATCTAAGGAATAAGGTTTATTAAAGTTTAACCTTTACCTTGAATTACAATCATCCAACTTAATATTGTATTAAGGTAAACTAAAACTAAAGATTTAATACCTCTACTTCGACTGTAACCAATCATTTCCTTATCTTCAAACCATGTGATTTTGGAATCCTAATCTTGTCACATCTCTTCTCCTATCTGATTGAAGATGAGACCAATTTACCCTCTTGTATTTTCATCCTTTCATCTTGAACTGCTAGCTATATATCATATAACATATATTTTGGACACAAATTCAAACAAGGAGTAAGAAACAGAATATAATACTTTATAGATAAGACATAAGCATAAGGGTTTTCACAAACTAATAAATTAATATCATTCAAACTTTCATACATACTTAATTATAAATATAGGGTTCTCACACACATAACAACCATACTTTCATTCATAATCATCCATACAGAATATCACAATCACATGTATGACATGTAATGCTTTTAATACTATCTCATTTCGTTTATGCATGTGAGCCCTTAAAGTTTTAATTTGCACTGGGCCAACCAGGAGTTTACATTGTTCCATAATTCCGGATAATAACATAAATGCCTTTGTAGCATATGAACAGCTCAACTGGCGTGGAAACACTTAGAGACTAGTCAGACTGAGATAGTTTTTATTGTGGAAGTACCCGACACTAGGGAGCGACCCCAGATCACCTGAAGCACCCTTTCACACCCTCTCATCCCAAGGTTCACATTTGAACCTCCTCTAATGTATCCTTGGTTTCTATAATCCATCCCCAGGCAACATCACATCTCATTTCTCTTTAATGATTCATGATGCATGAACTACTCGCATATTTAGTTGGTTAAGACTTTTAGAAACTCAATTATTAAATACCATAAAGGTTCACAAATCATCTCAATAAACTGTACATGCCCATAAGTTCTTCTTTGAACTTCTATTATACAGAATAAATTTAGTACAGTCTTCGAATTCAAATCTCACCAAAATTGAGTTTTCAAGCCTTAAATATCTCAAAACTTTCTCTTAAAAAAAACTTCACATATTTACATAATCTTTCGCAATTTGAATCTTAACTAGATTGAGTTTTAGAAATCTTAACAAAATATCCTTTAGTTATTTCGTTGGGGAAAACCAAAATAATTTGCTTTAAACTTCTAATTTCTAAAAGAAAATAATTTTAAAATCATTAACTAAGAATACTTAAAACTATAAAAATTTTCTTTAATTCAAGAATTAATTATCTTAACCTCTGATTTTTATAAAATATCTTCTTTCTAATACTAAATTTTATTCTAGAGATTAAAAATAAAGTTAGTGAAAATTATTTCTAAGAAGAAATAAAAGACTAAAATAATTATAAAATACTTTCTCTTAGAATAAAAATTTAAAGAGTAAGGTAAGAAAATTCTTACTGAATTTTAACTTTCCGTCATGCTTGCTATATGCTCAAACTTCATATCATAAGGTCATCAATCATTCATCAACCACAATCAAGTATTGTAATGTCATCAATCACAATCAAATATCATCAATTATAAATATTATCAATAATAATTACATATCATTAATCACAGTCTAATATTATAAATCACAATATCATTAATCAAAATCAAATATAGTTAATCATAATCAAGTCAAATCAACTAAATATCGCTCATAAATATAATTCAAACTTTAATGGTTATTTAAATTAGTAGAGTTGATTTTCAGTCCTTATAGTCCATTCCTCACACAGGTCTATATAAGTCCATATATATAATCCAGTTTTCACATAGGTATAGTTCAGTCCATACAGGTCATAATAGTCCAAGTCCTTGCATAGGTTTTGTAACATCCCAAAATTTGTAATTTTTAGAAAATTCATACATTAAGGATTAATAGAGAATTTCCGAATGAAATTCCAAGTGTATACTGTTCGAAATATGATATTCCGAGTAAAAATGGTATGATTCCGAGAGAAGTAAGACCGAGGAAGCTATTTCCAAATGAAGTTAAGATGTTTCCGAGTGAAACATCATTAAGAGAATCATTTCTGAGTTAAGAAAACGGTGTCCGAATGAGACACTTTTGAATAAAGAAAATCTGAGTGAAATGTTTCTGAATAAAACGTTTCCGAGAGAACTACTCCTGAGTGAGGAAAAACTTGAAATTGAATAAGTACTTCTCAGGTTGGATATTTTTGAATAGTGACCGAGTGGAGTATCTCCGAGTCGTGGGACTTTCCGAGTGAAGTGTCTCTGAGAGAGGTAACACCGAGTAAGACGTTTCTGAGTGGGATAACGTCAAGTGAAATATTCCCGACTTCCGAAAGAGATGGCACCGATTGGAATAAACCGAATGAGTCTTTTCCAGGAAGAGTACTTCTGGACAGAGAAAGACTCCAACTCTAAATGAGTATATTCTGGGTGAGTAATTTCAGGGGAAGTAAATGACCGAGTGGTAAATTCACTCAATTCGTGTTCGGTCGGAATTGCTGAGTTTGTACTCGGGTTAGTCTTTGAAATAGTCTTCAACCCCGAGTGATCCTTCGAGTGGAAAGACTTTCGAGAGAGGGGATTATCTTCAAACTCCGAGTAATTTTTAGATGGAAGGCTCCCGAGTGACGCAAGTGAAGGTTTCACTCGGACAGAAATATATATATATATGAGTGAGCTGTCTGAATGAGATCTTTTCGTATGGGACATTTCTGAGGAAGGAAAGCTGAGTGTTTCATGGGATGGAACCTTTCCGAATGGATTTCCTTTGAATGAAGGAATTCTGAGCGGACAGAGGTTTTCTCGAAAAGATGTACCCAAGACGAAACCAAGTCAGAATCAATAATTATTTTAATTATTAAAGCTTTCCACGTCACTCTGTTCTTCTACCTTCCAGCAGATTCATTTCTGATATTTCTATAAGTATGAGACCCTTTCTGATGTGTTGTCCCTTTACATTAAATGCTTATTCCTACTTTATCATTGGAAGAAACGTACAGCAGACATCTTTTTATTGTTCACATCTCTTTTGCATGAACAATATAAATATCAACTACTGTTGGATTAATTAAAAAAGACTTTTGGAAAGTGAAAAACATCATCTACAATCTTTCTCTTCCAACCCTTGCTGAAAGCCATTAAAGAAGAAGAAATCAATCTTTATTTCTTCTCTTTACGAAGAAAGCTCTGGACTGGTACAAAGCTGAAATTCCAGTCGAAATTTATAAGCTGTGAATTGGATATACCTTTAAGGGCTGCAAGAACTCTTTATTTCCAGGTAGGGGGAGTGTTACATTTAAAATAGATAGTTTATGAATGGATGTGGGGTGATATTATTATGATGTATATATATTGTGTGCATAATTGTTATTGAGACCCCGATTATATGACGCTTTACGTTTTCATATATTCCATTCATATTATTGATATTGATATTGATATGAGATTGATGATGAGTATTTGAATGTTATTCATGAATTTTTCATAAGGAATATAAATGCATGAAATGTATATCGATCAGTATGTGATGCTTGTGTGATGAATGAATATGAAATATGATGTGGTTTCCACAAAAGACCTTGGGTGGGACTCAAGGCAACCTCTTGAGTGGGGCTTGGGGTTTTAGCTCGTGGCACTAACCGTCGTCACTGAGAGTGATGGTGTCACATTAGGTGCAAACGGTTTGGTACCAGTAAAATGGCAGGATCAGCTGAGAGCTGAGTTATGGCTCGGGGAGCCAGTGTTGCAACACAATTAAAAGACTTAATAATGGATTTATTTGATTGAGCATAAGTGTGCACTGATGTATATGTTATTGAGAATAATATGCTGTTTATGATGTGCTATATGACTCGGATATGTTTTATATACATAGTTATGAATTGGACTTTTAATCTGATTCAATAACTATTATTTGATATGTTTATGCTCACCCTCTACTTCTTATCATTTTTACAGTGGATAAAGGGCACAACGATGGCAAATGAAATCACTCAGCCGATTGAAGCATTATGTATTTACTTATTTAGTACATAGTGCACATAGTTATTTTATAGAAGTGTTGGCCGGCTCCTGTGCATACCGAGTAGTTACATTTATTTGTATATTTTAAAGGGCTGGTCGGCCATTGTAAACATGACAGAGTTGTTAGTTAATACAAATTCTGTTTGATATTTAAATTATTTACGAAAAATTTACTTGATTTGTTGAAATTTTATTTTAAAATTCAGATCGTTATATTTTGGTATCAGAGCAGACTTGAAAAGTCCAAGGCCAAGGTTAATGAAATCATATCATTATTGTTGTTATATAATATAGTTGAGGAAATCAACTATGAATAAATTACTTTCATATCCATGAGAGGTACTAAAGTATGATGATTATTTCAGGATAAGAAATGGACCTCATGGTATGGACGCAATGGCTGCTGCCTTTCAATGTGTGGCTGATATCCTAAAAAGGCAGAACCAACCTCAGCCGAGTGACAATCAAAGCATTGATTGTTTCCTTAAAAGAAAACCGACTGAATTCCATGGAGGATTTCAGCCTGATCAAGCTTATGCCTAGATCCATAATCTTGAATGGATCTTTGGCAGTCTACAGTGCACTGAGGCACAGAAGGTCGAGTATGCTGTTTTCATGCTTCGGAAAGAAGCTAAAAACTGGTGGAGAATGACTAAAGCCCGACTGGTGGCTTTGGGGACCGAGCTGAATTGGGAGAATTTCAAGGAATGCTTCCTTGAAAAATATTTCCCAAATACCGTCAGGAGTCAAAAGGAATTGGAGTTCATGGAACTCCGACGGGGCAATATGAGTGTTGAAGAATATGCAGTGAAATTTGAGGAGCTGTGTTTGTTTTATCCTCCTTTTCAGATGCCGGGCACTGAAGGTTCAAAATGCATCAAATTTGAGAGCGGTCTGAATCCAAAAATTAAGAAAGCTTTCTGACACCAAGAGATTAGAAGCTTTCTGATCCTTGTTAATAAATGCCGAATATATGAGGAAGACAATAAAGCTTCAACAGGCTCGAGTAGTAAGTCGGACAGTTCCTCGAGGTTACCACCAATCAGCTTTAAGAAGCAAGGGAAGTCTGTTAGAGGAGAATCATCCTCTAAATCCCGAGGCCGAGTGAATGTTGGTGGCCGATTGGTGAATAGACCAAGAGACATCAAATGCTTTAGATGTGGTGGCAATCACTATGCTCGGAATTGTGACAAAGATGAAGAAGTTATTTGTTACCATTGCAATGAGAAAGGACATGTTCATCCTAACTGTCCTCTTCTCCAACCGAGTGAATCGAATGCCAGTGTGAATCGTGGAGGCTTCCGAGGACGAGGTCGTGGAAACGGTAATAGAGGAGGTAGAGGCAATGGTGGATACGGCAACAATTCTGTGATGCCAAGGAACGATCGGCCTGGGAGTTCTAGTTCATCGGCTGCAGGCCGGGTGTATGCTATTACTACTGAGGAAGCTGCTCAAGCCAACGACTTGGTTCAGAGTAAGTGCCTACTCAGAGATACTATTATTGATGTGGTGTTTGACTCAGGTGCAACTCACTCGTTTATTTCCAATGATTGTGTGATACGAATGAGATTACCTGTTGTTTCTATGAATCGGCCATTAAATGTATCTAATCCAACTGGTGCTCAATTATGGACTTCCATAATGTGTGAAAACGTATCCTTCACTCTGGGTGATAGGAATTTTTCTGTTGATTTGATATGTCTACCTTTGAGAGGTCTTGACATGGTTCTCGGTATGGATTGGCTCTCGGCCAATAGAGTCCTAGTTGACTGTCGGAATCGGCAAGTGATTTTTCCTAATCAGAAAGCTGATGATTACGAAATTCAAGGTATATCTCAACTATTAATGTTATTCTGTATGACTGAGGGAAGGAGTGAGTCTAAAATTCGGGACATTCCTGTTGTTTGTGACTTTCCCGAGTTGTTTCCGGAGGACGTACCTGGTGTTCCTCCTGATAGAGAAATTGAGTTCTCTATTGATTTAATCCCTGGAGCCAAGCCAGTCTCCAAAGGCCCTTATAGAATGTCTCCGATCGAGCTAGCCGAATTAAAGAAGCAAGTTGATGAGTTATTAGAGAAACAATTTATCCAACCGAGCGTATCACCGTGGGGTGCTCCGGTGTTGCTCATCAAGAAAAAGGATGGTAGCATGCGATTATGTGTTGATTACCGATAATTGAATAAGCTGACCATCAAGAATAAATACCCACTGCCTAGAATTGACGATTTAATTGATCAGCTGCGTGGTGCATCGGTATTTTCAAAAATTGATTTACGATCGGGATACCACCAAATCTGAGTGAAAGCTACTGATGTTCCTAAGACGGCATTCAGGACTCGGTATGGTCATTATGAATACGTGGTGATGCCGTTCAGAGTTACTAATGCTCCGACTGTGTTCATGAATTATATGAACAACATTTTTCATTCTTACTTGGATCGGTTTGTAGTGGTATTCATTGACGATATATTGATTTATTCAAAGTCTTATGAGGAACATGAAGAGCATCTCTGATCGGTACTTCAAGTATTAAAGGAGAAGCAGCTATTTGCCAAATTGTCTAAATGTGAATTCTGGATGGAAAAGATTCAATTCTTGGGTCATGTCATTTCCAGAGAAGGTGTCTCGGTGGATCCTTCAAAGATTGAAGCTGTGATGAATTGGAGAGGCCTAAGTCGGTCACTGATGTTAGGAGTTTTATGGGGTTAGTTGGTTACTATCGAAGATTCATTGAAGGGTTCTCCAAAATCGCCTTGCCACTGACCAAGCTAACCCAAAAAAATACTCCTTTTGTGTGGTCTTCCGAGTGTGAACAGAGTTTTCAAGAATTAAAGACCCGACTCACTTCTACTCCTGTATTGGCCTTGCCGAATCTGCAGGAAAGCTTTGTAGTTTATTGTGATGCATCCAGACTCGGTCTAGGATGTGTATTGATGCAGAATGGCCGAGTGATTGCATATGCTTTACGTCAATTACGACTACACGAGCAAAATTATCCTACTCATGATCTGGAGTTAGCAGCAGTGGTCTTTGCACTGAAAATTTAGAGGCATTATCTTTATGGCTCTAAGTTTGAAGTGTATAGTGACCATAAAAGCTTAAAATATTTGTTCGACCAAAAGGAATTGAATATGAGACAAAGAAGGTGGATAGAATTTTTGAAGGATTATGATTTCGACTTAAAATACCACTCGGGAAAGGAAAATGTTGTAGCCGATGCCTTGAGTCGGAAATCCATCCATATGGCAGCAATGATGGTTAAGGAGATGGAGTTACTTAAGCAATTCCGAGACATGAACTTGCAAGTGGACGTCTCTTCGTCTCGAAAAGTAACTCTCGGTACATTGAAAATAGCTAATGAATTTTTGAAAATTATTTATGTACAACAAATGTCAGATTCTTATTTAGCCGAGATGAAAGAAACTTAGGCTAAAGGTAAAGATTTATTTTTAACCGAGGGCTCTGATGGTATTTACTGAGTGAAAGGTCGGATTTATGTACCTGACTCAGGTGATTTGTGACGATCGGTACTCGATGAGGCATATAGAAGCATGCTGAGTATTCATCCGGGTACTACTAAAATGTACCATGATTTGAAATTGCATTTCTGGTGCCCCGGAATGAAGAAAGATGTAGTCGACTTCGTGGCTCACTGTATAATTTGTCAGAAAGCGAAAATTGAACATCAAAAACTGTCTGGTGGTTTACAACCTTTGGAGATTCCTGTGTGGAAATGGGATGCTATAGCTATGGATTTCGTAATGGGATTACCCAGGACTCGGGGTGGACACGATGCTATTTGGGTCATTGTGGACCGATTGATAAAGTCTGCATATTTCTTGCCAATCAATATGAGTTATCCTTTGCAAAGACTAGCACAGTTGTATATCAATGAGATAGTCCGACTACATGGTGCTCCATCTTCAATTGTGTCGGATAGAGATCCGAGGTTTACTTCCCGATTTTGGGGGAGTCTACATCAGGAGTTAGGTTCGAAGCTCCGATTGAGTTCGACCTATCACCTTAGACAGATGGGCAATCCGAGTGGACTATCCAGAGTCTAGAGGATTTATTGAGGTCCTGTGTGCTAGAGCATGGAGGTAGCTGGGAACAATACCTTCCACTGATCGAGTTCACCTATAATAATAGCTATCACAGTAGCATCGGTATAGCTCCATACGAGGCTTTATATAGTAGGAAATACCGAACCCCTCTTTGCTGGTCGGAATCGGGTGAGAACCTACTGTTAGGACCAGAGATTATACAGCAGACCTCTGAGCAAATCCAAATGATCAAAGACAAAATGAAAGCATCCCAGGACCGTCAGAAGAGTTATTATGATAAACGGACGAAGCCGATTGAATTTTAGGTCGGTGACAAAGTCTTTCTGAAAGTCTCTCCGAGCAAAGGCATTGGAAGAGCATTGAAAAGCAAGAAGTTGAGCCCAAAGTATATTGCTCTGTATGAAATATTGAAGAGAGTCGGACTTGTAGCTTATCAGATTGCGTTGCCCTCTCATTTATCAAATTTGCATGTATTTCACGTTTCTCAATTGAGAAAGTACTTGCCGGATCCTACTCAAGAAATACCAGATGATGATGTTGAAATCCGAAAAAACCTAACCACTATAGTCGAGCCCACTGGTATAGTGGACCGATCGGTGAAACAATTGAGAAGCAAAGATGTTCAATTGGTTAAGATTGCATGGCAGCAGGATCAGAATATTATGCATACTTGGGAACGTGAAGACACTATAAGGGAACAATATCCCGAATTGTTTCATTAATGTATAATTTTATATTTAAATTTCGAGGACAAAATTTTTCTAGGAGGGGAGAAATGTAACATCCCAAAATTTGTAATTTTTAAAAAATTCACACATTAAGGATTAATGGAGAATTTTCGAATGAAATTCTGAGTATATATTGTTCTAAATATGATATTCCGAGTAAAAATGGTATGATTCCGAGAGAAGTAACACCGAGGAAGCTATTTCCAAATGAAGTTAAGATGTTTCCGAGTGAAACATCATTAAGAGAATCATTTATGAGTTAAGAAAATGGTGTCCGAATGAGACACTTTTGAATAAGGAAAATCCGAGTGAAATGTTTCCGAATGAAACGTTTCCGAGAGAACTACTCCTGAGTGAGGAAAAACTTAAAATTGAATAAGTACTTCTCAGGTTGGATATTTTTGAATAGTGACCGAGTGGAGTATCTCCGAGTCGTGGGACTTTCCGAGTGAAGTGTCTCTGAGAAAGGTAACACCGAGTGAGACGTTTCCGAGTGGGATAACGTCAAGTGAAATATTCCCGACTTCCGAAAGAGATGGCACCGATTGGAATAAACCGAATGAGTCTTTTCCAGGAAGAGTACTTCTGGACAGAGAAAGACTCCAACTCCAAATGAGTATATTCTGGGTGAGTAATTTCAGGGGAAGTAAATGACCGAGTGGTAAATTCACTCAATTCGTGTTCGGTCGGAATTGCTGAGTTTGTACTCGGGTTGGTCTTTAAAATAGTCTTCAACCCCGAGTGATCCTTCGAGTGGAAAGACTTCCGAGATAGGGGATTATCTTCAAACTCTGAGTAATTTTTAGATGGAAGGCTCCCGAGTGACGCAAGTGAAGGTTTGACTCGGACAGAAATATATATATGAGTGAGCTGTCTGAATGAGATCTTTCCGTACGGGACATTTCCGAGGAAGGAAAGCTGAGTGTTTTATGGGATGGAACCTTTCTGAATGGATTTCCTTTGAATGAAGGAATTCTGAGCGGACAGAGGTTTTCTCGGAAAGATGTGCCCAAGATGAAACCGAGTCGGAATCAATAATTATTTTAATTATTAAAGCTTTCCATGTCACTCTATTCTTCTACCTTCCAGCAGATTCATTTCTGATATTTCTCTAAGTATGAGACCCTTTCTGATGTGCTGTCCCTTTACATTAAATGCTTATTCCTACTTTATCATTGGAAGAAACGTACAGCAGACATCTTTTTATTGTTCACATCTCTTTTGCATGAACAATATAAATATCAACTACTGTTGGATTAATTTAAAAAGACTTTTGGAAAGTGAAAAACATCATCTACAATCTTTCTCTTCCAACCCTTGTTGAAAGCCATTAACGAAGAAGAAATCAATCTTCATTTCTTCTCTTTACGAAGAAAGCTCTGGGCTGGTACAAAGCTGAAATTCCAGTCGGAATTTACAAGCTGTGAATTGGATATAGCTTTAAGGGCTGCAAGAACTCTTTATTTCCAGGTAGGGGGAGCGCTACATTTCAAATAGATAGTTTATGAATGGATGTGGGGTGATATTATTATGATGTATATATGTTGTGTGCATAATTATTATTGATACCCCGATTATATGACGCTTTACGTTTTCATATATTCCATTCATATTATTGATATTGATATTGATATGAGATTGATGATGAGTATTTGAATGTTATTCATGAATTTTTCATGAGGAATATAAATGCATGGGATGCATATCGATCAGTATGTGATGCTTGTGTGATGAATGAATATGAAATATGATGTGGTTTCCACAAAAGACCTTGGGTGGGACTCAAGGCAACCTCTTGAGCGGGGCTCGGGGTTTTAGCCCGTGGCACTGACCGTTGTCACTGAGAATGATGGTGTCACATTGGGTGCAAACGGTTTGGTACCAGTAAAACGGTCGGATCAGCTGAAAGCTGAGTTATGGCTCGGGGAGCCAGTGTTGCAACACAATTAAAAGACTTAATAATGGATTTATTTGATTGAGCATAAGTGTGCACTGATGTATATGTTATTGAGAATAATATGCTGTTTATGATGTGCTATATGACTCGGATATGTTTTATATACATAGTTATGAATTGGACTTTTAATCCGATTCAATAACTATTATTTGATATGTTTATGCTCACCCTCTACTTCTTATCATTTTTATAGTGGATAAGGGGCACAACGATGGCAAATGAAGTCACTCAGCCGATTGAAGCATTATGTATTTACTTATTTAGTACATAGTGCACATAGTTATTTTGTAGAAGCCTTGGCCGGCTCCTGTGCATACCGAGTAGTTACATTTATTTGTATATTTTAAAGGGCCGGTCGGCCATTGTAAACATGACAGAGTTGTTAGTTAATTCAAATTCTGTTTGATATTTAAATTATTTATGAAAAATTTACTTGATTTGTTGAAATTTTATTTTAAAATTCAGATCGTTATAGGTTTAGTCCAGTTCGCATAGGTTATCCAGGTCTTTGCATAGGTATTTCGGATCAAGTTACATAAGATACACAATTTAAAATTTATATAAGTTTTAAATTAAATAGTTATTATTTTAAAATATTATTATTATTATTAAATTTAAAAAAAGTAGGGGACTCCTCCCATTATTCTTATATCTTTTCATATTATATTCCTATCTCACTCCCCCTTACCTCTTGTATCTTGGTTCATTATGGAAAGTTTGTGTGCGCCTCGTCTCCGAGTTCTAAAATATACCAATTTCACTTTAATATAGTTATAAGATGAAAATTAAGATTTCTACTTAAAACAGAAATGGTAAATTTTGAATAGTGAATAGTGAATAGTAAATAGTAACAGTAAATAGTAAACGTGAATAGTAATAGTAAATAGTAAAATATGAATAGTAACGGTAAAAAGTAAATTATGAATAGTAAAGGTAAATAGTAATGGTAAATAGTAATTATTATTTGAATAGTAATTTACTATTTGAATAGTATTTTACTATTGAAATAGTATTTTACTATTCAGAATAGTAACTTAAAATAATATTATTTTCAGTATAATAATAGATTTCTAAAAACGATATGAATATAACCCTAAAAAATATAAAAGAGATGTATTCTTACCTTAGAATTTTAGCAAAATCTTCTTCCAAAAATTTTATTTCTCTCTCTTACTTTCGCCACTATCTCACTAGCACTACTATATTAAGAAAACTTAATCTGAAATTGTGAATTCTAAAGAAGAATTCCTTCGATATTTATAGGAAGAAAAATTACTATTTATTCCATTATTTTAATATAAAAGTACTGCACATTTTTTGAAATTTAAATTTTGGTTACTGTGCACCTTTTTAAAATTTCGTATATGCACAGTGTTTTGCATAGTAAATGTCGGCTGAATTATTAAGCTAAATAGTAACCTTTCACTTGGTATATTTTAAATATTTAAAATTAGTCCTTTTTAAAATTTAGCGATATTATATCAGTTCTCACTAATTTTATGATAAGTAATATAAATTTTAAATTTTAAGAATCTAAAATTTTCTGTTAAAAAAATTTATTGATACGTTTCCTATTTTTTTAACGATTGAAAAAATCAAGATTTTTCTCAAACCGATCATTTTTAGATAAATCTACTTGAAATGGATTTTAGAAAATTTTCTTATAATTTAAATTCACTTTCTTATAAATATTTTTAATTTTAGTTCACTTTATATGAATTTAAAATTATTTAAAATATATTATTTTATTAAAATATTTTCAAAATTCTAAACAATTCCATAAAATCATAAATAATATGTAGATCAAAAAGTTCTAAAGAACCATAGTCTAATTCCTTCAAAATTGTATTTTAAAAATTCTAATAAGAGTTAAATCATAAATATGTAAAAACATAAATATAAAAACATAAAATAAAAGTTGTGAATAATAAGTATATTTAAAATTCTTAATATACTTTCATTAATCAATGAATACTGATTAAGTTATTTTAAAATTCTTATTCAAAATACATATATTATTATTATTATTATTATTATTATTATTATTATTATTATTATTATTATCATTATTATTTTATTTTATTTTAAAAAACAAATAATTAAATATAAATACCAAAATTTCATAAAAAATGATAATAATAAACTAACTAATTTGTAAGTATTTCTCATTAAAGATATATTACTATATATTTTCTATTTGTGTTGAAAATGGGATGTTACAACTCTACTCCCTTAAAAGAAATTTCATCCTCGAAATTTGATATTGTTAAATCTTACCAAGGATAAACTAAGTGAACTATCCTAATATGTTTTCTAGTTTTATTGATAATTATGTATCCTTTCCTTAATGTTGACACTTACTTCTTTTCAATCTTATCAAGTAATTTCGCCTAAACTCAAAAATATCACCCTCTTAATTTTGTTAACCATGCTCATCTTAAACTGATGATTAACTCTAAATACCTCAATAATTACATTTCTTAATCCATCAAAACATCACTTAATATAATCCGTAACATCTATAAATTATCCTACTCGCAACATAGTAAAATGGACTGCTAAGAATTAATTACTGGACAACTAGCCGTTAGCAACTAGCCGTTGGACTAGCTGTTAAACTAGCCGTAATGACTGTTGCATCACTCTGCTTTGCTTGCTTATAAATTTCCAATCCATTCTCACTTCCTATCACAACTTTAAGGTCTCCTAGTTTCTATCTTCTATCTAATTCCTTCAATCTTTTCCCCCAAGTAATATTGTACTACTCGATGGCCAACCTCCCTAGAAGTGGTGAAGAACGAATGCGAGATGGACTATAGTTCGTGGTAACAAGTGCCTCACTTCTTATAATCATTATGGTGATTTCTCTAGTTTGGATATTTTTTTGTATTGCCAAGACTCTTAGACTTCTATCTATGATGTACTAGATGTTCTACTTTATTTTCCTTAATGTAATCGTGTATAATAAATTATCCTAGTAAGAAAGGATAAATATGTCTTAGTCTATGTTGTACTTGTTTTTCTAGTTAAATCCTTGTGTTCTTTGCTTCATGACAATCCAGGGTATGTAATCATTTCTTATTGTCTTCTATAATGAATTAAATATTCATTAACTAAATGATTGCACATTCCATCATAATTGACTACAACTATTACATAGATTTGATAAATTCTCTAATCTTAAATGATCATAAATCACTACTTTGACTTAGAAATATTCACTTAAATTTTTGTTATGGATAGCTAAGATTTATGTAACCCACTTCATAGGAACTATGCTAAATTAATAAGTAAGGGTTCATATCTATTTACCCACGGTTCACTAACATATTTCTTTATTTTAAGTCTATCATTACATAACAATTATTTATATAGGGTATATGTATATTCACTTTACAAAATTGATGACTAAAAGAAAATAACTTGATAAACATGTATCAAATTGTTAGGAATCCAAAGAAAATATTTTATGGCACAATTTCTCAATATTATACCAATATCGATATCTCCTAAAGATCTATGATACTTATTTTTGATCATTTATTGACATATTTATCACAATAAATCACCAAAAAAATTCAAAAATATATGGTTAATTACATTCGATGTCACAACCATAAAAGTTTTATTAATTCATATATATATATATATATATATATATATAATCATATATTATTCAATCGAAGGCATCATAAAGGAAAACTTCATCAAATCAAACAACAATTAACATATCTTATATGTTATACAAAAGAAGAATCAATACAAATAGTCGAAGATATAATTCCTAGTACGATTACTTATCATACCAAACAAGTTAGTGAACAAACTACCATATTTTTTTTCATAAACATACATTCATATTTTTTCTTTTTTTTTAATTCAAAATATATCATCAAAGGAAAAATATGATCCTATCTTATACAAATTGTTGTATTAGTTTTGGATTACAACAATTATCTACCCATTAAAATTCACATAAGTATCTATACAAACTCAAGGACATGGTAAGGAATATCCTAATAGGGTTTATTGAGTTTGTCTCCACTTCTCCCCATACCACATTAAGCTAGGGTTAAATTCGTTGATCTTAACATCCTTCATTTGAGATGTCTTTCACTACTTAGTGTAAATCATTCGGGGTGATCAGTCTCGATAATTTATAGCTAAGTAGTTAAAGTCATGACAGCTCCAGTCTAAAATCCATATCAAAATATTCCTAAGACTTTTTCATAAAGCTTAACTTTGAATTCTTATATGAAAATATATGTTATTAAAGATCTTTTATTGTCTTATCTTCCTTATTGTCCCCACATGTAAACAGATAAAACATGCACACACAATTTGTTTAACTTCTTTCATTAATAAATGCTAAGACTGACAAAACATTCAAATAAAATATCAGACACCTTGTCTCTTTATATACAATATGTCCCATACCATATTGTAAAAAGAGGCAAATGTTGAATATTTCATTATCACATATCAACTAAAGAATCAAACACCATAGATCACATCTGGAATAAAAGGAAATAACTATATTACCTTATTATTCCACCATACATTGGCGCCCATAATTAATTAATGTCAAGAAAGACTTCAGAATGGTCAGTCTCTGATAATCCCTGAAATAACATTTTTCAAGTAATAGGCTATAGAGTTCTAACTTATAATTCTTATAAACTTAAAACTAGTTCCTTCTTTATCTTTTTCTTTTTAATTCCTAACTTTTCTTCATTTTCTTCTTGTCATCTACTCCAATTGTAAAATTTCCTCCTCTATCAAGCATAGAATCTTTTGACTAACTTAACCATCAGAGTACACAATAGACTAATAAAACCATACCCCAAGCCGATTTGGATTGAACTGCTCTGATACCACTTTGTAACACCCCCTTATATACACAAGATATATATATATATTCTTCTTACTTTTAAAATTTTTAGAAAGATGTACATATTTATCACTTTCTATCTCACGTATACAAGGACGTATATACATCTGATTTTCTTTGAATTTTGAAAGTAAAAAGTTTTAAATTATTCAGAATGATAAAATGAACTTTCAGAAAATCATAAGTGATCAAAGATTACAGTATCATATCCAAGGAATAAGGTTTATTAACGTTTAACCTTTACCTTGAATTACAATCATCCAACTTAATATTGTATTAAGGTAAACTAAAACTAAAGATTTAATACCTCTACTTCGACTGTAACCAATCATTTCCTTATCTTCAAACCATGTGATTTTGGAATCCTAATCTTGTCACATTTCTTCTCCTATCCGATTGAGGATGAGACCAATTTACCCTCTTGTAATTTCATCCTTTCATCTTGAACTGCTAGCTATATATCATATAACATATATTTTGGACACAAATTCAAACAAAAAGGAGTGAGAAACAAAATATAATACTTTACAGATAAGACATAAGCATAAGGGTTTTCACAAATTAATAAATTAATATCATTCAAACTTTCATACACAATTAATTATAGATATAGGGTTCTCACACACATAACAATCATACTTTAATTCACAATCATACTTTCATTCACAATCATCCATACAGAATATCACAATCACATGTATGACATGTAATGCTTTTAATACTATCTCATTTAGTTTATGCATGTGGGCCCTTAAAGTTTTAATTTGCACTGGGCCAACCAGAAGTTTACAGTGTTCTATAACTCCGGATAATAGCATAAATGCCTTTGTAGCATATGAACAGTTCAACTGACGTGGAAACACTTAGAGACTAGTTGGACTGAGAAAGTTTTTATTGTGAAAGTACCCGACACTAGGGAGCGACCCCAGGTCACCTGAAACACCCTTCCACACCCTCTCATCCCAAGGTTCGCATTTGAACCTCCTCTAATGTATCCTCGATTTCTATAATCTGTCCCTAGGCAACATCACATCTCATTTCTCTTTAATGATTCATGATGCATGAAATACTCACATATTTAGTTGGTTAAGACTTTTAGAAACTCAATTATTAAATACCATAAAGGTTCACAAATCATCTCAATAAACTATACATTCCCATAAGTTCTTCTTTGAACTTCTATTATACAGAATAAATTTAGTACAGTCTTCGAAGTCAGATCTCACCAAAATTGAGTTTCCAAGCCTTAAATATCTCAAAACTTTCTCTTAGAAAAAACTTCACATATTTACATAATCTTTCTCAATTTGAATCTTAACTAGATTGAGTTTTAGAAATCTTGACAAAATATCCTTTAGTTATTTCCTTGGGAAAAACCAAAATAATTTACTTTAAACTTCTAATTTCTAAAAGAAAATAATTTTAAAATCATTAACTAAGAATACTTAAAACTATAAAAATTTTCTTTAATTCAAGAATTAATTATCTCAACCTCTGATTTTCATAAAATAGCTTCTTACTAATACTAGATTTTATTCTAGAGATTAAAAATAAAGTTAGTGAAAATTGTTTCTAAGAAGAAATAAAAGACTAAAATAATTATAAAATACTTTCTCTTAGAATAAAAATTTAAAGAGTAAGGTAAGAAAATTCTTACTGAGTTTTAACTTTCCGTCATGCTTGCTATATGCTCAAACTTTATATCATAAGGTCATCAATCATTCATCAACCACAATCAAGTATTGTAATGTCATCAATCACAATCAAATATCATTAATCACAAATATTATCAATCATAATTACATATCATTAATCACAGTCTAATATTATAAATCATAATATCATTAATCAAAATCAAATATAGTTAATTATAATCAAGTCAAATCAACTAAATATCTCTTATAAATATAATTCAAATTTTAATGGTTATTTAAATTAGTAGAGTTGATTTTGAGTCCTTATAGTTCATTTCTCACACAGGTCTATATAAGTCCATATATATAATTCAGTCTTCGTATAGGTATAGTTCAGTCCATACAGGTCATAACAGTTCAAGTCCTTGCAGAGGTTTAGTCCAGTTCGCATAGGTTATCTAGGTCTTTGCACAAGTATTTCGGATCAAGTTACACAAGATACACAATTTAAAATTTATATAAGTTTTAAATTAAATAGTTATTATTTTAAAATATTATTATTATTAAATTTAAAAAAAGTAGAGGACTCCTCCCATTACTCTTAAATCTTTTCATATTATATTCCTATCTCACTCCCCCTTACCTTTTGTATCATGGTTCGTTATGGAAAGTTTGTGTGCGCCTCGTCTCCGAGTTCTAAAATATACCAATTTCACTTTAATATAGTTATAAGATGAAAATTAAGATTTCTACTTAAAACATAAATGGTAAATTTTGAATAGTGAATAGTAAATAGTAAATTATGAATAGTAATAGTAAATAGTAAACGTGAATAGTAATAATAAATAGTAAAATGTGAATAGTAACGGTAAAAAGTAAATCGTGAATAGTAAAGGTAAATAGTAACGGTAAATAGTAATTTACTATTTGAATAGTAATTTACTATTGAAATAGTATTTTACTATTCAGAATAGTAACTTAAAATAATATTATTTCTAGTATAATAATAGATTTCTAAAAACGATATGAATATAACCCTAAAAAATATAAAAGAGATGTATTCTTACCTTAGAATTTTAACAGAATCTTCTTCCAAAAATTTTATTTCTCTCTCTTACTTCTATCACTATCTCACTAGCACTACTATATTAAGAAAACTTAATCTGAAATTATAAATTCTAAAGAAGAATTCATTCGGTATTTATAGGAAGGAAAATTACTATGCATTCCATTATTTTAATATAAAAGTACTGCACATTTTTTGAAATTTAAATTTTGGTTACTGTGTACCTTTTGAAAATTTCATACATGCACAGTGTTTTGCATAATAAATGTCGGCTAAATTATTAAGCCAAATAGTAACCTTTCACTCGGTATATTTTAAATATTTAAAATTAGTCCTTTTTAAAATTTAGCGATATTATATCAGTTCTCACTAATTTTATGATAAGTAATATAAAGTTTAAATTTTAAAAATCTAAAATTTTCTGTTTAAAAAAATTTATTGATACGTTTCCAATTTTTTTAACGATTGGAAAAAATCAAGATTTTTCTTAAACCGATCATTTTTAGATAAATCTACTTGAAATGGATTTTAAAAAATTTTCTTATAATTTAAATTCACTTTCTTATAAATATTTTTAATTTTAATTCACTTTATAGGAATTTAAAATTATTTAAAATATATTATTTTATTAAAATATTTGCAAAATTCCCAAAAATTCCATAAAATAATAAATAATACGTAGATCAAAAAGTTCTAAAGAACCATAGTCTAATTCCTTCAAAATTTTATTTTAAAAATTCTAATAAGAGTTAAATCACAATTATGTAAAAACATAAAATAAAAATATAAAATAAAAGTTGTGAATAATAAATATATTTAAAATTCTTAATATAATTTAATTAATCAATGAATACTAATGAAGTCATTTTAAAATTCTCATTCAAAATACATAAATATTATTATTATTATTATTTTATTTTAAAAAAAATAAATAATTAAATATAAATACCAAAATTTCGTAAAAAAATGATAATAATAAACTAACTAATAAGTATTTCTCATTAAAGATATATTAATATCTATTTTCTATTTATGTTGAAAATAGGATGTTATAGTTTTCATCACGCTTGGTTTAAAAAGTTACTTTTACACTAATCTCATTCATCAAGCCCAATGTAAAATGTGATAAGTTACACTAGTTCTATATTTATGTTTGGTATAAAAAACTACATTTAACACTTGTTGGTTTTTACAACTAGTGTAAAAAATGTCATTTTTTTCTTTATTTTTTCCTGGTAAAATAAAAATATGTTACACCAAAAGAGTGAGAAATGATAAACCTAATTAAATGTTATACAATATGAAGTGGATCGATAATTATCCTATGCTTATATATACCCATCACATTCTAATGAAATCCTTACATAACCTACTTAGTTCTGCCTCTTGCATGAAACAAGATACAACATACTATAGGAAATATTTACACTACTCATACAAATGTGACAGAAATCACACCAAGCACCAACAACCTACAGCCACCATGCCACTACAACCACCTTTCACTCACCCACGGTCTCCTTTTCTCTTACTCTCTCACCTTCATAAAACCACCATAAGCCACCACAACCCTCTTCTCTAACCCACTACCACCCCCTTAAAAAACCCTTCAACACCTCTAAACCACCACAAAACAACCCATCAACCACCCATCACCGACACCACCCTTTCCTTCACCACCCAAAACCACGACTAACCCATGACCACCACTACACCACTCGCAGCCTCCACACCAAACTCCACCATCAACTTCTTACAATCACCACACTCACCTTTAACCTTAAGTTATACCCCACTATGACCCTCCATCACCACACGACCTCCCCCTCCATCATCACCACTTCCGGCCAACACACCACTAAAAACCATTGTAAACAGCACTGTTAGCCACTACATCATTAAAATCGAAATCACCTACACCAACCAAAACCACTACTTCACCATGATGGAAATCATAAAAAATAAAACAAATCAAACAAGAGGAAATGAAAAAGGAGTTAGGTTTTCACCTTGAACCTTTTCCCTAAGGGGGTGTTTGGTATGAGGGATCCTTTTAAGTGAGATTCCTGGGAATGTGTTTCCTGGGTAACTTATTTCCCATGTTTAGTATTAAAAATATTTACCCGGGGATCTTTTTAGTTTCTACCATTCCCATGTTTGGTATTACAAAAACTTATCCAGGAATATTAATACTTTTACAAAAATACCCTTACCATCTCATATAAACTTTTCATATTTTGAAGCCGATACCCATTGCATCATGTATGCTTGAATATATTATATTTCTTTTAAAAAATTAAATCTAATATTTTGTAAAAGAACATAATGTTACAGGTATAGAAACATTGCAGCAAAGAATTACTAGAAAGGGACAATGATATTAAAATTTTTGACTTGGATCAATTCAGTGGAAATGGTGACAAGATATCTACTCTTTCAATAGAATAACATATAGACAGAGCAACTAAATTTCTACCTACCCACATGAGTTATTAACAAAAGCTTATAAAGATATCATGAATTTTGGGGTTCAAATACTAGTAAACATAAACAAAACAAAAAAAAGGAAATTAATAGTGTTCTATCAGTACTAGTTGAAGAATCAATGAATAAAAGACTTTTACTGAAAAATCATATATTTTTTGCATTGTGTAATTTTTTCAACTAAGTTTTTAAAAAACCTTAGATAAATGTCTAAATAACTGTGTTTACAAAAAGAATTTACCAAAGTTTTAATCACAATATTCAATCATTTTTAGTGTAAATTTGTTTTACCTTTAATATTTGCGAATGATATTTGTATAAAGATAATAACATTTTATATATATATATATATATATATATATATATATAATTTTTTCACAACATAAGCTATATTTGATACTCACATTTAACAAAGAAAATTTTAATGTAATAGAACTTTTTTTAAATACTTTCAACTTTATATAAATGAAATTGCTAGAGTTTATTTTTATCACGTCCTATTTTAAAATTTTAAAATATAAATCAAATAAATGATTTTAAAAATAAGGACCAATCAAAACAAAAATTAAAGATAAGAGACGAATTAAAAATGATAGGGACCAAGTGGAACTAAGACGAGGCGACTAATTTTACCTATAATAGATTTTATCTCGTTTTAAACTCAAACATAAAATAATGATTTATAGTGTCCGGTTTTTCCTTTGTGTTTAGTAGTAGTAGTACTTACATAATTTTATTATGATTATTTTTTATACATTTTTCTCGTCTGTGAAATTACTTACATAATTTTTAAATGTGAAAATTTTAAGCATATCAATAAAAATAAATATATTATAGTTCATATGGTTTTCATTTCTGTTATTTATAAGATCTTTTATGATTTTTATTTATGTTTTTTGTTGACAAGTTTTAATAAAAAATAAAAATTAAATTATACAATCTAAATATATAGGGTCATGAAATGAATACTGTTCATTTTTTAAAACACAAACAGTTTTCAATTAGTTTAGGTAAATTTGCTATGAATAATCTCTCCGTTCCTTACAAGGAACAAAACATTAAATCATAGAATCAGTATTTATATGCCAAAGATTTAACTATTTTCATATGACCATTGGGAAAGAAGATTGGTAGTGAATATACTCGAGGAACACCTTTTCGAAACAAAAACTGCTACGATCTCACGTTATAACGAGCATATAAAAAGAACTTCGCAATTCATACGCCTATGGTTTCTTATTAAAAAATTAGGATATTTTTATAATGACTAAAATAAATACCAGAGACAACTTAATTAATAATGTTCCTGCAATATAACTCTTGCTAAATTGCTAATGGTCAAAGCGATTTAATTGGACCAGTTTTACAGCTCACCTTCACACACCTTCACATGGGTGATATATGAAATCCCTGTCAAGAACATCATTGATGGAATCCTAGTGACCAAAGGCTTCACCAGAATGAAGGTGCACCAAAATCCATTCATGAAAGCCATCATCACAGTTTGGAACTAGGCTTCTCTATACCATCATAAAACAACTTCTTGAAAGTATCTACTTGTGATGCTTGCAAGCAAGTAGCTACAATGAAGGCATCACCACTAGCATTGTCCATAAGGAAAGCCTTACCCTCAGAATTAATGGTCCCTGGAAGCATGCAAACAGGTTTCCCCCACCCAAAATCAGACTCATAAAATGAAAAATTGGTCCAACCAACCACATAAATATTAGGATCTCCCCTAAACTGTCCTTTTCCGGCAGACTTGTTATAAAGCATGTCCCTAAACAAATTCATGTCGTCCAAATTCGCTATGTAGTCAAGAGCAGATCTCACATACCCATCACTCACCTTTTCAATTGCTTCCCTCACTTTCCCAACAGCATAACTCAGAGGCATGTGCATAATATCATCGAAGGAACAAGTTTGTGTCACGGTAGGAAACGTTGCATTCCCAAAATAAGCCTTGGGCAGAGGTGGACTTAAACGGTTTCTACAATTGACCAAGGTTGTTAACCTTGTGGGTTGAACTTGAACCCCATTAGTAGCCACATAACGAACCTTGCAAACACACCTCCACAAATGACCACTAATAACCTCAAAACTAGTATAAGGTCGATGTGGACCAAGCCCATCCCCAAAGTCACAAGCTTTCTTCTTCAATATCTCAACTTGGCCTTTGGTGATCTTCAGTATAGCCGTGGCAAGTTCTGGTGGCACATTGGTGTGTTGTGCCACGTCACTTTTCAAAAGGGGTGGTGGAAAAAACTCAGGGTGTTCAAAACGTGGTGGTTTATTCAACTTTCTTGAATCCAACAAAGATCGATCAAGTAGTGGCATCAAAGAAGAATCCAAACTCTCCCCTCTGGCGAGTCTAGCCCATGAATTAAGAAAACACATAACAGCGGTTCCGTCAAGAAGAGCACGACAAAGGGCCAACCCAAGAGTGAGTGAACCACATGGGAACCTTGTAAGCTGTACCACCAACAAGGGTACATCTTCAAGTGGGACATCATAGTCAATTTTTGGTGCAAGTAGTTCGAAAACAGGGGAGGGAACAAAATCACCTAAAGAATCAAAATCGAGGTGATGGTCACAGGTAGCTTCTAGAAGCAGTGCCCCTTTGGCGTTGCAAAGAAGTTGAAAGCGGCCACCTTGGATCCAGGTCAACCTACCAGCGAAAGGGTAGAAGTGGGTGAGGGTTTTGCTGAGGGAGGTGGAAAGAGTGAAGAGAGAGGAATGAAGGGTGGTGGATGGTGTGTTGGTGTAGAGATAGAGTTGAGAACCGTGGTTGGGAAGCTTGATTTGGTCGCAGTGAGAGAGAGAAAGAGTAGTGGATGGGGTGGTCTCAGAGGGGATCACAAGGTGTGAACGGTGGATCGTAACCATTATTTTGTATGTGCTTTCTGGCTGGTGTTTTCTCAGTACAGGTGAAGAGCAAAAGTACCCAAAAGCTAGGGATTTTGACTTTAAATATTTAGAGAATTGGGGTTGACCTGAAAAAATTAAGGGTATGAGGTGGGAAATGTCTAATCAACTTTTCAAAGTCGTTGGGTGGAAGGACAATTTTAGAAACCTCATTCTCAGCGGATGGTTTCTATGGACGTGTGCCAGGTGTCTCCGTCCAAGCAAAACTGTCTCATGAGGAGACGGTTAAGGGTCAAAAACCATCGTTCAAGGAGGCGGTTTCCCAGTCAACTCCTTAGTCATGTCAGTGTTAAAATCGTCTCATGGAGAAGCGTTTTTTGTGCCCAAAACCGCCACATGTATACCCGCCTCCTTATTATATGATTTTAATGTTTATAAATTCCACTTCCCCACTTTTAGTTTGCATTCGCATTTCCACTTTCAGATTACATTCGCATTTGCTTGAGTTTCCATTTTGAGTTATAATAAGTTTATTGTTGTGTTTGTTATGAAATTAAAGAAAAAAAATAGACTTGAAGATGAAGGAAGGAGAGTAAAGAGAGTAAAGATAGAGTAGTGAAATTGAAGAGAAGAAGTTGTGTATGTATTAATGAGTGAGAGAGGTATTTATAGGAGGTGAAAGGGGAACATCTATAAATATCAAAACTTTGGGGGGGGGGGGGACATCCACAAATATCATAATACTCCCCCTTGGATGTCCATATTTAGAATGTGTCTCGTTAAAACCTTACTAGGAAAAACTCAGTGGGATAAAAACCTAGTGAAGGAAAAAGAGTACAACATTCTTTACAAAGTAAATAATTAAATGTACAAGTATTTAATTCTCTCCCTTATCAGAACACTTATGTAAGCGTCGAAGACCAATCTTTTGTACTAGTTGCTCGAAGACTTTGGTTGGTAATGATTTTGTAACTGCTAAATTCTCACATGATTGGACTTTCTGGACATTTATTTCACCATTCTTTATAAGATCATGAGTAAAGAAAAATTTTGGTGAAATATGTTTTGTCCTATCTCCTTTAATATAACCTTCCTTTAACTGGGAGATACAAGTTGCATTATCTTCATATAAGATTGTTGGTGGTAATTTTCCAGCATGCAAGCCACAGGTTTCTTGAATATGTTGAATCATAGATCTCAACCAAACACATTCTCGACTTGCTTCATGTAATGCTAGAATTTCAGCATGATTAGATGATGTTGCTGTGATTGTTTGCTTTATGGATCTCCTTGAGATTGCTGTACCACCACATGTAAACAAATATCCTGTTTGTGATCGACCATTATGAGGATCAGATAAATACCCCGCATCTGCATAACCAATTAGGTTTGCCTTAGATACGTATGGGAAAAATAAACCCATGTCCATTGTACCTCTAAGGTAGCGAAATATGTGTTTAATCCCATTCCAATTCCTTTTTGTGGGTAAAGCCCTATATCTTGCTAACAAATTTACAGCAAATGATATATCAGGTCTTGTATGACTAGCAAGATACATTAGTGCACCAATTGCACTAAGATATGGTACTTCAGGACCAAGTAGTTCTTCATTTTTGTCTTGAGGTCAAAAAGGATCTTTGTTTACTTCAAGTGACCTTACAACCATTGGACTGCTCAATGGGTGTGATTTATCCATATAAAACCTCTTTAGCACCTTTTCTGTATAAGTCTTTTGGTGAATCAAAATTCCTTCCTTTAAATATTCTAATTGTAATCTGAGACAAAACTTTGTTTTTCCCAAGTCTTTCATCTCGAATTCCCTTTTCAAACAATTTACAGCCTTTGAAAGCTCTTCGGGAGTTCCGATGATGTTTAAATCATCTACATAAATAGCAATTATAACGAACTCTTTTCTGAGTCTTTTCATAAAAACACATGGACAAATTAGGTCATTTTTGTACCCTTCTTTCAACAAATATTCATTGAGACAATTATACCATATACGTCCAGATTGTTTTAGTCCGTAAAGAGATTTATTCAATTTAATTGAATAATTTTCTCGAGGATTTGTCTTGTATGCTTCAGGCAAATAAAATCCTTCAGGAAGTTTCATATAGATGTCATTTTCAAGTGAGCCGTATAAATATGCCGCAACAACATCCATAAGGCGTAAGTCAAGCCTTTCACGGATTGCCAAACTTATTAAGTATCGAAAAGTAGTTGCATCTATCACTGGTGAATATGTTTCTTCGAAATCAATACCAGGTCTTTGTGAGAAACCTTGTGCAACAAGTCTTGCTTTATATCGCACAATTTCACCATTTTCATTTCTTTTTCTCGTAAAAACCCATTTATATCCAACGGGTTTTACACCTGTAGGTGTTTGGACTACAGGCCCAAAAACTTTTCGTTTTGCAAGTGAGTTTAACTCTTCTTGCATTGCATCTTTCCATTTTGGCCAATATTTCTTTGTGTACATTCTTTAACTGATTTTGGCTCATGATCTTTATCATCATTTATGATATCAAGGGCTACTTTGAATGTAAAAATTTTATCAACATCGACTTCAGGTCGATTCCATTGTATTCTATCCATGACATAATTTATCAAGATCTCTTTATTTCTATCAATTTTAGGTACCTTGGTTTCTTCTGGATTTAAAACCTTGATTATGTCAGGAGACTCTACTGGAGTCTTTATATCCTTGATTCGACCATCTTCTTTATTTACTTTTCTTTTCCGAGGATTTTTATCTTTAGAACCAACAGGTCTGCCACGTTTTACTTTGGCTTCAGATTCATTTGCAATTTTAGATTGTCCTTCAGGAATATCAATCTTTATTGGAGTATTAACAGCTGGTATATGTGACTTAGTCACTCTTTTCGATCAGCAAATGCATTAGGTAATTGGTTTGCTAAATTTTGCAAACTAATTATTTTCTAAACTTCTAGTTCAGATTGCTTTGTTTGAGGATCAAGATGTGATAGAGATATCTCATTCCAGCTAATCCTTTTATCCAACTGTTTATTTTCTCCCCCTAATGGTAGGAAAATAGATTCATTAAAATGACAATCAGCAAAACGAGCTGTAAATAAATCACCTGTTAAAGGTTCAAGATATTTTATTATGGATGGACTTTCATATCCAACATATATTCCCAACCTTCTTTGAGGTCCCATCTTAGTGCGTTGTGGAGGAGAAATAGGAACATATACCGCACTTCCAAAGATTCTTAGATGGGAAATATTTGGTTCTTTACCATGAACCAATTGTAAAGGGGAATATTCATGATTACTTGTAGGCCTGATGCGAGTAAGTGCTGCCGCATGCAAGATTGCATGTCCCCAAGTTGAAATTGGGAGTTTTGATCTCATTAACAATGGTCTTGCAATCAATTTCAAACGTTTAATTAATGATTCAGAAAGTCCATTTTGTGTATGAACATGTGCTACAGGATGTTCAACATCAATTCCAATGGACATACAATAATCATTAAATGATTAAGATGTGAATTCACCAGCGTTATCAAGACGTATTTTCTTAATTGGATAATCAGGGAAATGAGCTCTTAAACGAATTAATTGAGCTAGTAATCTCGCAAACGCCTGGTTGCAAGTTGATAATAAGCAAACATGTGACCGTCTAGTTGATGCATCAATTAAAACCATACAATATCTAAATGGTCCACATGAAGGGTGTATTGGTCTACAAATATCACCTTGTATACGCTCTATGAATGTGAGTGATTCATTCCCAATTTTCATTAGTGATGGCCGAATGATTAATTTTCCTTGAGAACAAGCAGCACATGAGAAATTCTTAGTTTGCATAATTTGTCTGCTGGACAAACAATGACCATTTGAATTCTTAACTATTTTTCACATCATAATTAATCCAGGATGGCCTAATCATTCATGCCAGACAACAAAGTCATTCTTATTTGTAAACTTCTGGTTTACAATAACATTTGTTTCAACTATACTAATATAAGTATAGTATAAACCGGAGGAAAATGAAGGCAATTTTTCTAATATACATTTCTTATCAGAAATTAACTTTGTGATGTAAAGATATTCATCATTTCCTTCATTTGTGGTCTCAATATGATATCTATTTCTGCGGATATCCTTAAAACTCAACAAATTTCTGAGACTTCTTAGAATATAATGCACTTTCAATGTGCAATTTTGTTCCTCCAGGTAACAAAATACAGGCTCTACCTGAGCCTTCAATTATATTTATACTACCAGAGCCTTCAAAATACTGGCTCTACCGGAGCCTTCTTGTTTTACTATATGGTAAAAATATTTCTCATTCTTGAGAATGGTATGAGTTGTTGCACTGTCTGCGAGACATATATCTTCGTCATTCACATGAGCATTCATTCTTCATTAAATAAATAAAAAAATAAATCATGAGTAAAAATATAATTAACAATAATATTTAACAAAATTTTATTGATAAAGACAAAATTTACAGCAAAACAAATTACATGAAACATTAAAATAATTTATTTAGGGGCACTCCTTTCTCCAACCAAGTGGTCAATTTCTTCTTCAGGAAGAGTAAGAAAATCATCAACACTAAAATCAGAGAAATCATCATCTATACCAGTAAAATTTGTCTCTATTATTTTCCCTTTATTTTTAAGGGATTTTTGGTATAGATCTACGAGATGCTTTGGTGTGCGACAAACTCGAGACCAGTGTCCCTTGCTACCACAATGATAGCAGATATTTTTAGTTTGTTCGCTATTTTGAGCATCTGTCCCTTTTTTCATATGTTATTTATTTTTCCATGTGAATGATGATCTCTTATCATTTCGATCATGACCACGACCATAACCATATCCACGACTACGACCAATACCATGTCCCCGAGTATTACCTCATCCACGACCGCGACTACGGCCATCACCACGACCATGAGTATGATGATCGTGTGTTGCTACATTCACTTCTGGGAATGGAGTAGTTCCAGTTGGACGAGATTTATGATTTTGCATAAGTAATTCATTATTTTGCTCAGCCACAAGGAGACAAGTAATTAATTCAGAATATTTTGTAAAGCCCTTTTGGCGATATTGCTGCTGCAGGAGCATACTGGATGCATGAAAAGTGGAGAATGTTTTCTCTAACATATCACTTTCAGTGATCTTTTCTCCACATAACTCCAATTTTGAAGTAATTCTAAATAGCGCAGAATTATATTCATTTACAGTTTTAAAATCTGGAAAGCGCAAATGCATCCATTCATAACGGGCTTTTGGAAGAATTATATCCTTTTGATGGTCGTATCTCTCTTTTAAATTATTCCACAAAATGAGAGGGTCTTTAACTGTTAAATACTCATTTTTTAACCCCTCATAGATATGGTGATGTAAAAATATCATGGCTTTAGCTTTATTTTGACTGGATGCCTGATTTCCATTTTTAATCGTGTCTCCAAGACCTTTTGCATCTAAATGGATCTCAGCATCTAATGTCCATGATAGATAATTTTTTCCAGATATGTCAAGAGCCACGAACTCAAGGTTGGTAATATTTGACATATTTATCTTTATATAAAAAATTAAAACAATATATTAGATATCATTCTAAATAAATGATTTTATTAATTATAAGTATCTAATGATGCTGGTAACAAGTCAATAAAAACTATTTATTTTATATTTATTTTATAAATTAACTATAAAATTTCACATAAATGATTCAATATTGAAAATTTAAAATTTTCATAAAATATCATCTAAGTATTAATGACCTAATGGTATAGTGATACTTATTATGTTATAAGTCCCGGCTTTGAATCCATATTAATGTTATCTTAATGATTAACATTTTTATATAATTATATTAATTATAAAGACTAATTATAACAATGAAAGAACATGTAACATAAAACAACATATGCATATTATTTAATTTTATAATGCCACCACACTCTCTTAGTATTATAGTAGAAAGCATTATAATTAAAATAATTATAATGGGTTAGTGGAAGCATATAATACGGAGCAGCATGGAAGATAGTGGAATAAAATAATTAAAAGTAATGAAAGTGAAAATAATAAAAGTAATTGAAGTGGAAGCATGGACGTTTGAAGTGGAAGCATGGACGTATATGAGCAACATGCAATGGAAAGCAATTGAATAAAATAGCAATAACATCATGCATATGGAAAGCAAAACAATAGGAGCAAAATAATAGGAGTGGGTAGCAATCATGCATTTGCCACGAGAAGCTTCAATAGAATTGGAAGCATATATGTACAATAATGCATGTAATGGAATAAAATAATATATGTGCTACAATATCATTTGAAGCAAACATGTAAAGCTACACATTTATACGTGAAGTTACGGTAATTGGAAGCGTTAGTAAAAGTGGTAAAGAAAAAAAAATAATTGGTTAATATCATTAATTATTATTATTATAAATAATAAAAGCAGTATAAAACTAAAACATAAAATATATAATTAGCAATAAAATCAACAATAATTCGTAAAATTATATATTTTATGATTTTATGATTTTATTTTTTTTAACTTCTTAGATTGTTATAGTTCTTCAGGAACTATCAAGAATTCTTCAAGAATTCTGAGTATTTGACTATTAATTTTATACATCCTACATGGATGTTTATGAATAAGTTTTTCAGGAACTTATATATATTTTTTATATGATATATAATCTTATACACCCTTCGGGGATGTTTAAAATACAAGTTCTTCAGGAACCGTTTATAATATATATATAAATAATATAAGATATATAAATTAAGATTATCAAGAATAATAATAATAATTATGTATTACCTCTCTAGACTTGAGTAGATATCAGTTGGTTAGAACTTCGTGCTGATAACGTGTTATGAAATTAGAGAAGAAAATGGACTTGAAGATGAAGGAAGGAGAGTAAGGAGAGTAAAGATAGAGTAGTGAAATTGAAGAGAAGAAGTTGTGTATGTATTAATGAGTGAGAGGGGTATTTATAGGAGGTGAAAGGGGGACATCTATAAATATCAAAACTTTGGGGAGACATCCACAAATATTCATAATAGTGTTGAAGGTTTTTTCTTTGTCCTTTTTTTCTTTTAAAAGTTAAGTTTTATGGTTGTATATTCTATTAAATATATTCTATTTATAAAATATATATTTACAATATATATTCTGTTAAAAGTTATTATTTATATAATAATAATATGTTCAGTTAAATATTATTTATTGTTTATATGTTTATAGAATATATAATTTGTTATATATTATTTATTATTTATATGTTTATTGAATATATATTCTATTAAATATGTTCTGTTTAGGGTTGTTTTTTATAATAATAATAATATATATTTTGTTAAATATTATTTATTCTTTACAAATTGTGTTTGTAGAATATATATTCTTGTAAAATATATATTCTATTAAAATTTATTCTTTATATAATAATGATAATATATATTCTGTTAAATATTATTTATTGTTTATATGTTTATAGAATATATATTTCGTTACATATATATTCTGTTAAAAGTTATTCTTTATATAATAATGATAATATATATTCTGTTAAATATTATTTATTGTTTATATATTATGTTTGTAGAATATATATTTGTTCTATCTAAAAGTAATCCAATAGTTTTTGTCCAGGTTGTTTAATTAGTGGTTGCAGGAATGACATCTCTGATATTAGTGATTATATACACTAATGGGCGAAAATATGAAGGCGTAGAAGGGTACACATTTGAGGGTGATAAAACGTTGATGCAGGTTAAGCGAGATATTACCATGGAGCAGTTGAGGGAAAGAATCTCTGTTACGTTGGAACTAGGATCAACGCAGGTCATTACTCAATTAACCAATAAGTTGAATGTAGATAAAAAAGCAAAAGATATCCACCTACAAAACAATGACAGATACAAATATTAGCCCTTACGCGTGTCAATGTTAGTAACTTAATGGCAAATGTTGGGTCATCTGATCTTACCGAGTGATTTGTAATTGCATTTTTCTGTGATATCCATCTTCGTGTATGTAGATTGAATCACTACATATACTCAGAATTGGTAGACAATAACCTATTCTGAGGTGGGTTGTTATACAGATACTAAGCACAGTTTTCCCATATTGTTATCAACAATACATAAATCTAACCCCAATTCTCCCCTGACTTGCCCTTTTGTGTGATCTCATGCAGATCTTCAAGTTGTCATGGGGCGGATGGAATATGTTGTTGCATGTCAAACTGTCTCATCACACGATCAGGTTGGTGCCACTCAACAATGTTGGTACACAAGAGTGGGACCACAGCTCACCATACCTTCGAACCTTGCAAACAAATTAAAGGCAATGTCTACAACAAATCTGCTCCATAGGGGGTCCAAACAATCTATATAACATTAAGGACAAAAATCATTAGTCTTTAATGGGTGATGAAAAAATCTAATAAACCCTAAAATGGACTAATGGAGAAAGGGTTTACTCACGTCCGTGCGTTTCATCTGATCAAATGCACAATGATAAAAGTCAATATCTTGTCATACAACCTTAAAAATAGGACTTCCCAACCACCTACAATGACAACAAAAATTCAATATCCGGTTAAAAGAAAACTTTAAACCATAAGTGAAATAACACACCAATAAAAATCAAGATGATACAAAAATAAGTACTACCTTGCAGCATAAGGGGTGACTACAAGTCTATCATGAGGTGGGACGCTTGGAGCAATGCTCGGGAACCTATCCTACGCCCAAACTTGAACCAGTAGGTGAAAGCCACAAATGGATGAACAATCATAATCAGTGGATTTGCATAATTCACGATACAAATAATTGAGGGCTGCAGATCCCCAGCTATATTGGCCACACTTATCCAGGTCTTCCAACAATGGCAAGTGCCTCAAAGACACCCTACTGCTAGATTGGTTTGGGAAGATGACACCACTAATTATATTTCTAGAATTAGGTCTAGTTTCAAAATCTAAGTATAAAAAAATAGGGATGTTAATATAGGTTATTTGCCTCGCCTCGCCCCGCCATCAACTCGTTAAAATACGGGGTAGGGCGGGTTTGGCTCCCTACCGAAAACGGGTTGAAATTTGTAGCGTACCCCGTTTTAATGGCGTGGCAGGCGGAGTGGGGCGGATTAGCCCACCAACCTTTAAAAAATTAGAATTATTTTTAGTATTTGAAAAAACTTAATTAGAGGTTAGTTAATGGTTGATCTACTTAAAAATATAAAATAGTAGAAATTAATAAAAATCAATTAACTTATTATTTTTATGAGAAAAAGTTAATTAAATTAAAAAAGTAATATACCTATAAAATTAAAAATTTGAATATAATTATATTAATAATTTTAACTCAAACACTAATCAAAGTAATATGCTAAAATGAAATAATCTCATTCCTTATAATAAATTTATGATAATAAATAAGGATTAAACATTTAAGTTTCTATTATAATTTAAAATAAAAAATTCCATATCTATAAAAACAAATAATCTGATCCGGTCTAGACACTGGTCTCCAGACTAAGACGTCATCTTGTCCGTTCAGGAAGGTTAACCGGTATCACAGGTCAACATCCGGACTATAAAAATACCGTGCTAGGTGTTCTCCCTTCACCGGTTTATCCGTGATAACACCTAGGACATCGGATAACCAGATCCGGTTTTACTATTTTGTTATACATAACCGTTCACCTATACTTCAAGAGGATAAGTGGTTTTTCCACTTCCCATGATTGATACCCTGCACAGCGGAAAGTATCTACGTCACCCGTCAAAAGATACAAAGTACAGCCACAGGAGTGATACACGGAAAAGGTGAATCTTCCCCATTCCTGTGTCAGAATCATACACTGATCATTGAACTACTCTTGATCGTACACTGAGAATTGAACTACTCTTGATGGTACGCTAAACACGATATCAGAATCTCTTAGCCCCACTTATGCCTAACGACTCATTTTCCACGCTTAGATATAAATAGTCGATTTTCATGCACACACAAGGTTACGTTGTTCTAACTCTCTACACACTATTGCATTCCTTAAGTATTATCTGAGTTCTCATTCACTTCACTAACTTGAGCGTCAAAGAATCTTCGTAGGTGACACCACCTTTCACCCCCATCAATGCAAAAACTTGGTGTGTAGGATCTCCAGGACAACAAGACCGTACTCTCTTACTGAGAGGTTGGATTATAATACCGGATACCCACTGTACCGGTGTATAAACACTCAAATCTTGAACTTTTATAGTTGGTCCTTAGTCCGGATCCTTAACCCCGAACCAGACCAGTTCATTGGCACGCCTAGTGGGACTCGATAGAGTTATTCCCATTTTTCGCAGAGGTTCAGTAGTTATCCATGGAGGGAGATGGACGTGATTTCGTCGATGGTCACGTAGAGGATGTGACTTATTAGCATGCTAGCAGGAGACTCATTTTCGAATCTCCCAGAACCACCTCGAGGAAGATGATACCTGTCTCAGCTCTAGATCCTTGAGATGAAGTTATAAGGTAACTCAGGGAGGAGTTGATGGAGTTGAGGAGAGAGAAGAAGGTGAAGGAGAATAAGGCAACGTTGTAGGCTGAGGAGACTCATCATACTTCTAGGAGGGAGAAATCCACCACTCTCCAGTATTCAAAAATTCCCACCTACGAGGAGCGGGAGCAAACTCATGACTCTAGTTATAAAGTCAATGGAAGAAGGTAGGAGCCAGTGGTGGTAGCCTCTAGAACGTATCGGCTTAACGTTCTATTCTTGAGGAGGCTCATGAGTGTGCCTATTCCCAGGCATTTGCAAACCACTTAACCACTTTCCATCGGGAAGTATAATGGAGAGACTGACCCCACTAAGCATCTTGATGCTTACGTATATGAAGCTATATACTTGGGAGCTGATGAAGATGTGATGTGCAGGATGTTCCCATGAAATTTAATGGATGAGGCCTTTAGCTGGTTTAAGGGTCTACCATCGGGGTCAATAGACTCCTGGGAGGAGATGGCAGCAGCCTTCGAGAATCATTTTGTCATCTCTAGGGATGTCCCTAGGACGTCTTATACCTTGGCCCAGATCAGGCAATGAGAGAGCGAAACTCTTAAGGAGTTTCTGAAGAGGTTTTACAAGGAGGCAGCTATGGTGCCTAATCTTACAGAGGCCATTCAGCTACACATTGTTATCGAGGCCCTACAACCTGGGTCAGCCTTTGCACTGTCTCTGGCAAAGAGTCCTCCGACAATGTTTAAAGAGTTCCAGAGGAAGGCTTAGAAGTACGTGGGTATAGAGATGCATCTAGAGGCCACAACAGCTAGGGCTAAACCACCAGTGCCTTCCTCTCAACCACGGAGAGATAAGGAGAGGGTGAGACCAGAGAGGCAGACCCAGAAGGATAATTTTTGAAGCCCTCGACCTCAGTAGCAAGACAGGTGTATAGCCTCTTTCAGCAACTATACTCCATTAAACACCAAGCATTCCCAGATTTTAAGGGAGGTCGGATGGCCTACACTCGGCGTGTATGGGGTGAGGAAGCCAGCTCCTCTGAGACGGCCTGGTAATCCACGGAAGTACTATGGTTTCAACGAGCAGGTGGGACACACTATGGATGAGTACAAGGCTTTGAAAAACGCTGTGGAGACCCTCATTAGGTAGGGAAAGTTAAAGCAGTATCTCTTCAAGTAGAAATCCTTGGATGAACCAAACTGGAATGAGAATAGAGGAAAAGATCGCAACAATGAGGGCGATAATAGTCGTAACCCAGTCAGGAGTTTTTCAGCCACTGAGAAATAGAAGGGAGTTGTTATTAGCGAGGACGCTCAGTAGGATGGCATGCCCCAGCAACAGAGGCAAGGCCGATGTGAGGTAATTAACATGATCGCTGGAGGGTTTGCTGGGGGTGGAGCGTCAATCATAGCCCGTAAGAATCATCATCAAATGATCCTATCTATTCAAGGGAAGCCTAGAGATAACCGCCCTTTCAGAGATGGTGTGGAGGCACCGGTCGTGTCGTTCTCGGATGAATATTTTGGCCCAACCATTCCAGAGGGTGATGACGCAGTGGTCATAATCGTTGTGATCGCCAACAAGGACATCAAGAGGATCCTTGTTGATCAGGGGAATTCCTGTGATGTTATTTTTTATAATTGTTTTAAAAGGATGGGTTTCAATGACTTAGACTTACAACCTTATACGCAGGAACTCACAGCCTTCAACAGAGCAAAGTAACCCACCAAGGGTTACCTTGACACTCTGGTGTCCTTTGAAGGTGAGCCGGGGGTGAGAACGGTGAAATCCAGGATCTTAGTGATTGATGTTGAGTCACCTTACAACGACATTATAGGCCACCCTACCTTAAATGCCATGGAAGCGATCGTGTCCACTTAACATCTCCTTATCAAATTCATAGATAAGGACAACAATGTGTCCACTCCACACTAGAAGGAGGTTCAATAGACATTGTGTTGGGAGATTCCCCATAAAAAATCACGCATATCAATGACAAGTTAGAAACCGTGATGGAAGAGCGGCTGCTTGTGCTCCTTCATGAGTTTAAGGACTTGTTCACATGGACTGCTACGGATATGCCTAGGATGGACCCCGATTTCTGTTGCCACAAGTTATCCGTCTACCCTGAGACGAGGCCAGTGGCCCAGAAGAAAAGAAGATTGGGTCCAGAGAAGCAAAAGGTAGCTTGTGAGCAGACGAAGGAGCTGCTAAAGGCTGAATTTATCAGAGAAATCTGCTATTCCTCTTGGCTCTCGAATTGGGTGGTGGTTCAAAAGGCCAACGGTAAATGGAGGATGTGTACTGATTATGTGGACCTTAACCGTTGTTGCCCGAAGGATCCATATTCTCTCCCTAATATTGATCACATGGTGGATGATTCCTCTAGTTATCAGTACCTAAGTTTCATGGACGCATATTCGGGGTACAACCAGATTGCGATGTGGGAGGAGGATCAGGAGAAGACAGCTTTTGTCAATGATCACAGTGTTTTTTGCTACACTATCATACCTTTTAGTTTGAAGAATGCTAGGGCCACTTATCAACGTATGATTAACAAGGTGTTTGAAGGCATGCACACCAAGTTGGTGGAAGTGTACATTGACGATATCATAACCAAGACCCTGGCTGAGGGTGATCATATCGAAGATTTACGCCAGGTATTCATGCGCTTGAGGCAATATAACATAAGGCTAAACCCATTGAAGTGCACTTTCGCTGTCCCAACTGGGAAGTTTTTGGGTTTCATGTTAACTCAGCGTGGCATTGAGGCTAATCCAGGGAAATGCCAAGCAATACTGGGCATGCAAAGTCTAAAGAACTTGAGAGAGATGCAATCTCTGAACGGAAAGGTGGCAGTATTGGCTTGATTTATGCCTAAGATGGCTCATAGATCCCTTCCCCTATACAAAGTATTGAAGAAATCCAAGAAGTTTGAGTGGAGACAAGAGCAAGAGCAGGCATTTTAGGAGCTTAAGGAAGTGTTGTCAAGCCCTCCGATTTTGGTAAAACCTGACCTTGGGGAAACTCTGATTTTATATCTGGCAATCTAGGATGAGGCTCTGGGGGTAATGTTAGTCAAGGAGACCCTGGAGGGGCAGAGGCCAGTATACTTCACTAGCAAGACACTACAAGGAGCTAAGGGCCGGTACCAGAAGATTGAGAAGGCTTCTCTTGCAGTTGTTTGGGCTTCATGATGGTTAAGGCTGTACTTCCACGTGCACCCAATTATGGTGAGAATAAACATGTCACTCCGGTCGGTACTGAGCAAACCAGACCTCGCTGGGAGAATGATCAAGTGGTCTATCGAACTTTCAAAGTTTGAGGCTTCTTATGAGCCATGAGGAGCTATCAAAGCCCAAGTTCTAGCTGATTTTGTCATGGAGATGACGAGGGCAGACCCAGCCATACCTCGTGCTCACTGGACCATCTATGTAGATGGGTCATCGAACAATAAAGGATGTGGGGCCGGTGTCCTTGTTGAGAGTGATGATGATGTGTATTTGGAGATTTCTCTTCGATTCAATTTTAAGACTTCCAACAACCAGGCTGAGTACGAAGCTTGCCTTGCTGGACTTCGAGCCACGATCGATATTGAAGCAACAAAAGTAACCCTCTATAGTGATTCACAGCTGGTGATATCATAGATTCAGGGTGAATACCAAGTCCGTGAGCCTCAACTCCAGTTATACTTGAATTGTGTGAATGAGTTGAAGGGAAAATTCTCTGTATTGGAATTCAAGCATGTACCCAGAGAGGAAAACACCAGGGCGGATATCCTATCAAGGCTCGCAAGCACGAATCAACCCGGGAGTACAACAATAATGGTGCAGAGTACTTTGACATCGCCCAGCATCCCGTTGACCTCATCGTTAAATGCAATTTCATACCATGCCTTCGATGAAAATTCGTGGGTAGTCCCTTACATACGATACTTCGTCGATGGACAGCTACCCACTGATGACTTGGAGAGGAAAAAATTGAAAAGGGAGCTGCCTTAATTTACGATGGTGGATGGCAGCTCATTCGAAGGGGGTTCTTTGTACCTTATTTCTGTTGTTTAAATGAAAAGAAGGTACAAGGAGTGCTGGAAGAAATACATGAGGGGAAATATGGACACCACACTAGAGGTAGAAGCCTGATGAGAAAAGTTCTAAGAGCAGGTTACTGGTGGCCTATAATGAAGAAAGACTCCATCGAGTTTGTAAAGAAGTATGATCTGTGTCAGAGATTTTCCAATCTTCATCACACACCGGCCCAAGAACTTTCTTTATCAGTCGTGCCATGGCCTTTTCATCAGTGGGGCCTCGATATCCTGGGTCCATTCCCAACAGCTCTTGGTGGAATCAAGTATCTTATAGTTGGGGTAGATTACTTTACCAAATAGATCGAAGCAGAACCCGTGGTGCACATCACTGCAGCTCGGACACGACGCTTCATATATGAGAACATCATAGCACGATTCGGAGTCCCAGGATGGATCATTACTGACAACGACACCCAGTTTACAGGCAGGAAATTCACAGAGTTGCTTGAAGGACTGGGGATAGTCCAAATCTTCTTATCTGTCAAACATCCTCAAACAAATGGCCAGGTAGAGGTAGTCAATAGAGAAGTGTTGAAAGGGCTAAAGAAGTGTATAGGCGAAGCAAAGGGCGGATGGACTGATCAGCTGTGCCACGTCTTGTGGGCGTATCGCACTACACCCCATTCCTCCACCAATGAGTCTGCATATCACCTTACTTACGGTGTAGAGGCGATGATTCCAGTCGAGCTCCAGACCAGTCAACAAGGGTGGAGTATTTTTCTGAGGAGAATAATGATGCCAATCTGGCATCAGAGCTGGATGTTCTCCAGGAACTTAAAGAGGAAGCTTTTGTTAGGGATCAGACGATTAAAGCAAAGGCCGCCCTCTGATACAACAAGCGGGTTCAGCACAGAGCGTTCAACACAGGAGATCTTATGTTAAGGAAAGAAAATATGGGAAATAAGTTTGCTCACCAAGGCAAGTTAGCACTGACATGGGAAGGCCCTTACAGAGTGTCCGAGGTGACTGACAAAGGGTCATATCGGTTGGAGAATCTCGATGGCACTCTGATCCATAACAAGTGGAATACTCAGAACTTACGTATTTACTACAGCTAGTTGGTAAGACGGCATGTACTCTTTTTCCTTACTTGAGTTTTTTCCCAATGGGTTTTCTCAAGAAGGTTTTAACGAGGCATGACCCTAACTACGCTCTTTTTGTAATCCACATTCAATTTAATGAGAATTCAATTCATGAACATGATGTCTTCACTTTTCTTTTCTATGTTGTGATTATAGCATTACGTCGGTGTATGTGAAGACCCTCATGACAGATGATCCCAACCACCTACTAGGTAGTCGACGATGTAACTCCTCGAGTGGACCAAAGGGTTGTAGGATCAGACCTTCTTCAAGGCTGTACCGAACCCCATTTGAAGGCCTGGATTGTAGGATTAAATCGATCTCCAGGTACGACTAGTAGGTTTGGCTGAACGTTGGTGAAGACCCAATCATCATTCTTATGATTGAGGTATATTCCCCAAGGACGGAAAATGTCACTCATCATGATTGACAGAATACCTCCTGGCGTGAATAATTCCCATCATCATCCTTATGATAGAAGACCCAATCATCATTCTTATAATTGAGGTATATTTCCCCAGTATGAATAATCTCAATCACTTATTTTGTGAATTAACCATGTACCTCCTGGTGCGGACAATTCCAATCACCACTTTTGTGATTGAAGGCCCAATCATCATCCTTATGATTGAGGCAGCTTCTTGTAGGACGGATACGCATAGTCGTTATTTCTATCTCAAACGATATCATTATACAGGAAATTTGATAATTTTTCCTACTATCAAAGCGGACTAAAGCTCTCATTCTTAATAGTTAAAGGATAATATTCTATACAATGCTCACACTCATCGCAATCAACACATGTCTAGGGACAATATTCGTCGAGTTTGAGTCTATGTTATACGATATGGTTACTGAGAATCCATTCTACGTAGCAATCATTATTAATTATTCAAAAGTTTCAACTCAGAGAATGGCTTAATGAATTTTAATAGTACTATAGCAGTTTATTTCTCGTAATCGTGTCAGAGGCAATGTTCAAAGAAAATTCTCATTTATTCGAAGTAAAGTTTGTACAGAGTCAAAATAAAACTAGAGTTGATCCCAGTACACATCAGTAAGGAAAAAGAAAAACACAAAATTAGGAGGCTGGAGTCTGATTTTTTGTTGTAGTGACCTCCTTTCCTCCGTCCTCTCCTTCTGTCTTCTGGGCTCCTCCACCTCCGGGCTCTCCTTCCTTCATAATGCTTTCTTCAGTAGCATCTTTGGGACATAGAGTAGATGATAGAGGCTCCATGCTTTGGCGTTCAGGAAAAGGAGGTAGCTCATAAAGAGAAGTAGCAGGATCCTTGTACCGGCCATCACTTTTAACCTCAACCAGTTTCCCTGCATGAAACTCATAGAACGGATGAAGCCCATATAAATTGAGTTTTACGCCGGGGTTACGATAAAGGATCTGGTGAACAACTAGGCCAAAGGATTCAAAGGCTACGTTCTTGTAAATTTCAATAGCCTTGCTCGCTTTAGCCTTGGAGGCAGCCATCCTTTTCCGTAGCTTCGCATTCTCCTCCTCCATGAACCAAGTTGTTGCACTTCCCTGATTTAACTCCTCAATTTGAGCCAACAACTCCTTCTCCCTGGCTTCCCATTCCTCAGTATTCTTTTTCCTGCCGGCCTTTGCTGCTGCGAGGTCTTCACTCAGCTTAGCAGACTTTTTTTTCTCAAGCTGGAGCTCTTCTCGTAGAAGGGGAATGAACTTGTTTTCTCCTTAGAGTTTGGAAACTTGTCGCTCTAGAGACTTGTTCATCATGTGAAGATGACTTATTTCAGTAACTCGCCCCTTCTCCAAATCTTTAACTTTCTTTAGCTCTGCCTCAACTCCCCTTGCAGCTTCTGCTTGTTTAGCAGGCGAGGCCTCCTTCACTGCGATGTCAGCTTCAAGTTTCTCAATTTGTTCCATATAATCCACCGAATTGTTTAGGGAGTCCAGCAGACCAGAACGCTCATCTAACTGCCAGCGACCGGTCTTGCAAGCTCCTCTAACTTCACCCGCCTCAAGAGTAGGCCTGAGGCGGTACCTTGGCTTAGGAAGGGTAGGCGGCATTGAACCTTGGTACCACAGGAAGGGAGAGAGAAATGACCCCTTAGGAGGAGAATGGATGATAACAGTTTTAGGATCCAACCTCATCTCCAAATTGATATTAGAAGGCAGGGTAAAAGGAGAATCAATTGGTTTTTTACCCTTGTCCTTCTTCTGAAGACCGGATTCTTCTAGAGTCTTCTGTTTCTTCTCAAGAGGCTAGTCAGTAGAAGATTTTTTCTTGTCAGATACCTTAACTAGAGTTCTTCTCTTCTTTTCATGGACAACTGGTTGGTCTGGCTACTGCTCAGTCTGTGCGCCACCCTCCGTGATGTCCTCCTCTTCATTTAGGGGCACATCGTCACCCACTTCAGAGGTTAGAGGGATTGGGGTTTGAGCCTTGAAGGAATTCCTCTTGGCTTGAATATTGTTCTTATAAGAGGAAGAATCATCTTCCACTAGCACGGACTTCAATGAAAGCATTTTGGCGAAGATCTCTTTATTTTGTTCTGCAAAGAAGGAAAGCAACATGAGTACCAAGGTCAAAGCGAGTTATATTAAAAAATAATTATAAAGCAGACGCAAGAATAAGAGAACGGGTATTTACTAAGATATTTATCCCGAACAGCGACACTCCTGAGGAGATGCTTGCAGGAGAACCCCTTAAAGGATGCTGAGCAAGATCTCATAGCACTCAGCACCTCTACAGAGTACGGCAAAAGCTCGTCCTCCTCGGTATAGTAAGCATGGCTGACGAGCAAAAAGTGCTCATGGGTCTAGCTTATAGGGAACTTCGATATCCCCTCCTTGTTTTGTCATAATACTGGCTTATTTGGTTGCACCCGAATCTGCGTATAATACTATTTGAAGGAGTGTCCGTCGATCTTTGCGGATTCAGTAAAGGATTTGAAATTGATGATCCTTGAATCACATCAGAGCGTGATGAGTCCAAGACCGCCCTTATTATTTGTACGGTGGACCACTTGGCAATAATAAAAAAGCTTAGCCACAATGGGTTTGAAATTAAAGTGCTCTCCGAGGACCTCCAGAACACGGAGGAGACCCCATCCGTTTGGATGTAATTGCGAAGGGGCACACTTTAGAAAACGTAGGACGGCCATCTAGAATTCCGTCAAAGGAAAGCGTACCCCCAGATTTTGGAAAACAAAGTCATACATATATACCGACCTCTCATCAGGGACTCAATGGCAAATCCTTTCCATTGCCTGGGGTGCGAGAATAAGGAAGCGACTGTTGTACTTATCTTCGAAATAAACCTTGAAGCGCGGAGTGACCGTACCCCCATCTTCCCTTGCGTGGCGAGAGGCAATCTCTTTAAACTCTTCTTCAACCCAACAGTATGGGTGTGTCTGATTTAGCCGTTCCCAGTTGAGTTGGTGTGCCACCACGTTGACACACCCTTCAGTGGTGTAGAGGATAAGTGTTTTCCTGGACCCAGGAATTTCTATCTCACCCTGAGCGTGCTAAAAGGCTTCGACACTGTGATAAAAGGCAACATCGTCAGAGAGGTACCTATCCGCACTTGATTATCTATCAGAGTGACTGGTAGCCCTCAAGCTGGAGGAACCCTCAGGGCGATGCCTAACCACTGGCCGCCATGAGGAGGAAGTTTCGACCCTCTCTAAGCGATGAGACCTAGCCACTGGGAGACCCACAGGGATCCTCCCACCACGGTGGCCTGAGAGGGCACGAGAACTTTGTCTCCCCCTATTCGAGGTACCAGCGCAGATTCGCCTAGGGCGTATGGTTGAAGTTTAAAGGAATTTAAAGAAACACAAGTTTAAGAAGAAGGGAGAAGTAAGGTTACCTAAAGAAAGTTAAGGTTGGAAGTGGAGGAAACTTCACAAAAATGACAGCAACAGTTTCTTCGAAATTTCTGCAGAGTTTCGCTAAAGCTTGAAGGAAAATGTGACTTCTGAAATTTGCCAAGTCCCCCTTTTATAGGTAACGAAGATGTGACATCCTGGCGCTGTTGAGGGCGAGGAGTGATCGCCGGTGCATGGGCACGGACAAGGAGCGGCTCCTGGTAGGCTTCCAGCAGGGAATGTGACATCCCGGGAACTGTTGAGGACGGGGAGTGATCGCTGGTGCATAGGCACGGACAAGGAGCGGCTCCTGGCAGGCTTGCAGTGGGAGGGACACATGAACGAACCGAATACATACCAGAATGATAGGGATCCAAAGACTGTATAGGTATGGGACTATACAGTCAAGGATAGCTTAAAAGAATGAATTCGTACTACCTATACCAACAAATGCATTAGCCTTTTCGGTGGCCTATCACTTAAGGACTCCAAAGTTAAGTGTGCTTAACTTGGAGTAATTTTGGGATGGGTGACCTCCTGGGAAGTTCTCTGGAAATGTGTGAGTGAGGACAAAAACACACTGGAAAGGTCTCGTGTTGGTTTATGAGGAGAGTCGTTCATTCCTGAAAAGCGGCTGGGACGTTATAGAAGATGTCCAACCGTCAGTCAGAGGGTGTGTCATTTGAAGCAAAATGCAACGTCACCGACCTAAACGATGTAGTCGTTTCAAGCCCAAGTGCACGAAAACAGAGACGATTCATGAAAAAGTACCTTTCAAAATGGGCCAAAGAATTCAAATTTTAGGCCCATAACAGCCCAGCGACGATTACACATTTGGAGCAATAATGACTTACAATGTTAAAAACATTTATTGTCCAATCATTCAGAGCGTTAATACACTTCAGTAGTCACTCGAATACCAAGAGTTACGAGTTTCAAAAACTCTTGGGATTCCCCTCACTACGAATCTTTGTCTAAATCTATTGTAGGAACATTATGAGAGCGGTGCCTTCACTCACAGAACAGCCCAACATGCAATATATCGACATGGAACTTATACACATTTCAACAAGTATTTTTGCATGTAACACCGGCATCCAGACCTCTTGCAAACAGCATAGCTTATACGAGCAACTTAACAGTCCCTCACATAAGCTAGGGGACAGATGATCCGGTCTAGATACTGGTCTCCAGACTAAGACGTCATCTTGTCCGTTTAGGAAGGTTAACCGGTATCACAGGTCAATATCCAGACTATAAAAATACCGTGCTAGGCATTCTCCCTTCACCAGTTTATCCGTGATAACACCTAGGACATCAGATAACCAGATCCGGTTTCACTATTCTGTTATGCATAACCGTTCACCTATACTTCGAGAGGATAAGTGGCTTTTCCGCTTCTCATGATTGATACCCTACACAACGAAAAGTATCTACATCACCCATCAAAAGGTATAAAGTACAACTACAGGAGTGATAGAATCGTACACTGATCATTGAACTACTCTTGATCATACACTAAGCATTGAACTACTCTGGATGGTACGCTGAAGACGACATCAGAGTCTCCTAGCCCTACTTGTGCCTAACGACTCATTTTTCATGCTCAGATATAAATAGTCGATTTTCATGCACACACAAGGTTACGTTGTTCTAACTCTCTACACACTATTGCATTGATCAAGTATTCTCTAAGTTCTCATTCACTTCACTGACTTGAGTGTCGGAGAATCTTCGTAGATGACACCACCTTTTGCCCCCATCAACGTGAAAGCTTGGTGTGTAGGATCTTCAGGACAACAAGACCGTACTCTCCTACTGAGAGGTTAGATTATAATACCGGATACCCATTGTACCGGTGTATAAACACTCAAATCTTGAACTTTTGTTGCTGGTCCTCAGTCCGGATTCTTGACCCCGGACCAGACTAGTTCATAATCAAACCAACATCAATAATTAAACTAATCAAGTTCATTTTCCAAAATAGGTGATTAAAGTTATCAAACTACCACTAACACCAAGAATCAAACAAGTAAAGTGCATTCTCCAAAATAGGTGATTAGAAATTTTTTTAAAATAAAATATTATATAGCCCGTCGGGTCAACCCGTCCTTCCCCGCCAAAAACCAACAAAAATGCATGGCGGGGCCGGCCAATTTTGAACCCATCGTGAAATAAATTTAGTCAACTCGCCCGCTCCATTTTAGGCTGGTTGGTGGGTCAGTCCGTCAGGCTCAACCCATTTTGACATCCCTAATAAAAAATACTTGTAGTTTAGAAAATAGCAGTTGTTATTTATTTTACTTACTTTTACCGATGGTCGGAAATATAGTCTTGTCGTACATTCCATGACAAACTTGGTTTCCCTTGGTATTTTAAATAAAGAAGTATAAGAATATTTTCTAAGTTCTTTCTAAAATATTGTTCCTTAATTTTCTTAAAAAATTTACTCAAGAGAGTTAACGTTAAATAAACCCATATTTGTCAAAAACTTGTCGTTGTTCCTATTTTCTTGTAAAAACTTTGATTTTAATGATTCAAAAGCTTAACTTATTTATTTTTCAAAATTCTACTTATTTTTAGTATTAAAATTTTAATTTTAGGTCCAGAATTAAAATTTTCCTAAATTTTCTTAGTTTCGTCAAAAATTTACTGATAAAACATTTTTCAAATGTTCGTAAAGACAAAGTTGTTGATCCATGTTTTTCTTTCAATCTTTCTTCAACACGATAGTGACACACTTCTTCCGTACCATCACATGCATGAATAAACAAATAAATAAAATACAATCAATTATTACAACTTTATAACTATTTTTGTTAATACAACAAAATATTCGTGTTACGTCAAGAACCCACATTGATACCTTTATATTTCCTCACGTTTTCAGCATTCACAGAATCAATATTCATACTAAATTAATATCGCAGCATTCATCACACATTACTAAACAACAATATTTCACAAAATAATTTAAGTAGAAATTTCACTAAATTAAGTGTTTCTCATTGTAATGGCATGCAAAACGTATTACTTTCTAAATATTTACCCAGGCAACATTTAGGGTAGAATATTAGACACATCAAAATTTTCATATTTTTCAAGATTTGTAAATCAAGAACATGCATCATACCAAGTAGAAAAATGTGACATGCAATGGTAAAAGATAGCATTTTTCACATGTAATCATAGATAACAGACATGTAATCAATTTCATCAATCCAACTTAGTTAAAAATAATATTTTTAGTGCATGTAAACAAGCTAGGAGTGCATTCACTAATTTTCTCTTGGTGCCTAAAATTGAAATTTTTTACAAAATCATTTTTCGTTCGAACCTAAGATAGAAAGCTCAGTTTTTAGACACTAAGACCGATAGAGACCTTTGGCTGATCTCTACCATCCAACACATGCAAATAACCTTAGAGCAAAATGGAAGAAACTCCCCCTACGTTGGGTTTCCTATACGTGTCTCTGGAGGTGTTTCAACTTTGCTTTCTCCTTCGTTCTTCGACTTTGATGATAGTTTCGAATATTGTGCTAACCATTTGAAACTTAGAAAGAGGACAATGACCTTTCAATGGCCATGACCATGAGTGTGAAAATGGGAAAATGGGACCTTTAGCTCCTAGGACTAAATGCAATATTCTAAGCACAATATGCATGCAATGGAGGGAAAAAATCAAAGAGAGAATGGTCCATAGAGCTCTCAGCCAAGATAGCAAAATGGGAAAATGGCCATGAGCATGAAAATGGGAAATGGGACCTTTAGCTTCTAGGACTATATGCAATATTCTAAGCATAATATGCATGCAATTGAGGGAAATAAGCAGAGAGAGAATGGTTCATTGAGTTCTCAGCCAAGATAGCAAAATGGAAGGCAAGGGTTTTACCTTGAGAATTTTTATATGCATGGCATAACTAGGCTAAGATCATTGCATGCATGTCCTCCTAGGTGGTGGTCGTGATGGTTGATGGTAGAGTGGAGCCTTGGTTGTAAGATGATGGTGGAAGAAGACTCCTTGCTCAAGGATCCTTTGTATGCACAAGAAAAGTGATGATTAATGGCACCAAGTGAGTGAAATAATGGTCGGTGGTAGTGTGGTTAAGTTATGAAGTCATGGTGGCAGAGTTCTCTCTCCTAGGGTTCCATGCAAATGGTGAACGGTGGAGCTTGTTCATAGTGGAAGTAGTGGTTATTTTGTGGCGGCAGTATGGTGTTAATGGTGGTCACAGGTGGTGGATGGAGAAAGAAAAACAAAGACAGAAATAGTGGTGCATAGTGGCTTAGTGATATGATGAGGATAAGGAAGTGAAATAACTTGGTATAAGAGAAAGAGAGAGTGCTCTAGAAAGTAGAATGATTAGGGAAAATAAGAGAAATGAGGGCACAGTGGGAGAGAAATAAAAGAGAGAAGTGAGAGTACAAAATAAAGATAAAAGAAAGAAGAGTGAAGTAGAAAATATGGAGAATGAAAACGGATTAACTTTTAGGTGGCAATGGCTTATTTTTCACGACAATATGGTAAGATAAATCGTGAGGAATTTTGCTAGAAATGGGGATAAAATTTTGGTGGTAAATGGCTTTGGTATTAATGGCAACATGCATAAAATAATGGCAAGGAATTTAGTCTAAGAATCTAATGGAAATGGCTTTGAATTTATGACAATTTGGTAAGGAAATAAGCAAGATTTTAGATCAAATGGTACAAGTGTAAGCAAGGAAATGGGTATGAATAATTAGTGGGATTTTAGCCATTCAGAATTGGCAAGCTCACTAACATAGGATGCTTAAGGTGAAAACTAGTGATAAGCTTATAACTTAGTGGAATGTTAAGTGGAAATACATGGCTTGATTTAAGATTATAGTGGCAAAAACAATCATCATCACATGATCATGCAAAGAGGTGGCAAGTGCTAGCGGATTTTTTTCAGAATTATGCACACTTAATGGGAAACAAGATTGATTGAAAACATGGGAAGAAATAATACTCATGTGGTTATTTTTTGAGTAGATTTTGTGGTATTTTGGGGTAAAAATGACTTTGTGTTCCATTATGAATTTGAGGAAATGATGAACATGGAATTTGTCTTTTATCCTCTCCTTTTTCCAATAAGCTAAAGATATCTTAATTCTAACAACTATGGCAAAGGTTATGGTTAAAACATAAAAAGGTGACTAGGTTTTACGTGAATTCTTAGACTTGAATCTTAAATTAAAATTTGGGAATTGTATGTTTAGAATTAGCATTCAAGGTATGCATAAGAATTATATGGAATTTTGTTATGAATACACTACTACAAAAAAGGCCTTTGTCAGCGGTTCCGTAATAGCTATTATCAGCGGTACAAACGCAGAAAATAATGGCGCTATTAATAGCACAAAAAACAATGTCAGCGCTTAAACCGCTGACAATAGTTACTTATTGTCAGCGGTTGTAACGCGGAACCGCTGACAATAGTCCAACAATGTCTGCGGTTGGAATGAGGAACCGCAGACAATAAGCCAACAATGTCTGCGGTTGGTACGAAGAACCGCAGACAATAAGCAAACACTAAGCAAACATTGTCTGCGGTTGTGATGCGGAACCGCAGACAATAGTCTCACATTGTCTGCGCTTGATGCTATAACCGCAGACAATAGTTGGTTTTTTTTTAATTTTTAATTTTTAATTTTTAATTTACTAAACCTGTATTAATTAATAAACTAATTTTTACACTAACAGTTTTAAAATTATAGATACAACAATACCTAAAAAAGTAAAACAGCAACCAATAATTTTTTAAAATGGGTTTAGCTTCATGTACCTATATTAATTACATACTTCAATACTAATTCTTGCACATGAAATTTCCAATGAACATTGTAACATTAAGTGATACCTAAAACATAATTCACCAACTAATATTTACAGTTTCAGACACCTATATTTAATACAAATATATACTAATTTCCATTATTATTTCTCAAAAAAGAAATATAACAATATTAACTTTCAGGAATAGCTCAGCATAAAGCAACAAGCAGGGAAACATAACATAGTTACCTTCAAGGTTCATTATAACTTGATTCTCAACATCCACATTTTGTTCCCTGCTCCTTTTTGGAATTTTTGGCAGCATGCTACATTCCACACATTAAGATTTCAAGCTTTCCAACTTTGCATATATGATAATACTTTTATTGAAAAGAAAAACTAAAGTTCAAAAATTCCAAACTCACAAAGTGACACAGTTCAAGCATCAACATCAAGCGAACTCATTACTTCCAAAATGTTTATTACTTCACAAAATTAGTAACCAAGGGCACTCTATATTAATCTTACTACAAATGGTATAAACTGACCTTTCTTATTAATTCTTCATTAAAAGCCAACATATCCTCTAAAGCGGTAACTAATTTACTAATTAATGGTTATGTGCTAATCTTGTAACTAATTTCATGCTCTTTAATGATTTCAAATCAAGATAAACATTCCAATAAAACATTAATTGAAAGAAATGATAATATAATTGTTGCAATGCTCTCATCTTATCATTGATCTTATCTCTCCTTCTCTGCATCAATAAATCAATACCGTCGCAGGTACTGTCAATGACCAAATAAATTTATTACATTGACAATCTAGATAACCATGATACAAGATCTTAGCTGATTATATTCATGGTCATTAATTAAGAATACCAAAGCCATAATTTCAAAAAAAACATGGTCAGAATTGTCTACCTTGTGATTGTAGCTATCTGCAATATAAACTTCACCATTTCTACACATAACCCCTAGTGGATGTTGAAGAAGTATGTCAGAGCCAATTTCATTTTGATCTCCAAACTGCAGAGGTTTTAGAATATAAAGGCAGGTTTCATTATCCCCTAAAGATAAGGTGACAAAGAATTCAGGTATGATTTATACATCCAATTTTCATTTAAAATCTTCCCTGAATTTCTCACCAATTTTGTATCCTTTAAATTGGTCAAATTTGAGGTGAAAATTTTAGGAATATACCACAAAATTAGTAAATAAGCTAAAAAAGCATTACATAGCAATTAAGCTAATAAAATTGACTCGTAAGTAAGAAAAATGAATAACCTTGAGATCATCCTCAATCTTTGCCACTTGCCCATGAATCCCATCCACGGTCCCCTTCAATGGTTACATAGTCAGGTACTTTGCTTCACCCCAAATAAACCTGGATCCTCAATTTTTGTTGTAGTGAATCACAATGAGTTATTGAAGAACCAAAATTACATATCATGCAAATTTTTGATGTGAAAAAATAACAGAGAAATAAATTTAAAAAATAATAATAATTTTGAGTAAGGATTGAACACTTCATTTTTCTTAATATAACTCCAAGATAGCTAAACAACAACAATAATAACAAGGGATTTCAGGTCCAACTTTACTTTTTTTTCTAATGCAAGAAATCATCTCATTTAAGCATAAAGAAGTATTACTTTATGTTTAAGGATTTCACCTGAAACTAGGGATACTTTATGTTCATCTTGTTTTTACAAAGCAGAAGCCATGACAGCACACATTGCCAAGAAAGCACTCACCAAACTAATTATAGTATAACTAAATAATTATAAAAGGATGAAAATACGATATGAGTCATAGCATTTTTTCTATTTCAATTACAACATTGTCATATTATTTTCTATTTTCCAAAGTTTTTACAAGAAACAATGAAAACTAAAAAAAATACTTTTAGTATTTCTTTTAAAAGTTGTCATAAAGGGCTATTAAATTTTGTAGACTTGGGTCTCAATGGCAATGAAAATGAAATCAGAGCCCATTGTATATATCGAATTGAAATAAACAATGTCTAATGCCTGGCATTGTATGGGTTTTCCAATCATGCAGTATACTTATTTTGCTACTAATAGTTTTTAGATTTTGCAGTAATTTTTTATATAGTTGCTAAAAGTCTCTATAAGAAGCCTTTAGGGGACTTACAATCAGGAGTAGAACCTGACTCCAACATCTTAACTGCTTCCTGAAATTTTAGTAGCTCAGTACTCGTGATATCAAAATACAAAACACTACAAACTACCTCAGAATTTTGTAAGTATATACATGTAAATTTACCTTTTTCATAATTCCTTTTTAAATGTATCAATGCCTTTGAATAAAGCTTTTGTGGATGTACCTACCACTGATTAATTTTAGTAAAAGGAAAATAAATTATAGTAAGGTATCCAGAATAGAACTCAAATAAATCATGCCAGATGTAGTATAAGCTGGTTATTAAATCCTTAAAAAATACACTAACTAATATATAATATATAAAAGATACATTATTAATATATCCTTATTTAGAAAATTACATTTAAGGTAAATGAAAAGAATATTCTTATATGTAAGAATCTATTTAAAACACATGCTTTCTTCCCAACACATAGAGACACACAAGAATACTTTCAGAAGAATGAGTCAAACCAACCTGATACATTAGGAGACAGCCCCAGGAAAATTAATTAATTCAAAAGGTTAGGCTTATGCTAAGTAGAAACTGATTACCAATAAATAAGATGATAAGTAAAACTGTCACCATCCAATCACCAAACATGACATTGAACAAAAAATATCATGAAGCTTAAGAACAAGAGGAACGATTGAGAACAAAAATTAGAACAATTTAGAAAACTTGATTAAGTGTAATCACCTATGCTCTAAACAAGAGGAACGTCTGTGTAGGTCAGCGTCACCAATTCCATTGCCCTGAAAATTGGTCCCCACATATCTTTCTAAAGAAGATCGGAGAAGACATCGCCAAACAAACTGCCAAGGAGGGCCTCTACATCACCGTCAAGCTCACCGTCCAAAACCATCAGGCCAAGACATTGCCATACCCAATTATATTTTCCTATCATTGTTTATACCAGTAATTTATAACCATACTCAGAAACATAAATGAAAAGAATAATAGGAGAATTTTAATGTCAACATTTTGAAAACCAAACTCAAGTCTTTGTTCTAAATCTAAAGCGATAGTGAGAATCTAACAATTATGGAGAAAAGATAACAAAAATAAAAATAATGACTTACTCATGACCGACGCAACTAGTGTGAACCCTTAAATTGAAACAACCAGTGTTAGTGAATGAGAAACAATGACACAAAACAGAAGTATAATCGAGACTTTCAAAGAAACGATGGCACATAGCTGAGATGAAACTCCTAAAGATGAAGGCTCGAGGTACAAAGCAGAATCGAGACTCAAAAAAGATAAAGGATCTCAAAGATGGATGCAAGAGACAAGGCCGAACAAATACTTTCGAAGAAAATGAAGGGCGAAAGACGAATCTGCATCGCTGCCGTAGAGGTGCGACAACGCAATGTGCTTCTGGCTCATACGGAGGTGGGTTTCCGTGAGAGGAAGAGAGAACGCTGAAGGTTTTTTTTTTAAATTATAAAACCTTATTTTAAAATCATATGCGTAAGTATAAGGAGCAGTGAGCCAAACCACCCGCGAAAGGAATTTTTGGACTACTATAGTCTGCGGTTGATACATATAACCGCAGACAATACTATTGTCTGCGTTTGATCCTCCAACCGAAGAAAATACTCTCTTTTGAGCATCAATGTCTGCGGTTCCGCCTAACCGCAGACAATACTAGCGTTACCTTTTGCAATTTGTGTTGTAGTGATATTTCAAGACTAGAATCACTTGAATCCGATATCGATAGGTAAAGTTGTGTTCATCTTAGTGATACAAGTGCAAAATTATCAAACTCAGGACAGCATGACTGATTCGGGACTTGATAGAATTAATTGTCATTACTCTCCTTACATATATTAGGTCTAAGTATTATGCCTAAGGTTTATTAAGTATCTAATAACTACTTAAGCTAGTTCATAATTCATGCGCACATATACTAATAGGTCCTAAGTTAGTCTAAGACATCAAATAGAGATAAAATTCCTAGGTATGGCCAGTTACCAAATTTATGGGACGTTACACTAGTCACATCTTTTAGAAATTTCATCTTGAAATTTCATGTGCTACTGTTGAACAATTGAGGGTTGTACTATCACATTCTTTCTTCTAGTTCCTACATGGCATCTTTATCATCGGTTGCACTCCAAATTACCTTCACCAGAGGTATCTCTTTTCCTCAAGGTTATTTCTGTCTTTTGTCTGTAGTCTTTACATGTATTGCTTTATAGGTAAGGTTTTCTTTTAGGGAAAATTGATCAGGACTTAGGACAAGTTCAAGATTAGATAAATACTGATGGAGTTATGAAACATGGAAAACATGATGACGATTTGACAATTTATCAGGTAAAGCAACACAATACATACTAAGTTCGAGTCTTGTAAGAATTTAATAAGGTCTGACATACCTAGGGTTTAGCTTTTTGGTTTTTAAGGCCCTTCTAATTCCAACGACTGGAGTGACCTTTAGGAAAACATGGACTTTGTCGAATTTTAACGGTTCTCTATGCTTGTCATAGTAGCTCTTTTGTTAATCTTATGATGCTTTCATGGTTTCTTGAATCTTCAATACTTGCTCAGTGGTCTGCTAGATCAAGTTTGGTCTAACCAATGTCTTCTCGCCCATTTCAAACCAACACAAAAGTGTGTGACATTTCCTTTTGTATAGAGCTTCAAATGGTTCTATTCCAATGCTAGCGTGGTAACTGTTGTTGTAAATGAATTCAATGAGTGGTGAGTACTATTGCTAACTACCTCCACATTCTAAGATGCACGCATGTAAGAAATCTTCTAAAGTCTAAATTGTTCGTTCAGATTGACCATCCATCATAGGACGATACGCTGAACTAAATCCTAATTACATTCCCAATGCTTGTTGCAAGCTCTAACAAAAGCAAGATGTAAAAGCGGGGATCTCGATCTGACACGATCTTAGATGGAACTCGATGTAATCGTGTAACACCCCTCATTTTGTGTAATTGGTCCCTGGGCCAAGATGTGATAATTTTTATGCTTGTTTTCTGTGAGATGATGTTTGGGCTGTGACCGACTTAATTTGTATACTTGTGTTGGTAGTTTAGAGGGATTTAAAAGGGCCTAAAATAATTATTTGAGGATCATTTGGTGAAAAGAACAGTGATGTGTCTAAGAAAATTTAATAACTAAATAAATTAAAATATTCTAATTATTGACCCCTGTACGTATTTCACCGGTTCTGACCAAGCAAGTAGCCGAAGTGTCTGATTTGAGTCATCCTTGTTCTAGAATGTCTATATTGTCATACCCTACAATTCACATGAAGGGCCCAAGGCCCAATTCCAATCACTTGATCCCCAAGAATTTATTTCAATAAGTTAAGTTAATTGTTATAAGTTGCTTTGCGCACCTGCTAGTATTTTTAGCACATCTTTCTCTCCTGTTAATTAAATTGAGTTATTCTTATCTCAAAATCTCCGTATCAAAATTCTCTACAACTTTGATGTTGATCACGAAACCCAATTCTTTCCCATTTTGTCTCAGATTTGGAAATACTACACTTACTTGCGATTTCACTGTTACAGGTTGACCTATTTTTAGTAATTTCTACTTTTCTCATTCATACGACCATGAAATTGGATTATTCTTTTTCCAATAATTTCATAACTCATTTCTCTTCAACTTTGATAAAGGGTACGAAAGCTAATTCCCTACCCATTTGTCCCAAAATTTTTATTAAGTTCGCTAATCTATAAATTGTTCCAGCCTGAAACAATCTTTGTAATCAGAGCATATCTCCCACATCTGATGTCAGATTTTTACATGATATGGCTCATTTTAAAGACGAGACATAAATCTATAACTTTTATGTTGTGTTTTCTTAATTCGCATTGTAACATCTTTAAACTTATGCCATAAGTTGCTGCTCCAGATTGTGCCACACTAGCCCCCACATGCAATTTTGGTCCAATCAGCCTATACTACCTATAAACATGCCTCCCCTAATTAACCCTTGCTCTAGTGTCCATATACATTTAGAAGAAATTGTTGAACAAGATCCTTGCCCTGATCTCTCATTTTTCTCCCTATGCTAGCTGAAACTTCATGCTTGTTTCCTAAGCTTTCTTTGCAAAAATTTCCTTATCTTAAAACTTCATCATTTCTACTAGCTCTTTCAAAATAAAACTAACACCTTGCTTACTCTTGTTCATCTCATTTCCCTATATCACTCAAAAAGCCCTATTTTCCTTGCTCTTTGGTGTTGCACTGATGGTGATCTTGAAGCAAAAAGCTTGATCCTTGCTTTTTTCTCTCTAGGCCGAACTTACCATTGAGGTAGGGGGAGTGCTATCTCTTTAACTCTATGATTTTCACATGCATGGACTAATGTGAGCCACCCTAAGAGTCATACCTTGGTGTTGTTCCCAAGCTTGATCTTTGAGCTTTTCATTTGCTAAAAAGCTTATCAAACAAATTTCATCTTTGGGAACCACCATGGCTGAACCATATTCTACTTTTTTCTCTTAATTTTGTTTAAGTTCTAAGTTATAAAAGTGATGGCTTTCTAATGGTTGAACGCTGTAGAAAATAATGTTCCTTAGAGGGTGCACGTATGATGATTTCTACTAGCATACACTTGATCAATTTTGCTCTACTTATGGCCGAATAGTGTGACTTGTTTTCCTTCACTTTTATACAAGTTTTTAGACACTAAAACATGATTTTTACATGGGCTAGAATTATTTCTAAAGCTGGACAGATTTGGTGTTTCATTTATAATTGCATGTATGTTGATGAATAAGCTAAAAACTTGATTTTTCCCTCATGATTTATTAGCCCTATCATGTGCCTCTATTTCTTTTAAATTTGGGCAATATAGTATGCTAAAAAAATCTGATTTTGAATGATATATTTGATGAGTTCTGTTAATGTTGAACAATTATTCTTGGTGGTAGTGGCCTAAATTTTAATTTTTTACATGAAAACCTTGGTTTTTGGTAACTTAGTGATTATGGATGGTGTGCATGATTTATTATTATGATCTTAGTTCGAAAAATAAAATTTTAAGATCTTGATCTATGGAGCTGCATAGTGGCCGAACCACACTTAGTAGTTTAATGATAACAATTGTTGATTTTAACTTGTTATATTTGCTTAAAATGTGATTTCTTGGCTTTTAGTTCCAAAATCCTCAAGGTGCATGGTTAAATCTTCAATTTTTATGATAATATGGAATTCTAATCATGGTTATTTAATTTTGGAATTTTATAAATTAAAATGATTAAATGTCCATTTTTATGATAAGTATTTTATATGCTTAAGTTAGTAAAAATGGCTTTTTAAATGCGTGGCAAAAATAGCTATTGAGTGATATCGTATCGTTGTTGTTTTTGAGCATATTTATAACTATGAAATTGATGATATAAATGTGTATAAGGTGTTGGTTTAAAAGAGATTAAAAGAAGTCCCGAGTGTGGGTGCGAATAGTGGTCGAAAATGATTAAAACGTATTTATGTGGATGAAAAATGAAAAATTAGAAAAACTATTTTGGATGAGAATTTTTTGAGGTATGACATGAATTTATGAGTATTGGAACTACCCAAATGAACGAAATTGGTTGGAAATGTCCCTACGCGATACTTGTCGTTAAACGTAAAATTTATGAGGTAAAATAATGAAAATTGATGATTTAAACAATTTCATGCAAATCTATTTTCTAGACAAAATTAAGGCCTAATTTTATTTTATTTAAATAATATTTAAAAATTTAAACACTTTTGGCTTTGGAATCACTTGATTTGGAGTTTTCTAGAAGAAATACTATGAAAATGAAGTTTTCTTATAAATAGAAGAGAAATAGAAATTTTATATGACTTTTCTTGGTTTCATGAAACATATTTTCTTTAATAAAGTCTAGATAGACTCCTTGATGTTATATCTAAACACTTTTATAAATTTTAGGAATTTAAGGCCAATAAGTTAAGTTTCGTCGTAAGTCGATACGATGGGATGATACCGTTTAATGGCCGAGATGTCGTAAGAAATGTTGGAGATTTCACATACACTTTCTTTGGAGAAAAAAATTAATATTTTTAATTCAAACTCATTTCAAGGAGTAGTATTAAAAAGAATGAAGTTAGAAATTTATTTCAAAAATGATAATATTAAATTAAACAAATAAATATTTTTATGATATTTTTAAGGAAACTTAGAAATATTTAGATGCCCTAAACCTTTAGGAATCTTTTCTTAAAGAGGCTCATTTTTTTAGTCGACCTAACCTCAGTATTCCTAAGACAAAATATTAGGCAACATCTAAGGCTTTGGCACACAAATTCTATTTGTTTAAAAGATCATAACAATTAGCTTAAGTCGTTTAAGGACAAGGATATCGGGCAGAAAGGTTCCGTCTAACACTTGCGCACTATTATGATACAACTTAATGAGTAGATTATGTGACATCCCAAAAATAGGGGTAAATTTTTCGCGTTTTTATTATTATTAATCTCTAAAACATGTGGGTGGTGAAGCCATTTAACAAATTCCCTGGATCTATCAGAGACCTATCTCATATATGAAGATATGAGAAGGTAAGTTAAAGGAATTACTCTTAAGAAATCCATTATTAATAATAGCGGAAGAATCTTTGGTAAAATAACATTATGGAATTAAATTCTTAAGAGATCATTCCTTTGCAATTTAATAGCCAAGGTTATCCCAAAGTGATCATGAAATAAGATAGAATCATGAATTAGTATGAAGAAAAGGAAAATAATATATTTCAAACTATTTGGGAGAATCAGGTCCTTCTCGCTCAAGCGGAATCCCAATTCGCTTGAGCGAGCTTCGCATAGCACGCTTGGGCGAACCTTAAAATGCTAGGCGAAAGAAGAAAATGGAAATTCAGGGGCCACTTCGCTCAAGCGAACCCAACTCGCTTGAGCGAGTAACACAAACCTCGCTTGGGCGAAGCCAGCGAGCATAAGGCAAAAAACGCCCAGAATTCATTCCACGCTCACTCGCTCGGGCGACACTATCCTTGCTTAAGCGAGATTGCTCCCGAGAGCAATTTCCTGATAAACCCGAGAGCAAAACCTGAGGGCAGGACCCTCTCGCTCGGGCGAACCCTTAGCTCGCTCGAGCGAAGACCAACCAAGGTCCAAACTCTGATTCTGATGCGATTTCGCTTGAGCTACAAGTGCATCCGCTTGAGCGAAAATGAAATAATGTCCCAACACTGATGCTGGGACGATCCCGCTTGAGCGAATCCCATTCTCGCCTAAGCGAGACTCGTCTAAATTCCAAAAATTGAAGCAGGGGCATTCTTGCTTGAGCGAAAAGCCCTCTCGCTTGAGCGAGTTTGACAGAAAAACAGGGGAAATGCAGAAATCATCCAACTCTCAACACCAAAACTCATTCTAATCAAATTTACCTAATTTCAACACTTCATATATATCATATTCCACATTTGAGACTTGTTCTAATAAGTCATTCTTATCAAGTTCCATTACAACTCATCTATTGTATAAATCAACTCACTAACTCTTCCATTTCATAAATCTAACATTTCATATATAAACTTCAGTCATTCATCAAGATATGGAGAGTTTCATCATTCATTCATTCATAGGGTCATGATTGAAAATGGGTCATAAACAAAAGATCTCATTTTCCTCCATGACCTCCCAAACTCATTATTCATACAATTATCCATTCTAAATCCACACTATATCAACATACATTGTACTATATACATTACATCTATTCCACATATCTATGTAAACCAAAATATTGCCGGCCAAGGCATTCTTTACCAAAAAGGGGCCTTCTTTACACTCTTCCTCCACAATAGCTCCAAAGCCATACCTACAACATAGGAGCTAAAAAAAATATACCACAGGAAGAGTGAGTATACTTTCTCAATGACGAAAATCCAATAAATAGAACAATATATGCATGAATGCAATACAACTATCTCCTTCTCAAGAGGAGTTTATTTAATATCAATCAATCAATCAACAATTTTTCATTCCAATACAACTATTTCCTGATTCTCTCAGAATTCTATCAATCAATCCACCATCATAATTTAGTAATTAAAAAGGGAGTTTCAATTCATATCTCATCATCAAAGTATCACACTATACCATGCTTTCAAACTGATGCACATGCTAATATCATGAAAATGCATATGCACGGATCCGATTTCATTGTCTTGGGTGATCGCAACCACCATATCACATACTCATTCTCAATGGTTTCCCACCTCGCAAGGGGTACTCCCTCTAGCAACCTCACAAGGTGCTTCTCGTGATCGCAACCACGTTCAATATTTCACACAGGTTTCCCTCCTCGCAAGGGGTACTCCCACCTCATAAACATTTCATATAGGTTTCCCTCCTCGCAAGGGGTACTCCCGCCTCATGATCGCAACCATGGGCATTCAATCTCATTGGTCCCGCAGGGCCTTTCATTTCAACATCAAGTGATCGCAACCACTTATCAACATCATCATGATATGCATGTCATGCCATGTATACAAAATACTCATGCACGCTTCAAGCTTATTTGGATTATCCTACCCTTTCATCTAGGGTATATTCATTCTCAACCACACAATTTTCCATCAACTCATACACAAGAATCAATCTTCATATGAACTCAATCATGTACCACGCATAATAAGTCATCCATAGCCACACACAGGCTTCATCACATAACACTAAATTCACATCATCATACACAATTCACTTCGCATACACATAACATCACCTTTAACCACTCAAACATGTCATACTACATTAATACATATATTATCAGTACAATTTTCATGCATTTAGAAAATACACCCCTCTCCTACCTCAAGAGAAGTAGACCTCTGGGGTTGATGTTCCTGCTTCACCAATATTGCCAAGCCCTACACCAATCATTTATAGGGCCACATCAATTATTTATTGAAACACCAATTCAATATATATATATATATATATACATAGGTGCACACATGATTCTTATCATGTGAAAACTATTTACCAATTTCATTCGTTTGCCTACTTAGGCTTCGGGAATTCCTTTCCTTGAATTACAATCTCTTAGTATCAAAGGCTACAACCTAATTATTAGGTTATTTCACCTAGTAGGTCTCCACCAACACCTTGGTGAGTTTCCACCTATTATAACTTCAAGTTAACATTATCATCATTTAATGTGTCTACCACCTCATTTATATCATTCTTTCCATCAACAAATGCTAATTTCTTCATTAATTGCAATATCCTTCAATATCCTACCTCTTCTCCTAGGATTCAAATTTAAGGTTTTCACCAACCCACCAACCTTCATAAATGCTCATATACCTTCTTCTTTTCTCACCATAGTTATAACTACCTCATTAATCATTCATAAGCTTGTATTTATGTCAACTTATCTTTAGATTTCTACTTTTAAACTTTCTCCAACATTACCCATACATTTATTGTGTTCTAACCCCAAAACTTCAACTAAACTTCAACTATATACTTATGTACATGGAAAATGATCATAATCTTACCTCAATGAAAGAAAAGAGTAAGTTTGCAAAAGATGAAGAGGTTCACACGAATTTGAGGAGGAAGGAGGAGGAAATACATTAGTTCCAAACTTCCTTGAAGTCTCTTGAAGGTTGTTAATGGAGAAGGAAGAGATATTCCCTTTTAATTTATAATTCAAAAGGAAAGAGAAGAGGAATTTTGAAGAAGGAGAAGGAGAATATGTGAAGAAGAAGATAAGAAGAAAGGATGTCTACGTGAAAAAAAAAGGCAACCGACTTTTGAATAGGAAATGAAGTGAGTTTAACATTTAAATTATTAATTCTTCATTAACTCTTCCGTTTTTTAACAAACAGGTTCGCCGTTCGGGCCCAAAACATATTCTAAAAATTATTCCGAATATAAATTCGGAATCCCATTAACATTATCTACGGCCCTGACCAACGGCATCTCAATTGGAGATACTTGGTCCGACACCTATATTTTATCCGGGTCAGTTTTCAGCTCATCTGACCACTATATTTCACCAACAGTTTCGAAAAACCTTCTTTAAGTCGTTTCAAGAATTTTGGGATATTTATTAGCCCAAAGTTAATTATCCAATATTTATTTTCCTAATTTATCTTCCTATTTTAAAAATTCGGGGTGTTACAATCCACTCCCCCTAAAAGAAATTTCGTCCTCGAAATTCAACTTACCGGACTCAAATGCATGAGGGTACCGCTTACGAATATCGTCCTCGCGTTCCCACGTAAATGTTTCCATATCTCCATGCTTCCATGCCACTTTTACTAATGGTACCATCTTATTCCGTAGTCTTTTCACGGAATGCTCAACAATACGAACAGAAACGGGAAGAATGGATAAGTCATCCTGCACCTCAAGATCATCAACAGAGATCACGTGCTGAGGATCATGTACATACTTCCTTAACTGAGACACGTGGAATACATTATGAAGATTTGCAAGTTGTGGAGGGAGTGCAATTCGATATGCGACGTCCCCAATCCGTTCCAAAATCTCATAGGGTCCAATGAATTTAGGGCTTAGTTTCTTGCTCTTTAAGGCCCTTCCTATACCTTTATCATGCGAAACTCGTAATAACACATGATCGCCAACTTGAAATTCCAGTGGCTTTCTTCTTTTATCATAATAGCTCTTCTGTCGGTCTTGAGCAATTTTCATCTTTTCCGGATCATCTTGATCTGTTTAGTAGTTTCTTCAATAATCTCAGGTCCTAAGGCTAGATTCTCACCAACTTCAAGCCAACATAAAGGAGTTCGACACCTTCTTCCGTATAATGCCTCGTATGGTGCCATACCAATACTAGAATGAAAACTGTTATTGTAAGTGAATTCAATCAAAGGTAAATATTTTTCCCACGAACCGCCATGCTCCAAAACACAAGCACGCAGTAAGTCTTCAAGACTTTGAATAGTTCTCTCAGACTGCCCATCGGTCTGGGGATGATATGCCGAACTTAGCTTCAGTTTTGAACCCATCGCCTCATGTAAGCTTCCCCAGAATCGGGAAGTAAATCGGAGATCACGATCAGAAACAATACTTGATGGCACACTATGTAATCTCACAATTTCCCGAATGTACAACTGTGCTAAATCTTGCAAAGAGCTCTCCATACTGATTGGCAAGAAATGGGCACTCTTTGTTAAACGATCCATAATCACCCATATTCCATCATATCTGGACCTCGTTCTTGGTAATCCGGACACAAAATCCATGGCAATCACGTCCCACTTCCAAACAGGGATATCAAGTGATCTTAAAGTACCCGAAGGTCTTTGGTGTTCCACCTTCGCCTTCTGACAAGTAAGGCAAGAAGCTACAAAGTTAGCAACATCACGTTTCATTCCAGGCCACCAAAAATTCTTCTTTATATCGCGATACATCTTTGTTACACCAGGGTGGATGCTAAACATGCTTTTATGTGCTTCCTCCAGCACTGTACATCTTAAATCACCGAATGAAGGTACATACACACGACCTTTTATTCGCCATATACTATCAACGCCTTCCACAAGGAATAGATTTTTCCCATTATCCTGAGATCTTCGCACCTCTTGTAAATAATCATCATCTTTTTGTTTCTCTTTTACAAGTTCCAAAAATTCATTGCTTATTTTCAAAGTAGCAAAACATAACTTCTTGGAAGATTGAACTTCGGTCCCAACATTCAGATTCCGAAATTCTTCAATTAATTCAAGCTCTTTGACCATCATGGTTGATATATGCAAGGATTACCGACTAAGAGCATCGGCAACAACATTAGCTTTTCCCGGTTGGTACATTAATTTAAAGTCATAATCCTTCAAGAATTCCACCCATCTTCTTTGTCGCATATTCAATTCCTTTTGGTCGAAAAGATATTTCAAACTTTTGTGGTCACTGTACACCACAAGTCTCGAACCATACAAATAATGACGCCAAATCTTCAAGGCAAACACAACCGCAGCCAACTCCAAATCATGAGTTGGGTAATTAATTTCATGAGGTCGCAATTGGCGTGAAGCATAAGCTATTACACGTTCTTTCTGCATCATCACGCATCCAAGTCCATGCTTGGAAGCATCACAATACACTACAAACTCTTCTTGTAGATCAGGCAACGCTAAGATAGGAGCAGAACTTAATCTCATTTTTAGCTCTTCAAAGCATTTCTCACATTCAACCGTCCATACGAAAGGTTGGTTCTTCTTTGTCAAATTCGTCAAAGGTCTCGCAAGACAAGAGAAACCTTCAATGAACCGTCGGTAATAACCCGCAAGTCCAAGAAAACTTCAGATTTCAGTAACCGTCGTAGGTCTCGACCATGCCATAACGGCTTCAACCTTTGAAGGATCCACAGAAATACCATCTTCGGATATTACATGCCCAAGGAACTGAATGCTCGTCATCCAGAATTCACATTTAGAGAGCTTGGCATACAACTGGTTCTCTCTAAGAATGTTCAGTACCACTCTTAAATATTCTTCATGTTCTTCGTGACTCTTGGAATACACCAGGATATCATCGATAAACACCACAACAAAACGATCTAGGTATTTGTGAAAAATGTGATTCATGTAACTCATGAATACAGCTGGAGCATTAGTAACTCCAAATGGCATCACGACATACTCGTAGTGACCATATCGCGTTCTAAATGCAGTCTTGGGAATATCTTCAGCTCTCACCCGAATATGATGATAACCGGAACGCAAATCAATCTTTGAAAATACCACCGCACCTCTCAATTGATCCAACAGATCATCAATACGAGGTAAAGGATATCTATTCTTTATCGTCAACTTGTTCAATTGGCGGTAGTCTACGCACAACCGCATGGTTCCATCCTTTTTCTTAACTAACAAAACAGGAGCTCCCCAGGGTGACACACTAGGTCGAACAAATTCCCTCTCAAGCAGCTCCTCAACTTGCTTCTTTAATTCAATTAACTCCATAGGAGACATTCTATAAGGAGCAATAGACACTGGTTCGGCACCAGGTACTAGGTCAATAGCAAACTCAACCTCTCTTGGAGGTGGTAAACCAGGTATCTCATCAGGAAACACATCCAAAAATTCAGACACCACAGGAATATTAGTGGGACCAGGATTACTTGTCCCATCAGTAAGAGATAACAACACGCAAAGTTGAATTATACCTTGTACATCAAACTGCCCCCTATCAAGAGAAGGGAAAATAACGGTCCGTTGTTGACAATCAACTATGACTTTATTGCTAGAAAGCCAATCCATACCAATTATAATCTCCAATCCCTTCATAGGCAAGCAAATAAAAGATGCAACAAATTTTCTCCCCTCCAGGAGCATATCAACATTATCGCACCGGGTAACCGATCTAAAACAAGTACCAGTTGGAGTGGTAATCATAAGAGCATTTTTCATGAGACACACCGGCAATCTCAATCGCCGAACACAATCCTCAGATATAAAAGAGTGGGTCGCACCCGAATCAAAAATGACATGAACTGAATGTCCGAGAATTTCACACTTACTTTCAACTAGATTTTCTGCTCGTGCTGCTTCCTCACCGGTCACAGCAAATACTCTCCCGGCATTAGGTTGACGATCTCCTCCATCCCTATTTCCATCATTAACATCATTCCCATTTCCTCGACCGTTACCACGTCTTCCACCATTATAGCCACCTCGGCCACCACGTCGACCACCATTATTTCCATTACCACGGCCTCGACCACCATTATAGCCTCCGCGGTTCACATAAGTAGGTGCATTAGCACGATTAGGAACATTAGCTTGTACCGAAGCCGGCCTCACAAGCATAGGACATGCAGAACGGATATGCCCCACCTGATCACAATTAAAGCATATAACATCCTCACGATGCATATATTCCCGAACGTAATGAGGTCCTCCACATCTATAACATCTCGGTCCATTGGTATTTACATTACCCCGGCCAAATACATTACCACGTCCACCGCCTCTAGCTGGGACATTAGAAGAAACACCCCTCAGAAAACGTCCTCTTCTAAAACTTCTTTGCCTCTTGAAACTAGAAGCTTGACCCTTCAACTTAGAGTCAAATTTAGAGTGTTGAAAAGAAGCATGTTCTTCATAGATACGGCACTTATTCACAAGCACCGTGAAACTTCGAATCTCTTGGTGACATATAGCCTTTTGAATATCGGAGCGTAACCTATTTTCAAACTTCACACACTTTGACACTTCAGTTCCCTCTTGTTGAAAAGGAGGGTAGAATTCACAAAGCTCCTCAAACTTGGAAGCATACTCTTCCACCGTCAGCGTGCCTTGCTTGAGTTCCATGAACTCGAGTTCTTTCTTGCTCTTATAACTTTCGGGCACATATTTCCTCATAAGTTCTCGTTTAAAGTTCTCCCAAGTTAAGGGAATCGCAGCAGCATTCATTCTGTTCTTGGCGAGTCTCCACCAAGTCTCTGCTTCATCCCTCAGCATAAAAACAGCATACTCCACTTTCTGGAGCTCATTACATTCAAAACTATCAAAGATCCGCTCAACATTCTGGATCCAACCATAGGCTTGCTCAGGCCTAAATCCACCATGAAATTCAGTAGGTTTTCGCTTTAAAAACATGTCAAGGCCTTGAGTGCCTTGAACAACAATAGGAGCGGATGGTCGTTCTGCCTCTTGTCTCTCACGGTTTTGCGATTCGAGAAGATCCGCAAAACGATTCAAGGCTCTAGCTATGGCATCATCATTATCTTGACGACGACGGGCCATCACAATATCTAAAACCACAACATAAAATTCAACCAATATCAGTAAACTCGTTCATAAAATTCCTCTATGAGTTCATACTATAGTATTTTATTATAAAATTTAAATTGTGACCCTCCCCCATGGAGTCCAATAGCAACATTTCATATTAAAGCTCATATAGCAACATCATCATATCATAACATAGTATGCATCCACAATACATAAAATTCTTCATTGATAGAGGATAGTGTGAAGAAGCTTGGCCGGACTTATAAAAATCACATTTGATTCATCATCAATTCATACGCAATCAATCGACAATAACAATGATTCATCAATCACATATCACTTTCCAGTAATAGCAATGGCTAAACACAGTAATGCAGAGCAAATAATGCTCTGATACCAAATTGTGACATCCCAAAAATAGGGGTAAATTTTTCGCGTTTTTATTATTATTAATCTCTAAAACATGTGGGTGGTGAAGCCATTTAACAAATTCCCTAGATCTATCAGAGACCTATCTCATATATGAAGATATGAGAAGGTAAGTTAAAGGAATTACTCTTAAGAAATCCATTATTAATAATAGCGGAAGAATCTTTGGTAAAATAACATTATGGAATTAAATTCTTAAGAGATCATTCCTTTGCAATTTAATAGCCAAGGTTATCCCAAAGTGATCATGAAATAAGATAGAATCATGAATTAGTATGAAGAAAAGGAAAATAATATATTTCAAACTATTTGGGAGAATCAGGTCCCTCTCGCTCAAGCGAAATCCCAATTCGCTTGAGCGAGCTTCGCATAGCACGCTTGGGCGAACCTTAAAATGCTGGGCGAAAGAAGAAAATGGAAATTCAGGGGCCACTTCGCTCAAGCGAACCCAACTCGCTTGAGCGAGTAACACAAACCTCGCTTGGGCGAAGCCAGCGAGCATAAGGCGAAAAACGCCCAGAATTCATTCCACGCTCACTCGCTCGGGCGACACTATCCTCGCTTAAGCGAGATTGCTCCCGAGAGCAATTTCCTGATAAACCCGAGAGCAAAACCTGAGGGCAGGACCCTCTCGCTCGGGCGAACCCTTAGCTCGCTCGAGCGAAGACCAACCAAGGTCCAAACTCTGATTCTGATGCGATTTCGCTTGAGCTACAAGTGCATCCGCTTGAGTGAAAATGAAATAATGTCCCAACACTGATGCTGGGACGATCCTGCTTGAGCGAATCCCATTCTCGCCTAAGCGAGACTCGTCTAAATTCCAAAAATTGAAGCAGGGGCATTCTCGCTTGAGCGAAAAGCCCTCTCGCTTGAGCGAGTTTGACAGAAAAACAGGGGAAATGCAGAAATCATCCAACTCTCAACACCAAAACTCATTCTAATCAAATTTACCTAATTTCAACACTTCATATATATCATATTCCACATTTGAGACTTGTTCTAATAAGTCATTCTTATCAAGTTCCATTACAACTCATCTATTTTATAAATCAACTCACTAACTCTTCCATTTCATAAATCTAACATTTCATATATAAACTTCAGTCATTCATCAAGATATGGAGAGTTTCATCATTCATTCATTCATAGGGTCATGATTGAAAATGGGTCATAAACAAAAGATCTCATTTTCCTCCATGACCTCCCAAACTCATTATTCATACAATTATCCATTCTAAATCCACACTATATCAACATACATTGTACTATATACATTACATCTATTCCACATATCTATGTAAACCAAAATATTGCCGGCCAAGGCATTCTTTACCAAAAAGGGGCCTTCTTTACACTCTTCCTCCACAATAGCTCCAAAGCCATACCTACAACATAGGAGCTAAAAAAAATATACCACAGGAAGAGTGAGTATACTTTCTCAATGACGAAAATCCAATAAATAGAACAATATATGCATGAATGCAATACAACTATCTCCTTCTCAAGAGGAGTTTATTTAATATCAATCAATCAATCAACAATTTTTCATTCCAATACAACTATTTCCTGATTCTCTCAGAATTCTATCAATCAATCCACCATCATAATTTAGTAATTAAAAAGGGAGTTTCCATTCATATCTCATCATCAAAGTATCACACTATACCATGCTTTCAAACTGATGCACATGCTAATATCATGAAAATGCATATGCACGGATCCAATTTCATTGTCTTGGGTGATCGCAACCACCATATCACATACTCATTCTCAATGGTTTCCCACCTCGCAAGGGGTACTCCCTCTAGCAACCTCACAAGGTGCTTCTCGTGATCATAACCACGTTCAATATTTCACACAGGTTTCCCTCCTCGCAAGGGGTACTCCCACCTCATAAACATTTCATATAGGTTTCCCTCCTCGCAAGGGGTACTCCCGCCTCATGATCGCAACCATGGGCATTCAATCTCATTGGTCCCGCAGGGCCTTTCATTTCAACATCAAGTGATCGCAACCACTTATCAACATCATCATGATATGCATGTCATGCCATGTATACAAAATACTCATGCACGCTTCAAGCTCATTTGGATTATCCTACCCTTTCATCTAGGGTATATTCATTCTCAACCACACAATTTTCCATTAACTCATACACAAGAATCAATCTTCATATGAACTCAATCATGTACCACGCATAATAAGTCATCCATAGCCACACACAGGCTTCATCACATAACACTAAATTCACATCATCATACACAATTCACTTCGCATACACATAACATCACCTTTAACCACTCAAACATGTCATACTACATTAATACATATATTATCAGTACAATTTTCATGCATTTAGAAAATACACCCCTCTCCTACCTCAAGAGAAGTAGACCTCTGGGGTTGATGTTCCTGCTTCACCAATATTGCCAAGCCCTACACCAATCATTTATAGGGCCACATCAATTATTTATTGAAACACCAATTCAATATATATATATACATAGGTGCACACATGATTCTTATCATGTGAAAACTATTTACCAATTTCATTCGTTTGCCTACTTAGGCTTCGGGAATTCCTTTCCTTGAATTACAATCTCTTAGTATCAAAGGCTACAACCTAATTATTAGGTTATTTCACCTAGTAGGTCTCCACCAACACCTTGGTGAGTTTCCACCTATTATAACTTCAAGTTAACATTATCATCATTTAATGTGTCTACCACCTCATTTATATCATTCTTTCCATCAACAAATGCTAATTTCTTCATTAATTGCAATATCCTTCAATATCCTACCTCTTCTTCTAGGATTCAAATTTAAGGTTTTCACCAACCCACCAACCTTCATAAATGCTCATATACCTTCTTCTTTTCTCACCATAGTTATAACTACCTCATTAATCATTCATAAGCTTGTATTTATGTCAACTTATCTTTAGATTTCTACTTTTAAACTTTCTCCAACATTACCCATACATTTATTGTGTTCTAACCCCAAAACTTCAACTAAACTTCAACTATATACTTATGTACATGGAAAATGATCATAATCTTACCTCAATGAAAGAAAAGAGTAAGTTTGCAAAAGATGAAGAGGTTCACACGAATTTGAGGAGGAAGGAGGAGGAAATACTTTAGTTCCAAACTTCCTTGAAGTCTCTTGAAGGTTGTTAATGGAGAAGGAAGAGATATTCCCTTTTAATTTATAATTCAAAAGGAAAGAGAAGAGGAATTTTGAAGAAGGAGAAGGAGAATATGTGAAGAAGAAGATAAGAAGAAAGGATGTCTACGTGAAAAAAAAAGGCAACCGACTTTTGAATAGGAAATGAAGTGAGTTTAACATTTAAATTATTAATTCTTCATTAACTCTTCCGTTTTTTAACAAACAGGTTCGCCGTTCGGGCCCAAAACATATTCTAAAAATTATTCCGAATATAAATTCGGAATCCCATTAACATTATCTACGGCCCTGACCAACGGCATCTCAATCGGAGATACTTGGTCCGACACCTATATTTTATCCGGGTCAGTTTTCAGCTCATCTGACCACCATATTTCACCAACAGTTTCGAAAAACCTTCTTTAAGTCGTTTCAAGAATTTTGGGATATTTATTAGCCCAAAGTTAATTATCCAACATTTATTTTCCTAATTTATCTTCCTATTTTAAAAATTCAGGGTGTTACAGATTACATATTACATATGGAGTATGAGGAAAGGATGGTTGAGTTAACCCCTAGAGCATACAGTGATGGGTACACTAGAGAACAACAACTTCTGACCTTGAGCAGGGTCTTGGGAGTATTACTGGGGCGGTCGTCCAATGGTTCAGAGTCACGCCCGAGACTAGATAGTCTGTGGCAAACACGATATACTTTGACTTAGAGCGAGTGTTTCTAGGACCGTGTAGTGCTAGTTTTGTTAAGTTATGATTGGATCTATTATTGATGATAGGACAAAAATGTTCTTACCTTTGTTAACCAAGTGGCCTTAATTACTCAAGAGGGGGTGAATTGAGTATTAAAAAATTTTCTTGGAATGCTTTTGAAATTGATTCTTTAATAATTAAGCTTAAAGAAGATGATAAATAATATAGCAAGCAATATAAGAATATATATGATTCAAGTGAATTCTAACAATTAAGTTATAAACAAAATAATTAAGCAAGAAATTTTTATGAGTAAATATAAAAGAGTGTAGGGATAGAGAGATTTGCAAACCGATATAACGAGTTCCACCACCCCGGTGTACATCTCGCCTTCAAGGAACCCACTTGAAGGATTTCACTATGAGATTAGAGATTACAACTTTGAGCAATTGAATCTTCCTAGTGTCCCACACTCAAGAACCCAATTCTCTCAAGTACAAGGGTAATCCACCCAATCTTTCAATCTCACACTTTACAAGGTTGAAACCCAACCCAAGCTTCTATGGTTTTGGTATTTATGATTACAAGGTTAACTCTCAAAAGAGTAAATATACAAATTCAATGCTCAAAAATATTTTGCTCATAATGTAATCTCTCAAGATAAACTTATGTAAATAAGGAATAGAGAGCTTATAGAAGAAGAGAAGAGAAAAGAAATGCTTTGTAACTTGCTTAGTTATTTTGAACGTTCTCTGCCTCTCTATTTATAGCCAAGCCTTCATATGCTTTTTCCATAAATTAATTGCTCCACTAATCCATGATTTATGTAATGGAAGAATAAGCTCCATGTTTCATGTAATGGCTTCTCCACTTTGTCTCCCAATGATTCTATGTTTTATGTGATGGAATTTGAACTTTGTCTCCCATGATTGCATGATTTCAGGCTTGCTTTCTGAGTGGTTCCATGATTTGCGTAATGGTGTTTCTCTGATTTTAACTTTCAACTTTGGTTAACAATTTTAACTAGATGAATGGATTCATTTTTACCATGAATGGATTCATTTAGTGTAATTTGACATTCAATAGCATATGAATAGATTCATGACTCATTTGAATAGATTCAGGCCCTTAAAATTGCAAAATAATAGCCTCTGGGTGCGCATAAATTGATTCATGCTAGTGTGAATCGATTCAGCCCATCAAAATCACATCCTGGGCCATTTTGTTACGTTTGAATCGATTCAGGGGATGATGAATCGATTCATCCTCCTGATTCTCCATATTTTGCTTGCTTTTTCACCTATTTTGAGTTCCTTTTGCATGTACCTTGATTCATTTGATCCTTGGGCACTTTGATGGCTTATTTTCACTTGTTTTGAACCTCTTAAAATCCCTCAACATATGTTCTTGATGTTCATCAATTCTTATGCATTTGATTCATGAATTGTTTCTAATTAATTGCTTTGCACAACACCCTTTGATATTAATTAACTTTCATACATAATTAATTTGTCCATAATTAATTATGTTAGGTATTGAATCTTCAATTGTTTGTCATTATCAAAACCCGTGTCAACATATAAACACAACCCTATGTGGTTACCAGAACATGGCAGGCTCCGGTTGCTCTAGTTGGGCAGGAGTATGCGGACGAATTTATATGCACAATTTATGTTGATATGTACGAGAATGATGAGGGGGAGTTGGGCCCCATTGCATATTGGTACTTAATTAAGATAATCCATATTGAACTTGATATATGCATAACATGTCATAGTTGTGTGACTAACTCTGTTGACTTCTATTGTCTCTATGATGGATAGTACATCCATGATTACTGTGTAGTCATGCTGGTAAGTGTTATATGAAATCTTTCTCTCTATTTGATATATATAAATTTGTATGATGATTATGGAAATCTTACAGGTTGAGAGCTTTTTATTCACCCCTCTAGTGTTGTGTGTTTGTTTTCCTTCTCTTGTGATCATTAGCTGAAGGACAAGGTGGACGCGGGCAGGATTTGGAATATCTATAATAGTGGGCATCGAGTCGTGGATGTAGAGTACTAGGACTTTCCTTTTACGTTGAGACTGTTGTAGGTTCTAATGCTTTAGTTATAAGTTTATGACGTGATGTAGTTGTTTTGTTGGGAGCCTACGAGCCCCGTGTCTTTTGAGCATACTATGGTTTGAAGAATTGAACTATGTTACTATTGTGTTTGCTTTGAACTATGTGATGGTGATCAATGAACAAAAAAAACTTTTGCTTTTATAAATTACTAATAACTCCTTAATTAAGTAGGACGTTGTCGCAACCTGGATCGCGATGGCGCGGCGAGGAAGAAAAACTGTGGGTGAAACAGGGAGTCGCCACCAACGTTTTTATCCATAGGAAAAACATTATGAAAAAACTAAGTTCAGTAAAGCACTGGTTTAAAAATAAGATTCAAGTTCGGGAGTCGGTTACGAGTAGGGAAGGTATTAGCACCCTACGTCGCCTGTCAGAAACAGTACCAAGATTGAAAGCGCAATATAAATAGCCTTAAATAAAACATGGTTTCTTCCTTTTTTTTGTATTTTTATTTGAAAATGACGGAATGGAGTAAGAGAACTGTACAAACATAGAATGTCGAAGCGAGGTCAACGGGACGTTTCATCCGAATTAAACTCGACTTCGATATGAGACAGAGAGGGGAAGAGAATGCTAATAAGATGTCACACCTAAATTAGACATCCTCGGATAAAAAAGGGACAGGGATAGGAAAGAGATAAGCAGGACGTCTCGTCCTAAGTATCCCTTCCCTATGAATTGTGGCGAGGCTTGAACAAAAACTAGGGGAAATCAACAAGACGTCACGTCTAAATTGATTTTCATGGAAGCGACAAAAAAAGAACATTTATGAAAGAAACACGAAAGTGAGGAAATAAATCAGTAAAAAGAAACAAGAAAGACGGGCCCGACAGGAGTTGAGGTCCTGCTCCTACGTATTCTTGAATTATCAAGAAATCAGGGTTATGTAGTTCTGAGTGTTTTTCTTTTAGGAAAAGATTGGGAAAATGTTGGTGGGTATCATTTTGGTGAGGAGCCCATACAAGACGAAGTTCTTCGCACGTGTATAGATCCTATAGAGGTTGTGTAGACGGAAGTATTTTCTGTACGATACTGACTAAAAATGATTTTTTTCTTTTTTGATTTTATTTAGATTTGAAAGAAAACACAGGAAACATTTATTTCCCTTTATTATTATTTTTTAACTATGAAGCAAAAGAGGGAGGGTAGCAGAAGCTACAAGAGAGAAAGAGAAACAGTAAGTTCGGAAAAGAGAGGGGAAAATGAGCGAAAACCGAGTGGTAGAAGAGAAAACCGAGTGAGAAAAAGGGAAAACCGAGTAAAAAATGGAAAAACCGAGTGAAAAAATAGAATACCGAGTGAAAAATTAAATACCGAGTGATAAGTGGAATACCGAGTGAAAAGTGGAATACCGAGTGATGGAGCAGGAGAGCTGGACTCCGGTGTGATGAGAGAACAGGATGTTGAACAGTGAGGTGTGAAGGGATGAGGTGCTGGACGGTGTGAAGGATTTATGAGGCTGGAGGGGCTGCTGGGTGAGGAATTAGGAGATTGAGACGGTGTGGTATGGATTTAGGAGGTTAAAGGGACTGTTCGGTGAGGACTTAAGGGGCTGGACAGTGTGGAGTTTAGGAGAAGACGATGTTGATGGGTAGGAGGACGGTGTGGAGAAGAGAGAGGGGCTGTACGGTGTGTATGGTGTGGAGAGGGACGGTGTATGGTGTTGGTGAGGAGTTGAGGACAGTGTGGGTGAGGAGAAAGGGGACAGTGCTGAGAAGGACGGTTGGGTGTTGGAGCTGTACGGTGTAGGTGTAAGATCCCTGTTTTTAGAAACAGTGTTACCCTTGTAATTTTTGAATTTTGGAAGGTTTGTAAGTAAGAATAAGTCAATATATATACCCTGTTGATGATCTGTGGTATTTCAAAAATGTCATTTTTGTGCATAATAATGGAATTTATATGGACCATTAGTAAAATTATGCAAAAACCGAGTGAAAAGAGCTCTGTTCCGAGTAATAGAGAGGAATTCTGAGGAATGATTAGAAATTCCGAGTGAAGGAGGGAATTCTGAGTCAGTGTCATGTTTTTCGAGTAAAACATGACTGAGAGGACTACCACCGAGTGGAGTCTTGACCTGAGAGGCAATTCTGAGTGAAGTGTGTTCAAGAGAACCACTTTTGGGTGAAATTCCGAGTCAAAACACCCTGGAATGACTCGTTTCCGAGTCAAACCGTGCCAAATGCTTCTTTTCCGAAGGAAACTCCTCCGATTGAAGTATTCCGAGTGAAAGAATGTATGTATATTTATGTTTATGTTGATTTGATGCTTCCTACCGACTGGAGTGTGTTGTGGAATCAATTGGGAAGGATTCCGAATGGTTTCGTATGTATTTGCTTAGGAAACTGTGTGGAAAATGGTAGAGGGAGCCCATTCCGAGAGAAATGTAAGAGGTTGAACCATTTCCGAGTGAGTCTATGGGTATGACTCCTTTTCTGAGTGAGATATACTCTATTGGACTACTTCTGAGTGGAGATTGGTTAATTGTGGTTGAGAACCTTACTGTCTTAAGTGTATAAACCAATTCCGAGTGAGACTCACTGAGATGACTCGGATTTGGGAAATAATACCGAGTGAAAGGCCAAGTAAGATAGGAGTCAGCACTGATTGATTTTACCGAGTGAGAAAGCAAGTGTTGAGTCAGTTTTAGAAGAATTCCGAGCTAGGTATTCATCAAAACCTACCTCTTTCACAGACGGTGTCCATCAAATCCCTCACATACCGTCCTCTATTTCTTTACTCCACACCGGCTAGCTACTAAGGAAGCTGTTCTTGAACCGGTGTGCACACCAAACAATTCTGAGGCGGCGTTCACCAAAAACTGACCTCTTCGTAGCCTCACAACAACCGTCCTTCCACACCACAACACCGCCTTCTTGCATGGACGTTGTCCCTCAAATCACTACACACCGCCCATCACCACACACCGCCCTTCATTATTACACACCGTCTTTCCCTTCATTCAATACCGCCCTCACACTCAACACCGCCCTCATGCATGCAATACCGACCTCTTCAAATCCTCCAACACCGAACACCTTTTAATTTCCACTTCAGCTAGTGATCAGCCCACTTAATCATATAAAACCAAGAATGATTGGCACAACGAACCAATTACAGGAGAAAGTTACATCCATTATAATATCTTTATATATTTTATTCCAATCAAATGCAAAGCTGACTGTGAAAAGAGTCAAAAAGGCTCCATTATTCCACCTAATTCTCCAACCAATGTTTCCACTTAGTTTCCCACTAACTCTCATTATTTAGCCCAGTACTATGTCTCTAAGAACACACATACACGAAACATAACCACAGACATACTTCTGTTATCATTTCCTCTTCCTGCAAGCTCTCTCTCTCAATTTCTTTCCTCTCTCACTCGGATTTGAAGCAGGACAGTGAAGGGAACCTCTTTCTTTCCATCCAGGAACTTCATTGAGGTAAGGGGGTATATTCTTGGGTGCTCTGTGGGAAAACCGAGTGAAGGAAAGGGTTAAGGAACTCGTTCCTCACCTTTCCAGGACAGATTCAGTGTTGTGTGAATTAAATGCCTTAATTGTTATTGTTTGTATTTATATATTTGTTATTAAATGCATATAATCAGTGATGAATTGTGAAATGATATTTACTGTATTGGACTGAAAATACTAAGAATCATGGGTACCGTGTGATTTCCAGTGAAAAATTATGAATAGAAGATGGATTTAATGATAACAGGTTCTGTTTTATGTTAATCCGACCGGTTTTACATCTATAACAACTCGGTTTTGCTTAGTTTCAATCGGATTCAACCTTAACTGAATGTATTTTATTCTGATAGAATAATTCTTCACTCGATAAACAACCTAATTTCACTCAGAGAACATTTCCTAGTATATTTTCACTCGGACAGCATCTTCCCAGTTGATATCACTCGAAAAACATAGTTAATTCACTCAGGAACTTATTTTCACTCAGACTCGTAAACATTTTTACTCAGGAAACTCTATTCATATTGATTCCACTCGGAATCATACTTGATTTCACTCAGAAATTCATTTTCACTTAGAGTTTAAGTTATATCACTCAAAAAATCCTTTTCAGCATCTGTTTCACTCGGAAAACACTTCTGAAACTGATTTCACTCGAAAAACATATTATTTTCACTCAGAAAACTCCTTTGTGATTGATATCACTCGGAAAACATAGTTAATCCACTCAGGAACTTATTTTCACTCGGACTCGTAAACATTTTTACTCAGGAAACTCTATTCATATTGATTCCACTCGGAATCATACTTGATTTCACTCAGAAATTCATTTTCACTCAGAGTTTAAGTTATATCACTCAGAAAATCCTTTTCAGCATCTGTTTCACTCGGAAAACACTTCTGAAACTGATTTCACTCGGAAAACATATTATTTTCACTCAGAAAACTCCTTTGTGACTGATATCACTCGGAATCGTATTTTACTATACTCAGAAATTCATTTTTATTCGGTTTCACCAACATTTTCACTCATGAAACTCTTTCTTACTGATTCCACTCGGAAATTATATTTTAATTCACTCAGAAATTTATTTCACTTAGAATTTAAGTTATTTCATTAAGAAAATACTTTTCAGTTTCTGTTTCACTCGGAAAACATATTAATTTCATTTAGTAAACTCTGCTCAGTTTTATTTCACTCGGATTCATAGTTAATTCATGCGGAAAACTCATTTTCACTCGGACCCAAACTTGTTTCAGTCGGAAAACAGCTTTCCAGTGTAATTTCACTCAGATTTTTAGCCAGACCGTTTGGAAAACCCTTCTCAGTATGATTCCACTCGAAATCATACTTATTTCACTCGGATTTACCCTTGTTTCACTCGGAAAACTCTGTTTTTAGTGTTTTTCGCTTGGATTTTCATTTAGAAACTATTCTTAAACACTTTTTAAACTATTGGGAAGTTATAATTATTATTATCATTCTTATTCTATTGTTATTATTATTCTAATTATTATCAATCTTAATATTGTTATTATTATTGTTAGTTTTATTGTTATTAACATTGTTAACGTCTTAATTATGAGTAATTACATAAACATTATATTATTTTACTCTTCATGAAGAATATAATTTTAACCAAGATATAATAGATGTATTTCTAAAATAATAAACGAATATCTTACAATGTTTAAACAATTGATGGAATTCAAAGAACTTGAGAATGATATGATGAGACTGGAAACACATAAGATACCCAAGGAATCAATTGATAAAATAAATGCATTTCGCATCATGAAAATATTTTTGAAGAAGAAAAACCTCTAGAGCATACACTTGGTACAGTGGAGGACACTCACGTTTGATCTCCATGAAGAATCTTGGGAGTACAACTGGAACGGCAACCCAATGGCATCAGAGTCGCGCCTGATAGCCGGGTGAGACGATGCAATTCTAGTGTACTTTGACTAAATGACGGAGTGTAACTATGATCGTAGGGATCCAAGTTCCAAAAATATTTAAATCAATGATGAGAACCAATGAGTTCATTTGTACCATATGGAACTTGGGCGGACCCTGATTGCTCTAGATGATTGGAATGGAGATATTCCAAAGAATGAGATGAAGAAAAATCAATTTATTGGGCCCACATGCATCATGAGACTTAATCAAAGATAAATCATAATAAATTCAATTCATGCATTTTTCATGACGACATGCTTGATTGTTATAAATATGCTAATTGTATGAATTATGTGATATTATTTGTTAACTGGATTATGTCCGCACCGGATTAACCAATCAGGGTCTTGGGTTATACTCACCCTTACTGTTGACAATTTTCAGAGGAATTAGGAAATCAAGAACCTGAGTATGAAGAACAGCAATATGCTGAACCAAATAAGAACGCTCCTTAAATAGAATATAAGTAGCTGAATATTGACGGATGACTGTATAATATTTAAAGGGTGCCTGCGTGCCCCATTCTGTTAAGAGTACAATTACTTGTAGTTTGTGAATGACTATGTGATCTATATAATATTGCTTCCACTGATATGCCATCTCTTTATTATAAAAAAAATATATTCACTTTTTCTAAAAACTGTTAACACTCTCAGTTAAATAGGATAAAGCTACAGAAGGATTTGTCTTATCTAACCGAGGGTGTTACAAAGGTGGTATCAGAGCATAGTCGATTCATCAAGCTTGGGGAGTGGACCATTAGGTTTCCACGTACTCTGATAGAAATATTGAACAGTCCATAACACTCCTAAGACTAAATATCCTATGTGGAATGCTCCACATAACGCATACCCTGAATCTATTTGTTGATATTCTTTCAGCAAATTCCTAATGGCACGCCAAAATAACAATCATGTGATGGAGAATCTTCTTAGCAGAATTGTGGAGGTAATAGAACGACAAGAGTTACCTCATGCTTCTGCCAGACAGGGATTAGCTGATTTTCAAAGGAACAATCCTACGCAGTTCAAAGGAGGCTTCAATCCAGAAGGAGCACAACTATGGATTGAACACCTTGAAAAGATTTTTGCCGCTATGCGATGTTCTGATGAGGATTGTGTAACCTTTGCTGTCTTCATGCTGGTTGGAGAACCAGAACACTGGTGGACTCATGCTAGAGTCAGACTAGCTACTGATGGGCATATCATTACTTGGGGACGATTCAGGACAGAATTTCTCGCTAAATATTTCCCTGAAGACATAAGGAGACAGAAGGAGCAAGAATTCTTCAATCTGAAACAAGGTAATATGACTGTTAGGGAGTACGCTGCTAAATTTGATGAATTGGCAAAATGTTGTCCCTACTACACCCACATGGGAGAAGCGTCAAGATGTGCAAAGTTCAAAGCAGGGCTACGACATGAGATTCGTCAAGCCATATGTTGTCAACAAATTACACAATTCACTACTTTGGTTGACAGATGCCGCATATTTGAGAACACCTCTAATCTTCGACGACCTGGAGCGTCTAATCATGGGCCAGAACGACGTATGATAGATCGACAGCAAAGAAGGGATTTTCGAGTAGATCGGCCATATTTCTGACCTTTCAACTCAGCCAACCGAATTCCTCCTAGAGGTCAGGAGAACCAAAGCGGTAAAAACTGCACAATTTGTGGACGGATTGGACATCGTGATGCTGACTGTTGGTACAGAAATAAAAATAACCAACAAGTAACTCAAGGACAGGCAGTACGACCAACAAGTCAAGGAAGTGGAGGATCTACTGCAAATACCCCTACCAACAATGTCCCAAGGATGCAAAATATTCACCGCGGCAACAATTTCAATCAGAACAATAATCCTAGAAGACCCGGAAATAACTTTACTAGAAGACCAGGAGGAAATGCTAGAGTTTTTATCATGAATGGTGCGGAAGTATCACAAGAGAACGATCTTGTGCAAGGTACATGCTTTATAGGAAGTACTCTATTAAATGTATTATATGATTCTGGAGCCACTCATTTTTTCATATCTGAGAATTGTGTAAAACATTTAAAGCTTCCTACAACCTCTCTGCCTAAAAAGATGATTGTCACGACTGCTGCAAATAAGCCCATTTGCCCTTCCTGCATGTGTTTGAAATGTCCTCTCAACATCGAAGGGAAAGTTTATCAAGTAGATCTGATATGTTTGCCTTTGATTGATCTAGATATTGTTCTAGGAATGAATTGGCTTGCTGCCAACCATATTCTGATTGATTGTCATAATAGATCCATCACTCTCGGGTCTACTACATCTCATTGTGATCAAAACACGGATCTTTGTCCTATTAGCTCAGAAAAGGTAATTCCAGCAAAGGAAGTCCAACTATACATGATCCTTACTGAATCTGAAAGTAAGGCCACTCCTCAAATTGACCAGATTCCTGTTGTTCAGGAATTTCCAGAAGTTTTTCCTGATGATATACTAGAGCTACCACCAGAGCGGGAAATTGAGTTCAGTATTGACATTATACCGGGTGCAGGACCAATCTTTATTGCTCCTTACCGAATGTCACCCAAGGAACTCGGTGAACTTAAAGAACAAATAGAAGAACTTTTAGAGAAAGGAATGATTAGACCCAGTGTCTCACCTTGGGGAGCACCAGTTTTTCTAGTCAAAAAGAAGGATGGTAGTATGCGGTTATGTGTTGACTATCATCAGTTGAATAAAGCTACGATCAAGAACCGATACCCTCTCCCAAGAATTGATGATTTGATGGACCAATTACGAGGAGCCACTATCTTCTCGAAAATTGATCTGCGATCAGGCTATCATCAAATCAGAGTGAAGAAAGATGATGTACCCAAAACAGCATTCAGAACACGATATGGGCACTATGAGTATCTTGTTATGCCCTTTGGAGTTACAAATGCACCTGCAGTCTTTATGGGATACATGAATTGAATCTTCCATGAGTACTTGGACAAATTCGTGGTTGTATTCATTGACGATATTCTCGTCTACTCCAAGAGCCATGAGGAACACGAGGAGCATCTCCGAATTGTCCTAAATACTTTGCGTGCAAGGCAATTGTACGCCAAGTTTTCAAAATGTGAATTCTGGTTGACAGAAGTGAAATTTTTAGGACATGTCATCTCTAAGGAAGGAATTGCTGTGGATCCTACAAAGGTAGAAGCTGTACTAAATTGGGAACAACCCAAGAATGTGACGGAAATCCGCAGTTTCCTTGGACTGGCTGGATATTATCGTCGATTCATCGAGAATTTCTCTCGAATTGCGACACCTTTAACCAAGCTGACTCGTAAAGATCAACCATTGGAATGGACTGACAAATGCGAAAGCAGTTTTACAGAGTTACGCCAACGACTCACTAGTGCACCTGTCTTAATTTTGCCAGATCCTGCCAAGCCATATGAAGTATATTGTGATGCGTCGAAACAAGGACTAGGATGTGTCCTAATGCAAGAAAGAAAGGTTGTTGCTTATGCTTCAAGACAGCTAAGAACGCTTGAAGTTAATTATCCCACACATGATTTGGAATTAGCTGCAGTTGTGTTTGCCTTGAAAATCTGGAGACACTACTTGTATGGTACATACTTTGAAGTCTTCAGTGATCATAAAAGCTTGAAGTATCTAGTCGACCAGAAAGAGTTGAATATGCGACAACGTAAATGGATGGAATTCATCAAGGATTATGATTTCGAACTCCGATATCACCCTGGAAAGGCAAATGTTGTGGCTGACGCACTTAGCAGAAAGGCCCTACGCCTATCATATATGATGACAAAGGAGTTGGAATTGATTGAACAGTTTCACGATTTGAATCTAGCAGTAACACCAAAAAGGGGAAGCCTTATGGTTGGAATATTAAGAATTTCCAATGATTTCCTGGAACAAATCAAAGAAGCTCAAGCCAATGACCAGGAATTACAAAATCTAGCAGAAAAGAAAAAAGAAGAAGTCTCAGAGTTTAGCAAAGATGAACATGGGGTGATCAGGTATCAACAGAGACTCTATATTCCAGTCAACATAGATCTTAAAAGATCCATCCTGGATGAAGCACACAAAAGTAAATACAGTATCCACCCAGGATCAACCAAAATGTATCAGGACTTGAAGAGATTATTCTGGTGGCAAGGAATAAAAAGGGATATCGCTGAGTATGTAACAGCTTGCCTGATGTGTCAGAAGGTAAAGGCGGAACAACAATGACCAAGTGGGACCCTTCGTCCTTTGGATATTCTAGAATGGAAATGGGATGAGATTGCTATGGACTTCATGAGTGGATTTCCCAAAACATCAGCTGGATATGATGTTATTTGGGTAATCGTGGATCGATTAACAAAAACCGCTCACTTCATTCCTGTCAATATGAAGTATTCCCTAGAAAAACTCACCCAGATCTATATCAAAGAAATCATACGGTTACATGGGACACCCACTGCAATTGTGTTTGACCGAGATCCTCGTTTCACATCACAGTTTTGGAAGAGCCTGCAACAAGCTCTAGGAACTCGTCTGAAATTAAGTTCCGCATACCACCCACAGACAGACGGACAATCAGAAAGGACAATCAAGACTCTTGAAGATCTGTTACGTCTTTGTGTCCTAGAACATGGAGGAAGTTGGCAAGAATACCTTCCACTTGTGGAGTTCACTTACAACAACAGCTACCATGCCAGTATCGGAATGGCCCCCTATGAAGCTTTGTATGGAAGAAAATGTCGTACACCTTTATGTTGGTATGAGACTGGTGAAAAGACAATAATTGGACCAGAGATTGTTCAGAAGACTATAGAACAAGTCCAAAGGATTCAAATGGCAATGAAGGCTTCGCAAGATAAACAAAAGAGTTACTATGACAAACGTCGGAAGCCATTAGAATTCGAAGAGGGTGATCATGTATTTCTCAAAGTTACCCCTACCACTGGAGTAGGAAGAGCTTTGAAGGCCAAGAAGTTAAGCCCCAGATACGTAGGACCCTATCAGATTTTGCAAAAGATAGGAACTCATGCCTACCGTATTGCTCTGCCACCTGAGCTAACAAACCTTCACAATGTATTTCATGTCTCTCAACTTCGTAAATATGTACCAAGCCCTGATCATGTTCTGAGTCCTGATCAGTTTGTTCTAAAAGAGAACCTCACCTTTGAAGCATCACCGGTTAAGATTGCTGACTGACGTCTCAAACAGCTAAGAGACAAGGAAATCCCTTTGGTCAAGGTAGTTTGGAGTCAAACAGATGATGGGGATGCTACTTGGGAAATTGAGGAGAAAATGAGAGAATTGTACCCTCAATTATTTTAACTTTGAATTTCGGGACGAAATTCCTAAAAGGGGAGGAGAATGTAACATCCCTGTTTTTAGAAACAGTGTTACCCTTGTAATTTTTGAATTTTGGAAGGTTTGTAAGTAAGAATAAGTCAATATATATACCCTGTTGATGATCTGTGGTATTTCAGAAATGTCATTTTTGTGCATAATAATGGAATTTATATGGACCATTAGTAAAATTATGCAAAAACTGAGTGAAAAGAGCTCTGTTCCAAGTAACAGAGAGGAATTCTGAGTGAATGATTAGAAATTCCGAGTGAAGGAGGGAATTCTGAGTCAGTGTCATGTTTTCCGAGTAAAACATGACTGAGAGGACTACCACCGAGTGGAGTCCTGACCTGAGAGGCAATTCTGAGTGAAGTGTGTTCAAGAGAACCACTTCTGGGTGAAATTCCAAGTCAAAACACCCTGGAATGACTCGTTTCTGAGTCAAACCGTGCCAAATGCTTCTTTTCCGAAGGAAACTCCTCCGATTAAAGTATTCCGAGTGAAAGAATGTATGTATATTTATGTTTATGTTGATTTGATGCTTCCTACCGACTGGAGTGTGTTGTGGAATCAATTGGGAAGGATTCCGAATGGTTTCGTATGTATTTGCTTAGGAAACCGTGTGGAAAATGGTAGAGGGAGCCCATTCCGAGAGAAATGTAAGAGGTTGAACCATTTCCGAGTGAGTCTATAGGTATGACTCCTTTTCTGAGTGAGATATACTCTACTGGACTACTTCCGAGTAAAGATTGGTTAATTGTGGTTGAGAACCTTACTGTCTTAAGTGTATAAACCAATTCCGAGTGAGACTGACTGAGATGACTCGGATTTGGGAAATAATACCGAGTGAAAGGCCAAGTAACATAGGAGTCAGCACTGATTGATTTTACCGAGTGAGAAAGCAAGTGTTGAGTCAATTTTAGAAGAATTCCGAGCTAGGTATTCATCAAAACCTACCTCTTTCACAGACGGTGTCCATTAAATCCCTCACATACTGTCCTCTATTTCTTTACTCCACACCGGCTAGCTACTAAGGAAGCTGTTCTTGAACCGGTGTGCATACCAAACAATTCTGAGGCGGCGTTCACCAAAAACCGACCTCTTCGTAGCCTCACAACAACCGTCCTTCCACACCACAACACCGCCTTCTTGCATGGACGTTGTCCCTCAAATCACTACACACCGCCCATCACCATACACCGCCCTTCATTATTACACACCGTCTTTCCCTTCATTCAATACTGCCCTCACACTCAACACCGCCCTCATGCATGCAATATCGACCTCTTCAAATCCTCCAACACCGAACACCTTTTAATTTCCACTTCAGCTAGTGATCAGCCCACTTAATCATATAAAACCAAGAATGATTGGCACAACGAACCAATTACAGGAGAAAGTTACATCCATTATAATATCTTTATATATTTTATTCCAATCAAATGCAAAGCTGACTGTGAAAAGAGTCAAAAAGGCTCCATTATTCCACCTAATTCTCCAACCAATGTTTCCACTTAGTTTCCCACTAACTCTCATTATTTAGCCCAGTACTATGTCTCTAAGAACACACATACACGAAACATAACCACAGACATACTTCTGTTATCATTTCCTCTTCCTGCAAGCTCTCTCTCTCAATTTCTTTCCTCTCTCACTCGGATTTGAAGCAGGACAGTGAAGGGAACCTCTTTCTTTCCATCCAGGAACTTCATTGAGGTAAGGGGGTATATTCTTGGGTGCTCTGTGGGAAAATCGAGTGAAGGAAAGGGTTAAGGAACTCGTTCCTCACCTTTCCAGGACAGATTCAGTGTTGTGTGAATTAAATGCCTTAATTGTTATTGTTTGTATTTATATATTTGTTATTAAATGCATATAATCAGTGATGAATTGTGAAATGATATTTACTGTATTGGACTGAAAATACTAAGAATCATGGGTACCGTGTGATTTCCAGTGAAAAATTATGAATAGAAGATGGATTTAATGATAACAGGTTCTGTTTTATGTTAATCCGACCGGTTTTACATCTATAACAACTCGGTTTTGCTTAGTTTCAATCGGATTCAACCTTAACTGAATGTATTTTATTCTGATAGAATAATTCTTCACTCGATAAACAACCTAATTTCACTCAGAGAACATTTCCTAGTATATTTTCACTCGGACAGCATCTTCCCAGTTGATATCACTCGAAAAACATAGTTAATTCACTCAGGAACTTATTTTCACTCAGACTCGTAAACATTTTTACTCAGGAAACTCTATTCATATTGATTCCACTCGGAATCATACTTGATTTCACTCAGAAATTCATTTTCACTTAGAGTTTAAGTTATATCACTCAAAAAATCCTTTTCAGCATCTGTTTCACTCGGAAAACACTTCTGAAACTGATTTCACTCGAAAAACATATTATTTTCACTCAGAAAACTCCTTTGTGACTGATATCACTCGGAATCGTATTTTACTATACTCAGAAATTCATTTTTATTCGGTTTCACCAACATTTTCACTCATGAAACTCTTTCTTACTGATTCCACTCGGAAATTATATTTTAATTCACTCAGAAATTTATTTCACTTAGAATTTAAGTTATTTCATTAAGAAAATACTTTTCAGTTTCTGTTTCACTCAGAAAACATATTAATTTCATTTAGTAAACTCTGCTCAGTTTTATTTTACTCGGATTCATAGTTAATTCATGCGGAAAACTCATTTTCACTCGGACCCAAACTTGTTTCAGTCGGAAAACAGCTTTCCAGTGTAATTTCACTCGGATTTTTAGCCAGACCATTTGGAAAACCCTTCTCAGTATGATTCCACTCGAAATCATACTTATTTCACTCGGATTTACCCTTGTTTCACTCGGAAAACTCTGTTTTTAGTGTTTTTCGCTTGGATTTTCATTTAGAAACTATTCTTAAACACTTTTTAAACTATTGGGAAGTTATAATTATTATTATCATTCTTATTCTATTGTTATTATTATTCTAATTATTATCAATCTTAATATTGTTATTATTATTGTTAGTTTTATTGTTATTAACATTGTTAACGTCTTAATTATGAGTAATTACATAAAGAATATATTATTTTACTCTTTATGAAGAATATAATTTTAACCAAGATATAATAGATGTATTTCTAAAATAATAAACGAATATCTTACAATGTTTAAACAATTGATGGAATTCAAAGAACTTGAGAATGATATGATGAGACTGAAAACACATAAGATACCCAAGGAATCAATTGATAAAATAAATGTATTTCGCATCATGAAAATATTTTTGAAGAAGAAAAACCTCTAGAGCATACACTTGGTACAGTGGAGGACACTCACGTTTGATCTCCATGAAGAATCTTGGGAGTACAACTGGAACGGCAACCCAATGGCATCAGAGTCGCGCCTGATAGCCGGGTGAGACGATGCAATTCTAGTGTACTTTGACTAAATGACGGAGTGTAACTATGATCGTAGGGATCCAAGTTCCAAAAATATTTAAATCAATGATGAGAACCAATGAGTTCATTTGTACCATATGGAACGTGGGCGGACCCTGATCGCTCTAGATGATTGGAATGGAGATATTCCAAAGAATGAGATGAAGAAAAATCGATTTATTGGGCCCACATGCATCATGAGACTTAATCAAAGATAAATCATAATAAATTCAATTCATGCATTTTTCATGACGACATGCTTGATTGTTATAAATATGCTAATTGTATGAATTATGTGATATTATTTGTTAACTGGATTATGTCTGCACCGGATTAACCAATCAGGGTCTTGGGTTATACTCACCCTTACTGTTGACAATTTTCAGAGGAATTAGGAAATCAAGAACCTGAGTATGAAGAACAGCAATATGCTGAACCAAATAAGAACGCTCCTTAAATAGAATATAAGTAGCTGAATATTGACGGATGACTGTATAATATTTAAAGGGTGCCTGCGTGCCCCATTCTGTTAAGAGTACAATTACTTGTAGTTTGTGAATGACTATATGATCTATATAATATTGCTTCCACTGATATGCCATCTCTTTATTATAAAAAAAAATATTCACTTTTTCTAAAAACTGTTAACACTCTCAGTTAAATAGGATGAAGCTACAGAAGGATTTGTCTTATCTAACCCAGGGTGTTACAGTAGGGAGAGAGAGGACGAAGGTGTGGGAGAAGGAAGAACAATATGGTATGAAGAGGTGCTGGACCGAGTGAAGGAATGGTTGGTATGGGAGAGAGGAGAAGGAGAACTCAGGCAGAGTTTTCTTGCAGGGAGAGAAAAATCCAACCCCTTGAGCCTCTTCAGCTAGGGCATTTATAGGGGTTGAAGACATGGGCTGAGTGTCTGGGACAGCCAGAGTTTCCACTCACCTATGCGCGTAGTGGTGCCACTTTGGCCACTACCTGTTTATGGGGAGCAGTGGCTCAGGGGGCATTTTAAATTGTCCACTTCCGCCTCCTGTCTGCCACCTTCAGAAATGCGATTCCACGTCAGAGCGCATAAACATCCGGGGTCCTCATTCCGTTGTCAGGTTTGTGACATCGGCCCATTAAAGACCGGTTAGATGGAATTCCAATAACTGGTCCGATGTGATCTCTTTGGAACCTGGACCGGTGTCATATTTACACTAGTCGGACCTTTTCAATGTTTGGGGTACCATGGGATCGGTGTTCTTCCTCGTGGCCCGGATCTACTGCCTCAGTCAGCATCCATCCTTAGTGGGAGATAATCCGAGTGGAAAAAGTGTAAAAGACCAAGTAAGGCATTCAATCGGAACCGATTGAAACATACATTCAGAACTGATTGAAAAGTGATTCACTCGGAACTGATTGAAGAGTGATTGGGAACCGATTTAAAGGTGAGTGATTCACTCGGAATTGATGGAAGAGTGATTCAAAACCGATTGAAACGTGAGTGATTCACTCAGAACTGATTGAAGAGTGATTGGGAACCGATTGAAAGGTGAGTGATTCACTTGGAACTAATTGAAGAGTGATTCGGAACCGATTGAAACATGAGTGAGTCTGAACCGATTGAAACGTGAGTGATTCACTCAGAACTGATTGAAAACCTGCTTCTATCACATGTGATCCACTCAGGATTAGCAAGTTTTCATTCAAATGATTCAATCGGCATCCTCAAAATGTTTCACTCGGCTATGTTTCTGGAATTGAACCACTCAGAGAAAACTTGCTCGGATTTGTTGCTTGGGAGTAATTCAGTCGACCCCTCCTTCACTCCTTGAAGTGATCTACCCGGACACACTCACTCGGGAGTCTGACTTGCTTTTCACTCAGAAATTTGGAACTTGAGAGAGTCTGCCCAGATATTCATTCTCAGCCTTTCTGCGCTTGGAATCAGTCCACTCGAGATTATCTCACTCGGAGAAAACCTTCCCTCGGACTCAACCTACTCGGAAATGGTTGAAAGGTGTCTCACTCGGTGCTGACTGAAGAATGGTCCCTATTCACGCTTGAGCGTGTTAAACTTTGCTCGGGCGAACACATTCCAGTAGCTAATATTATGCCTCTCACTTGAGCGAGACCCCTTCGCTTAAGCGAGATTATGGCCTCCAATGTTCTCGCTCGAGCGTAGCCAGAGTCGCTTGAGCGAAAGACCTTTGTTTAATCGGACTTGCTTCACTCGGCGTTACTTTGTCCGGAAATGGCACTGCTTGAAGCATTCAATCGGAATTGGTTAGGTGATTCACTCGGAGATTGTTTGCTCGGAAGTGGAATTGCTTGATGCATTTAAATGGAGTTTATTCAATCGGAATTGCTTTGCTCAGAAGTAATTCAATCAGAACGGCTTCAATCGGCAATTATCCATTTGGATGTACTCATTCAGGAGTCGGTCTCGGAATGGTTTCAATCAGAATTATCCTGCTCGAACTTGATCATTTTTGAGTCATTCCACTCGGATTTGATCAATTCAGAGTCATTCTACTCAGATTTACCTTCAACAGGGTAATATTTCACCCGGAAATACTCCATTCTGAGTCATTTTACTCAGATTTGATCATTTTTGAGTCATTCCACTCGGATTTTTGTCCAACAGGGCTGTATTTCACTCAGAAATGCTTCAATCAGAGTCATCCTGCTCGGACTTGATCATTTTTGAGTCATTCCACTCGGATTTTTGTCCAACAGGGCTATATTTCACTTGGAAATGCTTCAATCAGAGTCATCCTGCTCGGACTTGATCATTTTTGAGTCATTCCACTCGGATTTTTGTTCAACAGGGCTATATTTCACTCGGAAATGCTTCAATCAGAGTCATCCTGCTCGGACTTAATTATTTTTGAGCCATTTTACTCGGATTTGACCATTCTGATTCAGAATTCAGTATAAAAGAAGATTCGTTCCACTTGGACCGGGCCAAAAGAGGTGTTCACAGACATTCTTGTGAGGGAATTGGTCCTAGTTAATCAAGGGCATCACAAATTGTGTTATTTCTTATATGTAAATTTACATAAGTTTTTTGAGAGAATACTTCATATTGACTAGTATGAAGTAAGCTATCTTTGAGAGTTGATCGACTATGATCTAAATAGAGTCAAAGTCTGTTGTCGTTCTCAGAAAACCTATTAGAAAATACATGGCAATCCCATCCTATTTTCACTCAAAACCTTCTAGGAGTTGTAGGGTTCCATGCGGCTGTTGATGTTCTGCCTTTACCTTTTAACAAATTAAGCATGTTGCTATGTAATTGGCTACATCTCCCTTTATTCCTAGCTATGAAACATCTTCTTCAAGTCTTGATACATCTTTGTCGATCCAGGGTATATGCTATAATTACATTTGTGAGCTTCTTTGAGAACAATCCTTCTTAACTTGATGCCTTTGGGCACACAAACTCTTCCTCAATATGATGATTCCTTGTTCTTCCTTGACAAGTCCTTTGGTTGGGTCTTCTTCTTTTTTCTCTAGATGAATCTGGAGAAATTCATCCGCTTGCTAAGCTTCCTTAATTTGACTCATGAAGTCATTGGTGACCTTTAACATTCCTACCATTAAGTTTCTAATCTTTAGAACTACAAATAGATTTAGATCACAAAACCATTCCACAAGTTCCAACTCCTTTATCATTGTGTATGATAAATGTAAATATTGCTTACTAAGCGCATCTACTACTACGTTCGTCTTTCTTGGATGATATCGTAATTTGAAGTTGTAATCCTTGAGAAATTCAATCCACTGGCTTTGCCTCATATTGAGTTCCTTTTTGTCAAAAAGATACTTCAAGCTTTTATGATTGCTAAAGACTTTAAATCTAGATCCGTACAAGTAGTGCCTCCAAATCATGAGAGCAAAAATAACTGTGGCTAATTTTAAGTCATGAGTTGGGTAATTCACCTTATGATTTCTCAATTGACAGATTGAGTACGCTATAACTTTCCGTTCTTAAATTAGAACATATCAGAATCCTTTCTTAAAAGAGTCACAATACACTTCATATGGTTTAGTAGGATCTGGCAAAATTAATACATGCACGCTTGTCAGCTTCTCTTTAAGCTTTAAAAAGTTAGTCTCTCACTTTTCTATCCATACGAATTGCTGATTCTTTCGAGTCAACTACATTAAAGACATGGCAATCTTGGAAAAATTCTCGATGAATCTTTGGTAATATCTAGCGAGTCAAAAGAAACTACGGACTTTGGTCACGTTCTTTAGTCTTTCCCATTGCAGTACAGTCTTCACCTTAGCAGGGTCCACAACGATGCCTTCTTTCGATATAATGTGTCCTAGAAATTATAGTTCCATTATCTAGAATCACACTTTGATAGCTTTGTATACAATTTCCTAGCTCGTAGAGTGTCTAAACCTATCCTAAGATGTTCTTCATGTACCTTACGATTCTTGGAATAGACTAGGATATTGTCAATGAATACTACGACGAACTTATCCAATTACTTACTACAAACAACAACATGTGGTATTTGTAGTGATCTTAACGAGTTCGAAAAGCAGTCTTAGGAATGTCCTCTGCTTTTATTCATGTAATGTTCTCAATTAACTAGGACTAAGTCCTCCATCGGGATGCCCTACTTAACTAAGGTGTTACGTAATTCTTATAAAACTGTGAACATATTTTTTTATGTATAAGAAAACAACGGTGGATCAAAACTTCAAAAGAAAACATTTCATACATTGCATGGCTTTAATAAAGACTTACATACTCTGAATGACAGGCACATAGGCTTCCATAAAATACAAACATTAATCGATCAAATTACTACTCCATAGAGCCAAGAGTCCAACCGCTTCCACTGCGCAACTCTGACAAGCTCTTCTGCTCCTTCAAATCCATCCTTTGTAAACCTAGAGCTCATATATAAATATACACAACATAACCATAAAACAAGAGGGTTGAGTTTATCTCACTTCAGCCTTGTTGGAAAAACATGCAAAAGTGCACCACTATACCTAACAAATTTCATATACACAAGCAATTCATTAGATAAATCTTACCTATCATAGATTCATACCATTCCTTTACTTTAAGCGCCTTCAATATCTATTATATCCATAATTTATGATTGCACCATAATAATTGAACTTATTTCTAATTGAGCTAGCATATGATTACGTTCAATAGTCAATCATATCCTTTCTATATTTATTGCTATCTAATTACATTTCTATCATAACAATCCACCTATCATCTAGACTCTTATGTACTACTCCTCATCAGGGTAAACTTGGTTGTCTTACGGATTGCCCGGCCCTAGACACGACTCCAAGCCATTGGATGCTCCACCAGGTTATACCCCTGAGATCCAACTAGGGATATAACTTTATGCCCTCCAGCATACTACTCGAGGTGTGCTCTAGTATCGAGTCCCAAATCATAACTTCCCAATGCATGTGATGCATGTCAAATGCTCATTCTTAATATCTTATCTCTTATTCATCCTTATCATCGTCACCGGGTAAGGTCTTGCCCCGATAAGTCCTTTGTCCATAATGCTATATTCGATTAGCCTTTCTTACATGACTTCCTTACACTTATTTATATTTTCTGACCCATTTACTTATATTTGCTAATAGTCACCTGTGCGGTTACAAGATGCACATACTTATATTTTCATACATACTTAATATTTCTTCATAAACTTAGTTAGCAATAACCTTTCTCAAAATAATTTATATAAATACGATAAACCCTAAAGTTGAGTAACATTTCTTATAAGTTGAACCTGTGAAATATTTAATTGTACACATATATACTCATTCCCAAGTCCCTAATCTTCATTATAAGTGTGCACTACTCGAAGTTAAGGTTTGAGATCTAGAGATATCAAAAGATTATTATTTTATCTTTGGATTGTTGTTACGAACTTTATTTCATAGCATTGATTGCTAGAAAACTTTGTTCCTCAGTTCTAGAGGTCTAGGTCTTTTTAACTTAATTATACTTTAAAAACATTAATCCATAAATTATTTATTTTCAAGGTGCTTCTTAGATTTTGAGAGTAATTGTCTTTTCAAAGCTCTTTTCTTTAAGAAAATCATTTGTTTAGTCAAAACTTTATAAACTTTAATACTTTAGAAAATCAGGACTTAATAATTTTAGAAATCCATCTTAAGCATCTTTTCATTTTCTATTTACTAGTATGAAATAATTTATGACTCCAAAAGCCAATTCATAATTCTAAACCAGATTATTCTCAATCTTCTTTTGTTAGATGATAAAGGATAAATTCTCAATCTTCTTTTGTCTAATGATAAAGGACAAAGTCTTACGAGTTACTCGATTCCATGAATCTAAATCATCATTAATTTTCACAGGGTAGTTCCATATCAATACAAAAATCAGTATATACAATCACATATTTCCATTTCATCATTCGCATTGTCATTTGTCTCATAAATAGTTACTTATTACGGACCCTACCGGGACTTGAATTAGATTTCACATTTATACAATCACACAACAATTAGTTTACGTCATCAGTCACGTCTTTTGTCATATTTAGAAGGCAAGGATCTCTTAAGAAGATTCATGCACAATTATTCTACTTCACACATTGTTACCAAATTTTACATCATTACTATTTTATATTACACAATATCAAACACTCATGTAGTCACGAATTGTTCACAATCACAAAAGATCATACAACTCATTACAACACATTTACACTTGCAACACATTCGCATCACCTGGTTAACACGTACACAAGCAAATATATTTTCAGACTTAGTCTTTGAGTGCAACTACTTAACTTATTGTCCTTTTATTTTACTGTTTACATTATTAACTCGCCTATACTCAATAATTCCAACTAAACCCCTTATTAGTTGGCTTATTCATTTTCCTAATCATTGCTTAGTTTGTTTGTGTATTATGTTCCATTAATGAATTTTTATTATTTTATTTATCTTATATTTCTTTAATTTCCTTCTTCCTTCCTCACTAAGCTTCCAAACTTATTTCTAAATTTAATATGACGTAGTCACGTGCACACACACTAGATTATTTTCTTATATCAGTCCAACCAGGAGTATAGATAAATATACATACATTTTTATGCATAAATTTAAATTATTAAAATATTGTATGCACAGTTTGCCCAACCGTGAGCGTAAAAACTTAATTTTCTCAAAAGCATAACTACATTCAAAATTTTGGTTTTTTCACAAGTATTTTCTTTTCCTTGTCTAAAACATATATTTTCCTCTTTTTGCATGTAGTCATGGTTTGGTTGGAAATGCAACGGAGGTTTCCCATCATGTCAATATTCCAACAAAGACATTAGAGAACTCCCTTTTACCTCGGGTTCCTAAGCGGGTCCCCCAGGTGGTGTTTCGATTTTTCATTTCCTCTCATTCCTTGTTCCAACGACAGCTCTGAAATCCACATCAAACATCTAAAACCTAAATGCAACAGAAATGGCCTTAGATCATTCATGGCCGTGAGAAAAAACATGGCAAAATGGAATCCTTTTGACTTTTAAAATCATATGCAGTACACTAGACACAACACGTATGACATAGTTTTGTATTTCACTCATAACTTGGGCTATGGGTGTCCGATTTCAGTGATTTTAGTCTCAAAATTTTTAAAACAAAATTTACTAAAACTTTCATGAAGGCACCAAAAACTAATTTTGAGCAAAACAACCCCAAAGTTCAAAAATACTATTGCTGCTCATAGTAAAAATCTAGCTAGGACAATGTTTAATGTTTAAGGCATAACTTTTACTCTAGACGTTGGATATTGGTGTTCTTTGGCTTGTCAAAAAGGGAAAGAGGGGAAAAACTTTTGTGTTGAAAACTTTTCCTAAAACAGACTAGAAACCCCTGATATTCAACAATCAAAATTCTGACAAAATTAACAAAATTTTAGCATGCATAAAAACTGAATCCATGGCTTCTAAGCTATATGCAAGGCCTTGAAACACAATATGTAAATGGTGGAAAATGGAAATCAAGGAGAACAAGCCAAAAGGCCTCTCAGCCAAGCAAGAAAGTTAAGGGGACAAAGATTTCATTTGAAAACCTCACATGCATGAAACTTTTAAATTATGATCAAGACATTCATGGTTGTCAAAATTATATGCAAGACTAAAAACATAACATGCATGCAAAGGAAAAATAGAAATCAAGGGGAAATAGCTAGGGGGTTATTCAGCCAAGCTAGGAAATTTAGAGACCAAAGTTTTTATTCCAATTTCTTCATATGCATGGTACATAAACTCATGACCAAGGCATAAATGAAAGCATTGATAAGGAATGGAATAAAATCATGGTAAGGAGATGACATGTCATTCTCAGCCAAGAAGGAAAATAGAGAAACAAAACGGGTAAGATTGTGTTTAGTTATAGAAAATTATTCTAGTTTTCTGAGAAAAGTTTTCTGCTTGTTTTCCTAAATTTTCATTTCCTGGAATAGATAAAAAAATTCTTAAAAAACTTTTTCACTTTTCAGTTTTCTTGTAAAACTTCTTGAAAGACTTCTTTGTTTTTCTTTTAAAAAATAGAAAACCCGGTTTTTAGTTTTCTATAAGTTTTCTTTAAATATTTTATAAGCAAACACCTTTTCTTTTTGTTCAACTTTTTTAAGAATAATTTTTCATTTTTCTTAGAAAACTTATGAACTAAACATGACCTTAATTATTTTGGGAAAAGTTTTCTGATTGTTTTTCAAAATTTTCATTTCCTATAATAGATAGAAAAATTCTTGAAAAACTTTTCCACTTTTAAGTCTTTTTAGAAAACTTCCTTAAATACTTCTCTATTTTTCTTAAAAAATACAAAAAAAAACCCAGTTTTTAGTTTTGTATAAGTTTTCTTTGAATATTTTGTAAATAAACATCTTTTCTATTTTGACTTTTTCAAAAATAGTTTTTCATTTTTCTTAGAAAACTTACCAATTAAACCCGACCTAAGCTTCTTACCTTAGGGTTCTCACATGCATAGCTTCCTTGAATAAGATCCAAGGCATGCATGATGAAGGAAGCAACAATGGTGCTGAAAAAAAGAAGTGTTGGCCATGGTGGAAGAGGGGGTGGTCTTGGGTGGAAGTTAGAGAGAAGTGAAAAAGAGAAATGGTGGCACATGATGGAGATTATGGTTGTTTATGGTGGCTCTTAGTAGAGGTAAAAAAAAAAAGAACTAAAGGAGTTTCTTGGTGGTGGTGGCCTCTTGACCTTAAGGGAAAGAAGAAAAGAAAATGAAAGATTGGAAGAGAGTGAGGGAGTGGCTGAGAGAAAAGGGGAAAAAGGAGTGAATGGAAATGCAAGAGAGTGATGTTGAGAAAATGAGTGAAATTAGAGAGTTAAGGTGGAGGATGTTGGTACTGATATGTGGGGGTTTAGGTGGCAGCATTCTGGATGGTTTTGGGTGAGTGGAATGCAAGGTGTTGAGGTGTGGTGTTGCATGGGGAAAAGAAACATGCATGATGACACATGGAGCTGTTATGGTGGCATTTTTGCACTAATCTTGTCATCAAAATAAAATTGTATTCTAATGCAAATTGGACAAAGTGGTGAACATAAAAGTTATAAATCCTTGTCTCTCTTTTCCAATGAGCTAAAGATCACCCAATACGAATCTAGGGACAACAAGAAGGAATTAAAACTAGGAATTATTCGTGCGGAATTAGATTTCGGCTTCTTCATAGAATTTTAGAGAATTTTATTATGAGAATTATGGGACAATAATTACTCAATTTTGATAACGATAAAGAATTTATGATTGAAATACGAAAAGAGGTTCAACCATTATGTGAATTCTGGAAACAGCATGAAGAATCAAAAACTGGGAATGATTAGCTTAGAACTAGCTTTGAGATCTATATGAAAATTGTAGGGAATTTGGTTACAGAAATTTAGGGACAAGAATCGTTTGATTCTGACATCGGAAGATAAAGTTAAGTTGAAAACAATGAGACATGCATAAAATTTTCTACATAGGAATGAACGAAACCAAGAAGACGGGGTCAATAGTTTGACAAATTTAGGTAGATTATTTAACCAATGGATTTTGGCCAATAGGATTAACCCTATAGCCTTCCTTATTACCTACGGTCTACCAAAATATTTGGCACTCAATTTCAGGCCTAAATGCAGAGTGTCGGTACGACACATAGACATTCATAAATTAATTTTACATCTGTCAACATAATCACCTACTCCAATTTTATTTAGCGTTTATTATCACTAATATTATCTTTATCTTCATCATAGTTCTCGATATCAAATATTTTCCCACAAAGTAAAATCGCTTCCCTTGTAGCCATATACATAAAACTACACCACAAAATCGATCAAAGCCCAACTTGTCAACTAATACAGACATGCCATAACATTAGCCGAAGCCTCATATATTCCACAGTAACACACAACAATACACATACAAGAAGGATTAGAGTCTAGGGGTTGGCCCCTAAAAATCTGAGATGTTACAACTCGTATTTGATAATAACCCAATCTTACATCGATTTTAGAGAAAATTGCTGCTCCTTAGAGCTAATCTATTAAATCATCAATTCTTGGAAAGGGATATGGATTCTTGATTGTCACTTTGTTCAGCTGGCGGTAATCCATGCATAGACGCCTACTAGCATATTTCTTTTTCACCAACAATACTAGTGCTCCACAAGGTAAGACATTGGGTCTGATGATCTTTTTTTTCCAAAAGTTCCTGGATTTATTTTTTGAGTTCATCTAATTCTTTTAGTGAATACTATATGGTTATAGGTCTAATTCCTATACTATGTTGATGCTGAACTTGATTTCTCAGTCTGGGGGTAATCTTGGCATGTCGTCTGGAAATACTTTGGGAAATTCATGAACAATTGGGAGTTGATCTAGGTTTGGTTTACCTTCGCACTTAGAGTGTGAGAATAGCACACAGACTTGGGCTCTTTCTAAGGGTAAGGCTTGTTCTTGGTTGACTAAACATGGCTCATAATTTTTAGATTATGAGTTGTCAAGAGATATCACATTAAGAGATATCGACTTATTTTTGACAACCGATGACGATATGATTGGCAGCAAATAGTCCATCCCGTGAATAATATAAAGGTCCCACAATGACAAACAGATCAAGTCTACTGGGAATGTATTCCTCTCAATATTAAGAGAATAGTTCATGCACATATGGGAAGGATAAACAAGTTCATTGGTAGCAGTAACCACTACCATTTTACTAAGCAATGGAGTTAAGGGTAAGTTCAGATGTTTCACACAGTTATCAGATATGAAGGAATGAGTATCTCCCGAATCATATAGCACATTTAGAAGATTTGTACCTATGAAACATGTACCTTGGACAAGTTCATTTGATCTGGCAGCTTCTACACTGTGCATGGTGAATACTCTTGCATTCTTTACGTTTCTATTTACTGGAGCATTTCTGGGACTATGTTGATCATAGGTGTTGCGATTGACACCAACCACTCTCTGGTTAGTATTAGCAAATGCACTTATCGATGCTCTTCCATCTTTATGGCACTCATAATTCTTGTGTTCGGTTCCTCTACAGTCATAACAAATCACTGTTTTCCTTTCACAGAATCAAGATTGACATGGTCCTCCATAATTGAAGTATTTAATTGATGGGTTACTCTTTTGACTTCTGAGAAATTCCTCTATTGAACCAGGGTTAGGACAAGAATAAGGTTTTCTTGACTCTAAATCTCTTCATTGATGTCTATCTAATATGTTCCTAGAAGGTCTATAGTTGGGTGTCCTAGTTTGCTTTATCCTATAATGTACTCATAAATGCGATATCAATCAACTAGAATACTGAACTAGGTAACTTATTGGCAACAAATTACCTAACAAATGTCTTGCCTTAATCCTCCTTCAAATATGTAGAAGCTCCACCCATCTGTTTGTAATATGGAAAGCTTTTGGGTAACTCTTTAAACTTAGGGCCTTAGTCTCTTAAGGTTATACTTCCTTGTTTCAGGTTAAAGAATTCTTTCTCTTTTTATCTCTTAATGTCCTTTAGGAAATACCTAGCTAGGAATTCGACCTTAAACCTAACCTAGGTAATAACAATGTTTTCTGTTGTCAGTCTAAGCCTAACATGAGTCCACCAATGCTCAGCCTCCCCTACTATCATATATGCAGCATACGTCACTTTCTTATCATCTATACAACCTATTGTAAAGAAAATTTTTTCTAGTTGTTCAATCCATAATCGGGCTCCCTTAGGATCAAATTCTCCTTAAATTTATGATGGTTTTTTAGGAAATCTATCAGACCTTGGTTTTTTGAAGGAGCGGTATTGGAGCTGGAGGCTCCTTGATGCTTGATTACTTCAACAATTCTAGTTAGCAAGGTGTTCACGGTCCTCACGAGCTTTCTTGCTGAAAAAAAGAATAGGTGGTTCTATCATGTGATACTGTAAGTCTCCCTCTTCGAGGAAAACTTCCTACACAATCAAGCAAATCCCTACTACACGTAAGTCCTAATGACTTTTACTCAGAGTTTTAGAGTACACAGGGATATCCGCTCACCCCCAAGCATTATTGAATCAATCATGCTCTGATACCACCAATATGAGCTCCACCGGTTAACTAGGACAATCACCACAGCTAGATCATCCTAATTAATTAAGGTGACATGAGTTTGTAGAAAATAAGGAGAGCTTTTTATATACAAAAGAAAATCAATGGTTCATAGGAGTCATTCAGTCACATGAGTTATATAGTAAGCTTATACATACTTAAAAGTCATGAGCACCCAGGCTCTTAAAACTATTACACATTATTTCAAAAGTATACCACTAGGTATGCTTCCACACTTGTTTTGAATACACAGTCACGTCTTCACCGTACGTTTCTATGAATTCCTCCACACAATTTTTTTTCTTTACTACTCACAATCTTGTCCTTCTTCTGCTTGCTGATCTTTTAAGTAATATATGAACATACACAACGTACATAACACTAAAGGGGTGAGTACAGTACTTCCAACCCTATGAGTATTCATGTAGTGTATAGCTAAGTATACATATATAAACATCCATCATTTTATAGACAATTAACTTAGTCCATCATCAATCATACAACATATTAATTAATGGTATACATTGCATGAGTTAGAAGTCTTATGGTTTCTTTTTCATTACTGTTTCATGAGACTAATAGGGCCCATAACTCGTCACCTCATCATCCTCATCACGCATAATACGTCTACCGGGAAACACAAACATCATCGTGCTAGACCAGCCGGAGTACACCAGTTCTTTATAAAACAAAAGGTGTAAAGGACATACAACCCAACATAATATGGATCCATCACTATACATCGTGATCACTTCACAACCAAAACTGGTTCTTCATGGTTCTTAGTGACATTTGTCCTAGTCGAAGTAACCAAGCTTGCCACAGGCTTCCTAACTTCAAACGCGAGTCTTGAGCTATTGGGTACCCGAACTAGTTCTACTCCTAAGACCCTAGAGTACAGACCGAAACGAAGGTGCCCTATAATGTACCCATCATTGTGCCTCTAGTATTCAACGTCCAACCCTCCTGCTTATGATGCATATATGATGTAATGTCTTATTTTTTGCTTTGATTAACTTAGTCTCTGGTGGGGTTCTTAACTCGGTGCCCTTTGTCCTTGGTACGTAAGGTAGAATGTGCAACTCTAATCAAAAGACCATACTAATTCGATATTATAATTTGTAAAAATCTCCTTTTTGTTGTCTTTCAAAATATAATACCGTAATTTCAAACTATTAAGTATTTCTTTGAGAGAAATATTTATTTAGTCTAAATACTCGTTAAAGTAGAATTCAGGTGTTATGAAAATTAGGCATAAGAAATAAAGTAAATTGGGTGGCTATAAAACTTAAATGATTGAAATACTTTTTTCCTCAAAAAATGTCATTTATTTAAAATGAATCGAAAAGTTGTTATATGGGTTTAAGCCGACATACTTAAATTTATATTTCTAGAATTAGGTCTAGTTTCAAGATCTAAGTATCAAAAATACTTGTAGTTTAGAAAATAGCTCATCAACGGTTGTTACTTATTTTACTTACTTTTACTGACGGTCGAAAATGCGGTCTTGTCATATATTCCATGACGGACTTGGTTTCCCTTGGTATTTTAAATAAAGAACTTTAAAAATAGATTCAAAATTCTTTCTAAAATATTGTTCCTTAATTTTCTTAAAAACTTCACTCTAGAGAGTTAACGTCAAATAAACTCGTACTTGTCGACAACTTGTTGTCATTCGTATTTTCTCACAAAACTCTAATATTAATAATTTAAAAGCCTAACTTTATCTTGAGGTAAATTTTCATATCCCGCACCGATACCTTCACATTTTCCAACACTTTTCCCCATTTATAGAATCAATATTCATAATAAATTAATTTCGTAACATTCATCACTCATTACTAGACAACCATATTTCACAAAATAGTTTAAGCAGAAATTTCACTAAATTAAGACTGTTTCTCATTGTAGTCGCATGCAAAACATATTCTTTTCTAAATATTTACCCAGGCAGCATTTATGGTAGAATATTAGACACGTCAAACACTCCATATTTTAAAATATTCACAAATTAAGTAAATGCATCATACCAAGAAGAAAACATGACATGCAACGGTAAAAGTAGCATTTTTCACATGGAATCATAGATAACAGACATGCAATTAATTTTAGCAATCCAACTCAGTTAAAAATAATATTTTTAATGCATGCAAACTAGCCAGGAGTACATGTGACCAATTTTCTCTTGGTGCCTAAAACTAAAAAACTTTACGAAATCATTTTCTGTTCAAACCTAAGGCAGAAAGCTCAGTTTTCATGCACTAAGAATGGTAAAGACCTTAGGGTGATCTCTACCACCCAACATGTGCAAATAACCCTAGAGAAATATAGAAGAAACTCCCCTTACCTTGGGTTTCCTATTTGTGTCTCTTAGAGGAGTTTCAACTTTGATTTTTCCTTCATTCTTTGACTTCAACAACAGTTTTGAATCTTACGCTAAGAGTCTGAAACTTAAAACAAGGACAATGACCTTTTAATGGCTATGACCATGAGCATGAAAATGGGAAAATAGGGCCTTTAGCTCTTAGGACTACATGCGATATTCTAATCACAATATGCATGTAATAGAGGGCAAGAATCAAAGAAAGAATTACCATGGAACTCTCGACAAAGATAGAAAAATGGAGGACAAATGTTTTACCTCAAGATTTTCACATGCACGACATAACTAGGACAAGATCATGGCATGTATGTCTTTTTGGGTGGTGGTTATGATGGTTGATGGTGAAGTGGAGCCTCGATTATAAGATAATGGTGGAAGAAAACTTATTGCTCAAGGATCCTTTGCATGCACAAGAAAAGTGATGATCAATGGCACCAAGAAAGTGAAATGGTGCTCGATGATGGTGTGGCTGAGTTTTGAAGTTATAGTTGTGGAGTTCTCTCTCTTAGGAATCCATGCAAATGATGAAAGCTAAAGCTTGGTCACAGTGGAAGTGATGGCTATTTTATGGTGGATGATGGTGTTGATGGTAGTCTCCGATGATGGATGGAGAAAGAAAAACAAAGAGAGAAATGGTGGTGTGTGTGGTGAGTGGTGGCTTAGTGATATGATGAGGATGAGGAAGTGAAATGGTTTGGTATAAGAGAAAGAGAGAGTGCTCGAGAAAGTGGAGTGATCATAGGAAAATGAGACAAATGAGGGCACAGTAGAAGAGAAAGACAAGAGAGAAGTGAGAGCACAAAACAAGATAAATGAAAGGAGAGTGAAGTGGAAAATATGTAGTGTGAGAAATGGATTAAATTTCATGTGTCAGTTGTAACACCCCTATTTTTATTTTTATATTAAAATTTTGAAGTAATTAGATTATGGCTCTTTAGAACTTTTTAATCTACGTATTATTTATGATTTTTTGAAATTTTTTGGAATTTTGGAATTTTTTTATATAAAATAATATTTTTTAAATAATTTTAAATTCATATAAGTGACTTAAATTAAAAATATTTATAAGAAAGTGAATTTAAATTATAAGAAAATTTTCTAAAATCCGTTTCAAGTAGATTTATCTAAAAATTATCGGTTTGAAAAAAACCTTGATTTTTACCAATCGTTAAAAAAATTGGAAACGTATCAATAAATTTTTATTAACAGAAAATTTTAGATTTTTAAAATTTCAGCTTTATATTACTTATTATAAAATTAGTGAGGACTGATATAATATCGCTAAATTTCAAAAAGGACTCATTTTGAATATTTAAAATATACCGAGTGAAGGGTTACTATTTGACTTAATAATTTTGCTGACAATTACTATGCAAATCACTGTGCATGTATGAAATTTTCAAAAGGTGTACAGTAACCTGGAATAAAAAATTCAAAAATGTATAGTATTTTTATATTAAAATAATGGAATGCATAGTAAATTTTTTCCTATAAATACCGAAGGATTTCTTCTTTAGAATTCACAATTTCAGATTAAGTTTTCTTAATATAGTAGTGCTAGTGAGATAGTGGTGGAAGTGAGAGAGAGAAGAAAAGTTTTTGGAGAGAAGGTTCTGCCAAAATCCTAAGGTAAGAATACTTCTCTTTTATATTTTTTGGGTTATTTTCATATCGTTTTTAGAAATCTGTTATTATAATAAAAATAATATTATTTTAAGTTACTATTCTGCATAATAAACACTATTTCAATAGTAAATTACTATTTCAATAGTAAATTACTATTTAAATAGTAAATTACTATTTACTGTTACTATTTACCATTACTATTTACGATTTACTATTTACTATTACTATTCACAATTTACTATTTACCGTTACTATTCATGTTTTACTATTTACAGTTACTATTCACGATTTACTATTCACTATTCAAAATTTACCATTTCTGTTTTAAGTATTAATCTTAATTTTTGTCTTATGCTTATACTGGAATAAGATTGGTATTAATATTTCTAGAAATTGGAGGCGCAAAGCAAATCTCTTTTTGGTAACAACTCAAGGTAAGGGGGAGTGAGATAAGAGTATAATATGAAAAGACATAAGAATAATGGGAGGAGTCCCCTACTCCTTTTAAATTTAATAATATTATTATTTTTAAATATTAACTTTTTAACTTAACAATTTTAATAAATTTTAAATTAAATATCCGGTTTAACTAACTCTAACATACCTATGCAAGGACTTGGACCATTATGACCTATATGGACTGGACTATACCTATGCAAGGATTTGGACCATTATGACCCATATGGACTGAACTATACCTATGCAAGGACTGGATTATATGGACTTACATAGATCTATACGAGGAATTGACCAAAAGGACTCAAATTGACTATATTAATAACCATTAAACTTTGAATTATAATATTTATAAATAATGCTTTGTTGACTTGATTTTGATTGATATTTAATTGTGATTAATAATATTTGATGTGATTGATGATATTTAGTTATAATTGATAATGCTTGATTTTGATTGATGATTTTGTGACGTGGAGTTTGAGCATATAGCAAGCATGACGGAAAGCTAAATTCAGTAAGAATTTTCTTACCTTACTCTTTAAATTTTTACTTTAAATCTTCTCTTCTTAGAAATTATTTTATTAACTTTATTTTCAATATTTAGAATAAAAAAATTAGTATTTATTTTAGAAAGAAAACATTTTATGAGAATTAATTAATTAAATCTTGAGTTAAAGAAATTTTGTAATTTTAAGAATTTTTGGTTAATAATTATTCTCTTTTAATAAAACAAAATTTTTTAAAAAGAAAATTATTTTATTTTTTCCAACTTAATAACTAAAGATATTTGGAAATAATTGAGATTCCTAAATTTGATTTTGTTAAGATTTAATTTGAGAAAGATTATGTAAAGTTTTATATGAGAAAGTTTTAGATATTTAAAGCTTAGAAACTCAATTTCAGTGAGATTTGAAAACTGTACCAAATTTATTTCTGTGGGACAGAAATTCAAAGAATTGAAAAAATGTACAGTTTATTGAAATGATATTGTAAACCTTTAAGGGATTTAATAATTGAGTTTCTAAAAGTCTTAACCAACTAAATACGCGAGTAGTTCATGCATCATGAATCATTAAAGTGAAATAAAATGATATTGTCTGGGGACGGATTATAGAAACCGAGGATACATTAGAGGAGGCTTAATTATGAGCCTTGGGATGAGAGGGTGTGAAAGGGTGCTTCAGGGGACCTGGGGTAGCTCCCTAGTGTCGGGTACTTTCACAATAAAAACTTTCTCAATCTGACTAGTCTCTAAGTGTTTCCATGCCAGTTGAGCTGTTCATATTATTATTATCCGGACTTATGGAACAGTGTAAACTCCTGGTTGGCCCAATGCAAATTAAAATTTAAGGGCCCACATATATAGGTAAGTTACGATGAAGATATTGCATAACATTCATGCATTCATAATTGATTGTGTATGTGATTGTGATTGATATTATTATGTATTGGTTTGTGAAAACCCCTTGTTGCTTATGTCTTAATCAAGAATATTATATTCTGTTTCTCACTCCTTTCTCCGTGTTTTTGTTTCACATGTTTTAAATTGATGGTTCAGAGGGAAGGATCGAAGAATCTCGACAGTAAATATAGCACGTTCTAGAAAGGGAGCTCGGTATGAATACCGTGGTCCAATGAATAAATAATGTTAATAAGTAACTGCTTCTGGGCCATGGAGTTTCCTCTCTTTCTTATAATGTTTAATGTTTATTTTCTTCGGATGAATGTACAAATACTTTATAAAGTTTTAATAATACTTATGAGGTATTTCAGAAATGATGTATTTAATTTATTCCGATAGTTTCCTTTTAACAATCATATCTTTGGTTAAAAAAAAAAATTTCATAGAATTTATTAAGGTGTAACAGAGGGTGTTACAAAGTGGTATCAGAGCAGTTAATCTGATAGGCCTGGGGAAAAGGTCTATCTTGCTTTGTTTGTAAACTCTGTATAGGTGATAGAGAATAGAATATCTGACTTGGTAGTAACTGTGATTGATGTGACAAATCTCAGTTACTGTGAAACAGGAAACTAATGGCTGGAAACGATCTTGCTGGAGTTGTAGAACGCTTAATCAATGCAATAGGAGTACGTGAAGGTCAAGGTAATAATGCCTTGAGAAGGTTGGACCTTTTCGAAAAACGCAATCCACCTCGTTTCAAGGGAGGATATAACCCTGATGGAGCACAAATCTAGATTCGAGAGATAGAGAAGATCTTTCGAGCATTGCAATGTAATGAAGTTGATAAGGTAGTCTTCGCTACTTATGCCTTATATGAGGATGCCGAACATTGGTGGGATAGCATGCGTAGACAATTCGAAGTTAACGACGTGGAGATCACTTGGGATTATTTCAAGGATATGTTTCTGGAGAAATACTTTCCAGCTGATGTTAAAGAGAAAAGATAATTCGAATTCCTGTCGCTGACCCAAGGAAATATGACTGTTGGAGAATACGCATCCAGGTTTGAAGAGCTATCTCGTTTTCATTCTCATTATAATGATGCTACTAATGAAAGAGATCGGTGTGCAAAGTTTGTAAATGGATTGCGGCCAGAAATTAAGGAAGCTATACGAATGCAGGAAATCCGTGAATTTTCTGTATTAGTAAATCGCTGCAGGATCTTTGAAGAAGATCATAAGGATAGAATGACTAAAAGTCATGAGCCCATTCACAAGGCAGGAGAAATGAGAAGTGGAGGACCTCACCATCACCAAAGAAGAGACTTCAGAAGGAATAAGCCTTACCAAGCGCCATTTCGCCGGTTTGGAGCAGCATCTGTTCCTAACAGACCCCAAGCCTCAACTGGAAGCTATTACCCAACATCTGTACCAAATTTTAAATGTTTTATCTGTGGAGGACCCCATTTGAAAAGGGATTGTCCTAAAAACACTTATGTTTGTTTTAAGTGTAACAAACCAGGTCATCACATCAAGGATTGTCCAGAGATGAAGAGGGAAAACCCTGAAGGTGCAAGTATAAGCATAAATACTCAAGGAGGCGCGCATAGTGCAGTCGGAAGGCCGAAGGCAAAAGGAAAGGTTTTTGCAATCACTGGAGAAGAAGCATCTCATTCTGATTCCATGGTGGAAGGTAAGTGTATCATTAATAAGATTCCTTTAACTGTTATGTATGACTCAGGTGCATCACATTCCTTTATTGCCAATGACTGTGTAGAAAAACTAAAATTACCTGTGATAGAACTGCCATTTGACTTATCTGTACATACTCCTGGAAACAATCCCATTGTCACTTCTAAAGCTTGTTGGAAATGCCCTATTGTCATAGATGGTAGGGACTTTAAGGCTAATCTTTTCTGTTTACCCCTTTCTGGCTTAGAAGTTATTATTGGGCTAGATTGGTTGTCTGACAATCATATTCTAATAGATTGTCATAATAAAACCATAATGTTTAAAGAACCAATGAATTTGAATCCTGAGGATTCGAGATTTCTAACCGCCAACCAAGTGAGTGCCTCTTTAAAAGGAGGGGCTCAAGGATTCATGCTATTGCTTTCAACGAAAGGAGAGCAAGAATCAAAAATCAAAAATCTGCCGGTTGTGTGTGAATTTCCTGACGTTTTTCCTGAAGATATCCCTAGTTTACCCCCAGAAAGAGATGTGGAATTTTCCATTGATCTAGTACTTGGAGTTGGACCCATTTCAATAGCACCATATCGAATGTCACCTCTAGAATTAGCAGAGTTGAAGAAACAACTTGAAGAGATGATAGAGAAGCAGTTTATACGACCCAGTGTATCCCCCTGGGGTGCACCAGTGTTGTTGGTTAAGAAGAAGGATGGTAGCATGAGGTTGTGTGTAGATTATCGACAACTGAACAAGGTGACAATCAAGAACAGATATCCTCTACCAAGGATTGACGACTTGATGGATTAGCTGCATGGTGCCACGGTGTTCTCCAAAATTGATTTGAGGTCTGGATACCATCAAATAAGAGTAAAGAAATAAGATGTATCAAAAACTGCTTTTAGAACACGCTATGGCCATTACGAATATCTAGTAATGCCTTTTGGTGTAACTAATGCACCAGCCGTATTCATGGATTACATGAATAGGATTTTTCATCCATATCTAGATAAATTTGTAGTGGTGTTCATTGATGATATATTAGTGTACTCTAAAAGCAGAGAAGAACATGTTGAACATTTGAAGGTCGTGTTGGAAATCCTGAAAAAGAAACAACTGTATGCAAAGCTGTCGAAGTGTGAATTCTGGTTGGAAGAAGTGAACTTTTTAGGACATGTAATTAGTCAAGGAGGAATAGCTGTAGACCCTTCCAAGGTGGAAGCAGTTTTAAAATGGGAGAGACCAACCACAATCACTGAGATTAGAAGTTTCTTGGGTTTGGCTGGATACTATAGGAGATTCATTGAAGGATTTTCAAAGTTAGGATACCCACTGACCAAGCTAACACGGAAAGGAGAACCTTTTGTGTGGACGACACAATGCAAGAATAGTTTTCAAGAGCTGAAAGATCGACTTACTTCTGTGTCGGTGTTAGTACTCCCTGATCCACATCGAAGTTTTGAAGTTTACTGTGATGCGTCTAAACAAGGACTAGGAAGTGTACTCATGCAAGACAAGAAGGTTGTAGCCTATGCGTCGCGCCAATTAAGGCAACATGAGATTAACTACCCTACCCATGACTTAGAGTTAGCCGCTGTAGTTTTTGCCTTAAAGATTTGGAGGCATTATCTATACGGTGCAACATTCGATGTGTTTAGCGATCATAAGAGTCTCAAGTATTTATTCGACCAAAAGGAGTTAAACATGAGGCAACGGAGATGGATGGAGTTCTTAAAGGACTACGACTTTGAGTTGCAATACCATCCAGGAAAAGCGAACGTAGTAGCTGATGCTTTAAGTCGAAAGTCTCTACATGCGTCCACAATGATGATTAAAGAGATGGAATTAATAGAGAACTTCAGAGATCTTAACCTAGCAGTAAAGGTTAATGCTAACAGCTACAGATTAGGAGCATTGCAAGTGACAAGTGAATTCCTGAGACAAGTTTTAGAGGCTCAACGAGAGGATGAATTCCTGCAAGAGAAGAAAGAACTCTTGAAACAAGGAAAAGAAGTCGAGTTCAATGTAAGAAGTGACCAATTGCTGAGGTATAAGGATCGAGTATGTATCCCTAATCAAGAGGAGTTGAGGAAAGCAATTTTGGAAGAAGGCCATAAAAGTTATATGAGCATTCATCCCGGAGCTACTAAAATGTATCAAGATTTGAAGAAGTTATTTTGGTGGCCTGGAATGAAGAAAGCAGTGGCAGAGTACGTGGCTGCATGTCTAATTTGCCAAAAGGTTAAAGTAGAACACCAAAAACCCCCTGGAATGCTACAATCAATAGAAATACCGGAATGGAAATGGGATGGCATTACCATGGATTTTGTGACTTCTCTACCCAAAACCCCATTAGGACATGATTCAATATGGGTAATAGTTGATAGACTAACAAAGTCTGCCCACTTTATTCCCATCAACATTCGTTACTCCATGGAGAAGCTGGCAAAATTATACATCGAGAAGATTGTGAGATTGTATGGAATTCCTTCAAGTATCATTTCTGATCGGGACCCTCGTTTTACATCATAATTCTGGAAGAGCTTGCACAAGGCTTTGGGAACAAGACTGCGTCTGAGTTCAGCATATCATCCTCAGACAGATGGACAATCAAAAAGAACAATCCAATCTCTAGAGGACTTGTTACGAGCTTGTGTGTTAGAGCATAAAGGAAGTTGGAATCAATTCTTACCATATGTGGAGTTTACCTACAACAACAGTTTCCATGCTAGCATTGGCATGACACCTTTTGAAGCATTATATGGAAGAAAATGTAGGACCCCGCTATGTTGGTTTGAGACTGGTGAAAACTTGATGCTAGGACCAGAGTTGGTACAACAAACCACGGATAAAATCAAAATAGTTCAGGAAAAGATGAAGGCAACACAGAGCAGGCAAAAAAGTTACTATGACAAAAGAAGAAAGCCGCTCGAATTTCAAGAAGGCGATCATGTATTCTTGAAAGTCACACCTATGACTGGGGTCGGTCGGGCAATGAAATCTCGAAAACTAACTCCTAGATTTATCGGTCCATACCAAATAATTCATAAAGTTAGTCCCCTTGCCTACCAAATAGCATTACCACCTTTTCTTTCTAATATCCATAATGTTTTTCATGTGTCAAACTTACGAAAGTATATATTTGATCCTACACATGTTATTGAACCTGATGTCATACAAGTTAAAGATAATCTTACATATGATGCACCACCTATCAGAATAGGTGATAGAAGAATAAAAAAATTAAGAGACAAGACAATTCCGCTTGTAAAGGTCATTTGGAGTGAAACGAGAGGGGAAGATGCTACATGGGAACTAGAAACTGAGATGAAAGAGTCTCATCCTCATTTGTTTTACTGAATAATGTAAATTTCGAGGACGAAATTTTCTAAGGGGGGTAGAGTTGTAACACCCCTATTTTTATTTTTATATTAAAATTTTGAAGTAATTAGATTATGGCTCTTTAGAACTTTTTAATCTACGTATTATTTATGATTTTTTGAAATTTTTTGGAATTTTGGAATTTTTTATATAAAATAATATTTTTTAAATAATTTTAAATTCATATAAGTGACTTAAATTAAAAATATTTATAAAAAAGTGAATTTAAATTATAAGAAAATTTTCTAAAATCTGTTTCAAGTAGATTTATCTAAAAATTATCGGTTTGAGAAAAATCTTGATTTTTCCCAATCGTTAAAAAAATTGGAAACGTATCAATAAATTTTTATTAACAGAAAATTTTAGATTTTTAAAACTTCAGCTTTATATTACTTATTATAAAATTAGTGAGGACTGATATAATATCGCTAAATTTCAAAAAGGACTCATTTTGAATATTTAAAATATACCGAGTGAAGGGTTACTATTTGACTTAATAATTTTGCTGACAATTACTATGCAAATCACTGTGTATGTATGAAATTTTCAAAAGGTGCACAGTAACCTGGAATAAAAAATTCAAAAATGCATAGTACTTTTATATTAAAATAATGGAATGCATAGTAAATTTTTTTCCTATAAATACCGAAGGATTTCTTCTTTAGAATTCACAATTTCAGATTAAGTTTTCTTAATATAGTAGTGCTAGTGAGATAGTGGTGGAAGTGAGAGAGAGAAGAAAAGTTTTTGGAGAGAAGGTTCTGCCAAAATCCTAAGGTAAGAATACTTCTCTTTTATATTTTTTGGGTTATTTTCATATCGTTTTTAGAAATCTGTTATTATACTGGAAATAATATTATTTTAAGTTACTATTCTGCATAGTAAACACTATTTCAATAGTAAATTACTATTTCAATAGTAAATTACTATTTAAATAGTAAATTACTATTTACTGTTACTATTTACCGTTACTATTCACGATTTACTATTTACTGTTACTATTCACGTTTTACTATTTACTGTTACTATTCATGATTTACTATTCACTATTCACTATTCACTATTCACTATTCAAAATTTACCATTTCTGTTTTAAGTATTAATCTTAATTTTCGTCTTATGCTTATACTGAAATAAGATTGATATTAATATTTCTAGAAATCGGAGGCGCAAAGCAAATCTCTTTTTGGTAACAACTCAAGGTAAGAGGGAGTGAGATAAGAGTATAATATGAAAAGACATAAGAATAATAGGAGGAGTCCCCTACTCCTTTTAAATTTAATAATAATATTATTTTTAAATATTAACTTTTTAACTTAACAATTTTAATAAATTTTAAATTAAATATCCGGTTTAACTAACTCTAACATACCTATGCAAGGACTTGGACCATTATGACCTATATGGACTGGACTATACCTATGCAAGGATTTGGACCATTATGACCCATATGAACTGAACTATACCTATGCAAGGACTGGATTATATGGACTTACATAGACCTATACGAGGAATTGACCAAAAGGACTCAAATTGACTATATTAATAACCATTAAACTTTGAATTATAATATTTATAAATAATGCTTTGTTGACTTGATTTTGATTGATATTTAATTGTGATTAATAATATTTGATGTGATTGATGATATTTAGTTATAATTGATAATGCTTGATTTTGATTGATGATTTTGTGACGTGGAGTTTGAGCATATAGCGAGCATGACGAAAAGCTAAATTCAGTAAGAATTTTCTTACCTTACTCTTTAAATTTTTACTTTAAATCTTCTCTTCTTAGAAATTATTTTATTAACTTTATTTTCAATATTTAGAATAAAAAAATTAGTATTTATTTTAGAAAGAAAACATTTTATGAGAATTAATTAATTAAATCTTGAGTTAAAGAAATTTTGTAATTTTAAGAATTTTTGGTTAATAATTATTCTCTTTTAATAAAACAAAATTTTTTAAAAAGAAAATTATTTTATTTTTTCCAACTTAATAACTAAAGATATTTGGAAATAATTGAGATTCCTAAATTTGATTTTGTTAAGATTTAATTTGAGAAAGATTATGTAAAGTTTTATATGAGAAAGTTTTAGATATTTAAGGCTTAGAAACTCAATTTCAGTGAGATTTGAAAACTGTACCAAATTTATTTCTGTGGGACAGAAATTCAGAGAATTGAGAAAATATACAGTTTATTGAAATGATATTGTAAACCTTTAAGGGATTTAATAATTGAGTTTCTAAAAGCCTTAACCAACTAAATACGTGAGTAGTTCATGCATCATGAATCATTAAAGTGAAATAAAATGATATTGTCTGGGGACGGATTATAGAAACCGAGGATACATTAGAGGAGGCTTAATTACGAGCCTTGGGATGAGAGGGTGTGAAAGGGTGCTTCAGGGGACCTGGGGTAGCTCCCTAGTGTCGGGTACTTTCACAATAAAAACTTTCTCAATCTGACTAGTCTCTAAGTGTTTCCATGCCAGTTGAGCTGTTCATATTATTATTATCTGGACTTATGGAACAGTGTAAACTCCTGGTTGGCCCAATGCAAATTAAAATTTAAGGGCCCACATATATAGGTAAGTTACGATGAAGATATTGCATAACATTCATGCATTCATAATTGATTGTGTATGTGATTGTGATTGATATTATTATGTATTGGTTTGTGAAAACCCCTTGTTGCTTATGTCTTAATCAAGAATATTATATTCTGTTTCTCACTCCTTTCTCCGTGTTTTTGTTTCACATGTTTTAAATTGATGGTTCAGAGGGAAGGATCGAAGAATCTCGACAGTAAATATAGCACGTTCTAGAAAGGGAGCTCGGTATGAATACCGTGGTCCAATGAATAAATAATGTTAATAAGTAACTGCTTCTGGGCCATGGAGTTTCCTCTCTTTCTTATAATGTTTAATGTTTATTTTCTTCGGATGAATGTACAAATACTTTATAAAGTTTTAATAATACTTATGAGGTATTTCAGAAATGACGTATTTAATTTATTCCGATAGTTTCCTTTTAACAATCATATCTTTGGTTAAAAAAAAAATTCATAGAATTTATTAAGGTGTAACAGAGGGTGTTACATCAGTGGCTTGTTTTTCACGGCAATATGGCAAGAGAAATGGTGAGGAATTTTGTAGGAAATTAGGATGAAATTAAAGACGCATAATTTTGATAATGACAAATATAAAAAGCAAGCAAAACAAGATCAAGTGGCCAAAGACATTGTAAGATCAAGATTTCATCCTAGGACAGAATGTAAGGCTTAAAAGAAATATAGTTTGGCCTAAAAGCTTGGAAACAAAATTAAAACATGATAATTTTAATTTTGACTTCCAAGTAATCGATTACATAGTAAGTGTATTTGATTACAAGAATTTTGAAACGTTGCATATTTAAAAACATTTAAATATTGAAATTCTGACAAGCAACGTAATCAATTACAACTTGGGCGTAATCGATTATAACAGTTACAAAACGTTGCACTTTTTGAATATTCACAAAATTCAAGTTTTAAACAACATAGTAATCAATTACGAAATACTTGTAATCGATTACAATAATGATCATTGCATAATTTTAAAATGTTTAAAGCAATGTAATTGATTACACCTTTATGGTAATCTATTACACCACTGTCAGAGTTGATGAACCATCATATTTCTTCATGATTTTTGCATGGAAAGACATGACTTTTGAATCCAAACTCATGAATCATTATATCCCTCAGAAAAGGCATCTTTTCAAGTGACTTGTAATGATCCAAATGCTTCCATTACATCTTTCCATAAACTATAAATAGGAAAGAAATTCATTTTGCAAAAGACAACCATTCTTTCCCTCACTTGCACAAAGAAAAAGCTAAAAAGGCCATTCTATCTTTTCTTTTAAAGTCATTAGTACTTCAATTTGTCCATCCACTCTTTAAAGAGTTTCAAATACTTTTTCTTCAAGAAATTATAGTTGGATGATATCCCAAAAAAGATTACGAGACAAGAGAAAGGTTTCTCTTGATAAGGTGCTTGGAGACTCCATTAAAGGAAAGGGAATTCCTAAGTGTTGGAGTGCTCAACCTGTGTACAATTTCATTGTTATAGTGAATTTCTCAAGTGGGATCTTGAGAGACTGGACGTAGGCAAGAGGTTGGCCGAAACAGTATAAAATCAAGTTTGCACTTCTCTTACCCTTATTATTTTACATTCAATTGCCTTAAATTCAAGATTATAATATTTGCTTGATTAAAATAGCTTTTAAATTAAGGATTATCTGAAACTCTTGTCATATTTAATTCACCCCCCTTCTTGAGTATTAGAGGCCATTTGTCTAACGAAAATTCAGGTGGTAAATGGCTCTGGTATCCACAACAATGTGCACAAAATAATGGCAAGGAATTTGGTCTAAGAATCTAATGGAAATGGCTTTGCATTTACAGCAATGTGGATATGGTTAGGAAATGAGCAAGATTTTTTATCAAACGGTACAAGTGTAAGCAAGGAAATCAGTATCGATAATTAGTGGGATTTTAGCCATTCAAAATTGGCAAGCTCAGTAGCATGGAATGCTTAAGGTGGTAATTAGTGAGGAGCTTATGACTTAGTGGAATGTTAAGTGGCAATACATGGCTTGATTTGAGATTATAGTGGCATCAACAATCATCATGACATAGTCATGCAAGAAGGTGGCATGTGCTAGTGGAATTTTTTTTTCAGAATTATGTACATTTAGAGGCGGGGGGACAAGATTGACTAAAAACATGGGAAGAAATAATACTCGTGTGGCTATTTTCTAGGCAGTTTTCATGGGTTATTTTGGGGTAAAAATAACTTTGTGTTCTCATACGAATTTAAGGAAATGATGAACATGAAAATTGCCCCTTATCCTCTCCTATTTCCAACGAGCTAAAGATCGCTTAATTCCAACAACTAAAGGAAAAGTTATGGCTAAAACACTAAAAGGTGTCTAAGTGTTAAGTGAATTCCTGGACCCGAATCTTAAAATAAAAACTAGGAATTGTGTGTTCATAGTAGCCTTTGAAGTCTGCATAAGAATTGTAAGAAATTCCGCTACAAAGATTTCAAGACTAGAATCACTCAAATTTGATAGCAATAGGTAAAATTATGTTGATTTTAGTGAGACATGTGCAAAATTATCAAACTCGGGACAACAGGATTGATTCGAGACTTGACAGAAATAGTTGCTTTCGCTTTCCTAACATATATTAGGTCTAAATATTACGCCTAAGGTTTATTAAGTATCTAATAACTACTTAAGCTAGTTCACAATTCATGAACACACATACTAATAAGTCCTAAGTTAGTCTAAGACATCAAACAAAGATGAAATTTCAGGATATGGCCAATTACTAAAATTGCAAGATGTTACACTTCACACATTTCAAGGCAGTCAAAACTCCTTTTAAATGTAGGATTTTTTTTATCCCAACATTTAAACAAACACCTAATTAGTTACTTATTCTACCTAGTTTATGTTAGTTAGAAGTCTAACTAATTGTTATATCTGTTAGAGTGTTAGTGTTAAATAACCTCACCTTTTGTTTTTCCTAGTCAATCAAGCTTTAGTTTACACTTTCATTTTCTTCTCTTAGCCTTGGTTTACAGTTTTGTTCTTACAATAATATAACTGAAAATCAATATTACCTGAAGTAACTTCTATGAAAGGAAAAAAAATCTCAAACACGGATGCTGTGTATAACAACCTCCCACCCTCTTTTATTGTTTGTATGTAAAAAATATATATATACAGATCAATATGAAAACTATGCAGAGTAAATAGCCTGAGTAGGTTTGGTAGAAAGGCCAAACCCAAAAGGGAAGAGGGGATCATAATGAGGATCTCCAACATTCATTGGCAGTTGATCAACACTTTTGAACCATGTCCTTGGAAGCTTTCCTGTGAAACCATAGTCACCATATAAAACATCAGCCACGCCTTGGCCTTCACTACCTGGAAGCCAACCAGCAACAAGTGCATCTATCAAAGAAACATATGGTTCAATAACCACAGGGCGACCAGAGATAATGACAACCACACATTTTATTGCTCCACAAACATTTGTTATGGTCTCAGGACCAGGATCAGAAATTGTCAAACTCATGCTGTCACCATGCATTTCAGCATAAGGATGCTCTCCTACTACAACTATGGCATAGGAAAATCCATTGGATTTCACAAATTCTTCATCGGGGTTCTCCTTGTAGATCACTTCTGTTTCTGGACCAACAGTGTTTTTCACAGCAGTGAGAATTGTAGTCCCTGATCATATAAACGCTCACAAGCATAAGAAGAGTTGCATCACATACTTGATAATAATGATAGAAATATAATTTTACAATATATAATTGGGGTGCGACTTATGAAAATGCTGTTTCATATATGTTAGACCTATATGGTTACGTGAGCTTTTTAAAAAGTCACATTACTAAAAAGTGATCATCTAACTTTAAAAATGTTTAATTATGATAATCATATATAGTTGTACGACCCAAATTTGTAATTATCATTCTCATAAGATACGCCTTTTATATATGTGGGCGTATACAAATATAAACTCTTTTTACCTTTAAGAAGATTGTTCCCACTGACTCCTTGCCACTCTATTGTCCAGCCACCACACTGGTATCCTAGATTATCTGCATGGCTTCCAGCCACAAGTATTTTTGGCACTTTTCTAGGAAGAGGCAATAGAGGCTTGTCAACAGATTTACCATTTTTCAGAAGGACCATTGATTTTCTTACAGCTTCCCTAGCCAATTCTCTATGCTTCTGCTCAGAATTTTGGCAAAAAAGAAGAAATGGAGGGTGATCCTTATATCTAATTGTAAGTTTGAGAAATTAAAGGAAATACGCATGCAAAACAAAATAGCTAACCTGAATTCCCAAATATCCCACCAAACTGTAATCAGCAAAGGGTTTCTCAAAAATACCCATCATGAACTTAACCCCCAAAATTCTTCTCACTGCATCATCTATTCGACTCATGGGAATGAATTGGTTTTTCACCAACATGGTTAGATCATCTATGAATTCTGTGTATTGCTTTGGAACCATGAACTGCAAACCAAAGCAAAGTGTGTAACAATATTATTATTGAATATGTCCTCATTGGATTTACATCAATTCAGGTACCTATAGATGTTATACTTTAGGTCCAAATTACCATGTCAATGCCAGCAGAAACTCCTGCTTCAACTGAATAAGTGAAGTTTGAACGAGGTGGAGAGGTCATCCTATCAAGACCCTCAAAATCTGAAATAACAACGCCCTGGCATAATCCAAGGAAAGGAAAGTGGTTATTTAAAATTGTGAGCATATGATGGTAAACAGGTTTCAATGCTATACTTGAAAAACAAATTTTTGTACCTTGAAATGGAGTGTGTCCTTGAGGAAGCCAGTGACAAGGTCATGGTTAGCATGCATTTTTACTCCATTCAAACTGGAGTAAGAGGCCATAATGGTTGCCACACCCTTGCTGATTGAGCTGAAGTAGCCTTGCATGTGAATTCTCATCAATTCATCTCTACCAATAACAGTGTTGTACTCATCAATCCCATTGATTGTTCCACCATCACCCACGTAGTGCTTAGCACAAGCTAAAACCTTTTCTCTGTCAAGCAACAGATGAGTCATTCAGAAACTTAATACCCACAAAGCCTAAATCACTAATATAATTTAACAAAAAAAATTGCTGCATGGTACTGCATAACATAAGCTTTTCATCCCTTGCTTTAGGGAACAAATTCTCTCATCCCTTTCAACCATTTGGCCAATTTCTTCCTAGTTGCTCGTGTTAAAATAAGGAAAGAAACAAAAATTGAAGAATAGAAGAAGTGGAAATAAAACACAATAAAATGGACATTTTCCTGTTCTGAAGCATGCTTTTGATATAAAGGTTGAAGTTCAGCATGCTAGACCAGGTACAACATTAGGATATGGAGAACATTTATGAAGCATATTTACACAAAGTTATGGATGCATACCACTTTAAGCAAAACCTATGACTAAATAAGCCTAAGAACTGTTTAATACTTGTTGGATTCTATTGAATTAAAATCAAGAGTATCAGCTGCGCAAAAGCTTAGAACTAACTAATAGAAACAATCATGTGAAAAATTATTTTGCTTTAAGATTCTTACTTTCCAGCAATATAAGGGACACCCTTTGGCAAATTATCAGGGATGTCCCCTTGCAATCCTGGTATGATTTCAGTCATGGCTTGAACTAGTTTAGGATCTTCACTGAAACTTTCATAACACCGACCCCATCTTGGATCTCTACAAACCTATGAAGGGTGGTCTTTAGTTTATGATTTCAGCCAGCGCTGAATATAAGATGAGAACATAAAAAGGTGATTTTCAGTCACTTACTGCAACACAAGGTGAATAAACATATTGAATTCCTGTTGCTCTAACTTCAAGGGCAGTTGCAGCTCCAATTTTCTTAACAAGTTCAGGGTCCCTAATCAGCAAAATAAAAAATATCCATAATTATCCTCTATAACAAGAAAAGATCAGAATAAGCAATACAGTAAGTTGAGCTAAGGAAAGTTCCCAAATGATTTACAAACCCACACCGGCCATCTGTTGAAAATTTTAACATACCAGAGGAAAACATTTTTTGGGGGGTAAAGAGACCAGATAAAATATTTACATTCGGTTTCAAGATAAGCCGTGCAAGTCTAACACCACTATTCATGACTTTAGAATCTTCAACATAACTGATGTCATCTAATTGGTACTTGTGGTTAAATTGTTTAATCATCACGTTTCCAGCAATAATAGAACCAGGTGATCAGAGGATAAGGTTTTCCTTAAGAAGGGTATGTAGTAGATTAATTGCTACTAATGTCAATTTACCTGGTAGCTCCGAGGCCAATATTATGAGGGAAGATAGTAGCTTTGTAAACAGTGTTATGGCCATGAACAGCATCAATCCCATAGAATGTGGGAATTCCAAGCCGGGTTGATAAAGCACCCTTCTGGAATTCATTCAACATATTGATCCAGCTTTCAGCAGAAGCCTGTGGAACTGGAAGACTCCCTCCCTCACTCATAACACTCCCTACTCAAAAAGAGAAACAAATTTAATTATTGGCCAACAGAAAGAAATATTACCATAGAGAAAAGAGAAAAGAAAAAAAGAGCTTGTCTTTACCAATAAAATACTTCTTAACCAAATCAGCAGATGCATACTTGCGTTCAATCTGCAACATTTGGCCAATTTTCTCCTCAAGACTCATCCTGCCAACAAGATCCTCAACCCGAGAACCAATTGACTGTTTAGGATCCTTGTACTTCATGTATTCTGCTTGCAAGAAACCTGCCCAACTACCTAGTAGCCAAAGCCCCACCAAAAAGACTCTGATTTTGGCCATTTCCTGCATACCCCTTTTGTATTCAACAAAATCTGTAAAACACAATGTCCATAAACAGTAGGTACATTATACACATAATTCACATGCACACCACATTAACCATTCAATACGGAAGAAACCTTCTTAAAGAACACATGATCTGTACTGTAGACTCAATCAGTAGCTGAAGGCTTCACAGAACAAGCATTCAGAATAGCTTAGCAGAGAAACATTACAAAGCTTAACAAATTGAATCTATTATCCGTTGTGTCTTACGGGAAAGGGAAAGCTGCCGAGATGTCAATTAATGAAATTAAGCATCACCAATCACAAATATAGAAAATAATAATGAAAAGTTGAAGACGGAGACAGGGATGAAATTAAGAAAAGAATCAGTGGCAAAGATATATAAATCAGATCATTACTTTATTAAATAAATAAACAAATATTCCACGTGGGAATATATACTAATAAAAAAGGAAGGGGTAGTTGGTATCACTGTGGTGACGCATAGATGCCAACAAATGTTACCTTGAAGCAACCCCTTCTTCGGTCGAATATAGTATAAAAATTAAGTGTCACATTGAATAAACAGAAACTGTATTTATAGCCTTATGGGATAGTGTTACCATTATTGCGTGTTAGGTAAAGATTATGGACAAACAAACCAATTGACATAATTATTTTATTTTCGCTCCTAATGAGGAAAGTTATATTTCATTTCAGTCCTTTTCATATAAAAAAAATTATAATTTTAATACTTAAACTATAAGATTTTTTCATATAAAAAGCTAACACAAAAGATAGTATATCAAGTAATAAATAAAATTTGGATCTCAGCTACACCCATGTTTGACGTGGCTTCGGATATGGATAACGTGTCCTCAGGATTTGCATCATGAGTTGTGTTTACCAGATTGTACTTTTCTAATTGTTTTCGTGTATAATATAATTTATTGGTGTAAATCTTTCACGTAGATCTTGTATTTCTTCGATTAGCATTCATAGATGATGTAAATGTAACCTTGCAAAACAAAACAAACAAAAAAAGCAAAATTCTTGTGTTTTTGCAAATTATGGTTCACGATACATATTAATTAAGTTTGGCTTAATAATGAATAACAGTTAACACAATTAATGCACAAAGTAATTTTAAAACTGTATCGACGTATAAATTTACGAGAATACTTTGAACAATAGCATAAGAATTTATTTGAATAAAATGCTAATTTAAAGTATTTTATCTAATCATAAATTACCGCACAAAAAATTATTGGGTTATGTAATAGTTACATTACAAATCATCGTTTCATAGTGATTTCTAATATATTAAAAAATTTATGTTTAAATCTAATACCTTCAAATAACTGCTTAAAAACAACTCCGATAGATCAACCTAATTGGTTAATGGTGATTTCTAATTGATTCCTAGTGAAATTTTTTAAAATTAGCGGTGTTTCAAAATTAAAATTATGAAATAAACAATTACATTTTAATTAGGACAAATTAGTTTTCTTTTGTTCTTCTATACTATTTTCTAGTTTCATTTGTCATTTATCAATTAAATATTTTCTTTTCATCTTATCTTATTTTTTAAAAATTTCATTATAATTTTCTATCTCTTAAATGATTTGTTTTTGTCATTCACTACAAGAATACACTGGCATAAAATGGAAAAAATACTGACACAATAATCAAAAACTTCAACGTAACAACTTGCATTATGTCAGAGTTGAGACAAAGGCAAATTCATGCAATTCAACGGTTGCATCAGGTTATCCAAAAAAAAAAAAAACGATTACATTACATCAGAGTTTCTTTTTTTTTCACGCAACGTGGTATCCACTTTAGTCGTTGGCACAGTACAAAAAATTAATTTTTTCAATTAATTTTATTATTATGATTATTGCTATTAATTTTCTTGTTGATGTTAACAATAATAAATAAATAAATAAATAAATAAATAAATAAATAAATAAATAAATAAATAAATAAATAGTCTACTGAAATAAAATTAAAACACTTGGGTTTATAATTTGGATTTTACCAAAAAAAACTAATTTGGTTTTACAAAAACAAAAACCGAAACTAGTAAAAGAATCTATGGTGGTGTTGTTAGTGTTTTAGGTGTAAAAGAATATATTTATCTTTTAAAATTAGTTATCTTTCAAATATCAAACCCACATGAATTATGTGTGAGAAAAACACTATACACACTAGTTAAGTTCTTTGAATGTTGAGCGATTGCACGAAGAGTTGTTTTGAAAGTAGTTTTAAAGAATAAAACAAAAGGGACAAAAAGAGGAAGATGAAAGAATGAACACTAAAATTCAAGAGAACAAATTGTCGTAAAGAAAAATAAAACAAAGAAATTACTAAAGTCTCATGCCTCAAAGATGCCTTCAGGACTTATGGTTTCACTCATATGATTTCATCTAATTGTCCCTTAAGTTGTTTTATTAATCCTAAACTTCTTAACTATGTGTCAACACCACGAGAAACAATTAACTACCCTAAAGAGCATTGTTACTATATCCTAGAGAGCATTAGATTCTAACGAGTTTTTGAGCTAAATTAGTTGTTGGAAGTGCTTCACTTAAGATACCAAATACTTATGGTCTTACTACGACACTCGATACTATTCTCTAGATTTACTAACCTAAAAAACAATCCTAGTCAATTATTGTTAAATTAAGGAGTGACTAATTTCCTAACTTAATTAGGAGTTAGAGAATAATATACTTGTTCCATCTGGATTAGCTAAGGCCTCTTATTCCTTAATTTTAGGAGATTATATTTATCTTGTTAATTCTAGGAGGTTATATCTATCCTCTATCTTAGGAGATTATTCTTATCTATTAGATCTCGGACCAAGATCAAATCCCTTATTTGATGTATAAATACGGCCTCAGAGTCCCCCCTGTAATTCAAGTGACACGTATTCAAGCAATACAATCCTAATTTCCTAGAGTAATTTTCTAGGGTTTTGTGCGTTCAGTGCTTATTCTGAACATTTTGATGTTCACTGTGGGGCCCGGTAAAATGGTTCCCACACACACACACACAGAAGGACTAGCTCCAAGGAAAAAGAAGATGACAACCACGCGTAGCAACCCCAGCCACAGAGATGACTGAGATCCCCAGGAGAACCAAGGAGGACATCAAGATATGGACAATCAATTGGAGGAGGCTTTAGCCCTTTTCAAAACATTATAGCATATACCGCATAGGAGTCGAGAAAAGGAAATGAAGACCTAAGGAGTCACCAATCGAATGAGAGAAGAGCATCCGGTTATTAGAATACACGAGTTACAAAACCAAAGAAAGATAGACCAAAACCTTCAATCCCTTACTCCACACACCCATTCATAGAAGTCGTAATGGTGTCCCTATACCATTACAGTACAAGTAGCCTACGATGGAAAAGTATGATGGAAGAGGCGACCCAAAAGAATAGCTCACCATGTTCATAACCAAACTTCTCATCTTTAGGGCATCAAACATACTCTTATGCAAAACCGTCCCTACCACCTCACCAAATCCATTCTAGTCTGGTTATCACACATTCCCTCGAAAAGCGTATGATGTTTCACAAAGCTTACAGAGAAGTTCCTCACCCAATTTGTCCCTAGCCAAGCAGTTCAATAGACTTCTCATAGCTTGGTCAACCTCAAGCAAGGACGAAGGGAGACACTTAAGGAGCTCATGGCACGCTTCAACGAGCAAGCCATACGGATCCAAGACCTAAGCTTGGAGGTGGCCCTTCATGCAATACAAACGAGATTATGTTTGGGTAAGTTTTTCGAATCTTTGGCCATAAAACCCCTGACTAATATGGATGATTTCAGGAAGAGGGTAGCATGTTATATGAATTTGAAGGAATGTGAAGTCCATTGGGTCAGGAGTTTCAAAGACAGCGAGGCAATAGCAGAATCACTAAGTAACACCATGTAATCATTCACAGAAGCACTCTTTTCCTACTCGAGGGGTTTTTTCCCACTGGGTTTTTTCCTCGAGAGTTTTTAATGAGGCCCGATAAAACATCAATAATACAAGAATGATTCGGCTCAACAATGCTCTCTCGATAACTTATACAACTCAATAATTATCTACAAATTATATGATTTAACAATACAACTTATATGATTCAACAATATTCTTTCTACAACTTTTATGATTAAACAATTCTCTACAAATTATATGATTCAACAATATTCTCCCTACAACTTATATGATTCAACAATTCTCTACAGATTATATGGTTCAACAACATTCTTCAAATTACGATTGTAATAAAATCCTAAAACTCCAGGTAAACGGCTTGGGGGTAACGACAAACAAGTCTTAAAACTCTGAGTAAATGACTCAGGGGTAACAGCAAACAAGTCCTAAAACTCTGAGTAAACGGCTTGGGGTAACGGCAAACAAGTCCTAAAATTCTGAGTGAATGACTCGGGGGTAATAGCAAATAAAGTCCTAAAACCCAGAGTAAATGGCTCGGGGTTAACGGTAAACAAGTTTTAAAACTCTGAATAAACGACTCAGGGGTAACGACAAATTCAGCAGACGTCGAGTCCTAAAAAACTCGAGCGCTCACTCAGGGGTAATGACAACTCATCACTCAACAAATTCAACAGTATGTCAAGTCTTAAAAACCCAAGCGCTCGCTCGGGGTAATGGTAACTCATCAATCAGCAAACTCAGCACTACGTTAAGTCCTAAAAAAGCCGAGCAATGGGTAACAAACTTCCAAGTGCCAACCATGAGGCATCATCTCGCCCCACCTATAGAGCATATGTAATAATTTCTGCAAAAAACTAGGAGAGCCCTTCCTTAGAAGAATATATTACACTAAAGAAGAAACAAAAAGACAATAAGACCTAGACCTTAATCTAGAAGAACGAGACATAACCTACATCAAGATACAAGCCTCCAAATGGAAACCCGTCTAGAAATGGAACACACTGCTTAAGCCACAACCTTTTCAAAAAAGAGATCTAACCCTAAGAGTAGCTGATAATAATAGAAGAATCAGAGAGGACGAGAAGCCAACAACCAACTAGGAAGACCCACACAGGGTGAGAGAAGTCATCAACACTCGAAGAGTTAAGAGGAAGAAACATACCATTTAAATATGTATTAAAATCGAATGTAACAGGGACACTTTTTTCCTACTCGAGGGGTTATTTCCCACTAGGTTTTTCCCCGAGAGATTTTAACGAGGCCCACCAAAATAGTAAAAATGTATTACAATTGAATGTAATGGGGGAACTCTTTTTCCGACTTGAGCGGTTTTCTCTTATTGGGTTTCCCCCTGAGAGGTTTTAACATGGCCCACCAGATTAGCAATAAGACAAATACGACTCAACTTATCAAATTACGTCAAATCCTAGAATCCCGATCAGAGGAACAACAAAGCTCAAGACCAGAAGTCATATCACATACAAATTGCTCGGTATATAGTTACTCGGAGTTATCATCTCACTCAAAGTTGCCATCCCAATCAGGACTCGGGACACCCTACGGCTCGGAGAAGGTCACCTTATCTTGGCACTTAGTCACTCGGCTCAGCTCTATGCTTAGAGCTCATGACTAGGGGGCTCATGTTCCCTCTTGATTAGTTAGGACCCTCTTATCCCTTAATTTTAGGAGATTATATTTATCTCCTCAATTCTAGGAGGTTATCTCTATCCCCTATCATAGGAGATTATTTTCATTTATTAGATCTCGGGCCAAGATCAAGGCCTTTCTTTGATGTATAAGCGTGTGTTTGTTTAAAGATTGGAAAGTAGCAAGCGGAGTTTGCAGGTAGTGAAAATAATATCCTACGGTCAAACGAAGTTTTGACTGTCTCAAATGACGTAAAGGATCAATATTAACCTTTAGATTTCTCCTTTTTCTAAACTCTATTTTCTCAACTACATACCAAACGAACCCTAAATATGGCCTCAAAGGCCCCCTGTAATTCAAGTGACACATATTCAAGCAATACAACCCTAATTTCCTAGAGTAATTCTTTAGGGTTTTGTGCGTTCAGTACTTATTATGAACAATACTAATCACAATCAAGAAAAAGCACTTATGTCACATAATGTAGTCATTTAATAACAAACCAAAATGAGGTTTACAAGATTACATCAAAGAGATACACCTCAAACCTAAGGCTAAGAAGCCTAACTATTCATGTTCATCGACATACGTGAAGTAAATTAAACTAGACATAAAATCAACTTTATAGGTTGAACAAAGATTTGTTGGCTTCCTTGGCCAATTTTATTCAAAGGCGTGGCTAGGTCTTGGCTGGTGGTCAAAAAAACATCTTTGTCTAATGACAAAAGGGGGAGAAACATATAGATTTATAACTTAGCTTTATAGATTTTAAAATTTTAGAGTTGTATTTTGTTCAAACATATTTGTCTTAAGTTTGTAATGTCTTGACTATCTGTAATGAAAGTATATATTTCCAATTTAATGACTATTCTTTTTTATTATTCTGATTGGTTGAAATATTTACTACTTTAATACATGTATTTGGCTCTAATAATGAATCTATCCCAATTATCTTATGCTTTGACACATGTGCTTTATAACTAATATGATGCTCTGATCTAATTTGTAAAAAAGAAAATATACTACTAAAGTTATTACAGGTATTTGGCTCAGATTCTAGTTCTGATAAAAGAACACATATTGGACTTAGAGGGAGCAAGTCAAATTTGTCTTAGATGTAAATCTTCAAAAGGATTATATTTTGGCTTCCTTACTTTATTTCAGCATCTATCATCTATTATAAAAACAAAATAGTATAATATTTGTCATCAATCAAAAAAGAGAAAAATGTTAAGTCTATGAAAGAATATATGAGGTTCTATGGACCCCTTAATTGTTTTGATTTATGATGCAAACACTAAACTAGTTAAATTTCTAATGTTTCATGGCTAGTTATATGTTGATTATAAAAAAAACTATCTGAGACCAAAGAAACAAACTGACTGATAGCTATCTGAAGAAGTTGTTCTATCAGATGTATAAGATTAGAATGATGAAGAATCATCTTAGGTCTTCACAAGCCAAGGTTCTGAAGTTCAAATGAAGTTTCTAGTCGTTGCAACGTGTCTATGAAGACAATGTTTTTTTGAAGCTTTCAAGAAAGTTGGATAAGGCTGAAACCTCCTATTGTCTGCTTTCACCAAAATAGAATAATGTATAAGTATCAAAACTTTAGACAATTAGACGATTACCTATTGCACCTGCCACTACTTGGCTCAAGTTATCCAAGTGGCCATGTGTGCTCTTTGAGTAGATCAACCCTCTTCTCTCTTCATTTCAATAGTTCTCCTAAAGGCCTATATAAAGAGAAGCTACCCTCTAATTCATGTTGTTAGAACTGAGAAATCTACAAGAAACTAAAGCCATTCTACTATAATCACAACTAGTTTCAAAGAGCTAAGTTATTTACATACTTTGATATTTTGTTATAAACGGTAATCTAAAGAGCTTGCCTTCTTTCATATCCTGAACCTATTGTTTAGTTATCTATAAGCCCAGTCCTTTAAAGTCTTGCTTATAAGACTTAGGACCAAAATCTTTTTCTCATACTGTTATATGTTGTAGAGCGTGAAGAGGCTCGGGGAAAGAATACTTGTTGTTAGCCTGAAGAGGCTAAGTTTAAGAAAGAATACTTGTTGTTATCCTGAATAGGTTAAGTCTAAGAAAGAATATTTCTCTGGTGTAAATTAGCCTGAAGAGACTAAGTGAAAAAAGAATACTTATAACATAGTGCTATTGGTACTATTGAGTGGATCTGCTCTATAAAACTCTTGTTGGGATGAACAAGGACTAGACGTAGCCTTTTTGATTTAAGGTGAACCAGTATAATATTTTTTATGTGTTGATCTCTATTGTTAAACTACTTTCAGCTTAAAAACTTGTTTGTCTTAAAAGGTCTTTGAAGACGAAGCATCATCTGAACTGTCCTCACACAGTTGTTTAAACTAGCTTTGTAAAACTTCAGACAAGAATTCATTTTTTAAGATACGTTTTACAAAAGTTTTTTGAGTCACTTTATTCAACCCCCTTCTAGCGTGAACCTGTGAACCTTTACTGTGTCTTTACAATGCCACCAAATTTCCTTAAAATCTATAAAGTAAAATATCGTATCCTAAGATGAATACTCTATCAAAGTATCAATGTGATGCAAGGATAAAGATAGACTTTTCACCTTCAAAGAATCATCCTAACAAAGAGCTACTCTCCCAAACCTACTTCTCCCCACACCCTCACAATCCACAGCCACAACATGTTTCAAGTTCCATGAAGATTTCCATCTATCCATCACATACGACTTTTGTTTGGTTTCCACAAGGAACTCTAAAGTGGCCGACTAGCAGCCTCCACCGAACATATTTAAGAAAGGTCTTTTCATTATAGGCTCAACACCATCAGCTTGCATGTCTACCACCCCATTATCTAATCTTTTCTTCAATGAGAAGGTCAAAAAAGACTTTTCACTCTCCTTAATCTCAATACCTTTACCCTTAGGCACATGTTTCCATTTTTTCTATTTTGTAGGATTAGAAGAAACATCTGTTTTTATATTCACCTCCACATGTTCAGCCTCATCTTTTTCCCCCAAAATATTTTTATCATCCCCACTGGTATTGTTTGTCATGGAAGCCTGCATTCTTATTTTATCAATCTAGCATTGGTTCAGAGAAGCTACAACTCGGGCCATGATATTTGGATAAGAAGTAACATTCCCCTCTCCTTCATTAGGAACAATCTCTTCCCTATCATCTCCTATAACCCCAGACTTACTTTTCAGCATAGTACTTTGCCCATATCCCCATTTTCCTATCAATAACTTCTCTGGTTGATGTCTCCTTCAAAACCAACTTACATGCACTACTTGCTCCTCTATCATTACGAAAGCTTCCCATTACAATAGTTTTGATTGGAGAAGCTCCCTTCTAGTATCTATATTGCAGAACCATGAAATCATTGTTGGCCTCCTCATCCTTAGTATCACACTCTTTGATAATATGATCAAGGTATCCATAAGAGTAGCAAAAATTCTACAATGAATTTTAACCAGAGCTTTATTGTGTCTCTTCACTGACTTACCATTTTCAATGGTTTTGAAACATCAATACAGGCACTGATGTAAAGAAAACCTTCTCAACCTTCTATTATCACCATCATCCCCCTTCAGAAACAGAATCACTTATGAATTGTGTCACTTCCAACATTCTCGTACTTAAAGGTGACTAATAAACCCTAATCTAGAAAGGGATCTTTAATATACATCAACCAAACTAGGATTTCATCTTCATCTAGTAACCCCAAAGCAATAGTATGTTTATAAAAAAACATGATGAACCCTTCAAAACCATCAAGTTATTATTGACAAAAGAATTATTAAATAATATTATATACCACCTTTATTTATAAAACTGCAGCTTATTTAATAGTGAGATTAACTTCATAATTTAAATATTTGTCCCTAGGAATGGAAATGGGTCAGACTAGGTCAGGCTTTGAAAGACCTGAGCTTGACCTACTTCTAATTGTCAAGGTCTAAGTCTGACCTATTAGCATGTCATAGGTTTTTTTAAGGCCTAACCTAGCCTATTTGAAGGTATGACCCATTTAAAAGCCTATTTAAATGACCTATTTACAATTAGACTTTTAAAAGGTCAACAACCACCTAAAAAGTCTATCAAATATCACTGTAAACAGACTTATCATTATAAACGGGCCTATTAATATAATTGAGTCAAATACACTTGATTTTAAATTCAGCAAAACAAATACAACTTCTTATACAAAGCAAAGATAATTAAATCCAAAATAATCACCACAATTAATCCAAATAATTATAAAATAAAATTTTATATTATAAAAAAATTATTATAGCTATAATATTAATTTATATTATGTAAATATGTAATATATATATATATATATTATCATTTTTATGTTATAAATATATATATAAATAATTAGTAGTTAGGTCAGTTAGATTGGTTAGCCTATTGAGCTTCAAAGACTTTTTAGAAAGCACATTTTTAAAAGTTTCGGTCTAACCTTCTAGCCTGACAAGTTTGTCCTATATGGACTTTAAACAGGTCAGACCACAAACCTCTGATGGACGGTTTGACTCATTTACATCCCTATTTGTCCTTCCTAAGTTATTTTTTAAAACAACAAACTTATTATAATTTAAAATACTAAATAATTAATTAAATATGAGATCTAATTTTCTCGCATGACTTATAACTTGCCGAGGGTTAATTAAGCTAAGTCAAAATGTTAGTCCACGACATTTAGGCTAACATATTCTTAAAACTCTAAATTTTCGAATGGCAATATTTTGCATTTTTTTTTCAAAATTGCAAAATTTTAATTTGAATCCTGTAATTAGTTTCTCAAAGAAATTTAATCCCTTAACTGAGTTCAATTCCGATAGAAACCATTATAAGGCATCAATAAGCTAGTCAAATAAATAATTTGATGAAATCCACAGTTGTGCATGTGTAATTTGAATTGAAGATATGGAAGGATTATCATGACATGTCAGCCTTATGAAAACCTCCATGACTTTTCTTGCATTTACGTGTTTACCCATACTACTGTTTTAAAATTAATAAAAGAAACGAAACAAGGATTTAAAGCACGACCCCTTTTTTTCTTTTGTCACACGCCTGAGATTTTTTTCTCCTCAAGGGTGATTAAATTAAAGGAATCAATTAGCACTTGCAACTATAGGAAATAAAAATCTCAACGCCAAGACAATACCAAATGCATCATTAAGCAAATCATGAAAAACATAATTATATGAATTTAATTGAAATACTCTCTTAATAATATAACTTTTTTGTATTATTATTTAATTACGAATTATCATACAAAAAATTCATCAACTTAAACAATTAGATTAGAAAAAAGTCTTAACATACCCTCTAAAGTGTTTATGTTTTAGAGAATGTCTACTAAACTTCTGAATTCATTGATCTTCATTGATTCTTTACGTAGTATATAAAGAATACAAAAGATTAATAAAACACAATCATATCAGTTCAAGTCCAAGACATAGATAAGTGAATATTTAGATTACAATATATTTATTGTATAATATCTAAATCTCTTAAGTATATTACGAATCTAAGATATGATATGGAAGATATATTGAAATTGAGCCTTTATTAATAATACATAGTGTCTTTGTAAATTAACTTGTTTCTATATGCCACGACCGAGGAGTAGAAGGGCTGAGAAGGATAATAAGTGATATGTTTCTAAAACACATCTGTTTAGAACTTACTTTCTAGGATTTTTATGTGTAAATGCCCCCCCCTTAAATTTCATGGTTATTTGGTTTCTTCCCGCAATTGCTATTGGGTTTCCTAGTTTTACAGGAAAACATGAGGTTTGAAGACCTTTTTATGATAATGACATGAAGAACAAGACTTAAAGCATTGCCACCACCACCAAAAAAGAAAAAAAATGATGATACATGTCTTGACAACCATGACCAGGTTGTGGTTTGAACCACTGGTCGTGGTTCAATTAAGCTAGAATCCTGCCCTTAAGCCAGTGTGTTCCACAATTTATTTTTTTTTTTTTTTATTATTATTATTATTATTATTAATTCCCTTTTTATTAATAAATTCTGTGATAATCTTTTATACTATGCGATATACTTATACATTTGCGAACATATTAAGTTTTTGGCGTTTGCTAGGGATTGAAGTCGGGTCATCTGTGTGACAGGAGGAAATACTTACCACTATACTATAACAAGTGTCATTGCCAAGGATCGAAATTGGGTGGTCCACATGGCAGGCGGAAATACTTACCACTATACTACAAGGACCAAAAACTTATACGCTTGTAAGTGTATAAGTATGTCACGTAGTATAAAAGATTATCGTTTCCTCAGGGACTGTGTACTCAAGTACTATTGAATGTGATTTCAACTATCTATATTAACAAAATCAAGATGGAATTGCTTAAACCTAAAATTAACACAATTAAAGAATGCAAAGAAATTAATTTTGAGAAATTGGATATGAAAGTCTTAAGACTTAGGGAAGTGAGATTAATTTGCATTAAGAAATTTAGGTTTCTCTTATTGATAAATCATATGATTTCAAGGTGAATTTTCCCAAGTTAATTAATTTCTTCCTCTCAGAATTCCATTAATGTACTAATTTCCAAAGAACCACATTTAATTTTTAGATTAGCCCTTTAACGTTCTGTGAAAATTCAAAACTCCTGAAAAGACTATTCTACTCTTGTAATCCTAGTCTGAGGTTCAATTTATGTATTTGAAATAATTAAGTTCTCTTTCCAGTTCTTCCCTAATTATTTGATATCACCCAAGCCTATCTCTAGATCGGAAGGCACATTAAACATAACCCAGATTAAATAAAATCATATAATTTATTAATAAAAACATAATTAATAATAATAATACATCTCAATCCACCCTTTAAATCCCAAGGATTTGAGTTTAGCTACTCATGAAAGGAGAAATCAAGCTACACATATCCATTGTTCAAAAATTACATAAGAAATTACAAGAAAATCTAGACCAACCAATGGAAAAGAGTGCTTTTGACAAATCTTCCTTTGGCAATGCCCTTATTCCCTTCAATTCCTTGTCAAATCCTCCCTCAAGAATGCTTCCTCTTTGCTCTTTAATGGTGTTTTGTGCACTAAAATTTGTGCAACCTCTATCTTGGAATAGGTTTTGCCTTAAAGATTGATGCAATACAAAAATAGGGTTTCGGTGGCCACAACCCATGGCTGTGGTGGTTGTGGTTGTCAAGACATGTATCATTTTTTTTCTCTTTTGGTAGTGGTAGCAATGCTTTAGGTTTTGTTCTTCATGTCATTATCATAAAAAGGTCTTGAAACCTCATGTTTTCCTATAAAACTAGCAAACCCAGTAGCAGTTGCGGAAAGAAACTAAATAACCATGAAATTTAGAGGGGAAGAGGCATTTACACATAAAATCCTAGAAAAGTCCTAAATAGATGTGTTTTAGAGACACATCAAGAAGCTTACAAATGATGTTAATACTACCTCTTTAAAAACCTTATTGGGAAGACCTAGTGGGAAAAGCCATAGAGAAAGGAAAAAGAGTGCAGTTCACAATTCTTTCTTCCTCTTATCAGGTGGTAATATATCAATTCAAGGAATTCTAGAAAACACCACCATGAAAGTCAGTAGATCATGAATCGATTCATCCAAATCTAGTAGCTCATGAATCGATTCAAAGGAAATCATGAATCGATTCATGCAAATCCAGTAACTTATGAATCGATTCAAGCTAAGTCATGAATCGATTCATGACAGCAAACTGTTGTAGAATGTAGAAAATACATCAAATTCTAACTTCTAAACACCTTAATTCTTTCATATAAAATCCAATCACCACCAAATTTTGACACCACCTAATATACACCATTTATGACGTATAGCCACTAGCCGCACTCAAAAATTCCGAAAAACAAGAGACTTATGCATAGAAACGTGTTTAGTCTATTTTAAGGCCTTTTTATGCAACTCAAGGGTCAATTCTTAATGGAATTGGCCAATTCCAGTTTCTACAAGTTCTAAATCATGCATAGGCATCATTGAAACTATTCCATGGCATCCAAACCTCCTAAAACCCTATATGGCCCTATCAGTTCCTTAATTATGCATGAACACTATGAACATAACCTCATACTTTAAATAATTCATCCATCCATGGATTTCCATCAACATAAGCATCAATGTCATCAATTGGCTATAAATATTTTATCATCAATATTTATTTATCAATGCGACATGAAAATCATTGTATCACAATTAACATCAACTATTGTTAAGGTCACAACCAAAAATTAGCCTTCCAAAACACTAAGGTCTATATTTCACAGATGACCCTCAAAATCAATATCTAACATCATTCAATATTCATGTACAAAATAAGTATATACACATATCATATGCTTTACAAAAGAATGTCAGCCAAGGCTTACAAGCTTTCCTTCTATATTTACCTTCACCATTGCTCAACCTCCAAAAAGGGTAAGATATCCAATATACCTACATCAACCTTTAAAAATAACAACTAGGAGGTGAGTAACATATACCAAATGAATTAAAATCATACATTATGATGATACATATATACATGTGCACAATATATGTTCTTCAAAGGAAATCACATGATCCTTTCACACATCATATTATTTCATTCCAACATAGCACATGTTCCAATCGACATATTTACAACATATGTATCAAATCATTGGCAAACTCATCAAGTACAACCACACATTTAAGGTTAGTACCAAATTTTCTTTCTCTTTATTTATCAATCATCCATCACCACCACGGGCTACCAACTCTGCATATCTCCGGCTATATGTAAATGCTTTTATGGCTAATGCATAAGCACACAGAATCCTTATCAAATTATGGATCCGACTGTGGGAAACAACATCATATAAAATGCCCTCCCACTGGACCAACCTATTGGAACCCCTAACATTCCACATAGATAGCGTATGATATGCCACGGATGTAAATGACAATTAATGCATTTCTCACACTGTACATCCTAAAATGTCATTCCACAATAAACAACTCACAACCAACACTTAGTGGAATTCAATATCCTCATCATTCTCAACCATTGCCAATTATCATTGGATTTCATTTATATCAATAGTTAATGGCAATCATCATTCATCAAATTATATGTCATGGGATATCTAACATAATTGCAATCAATTCAATCATGGTCTCAATGCCATTCACAAACAAGTCACATTACCATGAATCAATTCAACATTTACCACATAATACAATTCATTCTAAATGCATTCCAAATCATATAAACATCAAGATATTCATCCAAGCCAAATTAGGATAACAAATTCATACATACACATCAATAATGGAGGAAATCATGCATTTAGAAATGTTACCCCCTCCTACCTCAAGAGACGTAGAAATCACCGCAGTCTGAAGGTCCCGCTTTGTTGATAGGGTCGTTTACTACATCACACAATGTTCCATACAATTATTTTCTATCTAAACCACCAGGATTTAAATGCTCTTAATTAACTACTTGGTGTTTATAGCATTTTAAACCTCAAACCTTTTTTATTTCACCTAATCCACCACAACCACTATAGGTTGGGTGCTCAAAATCATTGCTATGCATTTAAGGACCATACCTATCTATGGGTTTCCATATTAATGACCATCAACCATCATTATTAACTATCTACCATCATCAATGGCTAACACTCATCATAGATAACATTCCCCCAACATTAATAATATTCTCCCACTGATATTTCATATTTCCCCTAAATCATAGGGTTAGGGTTCCATTAAAAACCCAACAATCATCATTGATACTCATCAACTTCTACCATCAACCATGCCATTTTCATGTACCATACAACACCTTCATAAAAGCTTGTATTTATTATAATCCACCTTAAGGCTTCCCATATTAATGGCTCCCAACATCAAATCCATACACATAACACTCCTCCAAACTATAAATACCCATAACCTAGGGCTAGAGCTCAAGAAATGGCAAGGGAAACTTACCTCAAGCTAAGAGAAAGTGAGCTGCAAGGAGTGGAGAAGAAGAAAACAAAAATGAAAGCCTCCAATCACAAGTTCCTCTTTGCTTAATGAAGGGAAATGAAAATGGAGAGGAGCAAGGCATACAATGGGTTTTGAGAGGAAGAAGAAGATGAGTGGGAGATGAAGAGGATGAGAGGAGAAGAGGAAATGTTTGCCTTAAAGAAGAAGAAGCCAACGTGAATAAGAAGAGAAAAGAGAGTTTCTATTTTTATGTTTTGGCCCATCATTAATAATTTCTCCATTTTGTAACAAACAAGATCTCCGTTCGGGCTTAATACTTTATTCAAAAATTATTCCAAATATATATTTGGATCCACAGTAATATTCTTAACAGCTCTGACCAACAGTACCCCAATCGAAGATACTTGGTCTGACACTATATTTTAATTAGGTATTATTTTGAGCTCTTTAAGCCACAATAAATTATGAATAATCATAAAAATTTCTAATTTAATCATTTCTAAATTTTGAGACATTTGATAACTCATAAGTAATTATTTACTAATTATTCCTCTCAATTAATCATTTAAATAAATTTTGGGATGTTACACTTATCCTATCTAAGTGGTTGAGGCTCGTCTTTTCTTCAACACTTGGAAAAAATCACAAGAGAAACTCATTGGAGGAGTTCATCATGTTTGAGTAACTTGAAGGCCTTCCCTTTCTTCATCACTTGGAAAAATATCATAAGAAAAAAACTTTGGAGGATCTTGTCCCGTCTAAATAGCTTAGAGGTTCTCCTTTTCTTCATCACCCTAAAAAATATTTTGGGAGAATGATTTAAGGGCTTAGCATTGTTGAATGCATAAATTAGAATATTTGAGAAGGGATGCTTCGAGGAACTTGACCTTGTTGAGAGCATTTATAGGATCATCCTGTATTTTAATACTTAGAAAACTTTGAGAAAGAATGATTCAACAGGTTCCTCCTTTTTGAACATATTTGGGGGTCAGCCTCATCTTCTCATAACTTAGAAATTTCTATAGATTGAATAGATGAGTATGAATGAGTGCAAAGGGCTTAGCCCTGAGCACACTTTTGGAGTCGACCCCATCTTCTTATAACTCAGAAAAAATTTGAATAAAGGAATGTAAAAGGCTCAACCCTATGCATAATTTGGAGGACATTTCATCTTCTCATAACTTAGAAAGACTTGAATAAAGGAATATGAGGGGCTCAACCTTGAGCACATTTTAAGGGCCAACCCCATCTTCTTATAACTTAGAAAACTTGAATGAAGGATTATGAGGGGTTTACTCTAAGCATACATTGGAGGTCAGCCTCATTTTCTCATAGCTTAAAAAAACTTGAATTAAAGAATAGGAAAGGCTTGGGCTAGGCATACTTTAGGTTCGACCTCATCTCTTCATACCTTAGAAAAAGTTAAATGAAGGAATATGAGAGGCTCGATCCTGAGAAAATTTCAGTGGTCGCCCCCATCTTAATGAGGATACACTAAGGGAGGACCCTCACACTACCCTAGAGAAAGGACTTGAAGCTTTCAAAGGTCCTCTCATAAGGGCCAAGACCAAAAAGGCCAAAGAGAGCATCCATCGGGCCTTATCTTCCTTCCTATCCTTGAGTGGGCCCAAGCCCAATGAAGACTTCTTGAGGATCTATTCATACTCTACTTGTAATATACTTCTTAGTTAGATTCTTTAGGCTTATAGGTTTCATTTGGGCCTTGCAAGTTCAATTGAGCCACTTTTGGGCCATGTACTCTCACTTTGGGCCATGTATAGGCCATACTCTTCTCTAGAAGCTCTATTGGTCCTAGGCATCATGGAGAGGCCCATTTAGGAGGCACTTGGACAAAATTCCCTAAGCTCTATATAAAGAGCTCTCCCTTTGTATTTTGACACACATTAATGCTATTTGAGATTTCATACTTTTAAGAGTGAGTTTTTAGTGAGAGAAGTTCTCCCTTCTCTCTAGATTAGAGTGAGCTCTAGCAAGCTCTCATCCAAGAGGTCTCCTCCCTCTTGGTGGCAAGTTCTAGGGAGTTATCTCCCTTAGGAGTGGCCTCCCATTCACCTCCTCTATTCCATCTTCCATCCCCCTCATTTCTCCCTTCTATTTTCCACCTTTTCTTTCTCTTTTTCCCTTTAAAATCCATGTAGTCCAGAGTCTTTTCCTTCCTTTTCCATTTCGGCTTTCAAGAGCAAGAAGCTTCAAGAAAGGCTTATGGAGGTTAGAAGAAGAAAAAAGCCCTAGATCTACCCTTCTTCAAAAAGATAGAAGAAGATCCTACATAACATTTTCTCGTAACTTAAAAAAACTTGAATGAAGGAATGTGAAAAGATCAACATATTTTTAGGGATCGGCCCTGTGTTTTGTAACTTACAGAAATTTAGAATTCTTCATATGGATTAGTAAATGAGGGGCTCAGTCAAGACTCAATTTTAAGGGTCGAGCCCGTGTTAACTTTAAGAAATTCTAAATTCTTCACATGAATGAACGAATGAAGATCTCAGCCTTGACTTGATTTTGAGGGTCAGCCCTGATGTTTGTAACTTCGAGAAATTATAACTTCTTCACATAAATAAATGAATAAGAGGGTCATCCCTTACTCAGTTTTTTGGGGGGTCGGCCCTATCTTTAATAACTTGGAAAATTTTAAGATTTCTTCAAACAAACGAATGATGAACACCCCCTTCACCATACCACCACAATTGCGACCACCACCATCATCGTCATTGTCATTACTGCCATCACACTACAAAATAAATCAAGTTTAGCGATGAAAAAAAATGTCTTTAATCACTAGTTTTCCATTGTTTTTAGGTCCAACGACAACCTTCTTAACATACATCATGTTGTTGCTAGCCTTTTTATCAATGCCTAGTTTAGTTTGTGGCTACGTTGTTATTAGAGTGGCCTCAATACTCAAGAGGGGGGTGACTTTTCAAAACTTTGTGGCATATCAACTATTGATTGTGGCAAGAGACATTTCATTAATGCTAGGCGATTGTTTGATGGCGGTGACTAGCGGTTACCATTCCCTGTTAAGACTTTTCAACACTTTGTGAATGAGCTCTTTATTAGTGTATGTCTTTCCAAGGGTAATAAGTTGATTAATAATGATAGTGAACCTTTTTTACATATCAACTATTGATTCACCAGGGTTTAATCTAAAGCACTCATATTGACTAGTTAATCTACTGATCTTAGAGTCTTTAACATCATTAGTGCCTTCATGGGTTACTTGTAAAGTATCCCACATCTCCTTGGCGGTTTTACATATGATTATTCGAAAAAATTCATCTAGTCCTAGTGCAAGAGTGATGAGATTTTTAGCCCTGTAATTATACTGTACCTTTTTCTCTTCGTCACTTGTCCAATCATCCATTGGTTTTTCAATATTTTTGCCATTAACAATGTGCATGGGAATAAAGGGACCATTTTCAATGGCATTCCAAACTCTAAAATCAATAGATTGAACAAAAATTTTCATTCTCTCTTTCCAAAAGGTAAACCCCTCATCAATTAAGGCGGGAGGTCTATTTGTTGCACTGCCCTCGGGGAAAAGATTTTGAAAAGTTGAGGCCATTTTTCTCTTGAAGCTGTTAAGCTTGATCTACAAGAGTCAAGCTCTGATACTACTTGTTATTCAAATGGCCTCAATACTCAAGAGAGGGGGGGGGGGTGAATTGAGTTTTTAAAACTTTGCTTGGAATGCCTTTGAACTTGATTCTTTTATTACAAGTTTAAAGATTATGCAAGTGAAGGTAAGTATGGTACAAGAAATAAAGCAAAATAAGATGTGAATATTGCTGAAACAATTTGTCAAACACTTGGTGTGCAATGCTTTGAAGTAACTAATTCAAGCAAGCTCAAATAAGCAAATCACAATTAATCAACAACAATCCAATCAAATGCAATATATCAATGTAAAAGAGTAAGGGAGAAGAGCTTGTAAACCGATTTAACGAGTTCCACCAACCCCGGTGTACGTCTCGCCTTCAAGTAACCCACTTGAAGGATTTCCACTATTGAAGTTTAGAGATTACAAGCTATGAGCAATTGCAGCTTCCTAGTGTCCCACACTCAAGAACGCAATCCTTACTAGCATAAGGGCAACCCACCCAATCTCTTAAACTCTCAATACCAAAAGGTTGAACCCCAACCTTTGTGACCACTCACCTAGAGTGAAAAGCCTTTGTGTTTTGTAGTGTTTACAAGATAATGACTCTCTAAATAGAGTAGATATATAAGTGAATGCTCTCTCAAATTCTAACTCTCAACAAGAGAGGATATGCAAGTTAAAGCTCAAGGATTTCAGAACATACAAAAGAATGAACTCACTAAGCATAAAATGAAGGTAAGGAATGATTGCCTCTTATTGCTTGTTTTATGCTTGAGTTGGAGAGCAATTTATAGAGCCTTGAAGTTATCCCAAAGTCCTTCTAGCCGTTGCAAATAATGGTTCAAGCTTGTCTCTGTGTATAGTGGGTTTTGGGTGCTTGGTTCCCACTTAAATCTGTCCTTTTAGGGATGTTTCCCACTTCTTGAATCGAGTCACATCTTCTTGAATCGATTCAGGACATTCTGACTTGGATATTTTGGACTTCCAGGTTCATATGAATCGATTCAGGCCTTGGTGAATCGGTTCAGGCTGTTGGTGAATCGATTCAGGCTATTCTGTTTTCAAATTTTGTGACTTCTAGGGCTCTGAATCAATTCATTCGTGTGTGAATCGATTCAGGCAATGCTTTTTGGTGTTTTTCCATGCCTGATGATGTTTCCTTGATGCGATTTGATCCATGGTTCCTTTCCTTTATCTTTATACATTGCTTTCTTGATTCCTTGATCTTGTGGGAGCATTTTCTTCATGATTTCTTGAATCTCTTGATTTGATACATCAATTAAAATCATTTCACTTGTTTTTGATTCATGAAGTTCTTCTTATTCTTGTGCCTTTGTCATTATCAAAACCTATTAACAACATGCAAACACATTCTCCCCCTTTTTGATGATGACAACCAATGGCCATCTCTTGGGGTGTTAATATCAATAATTTAAAGAGGTAATGATAAGGAACTTCTTGAAAAATCAGGGTATGTTTTCCTTTGTTTTTCATATCTCCCCTATCTCCCCTTTTGTTTTTCAATTAGACATTTATTTGGTCCTTAAGCATATGTAATAAAATATCTAGTAATAAAATATCTAGTAATAAAATATCTAGTATTTTCTTAACAACATGTATCTAGTATCTCTCCCCCTTTGTCATTATCAAAAATAATATAAGCTTAGGAAAAAAAATAAAAATAATCAATGTATAAATAAGGATTAACAACCAAGCGCAAATCATCATAACATCCAAGCAAATAGTTATAACATCCAAGCAAAATAATATGGATAACCATAAATCAGTGGCAAGTAAAATCCAAAAGAAATGCCTCAGAAGGGCAACCAAGTCTAATCATGAAACAGAACAATGTTAAGTAAAACATAAATGGAAAGCCAACTAAGGCTGAGGAAAATGGATGCTGGAAATCTGAGTTGCAAGCTCTGTGTAGTGTGCTTCCATATTTGCTTCAAGCTTGTCAAGTCGAGTGTTGAGATTTGCTTCCATAGCATCAAGGCGGAGATCCATGTGAGCAGTGAGTCTAGCAAATAAATCATCAATAGGAGCGGGTGGAGGAGGTGGAAGAGCAGCATCTTTATCATCATTACGAGGACGGCGGAGATATTGCCATAGCCCATGATACTCAATGATATTCATCTTAGTAAGATGAGATCTTCCAATGGGTCCTTTGGGTCCTACTAGTTCCTTGGCTTCATTCTTCAAGTCCACCTTGTAGTGACGCAACAGTTTGGTAATTAGGATGGCGTATGGAAGGCGAGTAAGGTTTTGAGCATCGATCATATGATGCCTCACAACATCAATCCAATTAACTTCCTTTTGATGGAGGATAGCCCAAAGCAGCATAATCTGAGCCTCACTTAGTCTTGCATAGTTTCCACCTGAAGGAAGGAGGATTTTGACCAGGACATAGTGCAAGAGACGGTGGTTAATGCTAAGAGTTCCAACGGTGCTAGCGGGAGCGGCAAGGTTGAAGAATGTTCTTGCCTCTAGGGGATTGTAGTTCCAAGAAGGAGAGGGTTCTTTTCCATAGAAATAAGCATTGCTTAGTGGAAGCTTTCCTACTTGGTTCATCACTTCATTATCAAGGAGGATGGTCTTGCCTTTCACTTCGGCATAATATCGAGCATCTTTAAGGCGCAAAATGGAGTAAAAGACACGGATTAATTCCAGATAAATAGCAACTTCCTCAAGAGCCATGAATCCAACAAGCTCTTGTTGGTGAAGGGTAGAAAGGAGGGAAAAGCCAGAGGATTCAAAGAACTCAATATCAAGCCAATGTGGGGAGATTAGATGTTTCTCAGAAAAAGTGTTTTGGTACCTTTCTAACTCTTTTTAAGTGGTGAAGAACCTTGATAGATCAGAATGTTGAGGAACGGCGACACCAGCGACATTTGCCCTTTGTTTCTTTCTAGGTTGAGATGAGGAAGCCATGGATAATGGAGGTTTGGAGGGGAAGTTTTTAGAGTGAGAAAAAGGTGGTTTTAGAGAGAAGAAGGATGAAATTTGAAATATGATGAAGAAGTGAGCCCAAATCAGTGTAAAATAGGCCAATTTTGTCGCGTGAATCGATTCAGGAGGTGCGTGAATCGATTCAGACGTTACTGTTTTTGAAGTTCAAGGGGCATCAGGGGTTTGAATCGATTCAAACTTAGCTTGAATCGATTCAGACCTTACTATTTATGAAAATTGGGGACAATCAGGTCTGTGAATCGATTCAGAGAGTGAGTGAATCGATTCATTCGATTCTGTTTCTTCTTGAATTGCATTTTTGAGCTACTGAATCGATTCAAGGCATATGGCAACTCTTTTGGAACATCAAAAACTTCAATTTTATAAGACATTTTGCCTCCTAACTCAATCAACCACTTATGAGCAACATTATATGCATTATTCAGACATAATGTGATATATCTAGGATTCCTAATTCCCTTCTAATATGAATGAATTGTTCCTTTGCAAGTGGTTTGGTGAATATATCAGTAAGTTATTTAGTGGTTTCAACATGTTCAAGTACACAATCACCCTTTAATACGTGATCCCTAATGAAATGATGTCGAATTTCAATATGTTTGGTTCTAGAATGCATTACAGGATTCTTTGAAATATTAATAGCACTTATGTTATCACATTTTAGAGGCACATGATCTAGCATAACACCAAAATCTAGGAGTTGTTGTCTCATCCAAAGGATTTGAGCACAACAACTACCAGCTGCAACATATTCTGCCTCAGCTATTGATAATGCAACACTCACTTGTTTCTTGCTATGCCAAGATACAAGAGAACTACCAAGTAAGTGACAAGTACCACTAGTACTTTTTCTATCAAGCTTACATCCTGCAAAATCAGAGTCAGAATATCCAACTAGAGTACATTCAACCCATTTGGGGTACCATAAACCAACATTTTGAGTTCTAACTAGATATTTCATTATTCTTTTTACTGCAGTAAGGTGTGATTCTTTTGGGCATGCTTGGTATCTTGCACACATACAGACAGCAAACATGATATCCGGTCTACTAGCAGTTAAGTAAAGTAAGGATCCAATCATACCTCTATATTTTATGAGTTCAACATCCTTACCTTTCTCATCCTTATCCAAATAGCATGAAGTGCCCATAGGTATGGCAATATCATTTGCCTTGTCCATGTTAAATTTCCTAAGCAACTCCTTGCAATATTTTGATTGACTAATGAAAGTGCCTTCTTTTGTTTGCTTAATTTGTAGTCCTAGGAAGAATATGAGTTCTCCCATCATAGACATTTCAAATTCTTCCTGCATTAACTTAGCAAACTCCTTACAAAGTGATTCATTAGTAGCACCAAAAATGATGTCATCAACATATACTTGAACCAATAGTATATCATTCTTTTTATGCTTAATGAATAATGTTGTGTCAACCTTTCCTCTTTCAAAATTTTTTCTAAAAGAAATTTACTTAATCTTTCATACCAAGCTCTTCAAGCTTGTTTTAAACCATATAAAGCTTTCTTTAGTTTGAAAACATGATTTGGAAATTGGTAGTTTTTAAAACTTGGAGGTTGATCAACATATACTTCTTCTTGAATGTACCCATTCAAGAAAGCACTTTTGACATCCATTTGGTACAATTTGAAATCCTTACAACATGCAAAGGCTAACAATAATCTAATGGCTTCTAGCCTAGCTACGGGAGCATATGTTCTTCATAGTCTATTCGTTCTTGATTATACCCCTTAGCCACTAATCTAGCCTTATTTCTAGTGATTATACCATTTTTATCTAATTTGTTCCTAAAAACCCATTTAGTACCTATTATTTGATGATCATTTGATCTTGGCACTAATTCCCAAACTTGATTTTTTTCAAATTGATTTAGTTCTTCTTGCATAGCCAACATCCAATGCTCATCAATAATAGCCTCATTAATGGTTTTAGGTTCAATTTGTGAGACAAAAGACGAATGATTGCAAGTATTAAAAGATTGACAAGTACTTACACCTTTTGTGATATCACTTATGATGTTATCCAAAGGATGGTCTTTTGAGGTGACCCATTCCTTTTGTTGAGTTCTCACTTCTTGTGTTGTGTCCTTTTCTTTGATATCTTCTTTATCATCCAATGTTAATTCTTGAAAGGTACCTACAATGTCATCAACATCTTCCTTTCTCGGGGAGTTATGACCATTTTCATCAAATTTCACATGAATAGATTCCTCAATAGTATTAGTTTGTTTGTTAAAGACTCGATATGATTTACTAAATGATGAATATCCTAGAAAGATTGCCTCATCAGATTTTACATTAAACTTTCCTAGATTATCCTTTCCATTGTTGAGCACAAAACATTTGCATCCAAAAATATGAAAATAAGAATTATTAGGTTTTTTTCCCTTGTAAAGTTCATAAGGGGTTTTCTTTAGAATAGGCCTTAGTAAACATCTATTCATAACATGACACACGGTATTTACCGCATCGGCCCAAAAATGTTTCGCAATGTTATTTTCATTTAACATGGTTCTTGCAAGCTCCACTAAAGATCTATTTTTCCTTTCAACCACTCTATTTTGTTGTGGAGTTCTAGGAGCTGAAAAATTGTGATTGATACCATGTTTTTCGCAAAACTTTTCAAAGGATTGGTTTTTAAATTCTCCCCCATGATCGGTTCTTATGGATACAATTTTTGAATTTTGCTCATTTTGGATAACCTTGGCTAGTTTCTTGAATGCATGATATGCTTTATTTTTATGAGCAAGAAACAAGGTCCATGTATATCTTGAATAATCATTTACAATTACTAGACCATAGTAATTACCACCAAAGCTTTTGATTTTGGAAGGTCCAAAAAGATCTATGTGTAAAAGTTGTAAAGGCCTTTGAGTGGAAACAATGTTTTTAGCTTGAAAGGATGCCTTTACATGTTTTCCCTTTTGACATGCATCATAAAATTTGTTTTCAAATTTAAGCTTTGGTAAACCAATTACTAATTCTTTAGAAACAAGTTTGTTCAAATGGTCTACATGTATATGAGCTATTCTTCTATGCCATAACCAGGTCTCATCCTCTCTAGTCATGAAACATTACACACTATTTGAGGACAAACTATCAACATCAATCATGTAAATATTATCAATTCTTTTACCAACAAACTTGACTTCCTTGTTTAGATTATGTTCAATTATGCAACAATTTGATTCAAAGAATACTTTATATCCTTTATCACATAATTGGCTAATGCTAAGCAAGTTGTGTTTGAGCCCTTCAACATACAATACGTCACTAAGTGAGGTAGAAGAATTTTTACCAATGTTTCCAATGCCTAGAATTCTTCCTTTGGTGTTATCCCCATACGTGACGCTTCCTTTTCTCTTGGGAGTGAATGATGTGAACTTGCTTATATCTCCCGTCATATGCTTTGAGCACCCACTATCCAAATACCAATGGGTGTTGCTTGCCTTGAAGCATACCTACAAAACAAGATTAGTTTAGAGAACTAGGTACCCATTTTATGTTGGGTCCTTTTAGGTTAGCTTATGGTAATGTCCCTTTGGGAACCCACACCTTTCTTATAGCCTTTGGCCCTAGTTTTCTAACATTACAATCTGAAGAATTATGTCCTTTAAAGCCACAATCATTACACTTCATAAAAGGTGATGATGATCTTCTAGGTGGTTCAAAGAAGTTTTTGTAATGTTTTTCCTTTTTGGTAGAGTTGTATCCTAAACCAGTTTTATCAAACATACATCTTTGGTTTCCAAGTAATACATTCAAATTATCTCTACCATTTGTAAACTTTTCTAATGCTCTATTTAAATCTAGGACTTTCTTTTCTAGGTCAACACATTTATTGAATTATTCACATGATTTTGAGCAAGTTTATTTTTCAACAATCTTCTTTTTCAAGGACTCATTTTCCATTACTTGCTCAATTAGATGTGTCTCTAGAGTTTTTATAGTTTTTCTAGATAATTTATATTTACTAGAAAGCTTAATAAATTTATCATACAGCTCTTCAAATACATCAAGTAGTTTATTTCTATCTAAGTCAAGAAGAATAACCTCATTATCTTCCTCTTGATGATTTGCCATCAAGTAAAGGTTTGCTTCTTCATTTTTGGACTCATCGGAGCTACTTACATTGTTTTCGTCCCAAGCAATGTAAGTTCTTCTTCTTCCTCTTTTCTCCTTGTTCTTATTCTTAAGATTTGGGCAGTCTACCTTGAAGTGTCCTTCCTTGCCATATTCGAAACAGTTTGGTGAGGAAGAGGTTTCATTAGAAATTGGTTTCTTACCTTGGGGTTTGAAGTTCTTTTGGAATCGTTTATTTCTCAAGAACTTCCGAATCACTTTACAAACAATCCAAATTCTTCTTCTTCATCAAGATCACTACATGATTCTTCTTCATGTGTAGAAGTGGCCTTGAGAGCTAGGCCTTTCTTCTTGGAGGATTTTTCTTCCTCTTCTGTTATCTTTAATTCTTTCAGCTCTTGTTCTTGTTCCTGCAACTTACCAAATAGTGTGGCAAGAGACATTTCATTAATGCTAGGCGATTGTTTGATGGCGGTGACTAGCGGTTGCCATTCCCTGTTAAGACTTTTCAACACTTTGTGAATGAGCTCTTTGTTAGTGTATGTCTTTCCAAGGGTAATAAGTTAATTAATAATGATAGTGAACCTTTTTTGCATATCAACTATTGATTCACCAGAATCTAAAGCACTTATATTGACTAGTTAATGTACTGATCTTAGAGTCTTAAACATCATTACTACCTTCATGGGATACTTGTAAAGTATCCCATATCTCCTTGGCGGTTTTACATGTGATTATTCAAAAAAATTCATCTAGTCCTAGTGCAAGAGTGATGAGATTTTTAGCCTTGTAATTATACTGTACCTCTTTCTCTTCGTCACTTGTCCAATCATCCATTGGTTTTTCAACATTTTTGCCATTAACAATGTGCATGGGAATAAAGGGACCATTTTCAATGGCATTCCAAACTCTTAAATCAATAGATTGAATAAAAATTTTCATTCTATTTTTCCAAAAGGTAAACCCCTCACCATTGAAGGCGGGAGGTCTATTTGTTGCACTGCCCTCGGGGAAAAGATTTTCAGAAGTTGAGGCCATTTTTCTCTTAAAGCTGTTAAGCTTGATCTACAAGAGTCAAGCTCTGATACTACTTGTTATTCAAATGGCCTCAACACTCAAGAGGGGGGGGGTGAATTAAGTTTTTAAAACTTTGCTTGGAATGCCTTTGAACTTGATTCTTTTATTACAAGTTTAAAGATTATACAAGTAAAGATAAGTATGGTACACGAAATAAAGCAAAACAAGATGTGAATATTGCTGAAACAATTTGTCAAACACTTGGTGTGCAATGCTTTGAAGTAACTAATTCAAGCAAGCTCAAATAAGCAAATCACAATCAATCAACAACAATCCAATCAAATGCAATATATCAATGTAAAAGAGTAAGGGAGAAGAGCTTGCAAACCGATTTAACGAGTTCCACCAACCCCGGTGTACGTCTCGCCTTCAAGTAACCCACTTGAAGGATTTCCACTATTGAAGTTTAGAGATTACAAGCTATGAGCAATTGCAGCTTCCTAGTGTCCTACACTCAAGAACTCAATCCTCACTAGCACAAGGGCAACCCACCCAATCTCTCAAACTCTCAATACCCAAAGGTTGAACCCCAACCTTTGTGACCACTCACCTAGAATAAAAAACCTTTGTGTTTTGTAGTGTTTACAAGATAATGACTCTCTAAATAGAGTAGATATACAAGTGAATGCTCTCTCAAATTCTAACTCTCAACAAGAGAGGATATGCAAGTTAAAGCTCAAGGATTTCAGAACATACAAAAGAATGAACTCACTAAGTACAAAATGAAGGTAAGGAATGATTGCCTCTTGTTGCTTGTTTTATGCTTGAGTTAGAGAGCAATTTATAGAGCCTTGAAGTTGTCCTAAAGTCCTTCTAGCCATTGCAAATAATGGTTCAAGCTTGTCTCTGCGTATAGTGGGTTTTGGGTGCATGGTTCCCACTTAAATCTGTCTTTTTAGGGATGTTTCCTACTTCTTGAATCGATTCACATCTTCTCGAATCGATTAATCGATTCAGGACATTCTGACTTGGATATTTTGGACTTCCAGGTTCGTATGAATCGATTTAGGCCTTGGTGAATCGATTCAGGCTGTTCTGTTTTTGGTTCCTGGGCTGTCAGCTTCGTGTGAATCGATTTAGGCTGTTGGTGAATCGATTCAGGCTGTTCTGTTTTCAAATTTTGTGACTTCCAGGGCTCTGAATTGATTCATTCGTGTGTGAATCGATTCAGGCAATGCTTTTTGGTGTTTTTCCATGCCTGATGATGTTTCCTTGATGTGTTTTGATCCATAGTTCCTTTCCTTTATCTTTATACATTGCTTTCTTGATTCCTTGATCTTGTGGGAGCATTTTCTTCATGATTTCTTGAATCTCTTGATTTGATACATCAATTAAAATCATTTTATTTGTTTTTGATTCATGAAGTTCTTCTTATTCTTGTGCCTTTGTCATTATCAAAACTTATTAACAACATGCAAACACATACGTAGCCATCAAATCCATGCATAACAAACATATATACATTTCTACATTGCTAAATTCCTTACCCCCTCCCATATCATTTTCAAGAAAGTTGACGCATATAATGATGGCGTCATTACCATCACTAAACCTGTCGCTAAGTATTCATTACATTTGCAATAGCCTGGCTGTCGTCTCTGATCCTAGGTCTCTAAACTTATAAAAGCGATGACATGTCTCCATCATTAGGGGTTGGGTCTCTTAACTAACATTAGTGATAAGCATAATGGTCATTACTAATATATGTGTCTGTATATATATTAGAGATGGTCATTTATTTTGTCGGTACTCTGTTTTTGTATATTTTTTAGAGTTATTTAGCGACACCTCTTTGGTCTGTTGCAAAACCTATTTGTGCTTCCTTTTTTACAAGTTTTTTGTTTAATTTTTTGTTTAATTTTTTTTGTTATTTTTACAGGTTTTTTGCTTAATTTTTTCTAATTTCATGTAATAAGCTATAATGTGAAATTCTAATCCAACATGTATGATAATTAATTTACAAGTGAATGAGTATAATAATTAAACAAGTGAATGTTAAAATTTTTATATAACGTATGTAACATTCCTGGTATTTTAATAAAATTTATGGAGAGTGGAAAATATTAGCAAATGTTTTAGAGATTTATTTAATGTTTGATCCGCCTGAACCGGGGTCAAGGAATCCGGTGTCGGGCCGGTCTCAGATGTGAGGACCAAACAGCGTTGAAGATCGGTTGTGCAGGGGAGAACGGTCAAAGACGTGTTGTCTTGTAACTGATGCTTATCCGGTGTGCCTGGAGTGGTCTTGGATTAACCGGTGTGAGAAGAACGCCTAACTCGAAATTAGAGTCTGGATCAACCTCTTGTATGGCTGAGGCAGACGGATATGTATAACAAAGATATAAGGACGGATGAAGTGTCCGATCTCTCAAACGTTAGCTCGGATTACCGAGGTGTGGGCACTACGCCTGGACACCGGTTGGCCGGTATCCAGCTCGGGTCGATACTCTTAGACAGTTATGAATAATTAAACATTGTGAAAGCAAATAAGCGTAGTTAACCGGTAATTATAAAAGAATCTAATGTGATGAAAATTGATTAAAAACTTTTAATGAGAATGCAAATGAAATAGGGGAAAAGGCTGTCTTGCCCCTGAACCTTATATAAAGGGAAATCCTCTCTCTCCCCTCTTCATTATTTACGAACTACTTCTTTTTTTAGTCTGTCTCTCCTTCTTCTTTGTTTTCTCCTCTCTTGTCGCTGAGTTGCATGTGCCGGAGGAGGACTTCATTCATGATAAAGCTTTAATCAAACCCCATTCATGTGATCGTGGCCTCAAGGTGAGTCCACTTATCCATTTTATTTGTGGCTCCTATCCCTTTCATTCTCTGGTAGCCAAGGGCCATGCATGGCTGTATTCGAGTCTGTTCTCCACTCCTTTGGTGATTATGAGCTCAAATATGGCCTAAGAGCTGAGGCCATTCAGTTAACGGGTTTTTACATTCTGACCTATAGGTAGTAGATTAAGTAACGAAAGGATGAGTGATGGAGCTGAGACTGCGAATCCCGTGCTCAGAGGAAGGAACCGACACCGAGAGCAGATCATCGAAGCGTGGAATCGAGGTAAGGGGGTGTTCGCGTTATGATTAATTAGAATAGGACTTATTTCCTATCCGAGTCATTGAACAGTATGAGCAGGGTAAGAAAATGTTATTGAATGTTGTGGTGTGCCTATGTTTGTACATGTGTGACCGTGTACACCGATCAGTTGAAGATCGGGTGTGTGGTTGGGTTAATCTTGTCATGAACTTGAAATATTTGATGCTGAGATGATGTTGGATGAGTTGTATGCGAGTGCATGTGTGTATAACTTACAAAGGCATGAAATATGTGATGATTGAGGTAATCAATATGTATATTGAGGGGCTTGACGAGTCGACCGCCCTACGTTGTGAGCACAGGTCAGCTTCTGACAGTTGCAAGTGGTAATCAGAATAACATGTTTATGGTTATATGATGGAATATGATTATATGGTGGAGGATGACCAACGGTATGAATTACCCTGTTTTGGGCTTCAGTGGTCAAGTAAGACCCAGTTAAGCTACCCAGAGGTCTTTGACCCAGTGGTTGAGGGGGAGCCAAGTTGGGCTCGGTGAACCAAGTCGGGTTCACGGGATGTCAAGTCAGACTCCCAGCTGAAGGTCGATCCTTTTAGTATCCGGATACTAGGCGTCAAATTTTATTTAAGAGTCAATTGTGATAATTAATGAATTATTGGTTGTGATGTGTATATTTGCTAATGGACTACATGAATCGGATTTTTCAACCATACTTGGACCAGTTTGTAGTGGTATTCATTGATGACATTCTGGTGTATTCAAGGTCGGTTGATGAGCATGCTCAACATCTTCAGATTGTTTTGCAGATACTCCGAGAGAAGAAGTTATATGCTAAACTATCCAAGTGTGATTTCTGGGAAAGCAGTGTACAATTCTTGGGACATGTGATCTCACGAAAAGGGGGTCTCGGTTGATCCGACTAAAGTTAAGGTGGTTATGGCTTGGGAGAGGCCGAGGTCGGTAACTGAAATCAGAAGTTTCCTCGGATTGGCTGGGTACTATCGATGTTTCATTGAAGGGTTATCTCGGATTGCACTTCCTCTGACATGGTTAACAAGAAAAGAGAGTCCCTTTGTGTGGTCGAAAAAGTGTGAGCTGAGTTTCCAGACTCTTAAACGATGTTTGACGTCTACCCCGGTGCTTGCATTGCCCGATGTAACACGGGAATTTATAGTGTATTGTGATGCATCCAAGTTCGGTTTGGGATGCGTGCTAATGCAATCCGATCGGGTGATTGCCTATGCTTCCAGGCAATTGAGACCCCATGAGTTGAATTATCCGACCCATGATCTGGAGCTAGCGGCAGTAGTGTATGCATTAAAGATTTGGCGTCATTACCTTTATGGTTCCCGTTTTGTGGTGTTCAGTGACCACAAAAGCTTGAAGTATTTGTTCGACCAAAAGGAGCTAAATATGAGGCAGAGAAGGTGGGTGGAGTACTTGAAAGATTATGACTTCGACTTGAGGTACCACCCGGGCAAAGCGAATATTGTTGCCGATGCACTGAGCAGGAAGGTGTTTCACGCGGCTTACTTGATGGGCAGAGAGCAAGAATTGCTGGAGAGCTTTAGAGATATGAACATTGGAGTTGTTATGGACGCTCCAAACCGAATGACGGTCGGAATGTTGAAGATCTCCAATGAATTTTTGGAGTCTATTGTTGCTGCTCAGAAAGACGATGAGGAGTTGCTGAAACTGATTGACACTCAGGCTCGAGGCAAGGATATGGAGTTAACTCGGGGTAATGATGGAATATGGAGATTCCGGGACCGAGTAGTGGTGCCTGCACATGGAGATTTCAGGCAAGCTGTGCTAGCTGAGGCATACAGGAGCTCTCTAAGTATTCATCCCGGTGTGACGAAAATGTATCATGACTTGAAGAAGGAATTCTAGTGGCCGGGCATGAAGAAGGCAATAACTGAGCACGTGAGGTCCTGTGTGATATGCCAGAAGTGCAAAGTCGAACATCAACGACCCCCAGGTTTGCTTCAACCTCCAGAAATTCCAATCCGGAAGTGGGAAAATATCACCATGGACTTCGTAACCGGGCTACCTCGCACCCGAATCGGGTGCAACGTAATTTGGGTAATTGTTGACCGACTAACCAAGAGTGCCCACTTCCTGGCGATGAATATGAAATGGTCGCTGGACCGATTGGCTAGGCTGTATGTTGCTAAGATTGTACGACTGCATGGTGTACCCTCAAGCATTATTTCCGATCGGGATCCCCGATTCACTTCAAGATTTTGGGGGAGCTTACAACAAGAACTAGGTACTGAGCTCAGACTGAGCTCAGCGTACCATCCCCAGACCGATGGCCAGTCGGAGCGGATAATACAGACTCTCGAGGATATGCTGAGGGCATGTGTCTTAGAGCAGGGCGGATCATGGGAGAAATACTTACCTTTGGTGGAGTTTGCATACAATAACAGTTATCATAGTAGCATTGGGACGGCTCCATATGAAGCCCTTTATGGTCGGAAATGTCGTACTCCATTATGTTGGAATGAGGATGGCGATGCCATTCATCTGGGGCCGAAGCTGATTCAAGAGATGAACGAACAAGTTGTTTTAATCCGGGAGAAGATAAAAATTGCCCAAGACCGATAAAAGAGCTATTATGACAATCGGCATAGGCCGCTTGAGTTTCAAGTGGGTGACTGGGTGTTCCTAAGGATTTCACCGACTAAAGGTGTAGGTCGGATTTTGAAGAGCCAAAAGCTTAATCCGAAATACATTGGACCATACCAAATAGTAGAACGGATTGGTGAAGTTGCTTACCGATTGGATCTTCCCCAGTCGTTGACTAACATCCATAACGTGTGTCACGTATCACAACTTTGAGCCTACATTCCGTGTGACACAATGATTTTATCGAGTGACTCCATTGAATTGAAGGAAGATCTGACAGTGTAAGCTGTACCGATCAGTATTGAGGAGTATCAAACGAAACGGTTAAGGAGCAAGGAGGTGCCATTGGTAAAGGTGAAATGACAGAATTTGAATTGGATAAACTACACTTAGGAATTAGAATCGGATATGAGGCGGATGTACCCCCATCTTTTTCAATCGGAACACTGATTTCAGGGACGAAATCCCTTTTTAGGGGGGGTTGGATGTAACACTCCTGGTATTTTAATAAAATTTATGGAGAGTGGAAAATATTAGCAAATGTTTTAGAGATTTATTTAATATTTGATCCACCTGAACCGGGGTCAAGGAATCCGGTGTCGGGCCGGTCTCAGATGTGAGGACCAAACAGCGTTGAAGATCAGTTGTGCAGGGGAGAGCGGTCAAAGACGTGTTGTCTTGTAACTGATGCTTATCCGGTGTGCCTGGAGTGGTCTTGGATTAACCGGTGTGAGGAGAACGCCTAACACAAAATTAGAGTCCGGATCAACCTCTTGTATGGTTGAGGCAGACGGATATGTACAACAAAGATATAAGGATGGATGAAGTGTCCGACCTCTCAAACGTTAGCTCGGATTACCGAGGTGTGGGCACTACGCCTGGACACCGGTTGGCCGGTATCTAGCTCGGGTCGATACTCTTAGACAGTTACGAATAATTAAACATTGTGAAAGCAAATAAGCGTAGTTGACCGGTAATTATAAAAGAATCTAATGTGATGAAAATTGATTAAAAACTTTTAATGAGAATGCAAATGAAATAGGGGAAAAGGCTGTCTTGCCCCTGAACCTTATATAAAGGGAAATCCTCTCTCTCCCCTCTTCATTATTTGCAAACTACTTCTTCTTTTGGTCTGTCTCTCCTTTTTCTTTGTTTTCTCCTCTCTTGTCGCTGAGTTACATACGCTGATGGAGGACTCCGTTTATGATAAAGCTTCAATCGAACCCCATTCCTGTGATCGTGGCCTCAAGGTGAGTCCACTGATCCATTTTATTTGTGGCTCCCATCCCTTTCGTTCTCTGGTAGCCAAGGGCCATGCATGGCTGTATTCGAGTCTGTTCTCCACTCTGTTGGTGATTTTGAGCTCAAATGTGGCCTAAGAGCTGAGGGCGTTGAGTTAATAGGTTTTTACATTCTGACCCGTTGGTAGTAGATTAAGTAACGAAAGGCTGAGTGACAGAGCTGAGACTACGAATCCCGTGCTCAGAGGAAGGAACCGACACCGAGAGCAGATCATCGAAGCGTAGAATCGAGGTAAGGGGGTGTTCGGGTTATGATTAATTAGAATAGGACTTATTTCCTATTTGAGTCATTGAACAGTATGAGCAGGGTAAGAAAATGTTATTGAATGTTGTGGTGTGCCTATATTTGTACATGTGTGACCGTGTACACCGATCGGTTGAAGATCGGGTGTGTGGTTGGGTTAATCTTGTCATGAACTTAAAATATTTAATGCTGAGATGATGTTGGATGAGTTGTATATGAGTGCATGTGTGTATAACTTACAAAGGCATGAAATGCGTGATGATTGAGGTAATCAATATGTATGTTGAGGGGCTTGACGAGTCGGCCGCCCTACGCTGTGAGCGCAGGTCAGCTTCTGACAGTTGCAAGTGGTAATCGGACTAACATGTTTATGTTTATATGATGGAATATGATTATGTGGTGGAGGACGACCAACGGTATGTATTACCTTGTTTTTGGCTTCAGTGGTCAAGTCGGACCCAGTTAAGCTACCCAGAGGTCTTTGACCCAGTGGTTGAGGGGGAGCCAAGTCGGGCTCGGTGAACCAAGTCTGGTTCACGGGATGTCAAGTCAGACTCCCAGCTGAAGGTCGATCCTTTTAGTATCCGGATACTAGGCGTCAAATTTTATTTGAGAGTCAGTTGTGATAATTAATGAATTATTGGTTGTGATGTGTATATTTGCCGAGTGACATTTGTTATATTTACTGAGTGAAGTTTGTTCCATTGGCCGAGTGTGAATTAATTACCGAGTATGGTGTATTATGATTGCCGAGTGATAAAAATGCAATCGGACGTGATTTATGTATATATATATAACTCGTTAAATTTTGTTCTATATTAATTATGATGCCAAACACTCACCCTTGCTGTTATTTTAATTTAGTAACCAGTGACAGGGAGGAGGCCGGAGCCATGGAGTCGTGCCAAGGGGGAGATCGATGCCAAGGCCCGAGTGATTTAAGTGATTGTGTTGAGTACATGTGTGTATAAGGAATTTCCGAGTGTTTAATATTATCTGTGTGCCACTTAAGTTGAATCGGATACGAATTTATATTTGAAAAATACTTTGATATATATATGTTTTCCTGTTTGCTGTGGCAGCTCATTAACTAACGGATCCATTCTCGAGTGAAGGATAACGGAGAGATTCCCTTCCGGGTGGAAGGTTAGGATGTTCCGAGTGGGATTGGTTAGGAGAGAATCTGAGTGAAGAAGGTGTACTATGATTTCGAGTGAAGAGAAGTCGGATGTGTCCGAAGGGAAATCTGAGTTTCTTCCGAGGGAGGTAAGGATAGGGTATTCACCGAGTGAGGATATTCGGAGAAGCGGTAACCGAGTGAAGGAGGTTGAATTATCCCCAAGAGAGTTGTGACTGATTTAAGCTTCCTGAGTGAGGGGTAGTAACGAGTCAAGTGTGGAATGTCCGAGTGAGTGGAAGTTGAGTGTTTTCCGAGCGAAACCCTATTACCGAGTAAACCATTTTACCGAGTGAAACCCCATGTAAGTCCGCAGTTGCATCTTGTTCGCTTAGACTTCAGGTGTGGCATTCGCTCAAGTGAGTCGATACTCGCCTAAGCGACTCTCGGTTTTTTCCTAGGTACTTTAGGGGTCTCACTCAGGCGGATGACCCCTGTCCTCTTCTTCTTCTTTTGCTCCTTCATCTCCTCCCGCTGCTTCAACTCCATTTTACTGAACGGATATTATTCTGCGTGCACCCTTATCATCATTTTGATTGCATCTAAGTGAATACTATTTATTATCAAGACCGAGTAGAACCATTTCTGATCGGGTATTATTTTAACATACTTTTATTTAAAGATTTATTTTAGAACGGTTTTGTTCATACTGAGCATGATTTTATGTAGCTAAAAGAGGTAAATATTATTTTACATCTAGACCGAGTAGATTAAATATTAAAAGGAATAAATACTAATTCATACTAAGATACAAATTTTATTCAACGTGAAAAATTTATTGTGAAAATAACTTGCCGTATGTAAATAAAAAGGTAAATTAACCTAGGATGTTACAGTTGGTATCAGAGCGGTTCTTTCTAGAGCCGGGTGTATGGGTCAATCCAGTGATTGTATGAGTCCTGTGAGGGTTGGTTGTATTCAATTGTGTTGTGTTTTGCTAGTGCAGCTTGGCATCGTTCCCTTGGCACCCCATTAGCGTGGCATTTTATGTGTGTAAGGTAAATTTCTGACTCCCTGGTTGGCATTGGTTATTAATGGTGATGTGTTTGCTCATTGTAGAATTACAATATGGCCGAAGGAACCAGTTCCGGTGGAGGAGACGATTTCTTCTCCAAATTTACCCAGCTGATGAGTAGGACCGAGTTTGGTCCCACTCTGGATAAATTCCTGAAAAGGAATCCCCTGGCCTACAAGGGAGGACACGATTATGACGGGGCATACATTTGGATTAGGGACATAGAGCAGGTTTTTGAATACTTTGAGTGCTCGGAAGAGCAAAAGGTTTTGTTTGCTACCTATCAATTAAAGGATGAGGCTAGAGTATGGTGGTCTTGGGTGAAGGTGCAGATGAACGCGGCAAATGAGCCGCTAGTATGGGTAAATTTTCAAAGAAGATTCCTTGTTAAGTACTTCCCAGATAACTACAAAATCTGGAAGGAAATGGAATTCCTGAAGTTGGACCAAGGCCGGATGTCTATGGCCGAGTACACCAGCAAGTTTGATGAGCTGTGTGATTTTTACCATCCTTTTTCGTTGGAAGGGACTGAGGGCAGTAAGTGTGCCAAGTACGAGGTAGGGCTACGGATTGAACTCCGTAGTGTAATTGTGCCAATGGAGATTCAGGATTACCCGACTCTCGTGAACAAGGCTTGGCTGATGGAAGAAGTGCAGTACCAGAGAACATCTCAACCGAGAGACAAGAAGCCACTGAAGGCAAAGGGATTCAGCTTCAAGAGGATGGGCCAATTCTTTTGGGGTGGTAAGTCTTCTGCAACATCTTCATCCTCTTCCGGTTAGGGCTCTACTGGCCGATCGGGTAATCTCTCTGGTAGCCGTGCGTGCTACAATTATGGCCAAGAGGGCCATATTTCAAAACACTGTCCGGCAATCAGATTGTATACTTCCAGTGTGGACAGTCAGGGTACCTCAGGCCTGATTGCCCACAGAGGTAGCAGCAGAACAGGCAAGGCAACCGAACCAACCCTTCTGGGACTTGGGGTGCCAATTTTCAGAGAGGAGGCAGGCATGGTCCTAGTCGGGGAGGCCAACAATCAGGAAGATCTGATACCCAGTCCAGTGGTGCCCAGAATGCCATGACCGGGTGGGTGTTCGCATTTGATGCCTCAGAAGCCACGAGGAATGACAACCTGGTGTAGGGTAAGTGCCTCATCTGTGGCTATCTTGTTGATGTAATTTACGATTCGGGCGTGACCCATTCATTTATTTCTGAGAGTTATGTGCGACGGCTTGGTTTGCCGATCGGTTTAATGGAGAACGCTCTTACTGTTTCCACTCCAACCAGTTCTACTTTTCGCGCAACCACCGTGTGTAGAGATATGCCGATGCAAATCGAAGACCGTACTTTCTGAGTGAATTTTATCTGTATGCCGTTGAGGAACTTAGATGTTATTCTAGGTCTCGATTGGCTAGCTGCTAATCATGTGATGGTCGACTGCTATCAGAAGAGTATTGTTTTCTCTCAGGAACTCGACACGAAGGATGTGATGAGTGATGTCTCAGCCACATATGTTATTTTATTTGCTTCGGAGGGTCGGTATAACCTTCTGCCATGATATTCCAATTGTTTGTGAATTTCCCGATGTTTTTCCGGAAGAAATTCCGGAATTGCCTCCCAGTCGGGAGATTGATTTCTCTATTGAATTAATTCCCGGGGCCGAGCCTGTGTCCCGAGCGCCATATAGAATGTCTTCGGTGGAATTGGCCGAGGTAAAGAAACAAGTAAATGAACTGCTGGAAAAAGGCTTTATCCGACCGAGTACTTCAGCATGGGGCGCTCCGGTGTTGCTGGTAAAGAAGAAGGATAGTAGCATACGCATGTGCATCGATTACCGATAGCTGAATAAACTGATGATTAAAAATAAATATCCATTGCCTCGGGTTGACGATTTACTGGACCAGTTGAGAGGCGCCGTCGTGTTTTCTAAGATCGACTTGAGGTCAGGGTACCACCAGATCCGAGTGAAGTCGGAAGATATTCCGAAGACAACGTTTCAGACTCGGTATGGGCACTTCGAGTACATTGTAATGCCTTTTGGAGTGACGAATGCCCCTGCCATCTTCATGGATTACATGAATCAGATTTTTCAACCATACTTGGACCAGTTTGTAGTGGTATTCATTGATGACATTCTGGTGTATTCAAGGTCGGTTGAGGAGCATGCTCAACATCTTCAGATTGTTTTGCAGATACTCCGAGAGAAGAAGTTGTATGCTAAACTATCCAAGTGTGATTTCTGGGAAAGCAGTGTACAATTCTTGGGACATGTGATCTCCCGAAAGGGGGTCTCGATTGATCCGACTAAAGTTGAGGCGGTTATTGCTTGGGAGAGGCCGAGGTCGGTAACTGAAATCAGAAGTTTCCTCGGATTGGCTGGATACTATCGATGTTTCATTGAAGGGTTCTCTCGGATTGCACTTCCTCTGACGTGGTTAACAAGAAAAGAGAGTCCTTTTGTGTGGTCGGAAAAGTGTGAGCTGAGTTTCCAGACTCTTAAACGATGTTTGACGTCTACCCCGGTGCTTGCATTGCCCGATGTAACACAGGAATTTATAGTGTATTGTGATGCATCCAAGTTCGGTTTGGGATGCGTGCTAATGCAATCCGATCGGGTGATTGCCTATGCTTCCAGGCAATTGAGACCCCATGAGTTGAATTATCCGACCCATGATCTGGAGTTAGCGGCAGTAGTGTATACATTAAGGATTTGGCGTCATTACCTTTATGGGTCCCGTTTCGTGGTGTTCAGTGACCACAAAAGCTTGAAGTATTTGTTCGACCAAAAGGAGATAAATATGAGGTAGAGAAGGTGGGTGAAGTACTTGAAAGATTATGACTTCGACTTGAGGCACCACCTGGGCAAAGCGAATATTGTTGCCGATGCACTGAGCAGGAAGGTGTTGCACGCGGCTTACTTGATAGGCAGAGAGCAAGAATTGCTGGAGAGCTTTAGAGATATGAACATTGGAGTTGTTATGGACGCTCCAAACCGGATAACGGTCGAAATGTTGAAGATCTCCAACGAATTTTTGGAGTCTATTGTTACTGCTCAGAAAGACGATGAGGAGTTGCTAAAACTGATTGACACTCAGGCTCGAGGCAAGGATATGGAGTTAACTCGGGGTAATGATGGAATATGGAGATTCCGGGACTGAGTAGTGGTGCCTGCACATGGAGATTTCAGGCAAGCTGTGCTAGCTGAGGCACACAGGAGCTCTCTAAGTATTCATCCCGGTGTGACGAAAATGTATCATGACTTGAAGAAGGAATTTTGGTGGCCGGGCATGAAAAAGGCAATAACTGAGCACGTGAGGTCCTGTGTGATATGCCAGAAGTGCAAAGTCGAACATCAACGACCCCCAGGTTTGCTTCAACCTCCAGAAATTCCGATCCGGAAGTGGGAAAGTATCACCATGGACTTTGTAACCAGGCTACCTCGTACCCGAATCGGGTGCAACGTAATTTGGGTAATTGTTGACCGACTAACCAAGAGTGCCCACTTCCTGGCGATGAATATGAAATGGTCGCTGGACCGATTGGCTAGGCTGTATGTTGTTGAGATTGTACGACTGCATGGTGTACCCTCAAGCATTATTTCCGATCGGGATCCCCGATTCACTTCAAGATTTTGGGGGAGCTTACAACAAGAACTGGGTACTGAGCTCAGACTGAGCTCAGCGTACCATCCCCAAACTGATGGCCAGTCGGAGCGAATAATATAGACTCTCGAGGATATGCTGAGGGCATGTGTCTTAGATCAGGGAGGATCATGGGAGAAATACTTACCTTTGGTGGAGTTTGCATACAATAACAGTTATCATAGTAGCATTGGGATGGCTCCATATGAAGCCCTTTATGGTCGGAAATGTCGTACTCCATTATGTTGGAATGAGGATGGCGATGCCATTCATCTGGGGCCGAAGTTGATTCAAGAGATGAACGAACAAGTTGTTTTAATCCGGGAGAAGATAAAAATTGCCCAAGACCGACAAAAGAGCTATTATGACAATCGGCATAGGCCGCTTGAGTTTCAAGTGGGTGACTGGGTGTTCCTAAGGATTTCACCGACTAAAGGTGTAGGTCGGATTTTGAAGAGCCAAAAGCTTAATCCGAAATACATTGGACCATACCAAATACTAGAACGGATTGATGAGGTTGCTTACCGATTGGATCTTCCCCAGTCGTTGACTAACATCCATAATGTGTTTCACGTATCACAACTTCGAGCCTACATTCCGTGTGACATAATGATTGTATCGAGTAACTCCATTGAATTGAAGGAAGATCTGACAGTGTAAGCTGTACCGATCAGTATTGAGGAGTATCGAACGAAACGGTTAAGGAGCAAGGAGGTGCCATTGGTGAAGGTGAAATGGCAGAATTTGAATTGGATAAACTACACTTAGGAATTAGAATCGGATATGAGGCAGATGTACCCCCATCTTTTTCAATCGGAACACTGATTTCGGGGACGAAATCCCCTTTTAGGGGGGTTGGATGTAACACTCCTGGTATTTTAATAAAATTTATGGAGAGTGGAAAATATTAGCAAATGTTTTAGAGATTTATTTAATATTTGATCCGCCTGAACCGGGGTCAAAGAATCTGATGTCGGGCAGGTCTCTGATGTGAGGACCAAACAGTGTTGAAGATTAGTTGTGCAGGGGAGAGCGGTCAAAGACATGTTGTCTTGTAACTGATGCTTATCCGGTGTGCCTGGAGTGGTCTTGGATTAACCAGTGTGAGGAGAACGCCTAACTCGAAATTAGAGTCCGGATCAACCTCTTGTATGGCTGAGGCAGACGAATATGTACAACAAAGATATAAGGACGGATGAAGTGTCCGACTTCTCAAACATTAGCTCGGATTACCGAGGTGTGGGCACTACGCCTGGACACCGGTTGGCCGGTCTCCAGCTCGGGTCGATACTCTTAGACAGTTACGAATAATTAAACATTGTGAAAGCAAATAAGCATAGTTGACCGGTAATTATAAAAGAATCTAATGTGATGAAAATTGATTAAAAACTTTTAATGAGAATGCAAATGAAATAGGGGAAAAGGCTGTCTTGCCCCTGAACCTTATATAAAGGGAAATCCTCTCTCTCCCCTCTTCATTATTTGTGAACTACTTCTTCTTTTGGTCTGTCTCTCCTTCTTCTTTGTTTTCTCCTTTCTTGTCGCTGAGTTATATACGCCAGAGGAGGACTTCGTTCATGATAAAGCTTCAATCGAACCCCATTCCTGTGATCGTGGCCTGAAGGTGAGTCCACTGATCCATTTTATTTGTGGCTCCTATCCCTTTTGTTCTCTGGTAGCCAAGGGCCATGCATGGCTGTATTCGAGTCTGTTCTCCACTCCTTTGGTGATTTTGAGCTCAAATGTGGCCTAAGAGCTGAGGGCATTGAGTTAACGGGTTTTTACATTCTGACCCGTAGGTAGTAGATTAAGTAACGAAAGGCTGAGTGACGAAGCTGAGACTACAAATCCCGTGCTCAGAGGAAGGAACCGACACCGAGAGTAGATCATCGAAGCGTGGAATCGAGGTAAGGGGGTGTTCGGGTTATGATTAATTAGAATAGGACTTATTTCCTATTCGAGTCATTGAACAGTATGAGCAGGGTAAGAAAATGTTATTGAATGTTGTGGTGTGCCTATATTTGTACATGTGTGACCGTGTACACCGATCGGTTGAAGATCGGGTGTGTGGTTAGGTAATCTTATCATGAACTTGAAATATTTAATGCTGAGATGATGTTGGATGAGTTGTATGCGAGTGCATGTATGTATAACTTACAAAGGCATGAATGCGTGATGATTGAGGTAATCAATATGTATGTTGAGGGGCTTGACGAGTCGGCCACCCTACGTTGTGAGTGCAGGTCAGCTTCTGATAGTTGCAAGTGGTAATTGGAATAACATGTTTATGTTTATATGATAGAATGTGATTATGTGGTGGAGGACGACCAACGGTATGGATTACCCTGTTTTTGGCTTCAGTGGTCAAGTCGGACCCAGTTAAGCTACCCAGAGGTCTTTGACCCAGTGGTTGAGGGGGAGCCAAGTCGGGCTCGGTGAACCAAGTCGGGTTCACGGGATGTCAAGTCAGACTCCCAGCTGAAGGTCGATCCTTTTAGTATCCGGATACTAGGCGTCAAATTTTATTTGAGAGTCAGTTGTGATAATTAATGAATTATTGGTTGTGATGTGTATATTTACCGAGTGACATTTGTTATATTTGCTGAGTGAAGTTTGTTCCATTGGCCGAGTGTGAATTAATTACCGAGTATGGTGTATTATGATTGCCGAGTGATGAAAATGCAATCGGACGTGATTTATGTATATATATAACTCGTTAAATTTTGTTCTATATTAATTATGATGCCAAACACTCACCCTTGCTGTTATGTTAATTTAGTAACCAGTGACAGGGAGGAGGCCGGAGCCATGGAGTCGCACCAAGGGGGAGATCGATGCCAAGGCCCAAGTGATTTTAATTGATTGTGTTGAGTACATGTGTGTATAAGGAATTTCCGAGTGTTTAATATTATCTGTGTGCCACTTAAGTTGAATCGGATGCGAATTTATATTTTAAAACTACTTTGATATATATATGTTTTCCTGTTTGCTGTGGCAGCTGATTAACTAATGGATCCATTCCTGAGTGAAGGATAACCGAGAGATTCCCTTCCGGGTGGAAGGTTAGGATGTTCCGAGTGGGATTGGTTGGGAGAGAATCTGAGTGAAGAAGGTGTACTATGATTCCGAGTGAAGAGAAGTCGGATGTGTCCGAAGGGAAATCTAAGTTTCTTCCGAGGGAGGTAAGGATAGGGTATTCACTGAGTGAGGATATTCAGAGAAGCGGTAACCGAGTGAAGGAGGTTGAATTATCCCCGAGAGAGTTGTGACTGAGTTAAGCTTCCTGAGTGAGGGGTAGTAACAAGTCAAGTGTGGAATGTCCGAGTGAGTGGAAGTTGAGTGTTTTCTGAGCGAAACCCTATTATTGAGTAAACCATTTTACCAAGTGAAACCCCATGTGAGTCCGCAGGTGCATCTTGTTCGCTTAGACTTCAGGTGTGGCATTCGCTCAAGCGAGTCGGTACTCGTCTAAGCGACTCTCGGTTTTCGCCTAGGTACTTTAGGGGTCTCGCTTAGGCCGATGACCCCTGTCCTCTTCTTCTTCTTTTGCTCCTTCATCTCCTCCGCTGTTTCAACTCCATTTTACCGAACGGATGTTATTCTGCGTGCACCCTTATCATCATTTTGATTGCATCTAAGTGAATAGTATTTATTATCAAGACCGAGTAGAACCATTTCTGATCGGGTATTATTTTAACATACTTTTATTTAAAGATTTGTTTTAGAACGGTTTTGTTCATACTGAGCATGATTTTATGTAGCTAAAAGAGGTAAATATTATTTTACATCTAGACCGAGTGGATTAAATATTAAAAGGAATAAATACTAATTCATACTAAGATACAAATTTTAATCAACACAAAAAATTTATTGTGAAAATAACTTGCCGTATGTAAATAAAAAGGTAAATTAACCTAGGATGTTACAACGTATACAAAGAATAACATAAATATAAAAGAATATCGAGAGGAAAAGGGAGAAGAAGGGGGAAAGGGGCTACTGCGGCTAGGAAGAACGAGGTAGAGGAGGACCAAGGCATGCCATAAGTTGGACAAACATGTCGTCATGCCAGCTAAGTGCCTCTCATTTACTTTTGTCAGTCCTCCAACATCGTCAACTGAAGAGTTGTGCTCTACACGATCTTCTCAGCAAGCTCCCTGCTCAGGTTCTCAATAACTTGAACATAGTCTGGCAGAAAAGTTGACAAGGAAGGGCGCTGTGAGGAGGGCACAAAATCCCTAGTGAGTTCTTTGAGGCCAAACACGTTCCCTTTCTTGTTCATGCCTTTGACAACCTCTAGGTAAATAGCATTGTTGTCCGTAAAAGAAACGGTTAGTGCCTCATTGTCTAACTCTCCAGTAGCCTGTGTGGTGAGTTGTGGCTCCATCTCTACCATTCTTTCCTTATAGGCCTCCTATATATTTGAAATAAGAAATATCAAAAACTATGTGTTTCACATTTAAAACTTTTAAAAAAATTAGAAAATTTTCCGTTATAAATAAAAGAAACCAAAATTTTTAAAATTCTCTATAAAATAACCAAGAAGAGTCCCAATACAATTTATAATTGCATCTTACAATCAAAACTATAGCCCGAAGTTACTAGCCAAACTCTATTGTAAAATTTTCAAATTCAATAGCAATTGATTAACTTACCATAATATCTCAGGCCTTATCATTAACCCAGTTGTTGGCCTTATTCTTCTTAGTCTACTCCATAAGGTCAGACCGTAAGGGGGTGGATCTCCTCATCCTGTAAATTATGAAACAACATTTATTAGCAATTCATTACAAGGAGAAATTACTAGTTAATTCTAATCATTAAACATAAAGCTTGCGATTTTCTATGTGTGTGTAGCCATAAAAATAGAGCTACCAATGTAAATGGAGGCACCAACATCAACTGCTTAGTTAGCCTTGTTCTTCCCAATAATCTGCATGAACGACTCCTCTCGCTATTTCTCGCATATCCCCTAGGTGTCGCCTATCCAATCAAACTTTGTGTAGCCTTTATGATATATGTATAAAATACTCTTGATGAGTTTAGAGACCTTGTGTGCAAAGACCCTCTTTACTGTTATTCAAGTGGCCTCAATACTCAAGAGGGGGGTGAATTGAGTTTTTAAAACTTTGCTTGAAATGCCTTTGAACTTGATTCTTTTATCACAAGTTTAGAGATTATGGAAGTAAGATCAAGTAAAGTACCAAAGACAATGCAAAACAAGAGGCAATTTATCAAACACTTGGTATGCAATGTTCAAGGTTAACTAATTCAAGCAAGCTCAAGTATGTAAATCCTAATCAACCAACATAAATCAATTCAATTCAGTATATGAATGTAAAAGAGTTAGGGAGAAGAGCTTGCAAACCAATTTAACGAGTTCCACCAACCCTGGTGTACGTCTCGCCTTCGAGCAACCCACTTGAAGGATTTCCACTATTGAAGTTTAGAGATTACAAGCTATGAGCAATTGCAGCTTTTTAGTGTCCCACACTCAAGAACTCAATCCTCACTAGCACAAGGGTAACCCACCCAATCTCTCAAACTCTCAATACCCAAAAGTTGAACCCCAACTTTTGTGAACACTCAACCTAGAGTGAAAACCTTTGTGTTTGAAGTAGTGTTTACAAGCAAGTGACTCTCTTAATAGAGTAGATGTACAAGTGAAAGCTCTCTCAAATTCTAACTCTCAACAAGAGAGGATATACAAGTTGAAGTTCTAAGTTTTAGAAAAATGAAACTATACAAGGATAAAAACTCACAAGATTCAAGAATTGATTTCCTTTGATGGATGTAATTTGATGCCTTGAGTAGCTTGAAGGAGTCTTGCATTTATAGGGCTTGGAGATGAGCATAATGGAGTTCCTATCTGTTGCAGCTCATGGGTGGCTTAGATCTATGGAGAAATGAGTTGGTTTCCACTTAAAAAGCACTTTCCCAATTTCTGGCACTACCCTAATCGATTACACCGAGAGCTGTAATCGATTAGCTTTTGAAATCTGCAGTGTTATTCGTTCTGTAATCGATTATGTGTTACTGCGTAATCGATTAGCTGAGAAACAGGGACTTGCTAATCGATTATGCTTCATCTTGTAATCGACTAGGCCTGGCACCTGATGCATTTAATTTGATTACGCAGCTTCGTAGTCGATTGGCTTTGTGTATAATTAATTAGCTGTCATTCCAGGAGCTTTGTAATCGATTGTATGTGTCCTGTAATCAATTAGATGTCATTCCAGGAGCTTCATAATCGATTGTATGTGTCCTGTAATCGATTAGGTTCATACACCTGATGCATTTAATTTACATAGAGGCACTGTAATCGATTAGTATTGTCGGTGCAATCGATTAGATGAGAAACAGGAATTATGTAATCGATTAGATATGGTTCCCTAATCGATTAGTATGCGTATTTTTGCAGGTCTGATGCATTTTCTTGTTTCTCCAAGTTTTTCTTCAAGAGTCCTTTGTCATTATCAAAATCTGTGATCCTGAAAACACATTCAAACACATTCTCCCCTTTTTTGATGATGACAAACCATGTTCATCTCTTGAGGGTTGTTAGTTCAAAAACTTATTTGTTATCTCTAATTTTATCTCTAAAAACATATTCAAATTCTGCACAATGTTATCTCTTAATTTGAAAATATTATCTCTTGAGCATTATCTTCTTATCTATTTCAGATTTATCTTTATTTCAAAATATCTCCCCCTATCTAAGAGATTTTATGCCTTAGAGATAATTTTCAAATTTGTTAACCATTTGTTGTTATATGCAATCAGATTTCACTTGTTATTAGCAGGCAAATATGTACTCTTAACTCTCAAATATTTCTCCCCCTTTGGAATCATCAAAAATAATAAAGCAGTAGAGAGAAATATAAGAACTAAAACTTTTATTGATTGAAAAAAGGGAAATTACAGAATTGAAAGTTGACAGAAATAAAACAGGAAATAATTCAAATAAAGCGCAATAAAACGGATCTAGTTATCCGGATTGAAAAAGCGAAGTTCAGAAATTTGGTGAGATAACTCCTCATAGCGTTGCTGCATGAGTACAAAATGTTGCTGCTCAGTCATTTGAAATTGTTGAAGGGAGTTTTCAATTCGATCAAAATGGTTATCAAGATGAGCATACAAGGCAGTGAAGGGATATGGTGGAGCGGATAATTCGCCTTGAGCTGCAGGAGTAGGAGTGGGAGTAGGAGTAGGGTCAATAGTAGGGGTGGGATGATCTTCCTCAAATGGACTGCTGCCATGAATTCTGTCACTTTTGAGCATTCATCTTCCAGCTACACAAACGATACCCATTTTATTGAGATGGTGAATCCCAATGCAAGCTTGAGAGGGCACTTTTTCAGCAAGTTCTCCAGCCAAGTCTACTCCATTTTCCTTAAAGATTTTTGTGAGCAAGATGTCATAAGGCAGTTTGTGTTGCTCCTTGGATTTCAGGATGTGGAGCTGACAGGGCCCGCAAGCGCACGGGTTATGTCGAGAAATATAAAAGATTATCGTTCTCCACAGGGACTGTGTTCAAAGTACCAGCATATTGAAATTTAATTATCCACACAATTGATTTTTATTATTTTTGTAAAATAAAACAAATTAAAGTTGCACAGAATACGAATAAATACAAAAAAAAATAAAATTTACTTGACACTTAAAAATCAGAGTTGAGAGTATCTTGGGATTTCGGGGGATCAAGACTCTATTTTATGTTAATGAATTTTAACTTTTCATAAATAAGAATCAAATTAAGTTTTCCAAGGTGGATTTTCCTTAAGCTAATTAATATGTTCCTCTCGGAATCCTATTAATGTACCTAACCTATGGAAAGCGCTGCTTAATCCTTAGAAAAGGCCCATTATCGTTTTGTGAAAATCCCTTTTAAAAATTCCCCAAAAGATTTTGATTACTTTCACGGTTTTACCGTGGTCACAAAAAAGTATTTCAAAAAGTTAGGCTTAGTTCAAAAACTTTTCAGTAACAATAAATCTCTCGATTCTATTAATTACTTAAATTTACTAATATACCCGCAAGTATACAGTTTTATCACTTAGGTTCTTGTTAGGAATTACTAAGAGCATTGAGCATTTTTTAAACTAAATGGAAAACAGAAATTTATTTAATTCCAAGTCAAAATAACATTAATATAAAATATTATCATACCCCCTTCATCCCAAGATAATTAATTTAGTTACTCATGAAATAATTCAAATTCGTATATATAATGGAAAAATAAAACATATAAGACATGGTAAAAATAAAGACTTACGGGTTTCTCCAAAAGCTCAAAATAATTTACCACTGTATTTCCTTGTTGCAATATTCCTCCACCAATTACAAATTTAAATACTCACTTTTACAACTCACAACTCTTAAAATAAAATAAAGAAAAAGAAAATAAAAGAGAAATGGGAATGGGACAGAGAAAGAAAATAAGAGAAAAGAAACGAAAGAGAAAAGAAAAGAAAAAGAGAAGAAAACGAAAGAGAAAAGAAATGAAAAGGAACGAAGAATGAAAGAGAAAGAAAGGAAATAAAGTACAAAAATGAAAGGGAATTTGATCCTAAAGTGGCGCTGCTCAGTGATGTTTTTCTCCTTCAGACCGCCCCTCTATTTATAGAGGTCTTGGACGTTAACAATTGGTGGCAAGTGGGCCTTTTTATTAATTTTTTGTGTCTGCCGCCCCACAATCACAACTTGGAGACAGCCTGGATGGTGACAGCTATAGGGAACGGTGGAGAGACCGCCTGGATGTTGTCAGCCGCCCCCCATAAGTCAAGGATCCACTTGGATAGTGGAAATCCAAGTCAGCATGGGCATTCGGTGGGAATATGGGTCGGTTTTCTCCTTCTGACTTGGATTTAGTGCCTCAGTCGGTATCCACCCAAAGTGGGAAACAATCCGAGTGGAAAAGGTGCCTTTTGTACACAAGACCGAGTGAAATCTTTGCTCGGTGTTGAGTTGAGGGGTCGGTGTTGAGTTGAGGGGACAGTGTTTGGGCTGTGAGGAAAGTCGGTGTTGTGGTTGGATGGAGAGTCGGTATTGGGGTTGTAAGGAACTGGGCGGTGTTGTTGCTGTGAGGAGACGAGCAAAGCAACTCCGATTGCTTTATTCATTCAGAACCGATTGAAGAGTGAATCGGAACCGTTTGAAACATTCATTCGGCACTGATTAAAAAGTGGCTCAGAACTGGATGAAGAGGGACACGGAACCGGTTGAAGAGTGACACGGAACTGACAGAAGAAGGACTCGGAACCGATTGAAAAGTAGTTCACTCGGGATAAGGAAGTCTTCATTCAAATGATCCAATCCGCACCTCCAAAACTGTTTCACTCGGATATTTCTCTGGAATTTAAACCACTCAGAGAAACCTTGCTCGGATTTCCTTAGGTATAATTCAGTCGGATACCTTCACTCAGAAGTCCGACTTGATTCTCACTCAGAATAGTCTTCAGTCGTTAATGAATCCAGTCGGTTGTAATCATTCAGGAGCTGGCTTTGCCTTTTACTCAGAATTTTGGGATTTTGGGGGAGTTTGGAATCTGGCTGATAGAATCTTCCATGTCCGGGCCTTGCTTTGCTCGGAATTGTAGCTTTTTGCCCCAACTCATTCGATAGTCTTCCTTGGAGACATCACACTCGGGCTTAGTGTGAAACTGTGAGTCTGCCCGAGTGTGATTCATTCCCGGTCGAATCTTTCATTGCTTGAAGAGACATTTTTCTGAAACAAACTACTCAGAAAGGACCTATTCCGCTTGAGAATGCCAGCTTCTCCGAATAAAACCACTTGGAGACCTCCTTATTCAACACTTATTCATTCAGTGGCTTCTTCTGCTTGGAATCAACTCACTCGGGACAGCTTTGCCCAGAAAAACACTTGTTCCCCAATCAGACCAGCTTCAGTCAGCATCCCTTCACTCGGACAATAGCTTTGGGCAGTATTTATTCAAGGTCAGTCCCTTTTTTCACTCGGAATGGTTGCATTCGGACAGCTTCCACTCGGATTCACCTCTAACAGGGACATATTTCTTTTCAGCATTGAACCTCCAACAGGGTCAGGCATTTATCACTCGGAATGGCTTTGACAGGGAACCTTCCACTTGGATTCACCTCCAACAGTGAAGTATTCCACTCGGCAAGGCTCCATTCTGAGTCATTCCACTCGGATTTGATCATTTTTGAGTCATTCTACTCGGATTTCATCATTCTGAGTCAGAATTCAGCATAAAAAGAGAGTTCTTTCCACTTTGGGCTTCTTCTTCTTATTTCTTTATCATTTTATGGTTGTTTTTCTCTTGTTTTTGACCCTTTATTACCTTAATTCCTGCAAAATAACATACCCAAGTAGAATATAGTGGAAAGAAAGCAAAAATCATAATAAATAAAGGAAATACAGTGCATAATGATTAAAATCCTAAGCAAACTAGATCTATTTTATTGTGTTATAAAGCACTTATCAAAATACCCCAAACCAAAGCATTGCTTGTCCTCAAGCAATTACCATATTCACAAGATAAGACACAGAAAACACTAAGCTTAATAAACTAAGGAATCCAAAACAGAGAAAAAAATTTATTCAAATGCCAATTTTATTTTTCTTATGTGAATCAATTTTCAATGTCAAGACTTTAGATACTCTTCTCACAATCTTCACTCAAGTGTTTCAAGGTTTGTGTATCTCTCAAATCATCATAGTCAAAAAATATTACCATAAGCTTGTTAATAAACCAGAAACTTCACAGTTTAGATAGAAAATATGTCAAAGTCTAAAGGTCTTTCAAATGTTGTAACGTGGCCTTGGGTTGTATTGTCAGGGTAGGGATTTCAAGAAAAATGGAATACAAAAGGGCTTTAACAGTCATGAATGATTCAAATTATCATCATAAATTTAACAGAGCAAATTTTTGAACTTTTATGGACTTTTTAGAATTCATTCAATATCATCCTTTTGATTTTATTTTTCTTTTTCTTGCTTTTCTTTGCATTCAATACATATTTTTCTTAAGTCCTTTTTTATTTTTCTTTCTTTGCTTTACTAAATTTCCAACTTTTTCACCAATAAGAGAATATCAGTCAATGAAAGGTTTTCAAGGAAAAATTTTCACTTTTAGGCTCAAAAGGGGCAACTAGGGGTCAAATTATGCATAAATTCTGAGGCTTAAGAATAAGACCTAATTGTGCCTTTATCATCCTAAGACATATAATCAAAAACCATTTTGAATCGATTGAAAAACAAGTTCTAGAATATTAATGACTATGAGATTCACTCAATCAAGAAGATATGAGTTTTAAAAATTTGTTTGATAAATAACCCATTTTGGCTCAAGTCTAACCATGGAAAGTCTTTTCAAAGAAAATTTTAATCACATAAGGTTCATTTAGACATTGATTTGGCATTTAAACAATCAAATTTTGAAAATTTTACTCAAAATTTTGGGGTCCTTAGATACTTTAGCTTTATGTTCAAAGTAAATTTATCATGTAATCATGGTAAATTACAAGATTACAAACAAAACAAGGAAAACACACAAGCATGAAAAATATAACAATCACACAACGTAAACAAAACAGTTAAGTTTTCTTACCTACCATCCCAAACCAGAATTTGACATTGTCCTCAATGTTAAAATGGATGATAAAAAGATAAGAAAACTTACCTGGAGTAACCCCAAACTAGCATTTGACATAGTTGGTTTTTTTTAATTTAATTTTATTTAAAAATAAAAATAAAGACATGGGGTTACCTCCCCACAAGTGCTAAGTTTAACGTCTTCAGCCAGACTCTTCTGAACCAGCTTCAGCTATATAATTCATACCTAAACACAGGTTTTAGTGGTCTGAATTCTACCTTAGGGATCAGTTCTCTTTTAGCCAAAAAATCACAGAAGTGTGTTTTTGAAATGCCTGAAAAGTCATAAGATAAAACAGATTCAAGTGGATCAAGATGGAGGTTTTGGATTGCCTCTTTCTCTACCACTTGGTTAATAAAATCTATTTCAAGCACAGCAAAGTTAACATGTATGTAAAATTTTCCTACCTTGATAGGAATAACCTCTAGAGTACCTGGATCCTGAAGCTTGGGCAGTACCTTCTTTTGGATCAATGTACTGCTCTCCTCAATTATCGGATGAGATAGAGACTCATCAAATTTCTTCTCGTCCTTAGCTTCTCCTTTAGTTATGCCAACTGGATCATTATAATGAGTACCACTCCTAAGAATGATATCCATGGTGTGGTTAGATGGTCCCACCTTAGGTTTTACAGGAAATGTTTCTGGTGTTCTCATAAAAAAGAGGTCTGTTGGACAGTTTGATTCTCCAAAATTTTGTTATGGGTGGCCAGAGAGTCCACCTTTGAAGCTAAGGTTTTTATGCATTTGAGAACTCTTCATTTCGTTTTTCTTGGGTGCTCACAAAATTTTCCATCAGTATTTCAAGTTTGGATTTTTGTGGAGGATAGTTTTGGAATACTGGTAAGCTTCTAAAATTACTGCTATGGTTATAGTTCCCAATAGCATCCAATTGATGAAATTCTTGTTCATGGTGGTTTAAGGATATTGCAAAATAGCAATTTGTAGCAGCATGTCCTGAATCACCACAAATACAACAATAAAAGTCAGGCACCTGTTAAGAATTCCATAACAAACAAAGATCAAGTGTGATCTTTGAAAATAAAAATAAATAACTAGAAATAAAACAAACGGAAAAATATTAACAAGTATGATCTAATCGAATTTCAATATTGCCGATATTTGAGGGACAACAATCCCCGGCAACGGCGCCAAAAACTTGACAGGGCCCGCAAGCACACGGGTTATGTCGCGTAATATAAAAGATTATCGTTCTCCACAGGGACTGTGTTCAAAGTACCAGCATATTGAAATTTAATTATCCACACAATTGATTTTTAATATTTTTGTAAAATAAAATAAATTAAAGTTGCACAGAATACGAATAAATACAAAAAAAAAATTTACTTGACACTTAAAAATCAGAGTTGAGAGTATCTTGGGATTTCGGGGGATCAAGACTCTATTTTATGTTAATGAATTTTAACTTTTTATAAATAAGAATCAAATTAAGTTTTCCAAGGTGGATTTTCCTTAAGCTAATTAATATGTTCCTCTTAGAATCCTATTAATGTACCTAACCTATGGAAAGCGCTGCTTAATCCTTAGAAAAGGCCCATTATCGTTTTGTGAAAATCCCTTTTAAAAATTCCCCAAAAGATTTTGATTACTTTCACGGTTTTACCGTGGTCACAAAAAAGTATTTCAAAAAGTTAGGCTTAGTTCAAAAACTTTTCAGTAACAATAAATCTCTCGATTCTATTAATTACTTAAATTTACTAATATACCCGCAAGTATACAGTTTTATCACTTAGGTTCTTGTTAGGAATTACTAAGAGCATTGAGCATTTTTTAAACTAAATGGAAAACAGAAATTTATTTAATTCCAAGTCAAAATAACATTAATATAAAATATTATCATACCCCCTTCATCCCAAGATAATTAATTTAGTTACTCATGAAATAATTCAAATTCGTATATATAATGGAAAAATAAAACATATAAGACATGGTAAAAATAAAGACTTACGGGTTTCTCCAAAAGCTCAGAATAATTTACCACTGTATTTCCTTGTTGCAATATTCCTCCACCAATTACAAATTTAAATACTCACTTTTACAATTCACAACTCTTAAAATAAAATAAAGAAAAAGAAAATAAAAGAGAAATGGGAACGAGACAGAGAAAGAAAATAAGAGAAAAGAAATGAAAGAGAAAAGAAAAGAAAAAGAGAAGAAAACGAAAGAGAAAAGAAATGAAAAGGAACGAAGAATGAAAGAGAAAGAAAGGAAATAAAGTACAAAAATGAAAGGGAATTTGATCCTAAAGTGGCGCTGCTCAGTGATGTTTTTCTCCTTCAGACCGCCCCTCTATTTATAGAGTCTTGGACGTTAACAATTGGTGGCAAGTGGGCCTTTTTATTAATTTTTTGTGTCTGCCGCCCCACAATCACAACTTGGAGACAGCCTGGATGGTGACAGCTATAGGGAACGGTGGAGAGACAGCCTGGATGTTGTCAGCCGCCCCCCATAAGTCAAGGATCCACTTGGATAATGGAAATCCAAGTCAGCATGGGCATTCGGTGGGAATATGGGTCGGTTTTCTCCTTCTGACTCGGATTTAGTGCCTCAGTCGGTATCCACCCAAAGTGGGAAACAATCCGAGTGGAAAAGGTGCCTTTTGTACACAAGACCGAGTGAAATCTTTACTCGGTGTTGAGTTGAGGGGATAGTGTTTGGGCTGTGAGGAGAGTCGGTGTTGTGGTTGGATGGAGAATCGGTATTGGGGTTGTGAGGAACTGGGCGGTGTTGTTGCTGTGAGGAGACGAGCAAAGCAACTCCGATTGCTTTATTCATTCGGAACCGATTGAAGAGTGAATCTGAACTGTTTGAAACATTCATTCGGCACTGATTAAAAAGTGGCTCAGAATTGGCTGAAGAGGGACACGGAACCGGTTGAAGAGTGACACGGAACCGACAGAAGAAGGACTTAGAATCGATTAAAAAGTAGCTCACTCGGGATAAGGAAGTCTTCATTCAAATGATCCAATCGGCACCTCCAAAACTGTTTCACTCGGATATTTCTCTGGAATTTAAACCACTCGGAGAAACCTTGCTCGGATTTCCTTAGGAATAATTCAGTCGGATACCTTCACTCGGAAGTCCGACTTGATTCTCACTCAGAATAGTCTTCAGTCGTTAATGAATCCAGTCGGTTGTAATCACTCAGGAGCTGGCTTTGCCTTTTACTTAGAATTTTGGGATTTTAGGGGAGTCTGGAATCTGGCTGATAGAATCTTCCATGTCCGGGCCTTGCTTTGCTCGAAATTGCAGCTTTCTGCCCTAACTCACTCGGTAGTCTTTCTTGGAGACATCACACTCGGGCTTAGTGTGAAACTATGAGTCTGCCCGAGTGTGATTCATTCCCGGTCGGATCTTTCATTGCTTGAAGAGACATTTTTCTGAAACAAACTACTCGGAAAGGACCTGTTCCGCTTGAGAATACCAGCTTCTCCGAATGAAACCACTTGGAGACCTCCTTATTCAACACTTATTCATTCAGTGGCTTCTTCTGCTTGGAATCAACTCACTCGGGACAGCTTTGCCCAGAAAAACACTTATTCCCCAATCAGACCTACTTCAGTCAGCATCCCTTCACTCGGACAATAGCTTTGGGCAGTATTTATTCAAGGTCAGTCCCTTTTTTCACTCGGAATGGTTGCATTCGGACAGCTTTCACTCGGATTCACCTCTAACAGGGACATATTTCTTTTCGACATTGAACCTCCAACAGGGTCAGGCATTTATCACTTAGAATGGCTTTGACAGGGAACCTTCCACTCGGATTCACCTCCAACAGTGAAGTATTCCACTCGGCAAGGCTCCATTCTGAGTCATTCCACTCGAATTTAATCATTTTTGAGTCATTCTACTCGGATTTCATCATTCTGAGTCAGAATTCAGCATAAAAAGAGAGTTCTTTCCACTTTGGGCTTGTTCTTCTTGTTTCTTTATCATTTTATGGTCGTTTTTCTCTTGTTTTTGACCCTTTATTACCTTAATTCCTACAAAATAACATACCCAAGTAGAATATAGTGGAAAGAAAGCAAAAATCACAATAAATAAAGGAAATAGAGTGCATAATGATTAAAATCCTATGCAAACTAGATCTATTTTATTGTGTTATAAAGCACTTATCAAGAGCTTGATGATTTGAATCCAGTTTATGTCGTTGTGGTTGATGATGGCCCACATGAGTAGAACATCATCTTCCTCAACCAAGGCATAATTTCCACCACGAGGGATAAGCATTTTAACCATAAAGAAGTGGAGGAGACAGTTGTTAAGAGTTAAATGGCCTACCAATTTATGATTGTTGAGGGGACGGTTGGCCTTCCAAAGAGATTGGCGTGCTGGAATGGGATTGAAATCCCACTCATCCTCAGGATTACCCCCTAAAAATTTAGTAGTAGAGAAGGGAATTTGTGTGATCTCAGAGAGTTATTGGTTGGTGATTTTGAGAGTCATATTCTTGACTCTAGCTTCCAAAATGCCATCAACTATTTTCACATTGCAGAAAAATACCCTCATGAGTTCATGGTAATAAAACTCTTCCTGGAGAGTTCAGAATGTAAGGAGATTGTAGTGGTGAAGGAGTTGAGTGAAGGTAACACAGGGGTTTTCAAAAGTTGGGGCATCAATGAAATGAGGAGTGATGATGTCTTTCTCAGAAAACTTCTTTATGAAGTTTTGAAGGTCTCTTGGTGAAGTGAAGAACCTAGAGAAATCTAGAGGATTTGTGGGTTGGTTTATGGAGGTCCTAGCCCTCTTCACTTATCTTGAGGAAGACATGGCAATGGAAGGGAATGCAGAGAAGAAGTAGAAGAAGATGAGAAAAATGGAAGAGCTCTTGGAGACTTGGGAGAGTGGAAGAGGAGTAGTGTGAGATGAAAGAATGAAAGGGGTTGTATTTATAGGGAAAAGTAGGGTTTAGAGATGAGAGAGGGAATAATAATGATGATGAATAATTGGCCCAAACGCATATCACATAGATTCTACATTAAAAATCTGCACCTGATACGATGCTAATCGATTAGGCAACTGATTCTAATCGATTAGGGTGTGTATTCTGGGGAACATGAAACGTTTTTGCACAGAGGTAATCGATTGTGGCCGGTGGAGTAATCGATTACCTTAAAAATAGAAACTTTGTAATCGATTAGGAGAGGATGATAATCGATTATCTGGAAGGTGAAACGTCAATAATCGATTTTGTTGAATGTCTAATCGATTATACAAGAAACAGAGACTTGGTAATCGATTAGAAATAAGATTCTAATCGATTATTGATGAACCAGAAGTTGTGTAATCAATTGTTTAAGAGTCTGTAATTGATTATCAGAGGAACAGAAAGTTTATAGTCGATTATACTGATCATACTAATCGATTATGAATGCTTAGAAGTGGTCTGAGCTGATAGATTTCAAGTGGAATGACATTCAATCAATATATTAAGTATTAACACATTGTAAATCAAGAAATTATCAAAATTGTTTCAGCATTCAAACACAATTAGAAATGTCTAAGATTCCTAATTCTCTTCTAATGTGTATGAATTGTTCCTTTGCAAGTGGTTTGGTGAATATATCAGCAAGTTGTTTAGTGGTTTCAGTATGTTCAAGCACACAATCACCCTTCAATGCATGATCCCTAATGAAATGATGTCGAATTTCAATATGTTTGGTTCTTGAATGCATTACAGGATTCTTTGAAATATTAATAGCACTTGTGTTATCACATTTAAGAGGCACATGGTCTAACATAACACCAAAATCCAGAAGTTGTTATCTCATCTAAAGGATTTGAGCAGAGCAACTACCAGCTGCAACATATTCTGCCTCAGCTGTAGATAGTGCAACACTTACTTGTTTCTTGCTATGCCAAGAGACAAGAGAACTACCAAGCAAGTGATATGTTCCACTAGTGCTTTTCTTATCAAGTTTAAAACCTACAAAATCAGAATCAGAATAACCAACTAAAGTGCATTCAACCCCTTTGGGGTACCATAAGCCAACATTTTGAGTTCCAACTAGATATTTCATTATCCTTTTAACTGCAGTAAGATGTGATTCTTTTGGGCATGCTTGATATCTTGCACACATACAAACAGCAAACATGGTATCCGGTCTGTTAGCGGTTAAGTAAAGTAGGGATCCAATCATACCTCTATATTTTGTGAGTTCAACATCCTTACCTTTCTCATCCTTGTCCAAATAACATGAAGTGCCCATAGGTGTGGCAATGTCATTTGCCTTGTCCATGTTGAATTTCCTGAGCAATTCCTTGCAATACTTTGATTGACTAATGAAAGTGCCTTTGTTAGTTTGCTTAATTTGCAGTCCAAGGAAGAAAGTAAGTTCCCCCATCATGGACATCTCAAATTCTTCCTGCATTAGCTTAGCAAACTCTTTGCACAATGATTCATTAGTAGCACCAAAGATTATATCATCAACATATACTTGAACCAATAGTATGTCATTCTTTTTGTGCTTAATGAATAATGTTGTGTCAACCTTCCCTCTTTCAAAGTTGTTTTCTAAAAGAAATTTACTTAATCTTTTATACCAAGCTCTTGGAGCTTGCTTTAAACCATATAAGGCTTTCTTTAATTTGAAAACATGATTTGGAAATTGGAAGTTTTCAAAACTTGGAGGTTGATCAACATACACTTCCTCTTGAATGTATCCATTCAAGAAAGCACTCTTGACATCCATTTGGTACAATTTAAAGTCCTTACAATATGCAAAGGCTAATAATAATCTAATAGCTTCAAGCCTAGCCACTGGAGCATATGTTTCTTCATAATCAACGCCTTCTTCTTGATTATAACCTTTAGCTACTAGCCTAGCTTTATTCCTAGTAATTATATCATTTTCATCTAATTTATTTCTAAACACCCATTTTGTTCTTATTATTTGGTGATCATTGGGTCTTGGTACTAGTTCCCAAACTTCATTTCTTTCAAATTGATTCAATTCTTCTTGCATGGCCAACATCCAATGTTCATCAATAATAGCTTCATCAATGCATTTGGGTTCTATTTGTGATACAAATTCTAAATGATTACATGTGTTCCTAATGGCGTTTCGAGTACTTACACCTTTAGTCATTTCACCTATGACTTGGTCCAAGGGATGATCCTTTAAAGTGATCCATTGTTGTGGTTCCTCATGTTGTGTTGTTTCTTTGTCTTTGTTCTCTTCTTCCTTGTCATTCAAGGTTAAATCTTGAAGAGTACCTACAATATCATCAACATCTTCCTTTCTCAGGGAGTTATGGCTATTCTCATCAAATTTGACATGAATGGACTCCTCAATGGTGTTTGTTTGTTTGATTCGATAAGATTTACTAGATTGTGAATATCCTAGGAAGATTGCCTCATCAGCTTTAGCATCAAACTTTCCTAGATTATCCTTTCCAATATTGAGCACAAAGTATTTGCATCCAAAAATATGAAAATATAAAATGTTGGGTTTTCTTCCCTTGTAAAGTTCATAGGGGGTTTTCTTTAGAATAGGCCTTATTAAACATCTATTCATAACATGACAAGAGGTATTTACCGCATCGGCCCAAAAGTGTTTCGCAATGTTATTTTCATTTAACATGGTTCTTGTAAGCTCTACTAAGGATCTATTTTTCCTTTCAACTACTCAATTTTGTTATGGAGTTCTAGGAGCTGAAAAATTGTGATTGATACCATGTTTTTCGCAAAAATTTTCAAAAGATTAGTTTTTAAATTCTCCCCCGTGATCGATTCTAATGGATGCTATTTTTAAATTTTGCTCATTTTGGATAATCTTAGCAAGTTTCTTGAATTCATGATATGCTTCATTTTTATGAGCAAGAAACAAGGTCCATGTATATCTTGAATAATCATCTACAATCACTAGACCATAGTAATTACCACCAAAGCTTTTGATTTTGGAGGGTCCAAATAGATCCATGTGCAGAAGTTGTAAAGGCTTTTGAGTGGAAACAATGTTTTTAGATTAAAAGGATGCCTTCACTTGTTTTCCTTTTTGACATGCATCACAAAATTTGTTTTCAAATTTAAGCTTTGGTAAACCAATTACTAATTCTTTAGAAACGAGTTTGTTTAAATGGTCTACATGTATATGAGCTATTCTTCTATGCCATAGCCAAGTTTCATCTTCTCTAGTCATGAAGCATTGTACATCATTTGAGGATAAACTATCCATATTAATCATATAAATATTATCAATTCTTTGACCTATAAACTTGATTTCCTTATTAATCTTATGTTCAATTATGCAACAATTTGATTCAAACAAAACTCTGTATCCTTTGTCACATAATTGACTAATGCTAAGTAGATTGTGTTTGAGGCCTTCAACATATAATACATCACTAATAGAAGTAGAGGAGTTTTTACCAATGTTTCCAATGCCTAAAATTTTTCCTTTGGTGTTGTCTTCGTAGGTCACACTTCCTTTTCTTTTGGTAGTGAATGATGTGAATTTGCTTATGTCTCCTGTCATATGCTTTGAACACCCACTATCCAAGTACCAATGGGTGTTACTTGCCTTGAAACATACCTACAAAACAAGATTAATTTAGAGAACTAGGTACCCATTGTATGTTGGGTCCTTTTAGGTTAGCTTATGGTAATGTCCCTTTGGGAACCCATACCTTTCTTATAACTTTTGGTCCTAATTTTCTAACATTACAATTTGAAGAATTGTGACCTTTAAAACCATAATGATTGCATCTCATGAAAGGTGATGATGATCTCCTTGGTGGTACAAAGAAGTTTTTGTAATATTTTTCCTTTTTGGTGGAGTTGTATCCTAAACCGGTTTTATCAAGCATACATCTTTGATTTCCAAGTAATATATTTAAGTTATCTCTTCCATTTGTAAATTTTTCTAATGTTCTAGTTAAGTTTTTCTAATGTTCTAGTTAAGTCTAAGACCTTGGTTTCTAGAATGTCACATTTCTTTACAAATTCACATGGTTTGGTCCTAGAGCATGCTTGAACATTTTCTAATTCATCTTTCAAACACTTATTTTCTTTACAAACTTCTATGAGATCCTTTTCAAGAGTGTCAATGGTTTTTCTTGACAATTTGTATTTACTATAAACCTTGATAAATTTATCATACAACTCTTCAAAAGCATCTAGTAATTCATTCTTATCTAAATTAAGAAGACTTACCTCATTATCTTCTTCTTGGTGATTGGCCATTAAACAAAGATTCGCTTCTTCGTTTTCGGACTCATCGGAGCTACTTACATCGTTTTCATCCCAAGCGATGTAAGCTCTTCTTCTTCCTCTTTTCTCCTTATTCTTTTTCTTTAGATTTGGGCAATCTACTTTGAAGTGCCCTTCTTTTCCACATTCAAAACAATTTGGTGAAGAAGAGGATTCATTAGAGATTGGTTTCTTACCTTGGGGTTTGAAGTTCTTTTGGAATCTTTTGTTTTTCATGAACTTTCCAAACCTCTTCACAAACAAACCAAATTCTTCTTCTTTGTCAAGGTCGCTATATGATTCTTCTTCATGTGTAGAGGTGGCCTCTAGAGCTAAGCCTTTCTTCTTGGAGGATTTTTCTTCTTCCTCCGCTTGCTTCAAAACTCTTAGTTCTTGCTCTTGCTCTTGTAGTTTTCTGAAGAGTGTGGCAAGTGACATTTCATTGATACTTGGGGATTGTTTGATGGCGGTGACAAGCGGTTGCCATTCCCTGCTAAGACTTTTCAAGACTTTGTGCACAAGTTCTTTGTTAGTGTAAACTTTACCAAGAGTAATGAGATGGTTGATTATAAGAGTAAATCTATTTTGCATTTCTACTATGGTTTCCCCTGAATTTATTCTAAAACTTTTATATTGGCTAGTCAAGGTACTGATCTTGGAGTCTTTTACATCACGAGTACCTTTGTGAGTTACTTGTAAAGTATCCCACATTTCCTTAGCGGATTGACAAGTCATTATTCTAAAAAATTCATCAGGACCTAATGCCATAGTGATAAGATTTTTAGCCTTATAGCTGTATTGCACTTTCTTCTCCTCATCACCAGTCCATTCTTCCATAGGTTTTTTAATATTTTTATCATTAACAGTATGCATGGGTGTATAAGGACCATTTTCAATGGCATTCCAAATTCTTAAATCAATAGATTGAATAAAGATTTTCATTCTTTCTTTCCAAAAGGCATAGCCTTCCCCATTGAAAGCGGGAGGTCTATTTATGGCACCACCCTTGGGAAAAAGGTTTAGAGAACTTGAGGCCATCTTATCTCTTGAAGCTGTTAAGCTTGATCTACCAAGAGTCAAGCTCTGATACCACTTGTTATTCAAGTGGCCTCAATACTCAAGAGGGGGGGTGAATTGAGTTTTTAAAACTTTGCCTGAAATACCTTTGAACTTGATTCTTTTATCACAAGTTTAGAGATTATGGAAGTAAGATCAAGTAAAGTATAAAAGACAATGCAAAACAAGAGGCAATTTATCAAACACTTGGTATGCAATGTTCAAGGTTAACTAATTCAAGCAAGCTCAAGTATGTAAATCCCAATCAACCAACATAAATCAATTCAATGCAGTATATGAATGTAAAAGAGTTAGGGAGAAGAGCTTGCAAACCAATTTAATGAGTTCCACCAACCCCGGTGTACGTCTCGCCTTCAAGCAACCCACTTGAAGGATTTCCACTATTAAAGTTTAGAGATTACAAGCTATGAGCAATTGCAGCTTTCTAGTGTCCCACACTCAAGAACTCAATCCTCAATAGCATAAGGGTAACCCACCCAATCTCTCAAACTCTCAATACCTAAAAGTTGAACTCTAACTTTTGTGACTACTCAACCTAGAGTAAAAACCTTTGTGTTTGAAGTAGTGTTTACAAGCAAGTGACTCTCTTAATAGAGTAGATGTACAAGTGAAAGCTCTCTCAAATTCTAACTCTCAACAAGAAAGGATATACAAGTTGAAGTTCTAAGTTTTAGAAAAATGAAACTATACAAGGATAAAAAATTACAAGATTCAAGAATTGATTTCCTTTGATGGATGTAATTTGATGCCTTAAGTAGCTTGAAGGAGTATTACATTTATAGGGCTTGGAGATGAGCATAATGGAGTTCCTAGCTGTTGCAGCTCGTGGGTGGCTTAGATCTATGGAGAAATGAGTTGGTTTCCACTTAAAAAGCACTTTCCCCAATTCTGGCACTGCCCTAATCGCTTACGCCTAGAGCTGTAATCGATTAGCTTTTGAAATCTGCAGTGTTATTCGTGCTGTAATCGATTAGCTGAGAAACAGGGACTTGCTAATCGATTGTGCTTCATCTTGTAATTGACTAGGCCTGGCACCTGATGCATTTAATTTGATTACGCAGCTTTGTAGTCGATTGGCTTTATGTATAATCGATTAGTTATCATTCTAGGAGCTTTGTAATCGATTGTATGTGTCCTGTAATCGATTAGATGTCATTCCAGGAGCTTCATAATCGATTATATGTGTCCTGTAATCGATTAGGTTCATACACCTGATGCATTTAATTTATACAGAGGCACTGTAATCGATTAGTATTGTCAGTGCAATCGATTAGATGAGAAACAGGAATTATGTAATCGATTAGATATGGTTCCCTAATCGATTAGTATGCGTATTTTTGTAGGTCTGATGCATTTTCTTGTTTCTCCAAGTTTTTCTTCAAGAGTCCTTTGTCATTATCAAAATTTGGGATCCTGAAAACACATTCAAACACATTCACCTCATTTGTTCTCTCCAAGACCCATCGACATTTCTGTTGTAAAATAATAAAACATTAATGTTTGAATATAAATTAAAATGAACTCAACTTTAATATACAATAGTAGAAGTTTTAACTTACTAAAAAGGTCTTAAACCATGTGTTCTAGACCTCGTATGATGGATCCTTGAATGAGATCCAAGGACAATCTTACTTCCCCTCAAAGTCTTAGCGATGGCTTTGGCGATGCCATCACTGTCAGTAAAACTGTTTTAATAAGTTATATGAAAGACATTAATTAATTAACAAAAGTAAACTTGAGATTAAGAAAAAGGTATAATAGTTTCAAACTCCTCTAGTCCATTTTCCATAGGAGTGATGAACAAAAGAACTTAAAATACAAATATGGGAGTGGCAGGGGTACCTAGAGCCTGTCCCGATGTGTCAGTAATAGGTTACAATGCAACCGACTCACTAGATCAAATCTAGTCATCAGCAACAATGGCCTTAGGGATATGCCATGCAGAAGTATAAGCAATGAATGTGCATACCGCATCGGTGCCATCACCTCGGCCACCAGAACTCTGACCATCATTGGCTAGATCATGAGCATGGCCAAATCTCTAACCATGATTAGTCATCTGTTGATACAATTAATGAATTAGAAGCAATAAATATTTAAAAAACAAACTCCTATTGGCTATGATTTTGGTGGAGATAACCCTCGTAAGTATACAGATTTTATCGCGTAATTAAAAGATCGAATCCACAGGGACCGTGTACCAAGTACCAGTAAATTATGATTCAATTATCTAGGCTAATGGAATTGAGGTTGGGAATTAATTTTAAAATAAAAACACTTTAGGAAAACAAAGAAAAGTTGTTTAAGAGATCAAATAAAGATATATCTTAGGATTAAGGCGGTTGCGTGGAAAAGTAACAATTGAACAAGATATTATCTATTAACGAGAATTGAATTAATTTTTCTAAGATAGATTCTTCGAAGTTAATCAATGCTTTCCTCTCAAAACTCCACTAATGTACCTAACCCGAGAAAAACCGCATTCAATTTTTAGATTAGGCCCTTTAACATTCTTTAAGAATCTAATTAACCCTCAAAAGGTTCTAATTACTTTCATAACTTTAACCTTAGGTTCAATTTATATTTTTCAAGCAATGTGTTGCCTTGTCAGTTTTTCCATAATTACCTATGATCACAAAAGTTCATCTTTAGAGCATAAGGCGTATTAGGTACATAATAAATTGAATAGAAACAAAAACTCGTTAATAGAAAGGTTCAAACAATCAATCATACATATTCAAACACACCTTTTAATTCCCAACAAAAAGAGTTTAGTTCCTCATAGAAGAAGAAAACCTAAGATACATGTTAAGAAAAAAGTAAATTATTAAGATCCTATATAAAAGGGACTGTTTGGATCAATGGTTGAAGAGCCTTCACGTATTCTAAATGATTGCTTAGTATTCCCTTTGTGATTCCCTTTCATTTATCGTTCCTCTTTCTGTAAGTCTCTGGAACCACTCTCTAAAGGGCCAAAGATCCCCAATAAGGATTAGGCTTACAGGTCTTGAATTTGTTGCATAACCTAATCCATAGCCATAGATCTTTTTGATCATGTTCTACTTTTTCTTTTCCCTAGCAGTTAGCTCCATTGCCAAGAAACGGTAGCCTCCACTGCCAAACAGTGGTAGCCGCCATTGTCGTGGTAGCTTGAGGCCCTCTTTTTCATGTCTGTCTCATTCTTTAAGTAATGCTTTGGGCTTTAATCTTTCTTCTATAGTTTCCCTAATGCCAATGATGCTTCCAAAGTGTCCTATTTTCTTCCATAGTTTCCTCAATGCTCATGATGCTTCCAAAGTGTCCTATTTGCTTCTCAAATGATCTTAAATATCAATAAACCTGCAAAATCGGAATACCCAATAACAAAAGCAAAAACAAAGCAAATTCCATGGAATATAGGGGGAATATAATGCAAAATGGTCTAAAATCCTAGCAAACGAAGTGCTAGATGATGCACTCTAAAGCACTAATCAAAAACCTAAACTAAAATATTACTTGTCCTCTAATGATCATTATACTCACATGATAGAAAAACAGATAACAAATAGCCTAATACAAAGGAACCCAATCAGTAAAGAAGGTCTTTTAATAAGATATAAGAGACAACTATCTAACTACCAGAATGAAGTCTACTTAACTCATGCAATCAAAATATTAAAGTTAGGTCCCTCACTAATCCTCTCTAAGCCCTTAAGGTATGCATAGCAATGTATCACTCTACTCACAACAATCACAGACACTACCATAAGCTTAGCAATCAACCATAAACTCGATAGTAATTAGAAAACATGTCATAGCCTAAAGGTCTTTTACAGGGATGTAATGGGGCCAAGGGTTATAATATTTAGGGAAGGATAAGCAAGGAAAGGGAAACACAAAAGGACTACTGAGAGGTTTAAATCTACAATTAAGAAAAAAAAGTAGAGAAAGTTCTAAGTTTTGCTAAAACTTTTAAACTAACTCTTTTCATCACTACTCATTACCATCCTTTTGGTTTCTTTCTTTTTACTTTTTATTTTCTAACTTTCATTTTCATTATTCTTTTTTCTCTTTTTATTTTTCCTCTAACATTATTTTCTCAAGCCTTTTACTTAGTTGCGCTACTTGTTTTCCTTATCTTTAACCTTTAAATTTTCAAATTAAAAAAGGTTGAAAGAAAAGCAATTATTTTAGTTCAAAGGGGACAACTAAGGGTCAATTTCATTAAAAAAATATGTGGCTAAAGGATAATACCTAATTTTACTTTTTAATCCCATGACATGCAATCACACACCATTTTGAATCGATCAAAAGCCAAGTTCTAGAATGCTTACAAAGTGTGAATTGCTCAATCAAGAAAGGGAGGATTTTAATTTTTTAAGATGTACCCTATATGGCTCAAAATCTCACAATGGTTAAGATCTATTTCAAAGATAAATTGGACATACAAAAATTCTTTTTCATCTTTTATTTGGCATTCAAACAGTTACACTATTCAACATATTCTAAAAGATCTATAAAAAGTTTTAAAAAAAGGTTCCTAAGGTGCTTTATGGCTCAAGGTTCACAATCAAAATATCATATGAGAAAAGCAACCATAATCAAACAAACAATGTAAATCATAAGGAAAATTAAGGAAACAAAACAAACAATGCAGTCCTAAAGTTATCGGCCAAATAAGATTCTTCCTGCAAGGATGTGATTCCGTGGCCAGTGGTGGTAACCACGACTAGGCTATGGAATGATATGCTTAGAGTACCTTTTATCTTCTTTCTTAGGTACTACTTGTATTGGGCTTGCTGATGCTTCAATAACTTTTACCATCAAGGTACCTAAATATCCAACAGATAGAACAGATTCAAGTGGATCACTAGAAGGCCTTTTAAAGCCTCCTTATTCACCACTTGGCCAATGGGCTCTACCATGTAGTAAACATCATCAAACAAGGGTTTCTTCAAATCATCATGCAATTTAATTCTACCCCTTGGCCTCCTATAGTAAAAGACAACTTCCTATATTTAACATTAATTATAGTGCCCGTGGTTGCTAAAAATGGCCTACGTAGGATGATATGAATGATGGAGTCCTTCTCTATTTCAAGCATAACAAAATCATCAAGAATTAAAAATTTACTAACTTTAATAGGGGCATCCTCAAGAATACCCATAAGGTACTTCACAAATCTATCAACTAGTTGTCAGGATATCTTAGTAGGTTTCAGCTCATATAATCCTAGCTTTTCAGAGATAGACCAGAGCATCAGACTAACACTAACACTAGCTTTTCCAATCATACAATAGATAGAAAAATTACCTAGATCCTGAAGCTTTGGTGGTGACTTTTTCTAAATTAAGGCGTTGCACTCCTCAGTAAGTGCTATGGTTTTATTTTTCTTAATTTTCCTCTTATTAGACAAGATTTTCTTGAGAAACTTATCATATGTTGGCATTTGCTACAAGGCCTCTATGAAAGGAATATTGATGTACAACTTTTTGAGAACTTTAAGAAATTTGCCAAATTGTTTATCAAGTTTTGCCTTAGCCAATTGTTGAGGATGCGAAACTGGGGGTCGGTAAGGCTTTACCTCCTTCTTTCTCACTTCAATCTTCTCCTTAACAACAGGTGGAGGAGGTGCATGAACATCTTTTGGCTTATCTTTTTGTCCCTTACTTTCCTTCATAGAGATGGAATCTCAAGCTATTTGCCACTCCTAAGGGCGACTACCATGGTGTGGTGCAAAGGTCCTCCTTCATGTTTTCCAAGAAAGGTTCCTGGAGCTCTAGTAACATTAAAGGCTAGCTAGGTATTTGAGTTTCTAACATCTTGTTATGGATGTCCAATGGTATCCACCTTAGTAGTCAAGTTCTTGATAGAACTAGTGAACTCTTTATTCTTTTTCATCTAGGTAGTCATGAAGGTCTCCGTGAGAGATTCGAACTTAGATTGTTGTGGAGTATAGGACCCTTAAGTGGGCCTATAACTACCATGCATCCCTTAATTAAGTGGAGTTCTATTCTGGAATCCAAGTGGACCCTTGTAACTATTAGCATAGTTCACATTGAAGTTTCCAATGGTGTCCACCCGATACATCTACTCCTTTTAGTTTATGGGTATCCCTAATTTATTATTTATAGCTATATGTCTTGAAACACCACAAAGATCACAAATAACAATAGTAGTACATGTTCCCAATTTATCAAATTTCATAGAAAATTTCTATACCTTAACAATAATTAAGGAGAAAGCATCAGCAACATACTTACTTAGAGTCTTAGCAGGTTGACTTCTTTTAGAATTCCACTAGTGAATGTTTTAGGCTATTTCCTCAATGAGATTGTAGCCCTCATCCATATTCTTACGCTTAAAGATGCCACCAACTGTAGTGTCTAATACAATCTTTTAGGTGGAATTTAGTCCATTTTAGAAGATGTGCACTATCAACCACCTTTTTATCCCATGGTGTGATCATTCCCTCAACATCTCCTTGTACCTTTCCAAAGCATCATACAAGGACTCATCTTCCTGTTGCATAAAGTTGACAATTTGCTTCCTCAATAAATTAGTTTTATTCCTTGGGTGCCACTTGTTGATGAAAGCACTAGATAGTTGCTCCCATGTAGTGATGAAGCCTTTGAGAAGAGCATACAACCATTCCCAAGCTTTATCTCTCAATGAGAATAGGAAAAGCCTTAACGGGTAGCACTGTTAGTTGCCCTGTTCATCTTTAGAATGTCATAGTATTCCAAGAAAATTAAGAGGTGTAGATTTAGAGCTTCAATGGATAATCCTCCATATTGGTTCCGTTGAACCATGAGTAGCAAAGAAGGCTTCAACTTGAAGTTATTTGCCTCGACAACAACTCTTAAGATGCTAGACCCTCTTCCATTAGTGTAGGGAGCAGCAAAGTCTCTCAATGCTCTATTATCCAAAGCTACCATGGCTTCTGTTTTAGTAGGTGTAGTGTTTTCTTGCCTTTGTTGTCTCTTTAGAGCGAGGATGGTGCACTCTATCTTAGGATCAAATTACGTTCAAGATTTACAACTCCACTCCTTTGTATAAAAGAAAAAAATTAACAAAAGAGAAATCATAATTCTTACAAATAAAAATAAAAGAAAAAATATCTAGTCTAACCAAATCACAAAGAAACCAATACGGGGGAGATGTACTCCCGTAAGTATACAGGTTTTATCATGTAATAAAAAGATTGAATCTACAAGGACCATGTACCAAGTACCTGTAATTTATGATTCAATTATCTAGACTAACAAAATTTAGGTTGAGAATTAATTTTAAAATTAAAAAACTTTAGGCAAAGCAAAGAAAAGTTTTTTAAGAGATCAAATAAAAGATATCTTAGGATTAAGGCAGATGCATATGAAAAGTAATGATTGAATAAGATCTTATCTATTAACGAGAATCAAATTAAGTTTTCTAAGGTAGATTCTTCTATGTTAATTAACTTTTCCTTTGAAAACTCTGCTAATGTACCTGACTCGAGAAGTACCACGTTTAATTCTTAGATTGGGCATTTTATCGTTCTTTAAGAATCCAACTAACCCTCAAAAGTTTCTAATTACTTTTGCAACTCTAACATTGGGTTCAATTTATGTTTTCCAAGAAATGGGTTAACTTCTCAATTTTTCCTCAATTACCTATGATCTCCTAAGTATATTTTAAAGCATAAAGCACATTAGGAACACAATAAATTCAGTAGAAATATAAATTCATTAATAGAAAGGTTCAAACAATCAATCATACATATTTAAATAGACCCCCTAAATCCCAAAAAAATCATTTTAGTTCCTCATAGAAGAAGAAAATCTAAGGTACATGCTAAGAAAGAAGGAAATCATTAAGAACCTATACAAAGCGTGTTCACACAAAGAGCGTAATACACAAAAACCCTAGAGAATTGCTCTAGGGAATTAGGGTTACTATTTCTTTGTAATATGTGTCACTTAGGTTACTTGTACGTATGCAAGTCATATTTATACGAGGGCTAAACAAGGGAAATCTGGCCCAAGCCCACTAAATTGTGGCTAATGAAGAATCAATTATCTACTAAAATAAAGGGGTTAGGGGGTCCCATAGGGTCCCTCTGACTCTGGAGGGAGTAGGAACCCCCTAGTCACGAGCTCTAGGTGTAAAGCCAAGCCGAGTGACTAAGTACAGGCTTGAGACGCTTCCTCAATATAGAATGAAGCCCTCTTGGTACCGAGCGATTGATTCTGAGTGAATGATTCTGAGTAAAGTGATTGATTCCGAGCAAAGCGAAGTCGAGTGCATCCATCCTCTAGGTAAGGTGAGAGTTCGGGGGATATGGGGTTATTGAGCAGAGTGGGAATACGCTCTTAAACCTAGTGAAGGGAAAAGTCTGAGGGATGTGCCTGCCATGACCTGAGTAAAGAAAAATCTGAGTTAGGGCCCTCTATGGCCACGTGGATGGTTCCTTGGTTACGTGGCAAGGATGTGGCAAAGAGTTGGTAACCATCACTTTTTCCTGCATGTGCCTATAATGTTTGACGTCTTTTCTGTATCCCTAGGTTATTAAAGGCGTTCTTTTTTTGGATATGGTGCGTCGCTTCATTTAAAGAAGCAATCTGAACAATCGTGCCGCTTAGCTTCGAGGCTCTTGCTCCCTAACCGTTGGATCTAAAGCACTAAAGGGTCACCTGTTTTCCTATAAATTTGGCTCTTTTTTCATTTTACAGTTTTACGCTCCTTCATTACTTTATCTTAACCTTTGTTTCCTTGTTCAAAGTTTTTGTTATAGTTTTTCCTGTCCTAAAGTTCTTTTTCTTTACCTCTTCCTAGCGTTTCCTACCTTACTCATCAGGTCAGTGCTTCCTTCTTTCTTATTACCTTTGTTCTTAGGGTATTATGACATCGTCTGCGGGGGGTATCTATGACTAAGTGAAGGGTGAGGTTTTGGTCATTTCCTCATCCCTTCAAAATGAGGAGTCCGTAGCTAAATTATGGGAGGGAAGTACTTTCAACCATTCTTTTTTTGCCCATATTGTGGAATATGTCTGTTGTTCCTTATCTGAATGAGTTTGTCATGAGTGCATGGATTCGAGTGAACTGGATTTCACATTCATGTATGAAACCTTTTTCTCTCAGCTCCACTTGTCTTTTCCGTTTTTTGAGTTCAAGATTAGGGTCTTAAATGCCTTAAACATTCCCCTACCCTACTTCATCCGAATGGATGAGCATTTGTGAAAGCCTTTAAAGTGTTGTGTGAGCATTTTGGCCGACCTCCCTCCTTATATCTCTTTTTCTATTTCTTAAATGCCAAAATGATGAAAGCTAGAATGCATGTGGGTTGGGTCTCCTTGAATAGAATGGCACATCGTAACCTAATTCGGGCTTTTGACCAGTCCTAAACAAACTTCAAGATGGGGTTTTTCAAAATCAGAGTTGGGCTTGATCCACCCAGGTATTTTGCACTTCCCTGATGCCCGCCCTGGTTTCCCATTTATTAGACACGCGCGCTAGTCCAATTTTAAGTTTCATGGAAGGATTTAACTCTGTCTAAGAGGTCAGATGCAAAATTCTTCCTTGAGCATGTAAAAATATATTTTATTTCTTGTGCGCTGATTGCATTGTCATCTCACCTGAGTGCCCTGGATGCCTGGATAGGTTAGTGCAGTTTTGATTTTACTTCTTTTACTCAGATTCTTTAACTCCACTTTTCCACTGATTCCTTTTGTTTATGCAGGTGACATGGCTCCCCAAAAGTTGTCAGTAAAGGATTTGAAGAAACCCTACCCAGGAAATGACCCCAAGGCTGTGAGGAAGAAAGTTAGTACAAAAAAGGGTGAGAGATTGACTATCCGGGTGGGTGGCATTGGAGCTGCTGTCGGGGCTGTAAAAGTGGTGGAACCTATTACTCTAGTGCCTACGGTATCATAGTTAGAGAAAGAAGTGGGTCGTACGACTAAGAGGCACCGTCAGGGTGAGCCTTCTGTGGAAAACCCGAGCTACGGGGTCACAGGGGTTACAACGCCAACGGTTGTCCAAGCCGAAACTGAGGTGGAAGTTGGTTCAGGGACCATCTTGGTATCTGATAGTCTTGACCGGGAAGTTAATCGTCTGGAGACTCGGGGTCGGGTTCACGAAGAATCCTTTGACACTATTTTTGCTAAGAAATTATTAGCTCTCTACCTAGCGAGACAGAACTCGAAGACCTGATGTGGGAGGCTTTTCTAATGGATCCTTATGCTCCAATAACAACCCTGCCCATTCATTGTGGGATGTATGCTTTTCGGTTTCTGGGTTCGTCGATCGAACCGTGGTGTTTAAGGAAGACAAAGAGAAGTTTCATGCCTTGAATGCAGTGGCCATGTGCCGTGTTATGGAGATGTTTAATCGCTAGGCGACTTCAATAACTCAGTTTTTGGATAAATAATTTGCTACACAGGGGAAGGAATTAGAAGTGCTAAGGAGGGAGAAGGCGGCTTTGTAGACGGATAATGATTCTCTTAAGGCTGCTAGTAAACTAACATCCTTATAATTGTGAGATGTCATGAAGGCTGTCAAGGGTTTGAATCTGACTCGGGAAGAAGCTGATCTGGAGGTGGCCCAATCTAAGCGAGCTCAGGCAGAACCTAAGTTGGCCGTCGTTGAAGATGGGTGCACCAATGTGGGGAGGCATTTGGGTTCGGCAGAGGAGTCGTATAGCCTGGTGTGCATGATGAAGGGTGAGCTCGAGAGAAGCAAAGAGGAGGAGGCGACTCATATATTGGCCTTGGAGACATAAATTTTTGAGAAGTATATGGTTGCCTTCGACTTGTGCCAAGAACAGATTCAGGTATTCAACCTGACTGTCAATCTTAACTTGGAGGGGCTTGGTCCTTTCAGAATTATGGTGAATGATGAAATTGTTGATCTTTACGACTCTGAGGATGAGAAGGAAGTGACTGCTAAGGATAAGAGTGAATCTGTTCCTGGGTCGAGATCTGTTGTGGAGCCATCTCTTACCGAGCCATAAACTGTTGAAGGAACGAGCCAAACTTAAGGGAAAGAGGTTCCTCAAGGAGATGCCACAGGTGAGAAGATTCCTTAGGATGAAGTCGCCAATGTTAATCCCTAGTGTAATTGTTGTCTTATTTTCTTGAAAAACTGCTAAGTATGTGAATGTTTATTTTATAAATTACCTGCATAATTTATAGATGGTGTTGTACTCTTTTTCCGTTCCTGACTCTGGGATTTTCTAAGTTGTGACTGTGAGAGTTATTTTTCAGGTGAACGTGTATCACTTAGATTTTTTGTACTTTACATATTTGTAAGCTTCAAGAGTTGTTCCCTGAGTGAGCGTATATCAGTCGAGTCTCTCGTCTACTTAACATATTTTTGAGCCTCGAGAGTCGTTCCCCGAGTGAGCATTTATCACTCGGGTCTCTCGTTTACTTAACGTATTTTAGGCTTCGAGAGTCGTTCCCCGAGTGAGTGTTTATCACTCACGTCTCTCATTCACTTAACTTATTTTTAAGCCTTGAGAGTCATTTCCTAAGTGAACGTTTATCACTTGTATCTCTCATTTACTTATCATACTTTAAGCTTCGAAAGTCGTACCCCGAGTAAGCATTTATCACTCGGGTCTCTTGTTCACTTAACGTATTTTTAGCTTTAAGAGTTATTCCCCGAGCAGACGTTTATCACTCGGGTCTCTCGTTTATTTAACATATTTTAAGCTTCGAGAGTCATTCCTCGAGTGAGCGTTTATCGCTCCGGTCTCTTGTTTACTTAACATATTTTTAAGCTTCGAGAGTCGTTCCCAGAGTAAGCATTTATCACTCGGGTCTCTCATTTACTTAATGTATTTTAAGCTTCAAGGACATTGTGTGCTAGATAAATGGTCGTGGTTTTTATTGAAGAATGGGGGCCTTGTTAAAACCTCCCAGGAGAAAAAACCCAGTGGGAAAAAATCTCTTGGGTAAGAAAAAGAGTGCCATTTCCTGTACATCATTAGCTATGGTATAATTTTAAGTACATGGCATTCCACGTTCTTGGGATATCTTTGCCCGACAGTTCTTCTAATTGGTATACTTCTTTCCCAATAGCCTCTTTTACCTGATATGGCCCATCCCAGTTAGCTGCTAATTTGCCTTCTTTACGCGGTCTCCGATTGTTGTCTACAATTCGTAGAACTAGATCTCTTTTCTGTAGAGGTCAGGGCCAGAGCATGGAGTTCCATCATTGGGTGGACTTCTATTTTGAAGCTTAGATTTTGACAAAATCTATGTCTCACTCTTCTAGGCTGAGGTCCAGGTCTTCCCGTCTTCCTTTTTCACTGCTCTCTTCTTCATAGATGATATGGTTAGGAGATGACTCTCCGAGCTCTACAGGGATCTTGGCATCAGCCCCATATGTGAGTCGGAAGGGGGTTTCATGGGTCAAAGAGTATGGTGTTGTATGGTATCCCACAAAGCATCTGGTAGTTCTTCTTCCTATCTTCCTTTGGCTTGCCCTAGGTGACGCCTTAGCTCTTGGAGAATGACTTTATTTGCTGCCTCGGCTTATCCATTTTTTTACGGGTGTTCAACATATGAAAATTTGCATTTGATGCCCAGGATTTCCCTGAACTAGATAAAGCCTTTGTCTGTAAATTATCGCTCATTATCAGAGATGATAGTGTGAAGAAGTCCATGCCGACAGATTATGCACTTCCACGTAAAGGTTTGGACATTGGCAACTATAATGATTGCAAGTGGTTTAGCCTCAACTCATTTGGTGAAGAAATCAATTGCCACTAAGAGGAATTTTACTAGGCCCTTTCCAGGGGGAAACGGTCCTAAGATGTCTATTCCCCAGGTGTTGAAAGGCCACAGAGAAAGGATTCCATATAGGGCTCAGGATGACTGTTGATCTGATTGGCATTGTGTTGACATGGGTTATATTTCTTGACAAATTTAGAGCAGTCTGTGTGGAGAGTTAGCCAGAAATATCCTGCTCGGAGAGCTTGAGCTGCGAGTGGGTGGACTCCCCTATGGAGACCACAAATCCCCGAATAGAGTTCTTTCATGACATAGTTCACTTGCTCTTCATCAAGACATTTCAGTAGAGGTATGGTAAATCTCCGCTTGTAAAGCTGTCTGGTCAGCAGCATGTAATTAGTGTTATTCAAGTGGCCTCAATACTCAAGAGGGGGGTGAATTGAATTTTTAAGATTTTGCTTGAAATGCCTTTGAACTTGGTTATTTTATCACAAGTTTAGAGTTTATACAAGAGAAGGCAAGTTTAGTACAAGAGTCAATGCAAATCAAGTAGTAAATATTGCTGAAGCAATTTATTGAGAACTTGGTGTGCAATACTTTAAAGCAACTAGTTCAAGCAAGCTCAAGTAGGTAAATCACAATCAATCAATAACAAACTAATCAAATGCAATGTATAAAAGTAAAAGAGTAAGGGAGAGGAGCCTGTAAACCAATTTAACGAGTTCCACCACCCCGGTGTACGTCTCACCTTCAAGCAACCCACTTGAAGGATTTCCACTATTGAGAATTTAAGATTACAAGCTTTGAGCAATTGCAGCTTCCTAGTGTCCCACACTCAAGAACTCAATCCTCAAAAGCAAAGGGTAACCCACCCAATCTCACAATCTCTCAATAACCTAAAGGTTGAACCCCAACCTTTGTGACCACTCAACCTAGAGTGAAAACCTTGGTGTTTGGTGATGATGTTTACAAGATATATACTCTCAATAGAGTGAATAGGCAATTGAAAGCTCACATAATTTCTAACTCTCAACAAGAGAGGATATATAAATTTTAGCTCAAAGATTTCAGAATATACAAAGAATGGACTCATTAAGCACAAATGAAGGTAAGGGATGATTGCCTCTTGTGTTGTTGTTTTTTGTGCTTGAGTTGGAGAGCCATTTATAGAGCTTTAAGGGAGTGCCAAAGTCTTCCTAGCCATTGCAAGTTATGGGCACTGAGTTGGAATGGAGAAATGAGTTGGTTTCCCACTAAAAATCACTTTCCCTAAATTCTGGCACGACTGTAATAGATTACAAAACTTTGAAAACTTCAGTGTATTTCGTGCTGTAATCGATTAGGGTACACCATGTAATTGATTAGGTGTGACACAGAACCTTGGTAATCGATTACTCCTTGCCTTGTAATCAATTAGTGATGGCACCTGATGCATTTAATTTGGTTACGCAGCTTGGTAATCGATTGTGCCTTATGTGTAATCGATTAGTGCACAAACAGTAGACATGTAATGAATTAGTTGATATGTTGTAATCGATTAGGTGTTATTCCTGAAGCCTTGTAATTGATTGTAGAAGTCCTGCATATGATTAGCATAAGTACCTGATGCATTTATTCTGATTTCTCAGCTTGGTAATCGATTAGGTCTCTTGGTGTAATCGATTAGTTGACAAACAGAACCATTGTAATCGATTATATGACAAAACAGAAGCTATCTAATTGATTAGCTATGCCTTAGTAATTGATTAGCCTGTGTGTTTTTGCAGGTCTGATGTTATTTTCTTGTTTCTTCAAGAGCTCTTTGTCATTATCAAAATCTTCAAACTTGAAAACATATTCAAACACATTCTGCCCCTTTTTGATGATGACAAACAATGTTCATCTCTTGAGGATGTTAGTTCAAAATAAAATTATCTCTAATTTTATCTCTTAATTATTATCTGTAAAAACATATCTAATTCTGCAAAGGGTTATCTCTAACAGGTTATCTCTTGATTATTATCTCTTAAGAAATATCTCCCCCTATCTAAATGAATTTATGCCATAGAGATAATTATCTAATCCACTTGTTAACCACTTGTTATTATCATTCAGTTTTTAACACGGTTGATTTTAGCAAACAGATTAGATGAACTTCAAATATTTCTCCCCCTCTGTAATCATAAAAATCAGTAAAGCAATAGAGATATAACGAAAAGAAATTTTATTCATTGTAGAAAGGAAAAGTACATAATGGAAATGGCAAAATGAATATTCAAAAACATATTGAAAAGTAACTTAAACAAAGCATAATGAAAACGGATCTAATTATCTGGATGAAAGAAACGGAATTCAGAGATTTGATGAGACAGCTCGTCATATCATTGTTGCATGATCTCGAAATGCTGTTGCTCAGTCATTTGGAACTCTTGCAGAGAGTTCTCAATCCGATCAAACCGGTGGTCAAGATGCGCATATAGAGAGGCGAAAGGGTCAGCGGGGGCGGATGGTTCACCTTGAGTTGTAGGAGGAGGAGGGGCAGGTTCATCAGTAGGAGCTTCAAAAGGAATGTTGGCATTAATGCCTTCCATTTTTGAGTGCCAAGCTCCATTCACATAGATGATACCTATCTTAATGAGATGATGGGTGCCAATGCAAGCTTCGGTAGGCACCTTCTCCGATAATTCTCCAGCCAGATCAACTCCAAAAGCCTTGAAGATTTTGGTGAGCAGGATGGCATATGGGAGCTTTTGTTGGTCCTTTGTACGGAGCATGTGCAGTTTCAGCATTTGGACCCAATTGATTTCCTTTTGGTTGTGCATGGCCCACATCAAAAGGACATCGTCCTCCTCAACCAGAGCATAGTTCCCACCACGAGGAACCAACAGTTTCACCAAAAAGAAGTGAAGAAGCTGGTTGTTCATAGTCAGGTGGCCTACTAGTTTATGGTTGCTCCTTGGGCGAGCAGCCTTCCACAGTGATTGTCGGGCAGTGATGGCATTGAATTCCCACTCATCCTCGGGATCTCCTCCAACGAACTCAGCATCATTGAGCGGAAGTTAAGTGATTTCCGCAAGTTGGGCATTTTTGATCCTAAGGGTTACATTTTTGACCTTTGCTTCTAGCAACCCATCCACAAGCCTAAGGTTGCAATAGAACACCCTTATAAGCTCAGGGTAATATAATTCTTCCTTAAGGGAGAGGAAGGGGAAGAGGTTATAGTGGTGGAGGCTTTGGGTAAAGGTGAGGCTATGGTGGTAAAAAATTTTAGCATTTATGAAGTGGGGGGAGATGATGTCTTTTTCAAAAAAATTCTTAATGAAATTCTGAAGGTCTCTTGAGGAAGAGAAAAATCTAGAGAAGTCTAGGGGGTTGTTTATTTGGGCCATAGAGGACCTTGCTCTCTTAACTGTTCTTAAGGAAGATATGGCAATGAGAAGGAGAATGTAGAAAAGGAAAAGAGAATGAGAGGCTTTTAAAAAGCTCTAAGAAGTAGAGAGATTAGAAAGAGTGGTGTGAGATGAAAGAGTGGAAGAGGGGGTATATATAGTGTAAAATTAGGTTTAGAAAGAAGAGAAGAGAGTTAATGAGGTAGGGAGTGATTGGGCCAACGGAGTCTCTCGGAATTCTGCATTTTGACTGCTCCAGTTTCGATGTTAATCGATTAGGCAGTAGAGGCTAATCGATTAGGACGCGGTTTCTAACGAAGTTGGAACGTTTTGCAAGTGGTATAATCGATTAGAGCACATGGGGTAATCGATTATGTTAAAAATAGAGTCTTTGCAATTGATTAGGATATGAGAGTAATCGATTATCAGGAAGTTAAAACGTTGGTAATCGATTATATAGAGGTGCTAATCGATTAGGCATGGAACAAGTGTAACATCATAAGATATTTTTGCATTTATTTTTATTTAAACAATTACCTCTTACGATAAATTTCTTCCTTTTCTTGTAAATTAATCGATATTTAGTGAAAAAGCATTTATTTTTACTAACTTATTCAAGTGGCAGCAGTCACAGTTAGATTAATTAAATGAGGTCATGAAAAGAAAAGCAAGTTAATTTAAACACAACGGATGGGAGAAAGGGTGTCAGGGCTTCTCACTTGAGTGAGGCCCCTACTCGTTTAAGCGAGATTCCGGACTCTCACTTAAACGAGGTTTCTATTCGCTTGAGCGAATACCTTTCACACACCGGATTAGACAAGACATGCAACCGGTCTCCCAAAATTTCACTCTAAAAATGGTTCTGTGAACCCAAAGAGTTACCATGAAAACATATGCAAATAACAGTAATATATTTTAAAATATAGGTTTACATTCGATTCGGTCTTAATTAAACACAACTAATAATTATACTACGAAGTTTTTATACACACATATGACTCTATAAAGAGTCACTCAAAGTCACTCGGACCCTGGCACCGTTCTCCCCCTTGGCGCGGCTCCATGGCTCCTTCCCCCTCCCTGTCTCTGGTTACTAAAAAAAATATGCAAGGGTGAGTGTTTGGCATTATAATTAATATAGAACGGAATTTAACACTATACATGCATATTGATACATACACATCAAGCATCACCTATAAGTAAGCATACCGAAACATAGTGTATTTCATGCAGTAACTATATTAAACCAACTACACAATTCCATCACATTCATCACATTCATCACATTCATCACATTCATCACATTCATCACGATCACAACTGACTCTCATACAATATGACTCCTAGTATCCGGATACTAAAGGATTAGCCTTCAGCTGGGGGTCCTACTTGACACCCCGTGAACCCTGCTTGGTTCACCGAGTCCTGCTTGACTCTCCACCTCGACCACTGGGTCCTACTTGACCACTGGTTAGCTCAACTGGGCACGAAAACCACGGGAGCCGGAAATAAGGGGCTATCATATACCGTCGGCCATCCCATACCACATAATCATTCAACAGTTTACCTTTCACATAATAATATCAATTCCTCATCACTCGGGTAGCCTGCTTGCTAACCCGACGTCCCATAACGATGATCATTTCAACATTTGATATCACAAGATCATAACATGATAAACTCAACCACATCCGATCTTCCACTAATTAATAAACTCAGTCACACATGCACAAGCATAAACACACAATTACGTTTAGCAACATTTTCCTTAACCTGTTTACGTTACCTCAAAGGCCTGAATAAGAAGTGAGTCCTATTCTAATTAATTATAACCCGAACACCCCCTTACTTTGGTTCCACGCTTCGATGATCTGTTCTCTGTATCGATTCTTTCCTCCGAGCACTAGTTTCACAGTCTCAACTCCGTCACTCAGTCTTCTGTTGCTTAGCCTACTACCTACGGATCATAAAGTACAGCTCATCACTTCAACGCCCTTAGTTCATGGACAACATCTGGACTCACGCTCACCAGAGGAGTGGAGAACAGCCACGAATATAGCCATGCATGGCTCTTAACGGCCAAAGAATAAAAGGAATAAGGGAATTACAATTGGAACGGATCAGTAGACTCACCTTGAAGCCTCGATCACAGGATTGGGGTTAAATTGAAGTTTAGACACAAATGGAGTCCCTCTCCAGCGCATGCAAATCAGCGTTAAGAGAGGAGAGAAAAATGAAAGAGGAGGAATAGACCAACAACAAAGGTAACTTGTAAATAATGAAGAGGGAAGGAAGAGAATCTCCATATATATATAACTCATGGGCAAGATCGTCTTTTCCTTTATTTTATTTGTATTCTTACTAAATTTAATCAATTTCACTATATTAAACTATTGCATAGTTATCAAGTCAATTATACTTATTTATTCCCTCAACGTTTAATTATTCACAATTCTCTAATACTTCGCAAGAGTATAGGCCCAATATGAATATCGGCCCCCGACGTCCTAACTTAGTGTTCATACCTCGGAAATCCGAGCTACAACCTGAGAGATCGGATACCTCATCCGTGCTCACCTCTTGGTTACCTACATCCATTGTTTCAGTCATTATGAGGTTAATCCGGTCTATGACCCCGTGTGAGGCGCTCTCCTCACAACGGTTGGACCAGACCGCCTAGCCCTGCCCGCTCTTCTCCTACACTTCCGATCTTTAACTCCGCCTGCTCGTGCTTCAGATACCGACCTCGACACCAGCTTTTCCAATCTTTTGCTCGGACAGAACAAATATTAAATAAAACTTCTAAAATATTTACTAACATTTCCCATTTCTTATAATTCTCATTAAAACATCAGGGATGTTACATCCACCCCCCTTAAAAGGAGATTTCGTCCCCGAAATCAGTGTTCCGATTGAAAAAGATGAGGGTACATTCGTCTCATATTGGATTCTAACTCCCAAGTGTAGTTTATCCAATGTAAATTCTGCCACTTCACCTTCACCAGCGGTACCTCCTTGTTCCTTAACCGTTTGGTTTGATGCTCTTCAATGCCGATTGGTACTGCCTCCACCGTCAAGTTCTCCTTCACTTCAATGGAGTCACTCGATACAATCATGGTATCACACGGAATGTAGGCTCGAAGTTGTGATACGTGGAACACGTTGTGAATGTTAGTCAATGATTGGGGAAGATCCAGTTGATAAGCGACTTCACCAATCCGTTCTAGTATTTGGTATGGTCCAATGTACTTCGGATTAAGCTTTTGGCTCTTCAAAATTCGACCTACACCCTTAGTCGGTGAAATCCTTAGGAACACCCAATCACCCACTTGGAATTCTAGGGGTCTGTGCCGATTGTCATAATAGCTCTTTTGACGGTTTTGGGCAATTTTTATCTTCTCTCGGATTAAAGTGATTTGTTCGTTCATCTCTTGAATCATCTCAGGCCCCAGATGAAGGGCATCGCCGTTCTCATTCCAACATAATGGAGTACGATATTTCCGACCATAAAGAGCTTCATATGGAGCCATCCCAATGCTGCTGTGGTAACTGTTATTATATGCAAATTCCACCAAGGGCAAGTATTTCTCCCATGATCCGCCCTGTTCCAGTACACATGCCCTTAACATATCTTCAAGAGTCTGTATAGTCCGTTCTGATTGGCCATCGGTTTGGGGATGGTAGGCTGAACTCAATTTGAGCTCAGTACCCAATTGTTGTTGTAAACTCCCCAAAACCTTGAAGTGAATCGGGGATCCCGATCGGAGATAATGCTTGAGGGCACACCATGCAGTCGTACGACCTCAGCAATGTACAACTTAGCTAATCGATCTAGCGACCACTTCATATTTATTGCCAGGAAATGCGCACTTTTGGTTAGTCGATCAACAATCACCCAAATCGCGTTGTATCCGGTTTGAGTGCGGGGTAGTCCGGACACGAAGTCCATGGTGATACCTTCCCACTTCCAGATCGGAATTTCTGGAGGTTGAAGCAAACCTGGAGGTCGTTGGTGCTCAACCTTGCACTTCTAGCATATCACACAGGATTTCACATACTCGATTATTGCCTTCTTCATGTTTGGCCACCAAAATTCCTTTCTTAAGTCATGATACATTTTTGTTACTCCCGGATGTATACTCAGAGAGCTCTTGTGTGCTTCTGATAACACCGCCTGCCTGAAATCTCCATGTGCAGGCACTACCACTCGGTTCCTGAATCTCCATATACCATCGTCACCCCTAGTTATCTCCATATTTTTGCCTTGGTTCTGAGTATCAATTAGCCTCAGTAACTCTTTATCGTCTTTCTGTGCAGCTACCATCGACTCCAGAAATTCGTTGGAGATTTTTAACATTCCGATTGTCATTCGGTTTGGTGCGTTCATAACAACTCCAACATTCATATCTCTAAAGCTTTCCAGCAATTCCTGTTCTCTACCCATTAGGTAAGCCACACGCAGTACCTTCCTGCTTAGTGCATCTGCCACAACATTCGCTTTGCCCGGGTGATACTTCAAATCGAAGTCATAATCCTTCAAATACTCTACCCATCTCCTCTGTCTCATATTTAACTCCTTTTGATCAAATAAGTACTTTAGACTCTTGTGATCACTGAATACTACAAAGCGAGCTCCATACAAATAATGACGCCAAATCTTCAGCGCGTACACTACTGCTGTAAGTTCCAGATCATGAGTCGGGTAATTCTCCTCATGTGGCCTCAATTGCCTCGAAGCATAAGCAATTGCCCAGCTTGCATCAACACACACCCCAATCCAAATTTGGATGCATCACAATATACTTCAAATTCCTGTGTTACATCGGGCAGTGCAAGCACAGGGGCAGTCGTTAAACATCGCTTAAGAGTTTGGAAGCTTAATTCACACTTCTCCGACCACACGAAGGGGTTTCCTTTCCTTGTTAACCGAGTCAGAGGAAGTGCTATCCGAGAGAACCCCTCAATGAAACGTCGATAGTATCCAGCTAATCCGAGGAAACTCCTGATTTCAGTTATTGATTTCGGCCTCTCCCAAGCCATAACCGCCTCAATTTTTGTCGGATCAACTGAGATTCCCTCTTGGGAAATTATATGCCCCAAGAATTGTACACTACTCCCCCAGAAATCACACTTAGATAGTTTAGCGTACAACTTCTTCTCCCGAAGTACTTGTAAAACAAGTCGAAGATGTTGAGCATGCTCCTCGTCCGACCTCGAATATACCAAAATATCATCAATGAATACTACCACAAACTGGTCCAAGTACGGTTGAAAAGTCCGATTCATATAATCCATAAAAATGGCAGGAGCGTTTGTTACTCCAAAGGGCATTACTACGTACTCGAAGTGCCCATAACGAGTCCGAAATGCTGTCTTTGGGATATCCTTCGACCTCACTCGGATTGGTGGTACCCCGACCTCAAGTCGATCTTAGAGAACACAGCGGCGCCTCGCAACTGGTCCAGTAATCATCAATCTGAGGTAATGGATATTTATTTTTGATTGTCAGTTTGTTCAGCTGCCGGTAATTAATGCACATCCGCATACTACCGTCCTTCTTCTTTACCAGTAACACCGGAGCGCCCCAGGGTGAGGCACTAGGTCGGATAAAGCCCTTTTCTATTAATTCGTTTACTTGTTTCTTCACTTCGGTTAATTCCACCGAAGACATTCTATATGGCGCTCGGGACACCGGTTCTGCCCCGGGAATCAAGTCAATAGAGAAATCAATCTCCCGACTGGGAGGTAGCTCCGAAATTTCTTCCGGAAAAACGTTAGAAAAATCACAAACAATCGGAATATCACTTAGCAGGAGGTTATGCCGACCCTCCGAAGCGAATAAAACAACATACGTGGTTAGGACATCGCTCACCCCGTTCTTCATGTCAAGTTCCTGAGAGAAAACAATATTCTTCCGATAACAATCGACCAACACATGATTAGCAGCAAGCCAATCAAGACCTAGAATAACGTCTAAGTCCTTCAATGGCATACAAATAAAATTTACTCGAAAAGTACGGGCTTCGATTTGCATCGGTAGTTCCCTACACACTGTAGTTGCACGGAAAGTGGAACCAGTTGGAGTGGAAACAATAAGAGCGTTCTCCTTTAAACTGATTGGCAGACCAAGCTGTCGCACATAACTTTCCAAAATAAAGGAATGGGAGGTACCTGAATCATAAATCACATCAACCAAATAACCACAGATGAGGCACTTACCCTGTACCAGATTATCATTCCTCGTAGCTTCTGAAGCATCAAACGCAAATACACGCCCGGTCATGGCATTCTGGGCATCGCTAGATTGGGCGTCATATCTTCCCGCTTGTGGGTTCCCTCTACCAGCTCCATTCCGACCTCCTCTCGAGAAGTTGGAACCCCGGGTCCCAGAAGAGTTAGTTCGGTTATCCGTCCTGCCCTGCTGCTGCCTCTGAGGGCAATCGGGCCTGAGGTGCCCTGGTCGTCCGCACTAGAAGCACACAATCTGATTAGCTTGGCAATGTTTGGCAATGTGTCCTTCCTGACCATAATTGTAGCATGTACAATTCCCAGGGGGATTACCCGATCGACCAGTGGAACCCCGACCAGAGAAGGATGAGGAGGTAGCAGAAGATTTGCCACCCCGGAAGAATTGACTCATCCTCTTGAAATTGAATCCTTTTGCCTTCAGTGGCTTTTTATCTTTCGGCTGGAACATCTGTTGTAACTGCACCTCTTCAGTCAGTCTTGCCTTGTTCACCAGGGTTGGGTAGTCCCTAATCTCCATTGGTACGATTACACTACGGAGCTCAGTCCGTAGTCCAGCTTCGTATTTGGCGCACTTGCTACCTTCAGTCCCTTCTAACGAGAAAGGGTGGTAAAAATCACACAGCTCATCAAACTTGCTGGGGTACTCAGCTACAGACATCCGGTCTTGCTCTAACTTCAGGAATTCCATTTCTTTCCGGATTTTGTAGTTATCCGGGAAGTATTTAACAAGGAACCTCCTTCGAAAATTCGCCCATACCAACGGCTCATTGGCTGCGTTCATCTGCACCTTCACTCGGGACCACCATACTCTAGCCTCTTCTTTTAGTTGGTAAGTAGCAAATAAAACCTTTTGCTCTTCAGAGCACTCAAAATATTCAAAAACCTGCTCGATATCCCTAATCCAGATATATACCCCATCGTAGTCGTGTCCCCCTTTGTAAGTCGGAGGATTCCTTTTCAGGAATTTATCCAGAGTGGGACCGGACTCGGTCCTACTCATCAGCTGAGTAAATCTAGAGAAGAAATCATCTCTTCCCCCAGAACTAGTCTCTCCGGCCATTTAGTAATTCTACAATAAGCAAACACATCACCATTAATAACCAAGATCAGTCAGGGGATCGTAAATTTACCTTATATTCATAGAATACTACGCCAGTGGAGTGCCAAGGGAACGGTGCCAGACACACACAATCTCAACACAACAAAATACAATCAACTTTCATAAAACTATCACATTCACTAGATCGGCCCACACACCGGCTCTAGAAAGAACCGCTCTGATACCAAGTGTAACATCCTAAGTTATTTTTGCATTTATTTTTATTTAAACAATTACCTCTTACGATAAATTTCTTCCTTTTCTTGTAAATTAATCGATATTTAGTGAAAAAGCATTTATTTTTACTAACTTATTCAAGTGGCAGCAGTCACAGTTAGATTAATTAAATGAGGTCATGAAAAGAAAAGCAAGTTAATTTAAACACAACGGATGGGAGAAAGGGTGTCGGGGCTTCTCACTTGAGTGAGGCCCCTACTCGTTTAAGCGAGATTCCGGACTCTCACTTAAACGAGGTTTCTATTCGCTTGAGCGAATACCTTTCACACACCGGATTAGACAAGACATGCAACCGGTCTCCCAAAATTTCACTCTAAAAATGGTTCTGTGAACCCAAAGAGTTACCATGAAAACATATGCAAATAACAGTAATATATTTTAAAATATAGGTTTACATTCGATCCGGTCTTAATTAAACACAACTAATAATTATACTACGAAGTTTTTATACACACATATGACTCTATAAAGAGTCACTCAAAGTCACTTGGACCCTGGCACCGTTCTCCCCCTTGGCGCGGCTCCATGGCTCCTTCCCCCTCCCTGTCTCTGGTTACTAAAAAAAATATGCAAGGGTGAGTGTTTGGCATTATAATTAATATAGAACGGAATTTAACACTATACATGCATATTGATACATACACATCAAGCATCACCTGTAAGTAAGCATACCGAAACATAGTGTATTTCATGCAGTAACTATGTTAAACCAACTACACAATTCCATCACATTCATCACATTCATCACATTCATCACATTCATCACATTCACCACATTCATCATATTCATCACATTCATCACGATCACAACTGACTCTCATACAATCTGACTCCTAGTATCCGGATACTAAAGGATTGGCCTTCAGCTGGGGGTCCTACTTGACACCCCGTGAACCCTGCTTGGTTCACCGAGTCCTGCTTGACTCTCCACCTCGACCACTGGGTCCTACTTGACCACTGGGTAGCTCAACTGGGCACGAAAACCACGGGAGCCGGAAATAAGGGGCTATCATATACCGTCGGCCATCCCATACCACATAATCATTCAACAGTTTACCTTTCACATAATAATATCAATTCCTCATCACTCGGGTAGCCTGCTTGCTAACCCGACGTCCCATAACGATGATCATTTCAACATTTGATATCACAAGATCATAACATGATAAACTCAACCACATCCGATCTTCCACTAATTAATAAACTCAGTCACACATGCACAAGCATAAACACACAATTACATTTAGCAACATTTTCCTTAACCTGTTTACGTTACCTCAAAGGCCTGAATAAGAAGTGAGTCCTATTCTAATTAATTATAACCCGAACACCCCCCCTTACTTTGGTTCCACGCTTCGATGATCTGTTCTCTGTGTCGATTCTTTCCTCCGAGCACTGGTTTCGCAGTCTCAACTCCGTCACTCAGTCTTCCGTTGCTTAGCCTACTACCTACGGATCATAAAGTATAGCTCATCACTTCAACGCCCTTAGTTCATGGACAACATCTGGACTCACGCTCACCAGAAGAGTGGAGAACAGCCACGAATATAGCCATGCATGGCTCTTAACGGCCAAAGAATAAAAGGAATAAGGGAATTACAATTGGAATGGATCAGTAGACTCACCTTGAAGCCTCGATCACAGGAATGGGTTTAAATTGAAGTTTAGACACAAATGGAGTCCCTCTCCAGCGCATGCAAATCAGTGTTAAGAGAGGAGAGAAAAACGAAAGAGGAGGAATAGACCAACAACAAAGGTAACTTGTAAATAATGAAGAGGGAAGGAAGAGAATCTCCATATATATATAACTCATGGGCAAGATCATCTTTTCCTTTATTTTATTTGTATTCTTACTAAATTTAATCAATTTCACTATATTAAACTATTGCATAGTTATCAAGTCAATTATACTTATTTATTCCCTCAACGTTTAATTATTCACAATTCTCTAATACTTCGCAAGAGTATAGGCCCAATATGAATATCGGCCCCCGACGTCCTAACTTAGTGTTCATACCTCAGAAATCCGAGCTACAACCTGAGAGATCGGATACCTCATCCGTGCTCACCTCTTAGTTACCTACATCCGTTGTTTCAGTCATTATGAGGTTAATCCGGTCTATGACCCCGTGTGAGGCGCTCTCCTCACAACGGTTAGACCAGACCGCCTAGCCCTGCCCGCTCTTCTCCTACACTTCCGATCTTTAACTCCGCCTGCTCGCGCTTCAGATACCGACCTCGACACCGGCTTTTCCAATCTTTGGCTCGGACAAAACAAATATTAAATAAAACTTCTAAAATATTTACTAACATTTCCCGTTTCTTATAATTCTCATTAAAACATCAGGGATGTTACAACAAAAGCCTAGTAATCGATTATCAAAGGAGGGGTAATCGATTACGCATGAAACAGAGGCTTAGTAGTCGATTATTGAACTAGGGGTAATCGATTATGCATGAAACAGAAGCATAGTAATCGATTATGTATCTCTTCATAATCGATTACATAGTTTAGAAATACACAGATTATGCAGATTTCAGACAAGAAAATTGGAGATCATACCACAATTAATTACAAACTCATTAAACATGTTGTAAAACAAGGAATTATCAAAATCACTTATTATTCAAACACAATTGGTCATATCTAGGATTCCTAATTCCCTTCTAATGTGTATGAATGGTTCCTTTGTAAGTGGTTTTGTAAAAATATCTGCCAATTGCTTTGAAGTATCAACATATTCAAGAACACAATCTCCTTTTAACACATGGTCTCTTATAAAATGATGTCTTATTTCAATATGCTTAGTCCTAGAGTGCATGACTGGATTTTTGGAGATATTTATGGCGCTAGTATTATCGTATTTGATAGGCACTTTGTTTAAAACAACACCAAAATCAAGAAGTTGTTGTCTCATCCAAAGAATTTGAGCACAACAACTGCCAGCTGCTACGTATTCTGCTTCAGCTATTGATAAGGTAACACTTACTTGCTTCTTGCTGTGCCAAGAAACAAGGGAACTACCAAGTAAATGACATGTGCCACTAGTGCTCTTTCTATCAAGTTTACTACCAGCAAAGTCAGAATTAGAATATCCTATGAGAATACATTCAATGTATTTGGGGTACCATAGACCAACATTTTGAGTACCCACAAGATATTTCAAAATTCTTTTAACAGCGATGAGATGTGATTCTTTAGGACATGCTTGATATCTAGTACACATATACACAACAAACATAATATCGGGTCTACTAGCTGTTAAGTAAAGTAAGGATCCGATCATACCTTGGTATTTAGTTATTTCAACCGCCTTGCCTTTCTCATCTTTGTCTAAGTAGCAGGATGTACTCATGGGTGTAGCCATCTCATTTGCCTTGTCCATTTCAAATCTTTTGAGTAGTTCTTTGCAATATTTTGTTTGACTAATGAAAGTCCCTTCATTTGTTTGTTTGATTTGTAATCCAAGGAAGAAATTGAGTTCTCCCATCATGGACATTTCAAATTCATTTTGCATGATTTTGGCAAACTCTTGACATAGAATCTCGTTAGTAGCACCAAATATTATGTCATCAACATAAACTTGTATCAAAAGAATGTCATTGTTTTTGCGTTTTATAAACAGTGTAGTATCAACCTTTCCTCTTTCAAAATTATTTTCTAAAAGAAATTTACTAAGCCTTTCATACCAAGCTCTTGGAGCTTGTTTCAAACCATATAAAGCTTTTCTCAATTTGAAAAGATGGTTTTGTAATTTGTGATTTTCAAAACTGGGAGGTTGATTTACATAAACTTCTTCTTGAATATAACCGTTTAGAAAAGCGCTTTTAACATCCATTTGATTAAGCTTAAAATCCATACAATAAGCAAAAGCTAGTAATAATCTTATGGCTTCTAACCTAGCTACGGGGGCATATATTTCTTCATAATCTATTCCTTCTTCTTGATTATACCCTTTAGCAACTAATCTAGCTTTATTTCTAGTGATTATACCGTTTTTATCTAATTTGTTCCTAAAAACCCATTTAGTACCTATATTTGATGATCATTGTGTCTTGGCACTAATTCCCAAACTTGATTTCTTTCAGATTGATTTAGTTCTTCTTGCATAGCCAACATCCAGTGCTCATCAATAATAGCCTCATTAATGGTTTTAGGTTCAATTTGAGAGACAAAAGCTAAATGATTGCAAGTATTAAAAGAGCGATGGGTACTTACACCTTTTGTGATATCACCTATGATGTTATCTAAAGGATGGTATTTTGAGATGATCTATTCCTTTTGTTGAGTTCCCACTTCTTGTGTTGTGTCCTTGTCTTTGATATCTTCTTCTTTATCATCCAATGTTAATTCTTGGAAGGTACCTATAATGTCATCAACATCTTCCTTCCTCGGGGAGTTATAGCCATTTTCATCAAATTTCACATGAATTGATTCCTCAATAGTGTTAGTTTGTTTGTTAAAGACTCGATATGATTTACTAAATGATGAATATCCTAGAAAGATTGCCTCATCAGATTTTGCATCAAACTTTCCCAGATTATCCTTTCCATTGTTGAGCATAAAACATTTACATCCAAAAATATGAAAATAAGAAATATTGGGTTTTCTTCCCTTGTAAAGTTCATAGGGGGTTTTCTTTAGAATAGGCCTTATTAAACATCTATTCATAACATGACACGCGGTATTTACCGCATCGACCCAAAAATGTTTTGCAATGTTATTTTCATTTAACATGGTTCTTACAAGCTCCACTAAAGATCTATTTTTCCTTTCAACCACCCCATTTTGTTGTGGAGTTCTAGGAGCTGAAAAATTGTGATTGATACCATATTTTTCGCAAAACTTTTCAAAGGATTGGTTTTCAAATTCTCTCCCATGATCGGTTCTTATGGATATAATTTTTGAATTTTGCTCATTTTGGATAATCTTGGTTAGTTTCTTGAATGCATGATATGCTTCATTTTTGTGAGCAAGAAACAAGGTCCATGTATATCTTGAATAGTTATCTACAATTACTAGACCATAGTAATTACCACCAAAGCTTTTGATTTTAGAGGGTCCAAATAAGTCCATGTGCAAAAGTTGTAAAGGCCTTTGAGTAGAAACAATGTTTTTAGCTTGAAAGGATGCCTTTACTTGTTTTCCCTTATGACATGCATCATAAAATTTGTTTTCAAATTTGAGCTTTGGTAAACCAATTACTAATTCTTTAGAAACAAGTTTGTTCAAATGGTCTACATGTATATAAGCTATTCTTTTATGCCATAACCAAGTTTCATCCTCTCTAGTCATGAAACATTGCACATCATTTGAGGACAAACTATCAATATCAATCATGTAAATGTTATCAATTCTTTGACCAACAAACTTAACCTCTTTGTTTAGCTTATTCTCAATTATGCAATAATTGGATTCAAATAAAACTCTATATCCTTTATCACATAATTGGCTTATGCTAAGCAAGTTATGTTTGAGTCCTTCAACATATAATACATCACTAATGGAGGTAGAAGAGTTTTTACCGATATTTCCAATACCAAGTATTTTTCCTTTGGTGTTATCTCCATAAGTGACACTTCCTTTCTTTTTAGGAGAGAATGATGTGAATTTGCTCATGTCTCCCGTCATGTGTTTTGAACACCCACTATCCAAATACCAATGGGTGTTGCTTGCCTTGAAGCATACCTACAAAACAAAATTAGTTTAGAGAACTTGGTACCTATTTTATGTTGGGTCCTTTTTGGTTAGCTTGTGCTAATGTCCCTTTGGGAACCCACACCTTCCTTATCACTTTTGGTCCAAGTTTTCTAACATAGCAATTTAGAGCATTGTGTCCTTTGACACCACAATGATTATATTTAGAAAATGGTGATGATGATTTTCTAGGTGGTACAAATAAGTTTTTGTAGTGCTTTTCTTTCTTGATAGTGTTATATCCTAATCCCGTTTTGTCAAACATGCATCTTTGACTTCCAAGTAATACATTTAGATTATCTCTACCATTAGTAAACCTCTCTAAGGTTTTGTTTAAGTCTAGGACTTTCTTTTCTAGGTCAACGCATTTCTTGAAGTATTCACATGATCTTGAGCATGTTTATTTTTCAACAATTTTCTTTTTCAAAGACTCATTTTCTTTTACTTGCTCAAGTAGATGTGTCTCTAGAGTTTCTATTGTTTTTCTAGACAATTTATATTTACTAGAAAGCTTAACAAATTTGTCATACAATTTATCAAAAGCATCAAGCAATTCTTCTTTATCTAAGTCATGGAGACTTACTTCATGTTCCTCTTCAAAGTGGTTGGCCATTAATCAAAGATTTGCTTCTTCATTGTCTGAATCATTGGAGCTACTTACATCGTTTTCGTCCCAAGCGATGTAAGCTCTTCTTCTTCCTCCTCTCTCTTTGCTTTTCTTCTTGAGGTTTGGGCAATCAGCTTTGAAGTGCCCGTCCTTGCCACATTCAAAACAATTGGGTGAGGAAGAATTTTCTTTAGTGATAGGTTTCTTACCTTGAGTTTTGGAGCTCCTTTGGAAGTGTTTGCTTCTTATGAATTTCCTGAAGCGTTTCACAAAGAGTCTAAACTCTTCTTCTTCATTGAGTTCACTTTTGGATTCTTCTTTATTTGTGCAGGTGGCCTTGAGAGCTAGACCTTTCGTCTTGGAAGATTTTTTTTCCTCTTTTGCCATCTTTAATTCTTTCAGCTCTTGTTCTTGTTCCTGCAACTTACCAAATAGTGTGGCAAGAGACATTTCATTAATGCTAGGAGATTGTTTGATGGTGTTGACTAGAGGTTGCCATTCCCTGTTAAGACTTTTCAACACTTTATGAATGAGCTCTTTGTTAGTGTAAGTCTTTTCAAGGGTAATAAGTTGATTAATAATGAGAGTGAACCTTTTTTGTATATCAATAATTGATTCACCAGAATTTAATCTGAAGCACTCATATTGACTAGTTAATATACTGATCTTAGAGTCTTTAACATCATTAGTACCTTCATGGGTTACTTGTAAAGTATCCCACATCTCCTTGGCGGACTTACATGTGATTATTCAAAAAAATTCATCCGGTCCTAATGCAAGAGTAATGAGATTTTTAGCCCTGTAATTATACTGTACCTTTTTCTCTTCGTCACTCGTCCAATCGTCCATTGGTTTTTCAACATTTTTGCCATTAACAATGTGCATGGGAATAAAGGGACCATTTTCAATGGCATTCCAAACTCTTAGATCAATAGATTGAATAAAAATTTTTATTCTCTCTTTCCAAAAGGTATACCCCTCACCATTGAAAGCGGGAGGTCTATTTATCACACCGCCCTTGGGGAAAAGATTTAGAGAAGTTGAGGTCATTGTTCTCTTAAAGCTGTTAAGCTTGATCTACAAGAGTCAAGCTCTGATACCACTTGTTATTCAAGTGGCCTCAATACTCAAGAAGGGGGGTGAATTGAGTTATTAAGATTTTGCTTGAAATGCCTTTGAACTTGGTTCTTTTATCACAAGTTTAGAGTTTATACAAGAGAAGGTAAGTTTAGTACAAGAGTCAATGCAAATCAAGTAGTAAATATTGCTGAAGCAATTTATCGAGCACTTGGTGTGCAACACTTTAAAGCAACTAGTTCAAGCAAGCTCAAGTAGGTAAATCATAATCAATCAACAATAAACCAATCAAATGCAATGTATGAAAGTAAAAGAGTAAGGTAGAGGAGCTTGCAAACCAATTTAACGAGTTCTACCACCCCGGTGTACGTCTCGCCTTCAAGCAACCCACTTGAAGGATTTCCACTATTGAGAATTTGAGATTACAAGCTTTGAGTAATTGCAGCTTCCTAGTGTCCCATACTCAAGAACTCAATCCTCACAAGCAAAGGGTAACCCACTCAATCTCATAATCTCTTAATAACCCAAAGGTTGAACCCCAACCTTTGTGACCACTCAACCTAGAGTGAAAACCTTGGTGTTTGGTGATGATGTTTACAAGATATATACTCTCAATAGAGTGAATAGGCAATTGAAAGCTCACATAATTTCTAACTCTCAACAAGAGAGGATATACAAATTTTAGCTTAAAGATTTCAGAATATACAAAGAATGGACTCACTAAGCACAAATGAAGGTGAGGGATGATTGCCTCTTGTGTTGTTGTTTTTTGTGCTTGAGTTGGAGAGCCATTTATAGAGCTTTGAGGGAGTGCCAAAGTCTTCCTAGCCATTGCAAGTTATGGGTACTGAGTTAGAATGGAGAAATAAGCTGGTTTCCCACTAAAAATTACTTTCCCCAAATTCTGGCATGACTGTAATCGATTACGCCTCGAGCTGTAATCGATTACACTTTGAAAACTTCAGTGTATTTCGTGCTGTAATCAATTAGGGTACACCATGTAATTGATTAGGTGTGACACAGAACCTTGGTAATCGATTACTCCTTGCCTTGTAATCGATTAGTGATGGCACCTGATGCATTTAATTTGGTTACGCAGCTTGGTAATCGATTGTGCCTTGTGTGTAATCGATTAGTGCATAAACAGTAGCCATGTAATCGATTAGTTGATATATTGTAATCAATTAGGTGTTATTCCAGAAGCCTTGTAATCGATTGTAGAAGTCTTGCAATCGATTAGCATAAGTACCTGATGCATTTATTCTGATTTCTCAGCTTGGTAATCAATTAGGTCTCTTGGTGTAATCGATTAGTTGACAAACATAACCATTGTAATCGATTAGTCTTCACTATGTAATCGATTATATGACAAAACAGAAGCTATCTAATCGATTAGCTATGCCTTAGTAATCGATTAGCCTGCATGTTTTTGCAGGTCTGATGTTGTTTTCTTGTTTCTTTAAGAGTTTCTTCAAGAGTTTCTTTAAGAGCTCTTTGTCATTATCAAAATCTTCAAACCTGAAAGCATATTCAAACACAATTAGCTACTTGCACTAGAGTTTTTTGGCCTCCAGGGAGTTTTCCGGGAAGGTGTCGTGAAGGAGGAAATCTATGATTGGGGCCATCCAAGTGGAATTGGATGGGACCTTGGTTGTCTGAAATGCTTGCTCATTTTCTTGTATTATGGGCTCATCAAGTGTTACCTGTATGATTATCTTTAATTTCCATGCTTTGATTGTATTAGCCAGCTTAGAGAGTAAAATGGCTCTTTTGTTTTCTGCTCTCGAAACATGAACCACTCGAAAGAGCTTGAGCTCACTAGCCAACTGATTCACATGTGTCATGTATTTGGCCAAGGTTGGATCCTTCGCTTGGTATGACCCTTCCACCTTCCTGGCAACCAACTAGGATCTGTTTTCACCTATACATATCTAGCTCCCAAATCCAATGTCATTCACAGGCCGACAATCAAAGCTTCATATTCGGCTTGGTTGTTGCTGGGTTTAAACAGAAATCAAAGGGATTCTTTAATTACTAAGCTAGTGAGGGATTCCAGTATAATGACAGCTCCACTGCCTTTAATATTGGAGGACCTATCCACAAAGAGAGTCTATAGAGCATGCTCGGCGTCATAAGTCTTTTTGTCCTCCCTAAATTCCACCAAGAAGTCTGTGAGGACTTGTGCCTTGATGGGGCCTCGAGTTTCATAGCGGATGCCATACTTGGAAAGTTCAATTGCCTAGGCCACTATTCACCCCCGTGAGCTCAGGTTTCTGAAGTATTCTATTGAGAGGTTGGTCGGTCCTGACCATAATTTGGTGACTGTGGAAGTAAGGTTGGAGTTGGCGTACAGCTACCACCAAATTATACGTAAATTTCTCAACTTTCTAATAACACATTTCTGCCTGTTACAACATTTTTCTGGTGAAGTAAACCGGTCATTATATGGAATCTTCCTCTTGGACCTGGGCCAAGCTGACTATATCTACCTTAGCCGAGAGGTAGAGGACAAGCTCTACTCTTGGGCTCGGTCTAGACAAGATCGTTGGGAGGCCAGATAGGCCTTTAGGTCTTGAAACACTGCTTCACACTCTGGAGTCCATTCGAAGGTATCTGTTTTCTTCAGTATCTTGTAAAAAGGTATTGATTTCTCTACAAATTTTGAGAGAAACTAAGACAGGGCTGCGATTCAGCAAGTGAGGCATTAGACATCCTTGACATTCTAAGGACTTCGCATCTCTAGTATGGCTCAACACTAATCTGGGTTTGCCTCGATTCCCAGATATGTTAGCATATAGCCTAGGAACTTTCCGCATTGCACCCCAAAGGAACATTTCTCGGGGTTTAGGTGCATGTTGTGCTTTAAGAGCTCGAAGAACGTTTCTTCTCGGTCTTGAACATATGATTCCATAGCCTTGGTTTTGACGACCATGTCATCTACATATACTTCCATGTTCAGACCAATTTATTTTGTAAAGATTTTATCCACCAAGCGCTAATAAATGGCCCCTACCTTTTTTAAGTCGAACGACATTACCCAGAAACAATAGTTGGCCCCTCTAGTGATAAAGGCTATTTTTCTTTGTCCATCGGGTCCATGCGGATTTGGTTGTATCCCGAGTAGCCATCCATGAAGCTCAACATCATATAACCTGAGGTGTCATCTACCAAACAATCAATGTTAGGTAAAGGGTACAAATCTTTAGGGCATACCTTATTTAGATCGGTGAAGTCAACGAACATTCTCTATTTCCCACTCGTCTTTTTTACCATAATAACATTAGCTAACTAAGTCAGGTATCTAACCTCTCGAATGAAGTTTACGGGTACCAGTTTTTTTGTTTCTTCCTTCACAGCTGCTCTCTGATTGGGTCCCAATTTCCTAGGCTTCTAGGATATAGACTTAGCATCAAGCTCAATATTGAGTGAATGACAAATGATGTTGGGGTGGATTTTGGGTATGTCTATGGGTTTCCAAGCAAAGAGGTCCATGTTGGTCTTTAACAGCTTGATCAGTGCTTCTTCAATGGTCAAATTAAGAATGACACTGATTTTGGTAAACTGACCAGGGTTTTTACCAATTTGAACCAGTTTTAAGACCTCCACTGGTTGAGATCTCTCGTAGTGCCTGTCATCCCGGGGGTCGAAGCCAGTCTAGATATCCTCTTCTATTATGAATATTGCTTTCAGGCGCAGGCTTTAATAATAGCATTCCTGTGTAACTTCTGGGACCGCTCTCACCACTCTGATTCTTCCATCCCCTAAAGGGAATTTTATAGTTAGGTGCATCGTGGATACCACTACTCCAAGGGTGTGGAGGGATAGGCGACCCAGTAATGCATTGTAAGAGCTAGGGAAATCAACGACTAGGGATTTGACCATGATGGCTCGGCTACTTGCTCCATTTTCAAAAGTAGTCGTTAACTCTACGTAGCCCAAAACCTGCACAGAGTCACCAAAAAAACTGAGTAGGGTACCATCATACCTTTTCATCCAATAAGGGGGTAGGCGCATTTTCTAATACGCCTTCTAGTGTAGAATGTCCGCCGAGCTTCCCTGGTCCACAAGTACTCGCTCCACTATGTAGTTAGTGACTCCCGTGGTAACTACCATTGGCTTGTCCCTATTGGGACCTCCTTCGGGAAAGTCTGCCCCATCGAAGGTTATGACCTCTCTCCCTGTGCTTCACTGTAACAAATTTACCTGCCTCGCTTGCTGTCGGTGGTAGGTCCAGGTTCCAGGAAATCCTCTTGGGGTCGTGTGGATAATTCGCTTCACATCATCCCTTTCTTCTTTAAATTTTTGTGATCGGGAGCGCTCCGTGTGGGGGCAGTCTCAGGTTTGGAGCTTAACCTGGTCAGAGGATTTTCTCCTTATCTTTTGGTTTCCTTCTTGTGCCGTATCATTCCCACGGTTAACAAATCTTCCTAAGTGTCCCTGACGAGTCAGGTGTTCAATCTAGTTCTGAAGGGATCTAATATCTTATGTTTCGTGTCTCGGGGCTCGGTGGAATTCACAGAACTTGGACCTGTCTACGCCTTTGGGCCCTTCTCCCAGAGGGGGGAACGTGAGGAGGCCCGTGCTGTAGACCTTATGCATAATCCAATCGCGTCTGTCATTCAGAGGTGTGAACCGACTGTACTTAGGGGTTGTGTAGGCTTCTAGAGGCTTGTCCTGACTTAGCTTAGGCCTTCTTCACCTGGGCTCCACTCGGTTGGTGGCTCGTTTCATATGCCCCACACGACCTGCTTCCATTTCCTCCATGTTAATGTACCGTGCAACCCTTTGCCTAAAGTCATCCATGTCAAGGGGTGGCTTCTTGGCCAGGGAGTCAGAAAACTGACTTGGGCGAAGTCCTATTTGTACAGCATGCAAGGCAACCTTAGAGCTCAGGTCGTATATCTAGATGGTCTGCTTGAAAAAGTGAGCCATGTATTGCTTCAGGGTCTCATCAAGCAGCTGCCATAGGTTTACCAAGCTGTGGAAAGTTTGTTGAACTGCTTGGCTAGTGGCAAATTGGCTCAAGAATTTCTTTAACTCAAAAATTTGCTATGCTGTTTGGGGCAAGGTGCGAGAACCAACGCAATGCGGAGTTAGTTAGCGTGGTCGGGAAGGTTCGGCAAAAAAGGGAATCTGATGCCCCTGTGACTAGCATTGTGGTAGTGAACATCGTGAGATGTTCCTTAGGGTTTCCTCTACCATCATACTTCTCCATGGTCGGGGATTTGTAATTTAGTGGAGTTGGGGCGTCCATCACCTATTCTACAAATGGGTGAGCTGCATAAGGGCGCGCGAACTCATATTTGGTTGTTTCTAAGTTTGTTGGGAGGCGTGGCCATTAGCCTTCTACTGAGCAGACCGGGTACCATTGTAACTTGAAGCCTCGCATTCTTCCCCCCTCCGTCTATGTAACCCTGCATTCTTTTACTGTAGGTTCGCCATGGTATGTTGGAGTGCCTCAACCATACCTCTGAGTTATTGAATCTGATCATCACAACTGGACTCTGGTCGTTGCCCAGCATCTTTCTCCCGGTGAGTATTGTGTGTGTTTACCATCTTCATTGGGTTAAGGTTTTGCTGAAACTAAGGTGCAGGATCCATTTTACTGGGCCCCACGGTGGGTGCCAAAATGTTCACACAAAGAGCATAAAACATAAAAACCCTAGAGAATTGCTCTAGGGAATTAAGGTTACTATTTCTCTATAATATATGTTACTTAGGTTACATGTACATGTGCAAGTCATATTTATACAAGGGCTAAATAAGGGAAATCTAGCCCAAGCCCATTGAATTATGGCTAATGGAGGATTAATTACTACTAAAATAAAGGGGTTAAGGGGTCCCATGGGCCCCCCTCCGACTCCGGAGGGAACAGAGCGGATTGCTTAGATCAATGGTAGAAATGCCTTCACGTATTCCCCAAGGTTCCTTGGTATTCCCTTTGGGATTCCTTTTCTTTCGTCATTCCTTTCTTTCTAAATCTCCAAAACCACTCTCCAAAGTGCCAAAGATCCTCAATAAGGATTAGGGCTATAATTTTTGAATTTGTAGCATAGCCTCCTCTATAAATGTGGATCCTTTTGTTCATGTTATACTCTTTCTTTTCCCTAGCAGTACGCTCCACTGCCAGGAAGCAGTAGCCACCATTGCCAGACAATAGGAGCCATCATTATCGTAGTGGCCTAAGGCTTTCTTTTTCATGTTTTTCTCCTTCTTTAAGCAATGCTCTAGGCTTTAATCTTTCTTCCATGGTTTTCTCAATGCCCATGATGCTTCCAAAGTGTCTTATTTTCTTATCAAATGATCTTAAATATCAATAAACCAACAAAATATGAACACCTAGTAACAAAAGCAAAAACAAAGAAAATGCCATGGAATATGGGGGGAATGCATTGCAAAATGGTATAAAATCCTAGAAAAATAAGTCCTAGATTATGCACTTTAAAACACTCATTAGTAAGAAAACCCTATCAATCTATTCACCCTTAGTTTGTGCAAGTGTATCACCGTATGTCACCAGTTCAATATACAACATAACATGAAAGTCATTAAGTTTGATTGGAGCAAGCTGATAAGCATCCTTAACCTCATCAATCATATTGTCAATAATTTGACTTTGTGCCTTAGTTTTGATACCTGTATACCAATCTTAGTGACTTTCTGGGAAGTTTGCGTAATACACTTGTTCTGCTTGTTGGGTATAAATGAAATGATCTTACACTTTGTAGTGTTGGGATTGCTTGACTTCAATTAACCCATATTTATTTCCAAACTTTGTTCCTTGGTCAATGGTGTTGTCAAACCAATCACACTTGAATAGGATAACTTTTTGGTGAGTTATCGAGTATACTTAACTTTAATAATATCCTTTAAAACACCGTAAAAGTCCTCATATAACTAACCGCTCATGCATTTAACATAGATCCCATAGTTATCTGTTTTCATCCCTTGACTCCAATCCACAATGTTAAACTTACAGCCTTACAAAGTAAATCGACCATTTTGTAATACTTCTTATTGGTCCCCAAGATAAGGCAATGAGTAATGGATCATCAATTTGGTTTATGGGGTCTTGAATCTAATTAATTAATTCATCATACATGATTAACTTAAGACTTTTGTTACTAATTGAACTATAAAGAACATGTAAACATCTAATTCAAAATTCCTTACGTGTTGTGTAAACCAAGCGGTGAAATGAGTTGATATGTTCTGTCTTATTTGATCATTAGTTATATCAGGTTGCATTTCCCTTAGAAAATCTGCATACAAACTCGTAAATTAATTAAAGTTTAGTGAAAACTATATGTATTCGTTGTTAAGAAGAAACCAAAACATACCCATGTTTAAATGAATATCTTACTCAAGGTACGATTCAACTTTTTTACAATTCAAAGAATGTATGAGTGTGCCAACATCAGGCTCTGTCATCCATGTAACAAGTGATGGCCTAGATTATGGGTCAATTGAGGTAGTTAAATATCAAGATTTGTTCATTCATGCCAAAACTTCCATTAACCTTAAGGTTATGAAGGATTTTAGTCTGTCTTGTCTCTATCTCGGCTTGTTACTAGAATAAGGCAAAGGTGATCATTTCTTCCACTAAGTATGCCTTAGAAATAGATGCCTTAACACGTGTTTTGTTCTTCACTTTATCATTTAAGGAATGAAGGAATCTAACATAAAGGAAATTCAAATTACATATTCATTTTGGACATAAAGTTGGATCATTACAATTCCTAATTTAGAAAAGGAAATTTGAATTACCTCGTAAATGGATACATCTAGTGATATTGCATTAGACCATCAACTCTAGCCTTATAAGGTAAACGAATCGGTAAATGCTCCATTTAGTCAAAGAAGCTTGAGGGAAAATATGTTCAAGCATACAAAACAACATCGAAATGCTTTCCTCTATTTTTACAAGTATTTGCTCTTTCAAGAAAGTCATTGTCAACTCTCTGAAGGAGTAACTTAACTCAACTAATGGCTTCCATATTAGTTTTAGTGTAACATCTTTGTTTTTGGTAAGCAGTCTTAAACCTAGTAGGTTTTCAATCATGAGACTTTTGTAAGTGATGATCAGGGCAGAGAACATTCCATAAGAAGAATAATATGATTAGGTTGAGAAAACTTGGTAAAAGAAATAGCAAGTGTATATAATAATAATAATAATAATAATAATAATAATAATAATAATAATAATAATAAAGAGTTATATTTAACAATAAATAATAATATAATGATAGGAAGAGTAAATAAAGGACCCCACAGGTAATCAAGAATTGACTATCCAATGTTATATCCAGTACCTAGATAATAAACTAGTTAGACTAGAACCATCGTTTATGTAAAACAAGGAAGAATCGAATTAGTTCTATACACCTATGTTATACCTAAAAGAGGCCTAAAGTTGTTCGTTATTATACTTCGGAATGTCTGATCCCAACATGGACAGACTTAAGGAACCATTTTGACAATTCAAACACTTCTCTTAAAGAGCCCTAACTTTAATTCAGATCTCATCGACCCGGTTTCTTGTAAAAACTATTTAGTTAAATTGAAACCTTTGAGTTCGGCTCAAGCACCTTTAGTGTTTTAAGCCTAACCTTCTTATATGATATTAAAATCAAGCAATTCTTGTCTTGGTTTCTTCATTATGAAAAACCTAATAATATTTATTTCCAGTCTCGGGCTCTGATTCACGACCTATCATCACCAAATTAAAGAACCAAGAATTCGTACTCCGAAAACCCATTATTTAATCTTCTTAAATAGAGCTAATTTACGAGAAAACTCATAACTTTCTCAAACAAGATTAGAATCAGTTTGTTGTAATTTATTTATTCTCATATCAAACCCCTCTGCAATTCTCATGAAGAACTCAAAAGCTAGTTCTTGCTCGATCATCCCTGAAAAGCCAAACATTTTAAGGAAAAAACCATTTTTGCACTTAACAGCCCAACCATGGAAAAACGTAAATATCTCTCTCATATGATGTCTAAACCACTTCATTCTTTTTTCATGGTTTTGTACCAAAAACCCTACAACTTTTATGAAGAGCCCAAGAGTTGATTCTCAAAGGATTTTGCATGGTTGACCTATCTTTTCAAGTTAAAACAATTTCGGAGCCCCAGGGAGCATTTTTTTTTATTTTGGGCATAACTCTTACTCCATATGTCTGATTTTCACGTACCATATACCATTTCAAAGAGAAAAATAAGATCTACAACTTTTATGTTAGATACTTTTCCATATTCTAACAATAACTATAAGTTACATATTTCTTACAGTTAAAGCATTAAAAACTATAACTAGGGTTTCACTTGGTACCGATTAAATCTAGACCCGACGACCAGATTATCCTATAAATAGGACATCACCCTTCCGTCTTCCATAAGCACCACTCTCTCCTTCTTCCACATGCCATTCCCTCTCTGTAACATCCTGGATTTTAACGAAAATAAATTTATTGGATAATGATAATTAATCATTTATGGTCAAATAATTATGGGAGATGTTGTTAGATATTAGAGGTGAATTATCGGTAAACTAAGATTTATCGGAACCGAGTGAATTAACAGATGATGTGGGACCCACTTGGTCAAATTGAGTATTTGATAGGTCTAGAATGTTTGGAAAATTATTAAGGTTGAGATGGTGTATTTGGAATAATTTTTAGTATTAAGGGACTAATTAATTGGACTCAATGTAGGATATGAAACGAGGAAATTACGAACCAAATTGGATTAAAAGGAAAATGAGAATTCCCTTTCTTCCCTCCATGTTTTAGCCGTCCACTTCTTCTCTCTCTCCCCACTCACTTTACACTCTATTATACAATGGTTAATAGATTAAATGGCCCAATGGACAAAACAAATATGAACCAATGGTAAAAGTAGATTGTGGCATTGCTTTATCTCTTAGGTAATGACCAATTTTGGTCACCTTTTCCCCCTCTCCTTCTCCAACTGTGCACTCCTTTTCTTCTTTCTCTATACTCATTTTCTCCTCTTCTCCTTTTCTCCACAAACCGTGACCCACCCTCTTTTATACCCATTTTCATCAAAAACTAATACAAAAGCTTGGAAATGTGAGGCATTTATGGAACTTGGGAGCTTGCATTGGTCATCTCGCTCTTTCTCACTTTATTTTTATTTTTGGCGGAGCTTGGATTTGAGGTAAGGATGTCTCACCTCCTCCTTATTTCATTTATGGTTTTAGGGTATTGGGTTAAAGATGGTGATGTTGAAAACCTTGCATGTTAGTGAAAATATGGAAACCATAGGCTTAAATAGCTTAGATGGGTGATTCTTGAATATGAGATAGTACCCAAAGTGGATGAATATTATTATGGGTGAAATATTTTATGAAGATGGTAAAGATTAATGTTGATTGGTTAATTTTAATAGAAACCCTAAGTACTAATGATTTGGGGGTTTTGACTCACTTGATGATTTTGCTGATTATGGATGTCTATGAATGGAGTATATGAGAGGAATGGATTTTTAGAATCATTAAGATTGATTAATAAGGTTGATGATATTTACATATGAGTAGATTTGATGACTTGAGGAATAAATCTTGAGAATAGGAAAATGATAGGCAATGTTGAGTGATGTTATTGGTGATAACAATAATGGTGGATGACCATTGATAATGGATACTTGACTTGATGAAGTCTTAGGCCATGATAAATGCCGTAAGGGTTTATTGATTAGTGATGGCTTAAGAAAATCCATGGTGACTTAAGTTGAAATTGGATGCCTTGTGATGGCTTATTAATTTCATGTACATACGTGTGTTGTTGATAGGATTGTGTTCCGGACGATGATGCATAATAATCAAAGCAATCAGAGCGTTGGAATTGCGGTTCTTCTCTCGAGGTATGAGAGGAGTTTGCATTTCAAATCGCATGAGTGAATTAATTGTTAATTATGTCTATGTGGAACTCATGCAATGCCTTGCCATGTCTGTGTTATATGATTAATTTAATGAAGTGATGAATGATGGCTTGGCTTATGTTGAGCGTTATAAAAATGTATGTATTTATAACATATTGATGATAAGTGGTTGATGGTCCCTTGGTTGGACGTAATTGAAATGAGGGTGATAAATTATGAAAGAATGAACCACACGATTGTAAAGAATTGTTTTGAAGTGGTTATGTGGAAAGGTGAATGAAGGAATGGTGTGGGTTATAGTTAAACCCTTTTTCCTTTGTAAAATTAAATAAGTAACAATGATTGATGAGGTGGAATGAGGATTTTCCGAGTAAGGATGGGTAGAGAGAGTTATATATATATATATACCTCATGTGATGTGTATGGTGTATGGGAGGTGATTCAGTTGGCTTAAAATGAGAATTTCCTACGTCAGGTTGTGAGGATTGTTAATTCTGTGTAAAACCTGATAGTCTCGCTCAAGCGAGATGGGATCTCGCCCAAACAAGAGTCCCCTGCTTTAGAGAATTGGCCTCTGGCCCAAATTCGCCCAGGCGAATAGGGCTTCGCCTGAGCGAGGGCGAAAGGATTTGCCACTGGGCGAATCTCGCTCAAGCGGGCATGGCCGCGCTTGAGCGAGCTAGTGAGGAAATGGTCACTGTATATTTTTTGCCCAAGCGTGTGTGAATGGCTTGAGCGAAAGTATGAAGTCTGATGTTGGGATGGTGCTCACTCAAGTGAGTGACTGGTATGGTTGTGTCTTAACCGAGCGTGACGAGTGAATGGTGAGCAAGTAAGATTTTGGATGAAATTCCACTCGAGTGGGAACCTAAGAAAATAATTTCATGATGTGGTAAATTTCTGAGTGAAATCCGAGTGAGCTATGTCCGAGTCAGGATCTTCCGAGTGAGGAAGTGGACATAATTCGAGTAAGAAGGCTCTTGAGTGTGATGATCTGGGTAGTGGAATCCCGAACGGGGAATTTTTGAGTCCTGTGGAACCTGTCCCAAGTGGAGTGCCTCCGAATATGCAATTCCAAGTGGTATGATACCGATTGGGGTTACTCGGTGTGAGTTTGTCTAGAAGTACTCTGGAATAACTCCATTTGAGTGAAAAAGAAAGGAAGTCAGATTTGGAACGAAACGCCGAGTGAGAACTGGTCAGGTGATGAGTCAGTTTTGAAATAAGATACCGAATGAGTGACCAATTAGGTGGTGAGTCGGTCTCTGGAATGTTTACCGAGTGGTACCCTGTGTGAGTGAAGACTCAGATTTAGAATGAATTTATCGAGTGGAAGACTAATTGAGATGACTCGGTTTTGGAATGAAATTGCTGAGTGAAAGACTGATTGAGAGATGACTCGGGTTTGGAATTAATTGGCTGAGTGAATGATGGGTCGGTCATGATTATCTTGCTGAGTGGAAAACCTGAGTGCTTTGAGCCGGCTTCAGAGAAATTCTGCTGAGTGGAAACTTGAATGTTGGGGAGTCGGTTTTGATTGATTTTACCGAGTGGACAACCGAGTGAGATGAGTCGGTTTTGAATGAATTGCAGAGTGAAAACCAAGTGTTGGTAAGAATGACCTCTGGTCGGATTTCGCTTAAGCGAGCTGGTGCTTCGCTCAAGCGAGCGTTAAAGGAATTTGCTACTGGGTATTTTTCACTTACGCGAAGGGGGTCACCCAAGCGAGCTTGGCCTGTCTCGCTCAAGCGGATGTGAATCTCGCTTGAGCGAGTTTCCACCAGAAGGGGATTTGCTCAATTTTACTATGTGGCAGGCTTATGTTAGAGCCTTTTCTCGGTATTAGGGGATAATTGTGAGATGATTATGGGTATGTATGAATGGTGATATAATGGTAGTATAACATGGTGGTGTTTGAGATTGATAGGCGCATTGGGGCTAATTAATTATAACCCAATACTACTTAAAATAGAATAGTGAAAGGATGATATTGAGAACCTGATGATAGAATTATGAAATATAGATCCTTGGATGAATCTGAAATTGATGAAGGGATAATTGAATGACATGATATACAATCTAAATTGATGAATTGAAGAAAATATGATACAAAATAATGTTAGATGATGTTGAGCACTCTCTTGCACAAAGAGGTGCATATTGATAGTGATAAATTATTGTGTGCCATTGTGTATGATACAAGCATAGTCTTGTATGTGTGGTATGAATTATAAAATTGAAAATGTTGTGAATGCCACACAATTTTATATACATATAACGTATACTTGAGACAATGGTAATGAATAATGAGATGAAAACCCACTAAATGAAAGTGAGGTATTAATGATGAATATTATATAATATTGAGATGCCATTGTGATTGATTGCAAGTATCTACTTGCGTGTATGAGGTGAAATATATGTGAAAATATGTTGAGATGAAAATGCCACAATAAAACTTGAAAGCTATGACTAAGAAACAAACAATGTTGAAATCCACTAAGGTGTATGGTGGTGTTGGTGATTATGATGATGATGATGATGTTTGATGAGTGGCATTTAGGATGCACAGAGTGAGAATGCATTTGGTTTGCATTGCATTGCATCCATGGCATATCATAGCTGCCGGTGTTGGAATATTAGGGGATTCCCCCGGTTGGCCCAGTGGGAGGGCGGCTCAGTGCACGAGCATTTATGTTGTTCCCCTGTGACTCGGTGTGTAAGTCACGAAGCTGCCCATGCTGAGCTACGGGGAGCTGCATGTGGTTGACCCTTGTGGGGGGTGGCTCTTGGGGAGCAGGTATCCCCGGTGGTCCTTTGGATCACAGCTGCCATGTTGAGAATCATGGTTGGCCCACAACACCATATGTTGAATATGTTGTATACCGCGGTCATGGTGAAAATGACCACGTGTTGCATGATGGGCGATGCGGTTTGGTACCAGTAAAAATATGGTGAATAAGTATGCATTATGATATATGTGTACACATTTTACTACTGCAGTAGGGGCATGGTATGTGATCATGCTTGAACCCACAACTTGGTGTTATTTCCCACAGTCGGATCCGCATTTGTTGTCTATTCCATTGTGCATATGCATTAGCCATAAGAGCATTTTCATATAGCATGGAGATATGCCAGAATATGATGATGATTGATAATGATTGAGATGATGAGATGGTGTTGATGAGAAGGGTAATTAATATCCCGAAAGACCACATAAAAGTAATAAATAATATGAATGAATGAAATGATGTGGATATGACGATATGTATGATACGGCCCAATGTAATGAAGGGTGTATTTGTTTGTGATTGATAAATGATTATGTTAGCCTGTGGTGGCTTTGATGAAAGACTAGAATGGTCTATATTGATGTGTTGGCCCATTAAGGCGATGTGAAAGATATGTGTTGGCCCATTGTGGCGGTGTGACAAATATGTATATGCTTGCTTTGCTATGATTTGATGAATAGGCATGAAATGAATATATATTGTTGAATTAATAATTTATGATGATTGTTGATGTGTTTAGCACAGCATACATGATGTTGATATGCATATGCACATAATTTCAATTATATTCATATCGTCATTTGAAATGTATAACTCACTCTCCCATGTGGTCTACTTTTTAGTATTGATGCAAGAAAACCATGGGATGAGGATGTTTATGAAGTAAAGCTTTTGAGAAGGTAAATAGTTATAGAGGAATGCCTTGTCCGGCAGCATTGTAATTTAGTGAGTTATGTATAAAATGAATATCATGATGTTGTTAATTATTGTTGTTGATAATGGAACTGTGAATATATATATATACTTGGATAATGTACTAATAGTGGATATATGAATCTGAGGCTGAACTGGTTATGATCTATTATAAATATGAATGTTGGAGATGTATGTTACATGATCATATAGATAGGTATATACATACATCGTAGGCATTGCATGCTTATATGATTATGTAAAATGATGATGGTTGTATATTAGGCTTACCATATGCCATTGCATGCTTGCCGAGCCTATTCTCATATCTTCATATATAGGACTAGGCGTGTGCCCGGTATACACATTCTTCTTCCACTGTAAACTCTGTTATTTTTGTATACCGAATGGTCAAACTATTTATCGATCCAGTTATAGGTTACTTAATCTCACTCTTTGGTTTTCTGTGATTTGGGTCTTGATGTAATCATGGTGATGTCTTGGAAATGTTTTTCAAACGCGAAAAATTTATTCGCAGTTTAATTAATTATGACGATTACATCGGGATTCGAGTACAGAAAATCAGGGGTGTTATACTCTCTCTCTCTCTCTTTCTCTCAATCATCGTTGGCCACCACCTCCCCAAAACACCACTGTTTCACCTTTGTTCTTCACCGAAATAACCTCTGATCATTGTTTCCTTCAATTTCTACCTATCAATTTGAATTTTAGTCACCTCTAGCCACCTTCCACCATCGTGGGTAGCCACCACACCACCACCTTCTCTCCTCGTTCGATCCTTAGAATGTTGGCTTATCCTGGTTCTAATCGTCGCATAGATTCCAACGGCAGAGATGGATCATTGATCAGAGCTGCGAATTAAGTTTTCACCCTTTCGTCTAGTATAAGGAAAATATGACACCTCAGGTAAGGGGGTATATCCCGAGAATCTTGGGGTGGACCGTGTGTTCGGAAGTGCTAAGGTACCTTTTAGGTCTTTACCTTTCCGTTGGCAGGTTCAAGAACTGTTATTAAATTAAGTTACTTCAATTTTATTAATATTTTATTATCGTTTATGTGATTAATTGGTTGTGTTGACTCTTACTATCCTTGATGACTCAGTGGATGTTAAGTATTGAACTATGAAAATATTAAGGACTATGAGTGTCTATATGGATTCCAGCGAATAGATCTCGAAATACGTAATGAATGAGGATATAAGGATGGACGAGCATGTGGCCTTTGTTATATAAATTTATGTTCTATCTAAATGTCTATAATAATTATTTTCAAAGTGTGATTTATCATTCATGTCTTCATATTTGTCCTCAAATGCGTTAGCACCGAATTTCTTTGAATGCACAACAACCATAACATTGATACCTAGGAAAATAAAATCAAGAAAATATTATTATCACTACCATTAATATTATGGCTATTTTATTGTTGTTATTATTATTATTATTATTATTATTATTATTATTATTATTATTATTATTATTATTATTATTATTATTATTATTATTATTTACTATCGAGCATAATGGTCGGCTCTGCCACCGCTCTTAGCATTTTTTTCTTTTATTTAATTTATGTTACTTATATTATTGAGCATAATGGTCAGCTTTACCACTGCTCTCGGTATTTTCTTTTATTTAATTTATGTCATTTATTTTATTGAATATAATGGTCAACTCTGCCACCTCATTCTCAATATTTTTCTTTATTTAATTTTTATTATTTATAATACTGAATATAATGATCAGCTTAGCTGCCTTATTCTCCGCAATAATTTTTCCTTTATTTCATTACTATTATCTATATTATAATGGTCGGCTTTTCCGCTTTATTTAATATTTTTTCTTTTATCTATACTATTAAATATAATGGCTGGCTCTACCGCCTCGCTCTTCTGTATAAGAAATTATTAAATTTCAAATTACTACCATTTAGTGATTAGTCATAAAATAGAAACAAATTATTTCCTCTTCAAACTAGATGTTATTTCAAGCCAAAATATGACTGATATATTTTCTAAATAAAGATAAAAATAACCTACAATATCTGAAAAATAGAATGGACCTAACAACTTGAGGACAAATATTATGAGATAGGAAACATATAGATACCTAGGGGTCAAAAGTAATAGAGAGAGCTAAAAATGCATGTTGCATCATGAAAATGGTTCTTTCAAAAACTAGAGCATACACCGGGGTACGCTGGAGAATATTCACGTTCAATCCCCAGGTGGGATCTTGGGAGTATGATTAGGTCGGGCACCTAATGTCTCGGATTCACGCCCGATGTTGGACGGTCCATGGCAAACCTAATGTACTTTGACTAAAGATGGAGCGTAACTAAGATGATGTACAGTCAAGTCCTATTATAAAGTGATATGAATGATGAGATAAGATGGAACCATATTTATGTATAGGACTTATGAGTCCTTGGTACCCAATAATGTGATATGATGTGTGGAGGACTTGGTGGGCTTCGGTCGCTCTAGTGTGGAAACGTTGTGCCGAGGGACAGCTTGAGCAGGACGGCTTCTAGTGAATGAGATGATAATGATGATGATGGATTGGTTTATTAGGCCCACATGCATCATGAGACTTAACCTATAGATAATTCCTAATGAACCCTACTCATGCATTCCATGACAGCATTATTGATTGCGATAGGTTGTAAATGTGTTGTTTAGATTATTTATATTATGTTACTTGTTGCTAGGTATGCCTGCATTGAGAACCTTCGGGGTCTGGAGTATATACTCACCCCTTTCTACTTAATAATAATAGAAGAGCCAGGAGCCAGAATACGAGAAACAACAATAAGCCAGACCAAGTGCGAGCGCTCAACAAAAGTAAGATGTATAGAGTTATATATAGTTAATTAAATAACAAGACCAGGGATGACTATACATATTTAAGGGTGCATATGTGCCCCATTTTGTTGAGAGTACAATTACTTTTAGTTTATGAATGACTATGTAAATTATTTAATGTTTGCTTCCATTGATCCGCCATTATTTTACTTGTACAAAAAAGTGTTCCACTTTTTCTTAAGAACTTATAACCTCTCAGTTAAATAAAATGACTAAGCAACGAGGGTTTACCCTAGTAAATTGGTGGTATCAGAGCATAGTCAATTCATTAAGCTTGGGGGTTTGGACTACTAGGTTTCCATGTACTTTGATAGAAATGTTAAACAATCCATAAAACATCTAGGATGAAATCCGTATATGGAATTCTCCACAGAACACAGACCCTAAACCTTTTTCTCGCTATTCTTTTAGCAACATACCAACGACTCACCAAAACAACGATCTCATGAATAAACTCGTTACTAGGATTGTAGAGGTAATAGAATGACAAGAAGCACCTCATGCTCTTGCTAGGCAAAACCAGGGACTGGTTAACTTTCAAAAAAATAACCCTACGCAATTCAAGGAAGGCTTCAATCCGGAAGGAGCACAATTATGGATTAAGCACCTTGAAAAGATTTTTATGCTATGCGATGTACTGATGAGGATAAGATGACCTATGTTGTCTTCATGTTGGTAGGAGAGGGAGAGAATTGGTGGACTCACACTAGAGTATAATTAATAAATGATGGGCACGCCATCACTTGGGAACAATTCAAGGCAGAATTTCTTGCCAAATACTTCCCTAAAGACATAAGGAGGCAAAAAAAGTAGGAATTATTTAATTTGAAACAAGGCAACATGACAGTTAGGGAATACACTGCTAACTTTAATGAATTAGCCAAATATTGTCCCTACTACACCTAAATAGGAAAAGCATCGAGATGCGCCAAATTTGAAGGAGGGCTACGGTAGGAAATCTGTCAAGCCATATGTTGCCAGCAAATCACCCAATTCTCCACCTTGGTCGATCGATGTCGCATCCTTTAGAATACCTCTAACCTTTGATGACCTGGAATGTCCAGTTATGGCCTAGAACGACGTATGTGAGACCGACAATAGAGGAAAGATTTTCGAGTAAACTGACCATATTTATGACCAGTCTACTCAGCCACCCGAATTCCATCAAGGGATCAAGGGAACAGTCAAAGACTAGGATGTTACATTTACGGGGCATCACATTAGGCTATAGCCTATGCCCAGAACACTAAGATGGTATGTTCCCGTTGTAGACATAATGGATATCCCAGCATTGATTGTAGAATGAGGCCTAGGCATAATCCTCAATAGGTGACTCAGAGATAGATAGTATGACCAATGGATCAAGGGAACAGGGGACCTGCTACAAGTGCCTCTATGAACAATGCTCCAAAGGCAGAGAACGTTCATCATAATAATAACCCTAACCAAAACAATATTCCTAGAAGACTAGAAAATGGCTCAACCGGAAGATAGGGAGGAAATGCTAGAGTATTCACCATGAACGGTGTGGAGATTTCACAAGGGAACGATCTTGTGCATGGTACATGCCTTATAGGAAGTACTCTATTAAATGTACTATGTGATTCTAGAGCTACTCACTCCTTCATATATGAAAACTGTATAAAACATTTAAAGTTACCCATGACCTCTTTGCCCAATAAGATGATTGTCACAACTGCTACCAATAAACCTATTTGTCCTTCCTACATATGCTTAAAATGTCCCCTCAACATCAAGGGTAGAATCTACCAAGTGGATCTAATCTACTTACCCTTGATTAATCTAGAAGTTGTCTTAGGAATAGATTGGCTCACTACTAACTGTATCCTCATTGACTGTCATAATAGATCCATGTCTCTTGAGTCTACTACATTTGAATGTGATCAAGTCACTGAATTTCATCCTGTTAGCTCAGGGGAGGCAATCCTAGTGGAAGAAGCACTAGTGTACATGATCCTTACTAATACCGAGGGCAAGAATACCCCACAGATCGATCAGATTCTTGTTGTTCAAGAATTCCCTAAAGTCTTCCCTGATGATATACGAGAACTTCCTCCAAAGTGAGAAATCAAATTCAGCATTGACATTATACCAAGTGCAGGACCAATCTCTATTGCTTCACATTGAATGTTACCTAAGGAACTCAGTGAGCTCAAGAAGCAAATAGAAGAACTTTTAGAGAAAGGGATGATTAGACCCAGCGTTTCACCTTAGGGATCACCAGTCCTACTACTCAAAAAGAAGGATAACAACATGCATCTGTGTGTTGATTACCGTTATCTAAACAAAGTCACGATCAAGAACTGATACCCTCTTTTGAAAATCGATGAGCTGATGGACCAGCTACGAGGAGCCACTATCTTCTCAACGATTAACCTGCGATCAGGCTATCATCAAATAAGGGTAAAGAAAAAAGATATACCCAAAACAGCCTTCAGGACACGATACGGGCACTATGAGTATCTTGTCATACCTTTTAGAGTTACCAACACACCCGCTGTCTTTATAGACTCATGAACTAGATGTTCCAACACTACTTAGACATATTTGTAGTTGTCTTCATCAATGATATACTGGTTTACTCCAAGAACCACAAAGCATATAAAGAGCATCTCCAGATTGTTCTAAATACGTTGCGTGCAAGGAAGTTATACGCCAAGTTATCGAAATACGAACTCTGGTTAACCGAAGTGTAATTTTTGGGGCACATGACCTCCAAAGAAGGAATCGCTGTGGATCCTGCAAAAGCGGAAGTTGTACTAAAGTGGGAACGACCTAAGAACGTGATGAAAATTTGTAGTTTCCTAGGACTTGCCGAATATTATCGCCGATCCATCGAGAATTTCTATCGAATTGCAACACCTCTGACTAGGTTGACTGACACATTGTCATTGTCGGGTCAAATAACAAGTTAAATTAATATAGTATAAGATAAACAACTTTAGTCATCTTTCAAAGACCTTAGTTCAATTAGTTACATTCAATTTAGTTATAACAAAGGGGGTTTCTGTTGAGATTGAAAGGAAAATAAAGTAATTATATAATAATGCAAAAAGTAAATTTATGAGTGAGTGAATAATCAAATTTAGAAATAACCAACCCAAGGAATTAATAAATCTTTAGTTAACTAATCATTGATCACAAATAATATTAAATATAATTAATTTCTCAACCTTGAATCATTTGGAATCCCTAAATGATTATATTCTAGAAAATCTTCTAGAATTGAATTAATGAACTAATAAGAATAATCAATCGATATATTCTTATTAATTACTAAAATAAATTTAAAACCATAATTTGATTGAGTTAAGAAACTAAATAGAAATATCTTATTTAGTGACTTAATCTTTGTTCTCAAATTGATTATTGATTAACCAACCAACATCATTTTAGATTAGATTGTTTAATTATATACCAATTGATTATATACTTAAATAATCTACCATCATAAGTGTTTAAGAAACAAAGAAAAGTAATTATCTTCAATCAAAATATTAACAGCAAGAACTCAAATTTAACATAAAGAAAAATTAAATTCCTTGAGTTGATTTTAAAAGATTAAGCTTCCATGATAGTTGTTAACAATGAAAGCTAATATTAAATTAACTATTACTTTGATTATAAAAGTAAATAACAAATAATAAAATTAACTTACTTGATATTGAGGAAGGGAAATGAAAACCATAACTTAAGGGATGGAATATAGAACAAAGAAATAAAACAAGAGAAAGAACTAAAACTTAAGAAACTAAAGCAAAGATATAGAAATGTAATGAAAACTAAAGCATGTATTTCTTATGTATCTCTTTTGTATCTTCCTTACAACTTCAAGCATCTATTTATAGGTAAGGTATCATGACACTATACATTCAATTTCTGATCATGAATGCATTTTTTCAATATTTGTGAGCTTGAAATTACAATAATTCAAAAGAAGATAATGGTAGGTGTTGAAATTCATTCTCCTCTTTATCTTCTTCACCTTGCGAGTCAAATATGATCATCTAGATGGATAAATTTTGCAAAATCTTCAACATGAAAGTTGTATATCTCTGTCTTATTGAGAATTTGGCCTAAGAATAAGGTCATTTGGACATTTACAGCTTCAGATATATGTATTTTAGTGAACGATGTCAATGTTGTGGGACATATGAGGGCTGATTGATTCAAGCTCTATTTCTTCATTTTTTTTAGATGCAAAATAACCAAATATGATTATCATGATGTAGGCCTTTGTCTTAGATTTCCATGAGCTCTAAGATTAGCCCATTTGGATCACAAAAGCCTAAGTTATGGCCAAAACAAGGCAAGATACTCAAGATACATACAAAAAACAAAAATTGAAACATATATACATAATACTTCAATTTAACTAAACAACATAAAACTTAATTAAAATACTATTATTAAACATAGTAATTATATAATAAACCCTAAGTGTAAAACTATAAGAAGTGTATTAAAATTGATTTATCATTGACACGTAAAGATCAGCCATTCGAATAGACCGACAAATATGAAAGCAATTTTACAGAGTTACGCCAACAACTCACCAGTGCACCTGTCTTGATTTTGCCAGATCCTGTTAAGCAATATGAAGTGTATTGCGATGCTTCAAGACAAGGACTAGGATGTGTCCTAATGCAAGAAAGAAAGGTTGTTGCTTACACCTCACAACGGCTAAGCACTCATGAAGTCAATTATCCTATGCACGACTTAGAACTCATTGCAGTTGTGTTCGCTTTGAAAATCTAGAGACACTACCTATGTGGCACTCACTTTAAAGTCTTCAATGACCATAAGAGCTTGAAGTATCTCTTCGATCAGAAAGAACTGAATATGCAACAATGCAGGTGGATGTAATTCATCAAGGATTATGATTTCAAACTCTGATACCATCTTAGAAAGGAAAACATTGCAGTCGATGCACTCAGCGGGAAGGCCCTACACCTATCATATATGATGATAAAAGAGCTAGAGTTGATTGAACAGTTTTGCGATCTGAGTCTGGTAGTAACACCCAAGAAAGGAAGCCTTATGGTTGGAATGCTAAGAATCTCTAACAACTTCCTAGAACAAGTCAAGGAAGCTCAAGCCAATGATGAAGAATCGCAAAGTCTATTAGGAAAGACAAAAGAATGAGGCTTAAAATTCAGCAAGGATGAACATAGGGTGATCAAGTATCAATAAAGGTTGTGTTCCAACCGACACAGACATGAAAATATCTATCTTAGATGAGGCATACAAAAGCAAATATAGTATCTACCCGAGATCAACCAAGATGTATCAGGACTTGAAGAAAATATTTTAGTGGCAAGGAATGAAAAGGGATATCGCTAAGCACGTAACAGCTTGCATGACCTGTCAGAAGGTAAAGGCAGAAGAACAGTGACTAAGTGGGACCCTCCAACCTTTGGAAATACCCAATGGAAATGGGATGAGATTGCTCTGGACTTCATGACTGGACTTCCCAAAATGTCAGCTGGACACGATGCTATTTGGGTGATCGTGGATCGATTGATAAAGACCGCCCACTTTATCCTTGTCAATATGAAGTATTCTCTAGAGAAACTCATCAAATCTACATTAAGGAAATCGTACAATTACATAGTGTTAGGGAATCCCTCGGGGTCAGGCAGTGGAAATACGAAGGATTCCCAAAAAGGAATTGTAAAAACGAATGTTTCAAGGCATTACATACAAAACTTAAAATTTTGTTTTAGAGTTTACCTCTTGTAGAAATGAAATGAGATCCTCAATCGAAGCAATAGTAGCTTCGTCCTTAGGAGTCTACACGAGCACTCCCACCAGAATCCAAAATTCAGAATGCTAGTACGGAAGTTCAAAGAGTAATCCTAATTTCTAAGTAGAAACCTATAAGCATCTCATGCTCTATATATAGGCTTAGGTCTTAACCTGATGAGCTCTCATTAAACATTGGGCTCCTGACTCATTCTAAATGAGTTAGGCATAATAGTTTTATTTTTAGTCCAACTAAAATAAAACCATCCTCTGGTGGGCTTACTCTATGTGTGTGACCCTATAGGTAAAATATTCAGTTATATTAATAATAAATTATTTTATTATTAATATAAAATAAGAGCGGCATCTAGCAATACATCATTAAGTCTAAATATTATTTATCATTGACATGACCTATAAGTGATAATTATTTTATATATTTATTCCTTTTGTCACGATATCTAATTGGGTCCAAGGCATGGTCGTCGTCATCCTTGTATGGCCCAATTCATTTTACTTGATACCAGAGTAGACTTTACAGAATAAATATCTCATATTTATTTTTCCTAGCATGGCCATGCATTTCCTTAGTCTCACTCTATCAAATGGCCCACAGATATCACTCCTGTCACATAGGAGAGACAAAACCCATTTACATCACTCACATCCCTCTACATAATGTGTCTATTGCCTAATCGCAATATTTATGGTCATCTTATTACAGATGACATTTGATTGTATTAAAATAACAAGCTCCTTGTATAGGAATCGTAACGACTTTAGGTCGAAGGACTATATACCATTATCACATTGAGAACCGTTTATGACACTCATGTAATGATCCATGCAACGTTCTCATGATGGGTCTGTCCAGTACAACATTACTCTTAATGTGTACCCATGTGAAGACTTGATATCATATATATCCATGATTTGTGAGAATAAATCACCAGTACATTCATACACTAGTCTTAATTCCCCATGTAAATACTTGATTAGGGACATTGTAGAAATAATTCTCATATGACCTATTATTCCAAGATAAATAGTTTTAAAATAATCTTAAAACTGAAAATACTTATTTTATTGATAAGTTAAAATTGACACATTAATAGCTCGTAGTGCATACACTAACACATTGGACACCCACTACAATTGTGTCTAACTGAGATCCTCGCTTCGTATCATGATTTTGGGAAAGCCTGCAACAAGCCCTAGGGACTCATTTAAAGTTAAGTTAAGCATATCATCCACAGATGGAGTGACAATAAGAATGGACGATCAGAACTCTTGAAGATCGGTTACGCCTTTGTGTCCTAGAGCATGAGGGAAGCTGGTAGGAATATCTTCCACTCGTTGAGTTCACCTACAACAACAACTATCACGTTAGCATCAAATGGCCCCTTATGAGGCTCTGTATGGAGGGAAATGTGGCACACCTTTATGTTGGAACGAGATAGGTGAAAGGGTAATAGTTGGGCTAGAGATTGTTCAAAAGAACACAGAGAAAGTCCAAAACATCCAAACGACAATGAAAGCTTCATAAGACAAGCAAAAAAGTTACTATGACAAACACTGAAAGCTGCTTGAATTTGAAGAAGAAGACCATGTATTCCTCAAGGTCACCCTTACTATTAGAGTAGGGAGAGCTCTGAAAGCCAAAAAGTTTAGTCTTAGATACGAGGGACCGCATCAGACTCTGCAGAATGAGGGAACTAGCACGTATCAAATCGCCCTACTACTCGAGTTAACAAACCTTCATATGTCTTTCATGTTTCCAAGCTCTGCAAATATGTACCAAGCTCCGATCATATTCTAAGCCCTGATCAGTTCACTCTTAAGGACAACCTCACATTTGAAACATCACCAGTTAAGATTGTTGACCGACGTCTAAATTAGCTGCGAGGCAAAGAAATCCCTCTTATAAAGATAGCTTAGAGACCATCTAATAATGGGGATGCCACCTGGGAAGTTAAGGAAGAGATTAGAAAGTTATACCCTCAATTATTTTAAGCCTTGAATTTCAGGATGAAATTCCTAAAAAGGGGGAGAGTGTAACATCCCTATTTTCAGTAAGTAGTCTAAAACCCAGTAGGTTTTCATCATGAGTTTTGTAAGTGATAATCAGGGCAGAGATCATTCCATAAGAAGAATAATATGATTAGGTTGAGAAAAATCGGTAAAAGAAATAGCAAGCGTATATAATAATAATAATAATAATAATAATAATAATAAAGAGTTATTTTCAACAATAAATAATAATATAATAATAGGAGATGTAAATAAAGGACCCTACGGGTAGTCAAGAATTGACTATCCGATGCTATATGTAGTACCTAGATAATAAACTAGTTAGACTAGTACCATCGTTTGTTAGTCCTCAAATTTACAATAAAATCCTTAATAAAAATTTTGTAAAAAGAATCAAAATTTGTTTAAGTTATTATAAATTTAGGTTTTAAATTCAATAAATGGATGTTGTTGAAAATAATCTGCCCTTGATCAATTTTCTCTAGTTTCGCGGTGAAAAAGTAAAGAAATTCAAGAGAAAAATTGAAGAACTGACAAGCTGATGTGTAGCATCAACACCACGTGTAGCGTGGGGATTTCGAATACTGACGCTACACGTCCCAGCCACACATAGCGTCAGAGCTACGTGGACTCCATTTCCAGCTGGACAAGCGCTCAGCCAATTGACCCATTATTGGCCAATCCACTAGCAGCTAATGTCCAAGCCGAATTGGGAGACAAGGCTATACATATCTGGCCACTTTAATTAAATAATTAAACTAATCATGGCCATTTAATCACGAGCTTAATGGGGGCTGACTCAGGAACCTAACGTGTAGCGTCAGGCTGGTGCTTAGCGTCAGGACCCTTCCTCATCCCTATAAATAGGGCCATTCTCCACACATCCAGCATCCCATTCCACTCTTCTGAGTTCTTTTCCTCTCTTATACACTTGTGTTTGAGTGTTTCTTGTAACACCCTAATTTTTAATAAATAATTAAACCCAAAAATAGGGAAAGAAATTTTCATAAAAACAACCACTGGTCACTCGGTATAGAAAAGAAGAGGTAGGCAAGGGAAAAAAATGAAAGAACATTCATACGCACGGCAATCAGTGGAAGGAACAAGGCTTGACCGATCCATTCAGTTCAGCGAAACCCATCATCGCCTGGGCGAAATAGCTCAAGTCACTCGGGCGAGGGACGATTCGCCTAAGCGATACTCATACAAGAGTCTTCCTAAAACACACTCGCTGGAGCGAGCACCTTGTTCGCTGGAGTGAGAAGTTCACTCGGCATCCTGCCATTCCACTCGAATTCCCCTTAATACGTACCGGTTCTATTTAGACAGCATTCCCACTCCCTGGCTCCACTCGATCGGATTACATATACATATACATTGGAAACCCAAAAATGATTTCCAAGTCACTCACTCGGAATCTATGAAGACTCCTCACTCGGGATAACTCCCACGTCCATTACGCCACTCGGGGTATTCTACTTACTTTTCATTCTGTAACCATATTATTTTCTGCTCTAATTTTCCTACTAAGCCAGGACTCACTTGGGTTCTTTAGCTACTTGCTAATCTATTACAATGGGTCCACTTAGAGTCTTAGGTGTCGTTCCCTGGTCGGTGAACTGCTCACTCGGTGGATTCTCACTCGGAAATCGTTGATTATCCTCTACTCATGAAATTTCATAATTGTTGCTCACGGGATTCGAATCAACTCCTACTCTAGGCTATGCGATCTTAATCACTCGGATTATTCAACCTTTCATCACTTGGAATGACTCATTATCTCACTTTCCTCCAACAATGACTTAGCTCCACTTCTACCCATAGTCACACTGATCTCCTACGCTCGAAAGGTATACTTATACACCATATTTACCACTCGGACATCACCTACAGTATAGAACAACACACAACACATATATATATAGGGACGTATTAAATATTACAACGCATTAGCATGTTTTCACTACCCGAAAGTGTTCAAGTTCAGATATAAGGACTAAAATCAAAATACGAGCCGGCCAAGGCTTAACAAGACCTTATACACAGTATTTACATATACACATATATTCCATAGCGCTCGGTTTCTCTGCTCTGCACTCGGCCTCTTCTTCATCCTTCATTCCGAGGGATATTCACTGAAAAATGTAATCACTATAGGGGTGAGCTTTTGCATGCAAAATGACAATCAAAGACTCGGTATCAGTGTTAGTACGCATACTTACTTTCACTCAGTCGTATTCAGGTTAAACTAAGACCATGCAAATCAGAATGATATCTATAACATACATACTACATAAAGTTCATCTCTATTCACACGTACACATGCATCCACACATTAGGGAGTCATCCATATTACTCAACACATGCTATGCATACTATCTTAATCAGCATCATATCTACATGCATGCCTGTGGATCCGACTTAAGTAATGACTTTCAGTTACAGTTTCCCTCTTACTGGCCGCTCGTCCATCAGCTCTTCCCGTGTGGTACCGGTCTCCCATTGACGTCTCGAGACTCATCTCTAGCTCCTACGGCTACCACGAGCTCTCACAGGATCTAGCCAAGGACTGTAGCTGGAAGCCATTCCCTCGGGGCTCTAGACCTTCCACGGGTCACCCCATTCTTACACATGCAGCTAATGCATTTACTAGCAAGCATTATTACTCAACTGATACCTCTTTCGCAACCATCGTAGTAGGAACAGATTCAACACAGTCGTTACATATACTTTGCCAGCCATAACAACATGCACAGCAATCGGACAGTCAAGGTAATATCGTCTGACAAATCAACCAACAATCACACGTTCATGTTCTTACAGTGTTAACAGAGATAGGACCATGCATTTCATTCGTCTATAACAAGGCTAACAGGCTACATTACCACCATCTGGATCACATGCAATTATTGTACAACTAGTATCTTACACACAGGATCCAAAATCAATAATCATGCATATTATTCAATCGCCACAAACACATGCACACACTTAAAGCAATACATTCATCCGGTACCATTCGTGGATCATGCATTTGACATGCAAGCGCCCCCTACCTACGGAAAGGAACTCAAGTAGCTCTCCTGCTCTCAACGTTCGGTCTGACGCTCTATCCGACTCGTCCAGATCTTCTTCGCACCATCGCACTCTGAAATCGGCTCGGGAATGAGAAGTTGTTCTTCCTCTGCTTCAATGGTCGTCTTCTACCAGTTGAAGGGGACTCTGACCTTCCTTCGGCACCGTCGTTGCGTTCTCCAGAAACGAAGAGCAAAACAGGGGAAGGAAAAAGAGGATAAAAATGAGGAAAAAGAAAAAAGAGGATGCAGCAGTGGAAAAGAACGAGTATCCACGGTGATACAGGGTATATATGCATGCGAAGAGAAGGAAGTGAGATGGGAGAACGTGAGTCGCAGCCCACTCACGTAACTCGCCAATCACAAACAGCCATCTTTCACCAACTATGCCTTAATTAAATTGTCATTATTCCTTAAGTTAATCCGATTATAATTATCAATTAACTTCTCACTTTGAAATCAAAACCTTAATAGTTTATTTTTCATTCGGCATTTAACTTTAAAAATTGGGATGTGACAGTTCTCCCCCTCTCAAAAGAATTTTGTCCTCGAAATTCAGTCTGTCACTCACCTTGGTTGAACAACTCGGGGTACTGCTGTCTCATGGCGTCTTCGCGTTCCCAGGTACAAGAGGTAGTCCTGCCTTGCTGCCACTCTACTTTAACCAGTTGTACGTCCTTGTTCCTTAAACGCTTTACCGATCAGTCCACGATTCTAATCGGTATAGTCGTAGTGGTCAGGTCTTCCTTGATTTCCACTTCATCATCAAGCACTGTGTGGTTGGGGTCATACAGATACTTCCTCAGTTGGGACACATGAAACATGTTGTGCAATCGGGATAAGTGAGTCGGTAATGCTATACGGTATGCCATGGAACCGACTCGTTCCAATACCTCATAAGGTCCAATGTATCGGGGGCTCAACTTTCCATCTTTTAAGGCTCGCCTGACTCCTTTACTCAGAGAAGTCTTCAAAAACACTCTGTCTCCGACTGAAAATTTTAATGGTTTGGTTCGTTTGTCATGGTAGCTTTTTTGCCTGTCCTGGGACGCCTTCATCCGTTCCCTTATCACTTGGATCTGTTCTGATGTTTGCTTTACAATTTCTGGTCCCAACAGTAGACTCTCACCCGTTTCTGACCAACAAAGTGGGGTTCGGCATTTTCGTCCATATAGTGCTTCGTAGGGTGCCATACCGATACTGTTGTGATGGTTGTTATTGTATGTAAACTCAATCAAGGGGAGGTACTGCTCCCAGTTTCCACCGTGCTCCAACACACACGCCCTTAGCAAGTCCTCCAGGCTTTGAATCGTTCGCTCAGATTGTCCATCTGATTGGGGGTGGTAAGCGGAACTTAGCCAAAGCTTCGTGCCCATTTCCTGGTGCAGGCTGGTCCAAAACCTGGACGTGAACCTAGGATCCCTATCCGATACGATAGAAGTTGGCACTCCATGCAGTCGGACAATTTCTTGGATGTAAATCCGTGCTAACTTATGCAACGGGTACTTCATGTTCACAGGTAGGAAGTGTGCACTCTTCGTCAATCGGTCAACAATGACCCAAATCGCATCATGTCCCACTCGGTTTTTGGGTAATCCCATGACAAAGTCCATGGCAATTGAGTCCTATTTCCACACGGGGATCTCCAGGGGTTGTAATGCACCATACGGCTTCTGGTGCTCCACTTTCAACTTCTGACAGGTGATGCACTGAGCCACATATTCTGCCACGTTCCTTTTTAATCCGGGCCACCAGAACTGGGTTCTCAGGTCATGGTACATCTTCGTGGCACCCGGGTGGATACTTAGTAAGCTTTTATGAGCTTCATCAAGCACCATTCTTCTTAATTCTCCTCCACTCGGCACGTATATTCTATTTCTTACTCGGAAAATTCCATCTGACCCCTCGGTCAAGGACAAATCCTTACCTTTGGCCTGAGTCTCTCTCATCTCAGCCAAGTAGGGATCTGACTACTGTTGCTCGTACACAGATTTTAAGAATTCATTCGCAATCCTCAGCGTGCCGATCGTTAATTTCCGAGAGGAGGGGATGTCAACATGTAAGTTCATGTCTCGGAACTGTTCCAATAGCTCTACCTCCTTCACCATCATCACTGCTACATGAAGGGATTTCTGACTCAACGCGTCGGCAACAACGTTTGCCTTACCTGGATGGTACTTTAGCTCGAAATCATAATCTTTTAAAAATTCCATCCATCTTCTCTGCCTCATGTTCAGTTCCTTTTGGTCGAATAAGTATTTGAGGCTCTTGTGATCACTGTACACTTCAAATCTGGACCCGAACAAATAATGCCTCCAAATTTTTAACGCGAACACCACCGCTGCCAATTCCAAGTCGTGGGTCGGATAATGCTGCTCGTGAGGTCTCAATTGGCGAGAGGCATACGCTATCACTCGGTCTTTCTGCATTAGCACGCATCCTAATCCGAGTTCTGATGCATCACAATAAACCACGAAGCTCTTTTGCAAGTCAGGTAATGCCAACACTGGGGCAGTCGTCAACTTGTCTTTCAGTCCTCGGAAACTGCTCTCGCACTCGGAACTCCACACGAAGGGAATATTTTTCCGAGTCAACTTAGTTAGTGGCAAGGCCAATTTGGAAAAACCCTCAATGAATCTTCTATAATAACCTGCCAGGCCCATAAAGCTCCTTACCTCCGAGACCGACTTGGGTCTCTCCCATGCCATTATAGTTGTCACCTTCGAAAGGGTCCACTGAGACACCTTCCTCGGAAATCACATGTCCGAGGAAATGGATTTTATCCATCCAGAAATCGCACTTTGAAAGCTTCGCGAACAGCTGCTTCTCCCTTAACACTTGAAGTACCGCTCGGAGGTGTCCTTCATGCTCCTCAGGAGTCTTGGAGTAGACCAAGATATCATCGATGAAGATTACTACGAATCGGTCTACATATGGGTGGAATATGCTGTTCATGTAATTCATGAAGACGGCAGGGGCGTTTGTTACACCGAACGGCATCACTACATACTCGTAGTGTCCATACCGAGTCCTAAAGGCAGTCTTTGGGATATCCGAGTCCTTCACTCGGATTTGGTGGTATCCCGATCGTAGGTCGATTTTCGAGAAGACTGAGGCTCCACGCAGTTGGTCGATCAAGTCATCAATTCGGGGCAATGGGTATCGGTTCTTAATCGTGAGTTTGTTTAGCTGTCGGTAATCTATACAAAGTCTCATGCTGCCATCCTTCTTCTTAACAAGCAGCATAGGTGCGCCCCATGGTGATACGCTCGGTCTAATGAATTGTTTTCCGAGTAACTCACCCACTTGCTTCTTCAGCTCGGCCAATTCAGTTGGGGACATTCTATAAGGTGCACTGGAGACTGGCTCAGCTCCAGGAATCAAGTCTATAAAGAATTCAACTTCTCTATTGGGAAGGACACTCGGTACGTCCTCGGGAAACACTTCTGGGAATTCACAGACAGTCGGAATTTCGTTCACTTGGGTTTTACTTTCACCCTCGGTTAAACAAAGCATCATAAATAGTTGAGCTATACCTTGTGTCGTGTCGTCCTCATTGTGCTGCCTCGGGAAGATTATCCTTCGGTTTCTACAATCCACTAACACCTTGTTGGCTGAAAGCCAATCTATGCCGAGCATGATATCAAGGCCTTTCAGAGGCACACACACAAGATCGAAGGTAAAACTCCGATCGTCCAACACAAACGTTACGCCCTTACACACTGTTGATATCAACACCTTAGGGCCAGTCGGATTGGTTACTTCCAAAGTCCGATCCATATCCACAGTCGGTAATCGCAGTCGTCTCACACACTCATCAGCTACGAAGGAGTGGGTGGCTCCAGAATCAAAAATTACATTAAGTGTATATTTACCGAGTAGGCACTTACTCTGTACCAAGTCATTTGCCTGTGCAGCATCTTTCACGTTGATTGCGTAAACTCTTCCAGCAGTTGGTTGATCGGCGTCTCTCTTCCGGTTATTTGGGGTAAACATCATATTCCCTCTGGCTCTGCTACCTCTGCCGCTCGGTCCTTGGTTATCGTTCCCTCGGTTTCTCTCTTGGAAACCTCCATGACGTGCATTGGGGTTTGCTTGACGAAGTTGGGGGTAGTCGGGGCGAATGTGCCCCTTCTCCTGGCAATGAAAGCACTTGACCTCTGTACTATTGCAATTCTGAGCAAAGTGGTCACCACCGCACTTAAAACACTTTCCATATTTTGGTCATCCACTCATCTGTCTCCCTGGGTTACTGTGATCTTGATATCTGGTAAAGGGTCCAATTCTTCCCACATTTCCTGGCCTCTTGAACCGTGACTACTAAGGCCTCAAGTACTGGTTGGTTCTGCCACTCTGGCCCGAGTGGGCCTTGTCATCTTCTTTAAATATTCTACATTTGTTCACCAATACAGGGAAACTCCTGATCTCTTGATATCTGCAGGCTCTCTTAATATCTGATCTCAATCCATTTTCAAATTTAAGGCACTTGGAGCTTTCTGTCCCTGGTTATTGGAAAGGTGGGTAGAATAGGCACAACTCCTCGAACCTAGTCGTGTACTCTTCCACAGTCATGGAGCCCTGCTTCAACTCCATAAACTCCAACTCCTTCTGACTCCTTACTGTGTCGGGGAAGTACTTCTCTAAGAAGCATGTTTTGAAATCATTCCAAGTCAGCTGAGCATCATCCTCCGGAAATTGGTTTCTGGCTATCTTCCACCAGTTTTCTGCCTCGTCTCACAGCATATACACTGCACACTCTACCTTTTGGGCCTCGGTACAGCGAAGACCCCCAAAAATCCTCTCCAGTTCCTGAGTCCATTTAAAAGCTGCCTCAGGGTTCCGTCCTCCCTGAAATTCACTCGGCTTCCTCTTCAGGTAGCGGTCCAGCACGTGGCCATCCTCAGCTCAAGTCTGGCCCTGCCTCTCGAACACGTCCGCAAAGCATTGGAATGCTGTGGCTATAGCCTCCATGCTTTGGCGATGCGTCATCCCTTATCCTGAAATTAACACCCTTCAAGGATAAGCATACCGGGCCACTTACTACCGATCGCATCTTAGTCTAATATTTAGTAACTTAGCACATTATGCCATTCCTATATGTTACACAATCAATCGGACCAGGGGGAATAACCTCTTATCCACAATTCAATATCATAGCATCAATCAGGTTCAACAATATCATAATAATAATGATCATTCGATTAGAAAGCACACAACCGCTCACACTCGGTAAGCATACCTTGGCCTTGGACCTTTCGGTCTGCTCTGATACCAAAATGTAACACCCTAATTTTTTATAAATAATTAAACCCAAAAATAGGGAAAGAAATTTTCATAAAAATAACCACTGGTCACTCGGTATAGAAAAGAAGAGGTAGGCAAGGGAAAAAATGAAAGAACATTCATACGCATGGCAATCAGTGGCAGGAACAAGGCTTGACCGATCCATTCAGTTCAGCGAAACCCATCATCGCCTGGGCGAATCCCACCAACAACGTCCACTCGCTTCAGCATGACCCCACACGCTTGGGCGAAATAGCTCAAGTCACTCGAGCGAGGGACGATTCGCCTAAGCGATACTCACACAAGAGTCTTCCTAAAACACACTCGCTGGAGCGAGCACCTTGTTCGCTGGAGTGAGAAGTTCACTCGGCATCCTGCCATTCCACTCGGATTCCCCTTAATACGTACCGGTTCTATTTAGACAGCATTCCCACTCCCTGGCTCTACTCGATCGGATTACATATACATATACATTGGCAACCCAAAAATGATTTCCAAGTCACTCACTCGGAATCTATGAAGACTTCTTACTCGGGATAACTCCCACGTCCATTACGCCACTCGGGGTATTCTACATACTTTTCATTCTGTAACCATATTATTTTCTGCTCTAATTTTCCTACTAAGCCAGGACTCACTTGGGTTCTTTAGCTACTTGCTAATCTATTACAATGGGTCCACTTAGAGTCTTAGGTGTCGTTCCCTGGTCGGTGAACTGCTCACTCGGTGGATTCTCACTCGGAAATCGTTGATTATCCTCTACTCATGAAATTTCATAATTGTTGCTCACGGGACTCGAATCAACTCCTACTCTAGGCTATGCGATCTCAATCGCTCGGATTATTCAACCTCTCATCACTCGAAATGACTCATTATCTCGCTTTCCTCCAACAATGACTTAGCTCCGCTTCTACCCATAGTCACACTGATCTCCTACGCTCGAATGGTATACTTATACACCCATATTTACCACTCGGACATCACCTACAATATAGAACAACATACAACACATATATATATAGGGACGTATTAAATATTACAACGCATTAGCATGTTTTCACTACCCGAAAGTGTTCAAGTTCAGATATAAGGACTAAAATCAAAATACGAGCCGGCCAAGGCTTAACAAGACCTTATACACAGTATTTACATATACACATATATTCCATAGCGCTCGGTTTCTCTGCTCTGCACTCGGCCTCTTCTTCATCCTTCATTCCGAGGGATATTCACTGAAAAATGTAATCACTGTAGGGGTGAGCTTTTACATGCAAAATGACAATCAAAGACTCGGTATCAGTGTTAGTACGCATACTTACTTTCACTCAGTCGTATTCAGGTTAAACTAAGATCATGCAAATCAGAATGATATCTATAACATACATACTACATAAAGTTCATCTCTATTCACACGTACACATGCATCCACACATTAGGGAGTCATCCATAATACTCAACACATGCTATGCATACTATCTTAATCAGCATCATATCTACATGCATGCCTGCGGATCCGACTTAAGTAATGACTTTCAGTTACAGTTTCCCTTTTACTGGTCGCTCGTCCATCAGTTCTTCCCGTGTGGTACCGGTCTCCCATTGACGTCTCGAGACTTATTTCTAGCTCCTACGGCTACCACGAGCTCTCACAGGATATAGCCAAGGACTGTAGCTGGAAGCCATTCCCTCGGGGCTCTAGACCTTCCACGGGTTACCCCATTCTTACACATGCAGCTAATGCATTTACCAGCAAGCATTATTACTCAACTGATACCTCCTTCGTAACCATCGTAGTAGGAACAGATTCAACACAGTCGTTACATATACTTTGCCAGCCATAACAACATGCACAGCAATCGGACAGTCAAGGTAATATCGTCTGACAAATCAACCAACAATCACACGTTCATGTTCTCACAGTGTTAACAGAGATAGGACCATGCATTTCATTCATCTATAACAAGGCTAACAGGCTACATTACCACCATCTGGATCACATGCAATTATTGTACAACTACTATCTTACACACAGGATCCAAAATCAAAAATCATGCATATTATTCAATCGCCACAAACACATGCACACACTTAAAGCAATACATTCATCCGGTACCATTCGTGGATCATGCATTTGACATGCAAGCGCCCCCTACCTACGGAAAGGAACTCAAGTAGCTCTCCTGCTCTCAACGTTCGGTCTGACGCTCTATCCGACTCGTCCAGATCTTCTTCACACCGTCGCACTCTGAAATCGGCTCGGGAATGAGAAGTTGTTATTCCTCTGCTTCAATGGTCGTCTTCTACCAGTTGAAGGGGACTCTAACCTTCCTTCGGCACCGTCGTTGTGTTCTCCAGAAACGAAGAGCAAAACAGGGGAAGGAAAAAGAGGATTAAAACGAGGAAGAAGAAAAGAGAGGATGCAGCAGTGGAAAAGAACGAGTATCCACGGTGATACAGGGTATATATACATGCGAAGAAAAGGAAGTGGGATGGGAGAACGTGAGTCGCAACCCACTCACGCAACTCGCCAATCACAAACAGCCATCTTTCGCCAACTATGCCTTAATTAAATTGTCATTATTCCTTAAGTTAATCCGATTATGATTATCAATTAACTTCTCACTTTGAAATCAAAACCTTAATAGTTTATTTTTCATTCGGCATTTAACTTTAAAAATTGGGATGTTACATTTCTTTTGTGAGTTTGTAGTTCTAGAATAGTTTTCTAGATACTTGAGAATGTTGTGTGGTATTGTGATCGTTGTATTGTAAAGTCTCTATCGCCTTCGTAATGTCAACCTCTGTAAGTGTTGTTTTTACTTTCACCATGTGTAACTAATCTGTTTATGTTGGAATTTGGTGAATCAATCTATTATATGATGTTATGATTATGACCTCTACATATTTATGATATAAGAACATGTTAGTATTTCAACTCTTTATTAATATGAACATTAAACGGGAGAATGATTTTCATGTGTATTAAAATTTGTTTTATTAGTATGAATGTCAAACGGGAGAATGATTATTCATGTAGAATTAAAATCTATTTTAATGAAAGTAAAAAGTTAAAATACCCTTAATATGCCAATTACTAGGGATAGAATTGGTAATTATTGTTGCCATAAGGCCAGGACTTAATGCAAGTTTTTATTTGAGAAAGCTCACGAGGGATCGAACTTTACGATAAATACTTAGAATTTATATCACCAGGAATCGATTATAATGACTTTAAGTTGCAATAACATGAACTTGATGATTAAGTATGTATGTTTGTAATTATTTCATTATATTTTAGTGCAAGGATCCTAATTCCTACATAATTTGTTAATCTGTGTTCTTACCTCAAGTATCTGAATTATTCTGAATTACATCTTAATTTTATTGTTAGATTTTATCTTTTCCATCTTTTTACCTTATGAACAAATCAACCATCAAATCCTGTGAATATTGTATAAATTATTTATAAATTATTTTTTTGTTAATAATCTTTGATAAATTTACCATAGTAAATAAGAAACTACTGTGAGTTACTGAACTTTCAATCCCAGTGGAACGATATCTAAATTTGAAAACTACAAACGATTGGTGCGCTTGCCAATTAATAACCCAACAGTAACATGGGGGTTAATAAGTTTTCTGGCGCCGTCGTCGGGGATTGAATTGATTCAGTAAAATAGTAAATTTTTTAATTACCGTGGTAAAAATATATTTTTTTTACCTTAGTAAAATTTTTAAATTTTATTCATTTATTCATTCTACTTAATTTTGTTCTACTAACTTTTTTTATTCAGTGTGTTTATGCAAACTCGATCTTCTGCAGGAAAGGTGTTCTTTGACCCTGAGATCGAGAAGTTTGTAAAGAAACTTAAAGCATTAAAATAAAAAAAAACAAAAACTTCTTCTTCTACTTCATCTTTTTTTTAAAAATTTGAAAATTCTAATATGGCTGCTGAAAGAAGAACATTGGGACAGTTTGCTGCTATTAATGACCACCCCGTATTTTGGGGATGTATCAAGGACCTATTGCTGTTGTAGAAATTAAACCAGCTACTTTAAACATTATTCAAAATAATTAATTTGTTGGTTTAAATAATGAGGAACCTTATGAACAGTTAACCATTTTTTATGAGTTATGCAGCACAATTGGTTTTAAACCCAATCAAGAAGAATGGGTTTACATGAGATTGCTTCCTTTTTCTTTGATTGGGAAAGCTAAAGAATGGTTTAAATCTTGTCCACCCGGTAGTTTTGCAAATTGGTCCGATGTTGAAACAAAATTTTTGGAAAGATTTTATTCACCTTTAAAATATTTTGAAGCAATGACAGTGACGTGTGATTACAGTTATGGTTCCGTCAAATTAGTATATTAAAATTAATTAATGTAGTACTAGGGCGTCAACCTAGGTCGTTCTCTCAAGGATCAACACAAAAATTTAGGAAAATCAAGTTTAAAATTAATTTTTACAAATAGAAATTCAACAAACATACAAATACAATTGGGGGGGTTTGATTGATTGGTTGTCACAATTAAAATCAAAACAAAGTAAATATAAGATTTGAAACAATAAATAACAAGCGATTGATTTTCTTGGAGTATTGTAATTAAATTTATCCTTGGTTCACTAAAGATAATTTGTAAACTTTCATTATTGTTGATTGCTTAGCTTAATTTGAATTAATTAACTAAGCATCTTTTTCAATTCATAATTCCTTTACTTTTATTTTAAAAATGAATATTTTAATCAAGCATTCTAATTAAGCAAAAGGAGTCAAGATCGTAAAATATAGGAATTATTGAGCATATGTAAGAACATCGCCTACATACATAATCTATTCTCAAATTATGGAATTAAGCAAACCATAATTATTAAAAGTGATTATGAAAATATTCATTAAGCATGAATATTTCCTTAATCCATTTTAATTTAAAATCTTATTTTATTCCATTTGAATAATTAAACCGATTAAGCATACAAATTTAATTAAACAAAATAGAATTAAATAAGTAAAGTAAGATCATGAAGAAATAAACAATAATAAAAGCATACTATATTAAAAACAAGAACCTCAAAATTATATTACAATATTCTCCAAGAAAATCAATCTAGGGGTTTTAGCCCTCTATAATTAAAACAAACTAAAATTTAAAAGAACCTAACCCGGAATGAAGAACGGAAGGAAGAAGAAGTGGAAGCAGAGAAGAGGAAGAAGAATGAAGTTATAGTGTGTATGAAATGGTCGATGGGCATGCTATTTATAGGAGAAGAAAAGAAGCAGCGTGCCATTTTTTTATTAACTGGGTGCAGAATGTCGGCCAATACTTCAATTTAACACTTCAGTGTCGTTTCCACTTGTGAATGCATTCCTTGCTGTTTTCCACTTGATGAATCGATTCTTCAAAGTGCCTAAATCGATTCATCTAGACAAATACTGGGCAAATTTTTCACATGAATCGATTCCTCAAGGGTGGGAATCGATTCCCAAGAAAATGAATCGATTCCTAGAGGTTGGGAATCGATTCCCAGGGGTAAAATAGCATATGAATCGATTCTTGGGGGCTGTGAATCGATTCCTAGGTGTGTGAATCGATTCCCAGGGGCTATGAATCGATTCCGAGGCTATTTTTAATGCATGAATTGATTCATGTCTGTGGGGAATCGATTCGCGGCCTTCATTTTCACTTCCTGGGCTTTGTTTTATGTAGGAATCGATTCATGGATGCTGGGAATTGATTCTTGACCCTGTTCTTCTCTTATTTTCTTTTTTATTGACCCTTTTTGAACATGTAAACACTTGTGTCTTCTCCCTCTTGATTCTTGGTCAATCTTTTCCAATTATAAGCTCAATCATTCACTACAAAATAAGAGAAATAAGGATTCCATTATTTCCTCTAAAAATCAATCCGTAATTCATTTTCAAATTAAATATTAAATAAAGCTCAAATGATGAAAATGTGTTAAAATGCAATATATTTCACAATAAGTGATGGCAAATTATACACATTTAAAGTGAAGAATTAAGGATAAATCATGCATCATCAGACAGCCATACATTCTTTTTCACAAAATCATGATGAATTACTTGATGAAGCATGGGAAAGATTTAAAGCACTTCTTAGGAAATGTCCAAACCATAATTTGGATGATGCTGGGAAGGTAAGAATTGTTTATCATGGTTTATTACCTCAGTTCAAGATGATGTTAGATGCATGTGCAGGTGGTTCTTTAATGAACAAAACTGTTGAAGAGGCAATATCAATCATGGAATCCATGTCAACCAGTGACTGTCAAGCCAAGCATGAAAGAAGTAGTACATCAAGGAAGCCAGGTATGTTCAAGTTGGGAGTAAATGATGCAGTTTTAGCTCAGCAGAAATTGTTGACACAACAAATGGAAGCAATGAGCAAACAATTGGAAAAACTTCAAATTGCTCAAGTATCATCACCACCTCCTGCTCTATTGAAACAATGTGTGCATTGCATGGGCGAACAACCATGTTGTCACTGTGCCCCTGATGGAAATAAACAAGAATAAGCCAATTATTTGATTCATCAAAGAATACCCTTAGGTAATTTTCCTATCAATCTTGGTAATTCTTTTTCTAACAATTACCCACAGGGTTAGCAGAATCAGAATATTGGCTAGAAACAAGATGTTGGACCTTCCAACAGACCTACCAACAATCAATTCAAACAACAACCACAATCTGATCAAACAGCAAGGCTAACTAGGATAGAGAAGTCTATCCAACAATTGCTACAATACATGCAAACAAATGAAGCTGCACGTAAAGCGTCGGATATGCAATTGCACAGTTAGCAAAAGAAGTAGCTGACATGAAAAGCTCTGGTTTTTCTGCAAACACTCAAAATCCAAGAGAACAATGTAATGCTATTTTTACAAGAAGTGGTAAAGTTATAGGAAATGACTGTAAAGAAGAAGAGAAAAAAGAAAAGAAAGAAAAAGAAAAAGAAAAAGAAAAAGAAAAGAAAAAAGAAAATGAAAAAGAAGAGAAAAAAGAAGAAGAGGAGAAAAAAGAGAAGGAAGAAAAATGATGAAAAAGAAAAACAAAAAAATCAAAAACAAAAAATCAGTATTTAGGTCAGACACCTCCAGTTAAAGATTTACCTTATCCACATGCACCATCAAAGAAGGATAAGGAAAAGGATTACAAAAAATTTCTTGAAATCTTTAAGCAATTACACATAAATATTCCATTCTCTGAGGCATTGGAACAGATGCCAACATATGCAAAGTTTATAAAAGAATTGCTTACCAAAAAGAGGAGGTATGATGAGGAAATTGTTGAACTTGAAGCAGGTTACAGTGCTATTTTGCAATATAACATGCCAGAAAAGTTGAAAGACCCTGGAAGTTTCACTATTCCTGTCTCCATAGGAGGTATGAATATTGGGAAAGCCTTGTTAGACTTAGGGGCTAGCATTAATCTAATGCCTCTAAGTATGATGAAGCGAATTGGTGACCTTGATCCTTAAAGAACAAAGATGACTCTGTAATTGGCCTATAGATCAATCAAAAGACCCTATTTTATTGTGGAAGATGTACTTATGAAAGTTGACAAATTCTACTTCCCTATTGACTTTATGGTTTTAGACATGGAAGAAGATGTTGAAGTTCCCCTGATCCTGGGAAGACCATTCATGAAGACAACTAGAGTACTCATTGATGTAGATAATGGGAAGCTGGCAGTAAGAGTACACGATGAAGAAGTGAACTTCGATGTTTTCAAAGCCATGAAACATCCCAATTCAAAGCAAGACTGTTTCAAGGTGGATGTTCTCGACAAAGTTTGCTTTTCCGTATCCACAGGTATGTCAATTTCTGACCCGTTGAATAAGTTATTAACTAACTCTGTGGAATGTTTGAGTGAAGAAGAAGAAAAACAGGTAGATAAGTATCTTGAAGATCTTGATCAAGGGAAAAAAATTTCCCTTAAATCAAGAAAAATTGAAGAAATCCAAGAAGTACCTGTTGAAGAAATCAAGAGGCCTGAATTGAAAGTGCTACCTTCCAACTTAAAGTATATCTTTTTGAAAGAAGGTAATTTAAAACCAGTGATTATTAGTAATTTGTTAAGTGAAGCAGAAGAAGAAAAACTGGTTGAAGTCTTGAAAAGGAATCAAGAAGTAATCGGATGGACACTTGAAGATCTGAAAGGTACACGCCCATTATATTGTATGCATAAAATTTTGTTGGAAGATAATTTTAAACCTGTTGCTCAACCCCAAAGACGCCTCAATCTAACCATGAAAGAGGTAACCAAGTAGGAGGTTTTGAAATTGCTGAAAGCAGGTATTATCTATCCTATTTCTGATAGTGCATGGGTAAGTCATGTACAAGTTGTTCCAAAAAAGGGTGGTATGGCAATAATTGTTAATGATAAAAATGAATTAATCCCAACAAGAACTGACACTAGTTGGAGAATGTGCATTAATTATAGAAAATTAAATCAAGCAACAAGAAAAGATCATTTTCCACTTTATTTTATGGATCAAATGCTTGAAAGATTGTCTGGACAGGCTTACTATTGCTTTCATGATGGATATTCTAGATATAATCAAATTGCTATTGACCCTCTTGATCAGGAAAAGACTGCTTTTACATGTCCCTTTGGTATATTTGCTTATAGGAAGATGTCATTTGGATTATGTAATACACCTGCTACTTTTCAAAGATGCATGTTTACTATTTTTGCAGATCTAATTGAAAAGAGCATTGAGATTTTCATGGATGATTTCTCAGTCTTTGGAAATTCATTTGAATCATGTCTAACCAATCTGGACACCGTACTGAAGTGGTGTATTAAAACAAATTTGGTGCTCAATTAGGAGAAGTGTCACTTCATGGTAAAGGAAGGAATTGTACTTGGTCACAAAATTTCTTCTAAAGGTATTGAAGTGGACCAAGCCAAAATAGAGGTAATCTCTAAACTCCCGCCCCCTGTAAATGTAAAAGGTATTAGAAGTTTTTTAGGACATGCTAGATTCTACAGAAGATTTATTCAAGATTTTTTAAAAATTGCTAAACCTTTAATAAATCTTCTAAATAAAGATGTTGAATTCAAGTTTGATAAAGCATGTCTTAAAGCTTTTAATTCCTTGAAAGAAAAATTGGTTTCTGCCCCTGTAATTGTTGCTCCTAATTGGAACTTACCCTTTGAACTTATGTGCGATGCAAGTGATTATGCTGTAGGAACAGTTTTAGGTCAAAGATATGAAAACATTTTTAGGGTTATACACTATGCTAGTAAAGTTTTAAATGAAAATCAAATAAATTATGCAACTACTGAAAAGGAATTACTAGCCATAGTGTATGCCTTAGAAAAATTTAAATCATACTTGATTGGATCAAAAATAATTGTTTTCACTGATCATGCTACAATTAAGTACCTTTTGACTAAAACTGATTCTAATCCTCGGTTAATCCGATGGATTTTGCTCCTTCAAGAATATGATATTGAAATCAAAGATAAAAAGAGTAGTGAAAATATGGTCGCTGACCATCTTTCTAGATTGATGAATGATGAGGTCACTGCAAAAGAAAAAGACATCTTGGAAGAATTTCCTGATGAAAAACTTTTTGAAATAACAAAACAGCCATGGTTTGCTGATATGGCCAATTTTAAAGTAGCAGGAATTCTTCCAAATGATTTAACTTAGCAGTAAAGAAAAAAATTTCAAATATTCAAAATACTTTGTTTGGGATGACCCTCATCTATTCAAAATTGGTATGGATAATTTATTACGTCGTTGTGTACCCGATTGGGAAAAGAAAGATGTGTTATGGCATTGTCACAAATCTCCTTATGGAGGACATTTTAATGGAGAAAGAACTGCTGTAAAAATTCTTCAATCAGGTTTGTATTGGCCCTCCATTTTTAAGGATTCTCACTCATTTGTGCAAGTTTACGATAACTGCCAAAGAACAGGTAATGTTAATAAAAGACAAGAAATACCTCTCACAAATATTTAGGAGGTTGAGGTATTTGATTGTTGGGGTATTGATTTCATGGGACCATTTCCTTACTCTCAATTTAATCAATACATTCTTTTGGCAGTCGATTATGTTTCAAAATAGGTAGAAGCAATTGCTTCACCTTCTTGAAGAAAAATATTTTATGCAGGTTTGGAACACCAAGAACTTTGATCAGCGATGAAGGATCATATTTTTGTAACAAAGTTCTTCAGAAAGTGTTACAACACTATGGAGTGGGACATAAAGTGGCCATAGCATATCATCCATAAACCAATGGACAGGCTGAGATTTCAAATCGTGAAGTGAAAAGAATTTTGGAAAAGACTGTGTCTTCCGCCAGAAAAGATTGGTCACAAAAGCTTGATGATGCACTCTGGGCATATAGAACTGCATATAAGACTCCAATTGGCCTTTCTCCTTTCTAAATAGTTTATGGAAAAGCTTGTTATCTTCCAGTAGAGATGGAACATAAAGCATATTGGGCTTTAAAATTTCTCAACTTTGATCCAAATGCAGTAGCTGACAAAAGAAAGTTGTAGTTATTTGAGTTGGAAGAAATGAGAAACAATGCTTATGAGACATCTAGAAGTTATAAGAATAAGGTGAAAGCTTACCATGACAAGAAAATTAAAAATAGACACTTCATACTAGGTCAGCCAGTTTTATTGTTTAATTCAAGATTACGACTGTTTCCTGGTAAATTGAAATCTAAATAGTCAGGCCATTTTGTAATTAAGGAAGTTAAATCTTATGGAGCAGTTGAAATTGAAGATCCTACTTCAAAAAGAAGTTGGATGGTTAATGGGCAAAGATTGAAACCATATCTGGGTGGTGAGATCGATAGACTCACTACCATTTGTTATCTGATTGATTTGTGATGTGCAGAATGTCAAGCTAGAGACAGTAAATCAAGCGCTCAATGGGAGGCAACCCATTATTTCCTTTTCTTGTTAATTTATTTTAAATATATATCTATTAAAAAAATAGTTTTTAGATTTTAATTAGAATTATGATTTTGAAATAAAAAGGGTTTAAGATTTAAAAGAAAAGGGTTTTTGAAAATTAAATTTTTAAAAAATAAAAAACAGAAGCCCACGCGTAGCGCCACACTGACGCGTAGTTCTAAATTTTCAACCTGACACGTAGCGTCACTACCACGCGTAGCGTCAGGATTCTCGTTCAATTTTTAAATTGGACCCTTGAAACAGAGGCCCAAAACCAAAACTTCAAAAATTCTGCCTCCACATTCCACTTTTCAGAAACCCTAAAATTTCCAAAACCCTCTTTTCTCTCAACCCTTCAATCCTCTTCATTTTCTTAAATTCAAAAGGATTCCAAGTAAGTAATCTTCTCCCTTTCTTAAGTTGCTTTTGATTTTTGATTTTTTAGAATGCATGTGGTTAGGATTAGGATTACAAAACCATTAGGATTTGTTTGCTGTTAGAATTAGGGAAGGTTTTGATTGAATATAGTTTAGGGGGGTTGTTGTTGCACAACCCCGGTTTACCTCACCCGTAGCGTCCCACTGACGCGTAGCGTGAGGTATGAACTCTAATCCCACGCGTAGCGTGGGCAGAACAAGCTGACGCGTAGTGTCCCACCCACGCGTAGCGTCAGCCACTGTTTTTGAATTTTGTTAATTTTATGTTTTATTTTTTTGTTGATTGTATATTTTAATTTTTTGTTTTTAATAATTCTGTCCTGTTTAATTTTTGTTGTTTGTTGTTTGTTTTTCTTTTAAATTAATAAAATTTCTTAAATTGTATGTTTGTTATACTTTCTTGCATAACAATAAATAAATAAATGTGTTAAATTTTGTAAATATTTATGTTTTATAATTTGCAAGATTTGTGAATTTTGTTGTATGTTATACTAAAAATCCAAAAATATGCATGTTTAATTTTTATAAAAATTTAAAAAATATGTTGTTTTGATAATGTGTAAATATTTTGTTGTAAATAAAATTTTATGTTGTGTAAGTTTTTATTGTTTTTCATAGAATATAAAAACCAAAAATATGAATGTTAATTTTTGATGTTTTGCATGTTTTACTTTGTTAAAATATAAAAATAAAAAATATTTTGATGTGTGTTTAATTTTTAAAATTTCTTTTTACAGATGGCACCAAAAAAATCTATCCCCATTACTGGTCCAAAGAGACAAAGAAGGACCACGGACACTAATACCACCCCTGAGGATCCAGATCTTCAGGGTGAGGAGTAGCTGGGACCTAGAGATCCCACTAGATTTTGCACTGATGCGAAATGGGCCAGATTTCACTAGATAAAGGGCCAGAGGTTGATTTGGGAAAGAGTTCTGGATTTGAATGCTGGAGATTATCCTGAGCTGCAGGATGAGATCCAGAGGAGGAGATGGGGACCCCTGTTTTCCCTACCTACTGAGGGGGATCACATCTTAGTGATGGAATTTTATGCTAACGCCTTCAGAACTCGACAGGATGCACTGAACATCAGTCAGCAGAAGATGAGCTGGATGAGGGGTCGGCACATCACCTATGACAGTGACACCATTAGTACCCTACTGGGTAATCCTTGGAAGCCTACTCCCGAGAGTGACACTTGTTTCTGGAAGGAAAACAAAAACAAGGTTGCTACTGAGGATGGTAATCTAGGATATTTCCTGGATCAGGTTGCTCATTCCCTGAGCAAAGATGGAATCTTCTTCAACCTGAGTAAGGTTGGAAGGACTCCATCGAACCTCCTCAAGACCCAGCTGACCCCTATAGCTCAAGCTTGGTATCATCTCATGCTTCATAACATCTCTCTTGTCACCCATCTTTCTTTTATTCCAGTTGATCGTTGCTGCCTTTTTTACTCCATTCTTCAGGGCCACACTATTGACATTGCCGAGTTGATATCTGAGAAGATTCACCTTTATGCCTTAGGGTATAAGGTGAACCGTCCTATTCCTTTTCCTCTCATCATTTCTGCCTTGCTGAGGAGGCAAGGAGTTGTTGTACCATCATCAGAGTTTACTAGTTCTTCGGGGAGAGTCCCCAAGGTCTCAATAAACAGAGATTACTTCCTCCAGTAATGTGAGCTTCCACCTCTGGAGCAGGAGGCTCAGCCCAGACAGAGACGGAGGAGACCACCAGTTCAGCCACCATCTGCTGATGTTATTACTGAGGGATTTGCTAGGATGACCCTAGAGCATCAATATATGATACAGATGATGGCTGCTAATATAGAGCTTATATACATCTTCATGATTCTTTTTATCAGTACAGGATTCAGGGAGAGGGAGCACCTTATGTTACACCAGCCGAGTTTGCAGCTCATGTAGCTTGGCTCGGTGATCTACCTACATATCCTGAGGTTGGTGGACCGTCTGGAGCACATAGTGATTCCGAGGGTGATGCAGATGAGGAGGGGGATGATGAGGATGATCATATGGAGGATTGATTGGTGTTATCTCACATTTCTTTACATACATTTTAGTTTATATTGATATTTACATTTGGATTATTTTTTATATTGTGGATTATATTTTAGTTTGTCTTTTATGTGGTATGTTTTGTTTTTGCGTATTTTCTTTAAATCAAAAATAAAAAAATAGTTTTATCTTTTAAATAAATAAATCAAATTTTTAAAAATAAAGAAATTTATACACTTAAGGATTTTACACAATAAAACCATTTTTAAATCAATTATTGATTCTTTTTGTAATTAAGGGATTTTGATAAATTTAATTACAATAATTTTATTAACTATCAAGCTAATTTCGATAACCCGGTGAGCTGAGAGATCTTTTAAACACTTGAGAATGTCGACATAACTTCATTCGAATTGATTTTGCTTTAATCTGTTATTTGTGTTGTTGTATAGAGAATTCAAGAAAATGATCAAGGCACATTTTTGGTAAAAGAAACCTTGGGCCAAAAAGCTTACCACGGTAAAATTATTTTTATCATTTGAAAGCCATTTTGAGCCTGAAAAATAATTTCATTGGTACCCTTAACCTTTATCAAATTTTAACCATTCCTTTTACTTGATTGATTAAAAGAGCAATTGATCAAAATAGAAAAAATATTTTGAGCGTTCTGACAAAAATGAGGAGTGAAAATTAACAACTTGATTCTTTTCAAGAAAAATAAAAAAATGTGCATATAAATAAAAATAAATATACGCAAATAAAAAATAGTGAAAAGAATCAAGTTGGGGGTATTTATCATCAATAAGGGAAATAAGATTTGGGACAAGAAAAAGCCTAAAAACTATAAAATGCTCTTTTATGATTTTAGGTTTTTGAATTCTGAGAAAAACCATAATGTCTTGTAAGCCAAGCCTCATTACAACCCTTGAAAAGACCTTGTGATTCTTGAATTAACTTTGTATGATTAACCATTGATTAGATGAAAATCAAAGTTAAATTTGTTTGATTTTATGATCGATTGAGTGAAACAAGTTACCTTTTGCACAGAGATAAACACTTGTGAGGTAAGCCTAAAATTATGTTTGATGTGTTAATAAGACATTGTAAAGATTTTTGTTATTAAACCTTTATTACATAAGATATCTAGTTTTGGTTTTAAATGGTAAATTGTGAAATTACTTTTTGTGATAAATTCTCAGACTAACTCAAAAATTTGATTTCAAATTTTATTTTTATTTTCTCTCTTGCTCGAGGATGAGCAATGTCTCAAGTTGAGGGTATTTGTTAGTCCTTAAATTTATAATAAAATCCTTAATAAAAATTTTGTAAAAAAAATGAAAATTTGTTTAAATTATTAGAAATTTAGGTTTTAAATTCAATAAATGGATGTTGTTGAAAATAATCTGCCCTTGATCAATTTTCTCTAGTTTCGTAGTGAAAAAGTAAAGAAATTCAAGAGAAAAATTGAAGAACTGACAAGCTGACGCGTAGCATAGGGATTTCGGATGCTAACGCTACGCGTCCCAGCCACGCGTAGCGTTAGAGCTACGTGGACTCCATTTCCAACTGGACAAGCACTCAGCCAATTGACCCATTATTGGCCAATCCACCAGCAGCTAATGTCCAAGCTGAATTGGGAGACAAGGCTACACATGGCTGGCCACTTTAATTAAATAATTAAGCCAGCCATGGCCACTTAATCACGAGCTTAATAGGGGCTGACTCAGGAACCTGACGCGTAGCGTCAGGGTGGCGCGTAGTGTCAGGACCCTTCCTCAGCCCTATAAATAGGGCCATTCTCCATACATCCAATATCCCATTCCACTCTTCTAAGTTCTTTTCCTCTCTTATACACTCGTGTTTGAGTGTTTCTTTTGTGAGTTTATGGTTCTAGAATAGTTTTCTAGATACTTGAGAATGTTGTGTGGTATTGTGATCGTTGTATTGTAAAGTCTCCATCGCCTTCGTAATGTCAACCTCTATAAGTGTTGTGTTTACTTTCACCATGTATAACTAATCTGTTTATGTTGGAATTTGGTGAATCAATCTATTATATGATGTTGTGATTATGACCTTTACATATTTATGATTTAAGTACATGTTAGTATTTCAAGTCTTTATTAATATGAAAATTAACGGGAGAATGATTTTCATGTGTATTAAAGCTTGTTTTATTAGTATGAATGTCAAACGGGAGAATGATTATTCATGCCGAATTAAAATCTATTTTAATGAAAGTAAAAAGTTGAAATACCCTTAATATGCTAATTACTAGGGATAGAATTGGTAATCATTGTTGTCATAAGGCCAGGACTTAATGCAAGTTTTTATTTGAGAAAGCTCACGAGGGATCGGACTTTATGATAAATACTTAGAATTTATATCACCAGGAATCGGTTATAATGACTTTAAGCTGCAATAACATGAACTTGATGATTAAGTATGTATGTTTGTAATTATTTCATTATATTTTAGTGCGAGGATCCTAATTCCAACATAATTTGTTAATCCGTGTTCTTACCTCAAGTATCTAAATTATTCTGAATTACATCTCAATTTTATAGTTAGATTTTATCATCTTTTTACCTTATGAACAAATCAACCATCAAATCCTGTGAATATTATATAAATTGTTTATAAATTATTCTTTTTTTAATAATCTTTGATAAATTTACCATAGTAAATAAGAAATTACTGTGAGTTACTGGACTTTCAATCCCAGTGGAATGATATCTAAATTTGAAAACTACAAACGATTGGTGCGCTTGCCAATTAATAACCTAACAGAACATGGGGGTTAACAAGTTTTCTGGCGCCGTCGCCGGGGATTGAATTGATTCAGTTAAATAGTAAATTTTTTAATTACCGTGGTAAAAATATTTTTTTATCTTAATAAAAGTTTTATATCAAAAAGAGGCCCACAGTTTTTCGTTTATACATTTCGGGATGTCCGATCCAGCACGGACAGTCTGTAATGAACCGTTTTGACAATTCAAACACTTTTCCTACAGAGCCCCAACTCTAATTTGGATCCCATCAACCCTGTTTCTTGTAAAAACCATTCGGTTAAATTAGAACTCTGAGTCCAGCTCAAGCACCTTTAGTGTTTTAAGCCTAACCTTCTCATATGATATCAAAATCAAGCGATTCTCATCCTGGTTTTTTCATTATAAAAAGCCTAACAATCTTTATTTCTAGTCTCAAGCTCTGAATCATGACCTATCATCACCAACTTAAAGAACCAAGAATTCATACTTCGAAAACTTGTTATTTAATCCCGTTAAATATAGTTAATTTATGAGAAAAATCATAACTTTCTCATATGAGCTTAGAATCAGTTCATTGCAATTTTTTTATTCTCATATCAAACTCCTCTATAATTCTCATGAATAACTAAAAGCTAGTTCCTGCTCGATCATCCTCGAAAAGCCAAACTTTTCTAGGAAAAAGCCATTTTCACACTCAACAGCCTAGTTATGGAAAAACGTAAATATCTCTCTCATATGATGTCGACACCACTTTGTTCTTTTTTTCATGGTTTTGTATCAAAAAGCCCTACAACTTTTATGAAGATCCTAAGAGCTAATTGTCAAAGGATTTTGTGCGGTGGACCTATCTTTTCAAGTTAAAACAATTTCGGAGCCCCGGTCAGCACCTTTCCTTGTTTTAGGCATAACTCTTGCTCTGGGTGTCTGATTTTCATGTACCATGTACCGTTTCGAAGAGAAAAATATAAGATCTACAAGTTTTATGTTGGGAAATTTTCCAGATTTTGACTATAGCTATAAGTTACATATTTCTTAAAGTTAAAGAATTAAAAACCATAATTAGGGTTTCACTCGGTACCGATTAAATCTAGACCTGACAGCCGAATTTTCCTATAAATAGGACATCACCCTTCCTTCTTCCATAAGCATCACTCTCTCCTTCTTCCACACGCCATTCCTTCTTTCTCTATCTCTTAATTATCATCAGCCACCACCTCCCCAGAACACCACCGTTTCACCTCTGTTCTGTTAACCAAGTGGCCTCAATTACTCAAGAGGGGGGGTGAATTGAGTATTAAAATTTTTTCTTCGAATGCTTTTTATTTTGGTTCTTTAATAAAAATGCTTGAAGAAGATAACTAACAATGTACCAAACAATATAAGAGTATAAATATTTCAAGTGAATTCTAACAATTTAGTAGGCAATTTATATGAGCAAATATAAGAGAGTGTAGGGATAGAGAGATTTGCAAACCGATATAACGAGTTCCACCACCCCGGTGTATGTCTCGCCTTCAAGCAACCCACTTGAAGGATTCCACTATGAAATTAAACTTTGAGCAATTGAAGCTTCCTAGTGTCCCACACTCAAGAGTCCAATTCCCACAAGTACAAGGGTAACCCACCCGATCTCTCAATCTCACAATCTTACAAGGTTGAAGCCCAACCCAAACTATAGGATTTTTGGTGTTTAAGTGTACAAGGATAACTCTCCAAAAGAGTGGATATACAAATTAAAGCTTTCTCAAAATAATAACTCTCAAAGAGAGGATATGCAAGTTTTAACACTCAAAAATTATTTTGCTCACTAAGTAACTCTCAAAAATAATTTGCCAAAATAGAAATAGAGAGTAATTTGCCAAGAATTCAAGAACAAATAGGGAGAAACAATGTGATTTTTGTATGAATGCTTGGTGTGTTTTCAGCTTCCAACTTCTCTTCTATTTATAGGCAAGGGTGCATGCAATTTGCCCAATTTTTAACTCCCTTAGAAACACAAATCCACAAAACATTCCATGATTTAAGTTTCTTGCTTCCATGCATAAGTTTCCTGACCTTGAATCTATAAATTGGCAGCTTGATTGTTTGATTTTTGGAGCAGCGTGAAGTTTCCATGTTTTCTGCAACTTTGTCAGCGTTCAAAATTTAAAATTCAAATTTGCACTGAATGAATCTATTCGCGAATCTATTCATTTAGTGTGTTTGGGCTTAAAATAGCGTATGAATCTATTCACAAGAAATATGAATCGATTCATCCATGAAAATTTAAAGATTCTGGGCAATTTAGAACGTATGAATCAATTCAATGTGGTGTGAATCGATTCAATCAATTAAAAAACACATCCTGGGCATTTTAATTCCGCATGAATCGATTCGGGGCTGGGATGAATCGATTCAATCACCAAAATTTCACATCCTGGGCCTTTTCATCACACGTGAATCGATTCAGTGGCTTAGTGAATCAATTCAATGATTAAAAAATCATATCCTGGGCCTGTTATTATGCATGAATCGATTCAGGGGTCTTGGGGAATCAATTCATCATGTTGATGGTCCATTTTTGATGTTTTTGGTACTCCTTTTCATGTTATTGCATATGGTCATGTGTTTTGGTCTTTTGGCATTTTGATGAGTTTATTCAACTAGATTTGAGCCTCTTTAAATGCCTTGAATCTTTCTTTTTGGAGTTCATCATTTTTGCATCATCGACCATAATTAATTTGTCCGTAATTGTTATGTTTGATCTTGAATCTTGTTTGTCATTATCAAAACCTGTTGCAACATATAAACATATTCTCCCCCTTTTTGATGATGACAACAAGTGTTCTTCTCTTGGGGTGTTAGTTACACAATATATAATACAAGTTTTTGACAAACAATAATACTCCCCTTTTCTAATGCAATTTGATACCATTTACAAGATATTTTTATCTAAGATATTTGCATATAATTCTCCCCCTTTATTATACAATGGATACCGCAAAAATGATTTATATAATTAAGACAATGATAATCTTTCAAGATACCAAAAATTAAAGAGATATTTCTCCCCCTTTGGCATCATCAAAAACTTAAAGGATTTAGTAAACATGAAAGCAATTTTATTGAATAATTAAAAGTAGGAACATGATCATAAAATACTCAAACTAAACAGAGAAATACAACAAGTTCTAGCTTATGGATTGAAAAATTTGAACTTTGAGAATTGTTGATTGAGTTCATTGTATTGAGTGGTCATGGAATCCTCCATTTGGTTGAAGCGGGTATTCATATTATTCTCCAAGGTGTCAAAACGAGCATTTATTGCATCAAAGCAATTATCAAAGTGGTTAGTTAACCTATTGAAAAACTCATCATTGAGGTTTGGAGGAGGTGCATGTGCTTGAGGTTGAGTTTCATGTTCGGAATGCGCTTCGTCTTCACTAAGTGCGTTTGGAGGAGAGTAATGCCATTCTTCATTTCGAAAGGTCCATCGCATTTTAGTGAGATGTGGTCCACTAATTAAACCTTTCGAACCAACTAAATCCTTAACTTCATTTGATAAATCAACATTAAAATGATAAAGGAGTTTGGTGATTAAGACGGCATATGGAAGGCGGGTGAGTTTTTGAGCATCAATCATATGTTGCTTTATGAGTGTAATCTAATTGATTTCTTTTTGATACAACATAGCCCAAAGATAATTTGTGACTCACTTACCCTTGTGTTATTACTTCCTTTTGGAAGTAGTATTTTCACCAAGCAATAGTGAAGAAGTCGGTGCTCTATGTCCATTTGACCCACTGTTGCTTAATGGAAGCCTTCCTACAAGATGAAGAGTGTGGTCATCAAGGTTGATGGTGACTCCTTTTACCTTGGCTATGTAACGATTATTTGTGACTTTTAGAGTGGAGTAGAAGACTCTAATTAATTTTGGATAAATGAAATTTTCTTGAAGGGTAGCAAATTCACCAAGCTGCTGTTGTTGGAGAATCTCAAAGAAGGTGAAGTTATCATGAAAGAGTTGATAATCAAGCCAATGAGGGGTAATGAGAGATTTCTCAAAAAAGTGTTCTAGATATCTTGAGAGTTGGTTTTGTGTGGTAAATAATCTAGATATATCAGTGGTTTGTGGAGTAGAGGATCCAACAATGTCAGCTTTTCTTTTTCTTCTTGGATTGGAAGAAGAAGCCATGGATTTTTGAAGGTTTTTAGTGGAAGAAAAATATTAGGGAGGTTTCAAGAAAGAGAGATGGAGAGTGAGTGGAGAGACTGAGGAGTCAGGTGCTCTTTTATAGGAAAAGAGAGGCTATGCTTGATTAATACTTCAAGAATTAGAGAGTGTGGCCCATCATCAGTGTATAAATCAATTCATAATTAGTAGGAATCGATTCATTTTTATTCAAACAGGGGATTTTTGAGTCAGGGGCATGTGTTAATTGATTCAGTCAGGGTGGAATCGATTCATTGAGCAAAATTTTGGCAATTTTGGGCACTGTATCTCGTGTGAATCGATTCACCTTATATGGGAATCGATTCATTTTGTTGATTTTGCCTAGTTTGGACGATAAAGCTCACGAGAAGGAATAATGTGCTTGGGAAATCAACTTTTGTCATTTAGCTATATTGAAGTCTCGTGAATTGCATAGAGATTTGGCATTTGAAGTCATGAGAATAGGATCATGGGAAATGCAAAGAGTAGCACATGCCTTTGTCTCCTTTTGAATTTTGAATTCAAATTTTGAATTTGAATTTGAATTCAAATTTCAAGCTTTTTGGTGTCTCTTGTTTATGTAAATATAAAATGATCCAATTAATGCTATATGGAGACTCAAGAGATATTGATCAAGATTTCAATCTAGAGAAATTATATGAGAGGCTAATTTTACAAGAGATTTATCAATTTACCAATGATTTTGTTGGTATAGAAATTTTACCAAAAAATAAGGTTTATTTGACAATTTATTTTAGAGATCTTTGTGATGCCTAAGAGATTATTTTGTTCAAAAATATGTCTTAATTTCTTTAGCAAATATTTTGTTAGAAAATTAATTTAAGATTTTGCAATTGAATAGATAAACAAGTAAGCATTGATTTAACCATATGATTGAGAAATTTAAGAAGGAATTTTATTTCTCAAAATAAGAATTGATTTAGTGATTTTGAGATATAGTAATTAAAAGAAAATCCTTTTTGAGAGGTATCATCAAGATATTTTGTCAAAAATTTCAGAGATTTAAGGTTTTGAAATATTTTCAAAAACACTTTAAATAATATTTGTTATTTCCAAAATTCCTAATTCCCTCCTAATTTTTATAAATTGTTCTTTAGCGAGAGGTTTTGTAAAAATATCCACCAATTGTTTGGAAGTATCAACATATTCAAGAACACAATCTCCCTTCAAAACATGATCTCTTATAAAGTGGTGACGGATTTCTATGTGTTTGGTCCTAGAATGCATTACTGGATTTTTAGAGATGTTGATTGCGCTGGTGTTGTCACACTTAATGGGTATTTGATCTAGAACAACACTGAAGTCAAGAAGTTATTATCTCATCCATAGGATTTGAGCATAACAACTCCCAGCTGCAACATATTCTGCTTCAGCTGTGGATAACGCGACACTTACTTGCTTCTTGCTATGCCAAGAAACAAGAGAACTTCCAAGCATATGACAAGTACCACTAGTACTTTTTCTATCTAGTTTGCAACCGGCAAAGTCAGAATCAGAATATCCAACAAGAATACATTCAACGCCTTTGGGATACCATAAGCCAACATTTTGAGTACCCACAAGATATTTTAAAATCCTTTTTACGGCAATGAGATGTGATTCTTTAGGACATGCTTGATATCTAGCACACATGCATACCGCAAACATAATATTGGGTCTACTAGTTGTTAAGTAAAGTAAGGATCCAATCATACCTCGGTATTTTGTTATTTCAACATCCTTACCCTTCTCATCTTTGTCTAAGTAGCAAGAAGTACTCATTGGTGTGGCTATTTCATTTGCTTTATCCATTTCAAACCTTTTGAGTAGTTCTTTGCAGTATTTTGTTTGACTGATGAAGGTTCCTTCTTTTGTTTGCTTTATTTGTAGCCCAAGGAAGAATGTAAGTTCTCCCATCATGGACATTTCGAATTCATCTTGCATAATCTTGGCAAACTCTTGACAAAGAATTTCGTTAGTAGCACCAAATATTATGTCATCAACATAAACTTGTACCAAAAGGATGTCATGGTTTTTACGTTTTATAAATAATGTAGTATCAACCTTTCCCCTTTCAAAATTATTTTCCAGAATAAATTTACTGAGTCGTTCATACCAAGCTCTTGAAGCTTGTTTCAAACCATATAAAGCTTTTCTTAATTTAAAAACATGGTTTGGAAGTTTGTGATTTTCAAAACCGGGAGGTTGATCTACATAAACTTCTTCTTGAATATAACCGTTTAAAAAGGTGCTTTTGACATCCATTTGATAAAGCTTAAAATCTATACAACAAGCAAAAGCTAACAATAATCTTATGGCTTCTAACCTAGCTACTGGAGCATATGTCTCTTCATAGTCTATTCCTTCTTCTTGATTGTATCCTTTAGCAACTAGTCTAGCTTTATTTCTTGTTATTATTCTGTTTTCATCAAGCTTGTTTCTAAAAACCCATTTCATGCCTATTATTTGATGATCATTGGGTTTTGGCACAAGGTCCCAAACTTCATTTCTTTCAAATTGATTTAATTCCTCTTGCATGGCCAACATCCAATGTTCATCAATAATAGCTTCATTGATATTCTTGGGTTCTATTTGTGATACAAAGGCTGAGTGATTGCATGCATTTCTAATGGCGTTTCAAGTACTTACACCTTTTATTATTTCACCTATGACGTTGTCCAATGGATGGTTCTTCATGGTGATCCACTCTTTTTGTTGAGGTTTGTCATTTTGTGTTTCATCTCCTTCAATTTTGTTTTCTTCTTTATCTTCCAAGTTCATTTCTTGGAAGGTACCTACAAGATCATCAATTTCCTTTCTCAGAGGATTTTGGTTAAGTTCATCAAATTTGACGTGTATAGACTCTTTAATTGTACAAGTTTATTTGTTAAAGAGTCGATATGCTTTACTAGTAGATGAATAACCTAAGAATATTGCTTCATCAGATTTTGCATCAAATTTGTTGAGATTATCCTTTCCATTGTTTAAAACAAAGCATTTGCATCCAAATACATAAAAATAAGAGATATTTGGTTTTCTTCCTTTATAAAGCTCATGGGGGGTTTTCTTTAATATAGGTCTTATCAAACATCGATTCATAACATGGCAAGCAGTATTTACTGCATCGGCCCAAAAATGCTTCGCCACATTACTTTCATTCAACATAGTTCTTGCGAGCTCCGCTAAAGACCGATTTTTCCTTTCAACTACTCCATTTTGTTGTGGAGTTCTTGGAGCCGAAAAATTATATTCAATGCCAAATTTTTCACAAAACTTTTCAAAAGATTAATTTTCAAATTCTCCCCCATGATTCGTTCGAATGGATGCGATTTTCAAATTTTGTTCATTTTGGATGATCTTGGCAAGTTTCTTAAATGCTTGATATGCTTCATGTTTATGGGTGAGAAGTAAAGTCCATGTATACCTAGAAAAGTCATCCACAATCACAAGACCATAATAGTTTCCGCCAAAACTTTTGATTTTTGAAGGTCCAAATAAATCCATATGTAAAAGTTGTAAAGGTCAAAACAATATTTTTTTCTTGAAAAGAAACCTTTACTTGTTTTCCATTTTGACATGCGTCACAAAACTTATTTTCAAATTTTAATTTTGGTAAACCAATTACTAAATCTTTTGAAACAAGTTTGTTTAAATGGTCTACATGAATGTGAGTAATTCTTCTATGCCATAGCCATGATTCATCCTTTTTAGTTATGAAGCATTGCACATCATTTGAAGTAAGACAATCAAGATTAATCATATATATATTATCAACTCTCTGACCAACAAATTTTATTTCCTTGTTTAGCTTATTTTCAATTATGCAACCGTTTGATTCAAAAACAATTTTATAGCCCTTATCATATAATTGACTAATGCTAAGCAAGTTATGTTTGAGTCCTTCAACATATAATACATCATTTATAGAAGTGGAAGAATTTTTACCAACGTTTCTAATTCCTAGGATTCTTCCCTTCGTGTTGTCTCCATAAGTAACAAAACCTTTATTTCGAGGAGTAAATGATATAAACTTACTTTTGTCTCCCATCATTTTTTTTGAACACCCACTATCTAAGTACCAATAGGTGTTACTTGCCTTAAAGCATACCTACAAAACAAGTCAAGTTAGAGAGCTTGGTACCCATTTTATGTTGGGTCCTTGTAGGTTAGTTTGTGAAAATATTCCCTTAGGAACCCATACTTTTCTCACAACCTTTGGTCCTAATTTTTTAACATTGAAATTGTAAGAATTATGACCTTTAAGACTGCAATGATTACATTTCATGAAAGGTGTAGATGATTTACTAGGTGGTACAAAGAAATTTTTGTAATGTTTTTCCTTTTTGTAAGCATGTGATCCTTGATTATAACCTAATCCAGTTTTGTTAAACATGCAACGTTGTTTTCCAAGAAGTACATTTAAATTATCCCTACTGTTGGTAAATTTTTCAAGCGTCATGTTTAAATCTAACACTTTCTTTTCAAGTATATCACATTTCTTAACAAATTCACAAGGTTTGGTCCTAGAGCATGCTTGTACTTTTACTACTTCTAATTTTAAAAGTTCATTTTCTTTACAAGCCTCCATAAGATGCATTTCAAGAGTATCAATGGTTTTTCTTGATAACTTATGCTTATTAGAAAATTTTATAAATTAATCATACAATTCTTCAAGAGCATCAAGTAGTTTTTCTTTATCTAGATCATGAAAATTTACCTCATCATCTTCATCTTGGTGGTTGGCCATGAGGCAAAGGTTTGCTTCTTCATTTTCTAATTTGTCCGAGCTACTTATTTCATTTTCATCTCATGCGATATATGCTTTTCTTTTCCCTTTCCTTTCTTTGTTTTTCTTCTTTAGATTTGGACAATCCTCCTTAAAGTGTCCTTCCTTTCCACATTCGAAACAAGTAGGTGAAGAATTATTTTCTTTAGAGATAGGTTTCTTACCTTTATGTGTGAAGCTCTTTTGGAAGCGTTTGTTCCTTATAAGTTTCCCAAAACGCTTCACGAATAGTCCTAGCTCTTCATCCTCATCGAGATCACTCTTAGATTCATCTTCATCCATTGAGGTGGCCTTGAGAGCTATCCCTTTCTTCTTTGAGGCTTTTTCTTCTTCCTTCACTTGTTTCAAATCTTTCAACTCTTGTTCTTGTTCTTGTAGTTTACCAAACAAAGTGGCAAGAGACATTTCATTTATATTGGGAGATTGCTTGATGGCCGTAACAAGAGGTTGTCATTCCCTAGTAAGACTTTTTAGTACTTTATGGATAAGTTCCTTGTTAGTATAAGATTTACCAAGCGTAATAAGATGATTAATAATCAACGTAAATCTATTTTGAAGTTCTAAAATAGATTCTTTGGAACTCATTCTAAAACTTTCATATTGGCTAGTTAAAGTACTAATCTTAGAATCCTTAACATCACTAGTTCCTTCATGAGTTATTTGAAGGGTATCCCACATATCCTTAGCAGATTTACATGTAACTACTCTAAAAAATTCATCGGGACCTAAAGCTAAAGTGATAAGATTTTTTTGCTTTGTAATTATATTGCACTTTCTTCTCTTACTCACTAGTCCAATCATCCATGGGTTTTTCAACTTGTTTATCATTAACAATGTGCATAGGTACAAAAGGACCATTTTCAATAGCATTCCATACTTTCCAATCAATAGATTGTACAAAGATTTTCATTCTTTCTTTCCAAAAAGCGTAACCTTCACCATTAAAAGCGGGAGGTCTATTTGTGGCATCACCCTCGGGAAAAAGGTTTAGAGAATTTGAGGCCATTTGTTCTCTTGAAGCTGTTAAGCTTGATCTACCAAGAGTCAAGCTCTGATACCACTTGTTAACTAAGTGGCCTCAATTACCAAGAGGGGGGGTGATTTGAGTATTAAAAATTTTTCTTCGAATGCTTTTGATTTTGATTCTTTAATAACAATGTTTGAAGAAGATAACTAATAATGTACCAAACAATATAAGAGTATAAATATTTCAAGTGAATTCTAACAATTTAGTAGGCAATTTATATGAGCAAGTATAAGAGAGTGTAGGGATAGAGAGATTTGTAAATCGATATAACGAGTTCCACCACCCTGGTGTACGTCTCGCCTTTAAGCAACCCACTTGAAGGATTCCACTATGAAATTAGAGATTACTTTGAGCAATGGAAACTTCCTAGTGTCCCACACTCAAGAGTCAAATTCCCACAAGTACAAGGGTAACCCACCCGATCTCTCAATCTCACAATCTTACAAGGTTGAAGCCCAACTCAAACTATAGGATTTTTAGTGTTTAAGTGTACAAGGATAACTCTCCAAAAGAGTGGATATACAAATTAAAGCTTTCTCAAAATAATAACTCTCAAAGAGCAGATATGCAAGTTTTAACACTTAAAAATTATTTTGCTCACTAAGTAACTCTCAAAAATAATTTGCCAAAATAGAAACAGAGAGTAACTTGCCAAGAATTGAAGAACAAATAGGGAGAAGCAATATGATTTTCGTATGAATGCTTGGTGTGTTTTCAGCTTCCAACTTCTCTTCTATTTATAGGCAAGGGTACAAGAAATTTGTCTAATTTTTAACTCCCTTAGAAACATAAATCCATAAAACATTCCATGATTTAAGTTTCTTGCTTCCATGCACAAGTTTCCTGACCTTGAATCTGTAAATTGGCAGCTTGATTGTTTGATTTTTAGAGCAGTGTAAAGTTTCCATGTTTCCTGCAACTCTGTCAGCGTTTAAAATTTGAAATTCAAATTTGCACTGAATGAATCTATTCATGAATCTATTCATTTAGTGTGTTTGGGCTTAAAATAGCGTATGAATCTATTCACAAGAAATATGAATCGATTCATCCATGAAAATTTGAAGATTCTGGGCAATTTAGAACGTATGAATCAATTCAATGTGGTGTGAATCGATTCAATCAATTAAAAAACATATCCTGGGCATTTTAATTCCGCATGAATCGATTCGGGGCTGGGATGAATCGATTCAATCACCAAAATTTCACATCTTGGGCCTTTTCATCATGTGTGAATCGATTCAGTGGCTTAGTGAATCGATTCAATGATTAAAAAATCATATCCTGGGCCTGTTATTACGCATGAATTGATTCAGGGGTCTTAGGGAATCGATTCATCATGCTGATGGTCCATTTTTTATGTTTCTGGTACTCCTTTTCACATGTTATTACATATGGTCATGTTGTTTTGGTCTTTTGGCATTTTGATGAGTTTATTCAACTAGATTTGAGCCTCTTTAAATGCCTTGAATCTTTCTTTTTGGAGTTCATCATTTTTGCATCATCGACCATAATTAATTTGTCCGTAATTGTTATGTTTGATCTTGAATCTTGTTTGTCATTATCAAAACCTGTTGCAACATATAAACATATGTTCTTCACCGAAACGACCTCCGATCAGCGTTTCTTTCGATTTCTATCGATCAATTTCAATTTTAATCGCCTCTATCCATCCTCCACCACCGTGGGCAACCACCACGCCATCGCCCTCTCCCTCCGTTCAATCCTTTGCATGTTGGCTTATCCTGGCTCTGATCGTCACGTAGATTCTAATGGCGGAGATGGATTGTCGATTAGAGTTGTAGATTGAAAAATAAGTTTTCGCCTTTTCATCTAGTATAAGGAAAATATGACACCTCAGGTAAGGGGGTATATCCTCAGGTATCTTGGAGTGGACCGCATGTTCGGAAGGGCTAAGGTACCTTTTAGGTCCTTACCTTTCCGAAGACAGGTTTGGGAACTATTATTAAATTAAGTTACTTTAATTTTATTAATATTTTATTGTTGTGTATGTGATTAATTGGCTGTGTTGATTGTTACTATCCGTGATGACTCAGTGGATATGTTAAGTATTGAACTATGAAAATATTAAGGACCATCGATGTCTATGTGGATTCCAGTGAATAGATCTCGAAAGACGTGATGAATGAGGATATAAGGATAGACGGGCACATGGCCTTTATTATGTAAATTCATGTTCTGTCTAAACATCTATAGTAATTATTTTCAAGGTGTGATTTATCATTCATATCATTATATTTATCCTCAAATGTGTTAGCACCGAATTTCTATTCATGCACGACAACTATAACACCGATACCTAGGAAAATAAAATCAAGAAAATATTATTGCCTCTACTATTAATATTATTGCTATTTTATTGTTATTATTATTAATAATAATCTTTTTATTATTATTATTTACTATCAAGCATAATGGTCGGCTCTGCCGCCGCTCTCGGTATTTTCTTTTATTTAATTTTTGTCATTTATTTTATTGAATATAATGCTCGACTCTACCACCTCATTCTCAATATTTTTCTTTATTTAATTTCTGTTATTTATATTATTGAATATAATGATTGGTTTTGCCACCTTATTCTCCGCATTAATTTTTCCTATATTTCATTACTATTATCTATATTAAAATGGCCGTTCTTGCCACCTTATTTAATATTTTTTCTTTTATCTATACTGTTGAATATAATGGTCAATTCTGAGGTCTCGCTCTTCTATATAAGACATTATTAAATTTCAAATTACTACCATTTTAGTTATTAGTGATAAAATAGAAACACATTATTTACTCTTCAAACTAGACGTTATTTCAAGCCAAAATATTGCTGATATATTTTCTAAATAATGATAAAAATAACCTATAATGTCTAAAAAATAGGCGGGACCTAACAACTTGAGGATAAATATTACGAGACAGGAAACGCATAAATACCAAGGAGTCAAAAGTAATAGAGAGAGCTAAAAATGCATGCTGCATCATGAAAATGATTCTTTTGAAAACTAGAGCATACAGCGGGGTATGCTGGAGAATACTTGCATTTGATCCCCAGGTAGGATCTAGGAAGTACGATTGGGTCGGGCATTTAATGGCTTGGGTTCGCACCCGATGTTGGAAAGGCCGTGGCAAGCCTAGTGTACTTCGACTAAAGATGAAGTGTAACTAAGATCATGTAGAGCCAAGTCCCATTATAATGTGATATGAATGATGAGATGAGATGGATCCATATTTATGTGTAGGATGTGTGAGTCCTTGGCACCCAATAGTATGATATGATATGTGGAAGACTTGGTGGGCTCTGATCACTCTAGTGTGGAAATGTTGTACCCAGGGACAGCCTGACCAGGACAGCTTCTAGTGAATGAGATGATGATGATGATGATGATGATGATGATGATGATGATGATGGATTGGTTTATTGGGCCCACATGCATCATGAAACTTAAACTTCAAATTATTCATAATGAACCAACTCATGCATTCTATGACAACATTTTTGATTGTTATAGGTTGTAAATGTATTGTTTGGATTATTTATATTATGTTACCTATTGACTAGGTATGCCCGCATCGGGAACCCTCGGGGTCTGGAGTATATACTCATCCTTTTCTGCTTAATAATAACAGAAGAGCCAAGAAACTAGGAACCAGAATACGAGGAACAACAATAGTCAGACCAACTAGGAGCGCTCAACAAAAGTAGGATGTATACAGTTATATATAGTTAATTAAATAACAAGACCAGAGATGACTATACATATTTAAGGGTGCCTGCGTGCCTCATTCTAATGAGAGTACAATTACTTATAATTTATGAATGACTATGTAAATTATTTAATGTTTTCTTCCATTGATCCGCCATTGTTTTACTTGTACAAAAAAAATGTTCCACTTTTTCTTAAGAACTTGTAACCTCTTAGTCAAATAGGATGACTCAGTAATGAGGGTTTATCCTAGTTAACCGAGGGTGTTGCATTTAGCAATACAACGAATGCATATGATGATAATCATTGAATAAATACATGACAATTGTGGCTTTTCATGCCAAACAACTTTGCCTTTTTCATGTCAACATATTTTCTAAAATTTAAAGCAAACCCATCCGACATCGACAAACCCTTTTCCCATTTACACATAATAATCTTTTACGGCTTCGTCAAGGTATATTTAGCATGCGGTTTCAACATCTTTGCGCATCCCAAATCCTTCAACTCTAGTTCCTTTCTTGAGTACAGGATTGGTAAGTTTAAGCAACTTTTATCGGTGTCCTTTGTCTTCCCTTTAATATCCATGACCGTGTCAAAGATATTCATGAAAATATTCCATTCAGTATGCATGACATCTATGTTATGTCTTAACAGCTGGTATTTCCAATAAGGTAACTCCTAGAATATACTCTTTTTGATCTAGTTATGTTCCTCACCGTAACTAACAAACTTCTTAACCTCTTTATCTCATATGGAGGGATGTTCAAATGTTTAGATACTTTATCCAATACTTCTTCACTAGATAATCTAGGCGGCGATGGATCATTAACAACCTTGTTCCTTATGAAAAAAGTTTTTTTCTCCTACATTAATGGTTTGGTGGTAAAAAAAAATTTGACTGTCAAAATAAATGGCCTTTCCACTTCGTTTCACTGTAGTGTTTTCCATGCAAATAGGGAATTCATTCACAATCCACATCAAGGCAACCTTCATCATGAAATTATTCTTCAACGACATGTCATAGGTCAAAACCACAGTATTCCAGAGTTCTATCAACTTTTCCACCAAGGATTACAAAAAAACATCAATTTTGGCCTTAGCATTATCCAGTCCTAGAAGGGCCTTAGAAACATTACCTCCCTCTACATACATATTTCAGGGGGTAGATTGTATAAAATAAGTGTTATCGGCCAATAAAAGTATGTCTTACCCCATGCGCCAAAAGGGTTGAATCCATCCATACATAACCTAAGTCGTAAGTTGTGTGGGTCTTACGAAAACTCCATCTACAAACCATCTAGATGCTTCCATGCCTTCCCATTAGATGGATGACACAAAAGAACCTCTTCCCTTCGAGTTTGAGTATGCAAACGTATATGTTTTACCATGGACAATGAAGCATGCAAACGTTGTAGGTAGGGTGTTAAAGGAAACTACCACATCTTCCTTTTAGCAATTCTCATTACTCTTCTCCATCTTGAAACCGCTTGTAGTGTTCTTTGTTGCAATAAACACAGTTGGTCACACTCTTGTATGCATATACTCATTATGGAACATCATACAACCATCAACACAACATTCAATTTTTACGTATCCCAACCTAAGCTTCTTCATAGATCTCTTTGAACGATACAAGTTCATTGGCCTCAATTTTCCTTAGGAATAATCTCTCTCATAAACTCAACCATTTGATTAACACATTTTTCCAACATATTGTAGTTTGACTTCGAGCTCAAAGCAAGTAGGGAGCCAGACAACTTAGTGTAAGTCTCACATTTTTCCTTTTTTGAGCTACTCCTAATACATCATAAAACTGTTGAATACCCAGATTTGGATCCTTATCTATGCTCTCCTCCTTATCCGTAATTCCTTCATTCCTTAAAACTTGGTCAGTCAAAGGCCCAACATGATCCATCACCATCTGTTGTATGCTATTGTAGTTCTTTCTGCTACCCTTCTCATCGTAGTAAGATTGTTGCATAAGGACCACCGGGGATCAAGGCGGGAACTATTCACCATGGTTGTACCAGCAGTAATAATCTTTCATTAATCTTTTTTTTCATTTAAGTGCACCATCACCATGTATGAGAAATAAAACTTGGCATACTCGCACTTCATGCAAGGACATTGAACCTTTTGGGTCTATTCAAAATCCGGACTATTGTTCATCACAAACGGTATAAAGTCACATAATCCAAGCACAAACTCCTTTATCATATGATGGTTTGAATTAAGCCACTTGTACATCCACCACCGATTCATCGGAACCTCCATTTCAACTACAACTATTCAACATGTAATTTTTTAGATTTGGTAGATGCTCGTTCATAAACCACTTTCTTTGGTGTTAAAATTTGGGAAGGCTTTATCCCATTCAGGATGATTTTGTAATCACATGTAACCCATCAACTAGTTTTCATAAAACTTAGTATTTTTTGGTTTATTGAAATTCGACAGCATTTCGTATTGGTCTCCAAGTACATGGACATGAGTACGACATCAAACACCACACGCAGGCATGCACCTAGAGACAATATAAGATGCCAATAACTAAATTCCAATTGAACAACATGTTACAAGTTTCATACACGACAACTTTAATAGGTTACACTTTATGATTACAAATTTATCCCAAACTGTCTAACCAAGACAATTTAAGATCTAATGCAACATAGTTCTCCTCTATGTCATATTGAATCTTAAACGAGAAACTACTAGTTACACAAACGTACATACATCTACTTACTAATTAATCCTTCCAACTTCATGAATTGAAGTCCAAACGATGAAAATATAATTGAGTCAATAGAACCCCAAACAAGTTCCTATTATTATTCTTGGTTCCAATAGTGCACTGCAAGATTCGGTAACAGCTTTATACTCGTATTATATGAGGAAGAATATATAAATCACCTTTTCTTCTCCAATAATGAGGGTATAACTCTGCAGGGCATTATTTACATGCTATTAGCACAGAATGCTAGTACTTAATAAGCTTTGCTCTCCATTGACAAATAACAATACACATACATATCTTATATGTTAACAACACATAACCGGTCCCTAATATGTTATCTTTTCACTAACAAACATCAAACTGATCATCTAAACATATTATATGTAACAAACAATAGTTTCGGGGACTCACCTCTCAAGTCTCTAATGTCACTTCTTCCCTTTCCAATGCGTGCCCATGTTCTATTATTCCTAGAAACTACTCCTAAAACCAAGGGAAATGTCAAATGTGTAAAATCCATTGGCAATAGGAAAAACCCACGGCCAGTGGATTCTGGACCAGCAGGACCCGCACCAATGGGAATTTCCCACGGCGAGTGGGTTTCCTCTCTACAGCAAGTCCCAATTTCCAGTAAGGTCCACGGCCAGTGGGAAATACCCACTGCCAGTGGACTTCTCTGACTCTATTTTTTACGCATTAGGGCCTATATTAGTGGGATCCACAACCAGTGGGAATTTCACACTGCCAGTGGATTTTTCTGATCCTCACTAAAATGCTCCCGTAATGCTCTTTTTGATGTATCCTTTTTCATTGTGCATCCCAAGGGTTGATATGGCTTTTCATTCATGCTTTTAGGTGGTCTAGACTCAGTTCCCTTCATTATATGTCACTTGTTTCCATGGTTATGAAGCTAAAATGAAACACTTTCTGCAAAATAGAGACAGTAGCATGTGTGGCATAGAAGAAAATAAATGAGATTAAAGGGAAAAACTAACACAAATAAATCAAAAACTTAAACGAAAACACCCTCAAAACTAATGTAAACTAGACACTTATCAACGACGAAGCTTCCCTCTCCGTGAAGACCACAACCTTTCCCTCTCCGTGAAAACCGCAACCCCTTCCACGTTGTGTCGAGCCTTCTCTCTCTGTGAAGGCCATGAGTGAACACTGAGTCACTGACCACGAGTTAATTGTTTGCTATTGCACAGGTTAATTATTTTTCTCACGCACACGAGTGAACACTGAGTCACTGACCACGCACACGTTGATTCTGATTCTGATTTTCAAAAATGTGGTTTTCGCATTCTGATTCTGATGCTGAATGTTGGTGAATATTGTTGAATAAGAGGGTGTTTGGTTTGCAGTTGGGAAAACGGAGTTGAGTTGAAGTGAAAAATTTAAAGGTTGATATTAATTCTTCACGCCGTTCGAGACAATCAAAACTCCGTTGACCCGTAGGATCAAAAACTTGCTTCAATTTAACGGAGAAACCTCCGTTGCTTTTTCCATCCCAAACGTCCTCTAATATTGTTGTCCCCGGCTGAATATTACTAAATATTGTTGTCCCCTACTGAATATTTTTGTCCTCTGTTGAATAATATTGTTGAATATTGTTGTCCCCTGCTGAATAATATTGCTGAATATTATTGTCCCCTGCTGAATAATATTGCAAAGCTAGTTAATGAATGTTACTTAATGTAGTTGCTGAATATTGCTGAATATTGATGAATGTTGTTGATTAATGGTCGGATATCTAATACTCTAGCTTTGCAAATAATTTTTTTTTTTACATTTTCCTATTTTTATTTTATTTTTTATTTTTTAGAAAAATGGGCTAACCCACGAGCCACCTGGGTTGAGTTGGGTTGAGAAAACTGGCTCACTCAAGAAAGTGAGCCGGGTTGGGTTAGGTTACAAAATTTTTCAACCAGTAATACGCCAATCCGTGTAGATCAACCCGTGTGGGTCTAGTTGACCCGTTTTGACAGCTCTACTAATAATACTTACTGCACCGAAATTTTAAACTCAACTAATAATGACCTAACTTAAATTATTATATTATTGTGAACGGAAACAATTATTCCCCGAACCTTCCTAATTAAATTAACGACATCACATTATATAGTACTAAGCAAAATACTTATACTATTAATTAAGTTCTTTCATCCTTCCAATCACGGCTTACATTGCATTTTAACATATCGATCCTTAGCCTTGTTTAATAAAATTATAGAAATAAAATTGTAAAAATAAAAATAAAAAATAAAAAATAATTAATATTAATTCTCGATCAATCAAAACAATTAAGGATGCATTTAGTTACAAAAAATTATAATAGTTTTCTAGGAAAAACTTTATACTACATCCGGTTCCAAATATAAACAAATTTTAGTGGAATTTTTTAGTCCCTTAATATAAGCAAAATTAGACTTTCCCAATGTTATTAAATGTTTGTTTACCAAATATGTCCTCATCATATATATTTCCAAGGCCACTAATTCTTTATGTAATAAATGATACTAAGGGCATTTTAGAAAATTAAATCAAATATGTGGTAACATTAATGCAAATAACTACCTCCAACTACTATTCTTAATATGTGTGAAGTTAGGTATATTTGCTTATATTTGGAACCGGAGGTAGTATTTGTTTTCCAACATTTTTATTTTTTGAAATAATTAGAAAAATTTTTGAAAAACGTTTTCACTTTTCTGTTTTTTTGAAAAACTCCTTTAAAAACTTCTCTGTTTTTCTTAAAAATTAAAAAATCTAATTTTTATTTTTTTATAAATTTTCTTTTGAATATTTTATAAACAAACATTTTTTTATTTTTAAAATTTTTTAAGAATAATTTTCTATTTTTTAAAAAATTTACAAACTAAACCAGAAATAAATTTCCGCTAAGCTATCAATGTTTTTTTTGTCATTAACCAACCAAATATGCATTAACATTCTTTTATATAATGACGTTTGAAGTCTGAAAGTTCTGGAATCGATACTAATTCGTTCAAATCCGATAGAGTAGAGGGACAGAATTGACAACGCGACATAAATGTGTATAGAAAGGAAGAATCCATTAATTAAGCTATTCAATAATTAAATGCACAAAAAGAGGAAAAAATAAAAACCAGAATGTGCCACTTCCATTCCATGTGGTCTATCTAACTAACTTGAGTTTTAACCGACTTCACGTGGTGTAGCTTTTGCATAGAATTCAGTAAAATATTAATTTATCCATATCAAGCATGCACCTAAACATGTTAACATTTGCTATAAAATAAATCTACTTTACTCCCAAAGGAATCTAGGATTTTAATTAATATCGCTCACAGGCATAAAGCGTGAAGACAATGAGATTCCATATACCATGTTACCCTTTATATCACCTATATTAGGTGGGTTCAGAAATCTATAATCTATAATAAAACATAGTTAGTTGATAGATAATGGAAAAGTATAGGTACCAATGATACCTATACTTTTCAATTATGATAATGGAAAACTATAGGTATCATTCATTTTGAGGTTGAATTAGTTTCTTTTCAATTTTAAATCATTAATAAATTAAGAAGTTGAATAGTTTATACATTCTGTTTATTTATCTTCACTATTATTTTGTATTGTGCATTTATTATTAGTGAATTATTTCTTATTTAATTTATGTAAGATATTTTAATTCAACACATTTAGATTTTGATGAGTAGTTTCTCCATTTATATTAAGGTCATCAGTTTCTGCAACGTGCTTTTAAATCAATTATTAGTAATATTAGTAATTAGTAATTATCATAAATCAAAAATGAATTGGGAAGTTGAATAGTTTTTACATTATGTCATCTGTATACATTGATATTAACTTAATTAATCCCATTGATTTATGCAAGTCTTATTCAATGCTTTTTATATATAGCCTATTAAAGTTAAATCGTCTCCTTTACTTACTTTGTCATGTTTGAAGTTTTTATACAAAATAAATAGCTGACATGTAGTGAAATACTTTAAAAACCTATATTTTACATTCTTCTTTACTATTTTTTTGTTGTGCATTTATTATTAGTGAATCATTTTTATTTAATTTATACAAGATATTTAAATTCATCTAAATTAAATTTTGATTAGTAGTTTTTCATATTTTTCAAAGAACGTTAACAAAGCACAATGCATTTATTATTTATTATTTCTCTTAGTTCTAAGGACTTTATTCTTTAATCCTCCCTATATATAGTGGCTTGCGGTGTATGATTGTTTTCCTCTTTTTTATTATTTCATGCTCTCTATTCTTTTTAAATTCAGTGATTTCTTACTTCCTCCTCAAGTGGCTGGTCAAAATTTAAGGTATGACTTGGTGAAAGATGTCAATGTTTGTATTGAGGATAAGATTTGTAGGCTAAAAGTTAGAGTCATGAGATTGTGACGAGTTTCAAACAGACGATGGCCAACTCAAGATTCTACCATTGAGATAGTTGTTGACGAATTGGTGTGTCACTATTCTTTCTTTTTCTTTCCTTTTTTCTGTTTATGTTCTTTTCATTCAAATGTTAATTTTTTCTTCTTTTGGTAATCTTCATACCAATACGATTGTATTCAAATTTTTGTCAAGAGCATTCACACATATCTTTTTGAAAGAGCAATCATTGAAGGGAATATGTAAATGCTTTCTAACCTAAGCGTTGGATTGAATGATCAGAGTTATAAGTCAACCTCTCATGAGTTCAGGATGTTTTTTCAAAAGGGATTCACAGGTTTGATTAATCGAAGAGTCTTTGATTCCTAAGTTATTGTTTGTTTTATTAGGATTCAATCCTCCAAGACTTTGTCCTTTCAACAATTGACTCATTTGGTCAATTGTTCTCAAGTATCTCTTGAAAAAAAACCTTCTTAACCTAACTTTATTTAAATGTGTGGAGGATATAAAGGATTTGAAATAAGGGATTAGCATACGAACTTTCATATCAACATTTTTTCCTTCATATGTCTTACTTTATTGATCCTTTGTTATCAATGTTTCTATTTTTGTTGTAGAATGATGTCTTTGTCACAATTGGAAATATTAAGGATATTGAAACAAAATAAAATTGGTGTTACCGTGGTTGTGTAAAGTGTGTGTATGGAGTCCAAAAGGATGACATCATGTATTTCTGTAAAAATTATAGAATGTATTTTGGGTTATATATTTTGAGATACATGAAAACGACATTTGTGTTCTTTTATATTTGTTTACTTTTGCTATTTTGTTTTTACGTACATTACTTACTAACTCCTTAAATATATATTGTGTTGTTAAGGTATTACATTCATCTAAGGGTGGCTAATGAATCTGGATTTACATCATTTATTCTGTTTGACAAGAATGCTTTTAATCTTTTTGGCTATTTCTGCCAATGATCTAAAAAATGCTACTAGAGTATTTTCTTCTTTGCTTTTTTAGTTTTTATATCTACTTTATACTTCCAACAATAGATGTATTCATTTTTATTTTAAAACTATGGTGGTGTCTACACAACTACCTAAAATATAGGGAAGAAATAAGAACCTCTTTCCTAAAGAACTTGATGCATTCAAGGAGAAGAAATTTCTTTTCAAAGTGCAGGTTAAATTACAGGACCTCTCCTCATTGGTTCCGTATGTCATTCATGTATTAAGAATGTGTGGTGATGCAGATCTCTTTTTGACCTTTGAACAAAAATACAAAGTTGATGAGGTATAATCTTTCCTTAGGGTTGTGTTTTCTTTTCTTATAAATCTTTAAATTTAATGTTAGATTTCTTATGATTCGTGTTTCTATTTTTGTTTCAACTTTAACAATCTACATTTTCCATTGAGAATGTTGAGTTGCTTACCACTGCTGTAAATTCTTTTGATGTTGCAAAGGTATAAGATTCCCTACAATATATTTTTCACATTTCCCCCATTCAAAATAAAAATTACCGTATTCTTCAATTGTTTTTTCTCTTGAGTAGGATACCCTATCGGAATCAAGTGACAATTGTTGATATGAGACTTTCAACTTCCTTACTCTTAAAAAATATGAATGTGCTTAACTATGGATTGCGAATGATAATAACAAAGATCTATATTTTCAGTAATCTAAAAAAATCAGTAAGGTGTCCAAGGAATATTAGAATGAATCATCAAATTAGAATCATTAATTCCTATGACCTATTAGGATGTTGGGTTTTTTTTAATTATTTGGCATGGATCAGCTGTTTAAGTTTTATAGTCTTTTGTTTCATTGTTTTTATTTCAAGATACAAAATTTTCTATTTTTCATTCTTTCAATGCATCTGCTTTTAAGTTTTCCCTTAAAAACAATTATCTATGATGTTTACTATTTTGCTTCCCTATTTTTCTTTGGGAATATTAAGTATTGTATTTTTCATTTGTTGAATATTTTGAACTACTTTTAGTTATTTAGCATATTATTATCCTTTTTTATTTTGAATAGGATGTGGGTCTTTTTTTTGCTTGACTTTAATGACCCTTTCCACATCGGATTCTTTTGAAAGGTTTGGAATCCTTATGCATAAACTATAAAAGAAGTTACAATGAGCGTCATGTCAAACCTGCTTTGGTGGAAGTAGGACCTACCGAAGTTGGAACTATCAGATCTCTTTCCCAATCACAAGCACAACAAAGCATCTATGAGTTTTTTGTTAACTAAATTTCCAAAATGCTTCCCCATGATACAAGTTTCACGTCTCAAATATTGGGTCCGTTTGTTTAAGCTTATTTTTAAGTGCTTTTTTAAAAAACGCTTTCTTTATAAATGCTTTTTTAATAAGCAGATTAGAATTGCTTCTTAAAACAAGCTAAAATTAGTTTATTTTCAGTTTCTATTTATTTTTAAAACTTTAAACAAACACATCAAAATTTCAAATAAATATTTTTTATTAAAAAATACTTATTTTTTAAAATAAGTTTAAACAAACAAGCCCATTATAATATCATTTACAAAATTATTAACTTAAATTTATTAATAAGTTTTTAATACATTTCTCATAATTCAGACTTTCTTTTCATGTCCTTAATTCTACCTGATTTCTTATAAGATTTCGAGCTGTTAAAAAAATAAAGTATAAACATAGTTTCAAAACCTTTATATACTTCAACTTTGGGAATGTAACCCTTTGTAGTTAATATAATGGTTTAAAAGTTTCAGGGACATATACTTCCCATTTTTTTTGTTTTTTATATATATTTAAGGAACACTAAATATTTTTTTCATAACTAATTATAAATATTGTAACATCCTAATAGAGTATTATTGGGCAAATTAAAGTTAATTGCTGACTAACTAAAAGTGGCAAGGAAGTTACGCATGTGCCCCTCTTGACTATATAAATGATTTTCGTCTCTCTCTCTCTGCCACTTACGTTGAGCTGGGAAAAAGGAAGAGAGAATTGAGCTTACTTCTCTTTTTCGTGCATGCAGTGACACCATTCTTGTTCTTCTTCTTCTTCTTCTTCTTCTTCTTCTTTTTCTTCTTCTTCTTCTTCTTCTTCTTCTTCTTTTTCTTCTTCTTCTTCTTCTTCTTCTTCTTCTTCTTCTTCTTCTTCTTCAACCAGTCTTCTTCTTCAACTAGTCTTCTTCTTCTTCTTCAACCAGTCTTCTTCTTCTTCTTCAACCAGTCTTCTTCTTCTTCAACCAGTCTTCTTCTTCTTCTTCTTCTTCTTCTTCTTCTTCTTCTTCTTCTTCTTCTTCTTCTTCTTCTTCTTCTTCTTCTTCTTCTTCTTCTTCTTCTTCTTCTTCTTCAACCAGTCTTCTTCTTCTTCTTCTTCTTCTTCTTCTTCTTCTTCTTCTTCTTCTTCTTCTTCAACCAGTCTTCTTCTTCTTCTTCTTCTTCAACCAGTCTTCTTCTTCTTCTTCAACCAGTCTTCTTCTTCTTCTTCTTCTTCTTCTTCTTCTTCTTCTTCTTCTTCTTCTTCTTCTTCTTCTTCTTCTTCTTCTTCTTCTTCTTCTTCTTCTTCTTCTTCTTCTTCTTCTTCTTCTTCTTTTGGGACTGTTTGAGAGAGCTGACATCAAGGTCGTTTAAGCGAGAATGAGTGACCGAAGAGCAATCGGTCAGTGTTTGTTAGCTCGAGGAGCTTTTGGGATTTCTTATTCCAGGTAGGTAGGGGGTGTTGTACATTTCAAATGAATGGTTTATGGACGGGTTCCGGTGAAATTGCTATACTATTTGTTTTATAACTTTGAAATGTGATGATTGGTGTCTTCTGGTTAAGTGATAACCTACGAAATACCCGGATATATGATATCTATGAGTTATGTAGTGTTATGTTGATTTCCATCCATGATTGCATGTTGAATTGCATGAGATGCATGTTGATGATAATGAGAATGCCGAGTGATTGCATGAGATGCATGTTGATGATAACAAAAATGCCTAATGCTTGCATGAGATGCATGTTGATGATAATGAGAATGTCGAGTGCTTGCATGAGATGCATGTTGATGATAATGTGAATGCCGAGGGCATACAGCGTGAGAAGCTTATTATTGAAATGGTAATCAAATGTATATGCATAAGATACTATGAAAGACCTTGAGTGGGACTCAAGGCAAGCCGACTGAGTGGGACTCAGGGCTGCTCGTAACACTACTGTTGTCGCTGAGAGTGACTGTTACATGAGAGGGCAAACGGTTTGGTACCAGTAAAATGGCCGGATCAGCTGAGAGCTGAGTATAAGGCTGAGAGCCTATGTTGCAACATAAAACTTAATAATGAACAATTGGATCCGATTGATTAAATGTATGCATGCTGAAAAATATGGCCGAGTGCAATGTGACTTGTATGGTTGTGTGTATATGTTATTGAGAATAACATGGATTATATAGCCTTGATTGAGTTGAGTAAATCATGATTAGATGATGTTATATGAGTATTTATATTGAATGACAGTGTATGTTGTTGTTTGTTTGAGACATCATATTGCATAGTTAAGGATTGGATGAATGATCCAAGTCAATAACTGTCATTTAACATGTATAATGCTCACCCCTACTTGTGGCTATATTTTCAGTGGATTTAGGCCGGAATGGCGAATGATGAGAGATCATCAAGCTCGTGTGAGGAGTACTTGTACAGATGTAGTGTACATATTGTAAATAGTTGTGATATAGCCTTGGCCAGCTCCTATGTATACCGTTTTGCTTTGAATATATATATGGGTTTGAACTACCCAAGATTGGGGAACATATATGTATATATATATAATGCTATGATGTTGCTAGAAATATCCAGGGAGTATTGTTATCAGAGAAATGTCAAAGGTTAAAATATTTCTGAGTGAGATACGACCGAGAGGACCACTTCTGAGGGAAGGTAGGTTAAGATACTTCCGAGTAAAACATAGCAGAAAGAACCTCTTCTGAGTGAAGAAAGTTAGCAAATTACCGAGTGAGACATAACCGAGAGGACTACATCCGAGGGATGGAAGGTCAAGATGTTTCCGAGTGAGACATAACCGAGGGAACCTCTTCCGAGTGAAGAAAGGTTAAAATAGTTCTGAGTGAGACACGCCCGAGAGGACTACTTCCGAGGGAAGGATAGTCAAGATGTTTCCGAGTGAGACATAACTGATATAACCTCTTCCGAGTGAAGAAAGGTTAAAATATTTCCGAGTGAAACATAACCGAAGGGAACTACTTCCGAGCGAAGGAAGGTTGAAATGTTCCGAGTGAAGTATGACCGAGAGAATCATTTCCGAATGTAGGTTAAAATGCCTCCGAGTGAACCATGTCTGAGATGAGACCTCCCAGGCAAAGAATAAGGGTCTAACTATGAGTGAGAAATCTCCGAGTAAGGCATGGCCTGATGGGACCATCCCCGAGTGAAAGGAGTTTCCGATTCCGAATGAAGGAATACACCGAGCGTAGGGTCTCGCTCTAGCGAGTAGGAGCTCGCTCAAGCGAGTAGGAGCTCACTCAAGCGAGTAGGAGCTCACTCAAGCGACCCTTACTGGTTTCGTTCAACCGGATCAGGATCTCGCCAAGCGAGTGACACCCTGACCCCATTTTCTGTTTCTCGACTCCGTTTTCTTTCCCGATTCAGGAATTTAAACGTGAAAAATTTTCTCCGGTTTTCGGGCTTGTCTTTATTAAGTCGGGATGTTTCAAATATAATTATAAATACTATGTGTTTAATATTTATTTTTATATATGTGTTTCATACTTTTTTAGGGATATATATACAATATTTAGGTATCGTTTTTAATTAGTAAATTTTGTGTCTATATTATTTTCATATATATCAAATATTCGGGATACAAAATTATTGCATTTCACAGTGCTTCTAAAAAATGTAATCATTAAAATGTAAGTAAGGATTATAACATTAAGTTTCTTACAAATAAGAATATAAATGATTTTTTTGCATAGCTATTTATAAATATCATGAGTTCTATATTAATGAAACATAAAAAAGATTGATAAATTTTTTATATAATTTTATATTTAGAAATTATTCTGCTCTAAAACTCTTTACAAGATCTGAAAGTGGTTTGAAATCCTATTATACTAAGTTGGCGGTATTTTTAAATATAAATGTATTCTATTTAATTCCTTCCTTGTTTTTTGGTATTGATAGTCTCTAATAAATCCTAAAATATTAATATTTAAAATAACATATTATATTATTTCTCTATAGTTTAGAAGCTTCAGGTCATGTACTTTCCATTCTTTTTGTTATATATATATTTAAGGAATATAAAACTTAATAATGAACAATTGGATCCGATTGATTAAATGTATGCACGCTGAAAAATGTGGCCGAGTGTAATGTGACTTGTATGGTTGTGTGTATATGTTATTGAGAATAACATGGATTATATAGCCTTGATTGAGTTGAGTAAATCCTGATTAGATGATATTATGTGAGTATTTATATTGAATGACAGTGTATATTGTTGTTTGTTTGAGACATCATATTGCATAGTTAAGGATTGGATGAATGATCCGAGTCAATAACTGTCATTTAACATTTATAATGCTCACCCCTACTTGTGGCTATATTTTCAGTGGATTTAGGCCGGAATGGCGAATGATGAGAGATCATCAAGCTCGTGTAAGGAGTACTTGTACAGATGTAGTGTACACATTGTAAATAGTTGTGATATAGCCTTGGCCGACTCCTATGTATACCGTTTTGCTTTGAATATATATATGGGTTTGAACTACCCAGGATTGGGGAACATATATGTATATATATGTAATGCTATGATGTTGCTAGAAATATCCAGGGAGTATTGTTATCAGAGAAATGTCAAAGGTTAAAATATTTTCGAGTGAGATACGACCGAGAGGACCACTTCCGAGGGAAGGTAGGTCAAGATACTTCCGAGTAAAACATAACAGAAAGAACCTCTTCCGAGTGAAAAAAGTTAACAAATTACCGAGTGAGACATAACCGAGAGGACTATATCTGAGGGATGGAAGGTCAAGATGTTTCCGAGTGAGACATAACCGAGGGAACCTCTTCCAAGTGAAGAAAGGTTAAAATAGTTCCGAGTGAGACACGCCCGAGAGGACTACTTCCGAGGGAAGGATAGTCAAGATGTTTCCGAATGAGACATAACCGATAGAACCTCTTCCGAGTGAAGAAAGATTAAAATATTTCTGAGTGAAACATAACCGAAGGGAACTACTTCCGAGCGAAGGAAGGTTAAAATGTTCCGAGTGAGGTATGACCGAGAGAATCATTTTCGAATATAGGTTAAAATGCCTCCGAGTGAACCATGTCTAAGATGAGACCTCCCAGGCGAAGAATAAGGGTCTAACTATGAGTGAGAAATCTCTGAGTGAGGCATGGCCTGATGGGACCATCCCCGAGTGAAAGGAGTTTCCGATTCCGAATGAAGGAATACACCGAGCCACTAGTGAAAAAAAGACTTTTTACACCAGGGGTTTTACACCGGTTGTAGTGTAACCGGTGTAAAAAATAAGGCAGTGGCAGTTTTGTAAATAATATGAAACTTTATACCGGACTACAATTTAGACCGGTGAAAAATATTTACATTTGGATCGGTCCACGCTTTAAACCGGTGAGAAAGGTAAAGATTGTACCGGTTTTAGATTTTGGCCCGGTGAGAAATATTTTCACATTATCTAACCCTTTTCAATTCATTTACCCTATTCCTCTCGAAGGTAGCCCTAAGCGTTCTCTCTCTCTCTCTCAAGCCCTTACCCCTTTCGTTTCCCTTCTCTGATCCGCCCCATCACGGCAACATTCTTCTCCTCCCCCACCACCCTTCTTTCTCTCTCAAGGTAAATCTCCTTTTCTTCTCTATCTCGCCTTACCTTATTCTTCGTTGAGTGTTGCATTACAGTGACAGAAAATGGTGTTGGGTTCTGGGATCTGCGCAAAGAGGGTGGTGGGTCTCATCGTCCCAAACGAAACAGCGGGGTCGTTGGGGGCGCGAAGAAAGGGGTGGGTCTTGTCGTCCCAAACGAAACGGCCCCGAATAACGGCGTTACGAAGGTTGAGAAGGTTTTGGAGAACGTTGGTGTGAACGGCGTTACGGGGAGGGAAGGTGCCGGTGGCGTGAGCGCAGGAACGCTGGTAAGCGAGGAGCCAGAGGTCGAAGTTGGAAAGGAAATCGGTGAGGTTGGGGAAGGAAGTGGTTTTGGGGGAGGAGAAGGTTTTGACCCATAGAGAGGTGCATATTTCGATCGGGTCTTGTTTCAGTAGAGAGTGAGGGTCTTGGTGGAGGGTGTGTGTTGCTGTTTGGAGGGAACGGCGATGGGTGGGAAGTGGTGAGGAGAACGAGGGAATGGAAGAGAGTGTGGCGTGGAAGCCACGCCGGAACTGAAGGTGTTCGACGATTTTCCTCAGTGACATTTTTCACATTCTCGCTGGGGGAAAAGATGGCAATGCATTCAAACGTTATTCTTCATTTCTGGGCTTCTTGGTGTGAAGCTTCTAAGCACGTGGACCAACTCTTCTCCCACTTGTCCACCGATTTCCCTCACGCTCACTTCCTTAGGGTTCTCTTTCTTTTCATTCTCTTTTTCTTTTCAATTATTTATTTATATTTATTAATTATTCTAATTCTGTTATAGGTTGAAACTGAAGAACAACCTCAGATTTCTGAGGCTTATTTCGTCTCTGCCGTTCCCTTCTTTGAAGGAAGGAGATGGATATGAACGACCAAATGATGGAGCCATAGTTCAAGGTACAGTTTAGAACAAAATATAAATATATAATTTCCTCTAAGCTATCTATTCCTATGTTCATTTAAATGTTTTGTATATTGGTGTGATGTTGAAGAGATGCACTGTTTTATTTGTTTTAGTGAAACTGATTGGTAAGCTGTAAGATGGAACTGTTTTCCTTAAAAAGGGATATGATGATGAACAACCATTGGAGTTCAAAATAGATGAAGGTAACTTGAACTATGGTTTTAACTTCATTCCCTTGATGACAGGCCATAAGGTTTATTGAGTATGATTCCTCCTTCAGTGATGAGGAGAAGCAGCAGACTAAGGCATTAAAAATCACATGCAATCTCAATAACACAACTTGTAAGCTGAAACTCAAAGACTACAGACAGGCAGAGAAGTTGTGCACTAAGGTTAGTTTGTTAAGCTTCCAATTCCTGAATCAGTTTACCTTAATTTTCTCTTGATCCTTAGCTGAACTTGAAGGTATTATTCGGAAATGAATTGGGTAAGAAATAATCTTCGGTCTATTGTTACTGAGACATTGAATGACTGAGGACTTCCAAAATCCATTTTCTGTATAAGAACCTCTGTTAGCAGAATAGAGAATAAAATCACTGATCTCTCAAGTGTTTGTTTTATCATTTAGGTGTTGGAGCTTGATAGTAGGAATGTAAAAGCACTGTACCGGAGAGCACAAACATATATTCATCTTGTGGACTTGGATCTTGCTGAAATGGACATTAAGAAAGCCCTTGAAATTGAGCCAGGCAACAGCTATGCTTTTTGGTCTCGTGTGTGGTAGTGTGTGTGTGTATATATATATATATACCTCAAAAATAATGATAGTTGTAAGTAGTAACTATTCTCTGTTTTACATGTTAGGATCGGCAATCAGGTGATGATGAAGCAATGGCCTTAGATGAAATATTCTGTACAGCTTTAGAGTATGGTTTGCCCCCCACTGGTGGTTGGGGTTTGGGTATTGATCGGTTGACCATGTTACTGACCGATTCACAGAATATTAAGGTTCACTTCTCTTTCTCTGTCTGCATGCTTGCTATATTTACGTCACTTTCTAATCTCTATGCTTTACCACTTTTTGTTTAATTGTATATCAGAATTCTTCTACGCCTATTATTTGAACACGTTAACAAAAACATAGGAAAAGTAATGATTTTTACTAAAAAGAGAAAAGAACAAAATATCTCTTAACATTTAAATGATAAGGGACACATTAACTTTATGAATTTATTGGAATATATCTGATTGTTACGTAATTTGATTCGGAAATATTTTTACAAGGGGTTTTATGGCTTTAAGGCCCCGTATTTTATTATTATTATTATTAATAATCACGGGTGTTTTTCTTTTTATTTGGGGCGTAGTTACAGTTATAACTCTTGTTTTATTCTTTAAAGTTTTAATTACTTAGAATATACTATCAATGTAAATTTTCTTTTATAATGTCATTCAATCATATTATATATAAGCAAAAATCTAACTTATATGATAACCACATTAAAAATTATATCTATGTGATTTATAATTGATTAAAAGTATAGAAATATTTACATTGACAATGTATTTTATATGATTAGGGTTATGATATGATATATTGGCCAAGTTTCTGATCTGAATTTATTAGAAAGAAGCTGAGCATGAAGAGGAGGTAGATGGGCAGGCCTCTGCAGGTGAATGTACAAGCATGTTGGTGATGAATAATAATTGTACTGGTGGGGCAGGGTTATGATATGATATATTGAAACCTTGTGTTTTTACTTTCTCCTATAATAGCAATTAACAACATATGTGCCTTTGATGGTTGTTGAGAGTTGAATCTTTTGAGCAAGGTTGTTTTAGGCAAGAAGGGAAATTTTGTTTTTCTTTAGCTGAGTTTTGTTTTAGGCAGGAAGGGAAATTTTGTTTTTCTTTAGCTGATTTTCCACTATGGATTTTGAAAATTGAAGTTGATAATACTTTCTAAAATTGTGACGTAAGTGTACTGAATTGGCATTGAGGATTAAAATGTACTGAATTAAAATTTTAAAAAAATAGTATTTTTTGTACCGGGCCTAAAATTAGGACCGGTGTTAAAAGTATTTTTTTGGTACCGGGCGTAAAATAGGACCGGTGTTAAAAGTCTAACTTTGTACCGGGCATAACCAACAGAACCGGTGAGAAAACTAATATTTACACCAGTTGTAAAGAAAAGGACCGGTGTAAATATCATTTTTTATACCGGGCGTTTTAAACAGGACCGGTGTAAAAACTGTTTTTCTCACCGGTCCTAAAACCGGTGTAAAAGGTTCATATTTTTCTCACCGGCTCCATCCACACCGGTCCTAGAACCGGTGTAAAAAGCTGAAAGGGACCGGTGTAAAAAGCCTTTTTTCCACTAGTGAGCGTAGGGTCTCGCTCTAGCGAGTAGGAGCTCGCTCAAGCGACCTTTACTGGTTTCGTTCAACCGGATCAGGATCTCGCCAAGCGAGTGACACCCTGACCCCATTTTCTGTTTCTCGACTCCGTTTTCTTTCCCGATTCAGGAATTTGAATGCGAAAAATTTTCCCCGGTTTTCGGGCTTGTCTTTATTAAGTCGTGATGTTTCAAATATAATTATAAATATTATGTGTTTAATATTTATTTTTATATATGTGTTTCATACTTTTTTAGGGATATATATACAATATTTAGGTATCGTTTTTAATTAGTAAATTTTGTGTCTATATTATTTTCATATATATCAAATATTCGGGATACAAAATTATTGCATTTCACAGTGCTTCTAAAAAATGTAATCATTAAAATGTAAGTAAGGATTATAACATTAAGTTTCTTACAAATAAGAATATAAATGATTTTTTTGCATAGCTATTTATAAATATCATGAGTTCTATATTAATGAAACATAAAAAAGATTGATAAATTTTTTATATAATTTTATATTTAGAAATTATTCTGCTCTAAAACTCTTTACAAGATCCGAAAGTGGTTTGAAATCCTATTATACTAATTTGGCGGTATTTTTAAATATAAATGTATTCTATTTAATTCCTTCCTTGTTTTTTGGTATTGATAGTCTCTAATAAATCCTAAAATATTAATATTTAAAATAACATATTATATTATTTCTCTATAGTTTAGAAGCTTCAGGTCATGTACTTTCCATTCTTTTTGTTATATATATATTTAAGGAATATAATTTTTTTTGTATATATATATTCAGAATATCTAACAAAATTAATCATTTCATCATGAATACCAATTATTTTCTCCATTCATTTATTTCTTTCTTCTTTTTGTCCTCATCAAAATTTTAAAATTTTCCCTGCAAGGCATGAGTTAGACACTGGTTGATTCTATTCATGTAATTGAATCAAAACAAAATCATATATATATATATATATATATATATATATATATATATTAATTGGTTAAATACGTTTGGTCTTTAACTTTTTATCAATTTTTTTTATTTTAGTTTTTTAGTTATTCTTTTGTTGGTTCCATTTTTATGTTATTATATTGAAATTGATTCTTACTATGTTAAAATTGGTTTTTAAAATGTAATATTGTTAACTTAATCGGTAATTAAATAAACTAAAATATTATGTCATATGTTTCTTGTTTGTTTCTCTAATTTATTATATTTTTTAACTTCTCAAAATGTACTTTATCTTTTTCTCCGTTAAAACTTTTAAGAACTAATTTCAACATATTCAATAAAAAAACTAATAAAAAACTCAAGAATAAAAAAAAATTAATATAAACATAAAACCAATAACATATTTAACATTTTTTTAATTTCTATTCTATTTTTATTTGGAAGTAAACCTAAACAGCCCTATAAAACCTTGCACAATTGCATGTGTTTTAAATATTAAAAACCAATTTCCTTCTCCAACTTTTTATAACAAGATTTAAATTAGTTGTTAATTATGTCAAAATTGTGTTATAATTTTGTTATGATAACCATTAAGAGTAAGAGTGAAATAGGTAAATTTAAATTAAAAAGTAACTGGGGAGTAGGATAACATAATATAACATCGTATAAATTATAAAACAACAGAAACAAGAGTTTTTATTGAACTAATAAGTAATAAGTTGTGATACAAATTATGATACTTAAGATGAAAGTTTAAAACACTTAAACTGAACCAATAATAAAACACAATAATTTGGATTGGTTTGATTTGTTTTGTTTAATTTTATTTTAACTAAAATAAACCAAAACAAACTATAAATATTTTTGCTATGTAATTAAAATTATTTTTTCTTCTAAATCGAACCGATGAATCAGACCGCTAACATCTCTTATAACCATGCGTCTACAGATTAATAAAATGCCTCGTGTGTCCGTCCGATATATACTCATAATGCTTCAACAATATATGGATGTTTAGAATTAAATATTTTTTGTCATGTAAATTTTGTTCAGAAAATTATACATGGCCTTTTAAATTATCATATCACATTTTAGAAAACATTTAATTATATGTATTGACGCATGATATTTGATAAATGGTTGAATTTAATTATGTGAATTTTTAAAAATGTCATGTGACCTTTTAAGTGATTATGTAACTTTAAAATTTTTTTAATCTCAATCATATATGATACAGATTAGCTTCTCTAACTCCGCATAAAAAAAATATTTTTCATGACTGAGAAAAGCAGGGGTAGTATCGAAAGATGGAGGGAAATTTATGCAAACTCGTTTGTCTTGTTTCAGGAGCAGCAGGGTCGTACCAAAAATTGCCCAAAATGAAATGTCAACCTTTATGATGAGACCATTCATCATAAGAAAATGAGCTTCATTGATACAAAAGATGAAATTGTACCAGAAAGTAACAAGACGGTAGCTAGGTTAGGGTTTGTTACAATAGCTACGGCGCCAACCATCTCCACGTTGGCGGCGGCGATTTGGTATATAGGGGTTGTATCAATTAATCAGTTAATATTTGACTATATTCAAACTTAACAATATTATTAACAACTAACAAGAGACTTAATTAATCGCATAAACTTTGATTATTGTGCTGTAGTAGTAGTAGTTAATTTCTATGGTTTGGGATGGCATTTGCGGCTCTTTGAGCTTAAGAAGCCGTATAAAACCAAAGTGGTGTTCGGGTTTCTTATATTTGACCTTGAATCATATAATAAAGTTCTTAGTCTTAACCCAACTATTTCATCTCTTCGAATGATCCAACTGTTTAAGTGAGGTAGATGTGAAGTGTTAATTAATTTGTTGCTTTTTTAGATATTCATATGGTAATTATTGAAAATATTTCCATAAATTAAAAGTAGATACTCTCCATGCGCTTCCAAACAACAAGCACCAAGAAAATCTATGATCTTATTGGTTAGAACATGAAAAGACATGGAAACCAGATATCTAGTTAGATCTGATAACAGAAATAGCATTTGGAGGTGAAGAAAAGGGTGTTACCTGAATTTGTCTTGTTGTGATTGATTGCTTCTACAAGGAAAGCTAGGTGTGAGGAATGAAGCCTGGTCCGAGATCAGTCCCATCCCATGCATATATGAAGTGATTATAAATATATACTCAAACCAAGAACGAAAATGGAAGAAACGTAATTCCAAACACCCCCTTTCCTTCTCATATGATAAATCTCTCTTTTTCTTTCCCTCTCTTTGACTACAAGCAAAGGTGAAAAACAAAACAAAAAAAAAGGCAAACACAGCAGAGACAATGATTTCGGATCAAACTTCATTCCAAACACCCCTCTTTCCTTCTTCAACGACGAGTCCGATCCTCACAAGATGATTCAAAATCAACAAATCAAACTATCAAATCATAGATCGATCCAAACACCGAAGTGCTTGAAATATTTTTGTCTCCCTATCTATAAGAGAAGAAAGGCTAAATAAAAGAATGATGCATGATGATGATGATGTTGAGAGATATAGAACTTTAGTTGTTTCCATCCATCTTATATATACATCTCTTATGTGTGTGTATATATAGATTTAAGCTTTATGAGTGACCTCTATTAGGCTCCATATAATCTTGGGTGTGTGTTAGCTTTCTCAAGGTTCAAGAAGCAACAAAGGCCTGCAAGGCACTCAAGTTCCCAATCAGTACGCCACTAGATAATAAATGCAAAAAAGGGAACAGACAAGGGGAGGAGGGAGAGAGAGAGAGTTAAAATAAGAAAAATGACTCTGACAATAAGTGTGTGTGTATATATATATATACACTACACATCTATGTTTTGTTTAACTGTTCATTTGAAAACAAAATTATTATTTTTATTTAATTATTCATTTAAAATTTTAATAAAATATTAATTGTTGATTTAAAATTTCAAAAGTGAATTAATTGTTATTTTTTTAATAATACTTTTCTTTTTTACATTTCAATAATAACTTTATTAATAATAAAAACAAAGAGAATTTTAAGAATAATAAATTATCTTATAAAAATTAACATCATAAATTACATTTTTTAATATGCATATTTTTTTTTTATATATACAATTAAATAGAAATGGATGGAGTGATATTGTTTACTGTTGATAAGAGAGAATGATGGATAAAAAGAAAATAAAAGAATATGGAGGAGAAAATATATGAAATATATCTATGTTTGTAGAAATCGGAGCCAACAATCGATTTCATCAGGAATTAATCTAAGAGAAAAAATCGAATAGATTCAAAATTGATTAGGAATGGACAATAATCATTCAAAACTAGTCAAAATTAGTCTCAAAAATCAAGATTTGAACCGATTTGTTTTTTTTTAAAGTTTAATTATATTTTTAAAGTAAAACATACACGCATATATAATATTTACATATAATTTCTATTTAACATGGATTTTTCATCTTATAATACATAATATGACTCATGCTATATTTATCTTCCACTTAACTTAATTTTATATAATTTATTATTATTATATTATAAAATACTACCTCCGATTTTAAATATAAGCAAATTATAGTGAAATTTTTTGGTCCCTTAATATAAGCAAAATTAGACTTTCCCAATGTCATTAAATGCTTGTTTACCAAATATGTCCTCATCATATATATTTCCAAGACCACTAATTCTTTATATAATAAATGATACTAAGGGCATTTTAAAAAATTAAATCAAATATGTGGTAATATTAATGCAAATAACTACCTCCAACTACTATTCTTAATATGTGCGAAGTTAGGTATATTTGCTTATATTTGGAACCGGAGGTAGTATATCATATTATATGGAAATATATATTTTATTTCTCCTTATCAATTCAACCAGAGTTAAATAAATGAATTATGAAACGAAGGTTTCACGGTTATTATGGGTTTTGTAAATCGTAAAAAGCAAATAATGTGTGGTGTAATTGAAGTTGAAATAATAAAAGAAGAAATAGAATAATGAAAAGGGTGGTGGGATTTTGGAGGGATGGAGGTTGTCTTGTTGTGAGGGAAGAAGCTTTATGAGATTGCTTAGAGGAGGGACTTTTACAGGCTCTCTCTGAGAAAAAGGGAAGGAAGCACTGAAAATAACGAGTGAGAGAGAGGACCAAAAGGAAAAGCATGGGCCTCCACAAGGGTCGTTGGAGTCACATATGCTAAAAGGAAAAGTTATATACAACCAAACCAACTACTGCATCTTCAAACTTCAAGGAAAACTACTCTCACCGCCACTGTTTTTGCTTTATATATAGTACACATCTCACCACTGTTATTTTTTTTCTTAATCAAATAATTAATCAAGGTGCTTGTACGAAGATGGATTGGAAGAAAAAACTAATTAATAGTGATTAAATTAATAATGTTGTTGTTGTTTATATATACTGTTCACACAAAGAATATTAAACATAAAACCCTAGAGAATTCCCCTAAGGATTAAATTTACTAGTTCTTAATAATGTGTCATTTAAATTACAATATGAACCTATAAGCTGTACTTATACAATAGTGAAGTAAAGAGGATGAGAGAGTTGAAGCCCAAACCTAATAAAGGAGATAACCGTTTTTGGTGGGATAATTGAGAGTTATTATATACTAAAGTAAAAAGATGAGGTACCGTGGGACCTCATCTGACCCAGAGGGAACATATACATAATAGGATGTCTATGATAGAGTTTTTATTGAACACTTTACTTTCAAATATTATTGGTTAACTATTATATATTGAAATCATTTAAAAATCTTCTTTACTTGTATATATTAGGTCCCTATTTTGTTTTCGAAAAGGTTTAATATGTTGACTGATCCTTTTGTACCATCTCCTAAGCCATCAAACCCACCTATGGAAGATGTTGCCTAATGGTATATTTGTTTCGTTGGTAAATGAGAGAAAAAACTACAGGAAAGAAAACTTGCCTTTCTCATCATTTTAACATGTTTGGTTTATTTGTTTTAAAGTGACATGAAAGTATGGGAAAGATTGAGAAAATTAATTTTATTTTCTTTTACTTTTCTTATAATTTATCATGAGAAAACGGAAGAAAAGTGCAGGGCAATCGCAGTTTACATTTTTCATACAATTTCTCAACTAAATCAGAGCATTATCACAAACTTTTTCTTTTTTTACTAGCGCTCTCGTTGAAAATTATTGAAATCATGAAATTATAAGTACATATGGTCGAGGTAGAACTCACATAATTTCTCGAGTCTAAATAAATTTCAATGAATAAAATAAAACATGTAAAGTTTAATTGGTAAGCGATTTCATATGTTTAAGCAAGGTCCCAATTTAAAAATTTTGTGTATGTTAAAAATCTCTGTTGAAAATCTCAGTTAGCATACCTAGATTAAGGACCTGAGGAGGACACGTAGGAAAAAAAAATAAAAAAATACTCCATATATTTCATTTTATCTATTTTTTAAGGTTGTGACATGCTCGTTAAGAAATATAATTAATGTGTTTTTTATTCGTTTATCTTCTTAATATGTCATTTTTCTTTCTATATTTAATATCACTTTCTTAATTAATATCTTTTTGATTTAAACAAAAGATAAATGTATAATTGTTAAATGAACATTTAACTATTCCTTAAATCTTAAAAGGATATATATTTTGAAACAAATAAAACCTCTTAAAAAGATAAAAAAAAAAGAAACAGAGGAAGTAAAAAACATGTATTGGAAAGGTCATGGGTGTTTAAGAACCAAATCAGATTATGACTAATCACTAATTAGAATTGAGACTTGTGAGAACTTCTAACTTTGAAGATTTTAATGCGGTTTAGTTCGACCTATAGCTCTTTCTCCCAAAACCAAATTAAACCGAATCAAACTGCATCTTCACATATTTTTATTTACCATTACATTTTTAGAATCAATTTTATTTAGAGTCAATTAAATGATTACATAATGAGCGACCATTTTAATACTACATATTTATATCATTGTTATTTTTATTTATTTGTAGTCATAATTTGTTACATAAGCATGTTGATTCACTGAGTTATATTAATTGACGATTTTTGTTTTTAGAAAAAATAATGTTAAAAACCACATCAATCAAACTAAACCAAACCAAACCAAAAATATTTTTTACATACACCATTCACTTTCTTTTCTTCAAAATCCAACCAAAGCATACCGTAAACACCACTGGTTGGTATTACCAACACAAATATCTTGGTTTCGTTCGATATACCTGAACTATTAAAGTCAATTATAAATTTCCAAAATATACATAAGATCGATTATGTATTAATTTAATTAATAGTTAACCTAATTTAATATGAACTAAAGATTTGGAATATTACATATTTTGGTTGAAGTATTTCTTGTACTTTATCAATCATGATGATGTTTTGGATTTTCTAAAAAATAATTTAATAATTGACTATGCGTATAACTTTAAAATGCTACTAACTCCAGGCTCCATTTCAAAATGATATAGTCATCTATAATATATACGTCATTTTCATTCCTAAAATGAGTGGCCCTATTTGGTACGAAAATGTTTCGTACGAATTTCACGAATATTAACTTTCGCTTTTTCATGGTTTTTTATTACATATATATATGATTTTTTATACCAGTTATTCAAAAACCAATGTAAAAAAATTTTACATATGTTATCATAATAACCAATAACGTGTGTGAAAACTTATTTTTGTTTTGTATACTTACTGTCTAAAGAACAGATATAAAAAAATCTTTTGCATTCCATTATTGAAACACGCGAGGTGAAATCTTATTCTTTCTAATATTTTTTAATTAGTTATTGAAACAATCAAGGAGAAACATCTTTATACTAGTTTCTTTAATATCTTTATACCAGTTAATATCGGTCGTCCAGTTTAGCATCGTAAGATTGATGACTAGTTTTAGATGACCCCTTTTTATTATGCTCACTAAAGCTGAGTTAGTTGGGCCTGCATTTGGCCAAAATAGGCATGCATCTAGTCGTAGTGTGTCGTTGACCTTTAACCTCCTCCAACTCATTCTAAAGTCGTGCCACATCTGGATCTATGTGTCATGATGAAGGGGTGGTGACATAGGAAGGCCACGTGGACCACTAGAAAAAAATAATTTAGCAATGAAATTTTTTGTCGCTAAAGTCAAGTTTTTTGTCACCAACAATATTTGTGATAGATTAAACGATGAATTAGTCTTGTCACCAAAATCTTGATCTCTAAATGGATTCGTGACGACAAATATGTAGTCGTCCTAGTCTGCGATAACCCATATGCATGGCTAAAACAAAAAAAAAATTAAAACTTGTTTCAATAATTAGTATTTAGTTGAGCTTGAGTAAGAAAATTAAAACTTATTTCCCCTCCTTAATCTATTTAGAAAAAAAATATAACTTTATATTTAGTTGCAATTCCACCATAGCCTTGAACTATATAAAGATCCAAAGTGTATAAGTGATGTAGGATTTTGTTTGAAATTCCTTAGGAGAGGTGGATCTTCCTCTTGAATTCTTCAAGATCTAAATCATATTCCACATGAAACACTTGAAAGCATCTAATTCTGAATGTGTAAGGTGTTGGCCGAAACTATGGAGGAATGAAAATGATAGGAGATTTGGTGGAAAATAGAGGAAAGGAACCTAGGAAGCTAGGGAGAAGAAATGGAATTAATGGAAAGGCTTGGAAGGGATAATGGTGCCGCCACTCTTGAGGAGATAAGGCAAATGATGTTTCACCACCTTTTGGAGGAGTTCAAAGGATAAGAAACTTGAGAGGAGAGAGGTAATGCAGTCAAATTCTAGAGAGAGGCCACACTCTATCTCACTAAAACTCAACAAATGACTATTCAATGACCAATTACAAGTGAAATGAGGTATCTATACCTCTTAGTAATTTTCGGCCACACCATGGGCCTTGGGAAAGCTCTAAGGCCCAATCCATAATGCCTACATAAAATGGTCCAAATACAAGTCCAAATGCAAAAGGTGCAAAGTACAAGGCCCAATAGTGGCCTAAAACCAAATGGGCATGCAACGCTGGAACTAAAACCTAAATTTCTAAACCTAATTAATTCCTAACAAATAAAAAGAGTACTAAAATATTTACAAGTGATGGCAAGACCCAAAGAATGGCCCATAAAAGGTCCAAATATGCTCAAAGCACCCTTACTTCAATATAGTGCAAGTGAAGCAAGCAAGGGCCTTCAAATGCTCTTCCTTGGGCTTGGGCCTATCCAAGGAAGTGATGAAAGAAGCCAAGGCCTTCTGGAGTGTCTCCTTGTTTTTCTTGACCCTTGACCTAATCAAAGGGCCATTAAAGCTCTCAAAGGAAACCTCCAAACTCTGTATGATTTAGGGCTTCTTTGTGGGTGAGGTCCTTGTCATGCTCCCCCTTTTTAATAGGATTTGTCCTCAAATCTAAGGTACTCTCATCTACCTCATCTACAACACAAGGGGTTAGATCAGAAACATTAAAAGTAGCATTGACCCCATACTTACCAAGGAGGTCAAATACATAAGAATTATTATTTAATTTCCTTAGAATTTGAAATGGACCATCACCTCTAGGGTTGAGTTTTGGCTTCCTAAGATTAGGAAACCTTTCCTTTCTTAGGTGAAGCCAAACCCAATCACCTACATCTAGAACAACTTCCTTTCTCTTCTTATTTGCATACCTAGGATAGTGATCATTCTTATTTTGTATATGATTTTTAACCTTCTCATGAAGCTTTGTATAAAAGAAACTTTTGCCTCACCATCCATGTGAAGGATATCATCAAAAATTTCAAGAGGCAAAAGATCTAAAGGAGTGAAAGAGTTAAAACCATACACAATCTCAAAGGGACCATGCTTGGTGGTTGAGTGTACTACCCTATTATAAGCAAATTCTACATTTGATAGAAACTTATCCAATGATTTAATATTTTTCTTGACTAGGACCCTAAGAAGAGTAGAAAGGGTCCTATTCATAACTTCAGCCTAGCCATCTATTTAAGGATGTCAAATAGTGGAAAAGAGAAGTTTAGTTCTTAGCCTAGCCCATAAGGTCCTCCAGAAATGGCTAAGGAACTTGGTATCCCTATCATTAAGAATAGTTCTATGGATCCTATAAAGTCTAACAACCTCTCTAAAGAAGAGTTTGGCAATATGGCTAGTATCATCCATTTCATAGCAAGGAATGAAGTGAACTATTTTCCTGACCCTATCGACCACTACAAATATAGAATCCATACCCCTTTGGGTCCTTGGCAACCCTAGCACAAAATCCATACCAATGTCGATCCAAGGGGTAGTGGGAGTAGGTAAGGGAGTGTAAAGGCCATGTGGTGAAACCTTAGACTTGGCCTTTTTACATACAACGCATCTAGAGCATAGTCTTTGCATATCTCTTTTCATGTGGGGCCAATAGAAGCACTCACTAAGGGTAAACAAAGTTTTATCTCTCCTAAAGTGCCCCATGAGTCTTCCCTAATGACTTTCTCTAATAAGAAGCTCTCTCATGGATCCCCTAGGAATGCACAATTTATTGGATTTAAACAAGAAGCCATATAACTTATGGAATCCATGAGATGAAATGGTGGGACCACAAGAGTGGTAGATGGAAGATAAATCCATATCAACTTGGTACAATTCCTTTATCTCATCAAGACCATGAAGTGTGGCACCCAAAGAAAAGAGTAAAGTGTGCCTTCTAGATAAGGCATCGACCATCACATTAGATTTTCCACTTTGGTGCTTGATTACATAAGGAAATTGTTCCAAGTATTCTACCCACTTAGCACACCTTGTATTCAATTTATGTTGCCCTTTTATGTACTTGAGTGACTCATGGTCACTATGAATAATAAACCCTTTTGGGATCAAGTAATGTTCCCAAGTTTGTAGGGATCTAATCAAGGCAAAGAATTCTTTGTCATAGGTGGGATAGTTAGTGTATGCCCCATTAAGCTTTTCACTAAAGAAAACAATGGAGTGTTCTTCTTAAAGCAACACCGCACCTATACAAACATAAGAGACATCACACTCTAGCTCAAGAGCTAAGATAGGAGCATCTATGAGCTTATACTTAAGTTCATTGAAAGCTTTTTTCTTGCTTTGGTCCCTAAGTAAAAGACATATTTTTCTTTTAACAATTCATTTAGGGATGATGTCAAAGTAGAAAAATCTTTTACAAACCTTTTAAAGAAGCTTGCCAAGCTATGGAAGCTTCTAATATCATGCACGGTTTAGGGGGTTGGCCAAGCATTGATTTCTTTGACTTTTTCTTGGTCAACTTGGACCTTTTAGCACTCACTACAAATCCAAGAAAAACTATGTTATCCATGCCAAAAGAACATTCATCAAAGATTGCATAAAGTTTATTTGTTCTTAAAGCAAGCATAACATGTCTTAAATGAATAAGACGAGAGTCCATGGTCTTAGAATATATTAATATATCATCAAAATAGACCATAACAAAATGCCCAATGAAGTCCCTAAGAACATGGTTCATGAGTTTCGTAAAGGTGCTAGGGGCATTGGTTAAGCCAAAAGGCATCACCAACTATTCATATAGTCCAAGTTTGATTTTAAAAGCAATTTTCCATTCATCTCCTTCCTTAATTCTTATTTGGTGGTAGCCACTTTTAAGATCAATCTTAGAAAATATGGTAGAGCCATAAAGTTCATCCAACATATCATCAATTCTAGGTATTCAATGTCTATACTTAATAGTGATGTTATTGATTACTCTACAATCAATAATCCTCCATTACCCATCTTTATTAGGTACTAACAATATGGGTACATCACATGGATTTAAACTCTCTCTTATTTACCCTTTGGAAAGTAGATCACTACTTTTCTTCTTAATTTCTAAACTCTCTTTAGGGTTACACCTATATACAGGCCTATTAGGAAGACTAGCCCCATGTATAAGGTCAATTTGATGCTTTATCTCCCTAATAGATGGTAACATTTAAGGAAGCACTAGTGGATTTTAGGCTTTTTACCACGGTTAAAAATGACTTTTAACCACGGTTCTACAACCGTGGTTGTTCCCAGCGTGGTTATAGATATGGACTTTTAACCACGGTTTTGAACCGTGGTAAAAAATGACCTATAACCACGGTTCTAAATAACTGTCATTAAAGAGGGGGTTTTTAACCACGGTTATTTTAGGAACCGTGATAAAAAATGGGCTTTTAACCATGGTTATTCCAGGAACCGTGATAAAAAGTTAACCTTTAACCACGGTTATTCCATAACCGTGATAAAAAGTTGGACCTTTTACCACGGTTATTCCAGAACCGTCATAAAAAATGGGACCTGTTACCACGGTTATTCCTGAACCGTGATAAAAAGTAGGACTTTTTACCACTGTTATGGTCACAACCGTGGTTAAAAGTTTTTTTTCTTTTTAATGCAGGATTCGTTTTATTCATTACCCAAACCTGTAAGCAGAGAACCAGACAGCCCAATATATAAAATAAGAGATGAAAAATAATAAATTTCAATAAAACTATATAAAACAACAAATATGGTACAAAAATACACAATATGATAATCCTAAAGCTACACTAATAGAAATAAATCCTATAACTAAGAATAATAAACACAAAGACACTACTTAAGTCCATCCTTTACTTGAAGAAAGCTGGTGGCCCAATGGTTTTCGATTTCGTTAACATATTTTTCTGGGAATGTTGAGGAGTCTTGAAAGTGCTGCAAAGAAGAGACATTGTTAAGTAGCAAGCAAATAATTGATAAGTAGTATATGAAAACCAAATTAGAAATGTAGGAAGTGAAAACTTACAGTTGTCCATCCATCTACTATACCGGATTAGACAATGGTGAGCATCGTCTTCATGACGAAATACCCGCACTCAAAGCTACCATCCTGTCAATAAGACTACAAGGTACCACACATTGAAATCACAATTGGTTATTGTTTTTGTTACTAATTGAGGTAACTTTAAAAGTAATGCTTGTTAATTAAAATTACTTACTTTTGGGAAGACCCACTGTAGTTTTTTCTTACCCACTCTGCCCTGTAGTCGACAGTACCCATTAAAAGCCCTGTGATAGGATAAAACACCAGTTCAGTTAATAGAATGACTTAATTAAATATGTAAAGTTGTCTAAGTTTTGAAAGCAACTTACGCGTCGAGTATTTTCATGTAGTCCGCACCAGGGTTCCCATGCAAGGAACAGAAGCATGCAACAATCCCATCCTTAGGGCAAATAACTAGCAGTTGCCAGTGAAGGCTGTAATGAACATTGATTAGTAATAACACCAAAATGATTAAATTAACAACACTAACTATGTATTTATTAGAAGACTCTTACTCTCTATGAAATGGCACAAGGTACACAGTCTTTTTCGAGACATCCATCCAATTCTGGATGTATGCCTGAATATCTGCCTTGCTGTTCCCGCGAACTTGTATTAGAGAGGGCTCTAGGAAACCATAAGTGTCATGGACACCCCTCTCTATGCAAAGTCTATATAGAAACCTAAGAAAATTTACACATGTTTAGTTAGTGAAAATAACATTTTAATTCACACAATCATTGAACAAAAAACATTATACTTACAGCTCCCAACATTGAATCACAGAAATGTTCAACATCGTCCTCCCCATCAGGACCTCACACAGGTCAGGCCATGCAACGTACACTGGCAAGGTACTTGGGCGACCAAAAACGGATTCATCCCATGGGATCTCGACGACGTTGTCACGTAACTCAGCCGATAAAGCCCATAGTTGCTCCATCGGCTCAAGGGGGGGCTTTGCCGGCCTTGCTGGGCCAACACCCTGCTAAAACAGTTAAAAAATCAGAAGTAATTTTGGATTATTTGAACCATAAGTTAATATAGAATTGATGCTAGTTTAAGGAGCATATCTGGGGACCCGAATCTGACAAAAGTCTGGTCGGCCACATAAGGAAGTGTCCTACAGCCTGCCCAACCAGTTGTACCTCAGGAGTTGGAATGGGCACAGCTACCTCCGCGTCGAGGACCTGTATAACCGAAACCCTTGACACACCATCAGGCATTGCTTGATGGTGAACCAAAGGGCCTAGGTTATACACTGAACCAATGGCAACTGGCTCTTCCACTCCATCAACAAAGAGGTCACACTGACGGCAGTCTCCAAGATTTACGTCGTCATCATCACCGTCAGGTGCAGTACACGACCCCTTTGTACTGACCCGCCTAATCTGTATATTTACACAACATTTTGAAGTTATTGTTAGTCCTCAAATTTTCAATAAAAGCTTAAATAAAAATTTCATAAAAATCATAAAAATTAGTTTAATTTGGTAGAAAATTAGGATTTAAATTCAATAAATGAGTGTTGTTGGAAATAATCTGCCCTTGATCAATTTTCTCTAGTTTTGCAGTGAAAAAGTTAAGAAATCAAGAGAAAATTACATTGGAGGAGCTGACGCGTAGCCTCACCCCACGCGTAGCATCAAGAGCTACTTTTGATGCGGACGCTACGCATCAAAGCCACGCGTAGCGTCAGTGCTGCGTGTTCTCCACTCCCACTTTGGCCAACCACTCCACTTGGACTCAATAATGGGCACCCCACTCAGCCCAAGGGCCACCCCAATCAGCATAAATGGCCAAAAACTCGTGGAAACATGTCCAAGTGGCCAAGCATGATCAAGATTAATTATTGAAAGTGGCCATTATCAAGTGTTTAATGGAGGCTGAGTCAGGAGTCTGACGCGTAGCGTCACAGGGACGCGTAGCGTCAGCACCCTTGCTCAGCCCTATAAATAGGGCCATCCAACACCATTCATAGCATCCCATTCCATACACTTCTCTTCTCTTCTCTCTTGTACTCGACTCTGAGTACTTTCTTTTGTGAGTTGTAGTTCTAGAATAGTTTTCTAGATACTTGAGTGTGTCTCGGTGTATTGTGATCGTTGTATCGTGAAGTTTCCATCGTCTTCTTCGTAATGTCAAACTCTGTAAGTGTTGTTTTTACTTTTACCATGTGTAACTAATTTGTTTATGTTGGAATTGGTGAACTAATCTATTGAGTATAATGTTGTGAATTCGACCTCTGCATGTTTATGATTTAAGTCCATGTTAGTATTTCAACCTTTTATTAATATGAACATCAAACGGGAGAATGATTTTCATGTGTATCGAAACTGGTTTTATTAGTGTAAATGTCAAACGGGAGAATGATTATTTATGCCGTATTGAAACTAGTTTTGACGAAAGTAAAAAGTTGGAATACCCTTGGTATCTCAATTCTATAGGGGTTGTTAACCATTGTTGCCATAAGGCCAGGTCTTAATGCAAGTTTTTACTGAGAAAGCTCACGAGGGATCGGACTTTACGGTGAATTCTTAGAATTTATATCACGAGGGATCGGTTATAATGATTTTAAGCTGCAATGATATGAAACTTGATGATTAAATATGCATGTCTTGAGTTCCTCATTGTTATTCTAGATTAGGGATCCAATTTCCAACATAATTTGTTTATCTGTGTTTATCTCAAGTATCTTACCTATTCTAGATTGCAACTTAACTTTTTAGATAGATTTTATTTTCTTTTTATCTCATGAATCACTCAACCATGCTATCTTGTGAATATTGTATAAACTGTATATAAATCATTCTTTTGTTTATAATTTCCTTCACATTTACCATAGTAAGTAGAAAATTACTGTTGTTATTGGACTTTCAATCCCAGTGGAACGATATCTAAATTTCGAAAACTACAAACGATTGGTGCGCTTGCCAATTCACAAAACCCGGCAACAACGGGGTTAACAAGTTTTCTGGCGCCGTCGCCGGGGATTGAATTGTTTTAGTAAAACAGTAAAATTTTAATTACCGTGGTAAATATTTTTTTTTACCTTAGATAATTTTATTGCTTAGCATTATTACACTAACTTTCTTTGTCTAGTTTGTGTATGCAAACTCGATCTACCGCAGGTAAAATTTATTTTGATCCTGAGATAGAAAAGTTTGTAAAGAAAATCAAGTCTTTGAAATCTAAAACACAAACTAATTTTTCTTCTACTTCAAAAATTTTTGAAAATTCAAATATGGTTGCTGAAAGGAGAACATTGGGATAGTTTGCTGCTATAAATGGTCCACCCCGAGTTTCGGGAATGTTTCAAGGACCAGTTTTACCAGTGGAAATTAAACCTGCCACTTTAAATATTATTCAAAACAACCAATTTGCTGGTTTAAATCATGAAGAACCATATGAACATTTAACTGTTTTTTATGAATTATGCAGCACAATTGGTTTTGAACCCAATCAAGAAGAGTCTGTTTACATGAGACTCTTTCCTTTTTCATTGATTGGGAAAGCAAAAGAATGGTTTAAATCTTGTCCACCGGGTAGTTTTGCAAACTGGTCCGATGTTGAAAGAAAATTTTTGGAAAGATTTTATTCTCCTTCAAAATATTTTGAAGCAATGACAGCCATACACTCTTTTTCTCAAAATAATGATGAATCATTAGGAGAAACATGGGAACGATTCAAGGCACTCTTGAGAAAATGCCCAAACCACAACCTGAATGATGCCGAGAAGGTAAGAATCGTTTACCATGGTTTATTGCCTCAGTTCAAGATGATGTTAGATGCTTGTGCAGGTGGTTCTTTAATGAACAAGACTGTGGAGGAAGCCATAGAAATATTGGAATCAATGGCTATTAGTGACCGACAAGCAAAGCATGAAAGAGGTAATATGCAAAGGAAGCCAGGAATGCTCGAATTGGGAGTAAATGATGCAGTGTTGGCTCAGCAAAAATTACTGACCCAACAAATTGAAGTTATGAGCAAGCAATTGGAAAAACTTCAAATTGCTCAAGTAGCATCACCACCCCCTGCTCAACTTAAAGCATGTACACACTGCATGGGAGAACAACCATGTGGTTACTGTGGAAATGAGCAAGAGCAAGCCAATTTTATGAACCATCAAAGAGCACCCTTAGGTAATTTTCCTTTTAATCATGGAAATTCTTTTCCTAACAATTACCTGCAGAGTTGGCAAAACCAGAATATTGGCTGGAGACAGGACACTGGACCTTCCAACAGACCTCTTAACAATCAATTCAAGCAACAACAAACTGACAATGCAAGATTGACAAGAATAGAGGAAGCTATTCAACAGTTATTGCAGTTTGTAGAGACAAATGAAGCTGCCCGAAAAGTATCAGATATACAAATGGGTCAGCTTGCAAAAGAGATAGCCGAATTAAAGAGTTCTGGGTTTTCTGCAAACACTCAAAACCCAAGGGAACAATGTAATGCTGTTTCTATTGATGTTGTAAAAATTGATTGTAAAGAAAAGAGTGAGAAAAAGAAAGAAGAAGAAGAAAAAGAAAGTGAAAAAATAGAAAAAAATGAAAAAAATAAAAAAGAAAAAAATGTGCAAATAGATACAGAGCAAGAAACAAACTGTATAACCCCGAGAAAATGTAAAGATCCGGGGAGTTTCACCATTCCTGTAACAATCGGAAATATCAACATCAGGAATGCGTTATTAGATTTAGGGGCTAACATCAACTTGATACCCCTAGATTTAATAAAACGCATTGGTGAATATGAGCTAAAAGAAGCAAGGACAGAATTACAGTTTGCGGATCGCTCTGTCAAAAAGCCTTTTGGGATTGTGGAAGATGTATTGGTAAAGGTTGACAAGTATCACTTCAAAGTTGACTTCGTGGTACTGGATATGAAAGAGGATACTGAGATCCCCCTGATCCTAGGAAGACCTTTCATGAAGACTGCAAAAATCAAAGTAGATGTTGATCAAAGTATGGTTGCAGTCAAAGTTTATGGAGAAGAAGTGAGCTTCAGTGCTCATGAACACCTCAGGATAAGTAATGAGGAAAAAGTTTACCCTTCAACCAAACCAGGTATATCTCTTCCCAATCAATTAAATTGTTTTGAATTAACCGATGCTTTGAATGATGAAAAACAGGTAATTAGGCATCGGAAAAGAAGAAGAAGGAAGAAAAAGACAGGTGATTCCTCAAAGAATATTGGGAAACCACCTGATTAATCAGAGGTAATGTCTGGCTGGAGACATTAAACCTAGCGCTCAATGGGAGGCAACCCATTCTTTTCTTTTTGTTTTTAAGGTTGTTTTTAAATAAAAAAAAAACCACAAAACAAATTTTTTTTAACTTGTTTAAAAGAAAAGGGGTTTTAAACTGAAAAGCTTTTTGAAAATCCAAATTTTTGAAAATCAAAAACAGAAGCCCACGTGTAGCGCCTACTTGACGCGTAGCATGGACTCTGAATTTTGGTTTTGATGCGTAGCGTCCCACCCACGCGTAGCGTCAGAGCCCACGTTCAGTTTTTAAAACTGAACAGAGAGGCCCATCTTAGGGTTTTAAACCTAAAACTTCCTCTCTGCCTCACTTAGTTTTCAAACCTAAACTTCAAAAACCTCCTTTTCTCTCTTCCAAACCTCTTCATTCCTAAATTGCTCAAGGAATCACAAGTAAGTATTCTAATCCCTTCTCTTTAGTTTTTTGTTTTAATTTTCGATTTGTAGAAATAAATGTGGTTAGGATTAGGATTAGAAGACCATTGGGATTAATTGCTGTTAGGAATTAGAAAATGAATGGATATAATGTGGTTTGGAAAGGGGTTGCTGCTGTGCAACCCCTGTTATTTTTTCAAAACTGCGCATCCCACGCGTAGCGTCCCACTGACGCGTAGCGTGAGGATGAACTGTAAGCCCACGCGTAGTGTCCCACTGACGTGTAGCGTGGAGGAACTGGCTGATGCGTAGCATCACACCACGCGTAGCGTCAGCCTCTGTTTTTAAATCTTGCTGTTTGTTTGTTGTTTGTTGTTTTCTTTTGAAATTAATAAATTTTCTTAGTTTATATTTGTTATACTTTCTTGCAACTTTGTATGAATTTTGAATAAATTGTATTTTGTTTTGTATATTATTTGAATATATGTATGTTAATTTCTTTAAATTCAAAAATATGTTGTTGAATTGCATTTTTATTTGTGAAAAATTTTAGAAAACCCAAAAATATTTTACAAATAATTGTTTGCTTGTGTGATTTATTTAGTGTGTGTTTAATTTTAAATTTTTACTTTTTGCAGATGGCACCTAAGAAATCCATTCCCACAGCCGGTCCCTCTAAAAGACAGAGGAAGTCCACAGACACTGACACCACTTCTGAGGATCCTGATTCTCAGAGACAGGAGGTATTAGGACCTAGGGATCCTACTAGATTTCGCACGGATGTGAAATGGGCACGGTTTCATCAGATCAAGGGCCAGAGAGTTATCTGGGAGAGGGTCCTTGATCTGAGTGCAGGAGACTATCCTGAGCTGCAGGATAGAGTGCAGCAGAGGAGATGGGGACCTCTATTTTCCCTACCTACTGAGGGGGACCCCATCTTAGTGATGGAGTTTTACGCAAATGCTTACAGGACCCGCCAGGACGCACCAAATCTTGGGCAGCAGCGGACGAGTTGGGTTAGAGGCCGGCATATCTCTTATGACCGGGACACCATCAGTACCCTATTGGGTAACCCTTGGGAGCCTACTCCCGAGGATGATACTTGTTTCTGGAAAGAAAACAGAAACAAGATTCTTGCTGAGGGAGAGTTAGGATACTCCCTCGAGGAGGTTGCTCATTTTCTGAGCAAGGATGGAATCTTTTTCAACCTGAGTAGGGTTAGAAGGAGTCCATCTAACCTCCTCAAGACCCAGCTTACTCCCATAGCCCAGGCGTGGTCCCACCTCATGCTCCATAATATCACTCCTGTCACCCATCTTTCTTCCCTTCCAGTGGAGCGTTGTTGCCTCCTTTATTCTATCCTCCAGGGCCACACCATTGATATCGCTGAGCTTATCTCCGAGCAGATTCACTTTTATGCCCTTGGGTATAAAGTGAATCGCCCCATACCCTTTCCTCTCATCATATCTGCCTTACTGAGGAGGCAGGGAGTCATTGTACCTTCACCAGAGTTTACTAGTTCTTCAGGGAGAGTCCCTAAAGTTCTAGTAAACAGAGATTATTTTGTGCAGCAGTGCGAGCTTCCACCACTAGAGCAGGAGGCTCAGCCCCGACCTCAGAGGAGGAGACCACCAGTGTAGCCTCCATCTGCTGATGCTGTTACACAGGGCTTTGCCCGGATGTCACTTGAGCATCAGCATATGATGCAGATGATGGTTGCCACTCACAGAGCTTATATTCATCTTCACGATGAATTTTATCAGTACAGGTTACATAGAGAGGGAGCACCTTATGTTACCCCAGCCGAGTTTGCAGCACATGTAGCTTGGCCCGGAGATTTACCCACCTACCCTGAGACTGGTGGATCTTCTAGTGCACATCATGACTCTGATGGTGATGATGAGGAGGAGGAGGAGGATGATGATGATCAGATGGAAGATTGAGGATGCCATCTTCATTTATATTGAGTACATTTGTTTTTAGTTATATTTGGATTTACATTTACATTTATATTTACATTTTATATTATGACATTTTATCATTGTGTGGTGTGTTTATTCGTTTTTGCTCATTTTTTTTTTCGAAAAATAATTCTTCTTTTAAATAAATGAATCAAATTTTCGTTAGTAAGTTAGTTTATACACTTAGAGTTTTTACACAAAAAAACCAATTTTGTAAAATTAAGTATTTGATTCTTTATAACTTAGGAATTTTGATAAATTTAATTACAATAAGTTTATTAACCATCAAGCAAATTTCAATAACCCGGTAAGTTGAGAGATCCTTTTTAAACACTTGAGGGTTTAATCGGCATATTTTTAATTTGAATTGATTTTGCTTTAATCTCTGATGTGTGTTGTTGTACAGAGAATTCGGGAAAATGATCAAGGCACATTTATTGGTGAAACGAAACCTTGGGCCAAACAGCTTACCTTGGTAAAAAGTATTTTATCCCTTGCAAGCCAATTTGAGCCTAAAATAAAATTCTTTGGTACCCTTAAAACCTAAATTTGTTTTTACCATTTCCTATACTTGATTGATTAAAAGAGAAGTTGAAATAAATGAAAAATATTTTGAGTGTTCTTACAAAAATGGGAAGTGAAAATGAGCAACTTGATTCTTTTCAGAAAAATAGAATATGGAAAAGAAAAGTCAAAAATAGTGAAAAGAATCAAGTTGGGGGTATTTATTTTTCATCAATAAAAATAAATGAGAGTTTGGATCAAGAGAAAACCCTAAAAATTATGAAAATGCTCTTTTATGATTTCAGGTTTTTGAATTCCAAGAAAAACCATTGATTCTTGTAAACCAAGCCTCATTACAACCTGTAAAAAGACCTCGTGATTTCCGAATTAACTCTGTATAAATAACCATTGATTAGATGACAAACAAAGTTAAATTCGTTTGATTTTATGATTGATTGAGTGAAACAGGTTACCAATTGCATAGAGATAAACACTTGTGAGGTAAGCCTGAAATTCTGCTTGATTGTTAATAGAATATTGTAAATAATTTTATCATTAAACCTTTGTTATATTTGAATCAGTTTTTGATTATTACAAAATAGTTAAAATTGTGTAATTATTTTTTGTGGTAAATTTTCGGACTAACTTAAAAATTTGATTTCAAATTTTTATTTTTATTTTTCTCTCTTGCTCGAGGACGAGCAATGTCTCAAGTTGGGGGTATTTGTTAGTCCTCAAATTTTCAATAAAAGCTTAAATAAAAATTTCATAAAAATCATAAAAATTAGTTTAATTTGGTAGAAAATTAGGATTTAAATTCAATAAATGAGTGTTGTTGGAAATAATCTGCCCTTGATCAATTTTCTCTAGTTTTGCAGTGAAAAAGTTAAGAAATCAAGAGAAAATTACACTGGAGGAGCTGACGCGTAGCCTCACCCCACGCGTAGCATCAAGAGCTACTTTTGATGCGGACGCTACGCATCAAAGCCACGCGTAGCGTCAGTGCTGCGTGTTCTCCACTCCCACTTTGGCCAACCACTCCACTTGGACTCAATAATGGGCACCCCACTCAGCCCAAGGGCCACCCCAATCAGCATAAATGGCCAAAAACTCGTGGAAACATGTCCAAGTGGCCAGGCATGATCAAGATTAATTATTGAAAGTGGCCATTATCAAGTGTTTAATGGAGGCTGAGTCAGGAGTCTGACGCGTAGCGTCACAGGGACGCGTAGCGTCAGCACCCTTGCTCAGCCCTATAAATAGGGCCATCCAACACCATTCATAGCATCCCATTCCATACACTTCTCTTCTCTTCTCTCTTGTACTCGACTCTGAGTACTTTCTTTTGTGAGTTGTAGTTCTAGAATAGTTTTCTAGATACTTGAGTGTGTCTCGGTGTATTGTGATCGTTGTATCGTGAAGTTTCCATCGTCTTCTTCGTAATGTCAAACTCTGTAAGTGTTGTTTTTACTTTTACCATGTGTAACTAATTTGTTTATGTTGGAATTGGTGAACTAATCTATTGAGTATAATGTTGTGAATTCGACCTCTGCATGTTTATGATTTAAGTCCATGTTAGTATTTCAACCTTTTATTAATATGAACATCAAACGGGAGAATGATTTTCATGTGTATCGAAACTGGTTTTATTAGTGTAAATGTCAAACGGGAGAATGATTATTTATGCCGTATTGAAACTAGTTTTGACGAAAGTAAAAAGTTGGAATACCCTTGGTATCTCAATTCTATAGGGGTTGTTAACCATTGTTGCCATAAGGCCAGGTCTTAATGCAAGTTTTTACTGAGAAAGCTCACGAGGGATCGGACTTTACGGTGAATTCTTAGAATTTATATCACGAGGGATCGGTTATAATGATTTTAAGCTGCAATGATATGAAACTTGATGATTAAATATGCATGTCTTGAGTTCCTCATTGTTATTCTAGATTAGGGATCCAATTTCCAACATAATTTGTTTATCTGTGTTTATCTCAAGTATCTTACCTATTCTAGATTGCAACTTAACTTTTTAGATAGATTTTATTTTCTTTTTATCTCATGAATCACTCAACCATGCTATCTTGTGAATATTGTATAAACTGTATATAAATCATTCTTTTGTTTATAATTTCCTTCACATTTACCATAGTAAGTAGAAAATTACTGTTGTTATTGGACTTTCAATCCCAGTGGAACGATATCTAAATTTCGAAAACTACAAACGATTGGTGCGCTTGCCAATTCACAAAACCCGGCAACAACGGGGTTAACAGTTATTCAAGAAATAATGATAGCAAACCATAAGTAATTCAATTAAATAATGTACAATATAACCTGTGGGTCCACCATCGGGGGTGTAGGTTGATGTTGTTGACTGAATGACGCTATTATCTCACTCTGAAACCATGCCATCTCCTCTTGAAGCAGCCTCTGCATCTCCTCCTTAGCCTCTGCCTTCGCTGTAGCAACCTTCTCCTCAAAGGTCTTCTCCAAATCAGAGATTGACTGGGAGGAGGCAGCGGGACACCCAAAATAAGTTCGAAGGCCTGTGGAGAAAGAACAATTAAAAACAGAATGTTAATATAAAGAATGTAACCAGTTGGGAGTATAAACATACCATGACCGTGACCAGCTGCACGGACTCGTCCAGGGTGCTCCGGTTGGCCAATGGCGGTGGTCAGGATATCATCCCTACCGTGTGACACGAAAGACCCTTGGGTCGACTGCTCCACCAAGGAATCCTGCAATCAAACCCCAGTGATTAGTGTACTTAGTACCCAGATGGACAATTCAAGTATCATTAAACCTGATAAGAAGCTTGTACTTACAATTCGTTAGGCAACCTCCTCAGCTTGAGATGAAGTGTACTGACCACTCTTCCTCATCTTGGCACGCTTCCATTTGTCGTGGCGTGCGGGTGGGGAGGGGGGATCCACAATAGTGGTGTTAGGGTGGCTGCTCTGGCGTTGATTGGCTTTCTCCTCCAACATCCGATCCTCCAACAGTCGGTAACCCCCGCGTGACAACCTATGAGCGTAGTCATTTTTCCCACGAATTCCCTGTGCTTTCATGCGTTTAGCCTGCAACAAAAACAATTCAAATACATTTATACCTTATATATACTTGCATGAAAATAATTCCAAAACATTAAAAGTATAAGGTATTAACCATAAAGTCATCTATCTGCCTTGATGCAACAAACGAATCCCAAGTCTGCTGATCTATAAATATGTATGAGTCTCTGGGAAACTTGCCCTGCTTCTTCCCGAAGACATACCTAAAATTCAAAATAGTTGAAGTAAGAAACTGACATTTTTAGGACAAGACAAATTTAAACACTTAATTTATAACAAGCATGCATACGTGGAAGTCAGAAAGGTCTTGAATGACCTTCATTGTTCAGCGATCTCAGACATTATCTTCCTACGCAGTGTATCGACTGCAGGAATATCCCAAGCATCCTACAAGTGTCAAATAAACAAGGTTGATTTTAGTATGCATATCAAATTGTAATACAAGTAAAAACCAAATGTGCAGTTAAAGTACTTACAAGAATATCAGCCCAAATAACATTCTTTATGACCTCCTCAACACTATCCCAATCAGGGATAATGATGGACACCTTCGACCTTACCAAAACACCCAAGTAACTCTGAAACTTGGCGGCGTTAGGTCCCGAAGTCCTCCCCGTGCAAATATCAATGTCAACATAGGTCCTCTAACCCTGATGGCGCCTAAGTGCAACATCAGACATCCGGGTAACACCTCGACCCCTCTTACCTGAGGAATTTGTATCCTGGCAGTCGGATCTCGCTGATGGACCCTGGTCAGCCATAAGTATCTATTTAAAGAAGCAAAAAAAACCATAGTAAGTATAATAAACACATTACATATACAAATTAAATAATAAATACATGTTTCTTTTTTATTAATGAACAATACATACAATCAACGATACACAAGCTTGACATACAAATAATACATACAATACATACCCTATGTTTCCCACAGACCTTCCTGGTGATCATGACGAGTCGCCACTATATCATCTATGTGATCTTCCACATTCCCAGACGGCGTACATGTTGTTAGACAAGGTATGTCTAGGACATCAAGAGTTGGATCTCCAATGTTGTGTCTACCTTGGGCAACAACTGACCATCTTTTATCAGACGGGTCAACAATGTAAAAAACTTGCTTCACTTGAGCTGCCATGATGAAAGGCTCCTCCTTGTGACCTACCTTATTTAGGTCTACCAATGTAAATCCAAATTCATCTGTCTTGACACCGTTCTTACTATCAACCCATTTGCATTTAAACACAGGAATAGTGAAACGACCATAATCGACTTCCCATATATCTTCAATGACACCAAAATAACATAACTCAGCCATGATAGGGTTATTGTCCTTTGAAGTGGAGAAATGCATTGATTCGGCCACAACCATAACTCCACTATTCTGCACCGTACTCTTGTCATCCTGCGCCCTTGTATAGAATGAATAGTTATTTATGTCATACCCACAATAGGTGATTACATCAAAGTTAGGACCTAGTGCTAGTCGAAGTAATGTCTCAGGGGCCGATGTATCTCTGAGAAGGTTTGTTTTGAACCACTGCATGAACGTTTTGTTGTGTTCATTCAACACCCACTTTTCAGTCATTCTAGGGTTGTTTCTCTTCACAATGTCTTTATGAGTCGTTAAATACGGGAGGACGGCATCTGTGTTGTTCAAAACATACAAGTGTGCTTGGAGGACTTCATCATGTGACATGTTTTTAATTCTTTTCCCAATGGTACCTTTCCCATCTAATCTCCCTTCGTGACGAGTCTTAGGAATGCCAATGGTTTCAGCCTGTGACAGATAATCAGTGCAGAACTCAATTGTTTCCTCTGCAATGTACCTTTCTACTATTGATGCTTCAGGTCGGCGTTGGTTCTTCATATAGCCTTTCAATATTTTCATATATCGCTCTACGGGATACATCCGCCTCAAGAACACTGGTCCACACAAACGAACCTCCCTTACCAAATGGATGATTAAGTGTACTATTATGTCAAAGAATGAAGGCGGGAAATGCATTTCCAACTGACATAGTATAAGAAAACTTTCCTGTTCCAATGCTTCCAACTCCTCGTGGGTGATTACTTTGGAACATATGGCATTGAAAAACAAACACACCCTTGTTATCACATGTCTGACATTTTTAGGGAGAATGTCACGAATGGAAATGGGTAGAAACTGTTGCATTAACATATGACAATCGTGTGACTTTAAACCCACTAACTTCAGATCCTTCATGGAAACACAAGTCTTGATGTTGGAACCGTACCTAGATGGAACTTTCACACCATGCAATGATTCACATAAACTTTGCTTCTCTTTTCTAGACAAGGTATAACATGCTGGAGGCAAATATATTCGTTTGCCCTTTGCTTGTGGGTGTAACTCCTCACGTATACCTAATAACTCCAAGTCTAGACGCGAATTCAGACCGTCCTTAGTTTTTCCAGGTATGTTTAACAGGGTTCCAACCAAACTATCACACACATTTTTCTCCACATGCATCACATCAATACAGTGCCTCACATCAAGCTCTTTCCAATATGGCAGATCAAAAAATATTGACCTTTTCTTCCAGTTCTTTTTTGCAGCGGACTGCTTCTCAAACTTACCAAGAACCACATTGGCGTATTTGATCGTTTCATATACTTGACGACCCGACAATGGTGGAGGAGGCCCTTCAAACTCTTGCATACCGTTGAATGACTTCTTTAACCTACAAAGTGGATGATTAGCCGTAAGAAACCTATGATGTCGAAGATAAACATTTTTCCTTCCATGATGCAGTCGATCAGAACTAGTTCCCTCCTCACACACAGGACATGCTTTATGACCTTTGACGCTGTAGCCCGAGAGGTTACCATACGCAGGAAAATCATTGATCATGCAGAATAACAAGGCTCTTAATTTGAAGTTTTGGCCTGCAAACCCGTCAAACACATCAACCCCCTCTTCCCATAACATTTTCAGGTCTTCAACTAACGGAGTTAAGTATACATCAATGTCGTTTCCCGGTTGTCGTGGACTAGAAATCATCATCGATAACATAACATATTTCCGCTTCATGCACAACTATGGCAGCAGGTTGTAAACAAACAACAAAACAGGCTACGAACTGTGGTTTGTGCTCAGGTTCCCAAACGGGTTCATTCCGTCAGTGGCCAGTGCAAGCCTAACATTTCTTGGGTCATGAGCAAAATCTGGAAACATCGTATCCACTTTCTTCCACTACAATGCATCTGCTGGATGCCTAAGTTGTCCATCAATAACCCTTTCATCAGCATGCCATCTCATAAGCTTCGCATCATCTACATGGGCAAACAGACGCTTTAGTCTCGACACTATAGGGAGATACCACAACACCTTCGCAGGAGACCCTTTAGTGCAGACTTCATCAGAGTCAAGTTGTTTCTTCTTATATCGTGACACCCCACACCTAGGACATCGATGCAACATTTCATACTGACCACGGTATAATACACAATCATTTGGGCATGCATGTATTTTGGTATACTCCAAACCCATAGGACACAACACCTTCTTAGCCTCATAGTTACGATTTGGCAAGGTGTTACCAACTGGGAGCATTTCTTTCAACAACTTAAGCAAGTGAGTGAAACTTTTATCTGTCCACCTATTTATCACTTTCAAATTAAATAATCGTAAAACCGCTGACAACCTCGTGAAATTGGCACAATTCAGATACAACGGCTTCTTAGAATCCTCACATAGACTCGCATATACGTGAGCTTTCTTAAAACTTTCTACCCCCATGTTACGTATCATATCCTCAAGTCGGTCATCCATGTCGTCATCAACCTCATGCGTAAAGCTTTGGTCTTTTGTTTGAAAACTGGTACTTGGCACTTTAACATGTTCACCATGCCATATCCATCGCGTATACGTCTGAAGAAATCCATCACACAACAGATGTTCTCGCACCTCTGCCAATTCTAGCCGGCACATGTTTAAGCATTTAACACAAGGGCAAAAATACATTCCATTAACCTCTTCAGCATTTCGTATCACGTACTCTATGAATGTTTCGACTACACTCTCATATTGTGGACTTATACGTGATGCAGTTATCCAACTTCGATCCATACTCACTGTTTACAATACCAGTAAATTTATCGGTGCTATGAATCTTACTTTCTTCACAAAGGTGGTGGTCCTACCCATTCGGGATGAACATTTTTCTATACATCATAACTACATACAACTTAGGAGTTATTTTAAAATTTGATAAAATTTCGGCAGCATTTCGCATTGGTCTTTAAGTACACGAAATGAAAGTGGTGACATCAAATTTAACCACAATCAAATATGCACCCAGAGAACAATACAAAATTTAACTAACCAAAACTTGATCAAATTTTAAAATTACTCCTAACTTGTACATAGTAATGATGCATAAAAAATTGTTCATCCCAAATTGTCCAAACGGACAATTCAAGATTCAACACAAACGATGAAATCAATTAATTTAATTACCATTTGTGTCGAATCTCAAACGGGAAAACTATGATTTACTCATATACAATTTAAAAAATCACAAACTCATTTAAAAGGGACTAAAATATTAACATTAGTGTCACCAAATTCAAATTCAAATTAAAGACAATAAATAAAGGATTTTATTACCTAATCAATAATTTAAACACATACTACCACTAAATTATAATTTAAATCATCCTTTGTAGGGCTTGTGTGTAATTTTTATTTACTTGAAATATCAATTTAAATTACTAGAATTAATAAATATAGAATACTAATAAAAAAATTCTCATTCTAAATTTTTCTAATCTATAACTAACAACATTCTAATTTCCCTAATCATATTTCCAAATACTAATTACCAACATACTACTAACCAAATACTAAGCCTAACATGCATCAACCAAGCTACTACTAACCAACATCGCATGACCATAAAGGAAGAAAAATAGAAAATAGAAATTTATATAACCAAATAGAAAATAGAAAATACACATTCATATAAATAAATAGAAAATAGATACAATAAAATAAACACAGAAAAATAACCTCCTAAATCCAAACCACTAACACATACATTCATGTGAAATTGGTAAAAAAAGAGACAATGAAAGGGGAAAAGAGACTAACGAACTTGAAATGAAGAACAACGCGAATCCAAAGACCCCCACGTCAAACGCATACAGCCTCAAAACTGAAAATGGTTGAAGATGAACGGGCGAGTAAAAAGGTTGAAGATGAAGGGGGAAGTGGAAATGTCAAACCCAACTTCTTCACAAACGTCAACCCCAACAAATGGTTGAAGATGAAGGAGAAAGTGAAAATGGCCAAATAGAGGGAAGAGGGAAAGTGAAAATCGCGAGATGGAGGGAGGAGGGAAGCAAAAATGGTGAAATGGAAGGAAGAGGGAAAGTGAAAATTACGAGATGGAAGGAGGAGGGAAGTTGAAACTATAGAGAGATGGAGGTTTAAGAATCTGAATAGACTGCATGTGTACTTGTTGTGGGAAAGATATTAGACCACGGTTCTCCTACAACCGTGGTAATAGCTAACTTTAACCACGGTTCCTTGCAACAACCGTGGTCATAGAGTACACTTTTGACCACGGTTCCCCTATATACGTTATTGTAGAGATTTTAAAAAATATATTTTAAAAAAAGACATGACATATAACCACGGTTAAATGGCAACCGTGGTGGTAGAGCTTTTAAAAATTATAATATAAAAATAGATGGTACCTATGACGACGGTTCCTAGTTAACCGTGATTAAAACTGTTACTTATAATTTCAAAAATGCCACCGTATTTTTTTAACCACGGTTCTCCCATAATCGTGATTATATCCTGTCCTCATATATGTTTTTTGCACTAGTGAAGGTCTTTAGGAAAGACATCCTCAAATTCACTCAAAAGTTTTGACACTCTTTTAGGCAAAAAAAGGAAAAAGAGCCCATCAAGCACAAAGAGGCGCTAGAAGTGTTTAAAGGGTAAAACAAGTAGAAAGGTTGGTAAAAGAGCAAAACTCTCTTCATATCATGCTTAAAGGAGAGAAAAGAAGAGTGCCTCTTAGAGTCATCATGAGTGATAACCCCTTTACCCTTATCTTCCTTTTATTTTCTTATTTGTTAGTAGGAGGTGGAAGGCCCAACCTCTCTATCCCTTTTTAACTTCATTTGAAGTTGGTCTTCCAAGACTTGCTTGGGAGATAAAGGATGTAAAACAAACTTTTTATTATTGTGTAAGAAGGTGAGGATGTTGGTGAAACCCTCACGAGTGACCTTTTTGTCATATTGCCAAGGTCTACCTAAAAGAATATGAATGGCCTGAATAGGAACTACATCACACCCAACTTTATCATGGTACGTTCCTATGGAAATAACAAGATTAACTTGTTTGTTTACTAACATTTCACCTCTTTTGTTTAGCCATTGCAATTTATAAGGTTTAGGGTGATCTATTAGTTCACAACCAAGTTTGTGGACTAGTCTTTGACTAGCCACATTTACAAAACTCCCACTATCAATAATGAGATAACATAGTTTTTCATTAATGTAACATCTTGTGTAAAAAAGGTTCTCTCTTTGTGTTGTTTCATCCTATCTTATGTGGCTTCCAAGAAGCCTTCTTATTATATAAAGTTGTCCTTCATCTCCTATTGCGTGTTCACTTTTATAGGAATCGCTACTTGAGTCATCACTAGAGTGAGAAGAAGAAGAATCCTCTTGGCTAGAGTAGTGGTCAATGCCCCTTAAAATCATAGTTTTCTTGGTTGGGCATTGAGAGACAATGTGACCTCTTCATAAACATTTAAAACATTTAATGGAACTTGTCCTAAAAGAAGAATGATTGGATGAGGATTTTACATTTTTAGAAAGGGTGTGTTTAGAGGGTTTAGTAGGGGGAGGGTCCCCATGTACCTCACTTTTAAGCTTAAGAGAAGAAGTGCCCACTTCATTCTCCTTACTTTTTCTCTAAGATCCTTCTCTTTTTGTGAAAGAGTACTCTTTGCCTTTCCACTTGGTCTAAAAGGGTGAGAATCCTCGTTATAGTAAGAGGCTCCTTCATTGAGTTGAGCTTCTACTCATGTGCATTGATGGAGTGACTCCCCAATGTCCATATGAGGTAAAAGTTCCACTCTCTTTTTTATGTTATGATTAAGGCCATGTAAAAATCTATGCATGTGGATTTCTTCATCCTCTTCAATATTGGCCTTAATCATTGTCATCTCCAAAGCCTTGTAATAATCTTCTTTAGATTTAGACCCTTGGGAAAGTTTGTTAAGCTTAGCCAATAACTTACCCCTATAGTAGGAAGGGATATACCTCTTCCTAACCAAGGCTTTTAAATCATCTCATTCATTAATGGGAGGAAAATTATCCCTCTTTCTCTCATTGCAAAGTTGGGTCCACCAAACCAAAGCATAATTTTGAAAAGCAAGGGTGGCTACTCTTATTTTTTTTCATTTTTGATGAGAGTTAAAGAGTTGTTCAACTCTCATCTCTCAATGGAGGTAGGTTTCTACATCACTCTTTCCATGTAAGCAGGTACCTCCAATTTTTCCTTTCTAAGCCCCACCTCTTCGTGAGGCCTATGATGCCTCCTATGGGGCCTGTCCTCTACTTTACTAGTTTCATCCTGATGTCTTTGTCTATGTCCATTGTGATGCCTAGTGGTTCTCTCTCATTCATTTCCATGCTCATGCTATTTAGCTTTTTTAGAATAACATGCATATGCGGGGGGTATCATCTCTTTCTCTCTTACTATATAAAGTCATGTTATAATGCAACGTAAAGCAAAAGAGATGACATGATATACTAGTCGTCCTTCAAAGGATAATATAACCTAAAAAAAATAAATAACAAAGCAATCAAGAAAATAAGTAAGGAAAGTAAAGAAAATAAACTAGTCAAATGTACAAAATTAAACTAAACCTAGCATACAAATAAGTGTACTATACTAACCTAGAAGGCAATTAAAACAAAACTAGTTGTTGTGCACAAAAGTAAACTAATACCTAAGCGCACTACCTTAGTCAATTAATTAAAATCCAAAGTCCAAAGTCTAAAGTCCACAAGTCCAAATACAAGGACTAAGAAAAATACAATTAAAGTAAAGTTCCCAAAATACAAGGAAAAATAAAGTATAAAAGACACACAAGTAACTACTATCTATTACAAAAGTGTGCTCTCCAAGTACAAGTCTTCAAATTTCCACCAACTCCAAGGCAAGCCACCAAGCTACAAGGTAACAACTTTGAAATTCAAAGCAAATGTTAGCATAAAAATATATTTAAACAAAAGCAAAGAAAAGAAAAGTGTTTGCGTAACACCCCCGGTTTTTTGGACCCGAATCCCGATGTAATCAAGATAATAATTAATAAAAATGTGAGTAAATTTTTCGCATTCGAAATAGTTTTAAAAACACTCCCATATTACCTTGAGACCTGAACCACAGAGAACCGAAGAGTGAGATTTATCAACAAATAACTGGATCGATAACTAATTTGCCCATAACGGTATACAAAAATAGTAGAGTTTACAGCAGAAGAAGAATATGTATACCGGGCATACACCTAGTCCCATATATGACGATATGAGAAAAGGCTCAGTAAAGCATGCAAACACCTAACGTAAACCTATTAGATCATAACCGATTCATGCACTCACAACAGACACATGCATTGCCTAAGATATAATATAAATATGCATATACGTCCAGGGTCATGCCCCAACTATCACCACTGCCCATATCTCATAATTGGCCTACCTATTCACCTATTGGCATTAATCCAAACACCACCATCATTAATGTATATATTGTTCAAGTTTAATTCCTTAAGTACTCATCAAATCATCACTTATGTACTAATACATATGATCACCATTCATGCATGCACGATTATCTTATACATGACCAAAATCACTAAATCATCAATATCATCATATACAATTTATTCTTTATATTAAAATTCATAAATGATGCCGGCCAAGAAACTTTCACTACCACTATTTACCTTCCCAAAACTTCAATTTAGAATATGAACTCATCCAATGGCAACCTGCACCACAATGCTAAAAAGGAGACCACATGGAAGAGTGAGTTATACATTCAAAATGACAAATATACATATATTGTGATTAAGTATACATGCATTCATTCATCATGTGTGCTTTGCTATAAAATCATCAATTCATCATTCAATCATCATCACATTAGTATGATAGGCTTACAAGCCTCATGAAACGCAGTTCACAACATAAGCAAGCATAAGCAGATACATAATCACATTGCCACTTATCAACAAGGGCATTCATAAGTTATCATCACCAATTCATTAAATCTTTACTCAATTCCTCCTTGTAAAGGGTTTCTCATCTCATGGTCATCCCATCTCAAATGCCATGCACCTATGGCTAATGCATATGTCGACTGTTTGATAATCACGGATCTGATTTCATTTCATCAGGTGATCGTAACCACCACATCATTCATTCACATGGGTTTCCCGCCTCGCAAGGGGTACTCCCTCAAGAAGCCTCGTAAGGTGCTTTCTCGTGACCGCAACCATGTTCAATAATTCATATTGGTTTCCTGCCTCGCAAGGGGTACTCCCGCCTCATGATCGCAACCACGGGCATCATAGGAACTCACAAGCCCTTTTTCATTTCAACAACCAGGTGATCGCAACCACCGGCTCGATATCATATCATCATCAAGTTGGTTTCCCGCCTCGCAAGGGGTACTCCCTTCATAGAATCCTGCAGGATCTTTCATCATTATGATTGCAACCACATATTCAATGTTATGCCATGCCATGAATGCAAAATGCAATAATGCATATGCCAATCAACCTCGTAAGGATATCTCACCCTCTCACATAGGGATATATTTTAATTTGACATTTTTAATCAATAACATACAAATCATTTACAAAGCCCCTCAAGGCATATCATTCATATACTTGACATCTCAATAGCCACAATATCATTCTCACATTAATCCACACATGGAATTCAAGAAGCATAGTGTAACATCCCGAATTTTATAAAAAAGATTAAATAGGAGAAATAAATATTAAATAATTATAAATGGGTTAATAAATGTCCCAAAAATATTAAAATGATTAAATTGAGATTTATAAGAATTATTTATGATTTATTGGGACTTTAAGAGTTAAAATTATACCCGGTTAGAATATGAGTGTCGGACCAAGTATCTCCAATTGAGATGCCATTGGTCAGAGCTGTTAAGAATATTATTGGGAATCCGAATATGTCTTCGGAATGATTTTTGGATTTAGTATTAAGCCTGAATAGTGAACTTGTGTATTATAAAACGGAAAAATTATTAATGAGGGTTAAACTTTAAAACAAAAATCCCCCCTCCCATTCTCTCAATTTCACGCCACTTTCTCCTTCTCCTTTGGCATTCATTCTTCTTCCTCCTCACACTCTTTTCCTCTTCATCTTTTCTTTTCTAAAAACCCTAAGTGGTGGGTGCTTATCTCCCCCCCCATTTTCGTTCCTTCATTGGGCAAGAAGGAAGTGGTGATGACTTGGAAGCTCTCTCCCTCTTCTCCTTTCATTTTCGTCACCCATCCTCCCTCTCTTGGCTCCCATTGCCTTTTCTTGGTTTGAGGTAAGTTTCTCACAAATCTTGTTAAGTTTATTCCCTAGACTATGGGTCATTATGATTTTTGAGAGGGCTATTAGGAACCATTTTTAGGCAAAACCCAAAGGTGGGGTGTGATAAATATGTGTTTTTATGTTGGTGTAAAGAGGTACACGAAAATGTGGTGTTTGGTAGTGGAAGATGATGATTGTTTATGATGGTTGTTAGATTTTTTAATGAAACCCTAACTCTAGGATTTGGGGGAAATGAGTAATAATGTCATGAAAGATGATTTTTAGTGAAAACTCATGATAATGTGTGTGTGGGTGTTGTTAATGATGGAGATTGGTGGTTATTAGAAATGGTTATTGAGTTTTGATGAAAAACCCTAAGTGTAGTGATTTGGGGATTTTGGCTAAATTGATGATTTTGATGGCTTTGAATACTCTAGAATGATTATATATGAGGAAATGAATGTTTGAGGCATTGGTATTGATTATTAAGGATTGGGAGAGGAGTGTATATGAGTATGTATGTGGTTAGAGGAATTAATTTAGATTGTTGATGTTTATGATGATGTTAAAAATGGTTGCAAGCCATTGATAGTGGATTAAGGAAATAGATACTTGAGTTGATGAGTAGGTATACCATTTTGAAATAGTTGAATTGGTGATGGTCTTAGATGGAGCCAAGAGGCTTATAATGAGTTTGAATAAATTTTGGTGATGGTTGAATGATTCATGTGATGATTTGGAAGTCTAGTATTGTTGTTGTTAGGTGTGGTTAGCCCTTTAAGATTTAAAGAATTTTGGTCTTGGGAGAGGAATTCCCGAAGCCTAACATGAGCGTATAAATGGGATTTAGACAAGTCTAGGACTTGATAATGAGTTTTAGGGGATGATACCTTATCATGGTATATTAATAGCATGTATATGTATGTTTGTGATAGGATTATGTTCCGGACGATGATGCAGAACAATTAAGGCAATCGGAGCACTTGGATTGCGGTTCTTCTCTTGAGGTAAGAGAGGAGTTTGCATTTCAAATTTGCATGAGTGAATAATTAATGAATTATGTATATGTATGAACTCATGCATTGCCTTGCCATAATTATGTTGAATGTTGAATGTTGAATTGATGATGTGATAAATGCTAGGCTTGGAAAATTATTGAATTTTGGAAATTCTATATATATATATATATATATATATATGAGATGGTGATGAATGGTTAGTGGTCCCTTAATGGGAATTGATGTATTGAAATGAAAGACCCATAATAAAATGAATGGTAGATGATTTGAGTCATATTGTAGTTCACAAAGTGCATTTTAATGCATAATCATGGAATTGAAGGGGTCAAATAGAGTTTTATGTGGTTTTGATGACATGGGGTAGTTCCAATAGTTTCCATGTATTAATTAAAACTTGGGGAAATTGGAATGGGTCAATTTAAGTAAGAAATGACCCTTGAGTTGCATTAAAATGGCTTAAAACGGGTAAAACGCATTTATATGCATAAGTCCCTTATTTTTAAGAATTTTTGAGTGAAACTGGTGGCCACGTGTCACAAATGGTGAAATTTAGTTGGTGTCAAAATTTGGTAGCATTTGGAGTTGATATGAAAAAGTTAGAAGGGTTAGAAGTTATAAAATTATGCATTTTCTGCATAATTTCTACATTCTGGTGTGTCGTAATCGATTACGATGGTTAGCGTAATCGATTACAGACGTTCTGTTTTAGGTGTAATCGATTACATGGTTAGTGTAATGGATTACCGTAATCAATTACAGGAGTGGCGTAATCGATTACGACAGGACTGCCCGATAAGCGTCCTTTACTGTTTTTGGGCCCGTTTGGGCACCTTAATGACATTTTTGTGTGTTTGAACATGTAAACAGGTCCAAGGATATGCAAAGATTTTGATAATGACAAGCACTCTTGAAGAAACCTATGCAAAAACAAAGATATGGAAACAGGGACTAAGTAACAGCGAAGCTAATCGATTAGGTCACCTAAGCTAATCGATTAGGAGTTTTCTGTTTTGGAAGAAATTGCATCAGGATGAAATCTAATCGATTATGGAAGCTAAACAATCGATTAGGTACTCACTGGAATTAAGGTAATCGATTATACAATTGAGACTAATCGATTACAACAATTAGAAATGGAACTAAATGCATCAGGTATGATGGCTAATCGATTATGGAAGCCACACAATCGATTAGGAAGCCACTGGAATTTAAGGTAATCGATTGCAAGACATTCTAATCGATTAGGCAGATGCGAAATCAAATTAAATGCATCAGGTACAGATGCTAATCGATTAGAGGAAGTGAAATAATCGATTAGTGAGTCTCTGACTTGAAGATAATCGATTATAACGCGAGGGTGTAATCGATTACGCTAGTGGAAAAACAGATTTAAGTGGGAAACCAGCTCATGTCTCCACCACTCTTCAAATTTCCACTAAGTGCAACGGCTATGATGAACTAAGGCACACCTCAACTGCTATCATGGCTCTATAAATGGAAGAAGAACATAAGCACAAAGAGCGTACCTAGAAGCAACAAATCCTTAGTTCTATCTTGTGCTTTGTAAGCCTATTTCTTGTATCTTGAAATACATTTGTATATCCTCTCATCTTGAGAGTTAGAATTGCTCAGAGCTTTCATTTGTATATCTACTCTATTGAGAGAGTGTATTGATTGTAAACAAACACCAAACACAAGTTATTCACTCTAGGTTGAGTGGTTGTTCACTCTAGATTGAGTGGTTACAAAGGTTGAGGATTCAACCTTTGGGATATTGTGAGACTGAGAGATTGGGTGGGTTGCCCTTGTACTTGTGAGGATTGGGTTCTTGAGTGTGAGACACTAGGAAGCCGCAATTGCTCAAAGTTGTATCTCTAGTCTACAATAGTGGAAAATCCTCTAAGTGGGTTGCTTAGAGGCGAGACGTACACCGGATTGGGTGGAACTCGTTACATCGGTTTGCAAGCTTCTCTTCCTTACTCTTTTACTTTCATATACTGCATATTTGTTGATTGGTATTGTTTGGTTGAGAAAAGCATACTTGAACTTGCTTAATTTGTTATACCTTAGATATTGCACACCAAGTGTTTGGTAAATTGCTTCAGCAATATTTCTCATTGTAGTGCATTGCTTGTTATCCTCCATTCTATCTCACTTGCATAATCTCATAAACGTGGTGATAAAAATCAGTTTCAAAGGTATTCCACTCAAAAGTTTTAAATCTCAATTCACCCCCCTCTTGAGTATTGAGGCCACTTGAACAACAAGTGGTATCAGAGCTTGACTCTTGGTAGATCAAGCTTAACAGCTTCAAGAGATTAAATGGCCTCAAGTTCTCAAAATGTTTTTCCCGAGGGTGGTGCGATAAATAGACCTCCCACTTTCAATGGGGAAGGGTATGCGTTTTGGAAAGAAAGAATGAAAATCTTCATTCAATCAATTGACTTGAGAATATGGAATACCATTGAAAATGGTCCTTATATACCGATGCATACTATAGATAGCAAGAATGTTGAAAAACCTATAGATGAATGGACAAGCGAGGAAGAAAAGAAAGTCCAATATGGCTACAAGGCCAAAAATCTCATTACTATGTCTTTAGGACAAGATGAATTTTTCAGAATAATGACATGCCAAACTGCTAAAGAAATGTGGGATACTCTTCAAGTAACCCATGAAGGTACTAATGATGTAAAGGATTCCAAAATTAGTACCTTGACTAGCCAATATGAAAGCTTTAGGATAAATTCAGGAGAATTTATTGTAGATATGCAGAAAAGGTTTACACTTATTATCAACCATCTTATTACTCTCGGCAAAGTATATACTAACAAAGAGCTTGTGCACAAAATTTTGAAAAGTCTTAGCAGGGAATGGCAACCTCTTGTCACAGCAATAAAACAATCTCCTAGCATCAATGAAATGTCTCTTGCAACACTCTTTGGAAAATTGCAAGAACAAGAGCAAGAACTTAAAGCATTGAAGGTAGCCGAGGAAAAGGAGAAATCCACCAAGAAGAAAGGGTTAGCTCTCAAAGCCACCTCCATGCATGAAGAAGAATCATGCAGTGACTTAGATGAAGAAGAAGAATTTGGGCTATTCGTAAAAAGATTTGGAAGATTCATGAAGAACAAAAGGTTCCAAAAGAACTTTAAGCCCCAAGGTAAGAAACCTACCTCTAATGAAACTTCCTCTTCACCAAGTTGTTTCGAATATGGCAAGGAAGGGCACTTCAAAGCCAATTGTCCAAACCTCAAAAAGAAGGGCAAGGACAAACAAAGAAGAAGAAGAGCCTATATTGCTTGGGATGAGAACGATGTGAGCAGCTCTGACGACTCGGAAAATGAGCAAGCCAATCTTTGCTTAATGGCAAATCATCAAGAAGAAGATAATGAGGTAAATCTTCTTGACTTAGATAAAAATGAGCTGTTAGATGCTTTTGAAGAATTATACGATAAATTTACAAAAGTCTCTAGTAGACTCAAAGCATCTAGAAAAACTAGTGATACCCTTGAAATGCATCTCATGGAAGTATGTAAAGAAAATGAGAGCTTAAAAGAAGAACTAGAAAAAGTTCAAACATGCTCTAAGGATAAACCATGTGATTTTGCAAAGAAGTGCATTGTGTTAGAAACCAAGGTTGAAGACCTAAATAGGACACTAGAGAAGTTCACTAATGGAAGAGATAATTTGAATATCCTACTTGGGCAACAAAAATGCATGTTTAGTAAAACCGGTTTAGGATATGACCAAGAACATAGTAATCATAAAATGGAGAAGCACTATAAAAACTTCTTTGCACCACCAAGCAAATCCTCCTCACCTTTTATGAAATTCAATCATTGTGGTTCCAAAGGACATAGTGCTTATAAATGTAGTGTTAGGAAACTAGGACCAAAGGTCTTAAGAAAGGTGTGGGTTCCCAAAGGAATTTCCATAAACTAACCTAAAAGGACCCAACATAAAATGGGTACCTAGTTCTCTAAACTGATTTTGTTTTGTAGGTATGCTTCAAGGCAAGCAACACCCATTGGTACTTGGATAGTGGGTGTTCAAAGCATATGACGGGAGACATAAGCAAATTTACATCATTCACTCCCAAACGAAAAGGAAGCGTCACCTATGGAGACAACACTAAAGGAAGAATCCTAGGCATTGGAAATATTGGTAAGAATTCTTCCACAACCATAAATGACGTATTGTATGTTGAAGGCCTCAAGCATAATCTACTTAGCATAAGTCAATTATGTGACAAAGGATATAGAGTCTTATTTGAATCCAATTGTTGCATAATTGAGAATAAGCTAAATAAAGAGGTCAAGTTTGTTGGAAAAAGAATTGATAACATTTACATGATAGATGTGGATAGTTTGTCTATAAATGATGAACAATGCTTTATTTCAAAAGAGGATGAAACATGGCTTTGGCATAGAAGAATAGCTTATATACATATGGACCACTTGAACAAACTTGTTTCTAAAGATTTAGTAATTGGTCTACCAAAGCTTAAATTTGAAAATAGATTTTGTGATGCATGTCAAAAGGGAAAACAAGTAAAGGCATCCTTTCAATCTAAAAACATTGTTTCTACTCAAAGACCTTTACAACTTTTGCACATGGATTTATTTGGACCATCCAAAATCAAAAGCTTTGGAGGAAATTACTATGGTCTAGTTATAGTAGATGACTATTCTAGATATACATGGACATTGTTTCTTGCTCATAAAAATGAAGCATATCATGCATTCAAGAAACTTGCAAAGATTATCCAAAATGAGCAAAACTCAAAAATTGCATCCATTAGAACCGATCATGGGGGAGAATTTGAAAATCAATTTTTTGAAAAGTTTTGCGAAAAACATGGTATTAATCACAACTTTTCAGCTCCTAGAACTCTACAACAAAATGGAGTAGTTGAAAGAAAGAATAGATCTTTAGTGGAGCTTGCTAGAACCATGCTAAATGAAAACAATATTGCAAAACATTTTTTGGCCGATGCGGTAAACACCGCGTGTTATGTGATGAATAGATGTTTGATAAGGCCTATTTTAAAGAAAACCCCCTATGAGCTTTACAAAGGTAGAAAACCTAACATTGCATATTTTCATATTTTTGGATGTAAATGTTTTGTGCTCAACAATGGAAAGGATAATCTAGGAAAGTTTGATGCAAAATCTGATGAGGCAATATTCCTAGGATATTCACAATCAAGTAAATCTTATAGAATTTTCAACAAACAAACAAATACTATTGAAGAGTCTATTCATGTTAAGTTTAATGAAAATAGCCATAACCCTCTGAGAAAGGAAGATGTTGATGATCTTGTAGGTACTTTTCAAGAAATGAACTTGCAAGACAAAGAAGAAGAAGTCAACAATGATGGAGGTGCAGTACAAATTGAGAGACAACAAGAATGGATAACTTTGAAGGATCATCCCTTAGACAAAGTCATAGGTGAAATGACTCAAGGTGTAAGTACTAGAAATGCTATTAGAAATACTTGTAATCACCTAGCATTTGTATCACAAATAGAACCCAAGAACATAGATGAGGCTATTATTGATGAACATTGGATGTTGGCCATGAAAGAAGAGCTAAATCAATTTGAAAGAAATGAAGTTTGGGAGCTTGTGCCAAGACCCAATGATCACCAAATAATAGGAACCAAATGGGTTTTTAGGAATAAATTGGATGAAAATAGAATAATTACTAGAAACAAAGCTAGGCTAGTAGCTAAAGGCTATAATCAAGAAGAAGGCATTGATTATGAAGAGACGTATGCACCCGTAGCTAGATTAGAAGCAATTAGACTACTATTAGCCTTCGCATGCTGTAGAGATTTCAAATTGTACCAAATGGATGTTAAAAGTGCTTTCTTGAATGGATACATTCAAGAGGAAGTATATGTTGATCAACCTCCAGGTTTTGAAAACCATCAATTTCCAAATCATGTTTTCAAATTAAAGAAAGCTTTGTATGGTTTGAAACAAGCTCCAAGAGCTTGGTACGAAAGGTTAAGCAAATTTCTTTTAGAAAATCATTTTGAAAGAGGGAAGGTTGATACAACTTTATTTATAAAGCACAATAAGAATAACATACTATTGGTACAAATTTATGTTGATGATATAATTTTTGGTGCCACTAATAATTCAATGTGCAAAGAGTTTGCCAAGCTAATGCAGGAAGAATTTGAAATGTCCATGATGGGGGAACTCACTTTCTTCCTTGGACTACAAATCAAGCAAACCAATGAAGGCACATTTATAAACCAATCTAAGTACTGCAAAGAACTACTCAGAAAATTCAATATGGATAAAGCAAATGATATAGCCACACCCATGGGCACTTCATGCTATTTGGACAAGGATGAAAAAGGTAAGGATGTTGAACTCACAAAATACAGAGGTATGATAGGATCCTTACTTTACTTAACCGCTAGTAGACCGGATATCATGTTTGCTGTGTGTATGTGTGCTAGATACCAAGCTTGTCCTAAGGAATCTCATCTCACTGCAGTAAAAAGAATAATGAAATATCTAGTTGGGACTCAAGATGTTGGTTTATGGTACCCCAAAGGGGCTGAATGTACTTTAGTTGGTTACTCTGATTCGGACTCTGCAGGATGTAAGCTTGATAGGAAAAGTACTAGCGGAACATGTCACTTGCTTGGTAGTTCTCTTGTTTCTTGGCATAGCAAGAAACAAGTAAGTGTTGCACTATCAACAGCTGAGGCAGAATATGTTGCAGCTGGTAGTTGCTGTGCTCAAATCCTTTGGATGAGACAACAACTTCTAGATTTTGGAATTGTATTAAACCATGTGCCTCTTAAATGCGATAATACAAGTGTCATTAACATCTCCAAGAATCCAGTGATGCACTCTAGAACTAAACACATTGAGATTAGGCATCACTTTATTAGAGATCATGTATTAAAAGGGGATTGTGTACTTGAACATGTAGAAACTTCTAGGCAACTAGCTGATATTTTCACAAAACCCTTGGCTAGAGAACAATTCATTCACATAAGAAGAGAGTTAGGCATTCTTGATATGTCCAGTTGTGTTTGAATGATAGGATATTTTTGATAAGAACTATGTTGAATGGCATGATGCATGGTATATATCACATTTCATGATTGGCACTTTACTGTATGTAAAATTTGAAGTTTTTGACTCAATAATCGACTACATGGCTACTCACAATCGATTACTATGCTTCTGTTTCCATTATAATCGATTAGTACTTACCTATAATCGATTACAAACATTCTGTTTCTAAGATAATCGATTATCATTGATCCACAATCGATTACAAAGTTTCTGTTTCAGGTTCAAAACGTTTCCTCTTCTTAATAATCGATTACCACATTGCTCCAATCGATTAGGACGATTCTGTTTCTAAACTAATCGATTACCCTAAGCCTCTAATCGATTACCCCCTGTATGAAACGTTTGAAATTCCCCAGCAACAATGATCTAATCGATTACTACCTGTCTCGTAATCGATTATCACGCGTTCTGAAGAGTCAAAACTGCAATCTCCTAGGCACACTCAAACCACTCCCTCTCTTAACTCACTTCACTCCTTTCTAAACTCTCTTTCCTCCTTTCTAAACCTAATTCTCACCTATAAATACCCCATCCTTCATCTTCTCATCTCACACTACCTCCTTCCTCTCAAACCTCTCCAAAACTCTCTACCACTCCTCTCTCTTCATCTTCCTCTTTGCTTTTTCAACCATGTCTACCTCTAGAAATGTCAAGAGAGCTAGGTCCTCTGCTGCTCAAGCCCATAACCCCCTTGACTTCTCAAGGTTCTTCTCTTCTCCTAGAGAACTTCAAAACTTCATGAAGAACTTTTCTGAAAGGGAGATTATGACCCCTCACTACACCATTGCCGACACATTTGACAACCCAAGCCTAACCTTCACCCAAAGCCTCCACCACTACAACCTCTTCCCCTTCCTCTCCCTCAAAGAAGAAGAATACTATCCTGAACTCATGAGGGTATTCTACTGTAACCTCCGCCTTGTGAATGGGATGGTTGAATCCAAGGTAAAGAACACAACCATCAAGCTATCCAATGCCCAATTTGCGGAAATTTCCAAACTACCTCTCAACAACGCTGACTTTGATGGAGGCGAACCTGAGGATGAATGGGGTTTTAATCCCATCACTGCCCGCCGCTCTTTGTGGAAACCAGATCCTCCTATGAGCAACCACAAGCTGGTAGGCCACTTGACCATGAACAACCGCCTGCTCCACTTCTTCTTGGTCAAGATGATTGTTCCCCGTGGTGGGAACTATGCTCTGGTTGAAGAGGATGATGTCCTCCTAATGTGGGCAATGCTGAACCACAAGGAGATCAACTGGGTTCAGTTGATCAAGTTTCATATGCGCCATGCGAAGGATCAGCAAAAGCTCCCCTATGGTATCCTCCTCACCAAAATTTTCAAATTCTGTGGAGTAGATTTGGCAGGGGAACTCTCTGAGAAAGTGCCCCCAAGAGCTTGCATTGGCACTTCCCACCTCAACAAAATGGGCATGGTCTGCATTGCTGGAATGTGGATTCTCAGGAGTGATCGAGAACATGGTGCCAATCCCTTTGCTGAACCTGCTACTCCTCCTCCTCCACCTCAACCACAAGCTGCACCATCAGCCTCTTCATCTGCACCCCAAGCTGACCCATTTACATCTCTCTACGCCCATCTTGACCGCCGCTTCGATCGCCTTGAAAACTCCCTTCAAGAGTTTTCAATGACCGAGCAGCAACATTTTGAGATGATGCAGCAGCGATATGAAGAGCTGGCTCACCAAATTGCAGAAATTCGCTTCTTCAACCCGGATAATTAGATCCTTAGTTATGCCTTTGTTTAGTTGTGCTTATGTCATTTCCTTTTGAAATTATGAATAATTTTACTTTATGTATTTCCCTTTTTCACATCAATAAAATTATCTCGTTTCAGTTCATATTATATCTCTTTCATTACTCGAATTATTTTTGATGATTACAAAGGGGGAGAAGAATATCTGTTCATATCTTGTTCAATTCTTGTTTAAAATATGGAGAAGAATATTAGGTGTTCATAGGTGTTCATATCTTGTTCAAATATGTTAGATGCTCTGATATATACTCTGATATGTGTTCACATCTTGCTTATCTCTTGTTTTAAAATTTGGATAATATTATCTGTTTATTAAATTCCTTTTGAAAGGGGGAGAGTTATAGATAAGAGATAATAAATAAGAGATAAAAGGAGATAAGACACTTGCTGCTGATTACTCTGATTTTTTAAAATTGGTCATCTGCTATTTGAAAAAGAGAAAATGTAGCAGAGTTGTTTTTGCAAAAAGATAAATTTAGATAAGTTTAAAATTGTTTAAACTAACAACCCTCAAGAGATGAACATAGTTGTCATCATCAAAAAGGGGGAGAATGTGTTTGAATATGTAAACAGGTCCAAGGATGTGCAAAGATTTTGATAATGACAAGCACTCTTGAAGAAACCTATGCAAAAACAAAGATATGGAAACAGGGACTAAGTAACAGCGAAGCTAATCGATTAGGTCACCTAAGCTAATCGATTAGGAGTTTTCTGTTTTGGAAGAAATTTCATCAGGATGAAATCTAATCGATTATGGAAGCTAAACAATCGATTAGGTACTCACTAGAATTAAGGTAATCGATTATACAATTGAGACTAATCGATTACAACAATTAGAAATGGAACTAAATGCATCAGGTATGATGGCTAATCGATTATGGAAGCCACACAATCGATTAGGAAGCCACTGGAATTTAAGGTAATCGATTGCAAGACATTCTAATCGATTAGGCAGATGCGAAATCAAATTAAATGCATCAGGTACAGATGCTAATCGATTAGAGGAAGTGAAATAATCGATTAGTGAGTCTCTGACTTGAAGATAATCGATTATAACGCGAGGGTGTAATCGATTACGCTAGTGGAAAAACAGATTTAAGTGGGAAACCAGCTCATGTCTCCACCACTCTTCAAATTTCCACTAAGTGCAACGACTATGATGAACTAAGGCACACCTCAACTGCTATCATGGCTCTATAAATGGAAGAAGAACATAAGCACAAAGAGCGTACCTAGAAGCAACAAATCCTTAGTTCTATCTTGTGCTTTGTAAGCCTATTTCTTGTATCTTGAAATACATTTGTATATCCTCTCATCTTGAGAGTTAGAATTGCTCAGAGCTTTCATTTGTATATCTACTCTATTGAGAGAGTGTATTGATTGTAAACAAACACCAAACACAAGTTATTCACTCTAGGTTGAGTGGTTGTTCACTCTAGATTGAGTGGTTACAAAGGTTGAGGATTCAACCTTTGGGATATTGTGAGACTGAGAGATTGGGTGGGTTGCCCTTGTACTTGTGAGGATTGGGTTCTTGAGTGTGAGACACTAGGAAGCCGCAATTGCTCAAAGTTGTATCTCTAGTCTACAATAGTGGAAAATCCTCTAAGTGGGTTGCTTAGAGGCGAGACGTACACCGGATTGGGTGGAACTCGTTACATCGGTTTGCAAGCTTCTCTTCCTTACTCTTTTACTTTCATATACTGCATATTTGTTGATTGGTATTGTTTGGTTGAGAAAAGCATACTTGAACTTGCTTAATTTGTTATACCTTAGATATTGCACACCAAGTGTTTGGTAAATTGCTTCAGCAATATTTCTCATTGTAGTGCATTGCTTGTTATCCTCCATTCTATCTCACTTGCATAATCTCATAAACGTGGTGATAAAAATCAGTTTCAAAGGTATTCCACTCAAAAGTTTTAAATCTCAATTCACCCCCCTCTTGAGTATTGAGGCCACTTGAACAACATTTTGGCCCCCGACTTCTTCATAAAAGTTGTAGATAATTGTATTACGGAGGTGTGAGAATTGGTCTCACATTAATTGGAGTTTTCTAACTCTCATTAGGCCAAAAATACCGAACATACTGCGTTGAAAAATTCAAGTTTAAGAGGGTTTTGAACCCAACTTTTTATGGTGGTCAAATTGGGACTAATAGGTGATATTTGTGACATGTCCCACTATTATTAAGACTAAACGTGAACTTTTCTCATGTATTAGTATTGAAAGTTAACATGAGCTTATTATTACTTAAAACCCCCTTTATTATGTAAAAATAAGAGATTGTATTAGGGGTAATGATGGGTGATGTTGTTGATTAATCCCTTGAATAAAGGATGATTGATATTATAGATGATTGTGAATGTCATTGAGTTGATACAAGAATAGGCTTGTATGTGTGGTTTGAATTGTATTAATAAATTATTGTATTACCACACTAGTTGTGAAACCATGGCAATGACAAATGAAATAAAAATCCACTAAGTGAATGAATGGTAATATTTATGAATGATATATAATGATGTGATGTCATTGTGGTTGATTGCAAGTACTGTCTTGCATGTGTGATATGAAATATATATATATATATATATATATATATATATATAAGATGTTAAATGAAATGCCACATATAAAACTTGAAAGCAATGCTAAAAGCAACAATGATAAAATCCACTAAGGTGTATATGGTGGTGTTGGTGATTATGATGATTATGATTGATGAGTGGCATGATAGGATGCATAGTGTGAGAATGCATTGATTGGCATTTGCATCCATGGCATATCATACACTGCTTATATGGAATGTTAGGGGTTCCAATAGGTAGGCCCAGTGGGAGGGCGACCCAGTGCACAGGTAAATTGTTGATGTTCCCTAGTGATTCTGGGAATCATGAAGCTGCCCTTAGATTGGTGGCGAGGCACCCTATGTGGCAGGCCCTGTGGGTGGGCGACTCTGTGATGAGCAGGTTACCTCAGTGTCCGACGGGGCACGACTCTCACGATGTGTGTTTGGGAGAGGCCCGTAGCACTTTTGGCAAGTGAGGCCATGTTGTTGATCCGCAAGTCACGGGGTGACTAGTGCTACAGATGGACGATAGCGGTTTGGTACTAGTAAAATATGATGTTGAGCATGAATGAATTGAGATATATGTGTACACATTTTACTACTGCAGTAGGGGCATAGTAGCACACCTATGCTTGACCCACAATTTGGTGTTATTCCTACAGTCGGATCCGCATTTGTTGTCTATTCCATTGTGCATATGCATTAGCCATAAGAGCATTTGTATATAGCATGGAGATATGCCAGAATATGATGATGATTAATGATGATTGAGATAGTGGTATGGTGTTGATGAGATGGGTAATTAAATACCAAAAAGACCACATATGAATAATAAATGATATGAATATATCTAAAACGATGTTGAATATGATGATATGTGTATGATGGCCCCTTATAATGTTGGGCATGATTAATTATGATTTATGATTACGATGATAGCCCATGGTGGCTTTAAGAAATGACCTAAATGGTCAACATTGGTGATGCGGCCCCTTGTGGCAGTGTGATAAATGTGTATATGCTTGCTTTGCTATGAATTGATTAATGAATATGAAATAAGTGTATGTTATTGAATCAATAATTTGTTATGAATATTGATATGTTTAGCAAAGCATACGTGATGTTGATATGCATATGCACATAATTTCAATTGTATTCATATCGTCATTTGAAATGTATAACTCACTCTCCCATGTGGTCTACTTTTTAGTATTGATGCGGGGATGTCATGGGAAGAGAATATTTTTAAAGAAAAGCTTTTGTGAAGGTAAAATAGTGGTAATGGAATGCCTTGGCCGGCAGCGATTTGTAATTTATTGAATTGTGAATGAATGTATATGATAGTGTAAGTAATTATAGATATTGGTGGAAGTATTGTAAATGGATAGACATGTGGGTGATACATTGATATTTGGAGTATTGGGATACATACCCATTTGATGAATATAATGACATTGGACATGTAGCCCATTTTGGGAATATATAAATGTTGATGATACTTGATATTGAGGTTGAATTAAGTGTGGTGAAATATAGAATATGAAATGTTGGAGATGTATGATGTATGAACATATAGCTAAGTATATGTATGTACCTTAGGCAATGCATGCTTATGATTTACGTGTAAGTTTGGATGTGGCCTAAATGGGCTTGTGTTGTATGTTTGCATGCTTTGTCGAGCCTTTTCTCATATCTTCATATATGGGACTAGGCGTATGCCCGGTATACACATTCTTCTTCTGCTGTAAACTCTGTTATTTTGTATACCGTTATGGGCAAATTATTTAACGATCCAGTTATATTTTATTAAATCTCACTCTTCAGTTTTCTATGATTTGGGTCTTGATGTAATCGTAGTTGTGTTTTGGAAATATTTCAAACGTGAAAAATTTACTCACATTTTTATTAGTTAATTATTTTGATTACATCGGGATTCAGGTCCGGAAAATCGGGGGTGTTATACATAGCAAGCATCATAGTATGAGTCCACACATGAGAACCAATCAAGGCATGTTGATAAACACATTTCAAATACATAGCATCATATGCTAGCCAATACAATTAAATCTATATGTACAAGATTACACTTGTATCGAACACAAAGGCATTGCCATCATTAATAATATAAATCACCATTAAACTAAGGGTATGTTCAACAACAATATCCCTTTTCATCCAACATCATTAATCATCATTCAATGTGTGTGGCCTTATCCATTTTTTCATCATTACAGATACTATTTCAATTTCATCGAGTTATCATAACTCATTGCCACTCAATTGTCCCCTCATTAATTTCATTATCATACAAGGTGTGTCATATAACCACAACCTTTAATTTTCATTATCAATTATGTATCACCTCAATGGTGGTGTACATTCATGTTTTCATAACGTGATTTAGGCATACACATAACTTACCAAGACCTTAAGCCATTCCCCGATCACCACTAAGGCACACCACACATATACCCCTAATGAATTCTCTCGTTATTACATAATGTAAGGGGTTTTGGATACTAATGAGCTCATGAAAAATTTCAACTTCAAGATATAAGAAAGGCTTATTTTTAGTCTTAAAAGTAATGAGACATGTCACAATTATCACCTATTAGTCACAATGGTTTCGAAGAAAGTCTAAGAAGATCCAATGATTGTAAAGTAGGCTTGAAGAGCTAAAAGATGCAAGATAAATGCTCCAGGTGTGAAAATTTCAATTTCACACTGATATAATCGATTAGGCCAAGTGCTAATCGATTGCCCTAACCGATTATAGAATTAAGGATAATCGATTACAGAGCTCCTGGAATTTATGTAATGCATTAGGTATTTCACCTAATCGATTACAAGAATCAATCTAATCGACTACAAGGATTCTGTTTGGTTCATAATCGATTACAACACTGAATGTAATCGATTACCTTGGTTCTATTTATCTCATAATCGATTACAACTTGGAGTCTAATCGATTATAGGACTGTAATCGTTTAAGCTGATCAATTTCCTTAAAGACAAAAGCCTTGTAATCGATTAGGCTAGGGGGCTAATCGATTACACCCTATCAGATTGCAGAAATTATGCAGATGTTCTTAAGGAAATGAACTTCTCACACACCTAAATCTATACAAACGATATCAGAATGCTACCAAATTTTGACACCAACTAAATGGCACTATTTGTGACGCGTAGCCACCAACCGCACTCAAAAATTCTAAAAAATGAGGGACTTATGCGTATAAACGCATTTTCCCATTTTGAGGCACTTTTGTGTAACTCAAGGGCCTATTCTCAATGGAATTGGCCCTTTCTAGTTTCTACAAGTCATAAACTATGCATAGAAGCTATTGGAACTATCCCATGCCATTCGATCCTCACAAAACTCTATTTAGCTCTATTAGTTCCTTAATTATGCATTAATGTCAATACCTAATTTCACATTTTGAGCAATTTCTCTACTAATATAAACATTAATGCCATCAAATGGGCCTTAGCCTCTCATTATCAATATTCATTCATCAAAATCGTATGGAATTCTAAATTCACATGGTATATGCATACTTCAACCCCTCATGGGTTATTCATCATCATACATACACATATATTATCATCATTAGCCAACAATTTGCCATTCACATCATTTCACTATAAACATGGCAAGGCAAGCATGAGTATCATGACATACAATAATCATCAATTATATAACTTATACAATTTAAATGTAAACTCCTCTCCTACCTCGAGGGAAGAACTGCAATCGGAATGCTCCGATCATTCGCACCATCATCTGAAACACAATCTACACAACGCACATATATGTATCCATTCAATCATAAGCCATCACAAGGCTTTCATCATAATTCTTAAACAATTACAAACATCCCTTAAGGCTTGGTAATAAGTTCTATACTTGCCAACACACTAATCCATACACATGTGTTAGGCTTCGGGAATTCCTTTCCCAAAACCAAGATTTTCTAAATCTCAAAAGGGCTAACCAACCCAACAACAACAATGTCACATCCTTCACCAATATTACTCCCAATCACATATAAGTCATCATAAACCCTTTTAGCTTCTTTGAAGACCCTCATCAATCAACCACATATTATGGCCTAAGGCCTTATCAAATCACAATCTTATTTCATTTGTTTACCCTATCACAACCATCATAGTTTTGGTGTTCAACTCATTATTATTCATTTAAAGGCCATACCCATCTATAGGTTCCTATACTAGTGACTTTCAACCATCACCATTAACCACTTACCTCCATTAATGTCATCCCTCATCATCAACAAGTATCCTCTCTATAACACCCTCAGTTTTTAATAAATAAATAAAGCCAAAACAGGGAAATTTTTCCAAATTTTAGAGTTTTCAAAATATACATAATCTGCCCAAAATAATGCTTAGTGTAAGATAGAAACAATGAAAGGGCTGAGAGGGCAAAAACCGACCAGAAGAAGACCCACCAATGGAACCGGGTCCAAAAGAGAAGGAAAGGAAGGCAAAGAAATAAAATAAAAACCGACCAAAGGCATACAACGGAGAAGCAAACAGCGCCTGAGCGAACCCACAATACAGCGTGCACTCGCTCAAGCGAGATACAGCACGCTTGGGGGAGACAACCCAACTCGGTTGGGCGAACGCCCCTTCGCTTAGGCGAAGCTGATCCAAAAGCCTTCCAACCAACGCACTCGCTGGAGCGAATCCATCATTCGCTGAAGCGAGAAGCCATACTCGGCTATCCAAACACTCGGAATCGGGATTCCATTCACTCGGAGTTAGGGGTTTCAATCACTCGGAAATAACTCCACGCACATACATCCCATAACTTAGTTCCACATTTTATCCACCAAGGTACACACATGATCCACTCGGGAAATAAGAGTCATCCCACTCGGATTCCCTAAACTTCCCTCACTCGGGTTATTTCCCAACCAAACACCACTCGGCGTATTTAACTCAACATAATCGGGAATGTACTTCACATTCATCACTCGACATAGACTCACATCTCTCATTCGGAGAACACAATGACCTTCCTTCACTCAGAAGGGGTCTCCTCAGCCATACTCCACTCGGAATATATTTATAACTCATACACTTAGAATATATTCAATCTGATCCATCATAACAACTCCTCACCACAAAGGTGACACACACACGGATTCCCACTTGGGAATATACAAACTCATCCCCACTCGGGGTTTACCCATATTTTTCACTCAGAATCATTCAAGCCTATTCACTCGGGAAAAGGCTACATATTTAGCCTCACTCGGCTCGGCTCCCACAATAATGTTTCACTCGAAATTCTTTACCTTAATATTATTCTATCCAACATCATTTATATTCCAGTCGGTAAGAAGCATCAAATCAACATAAATCGCTTATATATATATATACTATGATTCACAAATCCAACGCTTATTATCTTTATATATCCCATTCACCAACACTTATGATTTATTACAAGTTGTCAATGTAAACCATATTTATAAATATATTCATGCACTCGGATTCCATACATATATATATTTTGTATTCATTATACAACATGTTATATGAGCCGGCCAAGGCTTAACACAACTATACACAACATATATATATACAACATAAGCACTCAACAGTCGGAGTGCACATCACTCGGACTTGAGTCCTTCACATCATTTCCGACCAGCCTGCACATACTGAAAAATGGTGTAGGGGTGAGCTTTACATATTAAATGACAGATATTGGCTCGGATTAATCATAGAATCCTAAACATGCAATAACATATAACATCAATCGGCATATCAAACACTGCCATTCAATATGAACAATCACAATCATATTCCGATCGAGAATTCACCCATTTCACTCGGTCATAAGCTCAACTTACTCAGTAACGAGTATAATAATCCACTCAGATTTCACCCAACTCTGAGCCTTGCTCAAGGAGTGTGCCTAAGCCCAGCTCCAGGACTTAGTCATATTCATATGTTGTCATCTGATTGCCGATCGGTAATAGAAGTCCAACGCATTCCAGAGGCGAATCGGATGCATACGGTTTTATTCACTCGGCGTCCAACGCCAATGCACTCGGCATTTCATCAAGCGTCTCATTTCACGCTTAGTGCCCCAGGCACTGCCCCGAGTCCAACCCGAGGTCTTTCATCACATTCAACATTAGGACCACGTCCTCTTCACTCGGGATTGTACCCTTCGTGGCACCCCACAAGGTGATATACTCAACACGTATGCATATACATTCAACTCATATTCATTCGATTGCCCACTCGGAAATCTGCGTGCAACAATCTATGCACTCGGTATTTTCACAGCAAATCAGATGACTCGGCTCATATCACATCCACTCGGCAAATAATATTCCATCCGCTCGGATTATCATCATCCACGAGCCTCACATTCATGGGATCCATTCGGCCTTAGCATTTCTGAGCCTCACACCATTTTATATATAATTCCACTCATAATCTAACACCAGTAAACATCCTATGCTCTTACACATAGTATTCCACTCGGCATTAGCACAACAGTCCCCTTCCTATGCACTCAGCATACACAAATTCAATATCAAGCATCACATGCATTTCAAACACACAATTACACACGGGGACCCATACATAACCATACAATGTACTCGACATACATAATCCAAGTAACATGCATCTTATGCATTAACTCACATCATCACAAATATCATCATACATCTCTTGGACGGATAATCATACACAACTTAAATAATAAACATCAATCCGGGTTCAACTCAACAACATACAGCATCCAACAAAACACAACACAGTGCAATAATGTCACCCGGAAACCCGTCCATAAACTATGCATTTGAGATGTAAAGCCCCCTTACCTGGAATGACGTTCCAGAAGTCACATGGGCCACTCGGCCCAGCCACAACAACTCTCTGCTCGGCATTCCAATCGTGGGAAGAGCCAACATGGCTTCCCTCGAAGCAGATCAGCTACCAAGCACACCATGCCAAGCTTCCAAGGCACCACAGACCTCACTCGGCCCAGTAGAGGTCCTAAACTCCGCTCCACTCAAGCCTTCAAGCCATCAACACTCCAAGCTCCACTCTGCTCTCAATCATGGAGAACCTGCTCTGTCTCCACACGAGCTTTAAAGCCACCAAGTCAGTGGAAAAGCTCCCAAGCATAACACAAAGCTGTTCCATACTTCCAACAGCACCGTCCTCACCACCATGGAGGACAACCAAGCTTCCATGCACCATACCATCTCTGCCTTCTTCACACAAATAGCACAACCTCACACAGTGGATCATCTTTCCACTACCGAGGCACACCATACGCTGCTGGCTCCCAACCAAGCCACAAACAGCTCACCACATGAAGGAAGAAGGAGAAGAAGAAGAGGAGGAAGCACCAGGTGAAACAAAGGAGTAACCCAGCCTCCAAAACACACAGCCACACGTTGTTCCTCATCACCATGCAGTTCCACTCGGTTCTACACCATGCGTGAGTAGAAGAAGAAGATGAAGGAAAGGACGAAGATGAAGCAGGAGCTCCAACAAGTTCTAGAGAGAAGAAGGAGCGTTTCTCTCCCTCATAGCATGCACCAACGAGGAAATGAGAGAGTGAGTAGGGAAATGAGAGAGTGAAGTCCTCATCTTCACACGCTGCCCATCCCCACGCCACTCTGTGACAGCTCCTCAATCAACCATCACTTCTTCATTTAATGCAAGTCCTCTAGCATTTAATGCTAATTCTCTCAGCAATCATCACTCCCTTCCAACGTGGACAAGGAGAGAGAGAGAGAACCGACCCATTAAACCACCAAGGCACATATTATTATTATTATCATTATTCAATAATTAATCTAATTAGCCATTAAACCCCAATTAACCATTAATCGGTAATTAATAAAAATCGGGATGTTACACTCTCCCCACCTTTAAGGAATTTCATCCTCGAAATTCAAGCATAACATACCACAATAAACAGCTCGGCATATCACTGCATGCCACACAAAACAACTTACATACCAATGCTTTCCAAGCATTCACCGACCAGTCAGTTCCAATCGGCACAATCTCACCTCTCAAACGGTTTGCCGATCACACCATAAGAAATTCTGAGACATCACACACAAGACCTTCCACTCGGAAATGTCACATCCGACTCAGAAATTACCCATTCGGGTATTCACTGCTCGGAAACATTCCAACTCGAGCAGTACACCAAATTCAAGGCTTTACTTCGCCTCAGAAAACTTCACACCACTCAGCAATTCTTTTTCCCAAAAAGATTCCACTCGGAATTACATGCCTTTCTTTCACTCATCCTTATTTTGACATACCACCACTTACTTAGCCACTCAGTACAATTCTCATCTTTGCTCGGAGTAGCCCAATAGACTCAAACCATCCACATAAGCAGCTACAGTCTCACTTGCCCGACTCATTAATTGTTGCATCCAACTTATAGGATAACGCCTCATTCCTATAGGGTCACAACAATTGCATAGAGTCAATGCAAAATGCACATTGCCACAATACCTATGGCATGTAGAGTCATACCGAAACAACATCCTCACAATCTTTTCACTCATACCGACCAAAGTCACTCGGATAATACTAATCTATATGAAAAATTAATGACAATTTTTACCAATCCATAAGCAACATATCTGAATCAGCATCACCATTAGCCACCAACAATGGTGTAACACATGCCAACAATCGGCAATTATCAATCATCAACACTATAAAATGGTATACTAACAGCATACATCCGACCCACATAAGACATATATACCATCCATACACTTATTCTAATGCAACCCTCATGATAATAATCATCAAATGCTAGCCATTCACACCATAAAATGGCATAAAAACAATCGGTTTCCAGTCTAAACCGAGCAAACACCTCATCTTTAATCTTATTCATCATAATTTATTGGCCATAATTCGGATTTAAGCCTAATATTCACTACACACACTGTGGTATACAGTTCCGGGTCATAATCCAATCAACAATTCACTCGGTTTTCAACCATAAAACCGACACAGTACCTAAATCTAATCTGTACCAGGGTTCATATTCAATCACTTATATCATATATATATATATATATATATATATATATATCACACAGGGTTCACGTGCCAGGGTACAAAACATCCTTCTCAAATGGCACTACTACACACAGAATTTAAATTCATCACACTACTTAATCAACTCAATATATATGGGTTCTATTCTATCCAACATACATTCCTTGGCCATGAGCCACTAGCTCGGCTTACATAAAAGACCCAATAACCAACCTATACAAGGGTCACAACATTTATTATCCTATTCCCTCACAGCTGACTCAAGCTTAGAATTATCCTAAGCATTTCATAGGCAACCGGGTCAGGATAGCAATAACTTCTCTACCCTCAAATCAACATCACAATAGTAGTACCTTTCACTACTGTCCTCAACCAACAAATAGCATATACAATAACACAATCATGCCTAAGCATACGTCAAATTCAATAGTAATTCACAAGCAATGATGACACTTGGTCATATTGCACACAACCGCTTACACTCGGTAAGCATACCTTGGCCATGGACCTTTTGGTCTGCTCTGATACCAAAATATAACACCCTTAGTTTTTAATAAATAAATAAACCTAAAACAGGGAAATTTTTCCAAATTTTAGAGTTTGCAAAATAAACATAATCTGCCCAAAATAATGCTCAGTGTAAGATAGAAACAATGAAAGGGCTGAGAGGGCAAAAACCGACCAGAAGAAGACCCACCAATGGAACCGGGTCCAAAAGAGAAGGAAAGGAAGACAAAGGAATAAAATAAAAGCCGACCAAAGGCATACAACGGAGAAGCAAACAGCGCCTGAGCGAACCCATAATACAGCGTACACTCGCTCAAGCGAGATACAACACGCTTGGGCGAGACAACCCAACTCGCTCGGACGAACGCCCCTTCGCTTAGGCGAAGCCGATCCAAAAGCCTTCCAACCAAACGCACTCGCTGGAGCGAATCCATCATTCGTTGAAGCGAGAAGCCATACTCGGCTATCCAAACACTCGGAATCGGGATTCCATTCACTCGGAGTCAGGGGTTTCAATCGCTCGGAAATAACTCCACGCACATATATCCCATAACTTAGTTCCACATTTTATTCACCAAGGTACACACATGATCCACTCGGGAAATCAGAGTCATCCCACTCGGATTCCCTAAACTTCCCTCACTCGGGTTATTTCCCAACCAAACACCACTCGGCGTATTTAACTCAACATCATCGGGAATGTACTTCACATTCATCACTCGGCATAGACTCACATCTCTCACTCGTAGAACACAATGACCTTCCTTCACTCAGAAGGGGTCTCCTCAGCCATACTCCACTCGGAATATATTTATAACTCATACACTTAGAATATATTCAATCTGATCCATCATAACAACTCCTCACCACAAAGGTGACACACACACAGATTCCCACTCGGGAATATACAAACTCATCCCCACTCGGGGTTTACCCATATTTTTCACTCAGAATCATTCAAGCCTATTCACTTAGGAAAAGGCCACATATTTAGCCTCACTCGGCTCGGCTCCCACAATAATGTTTCACTCGAAATTCTTTACCTTAACATTATTCTATCCAACATCATTTATATTCCAGTCGGTAAGAAGCATCAAATCAATATAAATCGCTTATATATATATATATATACTCTGATTCACAAATTCGACTACCGACCCATATATATATAACCATACACTCGGAATGCTTATTATCTTTATATATACCATTCACCAACACTTATGATTTATTACAAGTTGTCAATGTAAACCATATTTATAAATATATTCATGCACTCGGATTCCATACATATATATATTTTGTATTCATTATACAACATGTTATATGAGCCGGCCATGGCTTAACACAGCTATACACAACATATATATATATATATATATATATATATACAACATAAGCACTCAACAGTCGGAGTGCACATCACTCGAACTTGAGTCCTTCACATCATTTCCGACCAGCCTGCACATACTGAAAAATGGTATAGGGGTGAGCTTTACATATTAAATGACAGATATTGGCTCGGATTAATCATAGAATCCTAAACATGCAATAACATATAACATCAATCGACACATCAAACACTGCCATTCAATATGAACAATCACAATCATCTTCCGATCGGGAATTCACCCATTTCACTCGGTCATAAGCTCAACTTACTCAGTAACGAGTATAATAATCCACTCAGATTTCACCCAACTCCGAGCCTTGCTCAAGGAGTGTGCCTAAGCCCAGCTCCAGGACTTAGTCATATTCATATGTTGTCATCTGATTGCCGATCAGTAATAGAAGTCCAACACATTCCAGAGGCGAATCAGATGCATACGGTTTCATTCACTCGGCGTCCAACGCCAATGCACTCGGCATTTCATCAAGCGTCTCATTTCACGCTTAGTGCCCCAGGCACTGCCCCGAGTCCAACCCGAGGTCTTTCATCACATTCAACATTAGGACCACGTCCTCTTCACTCGGGATTATACCCTTCGTGGCACCCCGCAAGGTGATATACTCAACACGTATGCATATACATTCAACTCATATTCATTCGATTTCCCACTCAGAAATCTGCGTTCAACACTCTATGCACTCGACATTTTCACAGCAAATCAGATGATTCGGCTCACATCACATCCACTCGGTAATCAATATGCCATCTACTCGGATTATCATCATCCACGAGCCTCACATTCATGGGATCCATTCGGCCTTAGCATTTCTGAGCCTCACACCATTTTATATATAATTCCACTCGGAATCTAACACCAGTAAACATCCCATGATCTTATACATAGTATTCTACTCGGCATTAGCACAACAGTCCCCTTCCTATGCACTCAGCATACACAAATTCAATATCAAGCATCACATGCATTTCAAACACACAATTATACACGGGGACCCATACATAACCATACAATGCACTCAACATACATAATATAAGTAACATGCATCTCATGCATTAACTCACATCATCACAAATATCATCATACATCTCTTGGACGGATAATCATACACAACTTAAATAATAAACATCAATCCGGGTTCAACTCAACAATATACAGCATCCAACAAAACACAACACAGTGCAATTATGTCACCCGGAAACCCGTCCATAAACTATGCATTTGAGATGCAAAGCCCCCTTACCTGGAATGACGTTCCAGAAGTCACATGGGCCACTCGGCCTAGCCACAGCAACTATCTGCTCGGCATTCCAATCATGGGAAGAGCCAACATGGCTTCCCTCGAAGCAGATCAGCTACCAAGCACACCATGCCAAGCTTCCAAGGCACCACAGACCTCACTCGGCCCAGTAGAGGTCCTAAACTCCGCTCCACTCAAGCCTTCAAGCCATTAACACTCCAAGCTCCACTCTGCTCTCAATCATGGAGAACCAGCTCTGTCTCCACACGAGCTTTAAAGCCACCAAGTCAGTGGAAAAGCTCCCAAGCACAACACAAAGCTGTTCTATACTTCCAACAGCACCGTCCTCACCACCATGGAGGACAACCAAGCTTCCATGCACCATACCATCTCTGCCTTCTTCATACAAACAACACAGCCTCACACAGTGGATCATCTTTCCACAACCGAGGTACACCATACGCTGCTGGCTCCCAACCAAGCCATAAACAGCTCACCACATGGAGGAAGAAGGAGAAGAAGAAGAAGAGGAAGCACCAGGTGAAACAAAGGAGTAACCCAGCCTCCAAAACACACAGCCACACGCTGTTCCTCATCACCATGCAATTCCACTCGGTTCTACACCATGCGTGAGTAGAAGAAGAAGATGAAGGAGAGGACGAAGATGAAGCAGGAGCTCCAACAAGTTCTAGAGAGAAGAAGGAGCGTTTCTCTCCCCCATAGCATGCACCAACGAGGAAATGAGAGAGTGAGTAGGGAAATGAGAGAGTGAAGTCCTCATCTTCACACGCTGCCCATCCCCACGCCGCTCTGTGACAGCTCCTCAATCAACCATCACTTCTTCATTTAATGCAAGTCCTCTAGCATTTAATGCTAATTCTCTCAATAATCATCACTCCCTTCCAACGTGGACAAGGAGAGAGAGAGAGAGAACCGACCCATTAAACCACCAAGGCACATATTATTATTATTATCATTATTCAATAATTAATCTAATTAGCCATTAAACCCCAATTAACCATTAATCGGTAATTAATAAAAATCGGGATGTTACACTCTCAACATCATCAATAATACCCATACTTTAGATATCATATATTTTCACTTAAAATCAATCCTTAAACCAATATTACATGTTGTCCCTAAATTCTTAAGGCTAGGGTTTCATCAAAACCCAACCACCATTATTAATATTCATCAACCATCATCAATGGCTACTTTTCCTTATCAATATCACTCTCTAACATCCTTAAACACACATTCTACTTACATTTTACATTTCCCCAATTCCTAGGGTTAGTGTTTCATTAAAAATACCATCATAAACAATCATCATTTTCCACCACCAAACACCACATTTTCGTGTACCCCTCTACATCAACACCAAAACATATATTTATCACACCCCACCTTTAGGTTTTGCCTAAAAATGGTTCTTAATCCATAACCCATACACATAGCCTTCTCAAAAATCATAATGACCCATAACCTAGGGCATAAACTCATTAGAAATGGTGAGAACCTTACCTCAAACCAAGAAAAGAAAGTGAGAGCCAAGAGAGGGAGAGGGAGCATGAAATTCCAAGGAGAGGGAGGAGAGCTTCAAATCACCATTGTTTTCTCCTTTAAGCTTAAAGCAAACAAAAATAGAAGAAAGAGGAAGGGCACACCATACTTGGGTTTTGGAGAATGGAGGAAGAAGAAGAAGAAGAAGAAGAAGAAGAAGAAGAAGAAGAAGAAGAAGAAGAAGAAGAAGAAGAAGAAGAAGAAGAGTGGGTGATAAAGAGATGAAAAGAAATTGAATATAGAAGGAGAAGAAGAAGTAAAGTGAAGTGAAAAAGGGGATTAGGGGTTTTAGTGTTTTATTTTAGCCCATCACTTAAAGTGCTCCATTTTAAATCAAATAGGATCTCTGTTCGGGCTCAATACTAAATCCAAAAATTATTCTGAAGACATATTCAGATTCCCAATATTATTCTTAACAGCCCTGACCAACGATATCTCAATTGGAGATACATGGTTCGACACCTATATTTTAACCGGGTATAAATTTTAACTCTTAAAGCCTCGATAAATCATAAATATCTATAATAAATCCCAATTTAATTATTCCAATATTTTTGGGACACTCATTAACCTATTTATAATTATTTAATATTTACTCCTTCTATTTAATTATTTACTCTAGAATATAAGCAACACCACTATATTTTTGTACAATTTCAACAATATTTTGTTCTTTAACAAAACTAAACAAAGTAAATCAAACACTTAAGGTACTGCACAAAATAATTACTAGTTGCTGAAATTTTTTTGTAAGGGTTACACACTTTTTTTTCTCATAATTTTATCAAGAAAGGATCCAAGGATATGCACAAATGAATAGACCTTTCAAGCCTTTTCTTCTGCACAACTTCTTTTATAAATTTTTTATGCTTTCCCCTATTTTTGTTCTATTTTTATTGTACCAAAACAAAGCCCCAAAGTATGGTCACAAAAGTGCACAAAATCAACAAGAAAGGGTGGGAAAATGGTAACTAGGCAAGCATCTTCTTCCAACAATTAATGGCAATGAAAGGCATGGAAAAACGACATGAAAAAAAATTATATATGATGAATTACAACATGAACAAGAATACCTACAAGTGATGGAAAAATTGAAAAATAAAACTAGAAACAAATCTTAAGGAAATTCTAACAACCTACAAGGCAATAAGCTACAATTTTCACCTTAAAATGAGGTGAATCAAGAAACTACTAGGAGCTTGTTAGACACTTTACCAAAATCTGATAGTGTCTAGAATTCTAGCCACTACACACTTAGGAAAAAGGAAGAGATACACCTAGAAAACAAAGAAACAAGCTCCAACAACTTACAACACAACACCTAAGACACTAAACATTAACACATTTTCTCAAACACATGGCATACATTACTAAAGGCACACAAAATTATATATGTTCAGTACTGAAATTTACTTTAAAATACTAAAATGACACAAATGAAACACAAGATGCAAAGAAACAACACTAGAAAACAAGAATTGTGAAGTTTCTTGACCAAGGCACAAAAAGTCAAAGAGTTAATTTAATTTTTTTTTGCTCCAAATTCAATGATTCTTTGAGGTTTTGTTTTGGATTAGTGCAACAATAATATTTGTGAAGGCACTTTGTGAAATTCCAAAGCAAAAAGAGTAGATCTAAGTTTCAGCAATTTTTGAATTTTTTTGAGATTTTCACATATGATATGTCAAATTAAAGCTATTGAAGAGGAGAACAACAATACTCAACCAGAATTTCATAATCAAATGTGAAATGATGTAGATCTAACAAAAATAAATCAAGAGGTGGAGACTCACGATACTAAATAATGTAGAAATTTGCTTGAAATTCCTTAGGAGAGGTGGATCTTCCTCTTGAATTCTTCAAGATCTAAATCATACTCTACATGAAACACTTGAAAGCATCTAATTCTAAATGTGTAAGGTGCTGGCCAAACCTATGGAGGAATGGAAATGACAGGAGATTTAGTGGAAAATAGAGGAAAGGAACCTAGAAAGCTAAGGAGAAGAATGGAATTGATGGAGAAGCTTGGAAAGGATATTGGTGTTATCACTCTTGAGTATATAAGGCAAATGATGTTCCACCACCTTTGGGAGGAGTCCAAAGGATAAGAAACTTGAGGGAGAGAGCTAATGCAGTTAAATTCTAGAGAGAGGTCACACTTTATCTCACTAAAACTTAACAAATTACTATTCAATGACCAATTACAAGTGAAATGAGGTACATATACCTCTTAGTAATTTTTGGCCACACCAGGGGCCTTAGGAAAGCTCCAAGGCCCAATCCCTAATACCTACATAAAATGGCCCAAATACAAGCCCAAATGCAAAATGTGTAAAGTACAAGGCCCAATAGTGGCCCAAAACCAAATGGTCATGCAAGGCTAAAACTAAAACCTAATTTTCTAAACCTAATTAATTCCTAACAAATGAGAAGACTACTAAAATATTTACAAGTGATGGAAAGGCCCAAAGATGGCCTACAAGAGGTCTAAATAGGCTCAATGCACCCTTACTTCAATATAGTTCAAGTGAAATAAACAAGGGCCTTCAAATGCTCTTCCTTGGGTTGAGGCCCATCCAAGGAAGTGATGAAAGAAGCCAAGGCCTTATGGAGTGTCTCCTTGGCTTTCTTGACCCTTGACCTAGTCAAAGGGCCACTAAAGCTCTAAAAGGCAACCTCCAAACTCTATGTAGGATCTAGGGCTTCTTTGTGGGTGAGGTCCTTATCAATAAGATTTAGCCTTTAGAGGATAAACCCTACACATAGTTGTATATGCATTGTGACACTCTGAATTATACAAGATGGGTATTCATAGTTGGTGGAATTTTAATTTTGAAAATATTTCTCAAAGTCCCATCTTATACAATGAGCATACACATGTATAAAACTTTTTCTTGAACATATGAAAGTGAAATAGAGCAACATTAAGTAAATTGATCTAAAGTCAAACTTGAAGTATAGTTACATTACCTGTATGACCCAATATGATGTTTTGCATGGAACCTTTACTGCTTTCTACAATTATAGGGGGTATAAGGTTTTATCTCATTAGTCGATTACTCTTGCGATACACACGTCTGAGGTTGTAGCTATTGTATGCCTTCATCTCATGATCCATTCTTATCACTCTCATATCCTTTAGGAGGTCTTCTTAGGTTCCTGATGTACCCTTGAGAGTGGAGGTCCCCCATGTTTCTGCTGCACCACTTTGATTAGGTGTCAATCTCAGCTTAGCTCTGTCTTTTCATAGAGCAGTTCCCAAACCTCCTATGTAGTCTCTAAAATCTATTATCATTCAACATCAACCAATGTCGTAGAGGGCACATTAATGTAAACAGTAAGAAAACATATACTGTAAATCATAAGGTAACTGATAGAGAACACATTAGACAGAGATTTCATATCTTATTCATTCTTTAATATATCTATAAATACCTATGATCAATCATTACAATGTCATAATCGAAACTCATTTAGGTACAATATTTCATAATTACCCTCATCTGGATCAAAATACCTTACAATACCATAAAGTTTTGGCTTGAGGTACGACTCTTTGCCATTGAGAATCTCCAAACCTGATAGTGTTCCTAAGATCTAACCCTAAAGGTCGAACACTTAGGCACCTCTTGGCATGCCCATGCGAGTGGCTCCGGTCATAACCATTCTTATGATGCACGTGATGCAACAATAATACATATACATTTATATTAATTTCCTTATATTGGGAACGGGTTCTCTATTAAGAGCAACCCTTCATCATCATACACTATCAATACCATCATTAATACAACAGTGAGGACTGTAATAAAATTAGTAACACTTTCAATATTCCATAACACATCCTCATACTTGTTTCAATCAATTATGTTATTCATAATGTTAAGTTATTCATGAATATAAGTCTTATAAAATGACACTTTAGGATCTAAGGTCATATTAAGTATGTGTTATTATGGTAAGCTTTAAGGTTATGATGTGTGGAGTCATTAGAAAAGTGGTCATGGCTTTACAAAATGTTCATATATATATTCAATCCAAAGTAAGTTAAATAACTATTTACCATGGTAAATATCATTTTCTTACATTTCTACCCATAGACAACATGAGTTTAAAAGAAAAGTCAGATTGTAAATTCAATGAAAAATAGAAAAACTTTTATATATGGCAAACCTTTTTTACACAGGGTATTTTAAGATGTCTAAAATTAAATAGATGTTTTTTCAAAATTTTAATAAGTCAAAAAGTAGGTATAAAAGTAGGTATTTTAAGATGTCTAAAATTAAATAGATGTTTGTTCAAGAATATCAGGGAGTAGGTAACCTCTACAATTAATTTTCATAAAATCATGAAAAATCCATTTCTTGTCAAGAAAGGATGAAATTTGGGTTAAAAGATTCCTAACACTTTAAAATTTAATGTCATGTCATATTGGGGGCAAAATAATTTTATGCCACTTTAAAATATCATTTTAATCTTCAATACTAGCTTCAACATCAATAATGACACTAAAACCTAGTTTCTCATTAAAACATTTTTAATTCATACCATATAACATTTAAAGAAGCATCTAAGATATAGAATGAAACTTCTAGATGTCTAGAACATGTTACATATTTTTATGGTTCCAAAATATTGTCGTAAGTATCTTTTTTGCTACAAAACATTTTATTGTGCAGTTTAGGACATGGTTTCTTGCGAAAATCTTATAAAATCTTGAAATTAGCTCTAATTAATACAAATTTTATATCAATTTACTCTACTTCAAAAGCTCATGTATTAATTCATACAATAACATGCCAAGAATCATCATTTAAATACAAATCCAATATATCAAGCACAACCAATGTTAATTTCCAATTTTAGGTTTTTTTCATATGAATTTCACCTTGAATTTAGTGCTAAAATTTATGACTAGTACTTTAAAGTCCTTATTTTGATCATTTTGAAGAAATGTCCTAACTGGCAACTCACTAGTTGATTTGCATGGTTTTTTATTTGTTTCGATGTGTTGGAAGGGCCAAAAGAAGAGAAAAAGACAAAGAGATTCATTTCCATTAGACTCTAAACCAACAATTTTTAAGGCCATATAAGTGATTCATTTCTACCATGATTGCTGCTCAAGTGCCCGGGTTATAGTAGAACACTACTTTTCACCCAAGGCCATATAAGAGGTTTTAGGTTACTTTTTAGGACATCTTTGGACTATGGGAGGCTAGGAGCATTGTGTGAAAGCTCTCTAACATTATAGGGAAGCTTGAAGATGAGGGATTTCTTCTAGTTTCCCTTTCTATCTTTTGTACTTTCCTTTGATTTTAGGTTAGCCCTTATGAAAATGTGTGACTAAACCCTCTTTTTGTTAGGTTTGAGTGTAACTCACTTCCTTTCTTGCTATTAATTAAATACATTGTGTGATTTATTCTTTTAATCAATGTTAGTATTTCATTTCATATGCCTAATCATATTTTAAATGAGAAAATATGTCGTGTGTGTGTTTGGTCTTTCTAAACAGATTGGGTAACAAAATACCTATTAATTTCTTTATCTAGGAATAAAGTTAAATTTAATGGTTATTAATGTCAATGCCTAATACAAAGATTTTCATCAAATAGCCGAGATTGATATTTAGGGAATGGAATGGGCTTAGGATATATTCATAGATGGATCGAGTTTAGTAAAATTTATGTTACATTGACTTGATTAATTGCATAGTTGTACTAAGTAGGATAACATATGCTTGAAAGGGAGGATAATGAAACCTAATCCAACACCTTTCTTTATGTTTACATTGATTTTTATGCTTTTACTATGACAACAACATCCTTCATCAACAACAAACACTTGTGCATATGTGTGAATATATTGTATATAGTTTTATAGTGATTTTACAACTCAAACACTTATCAAAACTACAACAGAATTTTGTGTACTTGCCAAAGTCCTAATCACTAGTCATAAAGATATAGTCTTAATCATACCCAATCCACATAAGGAATATATTAGCAAATTAAGGACAATCGTATTATTATTCCTATACCCATAATAGTTGGATAAGTCTCTCCCTGTTACCTCAAAGAAGACCGTTGGTTTAAAGAGGAATATTGTCCTTGCCCAAGCCTGCTAGCTTCCCTTTTTGTTCATAGCACTTGGTGGTCTTATGTACCTCTCTATTTTTAGGGAATATTTCTTAAATCCTTTATAGGAATTTGATGAGTGAGGATTCTATGGAAAGGAAATAGAAAAAGGAAGAACTTTATTGTTTAGATGTTAAAGAGATTTTTGGTGTAAAAAGGGTGAAAGAGGAAGATAGGTTTCTTCCTGTTGCGTGCATTGGCTTTCTGACACAACCTTTGTGTTTAGGCTATAAATCCTTCATGTCTCGATGGTTCTAGATGATATTTCCCTTGTTGGAAAGAATAAAGGGAGAGGAATAACTTGTATTCTGAAATCATTTCCAGAATAAGGCCATAAAAAGGTTCATAAATCCCTTACTTTCCCCCTCCGTTAACAAAGTTTGGCCTCCATGGGACTTGAACTTAAAACCTGTAAATGACAAAGAAAGATGTTTTACCACTAGGCCAAAGTATACCATTGTAGAAAGATGATGATTATTTATTTATAAAACATACACCCAACTTAATTATATGTATAATATTATTAGTTATAATAAATAAATTTATTAAATATATTATTAATAAATCCTTCTCATAAAAATTATTAAATATCAATCTAACATTTTAACAATAAATTTTAAAACATTTAATAATATTTATTGTTAAAAATGTATTATTATATAAATTATACTATATATAATATTAATATATATTATTATTAACATAATATTTAATAATATTTAAATATATTAGTTTATAATATATTTTAAAATTATTTTAATAAAATATTTTAAAAATTATATTTTAATAATATAGTTAATATTTGAAATTATAAAGTAATATATTTAATATTATTAAATTAAATGCATTTAATAGTACATTTTAAAATTATTTAATAGTAACAAGTATTATTTAAAATATGATCCGGTCCTAACACCGGCCCCCAAGAGCATGGCTTTAATGCCTTGCCAGATCAGCATTTTGAATAAAGAGAAGTATGCTTTAAATACACTACGAATACTTCTATACGGAATGCATACTGCCAGGTCAAGTAACTCCGCCAAGGCATGTTACTCCGCCAAGGAACGCAACCCCGCCAAGGCATGTTACACCACCAAGGCACCTTACACCGCCAAGGCATGTTACTCCGCCAAGGAAAGTAACCCTGCCAAAGTTGTTACTCCGCCAAGCCATAGGCTCAATATTGGCGGAATATTGAATTTCCCACACTGCGTAGCGAGCCCATACTCACAACCCCGGCACGAGATTGACTCTGTCTTGAGAGGTTAATAATGGGAATCACGCTGTCACGCATTAAGGGGAATAACAATAAAATATTAAAGCACTAACGGTTTCCAGACAAGTTGTGATACCTACTACAATAATGGTGCATGTAAACGGCGCAAGGACCCACTACCTTTTCAGCATTATGCCTGAAGACAAGGAGCGGGTCCTACCAATAATGGAGCACCAGTAACAGGTATATAAACCTCTCTCAAAAAGGTATAATGGATCTTTTTCATTTTCTCTGAACCTTACACTCTCTTACTTGCATAATTCTCTCTGACTGTCTTTCTAAGTCTCTAAGTATTCTGAAATACTGACTTGAGCGTCGGAGAACGATTGCAGGTACCACCTCCAATCGGGTCAAGACAAAGAAGACCCCGTCAGCGGACTGTGACACCGCCACAGAGCACATTACACCCCGCCTCAACATACAAAGACTCTCCGTATTTGTATTTATACACACATTGCTTTGTATCAAAAACACATTTATATATATTTTGAGTTGTTCTACGAGCATATCTCTACACCCCCTGTAAAGAACAGTTCATTGGCACGCCTAGTGGGACTCGTAAATTTGGTAATCCCACAATCTTTGATCAATCTTTATCATTAATGGAGGGACAAGGACCAGAGGTGCAGAACGAGGATTCTCCTCCACGCAATCCCAGACGTCTTAACTTCGATAATGATGCTAAAAAAAAAGCAACGCAAGCTGATTCTCCAGATCCAAGAGATGACATGATTCGAATATTGAGAGAAGAACTTGCAGAATTTCATCGTGAAAAAACGAACCCAGTGCATGAGAAAGCTGGTCCCGCAAGACAGCTACATCATGAACCACACATGCAGGAGGAATCAAGTACTCCTAACTACTCTCGTATTCCTACATACATGGAGGAGCAACGAAGCCTCCCACTGGTGAATGCTCAGCATCAAGAAGGAAGGAGAGCAGGCTCAAACGCATCCCCCTCAGGATATAAGATGAGTATCCCATTTTCTAAAAGGCTCATGAATGCACATGTACCCAAACATTTGCAAACTATGCAGCCCATTTCTATAGGGAAATACACTGGGGAAACAGATCCCTCTAAGCATTTAGATGCTTATATCTACGAGGCCATGTTTCTAGGAGCTGAGGAGGATGTCATGTGTAGAATGTTCCCCAGAACCCTTACAGGCGAAGCTCTTAGTTGGTTCAAGAGCTTACCTTCAGGTTCCATTGATTCGTGGGAGGAGCTGGCCTCAGCTTTTGGAAGCCACTTCGTGATCTCCAGGGATGCACCCAAAACCTCTCATACCTTGGCTCAGATCAAACAAGGCGACAAAGAATCTCTGAAGGATTTCCTTAAGAGATTTTACAAGGAGGCAGCCATGGTCCCTGATCTGACAGAGGCGATCCAGTTGCATATTCTCATAGAAGCTATGCAACCAAAATCACCTTTTGCTTTGTCATTGGCAAAGGGACCTCCAACCACGATGGAGGAATTTCGCAGGAAGGCGTCCAAGTACGTGGGTATTGAGATGCATTTGGAAGCCACTGCATCTCGCAGTAAACCACCCCCTGCAACTCCACCTCATGACAAAGGGAAAGAGAAGTCATCGAAGAATGACAAGTCCCACCAGAGGGACAAAGTAGAGAACCAACCTTTCAAACAGCAAGACAGACGCGTGTTTAATTTTGCTCACTATGCACCACTGAACACATCATACGAGCAAATCATGTGTGAAATAGGATGGACTACCCTCAATGTTTATGGAATTCAACGTCCACCCCCAATCAGGCGCGATGGAAACCCAAAGAAGTATTGTGAATTCCATGAGTCAGTTGGCCACACCACAGAAGAATGTAAGCAACTCAAAAATACCATTGAGGTGCTCATTCGTGAAGGTAAACTGAAACACTACCTGTTCAAAGGCAAATCTCATGATGAGCCTGAAAAGTTTGAAAAGCGACATCGTGATCGTTCTCCGGATCCTGATAGTACTCGGGAACCAAAACGTACGGCGGTATCAGAGAAACAAAAAGGCGTTGTTCTGGAGTCCGCCCAACGAGAACCGAGCCCTGAACCTAGATCACAGAGTAAAAGGCAGGTGGTGGACATGATTGCTGGAGGCTTCGCAGGAGGCGGACCCTCAAACACCGCCCGGAAAAATCATCATCGTATGATCTTATCTGTGTAGGGCAAGAACAAAGGATATCGCCCATTCAGGGACGGAGTTCAGACTCCACCTATAACCTTCATAGATGATGATTTTGGCCCAACCATTCCTGAGGGAGATGACACAGTAGTGATCATTGCGGTGATCGCTAATATGGATGTAAAACGCATCCTAGTTGATCAGGGAAGTTCCTGCGACGTTATCTTTTATGACTATTTTAAACGCATGGGACTGACTGACGCTGATTTGCAGCCTTACACACAGGACCTTACAGCTTTTAATGGCGCCAAACAGCCTACTAAAGGCTACTTGGACACAAGGATTACCTTCGATGGTGAACCTGGAGTAAGGACTGTGAAATCCAGGGTTCTTGTCATTGATGTTAAATCCCCATACAATGGCATCATTGGGCGGCCTACTCTGAATGCCATGGAAGCCATCGTTTCAACCCTCCACTTGTTAATCAAGTTCATCGATAAAGATAATCAAGTCTCATCTGTCAGGGGTGACCAGGAGATGGCTCGTTATTGTTACAATTTAAGTCTTAACCTGGTGAAGCTTGAAACCATGTCTAAGAAAAGAAAATTGAACGAAGGAAACAGTGCGGCGGCATCCGTCAACTTGGTGGATCTTGATCCCAGGGCGGAGTCTTCTATAGACCCACTAAATCCTTTGAAACCAACTCCTGATGGTGGTTCCAAGTCTATTGTTTTGGGCAGCACCCCGGAGCAAATTACTAACATCAATGACAAACTGGAGCCTAACATGGAAGCAAGACTGATTGCACTCCTCCATGAGTACAAGGAAATTTTTGCCTGGACAGCTGCAGACATGCCTGGTATGGATCCTAACTTTTGTTGCCACCGCCTGGCGGTGTATCCTGAAACCAAGCCAGTGGCACAAAAGAAACGGCGTATGGGTCCTGCTAAGCAAAAGGCTGCTTGTGAACAAACTGAAGAACTCCTTAAGGCGGGGTTCATCAGGGAACTCCGTTACTCTTCCTGGCTGTCCAACGTGGTTATGGTACAGAAAGCCAATGGCAAATGGCGTATGTGTATAGACTATGTTGATCTGAATAAATGTTGTCCCAAAGATCCTTATCCTCTCCCCAACATTGACAGACTGGTTGACGACTCATCAGGATACAAGTATCTATCCTTCATGGATGCTTACTCCGGATACAACCAAATTCCAATGTGTGAGGATGATCAGGAAAAAACAGCATTTATCAATGATAAAGGGGTCTTTTGCTACAATGTCATGCCATTTGGGCTGAAGAACGCTGGGGCCACCTACCAGCGCATGATCAACAAAGTCTTTGAGGGCATGCACACAAAGCTGGTGGAGGTTTATATTGATGATATCATCGCCAAGACTCCAGAGGGAGGAGACCATGTTGAAGACCTACGCCTCATTTTTCAACGCCTGCGGCAATACAACATGAGACTCAACCCACTAAAATGCACGTTTGCTGTGCCTGGGGGGAGATTTTTGGGTTTCATGTTAACACAAAGAGGCATAGAAGCTAATCCTGACAAGTGTCGTGTGATACAAGAGTTGCAGAGCCCCAGAACATTGAAAGAGGTACAATCCCTCAATGGCAAAATCGCTGCTCTAGCACGATTCATGCCAAAAATGGCTCATCACTCTCTCCCCTTGTACAAGATGTTGAAGAAGGATAAAAAATTCAATTGGGGCCCAGAGCAAGAGGCGGCCTTCCAAAGCTTGAAAAATGTCTTAGCCAGCCCTCCAATCCTGGTAAAACCAAGCCCAGGTGAGCAACTCATTGTTTATTTGTCTGTTTCAGATGAAGCGCTGGCAGTGGCCCTAGTCAAGGAAACAGTTGAAGGCCAACGACCGGTGTACTTCACTGGTAAAACATTGCATGGTGCAGAGTGCCGTTATCAGAAGATTGAAAAGGCAGCACTTGCAGTTGTTTGGGCCTCACGACGCCTAAGACCATATTTCCATGCACATCCTATCCTGATTTGCACGGACTTGCAACTCCGTACTATATTGTTCAAGCCAGACTTAGTAGGAAGGATGATCAAATGGGCCATAGAACTCTCTGAATTCGACATATCCTACGAACCAAGAACTGATATCAAGGCACAAGTCCTAGCAGATTTCGTAGTTGAATTAACAGGCTCTAGCCCAGATGCAGATTATTCACACTGGACAATATATGTCGATGGGTCTTCGAACAGCAAAGGATGTGGGGCAGGAATCGTTATAGAAAGTGATGACGGGGTACATCTTGAAATTTCATTGCACTTTACCTTCACTACGTCTAACAATCAGGCGGAGTATGAAGCCTGCTTAGCCGGACTCAGAGCAGCACAAGATATTGGGGCCAAAACTGTTACTCTATGCAGTGATTCTCAACTAGTCATCTCACAAATTCTTGGTGAGTATCAGGCTAAAGAACCTCTGCTGCAACAATATCTGGACTACGTCAATGAGTTAAAACAGCGTTTCGATAAAGTAACTTTCAAACATGTACCTTGCGAAGAAAATACACGTGCTGATATCCTGTCCAGGTTAGCCAGCACAAAGAAGGCGGGATGCACAACTACGGTTATACAGAGTACTTTGGCGGAGCCAAGTATTTCCCTTCCCTCCTCAATACATATGATTAAAAGCCGCCCCGTTGATGACAACTCCTGGATAGCTCCAATAGTTCGTTACCTGGTTAATGGACAATTACCCACGGATGATCTTGAGTGAAAGAAACTAAAGAAAGAGGCACCCTATTACACACTCCTGGATGGACAGCTATACCGCCGAGGAATTTCTGTTCCTTATTTAATTTGTATAAATGAAAATGAGGTGCAAGCTATTTTGGAAGAAGTCCATGAAGGGCAGTGTGGACATCATCCAGGGGCACGGAGTCTAGTGAGAAAAATACTCAGGGTGGGGTATTGGTGGCCCACTCTGAAGCATGACTCCGCCTCATATGTTCAAAAATACGATCAATGTCAACGATTCGCAAATCTTCACCATACTCCGGCCGAGGAAATGTCATCATCAATAACGCCCTGGCCTTTTTATCAATGGGGCATGGATATTCTAGGTCCATTCCCAACTGCGCCCGGCGGTATCAAATACTTGATAGTTGGTGTTGACTATTTCACCAAATGGATTGAGGCAGAGGCAGTGGTGCACATAACGTCAGCCAGGACCCGAAGATTCATTTATGAGAATATCATTGCGCGTTTCAGAGTCCCTGGACGCATAGTCACTGATAATGGCACCCAGTTCACAGATCACAAGTTCACTGAACTCCTAGAAAATCTCAGCATTACGCAGATTTTCTCTTTTGTGGAACACCCTCAAACCAATGGACAAGCAGAGGTCGCCAACAGAGAAATCTTGAAGGGCCTCAAGAAACGCCTCGGCGAGGCGAAGGGAGATTGGGCAAATCAATTGTGCCACGTTTTGTGGGCATATAGAACTACCCCACATTCCATCACGAATGAATCTCCGTATCGGCTGACATATGGAGTCGAGGCTGTCATTCCCATTGAATTGACAGCCCCTTCAGCTCGAGTCCTCTATTTCAACGAGGAAGCCAATCAACAGAACCTCGCACATGAATTGGAGGTTTTGGCGGAGTTGAGAGAGGAAGCCTTTGTGAGAGACCAAGTTGTCAAAGCAAAGGCTGCCAAACGGTATAATGCACGTATTTTTGAACGCCGTTTCAAAGAGGGAGATTTGGTCTTGAGAAGGGCCAACATTGGCAACAAATTTGCGCACCAAGGCAAATTGGCACCAACTTGGGAAGGTCCATACCGAGTCATCGAAGTTTTGGGCAAGGGAACATACCGCCTGGAAAACTTGGATGGCACTCCGGTCAGAAATAAATGGAACATTTTAAATTTACGCATATATTACAGTTAGTTGGGTAATACGGTATGATCTTTTCTTCCTAACTCAAGGATCTTCCTATGTATGCTTTCCTTGAAAGGGTTTCGAAAAGATATATCCCAACTCAATCCTTTATGTAGTTCCATTCTCAATGAAATGCCTTCCTGCATTTAATCTTCACTCTAACTTTGAATTGATTATCCATGGCAGAATTTGTTCCCATGCAGATAAAACAACGACTCTAAAACTGAAGCACAAACGCATATTTCTTTATCCCATAAAGACCAACAGACATGCAACAACGCTTCGCAAACGGAGTCAACAAAAACTCCTTGGGGGGAAAGGATTGGTGTCTCAGCTATATGCTGCACCATACCGACCCTAAGGTACAGAAAACTCCTTGGGGGGAAAGGATTGGTGTCTCAGCTATACGCTGCACCATACCGACCCTAAGGTACAGAAAACTCCTTGGGGGGAAAGGATTGGTGTCTCAGCTATATGTTGCACCATACCGACCCTAAGGTACAGAAAACTCCTTGGGGGGAAAGGATTGGTGTCTCAGCTATATGCTGCACCATACCGACCCTAAGGTCCTACAGGCCGCCTATGGAAAGAACTAGTGTCACAGCTATATGCTGCACTAATTCACCCCCAAGGTCCTGCAGGCTTCTTGTGGATGAGCTGGTGTCACAGCTATATGCTTCACCACGCTAACCTCAAAGGTTCAACCAATTTCTTGCAGGATGAATTGGTGTCACAGCTATATGCTGCACCATACCACCTCAAAGGTTCAACCAATTTCTTGCAGGATGAATTGGTGTTACAGCTATATGCTGCACCATACCGCCTCAGTGGTTCAACCAATTTCTTGTAGGATAAATTGGTGTCATAGCTATATGCTACACCATAGCAATCCTGAACATTCCATCCAAAACTTGACTCCGCCTAGCTTCCAATGTTTTACGGAGTACATAATCAACAAACCCAAGCACTATCAACAAGTTCAAGTAAGTTCAACACTTGTAAAATTGTGCTTCATTGAAATTCCTAAGAGGCTACTCCGCCTTCTTACGGAATCCAACTCCTTTTAAATTCCTAAGAGGCTACTCCGCCTTCTTACAGAATCCAATCTCATTGAAATTCCTAAGAGGCTACTCCGCCTTCTTACGGAATCCAACTCCATTGAAATTCCTAAGAGGCTACTCCGCCTTCTTACGGAATCCAACTCCTTTGAAATTCCTAAGAGGCTACTCCGCCTTCTTACGGAATCCAACTCCATTGAAATTCCTAAGAGGCTACTCCGCCTTCTTACGGAATCCAACTCCTTTGAAATTCCTAAGAGGCTACTCCGCCTTCTTACGGAATCCAATCTCATTGAAATTCCTAAGAGGCTACTCCGCCCTCTTACAGAATCCAATCTCATTGAAATTCCTAAGAGGCTACTCCGCCTTCTTACGGAATCCAATCTCATTGAAATTCCTAAGAGGCTACTCCGCCTTCTTACGGAATCCAACTCCTTTGAAATTCCTAAGAGGCTACTCCGCCTTCTTACGGAATCCAACTCCATTGAAATTCCTAAGAGGCTACTCCGCCGTCTTACAGAATCCAACTCCTTTGAAATTCCTAAGAGGCTACTCCGCCTTCTTACGGAATCCAATCTCATTGAAATTCCTAAGAGTCTACTCCGCCTTCTTACGGAATCCAACTCCATTGAAATTCCTAAGAGGCTACTCCGCCTTCTTACGGAATCCAACTCCATTGAAATTCCTAAGAGGCTACTCCGCCTTCTTACGGAATCCAACTCCTTTGAAATTCCTAAGAGGCTACTCCACCTTCTTACGGAATCCAACTCCATTGAAATTCCTAAGAGGCTACTCCGCCTTCTTACGGAATCCAACTCCTTTGAAATTCCTAAGAGGCTACTCCGCCTTCTTACGGAATCCAACTCCATTGAAATTCCTAAGAGGCTACTCCGCCCTCTTACGGAATCCAATCTCATGGAAACTCCCAAGAGGTCATTCCGCCTCGTGGCAGAACTCTGTTTCATTGAGACTCTCAAGAGGCTACTACGCCTCACTGTTGAATTTACTTCAGTTAAATTCCTAAGAGGCTACCTCGCCTCCCTACTGAAGTTTACTTCACCAAAATTTTTTTTTAAAAAAAAAGGCTATTCCGCCTCGTTATACTTAGTCATATTTCATTAAGTCCTCAAATGATTACTTTGTCTTCTTAACATCGTTTTGCAAGGCATAAAATCGACGGACTCAAACATTGCTAATATGGACAAGTATACATTTACAGAAAATTTACTTTATTCAATATTGCCAACATTGATAAAATCCAGAGCCTATCCTGGAATAAGGCGATGTCATAAATTGAAACAAAAACAAAACTTGCAAATTTACAGCTAGTTTTCAAGGGTCGGATGGTACCCCTTCTTGCTGGGTGGAGGTGAGCTGACCTTCTCCTGACCTGGTTAAACTTTGGGAAGGAGGCAAGTCCGCCAGGACATATTCATCATTAGGCGCAGGCATGTGACCCCCTTGAACAGGCACCATCAATTCTCCATTGATAAATTCAAAGTAGGGATGAATACCTGTGGTGGAGAGAGCAACACCTGGATTGCGATAACGGAGTTGGCGAACAGCCATGCTGAAAGCATCATCAATCGCCGCCTCAGCTGCATCCAAGGCAGATTGTAACTCCTTGTCGAGCCTTTTATTGGTGGCATCTGAGGCAGTCTTTTCAGCTCGCAGCTCTTGAACCTGCACTTCAAGGTTACCATATGCAGTTGCTGCTTCGTCCAACTCCGCCACCCAGGCGTCTTCAGCCATGGTTTTATTTATTTCTATGGAAACCAACCTCTGCTGAAGTGTGCTCACGTCCCCGCCCAAAGTTTGGTTCTGCTGATTCAAATCTGAAACTTGCTGTTTCAGCAGAACATTATCAGCCTCCACCTGGGAAAGTCCACTCACCTCCTCGCCCAATTTTTTATTCTGTTCTTCTAGCACGACTTTCTCAGCCTTCACCTTAGCCAGCTCCTCCGTCAACCTTTTGATGTCGGAGTCTGCGGTGTCGAGATGTTTGTCCTTGGCCTTGATCACCTCAGACAGCTGCTCATTGTCATGTTCCAAGCTACGAATCTTTTCCATAGACTCGTGATAAGACGCTTGAAACATGTTGGCCTCGGCAGCAACGTCAGCTATACGGGGTACAGAGGCCAAGAAACCATCTATTTCTGCAAGGTGCCACCTCGCAGCCGCCGCGGCATTCGGAATCTCCTCGAAGTCAATGTTGGGGCGGAGGATGAATTCTGGATCACGCCTCTCCGACTGGCGGGATCCCATATTTGCAAAGTACAAAAAGGGATTCAGACGGGACCCCGCCAGAGGCAAAGAAATAGATCGCCTGGATGACTCCCCTGGAACATCAATGAGTAAAACCGGTGTCCTTTGAGTAGTCAGATCCAAGGCAGAATCCTCAGCTGGGCGGAATGGGGAAGATTGAACTCCCTCTACTTCTTCCTCCACGACGTGGATCGGGGAAGCTTGAATTCCCTCCTCCTCCTCCCCCACAACATTTTCCTCGAGGGCGCCTTCAACTCCGCCCATAGCAGCAGAAGTACCCACAACAGGTACTTCCGGAGTCTCCTCCAAGTCAATGACAACATCAATTGATGCTCCTTCCTCAACCCTCTTCTTGCTTCTGGTCCTCCTTCTTTGCAAGGGCTGAAGATCTATTTCCTCTTCTTCCTCCTCAGCAGCTTCTGGTTCTTGGCGTTTCTTAGAACGCCTCTCAACAGCAGCTATTGAGGACCCTACACCACCTTCAAAATTCACTATGTTAGTGGACGCAGAGAAAGGAAGGGTCTTTGTAAGAGCAGCAGTCAGACTCCTCCTGGGCTGCACATTGTTCTCCGCATTAATTTCCCTGCGGCTCATTCGGATCTGCTTGATACGCTCCATCCCAGGGAATTCAGCAATCTCTCCTGCGGAACAACAATATGAGAATATGGTTAGAAGATGCAAGATAGTGGTAATACTCAATCAACATTGCAATTGTTGGTAACATTACTCAAGTATCCCTGAGCATCCCGCCCAAGCAACCTCCGACAAAAAATCAGTTTATGGACAGAGTTATACTCCTTCAGCGTACGGAGTACTTCCACAGATGCGGCTGATAAAGCACTCTCCTCAACTTCATATGCCCGCTTAGTCAGGAGGAAGTGCTCATGTGTCCACACAACTGGGAATCGATCAATTCCCTCCTTATTCCGCCAGAAGACGGACTCGCCCTTCTTAACAGAAACCTTTATAAAACTTTTTCTGAAGTGGAGTCTGCCTTCCTTGACGGAGTCAGCAAACGCCTTGAAGTTTAGAATCTTCGGCTCCGCCCGAAGAGTAACAAGGCCCATGCCGCCTGTTCTTACATTTACCCTCCTCATGATGTGGCAGAAAGAAAAAAACAACGCCACAGTAGGCGTAAACTCTAGATGCTCCGCCATCACTTCAAAGCTACGAACTATCCCCTAACCATTTGGGTGTAGTTGAGAAGGAGCGCAGTCCAGGAACCTCAGTACGCCCATCTGGAATCTGTTCAATGGGAAACGCACCCCCAGCTGAGTAAATAGAATATCATACATATATATTGTACGATTATTCTGAGGGCGATGGCAAATCCTTTCGAACGACTTAGGAGAGCGAACAATGAACCTATCTTCATACCGTTCATCTTTCCAGATAGGCACAGAGAACTCCATTACACCGCCACTAGTTATTGCATGGCGAGAGGAAGTACCCTTAACATCTTCCTCAACCCAACAGTACGGGTCAATCTCAAGCGTCTTCTCCCAGTCCAGTCCATGCAACACGACATTTTGACACTCTGCCATTGTCAGCACTTGTGTATGGGAAACACCTCCTGACACAAACGAATGTACAGCATTACTAAAGTACTCCACGCTGCTGTAAAACGTTGAGTCCCTCCCAGTATAAAAAGCCTCATCTTCACTCTCAATGTCAGAAAACATGGGACGAACAGAAACCCTAGAACGAGACTCTGACCCCTTTCCTCTCATCTTCCTTTTTACGACCACACAAAAAGGAGAAATAAAACCAACCCAATGAAAATGAAGAAGCAAAGAAGAGGAAGAAGCGAGTACCTTAAGCTTTTGAAAGTATAGAAGAACTCCAACACCAATAAACTCACAAGAGAGTAGCAAAAACGCTTTCAGCAAACAAATACGAAGTGAGAGATGAAGCAAAACATTTCCCTCCTGAGAGTTTACCTATTTATAGGCATGGCTTGGGGGGAAATAAGCGAATCCTCAAAAATCTCGAAGATGTGTTTGCAGCCGTTAGATAAATCTCATCAACGGTTCTAAAATTCAAACATGCGTTTACAACCGTTGGATTAGTCTCACTGACGATTCCTTTTTTGCTGAAACCAATAGATATATCTAAGGGCAGATATTTCATGGGCCGTGTTTTCAAAATCCAAGGCCCACGGTAATAACCTCGAAAACGTTTCTCAATTGCCATCACGCGCATTTATGTCCCATCATTGGAATGGCAATCGTTACGAGGGCATACGTGGCAATGGGAGACTGAAGAATAAAAAACATGGTTTTGAGGCTCATTAATGACAGGCGTGGCAAGTAATGACAAGCCAATAAATGCATGAAAACACTTGCCCACAAATCCTGAACTAGCAAATGCCGCCTAAACCCATGCCTACAAAAGCTAAACTTGTGTCATAGCTCATTAAAGTGACTCCGCCAGTCACTATAACAAGCTAGGGGGCATATGATCCAGTCCTAACACCGGCCCCCAAGAGCATGGCTTTAATGCCTTGCCAGATCAGCATTTTGAATAAAGAGAAGTATGCTTTAAATACACTACGAATACTTCTATACGGAATGCATACCTCCAGGTCAAGTAACTCCGCCAAGGCATGTTACTCCGCCAAGGAACGTAACCCCGCCAAGGCATGTTACACCACCAAGGCACCTTACACCGCCAAGGCATGTTACTCCGCCAAGGAAAGTAACCCTGCCAAAGTTGTTACTCCGCCAAGCCATAGGCTCAATATTGGCGGAATATTGAATTTCCCACACTGCGTAGCGAGCCCATACTCACAACCCCGGCACGAGATTGACTCTGTCTTGAGAGGTTAATAATGGGAATCACGCTGTCACGCATTAAGGGGAATAACAATAAAATATTAAAGCACTAACGCTTTCCAGACAAGTTGTGATACCTACTACAATAATGGTGCATGTAAACGGCGCAAGGACCCACTACCTTTTCAGCATTATGCCTGAAGACAAGGAGCGGGTCCTACCAATAATGGAGCACCAGTAACAGGTATATAAACCTCTCTCAAAAAGGTATAATGGATCTTTTTCATTTTCTCTGAACCTTACACTCTCTTACTTGCATAATTCTCTCTGACTGTCTTTCTAAGTCTCTAAGTATTCTGAAATACTGACTTGAGCGTCGGAGAACGATTGCAGGTACCACCCCCAATCGGGTCAAGACAAAGAAGACCCCGTCAGCGGACTGTGACACCGCCACAGAGCACATTACACCCCGCCTCAACATACAAAGACTCTCCGTATTTGTATTTATACACACATTGCTTTGTATCAAAAACACATTTATATATATTTTGAGTTGTTCTACGAGCATATCTCTACACCCCCTGTAAAGAACAGTTCAAAATATATATATTAATGTATCATTAAAAATTATATTAACAATAATATATGTTAATAATAAATAATAATATATTATATAATTTATTTAAAAATATATTTAGTAATATGTTAATAATCATAATAATTATCAAATATTTTAAATATATTTTATTAAAAACATTATAAAAAATTAAATTACATTAGAATTTTATAAGTATATTATCAACAATATATTTAATGATATATTTTTAACATATAATTAAGTTAAGTGTATGTTTTATAAATAAATAATCATCATTTTGTTTTAATGGTATACTTTGGCCTAGTGGTAAAGAATCTTGCTTTGTCATTTAAAGGTGCTAAGTTTAAGTCTCATGGAGGCCTAAATGTTTTTAATTTTAAAGCTAACCACTCGGTCTATCTGTTTAAATTGCGACGGGTGTCACTCAATAGTGCCACATATAAGGGATCATGTGTATATTTTACCTTAAATTATATCAGTGTGGTGAATCGCTTACCTGATCATGTGGGGTATCTTACTTTGGGTATCACCAAACTTCTTCTTCTCTCTACCGTCCATAAATTCAGGCACCTCAAGGCCACTCTTTTGTAGCAAGGAAGTAAGAAAAGGAAAGCCAAAAGTCCTTTCATCTCCCTCTATTTCAGCATGTAAGACCTTGAGGTAGAGGGCGCTCTCCTTTTCTGCTTGGGATTTTATACAGCAAGTGGTTAAAAATGAATTTTTCTTTTGAAATCAAAGGTCTGAAAATAGTTTGAAAAATATGACTCTTGAGCAAGGAAACTAGTGAAATCTTATTTCACCATTTTGAAGGAAAAGTCTCATTTTGACCCATAACGGAGAAAAATGTTTTACATGTTATTTCTATGATGTTTGGTCGGCTACATGTATGAAAACATATGTTTAAAAATATGGGATTTATGAATTTTGAAGCTGGTCATGAAATATTGCTTTCGATTATATCGCATGTCAAGATCCATGGTGAAAATGTTACCATTTTACCTTACATGTGAAGCAATTGATGTTTATGCTCAAAATCCTTGTGTGCATGTATGTAATCTGAGTTTTGAGTGAAATTTGATATTTAAAACGTGGCTGGATATTGTGCTTAGCAAAGACATTAAGAAGCTTTAAGTTGTTCAAAATGTTTAAAAAAAGTGCTTTTAAAGTATTGTGTGGTATGTGTCGTGAGGACCATAAGAATGCTAAACCCTTCATTTTTCCTCTAGAAAAATGAACGAATTGAGTATATAAATTTAAATATTATGGTTGTTTGGATGTTGATGGAGAGTTTCTAAGTGCCGATGCAGGTTTTTACTCAAAAACGTGAAAACAAACTGTGATTGTGGAAGGAATAATGATGGATGATGTTAGGACCTTTGGACCCTAAAAATAATTGATAAAACACATAATAATGTTTTAGAGTAGGGTTGCTGGCCAGTTTTAGAAATGGAGATAAAGAGATAAAAGAATTAGTGACTTTGTCCTTAATCACCATCGGTACCAATTTATGGGGAAAAATTAGGTTTTCGGTAAAAGAATTTGGTCATAGAGGAAAACTAGATTTTTAGGTTGAAATTATGAAATGATTTGATGTTAAAAATGTAGAACTTTAAAATTTATTCAATTTGGGTTTTTGATTTGACTCAACTGGAGTTTTCTAAAGAAAATAAGGCTTAAACTATGTTTTCGGTAAATCAATGAGAAAATGGTTTCGAGACTTCAAATTTCATCCATAACTGGTGCTACCACTTATTTTAAGGATTTAAATATTTTCTCAAGTTTTAAAGATAAGTCTTAAAAGAATTTTGGTTTTAGGTACCGAAGGAAACAGAGCTCGTAACCAAAAACACGACAAAGAGATGTTTCTGATGAATCAGTAAGAGGATTAGGCTATTAAGGGTTTTGTGACCATGAATATACTATCTGAGCTTTCAAAATAAATTTGAATAATACTTTGGATAAGCTATTTAACTAAGTTAAGTCTTCGAATTGTATAGCAAGGTTTTTCCTTTGAACCAAGTCGAAAAGCGTTATATTCACAAAAATTATTAAAGCCTTTACTTCTTTAATTATTTGGACCACTTAAGTTCTCCTTATTAACTACTATCAGTCTCTATAATGCTTCCACTATATTCCTATAAAGACTAAGTATATTTTTCTAAAATCAAGTTTTAGTATTCTTGAGATAACTAGTGAATCACTTAAGGTCTTTCTATGTAAGACTCCTTGAGACCCTTGTGGACTGATATTTGGGTATGAGGAATGGGTATATTTATGGTATGTATTTACCTGAGGTGTTAAGGATAAAGAGCATTGCGTGTAAGAACTTTGCTTAACGAAAAGTTAAAAAAGAAAAGAGTAAAATGCTACATCACATACACATATGCATAAGATTAGGTTTTATACTAAAGCCTCAATGATGGGTACATTGGAGAACATGTTCGTTCGATCCCATGAAAGATCTTTGGAGTACAACTAGGTCGGGCCCCCAAATAGTTCAGTGTCTACCTGAGACCAGATAGTCTGTGGCAAACTTGGTGTACTTTGACTAAAGACGAGTGTTTCTAAGACTATGGAGAGTCGATTTCATTGTGATTGTGATCATGAGTTGTTAAGATGGTTATGGATCCATACGAGTTTGGGCATGAGTGTCCCTTTACCCTGATGTTTGGGAATTCGATATACTCTGGCCATTTTAGCATCCACTACCTGGTGTTAGTACCATGGTGGTATAAATATGAGGATATGGACTTTATTGGGCCCTAAATTAAAGATGAATCTTAAAACTTCTAACTCAAGTATAGCATATTGATTGGATAACTTATTTTACTGATGACTGTGATCTAAGATAATGTTCATATATTGTTGTGTGGTAGTAAATATCTATTGGTTAAACTAAATGTGTGGTTGTGAAGCACTTTTTGGTAGACTTTAGTAGTAGATGGATTTTGTGTCTTGGGTTATGGAGTTGTGCTTTGGGAGCCTACGTGCCTCGTTTTCCTTTTAGAGTATGTAATCTTTTACTGAATGAACCATGGCATTATTATATAAATGATTCTAAAAGATTGTTTTGTTATACCTAGTGTACAAAAAACAAAACCTTCAAATTTTCACAAATTAAGCAACACCTTAGTTAAGTAGGACAATCTAGTATGAAGAATTGTTTTAGTTAACCGAGGGCGTTATAGAAATGTTTTGAGGAAACTTTAACATTAGTATGGTATCTTCTTTTATACTAAATGGAATTTCATGTTCTTGGGCTCATTGGAAATAAAATGAAGAGAGGAACCACTTTGATGTTGGATATGTGTCCATAATCAAACTCTATAAGAGAGGTATATATGTGGTTATGGTTACTATGAGATTTTGAATGGGAAGGATAAAAGATAAAGTGAATGAAGGCTTTGAAGGAGAAAGAATGAAAGCTTAAGGTGTGAAAGATGAATAGGTCTTGGCCCTATTTATAAGATTGGGAAATGAATCCTAACCATTGATTTATGAATTGATCCAATGGCTGCATGTAGGTGTTAGTGTATGCACTACGAGCTGTTAATGTATCATTTTAACTTATCAATGAGATAAGTCCTTTTAGTTTTAAAATTGTTTTAAATCCGTTTATCCTTGGAATAGTAGGTCATGTGTGAACTATTCCTAAAATATCCCTAGTCAAGTATTTACACAGGGACATGTAAATACATTAAGACTAATGTATGAATATACTGATTATTTGATCTCACAGATCATGGATATAGATGATATCAAGTCTTCACATGGGTGCACATTAAGAGTAATGTTATGCTGGACAGACTTACCATGGGAACATTGAATGGATCATTACATGAGTGTCATAAACGGTTCTCAATCTGATAATGGTATATGTAGTCCTTCGACCTAAAGTCACTACGATTCCTACATGAAGAGTTTATTATTTTAATACAATCAAATGTCATCTGTAATACGATGACCATAAAGATTGTGGTTAGGTAATGAACAAATTATGCAGAGGGATGTGAGTGAGGTAGATGAAATTTGTCTCTCCTATGTGACTGGAGTGATATCCATGAGCCACTTGATGGAGTGAGACTAAAGAAATGCATGACCATGTTAGGAAGAATAAATATTAGATATTTGCTAAGTAAAATCTACTCCAGTATCAAGTAAATTGAATTGGACCATACACGGATGACAACGACTATGCCTTAGGCGCAATTAAGTATCATGACAAAAGGAATAAATATATAAAATAATTATCACTTATAGGATATGTCAATGGTAAATAACATTCAGACATAATGATGCATTGCTAGATCTAGCTCTTATTTTATATTAATAATAAAATAGTTTATTATTAATATGACCGAATATTTAACCTATAGGGTCACACATATAGAGTAAGCCCACAAGATGATAGTTTTATTTTAGTTGGACTAAAATAAAACTATCGGGCCTAACTTATTTAGAATGAGTCAGGAGCCCAATGTTTATTGAGAGCTCATCATATTAAAACCCGAGCCTATATATAGAGTACGAGATGCTTATAGGCAGTAGCTAAAAAAGGATTACTATCTGAAATTTCAAACTAGCATTCGGGAATTCAAATTTTGGTGGGAGTGCTCATGTGGGCTCCTAAAGGATGAAGCTACGATTGCATTGATAGAGGAATTAATCTCACGTCTACAAGAGGTAACACTAAACGTAGTCTTTATTTTGTAGTTTTGTGGTGCTTTGAAACACTTACTTTTGTGATCTATTTTTGGGAATCCTATGTGTTTTTGCTACCTGACCCTGTAGGATTCGTAACAGAAGGGCATGACAACATGTTTCCAAGTGTCACGCCTTTGTTGGAAAGTGGTTAAATCTTGGTCATTCGTTATGAATATGATCCAAGGGTTACATGTAAGGCATGAAGAGATGATGTTAAGTGTTATGCTTTGATTGGTTACAAGGTAGGTGTTATCTTGGCCATCCGTTTGGTGTTGGAGGTCTTAATAATATGATAAGAGAAATTGAAATTGAATGCCATATGACTAATGAATGAAGGAGACAAGAAAAAGTGTGTGTAAGATAAGTAACGTCATGAATAATGAATTTTTTAATTGATAAGGAGGAAAAATGAGTGTGTGGCCATGGATTCAATGAGTGAGGGGGATAGGATAATTAAGCTTGATTAATGTGTGGTTTTAGGACAAAATTTCATTTTTAATCATATGTGTAACAAATAATGTGTCATAAGGGTTTAATTGTGAAATTTAGGAATTGTAAGAATGACATGAATAGTGGAGTAATGCAAGGTTAGACTAAATTGGAATTCCCAAATTCAAATAATGTGTAGGGGGAATAAAAGGAACATTGTAGAGGAATATTGTGCCATGTGTCATTTTAATGTAAGAGTGACATATGACTTAGCATGGTGTAAGAGGAGCCATAATGCTTGAATAGTAAAATTTTGAATTAAGTGACTTAACATCCATAAGAAGACTTTGCAAGGGTAGAACCTTAAAAATCACTAAAAACAAGCTCCAAAGAAGCTATGTATGTGTGTGCAGAAGTATTGGATAATAGGCTTTGAGTCTAGTGAAAAAATCAAGAGTATAACTGAAGTTGATAGAAATTTTATTAGGTATGATAACATGACAACATTACAACTATGTAAAGCATTGCATAAACCCTTATGACAAGGATGTGTTAGGTGAGAATGCCATAAACTATAGGTTGTAGGTCTTAAACATTAAGATATAACAAAATCTAAACTATTAACAATAATTATATAAGTAAGTAAAAAAATATATAGAAATGTAGGATTGCACTTGGATGCTAAGCTAGAGGTACATAATAACAAATTAAAGCAATAAAGACCATTAACTTTGATGGGCTTTTCTTCTTTACACAAAGGAGTGTCAAACCTCTTACAAGAGTTTGGGGACGTCTTTCCTCAAGACCTTCTTCAAGGGTTACCCTCTATAAGGGGGATTGAGCACCAAATAGATCTTATCCCTAGTTCTAGTCTCCCTAATAGGCCTGCTTATAGGTGTAACCCCAAAAAATCCCTTGAGATTGAAAAAAATAAAAGATCTTTTATCCAAGGGTTGGATAAGAGAGAGTCTAAGCCCTTGTGTTGTACCAATTCTTAGTTCCTAAAAAGGATGGTCTATGGAGGATGTGTACGATTTTAGAGCAATCAACAACATCACCATCAGGTATAGGCATCTTATTCCTAGACTTGATGATATATTGGATGAACTTTGTGGCTCTACCATATTTTCTAAGATTGATCTTAAAAGTGGCTACCACCAAATAAGACTTAAGAAAAGAGATGAGTGCAAACCTGCTTTTAAAACCAAACTTGGTCTATATGAATGGTTGGTGATGCCTCTTGGCTTGACCAATGCCCCTAGTACTTTCATGAGACTCATCAACCATGTTTCGTGGAAATTCATTGGGCACTTTGTGGTGGTCTATTTTGATGATATTTGAATATATTCTAAGACCATGGACTCTCACCTTATTCATCTTAGACATATGTTACCAGCCTTAAGAACACACAAGCTTTATGCTAACATGGATAAATTTTATTTTGGCATAGATCACATTGTCTTTCTTAGTTTTGCTATAAGTGCTAAGGGGGTCCAAGTTTATGAGGACAAAGTCAAAGCTATTAATGCTTGGCCTACCCCCAAAGATATGAGTGAAGTTAGAAGCTTTCATGGTCTTTCTAACTTTTATAGGAGGTTTGTTAAGGATTTCTCTACTTTGGCCTTACCTTTAAATGATTTGGTGAAAAAGAATGTTCCTTTTATTTGGGGCCCAAACTAAGAGAAAGCCTTTAATAAACTCAAGCATAGGCTCATACATGCTCTTATCTTAGCTCTTCCTATTTTTCCAAAACTTTTGAGCTAGAGTGTGATGCCTGAAATGTTGGCATAGGTGTGGTTTTCCTTCAAAAGGGGCACCTCATTACTTTCTTTAGTGAAAAGCTCAATGGGGACATACCTCAATTATCTAACCTATGACAAAGAATTCTTTGCTTTAATTAGAGCCCTACAAACTTGGGAACATTATTTGATCCTAAAAGAGTTTGTCATTCATAATGACCGTGAGTTACTCAAATATATTAAAGGGCAACATAAGTTAAATAAGAGGCATGTTAAGTGGGTTGAATACTTAGAATAATTCCTTTATGTCATCCAACACCAAAGTAGTAAATCTAATGTGGTGGCCGATGCCTTGTCTAGAAGGCACACTTGATTAGCTTCTTTAGGAGCTACTCTTTATGGGCTTGATGAAATAAAGACATTATACCAAGTTGATTTGGATTTTTCATCCATCTACCACTTTTGTGGTCCCACTCTTTTATCTCATGGATTCCATAAGTTAGATGGCTTCTTTTTTAAAGCCAATAGATTATGCATTCCTAAAGGATCCATGAAGGAGTTGTTTATTAGAAAGAGTCACGAGGGAGGACTCATAGGGCACTTTGGGAGAGACAAGACTTTGTCTATCCTTAGTGAGCACTTCTTTTGGCCCCATATATATAAAGAGAGATGTGTAAAGGCTTTGCTCTAGATGCCTTGTATGTAAAAAGGACAAATCTAAGGTTTCACCTCATGGACTTTACACTTCTTTACCCACACCTACTACCCCTTGGGTTGACATTAGTATGGACTTTGTCCTTGGTTTTCTTAGAACTCAAAGGGCTATGGATTCTATTTTTGTTGCGGTGGATAGGTTTAGCAAAATGGCTCACTTTATTCTTTGCCGTAAAATGGATGATGCAAGTCATGTTACTAATATCTACTTTAAAGAGATAATGAGGCTTCATGGGATCCCGAAAACTATTGTTAGTGATAGGGATACCAAGTTCCTTAGCCATTTTTGGAGAACCTTATGGGCTAGGCTAGGAACTAAACTTCTCTTTTCCACCACTTGCCATCCTTAAACTGATGGCCAAATTGAGCTTATGAATAGGACTCTTTCTACTCTTCTTAGGGTCTTAGTTAAAAAAGAATATTAAGTTAAGGGATATGTGTCTACCACATGTTGAATTTGCTTATAATATGGTAATTCACTCAGCCACCAAATATAGTCCTTTTGAGATTGTATATGGTTTTAACCCTCCTACTCCTCTTGATCTTTTGCCTCTTGAAATTTTTGATGACATCCTTCATTTGGATGATGAGGCAAACACTTCTTTTGTAAAACAACTTCATGAGAAGGTTAAAACTTAAATACAAAAGAAAAATGATCACTATGCTAGGTGTGTAAACAAGAAAAGAAAGAAAGTTATATTAGATGTGGGAGATTGGGTTTGGCTTTACCTAAGAAAGGCAAGATTTCCTAATCTTAGGAATTCCAAACTTATTCCTAGAGGTGATGGTCCTTTTCAAGTTCTTAGGAAATTGGGTAACAATACTTATATGCTTGACCTCCCTAGTAAGGATAAGGTTAGTGCTACATTTAATATTTCTGATCTAACCCTTTATGATGTAGTTGAGCTAGATAAGGATGTCTTAGATTTGAGGATAAATCCTCTTGAAAAAGAGGGAGCATGATAAGGACCTATTTTAGGCCTCTACTTTCATCTTGTAAGTATTTTAGGAGTTTATACATTTGTTTAGAAATTAATTAGGTCTAGATTTTATATTTTAGTTTGGGCCTTGCATGACCAAATTGTTATGGGCCTTGTATTTGGGCCACCTTTGTAGGCTTTTAGTTTTGGGCCAAGGAGAATCTCAAAGGCCCATGATAGATGCCACCACATGTGAAGGTATATATACCTTTCTCTCCTTTGTAATTACTTAGCTAAGATTCATTTAACAATTTTTTAGTGAGATTGAGTGAACTTCCTCTCTCTAGACTCTTTTGAGTGCTTAGCTCTTTTCATTTGTTCTTATCGTTTGGAACCTCTCTCGAAGGTGGTGAACCTCACCTAGACTTATCTCTCTTAGCAAGAGAGTGACATCCCATAATACACCTCTTGCTTCTCCATAATTCCATTCCCAGTTCCTTGAGTTGCTTAGCAAGCTTTCCTAGGTTTCCACCATAAATTCCTCTCCTTTTCTTCTATAGCAAGTTTTGGCCATATACATTCCATGTCCAGTATTTCTCATTTTTATTGTAAGCTACATGAGGAGATGGCTTAGATCTAAGGAGAATCAAGATTGAAGATCTAAATCCTAAGAAGATTCTACATTAATGAAGGTGGTGGCAATGATGAGAATAATGATTGATGGTTAATGAGTGGCATGAAATAACCCGACCTAAATAAACCCAAACCGAGACCAGGGAAAATTTTTCCAAAATTTAGAACGTTCCAAACGTTCACAAGCCGTCCAGAATAGGAGTCGGGGTAAAATAAAAACAAACTAAGGCAAGGGAAAGCAAAAGCCGATCAGAGTAAAAGGAAGACCGAGTCAGCCACATGTTGGTAAGACTCAGCTTCGGTCAAACAGACCAGCGGAAGATGTAGCTTAAGCGAATCCTTGTTCGCTGTAGCGAGCTCATTCATTCGGATATTCTGTCACTCAGAATTTGGACCTCGTCCACTCGGGAACTATCCCCTCTCGGGTTATACTTCACCTGGTAAACTCAGCCATACCTTATCTTTATTCAAGTCAAACACGCTTCATTCGGAAGCGTCTCAATCTCCACTCAGGAAATGATTCCCTCGGTTATTCCGCTCAGAATCTATAACCTTCCCTCACCCGAATTATTTCCCCAGTCCAATACCGCTCGGTATAATTCAACCACAATTCACTCGGAATACATTATCCATTCTAAACTCGGCATATTTTAATCTTCCTCACTCGGAAAATACCTCAACTCTCATCACTCGGAGGAATTCACTAAGTTAAGTCTTACCCGGACTTATTGAATACTTATCCACTCGGAATATATATATATATATATAGCCTCATTCACTCGGAAAAGGACTCCTAGAATACCTCAATCAGAACCATCACAATTACTCTTCCCTCGGAAGAGGTTCACTCGGGATTTCCCCCTCGGGAATATTCAAACCCTTCCCCACTCGGGGTTTACTCATACTTTTCACTCGGTAATATATGGATTAATCTTCCCTCGGAAGTAGCCCACTCGAGTATATCTTACTCGGAACTGTCTTATGCCTTTATCACTCGGAAGAGGCCCACACACTAAAGCCTTACTCGGGAATGGCTCCCCCAACCATATTCCACTCGGAATTCATTAACTTAGCATTATTCATTCGTCATCACATCTCAGTCGATACAAGCAACATCATATCAATGTAATAATATATGTATATATATATATATATATCTATACTTGTTCACAATTCCACTCCAATCCATATAAATAATCACGTTCAGACAGACGGATTACAAGAGAGCTGGCCAAGGCTTTAACATCTCTATTTACAACCGGTACAGTACACTATGTACACTACCACAGCAAGAATACCCTTCACTCGGGTTTAATGCCTTCTTGTCATTCACCTCACCGACCTGTATACACTGAAAAATATAGCCACAGTAGGGGTGAGGCTTTACATATTAAATGACAGTTATTGACTCGGATTTAATCCTCAATTATCCACTATACAATAACATTGTTCAATCAACAATAATACATCCTGCCATTCAATATGAATGCTCTAATAACATCATCCACTCGGGATTCATGTAATTCAATCAAGACTGAGTGACTCACTTCATTCACAATCATATACTCACAGCCATAACATCACATTGCACTCGGTAACAATACCAATGTACAGATATTCACCCAGTCGGAATTCACTCCAATTATTCATGGCTATATTAATCATGCTATTCACATCAGCATTTACACATATGTATATATATATACAACCACATGAGCTCATCAACAGTATATGTGTGCACTTAGCAATAGCATCAGTATACATGCATTCATCCACTCGGATATAAATGTGCACTCGGCATAGCATCAGTATACATGCATTCATCCACTCAGATATAAATGTGTACTCGGCATAGCATCAGTATACATGCATTCATCCACTCGGATATAAATGTGCACTCGGCATAGCATCAGTATACATGCATTCATCCACTCGGATTTACTCACATCAATTCCAAACCATATCAATGATGTTATTCTCAATAACATATCCATATATACATACAAATCACATTGAGCTCAATAACAATTATAAGTGTGCACACATCATTTCAGTCAGATCCGATCCATTATTATTAAATTTTATTGTTGCAACATAGGCTCCAAGCCTTTTATTCAGCTCCAAGCTGATCCCGCCGTTTTACTGGTACCAAACCGTTTGCCCTCACATGTAACACAGTCACTCCAAGCGACAATGGAAGTGTTACGGGCAGCCCCAAGTCCAACCCGGTAGGCTTGCCTTGAGTCCAACCCAAGGTCTTTAAGCGTCCAACGCTAATGCACTCGGCATTGCCTTGAGTCCAACCCTAGGTCTTTCATTATATTTCACACGTATTCATCTGATTGCCAATTCAGTATTAAGCGTCCAACGCTATATGCACTTGGCATTTCCAATGGCGAATCAGATGCATACGGTTTATTCATCAGGCGTCTAACGCCAGTGCACTCGGCATTGCCTTGAGTCCAACCTAAGGTCTTTTATAGTGCACTCGGCACTGCCTCGAGTCCAACCCAAGGTCTTTTGTTATATTTCATATTCATCATATAATCATATGGAATTCACACAGCATTGTATGCACTCGGCAATTCACCCATTCATCACAAGCATCACATGCTCTTTAACATAAAATCCCACACGGGAATCATCACAACAGTCCCCATCTTATGCACCCAGTATTCGCATGTATAATGACAAGCATCTCATGCATTTAAACACAATCACACACGGGGTTCAGTATAACAAACTCATGCACTTGGCATCAACATGCATTTTAATATAAACACATAGATATTTATCAACTCTCTCAGTATAATGCCCTCGGCAATAATAATAACACACATGCATTCACTCGGCACCTTCATGTCAACATACATCTCATGGACGGACATCATCACGCACCACAGTTCCTAAACAACACACATCTGGGCTATCACTCAATCGGCATACAACAATCAGCACATTTACAAATACAACACAACACAGTGAAGTAATTTCACCCGGAACCCGTCCATAAACTATACATTTGAGATGTAAATCAGCCCCCCTACCTGGAATGAAGATCCCAGAAGCTCCCTGAGCTTGCAGCACCGACTGAACGTTCTTCAGTCACTCATTCTCAACAGAATGACCCAGCTTCCAGCTGTTCACACAGCACTCTGCTCTCAGCTTTGGAAGAACCAACGCTGCTTCCTCACAAGCAGATCTACCACCAAGATACTCCATGCCAAGCCTTCAAGGCACAACGTCACCCCACACTCAGTCCAGTGGAGGATTCCGTGGCTGTTCCCATACACAAACAGACCAGTCCTCACCAACAGTGAATGACCCCATGCTTCCAAGCACCCATCGTTGCTTAGGCAGAACAGAGGAGGATCTCAGCCTCCAAAACACTCAGCACCATGCTGTTCTCTCATAGCCATGTTGTTCCCACTTTGTGTTCCCACTTCCCACTCGGGTTCTACTCAGCGTGCGAGTAGAAGAAGAACATGAAGGAGAAGACGAAGAACCAGCGAAGAAGAAGAAGAAGCCACAGGAACTCGAGAGAGAAAGGAGGAGTGTTTGCAGCATAAACAAAGTGAGATGGGCAGAGAGTGGGAAATGTGTAGCTCTTATCCCTTCACTGCCCCGTGACAGCTCCACCCGCATCAGCCATCACATCCCATTAATCTCTCATCCCATCAGCGTGGGAATCATGAGGAAGAGAGGGAGAGAGGACCGAAGCTCCCCTTAACACCACCAAGGGCACATGTGTAATTTACCTGGCATTATTATTGTTATTATTATTCAATCAACAATTTTAATTTTGTAATTAACCTTAATTGGTAATTAATTCTAAACCAGGATATTACATGGCATGATAAGATGCATTAGTGTGAGAATGTATATGATCTGCATCTTTATTTACATCCATGGCATATTTGTCCAGTTGCTCGATTTGGAATGTTAGGGGCTCCACGGGTTGGCCCAGTGGGAGGACGGCTCAGTGCACGAGAATATTTGTTACCCTAGTGATTCTGTGGTTGAATCACGAAGCTACCCATGCTTAATTACGGGGGATAGCATGTGGTTTAACCAGTGGGGCATGGCTCTTTAAGGAGCTGGATTTCCTTGGTGGTTTTGTTGAATCACAGTTTCCATGGTGGGGAATCATGGTTTTCCTGCAGTACTGTTTTTATAGCATCTTGTATATTATTTGCCGCTGTCATAGTGAAATGACTGTTATTGCATGTTGGGCGATGCGGTTTGGTACCCGTAAAAATATTGGATGATATACATATATGTGTAAACATTGTGTTAAGATGATACTGTGGTATGTACCCACATTGATGATTATTCCCATAGCCGGATCTGTAATTGATGAGTATGATTCCTTGTGCATATGTATTAGCCTAAGAGCATTTATATATAGCTCAGTTATATGTTGGTATGAGATTGAGACTTTGAAAGGTGATGGATAATTGATGGTTAAAAACTTGTAAATGGACAAATAAATAACTTTGATGAACATTAAGATGAAAATTGTGAAAAACGCTTGTGATAGCCCATTGTGATAAAGAGCGATGAATTGTGTTTATGTACGTGCTTGATTTTTGATCATTATGTAAGTCTATGATGACAAAAATGAATGAGTTAATAATACACATAATCACAAGTATTTAAGTTCATCATTTCAAATGTAATACTCAATTTCCCATGTTGTCTTTTTTAGCATTGTGATGTAGGACCTTACATGGGGTGGGATGACCTTATTTTAGAAAATGATGTTTTTGTGTAAAGGTAAAATAGTGGTAATGGAATGCCTTGGCTGACAATGTAAATGATTTGTGATGATGTTGATAATTATGATGATAGTGGCCTTGATTATTTTATAAATGGAACTTTATTCTTTTGATGTTTTAAATGGCCAATTCTTTTGTATATAACAATGTATTATGGTTAGACAAATGAATTAGGAAGCCAATGTGATGGCTATGACATTTATGATAATGAACAATTTATGATTGCCAAGGTTGGAAATGCCATATGTGTGGGTATCTTGATGAATTACAAGCATGGATTGTAAGATAGGTGTTGAGGATTCATTTTTATACATGTATATATGAATGATGAGCCATGATTTAAAAATGTCTTTAATGTTTAAAAATAGTGCAAGTTTTAGGGTACATAAGCCCTAAAAGGTTAGGGTTACTTTCCATGTTAAGACACTATGAATTAGGTGGTTTAATTATGCTTAAAATATCATATAAGGTGCATAGATCTATGTATCAATGCGTGGCTATTTGAAAAACCAAATTTGGAGTATCAGGGGGTGATCCACGACCAGTGGATCACACTACCCTTGAACCAATGAAAACTGGCAATTGTTTTCATGGCACATAGATTGATCCATGCCCAATGGGAATTTTCCACTACTAGGGGATCTTTCCCACGGCCAGTGGGTCCAGGCCGTGGTTCCCTCTGTTTGAATGCCTAAAATTTTTATACTTTTGCCTCTTTTCTTGTCCCTTTCTGATCTTTGCTTAGGGTTTTGACCTCACTTTTCTTATCCCTCTTTGGCATTCTTTTTAATGTGTTTTTGTTGTTATGGATGAGTGAATCCCAAGTGTAATGCTATGCAAATACTAACCCTTTGCCTTGTTATGCAATGTACATCCTTAATTTCATGGTTTTAGCCATGGTATGGCCATGTATTCATTCAGTATGTGAGGTTAATGACTTGCCACTCCTTAACCTCTTATTGTTAACATTCTTATGGACAAGCTTTGTTGATTAATTGATGTTTGGAAATTATAAGCACTACTTCCATGTTTTTGGCACATATGAAAACATATTGTCCTCTACTTAAAAAGGACTCTAAAAGAAAGTTCAACAAGACTAAAGACTGATGTCTACTAGAGAAGATTTGGATAGTGGCTCTAAAAGTGATGAAGAGGCAACTGAATTAGCTTAGATATGTCTAATGTAAACTCAGACAACATGTCTGAAGATAAGGACAATGTGGTAAATCCTAAACTATTTGAACTAGAGATTTCATTTGAAACTCTTCTTAATAATTCAAAGTTTCTTATTTCTAAGCACTCTGACTTACATAAAAAATATGACTGATCGATCCTTACCCTAAAAGAAAAGGACAACAAAATCATAGAACTTAAAAATAAGAACAAAAACTTTTAAAAAATGACTTATCTAAATTAATCCTAGGATCAAAAAATTTGAATCATATTCTTAAGTTAAATAAAACTCATAAAGATAAGAATTGTGTTGGTTTTGATTATAACAAGGTGAAACCTAAACTTTTACACTTTTACTATGGTAAAAAGGACATTTATCTTCAAAGTGTTTCCACAAGAAGATGATGAATCTATCCTCAATCACTAACAAGAAAGGTCTCAAGAAGATTTGGTACCTAAGCACCTAATCATTGTTATTGCAGACATCCTTGGTAGAAAAAAAAAGTCCCTAAAATGATACCTGATAGTGGCTACTCATGACACATGATGAGAGAAAGGTATATGTTCCTAGACCTTCAGCCACATGAAGGAGGAATAGTTGCCTTTAGAAACAATTAACTAGGGTACATTGCAAGAATAGGAAAAATTGGTAAAGCATTTTTTTCTTGCATTGATAATGTACTGTATGTCAAAGGCTTGAGACATAATCTGCTGAGCATTAGTCAATTTCGTGATAGTGGATATGATTGACAAAGAAAAATCTATAATCTAAAATAAAGACACGTTAGTATCTTTTACTGCACTTAGACATAGAAATCTTTATAAAATAGAATTAGATGATATGAAAGATTAAGATGTAACATGCTTATTCTCAAAGAATAATGAAACCTACCTTTGGCATAAAAGATTGGTCATATAAACCTCAAACATCTCCTGGAATTAAGTAGACTGAAGATTGTGAAAGGTTTACCTAAGCTGTCTTATAAAGGCTAGACTCTTGATGTACTTTGTCAAAAGGGAAAACAAGTGAAAACTTCTTTTAAATCTAAAAACATTGTTTCAACATGTAGACCCTCGTTGAGTTGTTACATATGGATCTATTTGGACGAACTGGTATTCAAAGTCTAGGTGGTAGGAGGTATGGATTAGTCATTGTTGATGACTATACTAGATTAACATAGGTATACTTCTTTGCCCACAAAGATGAGTCTTACTTTATCTTTAAAATATTTTGAAAAAAGGTATAAAGTGAGAAAAGATTTTGTACCATAGCTATAAGAAGTGATCATGGGGGTGAATTTTGTATTTGGATATTGATTAATAGGTTTTGATAATGCCAAACACGGTATAAGCAAATGCATAAAAATTGGTGAATCATGAACAAGAGGTAACTTGTAGATCTTAATGCCAAGAAACTATAAGGCTTCTCAAAGTTTCAAGAGTAATATTTTATTAAGCCTAGTAATGTTAAAGAAAAATCTTAGAAAAGATTTTATGAGCTCTTAAGTTTGAATTTAGATGTTTCACAAAGTAAAATCATGTTTAACAGTTTGAAAGAAAAACCTTTCATGCATCATACATGTTTCCTAATATTTCTAAAGGTTTTCTAAAGGTTGAAAATATGATTTTTGTAGAATTCCCCGTCTATTTACCCTTAATTTTAGTCATTTAAATAAAATCCAGGTAAATTTTTCATAATATAATTGATTAACAGTTTATTAATCCCTTTAAAACTCTCATGACCTGAAAACCACTTCCGTATGACACTTCTAATACCAAACATACATTACATTCAATAAAATCAGATTTGACAAAACAGGTGCCTGGCGCGCCAAGCCTACGTTACGCATGAGGCCCTAATGTTCGTACATGGCGCTACGTGCCAAACGTGACAGTAGCAGCAATGCTGATGTCATAGAATTTAGGCCACTTTGCCCACTTCTGACCTACCCAAATGGCCTATTTAGTTTTCGATTGCCATAAAACTTCACAGGCCACATGTCTTTCCCATTTCAAAATTGTTGGTATCGTCCGTTCACCAAAATTCCATCATATGCCCAAGTTATGTAGAAAAATGCATTTTAAATCAAAACAATGCAGATACATGCACCAAACCCACCAAATGTGCTGCAAACTAGGTAAGGCCTATATAAACAAGTCATAAATAAGGTATGGAACCTATTGGTCCCTCCCGAGGGTGTGAAAACCCATCGGATCTCAAAATCACCCATCTGGTTCCTAAATTCCACATTTTCACCTATTTCCACTATTATTCATAACATACTCTAAATCATCATCATATCAACCATTATCTACATTCACACTCAACATGTAAATCACGCACACATCACAAGACCTGCCCATTTCAAGTAATCACACAGTGGCCCCATGCCATACAACTACATATAACATCATAACCTCACATGCCTATCAAATGCATTCTAGTCATGCACTCATAATCCCATTACTTTGTCATCATCATCATATCACAGTCAATTCAAGAAGTCTCACATCTCACAAAACCACAAGTTTCATCATCATACAACTCACACACATATTTGTATACATTTTCAAAACAACCTACTTATCATATAACATACATCGATATAAATGGACTTAATCATAATCATTAATTCATATTTATCAACATCACTCCTCCCTTGGCATTGGATTCATCCAGACCTCATTTAGTACTGGCCTTCGTTGTACACATCTGCAACCTGCTACCAGTCACTAAAACCATAACAAAAAGGGGGGTAAGTGACTAGAACTAAGTATTAACAGAGAAATAAGTAAACAATCATTAGCAAAAGCATAAACTAGCTACCATTTGAATAAAAAGGATTATTTATTATTATTCCCCTCTTATGTCACACCTTTATCTACCATTTTAATCACCTGGCCTCTCCTTTCATTATAGCTAGTATCAGTTCACAATCATGTTAGTCACCCAAATTAAAAACATCAACACGTACCATTTTAGGTTATTCATTCCATTCCATGTAACACACCATATATATAAATACATCAACATATTTGTCAAGCATGAGATCATTTACAAGGGAAACTTAAATTCATCTTAATAATGTAAATCATCACATAAACACCCATATGAATATTATCTCAAGTCAAGGCATGTAAAACATAACTGACTCTCAAACAGATAATATGACATCTTAGTATCAGGGTACTAAAAGGATCGACCTTCAGCTGAGGGTCTAACTTGACACCCCGTGAACCCGACTTGGTCCACCAAGCCTGATTTGGCTCTCCACCTCAACCACTAGGTCCTACTTGACCACTAGGTAACTCAACTGGATCTCAAAGGACCATGGGAGCCGAAAGCGATGGATAACATATACCGTTGGTCGTCCTTAACCACACAAATCACATAATCAATCACTTTCTTTAATTTCTTACTCAAATGACATAAAAGCCTCACCTTTTAATTATTCAGGTCGGCCACACAGACCCGACCCATGAATCTCCACCAGGACGGCCACACAGAACAGGCCCCAAGTATAATATCATACCATCACAGAGTATCACCTCTCCAATAACCAATAATGATCATAAATATCCATTCTCATGGACAACAATATAATCAATGTCATTTACATAATGTCAATGACAATCACATCATACATACACATATCACATCATCAATACATTATATCATTGTAATCATCAATTCAACAATAGCTATCAACATCAATCTTATCGTTTATCACCACTAATATCTACACCATTCTAATCACATTAGATTGTTTAATTTTTATCATTATAATCCGTAAATCATATTGAATCATTATACATGTATATATATATATATCATCACATCATAATTATCAACCTTCAAAAGCAATTAATATTATAAACCACCTTTCAACCTCACATCATTTTGTTCATGTTTAGCTATCATCATTTCATTATAAACCCCATCTACATTAATTTCTTATCAAAATCATTCAATATAATTTATAACTTCACATATACTCACATGGTCTTATTATCTCTCTAATATCATTTATGCATTATGAATTACAAATTATCATATTTCTCATTATTCATTTCTCACTCACCTACCTCACATCTATATATATATTTATGTATGAGTATAACCCACTTAGATTCATATTCTATTTTAAAAACTACCATATATATACTTTACACTATGTCACTTTATTTCATAGATTTACTTATTCCATATAGATTATTCTATAATTCCTTGGTCACCACTCATCAATATAATTAGTTGCATAGTCGCTCATCCATTTATCTCTTATTTGTCAACTTTCATAATTCATGGTTCATTCTTACTTCCTCGTTCTCTAATCTCTCATCATCAAGTTTCTAAATTTAATTAAACTATCTAATAATGACTATGATCTACTATTTTCCTCTACTCCAAATAACGTAAACAATTTCTACATTAACCTTAACCCAGCACACCCGTCTTACCTCGATACCAAGCTTCTACGAGTTACTTATTATGCTACTCACGACCCATGATTATTCATTCATCGCTCCATGGTATTTAATGACTTGCCAATGCTTAGTTTGTTACCTATACATCCAAAAATAAGTGCCCATCAATACTCAAGCATACCCAACATTACAAAACACCGTTTTCGTGCCCTAAAAGACATGAATTTTAGAAAGTCGAAGTCTCTCCATGCATGAATGCAATTTGACTAAGAGAAGGAAGAATACGATTTTGGAAGCACCCATTACAATGAACACCATTATCAAGCTCAAATGCACAAGGAAAACCTAAAGCTCCCCTATACAAAGCCATTTTTGGCTAGAGAAAGAAAGAAAGCAAGAAGGGGAAATGCTAATTAGAGGTGCCGAGATATTCACCTTACCTTCTCGATCTCAAAAGCACGATTAGCTTCAAGTCCCAACAATGAAAACACCTCTAATTGGGACCTAGAAGTCATGAGCCATAAGAGAGGAAGAAGAAGAGGTCCCAAGTCTATTTTTGCATGCTTCTACATTACTATCATAGTCCTATTTTAATTCTGCCCGCGACGTTGAGACTACAGGTCAGCCCCAAATTTCTACCCTAACGCTATGCATCAGGCAAAATCCATAAATCTTCCTTTGAATTTATTTTTAAATCACACAACTGCCACATATTCTCAATTTATCATAATCTAAACTCATTTGCACATTTATTATCCATTTTAAATATAAAAACACATGGGATGTTACAATTTCTATGATCTTAAGGGTTAAATAATCGATTACCCTATTAAGGCTAATTGATTATTGAAGGCTGAAATGTTATTTGGAAGTCAAAGATTGGATAATCAATTACTAGGATATTGATAATCGATTATCACCTTTTCAAAAATTGGTTATTGTGTACAAAAATAACTTGACAGCATGGCTGAACTTTGCAACAAGCACTTAATGCCTTTATCTTTGAACCCCAACAGCTATAAACGGGTAAATCAAATTTAGAATACTATAAATACATGTTTTATACACAAGATTCAAACAACCATGTCTTGAAATTCATCATTTGATTTTAGGAATCACTCTTAAGCTTATTTTCTCTATTCTTAGAGTTTTCTGTAAGATTCAATTTGCATATCCACTCTTTTGAGAGTTTATTCAATATGTATAATCTCTATTTTGAGATTTAGAACTATTGTAAAAGTTAGGGGATAACCTTTGGGTTATGTATTTGAAGAGATCGTGAGAAAGGCGGGATGCCCTTGAGAGTGTGAGGATTAAGCTTTTAGTGGGGGATACTAAGAAGTTGTAATTGCTCTACTTGTACTCAAATTCTTTAAATAGTGAATTTCTCTAAGTGGTTTGCTTAGATATTAGACGTACACCATGAGGGTTCATAGGTGCATATTGAAATGGGGGTTGAATAGTGTGACTTAAAAGCTTTTTGTAAAACGTTTCTCAAAAGATAGATTCTTGTCTTAAGCTTTACAAAATAATTGTTTAAGGGTAGTTTAGACAATTCTTCATTTGATTTTCAAAAACCTTTTCAAGATAGACAAGTTTTTATGTTGAAGGCAATTTAAAAAGAGAGATAAACATACATTATTATACTAGTTCACCTTAAAATAAAAGGCTACATCTAGTCCCTATTCATCCCAATAGGAGTTTTATAAAGCACATCCACTCAAAGTGCCCACAACACTATCTTACAGGTATTCTTTCTTCACTTAGCCTCTTTAGGCTAATTTATAACAACAAGAATTCTTTCTTCAAGCCTCTTCAAGCTAACAACTAGCAATAAGTATTCTTTCTTAGACTTAGTGTAACATCCCAAATTTTAAAATAATAGATTAATTAGGGGAATAAATATTAAATAATTGTATGTGGAATAATTAATGTCCTAAAATATTGGAATTAATTAAATTAAGATTTTTGGGGACTGTTGGTAATTTATTAGGACTAAATAAGCTGAAAACTAACCCGATTAAAATATGGGTATCAGACCAAGTATCTCCGATTGGAATGATATTGGTTAGGGCTGTTAAGGATATTATTGGGAATCCAAATATGTGTTTGGAATAATTTTTAGATAAGGTATTGTGCCAAATAATGATCCTGTTTGTCATAAAACGATGAATATTTAATAAGGAATTGAAAATAAAGCCAAATGGCCCATTTTCCCCTTCTTATTCCCGTCAGTTTCTTGGATTCCTTATAATATGTACTTTGCTTCTACTTCTTCTTTACTCTTCTCCTTCATTTCCTCTTCTATTTTTCTCCAAAAACCCTAAGCAAAGTGGTGTGCCATCTTTCCTCTTCCATTTTTATTTGGAGCTTTAGGAGTTTGGAGCTTGGAGTCTTACCCTCCTTTCTCCTCATTTTCGTCTGGTTTTTCCCTTTCTTGGAAAACTCTCTCATTGCTTCTCTTGAGGTAAGATCTTGCTATTTCTCAAGGGTATGAACTATAGGTCTTTGGATTTTGATGTTGGGAAAATGATTTAATGAGTGTTGTTGGGTTTTTAGAGAAACCCTAACCCTATGATTTGGGGGAAATGTAAAATATGAGTGGAGAAGCATTTATTGTGCTAAATGATTGTTATTGGTGAGGTAAAATGATGTTATTAAGGGTGATGGCCATTAATGAAGCTTAATGGTTGTTGGGAACCATTAATGTGGGAACCCATTAATGGGTTTGGCGTTAAATATGCATAATAATAAATGTAGATGCCTAAACAATGGTGGTTGTGGTAGAGTGAATGAAATAAATGGGACTGAGTTAAGATGCTGGAAGACATCGAGTAAATGAATGTGATCGTTAAATTGAGGTGGTTGAATAGAAAATGATTGTATGATATATTGTGATGTAGGAAATAACCCCATTGATGAGGCAGAACCATCTGACCGCAGTGATTACTACTTCTCTTGAGGTAGGAGGGGGTAACTATTCTAAATGCATGATTTCATCCATTGATGATGTGAAAATATGTGTATGTAATTGTGCTTAAATTGCTTGTGTGGACGATGTAATGATTCCATGATTTGAGTGCATTTAGAATGATTAATGTATGTGACATGTGATTCGAATGATGAATATGATACTAAACTGGTCTGAGCCAGAGACAACAATTCGATGTGGGGCCAGCCATGAGAGTCAATAGGTGACTCAGGTTTTATACCGGTGTTGTATGTATCCGGTATGATTATCCGGTATCCTATGAGAGGAGACCGATCTTGATGTACGAAGTTTTACTTGTTGTGTGTATGGCATACAGAACGGATGAAGTGATGTCCGTATTCTGGAACCGGTATCGAGACTGGATCAAATATTATGTTAAATATGTTGATGAAATATGTCTTGATTGTTTGAGACCATGTTTTGAATTGAAATCGATGATGTGAAATATCCCAAATATGTATATATAAGTTGATGAATGTGATTGCCATTAACTGTCAATGTGTATGAGTTCTAACGAGGATCGGTAAAGATTGAGAATATTGAAATCCACTAAGTGGTGGTCGTGAATGGATGATTAATTGAGTGGCATTTAGGATGCACAGTGTGAGAATACATTGATTGGCATTTGCATTCATGGCATATCATTCGTTGCTTATATGGAATGTTAGGGGTTCCAATAGGCAGGCCCAGTAGGAGGGTGACCCAGTACATGGGTATACTGTTATTGCTTCCTAGTGATTCAGGGAATCATGAAGCTGCCCTTAGTTTGGTGACAAGGCACCCTATGTGGCAGGCCCTGTGGGAGGGCGGCTCTGTGATGAGCAGTTGACCTTGGTGTCCAACGGGGTACGACTCCCTTGATGTGTGTTCGGGGGAGGCCCGTAGCACTTTGGCAAGTACGACCATAACGATGATCCGCAGTCACGGGGTGACTAGTGCTACAGATGGGCAAGAGCGGTTTGGTACCAGTAAAATATATTGTTGAGCATGCATGAAATTGGATATAAGTGTACACATTTTTCTACTATAGTAGGGGCATAATAGCACACCTATACTTGTCCCACATTTGATATGTTGATGTTTTCCCACAGTCGGATCCGTACTTGAAAATAATTCCGTTGTGCATATGCATTAGCTTTAAGAGCATTTGCATATAGCCGAGATATGCCTAGTTGATTGTTAAATAGAGCGGAAGTAAGTCGAGGTACTAACATTAAAGTATGATGATTATTGAGAATGTTAAGGATATATTATGTATGATACTGCCTTGTAAATATGCTGAGCCGAGATGGAATGATGTATCATGTGTGTGAAACTTGTGATGTTTTCTTGAAAAATGAATATAGTGCACACATGTATAAATATCATCATAATGTATGACTTTGGTACATTTGGATTATGTTACTCACCTCCCTGTTGCCATTTTTAAGTTTGATGTAGGTGTGATGTAAAATACTACACTTTTGGAGGTCGAGGATTGGAGAAGGTAAATATGAAAAGAATATGGATGAGCCTTGGCCTGCGTATATCTTCATTTGTATAGCACATAGTGCGTATATGCTTATTTTGAAAATTAATTTGATACGATTGATTTTAGGAGGTCATGTAAGAAAATTAGACCAGATGTGTATGGCTAATTTTCATTAATGACTTGGATAATGTAAGAATGATATTATTATTATTATGAAATTATATTTCTATTGCTTAACAAATCGATGAGGCATCTCTCATCCTCTTTTTGGTAGATAATTTAATCACTCTTGAATTTAATTTCATCTTCCGCTTTCCCCTTGTGACGGCCTAAAGTCCGGTCGTCCGAGATGCACTCTGGTACCTTTCTCATATCTTCATATATGAGATCGGTTATTAATGATCCGGGGTAATTACTTGGCATTTTATATATATACTGAATTTCTTCTACTTATAATCGTTTTTAAATCGTGAAAAATTCACCCCTGTTTTCGGGCCGGGGTGTTACACTTAGCCTATTCGAGCTAACACCAATAAGTATTCTTTCTTAGAGCCTCTTTAGGCTCTACAATGTACAATAGTAGGAAAGATAGAGATTTTCGTCCTAAGTCTTATAAGCAAGACTCTAAGGGACTGAGCTTATGGATAATTGAACAACAAGTTCAGGATATGAAAGAAAGAAAGCTTTTTAGATTACTATTTACAATAGAATATTAGAGTATACACAACAGCTTGTGAAACTCTTTGAAATTGATTATAGTTACGACAGAATAGATTTTATTTCTTGTAGATTTCTCAGTTTCAGCAACTTGAATCAAAGAGCAACTTCTCTATACATAGGCCTTGAAAAGAGTCGTTGAGGTGAAGATAGAAGAGAGTTGATATGCTTGAAGAACACGTAGAGCCACTTGGGACAACTTGAACCAAATAGTGGCAGGTACAACAGATGATTGTCTAATTGCCTGAAGTTTTGATACTTTTGCACTTTTCCATTCTGGTAAAAGAAGAGAGTAGAGGTTTCAACCTTAGCCAACTTTCTAGAAAGCTTCAAGAGAATGTTTTTAACTTTATTTGAACTTCAAAACCTTGGCTTGTGATGACTTAAGATGATTCTTCATCCTTCTAATCTTGTACATTTGAGAGAGCAACTCCTTCAAATGTTTAAACAATCATTAGTTACCTTGTTTCTTTGGCTTCAAACAGTTTTCCATAAACAAAACTTAAATAACCATGAAAATTTAGAACTTCAATCATTTAGTGTTTGCATCATAAATTAAAATAATTAAGGGTTCTATAGATCCTCATATGTTTTTTCTTTGACTTAACACACCATAGTGGAAATGGTGAAACTAGTGTGTTTATATGTTGCAGCAGGTTTTGATAATGACAAACAAGAATCAAATTCAAACATAATTATTATGGACAAATTAATTATGTTTGATAATGAAAAATTTATAAACTCTAAAGAAATGATTCAAGGCATGTACAAAGGTTCAAAACAAATGAAAAATGATCATCAAATACCCAAGAATCAACGGATTAAAGCAAAGATTGATCACATATGAAAAAGGGTGAACAAAGTGCCACAATTTATGCAACAGATGCATGAATCGATTCATATAGCAGTACAAAGCCATATGAATCAATTCACGCGTTGAAACAGGCCCTGGATTGCAAAATTGAAAGCATGAATCGATTCACCCTATACCTGAATCGATTCACACGTTGAGACAGGCCCAGGATGTGATTTTGTCAAGCTTAAATAGATTCACCAATCTCCTGAATCGATTCACACGTTCAAAATTGCCCAGTAACTTTAAAATCCATCAATGAATCGATTCATATGCCAAGTGAATTGATTCATACGCTAATTGTAACACCCTTTGTTACACCTTAATAAATTCTAGAAAAATTAGTATTTTTTTTTACTAAAGATATGATTGTTAAAAAGAAACTATCGGAATAAATTACATACATTATTTTTGAAATACCTCATAAATATTATTAAAACTTAATAAAGTATTTGTACATTCATCCAAAGAAAATAAGTATTAAACATTATAAGAAAGAGAGGAAACTCCATGGCCCAGAAGAAGTTACTTATTAATATTATTTATTCATTGGACCACGGTATTCATACCGAGCTCCCTTTCTAGAACGTGCTATATCTACTACCGAAATTCTTCGATCCTTCCCTCTGAAGCATCAATTTTGAATATATGAAACAAAAACACGGAGAAAGGAGTGAGAAACAGAATATAATATTCTCGATTAAGACATAAGCAACAAAGAGTTTTCACAAACCAATACATAATAATATCAATCACAATCACATACACAATCAATTATGAATGCATGAATGTTATGCAATATCTTCATCATAACTTACCTATATATGTAGGCCCTTAATTTTTAATTTGCACTGGGCCAACCAGGAATTTACACTATTCCATAAGTCTGAATAATAATAATATGAACAACTCAACTGGCATGGAAACACTTAGAGACTAGTCAGATTGAGAAAGTTTTTATTGTGAAAGTACCCGACACTAGGGAGCTACCCTAGGTCCCCTGAAGCACCCTTTCACACCCTCTCATCCCAAGGCTCGTAATTAAGCCTTCTCTAATGTATCATCGGTTTCTATAATCCGTCCCCAGACAATATCATTTTATTTCACTTTAATGATTCATGATGCATGAACTACTCGCGTATTTAGTTGGTTAAGGCTTTTAGAAACTCAATTATTAAATCCATTAAAGGTTTACAATATCATTTCTATAAACTGTATATTTTCTCAATTCTCTGAATTTCTGTCCCACAGAAATAAATTTGGTACAGTTTTTAATTCTCACTGAAATTGAGTTTCTAAGCCTTAAATATCTCAAAACTTTTTCATATTAAATCTTAACAAGATCAAATTCTCAATTATTTTCAAATATCTTTAGTTATTAAGTTGGAAAAATAAAATAATCTTCTTTTAAAAAATTTTATTTTATTAAAAGAGAATAATCTTTAAATCATTAACCATAAATACTTAAAATTACAAAAATTTTTCTTTAATTCAAAATTTAATTATCTCAATTTGTTATAAATTAATTTTCATAAAATGTCTACTTTCTAAAATAAATACTAATTTTTTTATTCTAAATATAAAAATAATTTCTAAGAAGAAATAAAAGATAATAAAAATTTAAAGAGTAAGGTAAGAAATTCTTACTGAATTTTAGCTTTTCGTCATGCTCGCTATATGCTCAAACTCCACATTACAATATCATCAATCAAATATTATCAATCACAGTTAAACATCATCAATCACAGTTAAACATCATCAATCATAAATCAATCATAATCAAATCAATTAAATATCATTAAATACATATCATAATGCAAAATTTAATAATTATTAATATAGTTGATTTTTTTTTTAGTTCCTTTTGTCCATTCCTAGCATAGGTATATGTAAGTCCATATAATCCAGTCCTTGCATAGGTATTGTTTAGTCCATATGGGTCATAATGGTCCAAGTCCTTGCATAGGTATAATCCAGTCCATATAGGTCATAATGGTCCAAGTCCTTGCATAGGTATGTTAGAGTTAGTTAAACCAGATATTTAATTTAAAATTTATTAAAAATTTTAAGTTAAAAAGTTAATATTTTAAAATATTAATATTATTAAATTTAAAAGGAGTAAGGGACTCCTTCCATTATTCTTATGTCTTTTCATATTATACTCTTATCTTACTCCCCCTTACCTTGAGTTGTTACCAAAAGAGAGTTTGCTTTGCGCCTCCAATTTCTAGAAATATTAATACCAATCTTATTTCAGTATAGGCATAAGATGAGGATTAAGATTACTACTTAAAAAAGAAATGGTAAATTTTGAATAGTGAATAGTGAATAGTGAATAGTAAAACATGAATAGTAACAGTAAATAGTAAATCGTGAATAGCAACAGTAAATAGTAAATCGTGAATAGTAACGGTAAATAGTAAAAACATGAATAGTAACGGTAAATTGTAAAAACGTGAATAGTAACGGTGAATAGTAATATTACTATTTGAATAGCAATTTACTATTGAAATAGTAATTTACTATTGAAATAGTATTTTACTATGCAGAATAGTAACTTAAAATAATATTATTTCTAGTATAATAATAGATTTCTAAAAACGATATGAAAATAACCCAAAAATATAAAAGAGAAGTATTTTTACCTTAGGATTTTAGCAGAACCTTCTCCCAAAAAAATTTACTTCTCTCTCTCACTTCCACCACTATCTCACTAGCACTACTATATTAAGAAAACTTAATCTGAAATTGTGAATTCTAAAGAAGAAATCCTTCGGTATTTATAGGAAAAAAATTTACTATGCATTTTATTATTTTAATATAAAAATACTATGCATTTTTGAATTTTTTATTCCTGGTTACTGTGCATCTTTTGAAAATTTCATACATGCACAGTGTTTTGCATAGTAACTATCGGCAAAATTATTAAGTCAAATAGTAACCCTTCACTCGGTATATTTTAAATATTCAAAATGAGTCTTTTTTGAAATTTAGCGATATTATATCAGTCCTTACTAATTTTATAACAAGTAATATAAAGTTTAAATTTTAAAAATCTAAAATTTTCTGTTAATAAAAAATTATTGATACGTTTCCAATTTTTTTAACGATTAGAAAAAATCAAGATTTTTCTCAAACCGATAATTTTTAGATAAGTCTACTTGAAATGGATTTTAGAAAATTTTCTTATAATTTAAATTCACTTTCTTATAAATATTTTTAATTTAAGTCACTTATATAAATTTAAAATTATTTAAAAAATATTATTTTATTAAAAAATTTCCAAAAATCAAAAAAAATTTCCAAAAAATCATAAATAATACGTAGATTAAAAAGTTCTAAAGAACCATAATTTAATTCCTTCAAAATGTCAATATAAAAATAAAAATAGGGGTGTTACAACTCTACTCCCCTTAGAAAATTTCGTCCTCAAAATTTACATTAATCAGTAAAACAAATGAGGATGAGACTCTTTCATCTCAGTTTCTAGTTCCCATGTAGCATCTTCTCCTCTTGTTTCACTCCAAATGACCTTTACAAGCGAAATTGTCTTGTCTCTTAACTTTTTTATTCTTCTATCACCTATTCTGATAGGTGGTGCATCATATGTAAGATTATCTTTAACTTGTATGACATCAGGTTCAATAACATGTGTAGGATCAGATATATACTTTCGTAAGTTTGACACATGAAAAACATTATGGATATTAGAAAGAAAAGTTGTAATGCTATTTGGTAGGCAAGGGGACTAACTTTATGAATTATTTGATATGGACCAACAAAACTAGGAGTTAGTTTTTGAGATTTCATTGCCCGACCGACCCCAGTCATAGGTGTGACTTTCAAGAATACATGATCGCCTTCTTGAAATTCGAGCGGCTTTCTTCTTTTGTCATAGTAACTTTTCTGCCTGCTCTGTGTTGCCTTCATCTTTTCCTGAACTATTTTGATTTTATCCGTGGTTTGTTGTACCAACTCTGGTCCTAGCATCAAGTTTTCACCAGTCTCAAACCAACATAGCGGGGTCCTACATTTTCTTCCATATAATGCTTCAAAAGGTGCCATGCCAATGCTAGCATGGAAACTGTTGTTGTAGGTAAACTCCACATATGGTAAGAATTGATTCCAACTTCCTTTATGCTCTAACACACAAGCTCGTAACAAGTCCTCTAGAGATTGAATTGTTCTTTCTGATTGTCCATCCGTCTGAGGATGATATGCTGAACTCAGACGCAGTCTTGTTCCCAAAGCCTTGTGCAAGCTCTTCCAGAATTGTGATGTAAAATGAGGGTCCGATCAGAAATGATACTTGAAGGAATTCCATGCAATCTCACAATCTCCTCGATGTATAATTTTGCCAGCTTCTCCATAGAGTAACAAATGTTGATGGGAATAAAGTGGGAAGATTTAGTTAATCTATCAACTATTACCCATATTGAATCATGTCCTAATGGAGTTTTAGGAAGAGAAGTCACAAAATCCATGGTAATACTATCCCATTTCCATTCTGGTATTTCCATTGATTGTAGCATTCCAGGGGGTTTTTGGTGTTCTACTTTAACCTTCTGGCAAATTAGACATGCAGCCACGTATTCTGCCACCGCTTTCTTCATTCCAGGCCACCAAAATAACTTCTTCAAATCTTGATACATTTTAGTAGCTCCAGGATGAATGCTCATATAACTTTTGTGACCTTCTTCCAGAATTGCTTTTCTCAACTCCTCTTGATCAGGGATACACACTCGATCCTCATACCTCAGCAATTGGTCATTTCTTATATTGAAATCGACTTCTTTTCCTTGTTTCAAGAGTTCTTTCTTTTCTTGCAGGAATTCATCATCTCTTTGAGCCTCTAAAACTTGCCTTAGGAATTTATTTGTCACTTGCAACGCTCCTAATCTGTAGCTGTTAGTATTAACCTTTACTGCTAGGTTAAGATCTCTGAAGTTCTCTATCAATTCCAGCTCTTTAATCATCATTGTGGACGCATGTAGAGACTTTCAACTCAAAGCATCAGCTACTACATTAGCTTTTCCAGGATGGTATTGCAACTCAAAGTCGTAGTCCTTTAAGAACTCCATCCATCTCCATTGCCTCATGTTTAACTCCTTTTGGTCGAATAAATACTTGAGACTCTTATGATCGCTAAACACATCAAATGTTGCACCATATAGATAATGCCTCCAAATCTTTAAGGCAAAAACTACAGCGGCTAACTCAAAGTCATGGGTAGGGTAGTTAATCTCATGTTGCCTTAATTGGCGCGACACATAGGCTACAACCTTCTTGTCTTGCATGAGTACACTTCTTATTCCTTGTTTAGATGCATCACAGTAAACTTCAAAACTTCGATGTGGATCGGGGAGTACTAACACCGGCGCAGAAGTAAGTCGATCTTTCAGTTCTTGAAAACTATTCTCGCATTGTGTCGTCCACACAAAAGGTTGTCCTTTCCGTGTTAACTTGGTCAATGGGTATCCTAGTTTTGAAAATCCTTCAATGAATCTTCTATAGTAAGAAACTTCTAATCTCAGTGATTATGGTTGGTCTCTCCCATTTTAAAACTGCCTCCACCTTGGAAGGGTCTACAGCTATTCCTCCTTGACTAATTATATGTCCTAAAAAGTCCACTTCTTCCAACCAGAATTCACACTTCGACAGCTTTGCATACAGTTGTTTCTTTTTCAGGATTTCCAACACAACCTTCAAGTGTTCAACATGTTCTTCTCTGCTTTTAGAGTACACTAATATATCATCAATGAACACCACTATAAATTTATCTATATATGGATGAAAAATCCTATTCATGTAATCCATGAATACGGCTGGTGCATTAGTTACACCAAAAGGCATTACTAGATATTCGTAATGGCCATAGCGTGTTCTAAAAGCAGTTTTTGGTACATCTTCTTTCTTTACGCTTATTTGATGGTATCCAGACCGCAAATCAATTTTGGAGAACACCGTGGCACTACGCAGCTGATCCATCAAGTCGTCAATCCTTGGCAGAGGATATCTGTTCTTGATCATCACCTTGTTCAGTTGTCGATAATCTACACACAACCTCATGCTACCATCCTTCTTCTTAACCAACAACACTGGTGCACCCCAGGGGGATACACTGGGTCGTATAAACTGCTTCTCTATCATCTCTTCAAGTTGTTTCTTCAACTCTGCTAATTCTAGAGATGACATTCGGTATGGTGCAATTGAAATGGGTCCAACTCTAGGTACTAGATCAATGGCGAATTCCACATCTCTTTCTGGGGGTAAACCAGGGATATCTTCAGGAAAAATGTCAGGAAATTCACACACAATCGGCAGATTTTTGATTTTTGATTCTTGTTCTCCTTTTGTTGAAAGCAATAGCATGAATCCTTGAGCCCCTCCTTTTAAAGAGGCACTCACTTGGTTGGCGGTTAGAAATCTCGAATCCTCAGGATTCAAATTCACTGGTTTTTTAAACATTATGGTTTTATTATGACAATCTATTAGAACATGATTGTCTGACAACCAATCTAGCCCAATAATAACTTCTAAGCCAGAAAGGGGTAAACAGAAAAGATTAGCCTTAAAGTCCCTACCATCTATGACAATAGGGCATTTCCAACAGGCTTTAGAAGTGACAATGGGATTGTTTCCAGGAGTATGTACAGATAAGTCAAATGGCAGTTCTATCACAAGTAATTTTAGTTTTTCTACACAGTCATTGGCAATAAAGGAATATGATGCACCTGAGTCATACATAACAGTTAAAGGAATCTTATTAATGATACACTTACCTTCCACCATGGAATCAGAATGAGATGCTTCTTCTCCAGTGATTGCAAAAACCTTTCCTTTTGCCTTCGGCCTTCCGACTGCACTGTGCACGCCTCCTTGAGTATTTATGTTTGTACTTGCACCTTCAGGGTTTTCCCTCTTCATCTCAGGGCAATCCTTGATATGATGACCTGGTTTGTTACACTTAAAACAAACATAAGTGTTTTTAGGAAAATCCCTTTTCAAATAGGGTCCTCTACAGATAAAACATTTAAAATTTCGTGCAGATATCGGGTAATAGCTTCCAGTTGAAGCTTGGGGTCTGTTAGGAACAGATGCCGCTCTAAATCGGTGAAATGGCGCTTGGTAAGGCTTATTTCTCCTGAAATCTCTTCTTTGGTGATGGTAAGGTCCTCCACTTCTCATTTCTCCTGCCTTGTGAATAGGCTCACGACTTTTGGTCATTCTATCCTTATGATCTTCTTCAAAGATCCTGCAGCGATTTACCAATATAGAAAATTCACGGATTTCCTGTATTCGTATAGCTTCCTTAATTTCTGGCCGCAATCCATTTACAAACTTTGCACACCGATCTCTTTCATTAGTAGCATCATTATAATGAGAATGAAAATGAGATAGCTCTTCAAACCTGGATGCATACTCTCCAACGGTCATATTTCCTTGGGTCAGCGACAGGAATTCGAATTGTCTTTTCTCTTTAACATCAGCTGGAAAGTATTTCTCCAGAGACATATCCTTGAAATAATCCCAAGTGATCTCCACGTCGTTGACTTCAAATTGTCTACGCATGCTATCCCACCAATGTTTGGCATCCTCAGATAAGGCATAAGTAGCGAAGACTACCTTATCAACTTCATTACATTGCAATGCTCGAAAGATCTTCTCTATCTCTCGAATCTAGATTTGTGCTCCATCAGGGTTATATCCTCCCTTGAAACGAGGTGGATTGCGCTTTTCGAATAGGTCCAGCCTTCTCAAGGCATCGTTACCTTGACCTTCACGTGCTCCCATTGCATTGATTAAGCGTTCTACAACTCCAGCAAGATCGTTTCCAGCCATTAGTTTCCTGTTTCACAGTAACTGAGATTTGTCACATCAACCACAGTTACTACCAAGTCAGATATTCTATTCTCTATCACCTATACAGAGTTTACAAACAAAGCAAGATAGACCTTTTCCCCAGGCCTATTGGATTAACTGCTCTGATACCACTTTGTAACACCCTCTGTTACACCTTAATAAATTCTAGAAAAATTAGTAATTTTTTTTACTAAAGATATGATTGTTAAAAAGAAACTATCGGAATAAATTACATACATTATTTCTGAAATACCTCATATATATTATTAAAACTTAATAAAGTATTTGTACATTCATCCAAAGAAAATAAACATTAAACATTATAAGAAAGAGAGGAAACTCCATGGCCCAGAAGCAGTTACTTATTAATATTATTTATTCATTGGACCACGGTATTCATACCGAGCTCCTTTTCTAGAGCGTGCTATATCTACTGCCGAAATTCTTCGATCCTTCCCTCTGAAGCATCAATTTAGAATATATGAAACAAAAACATGGAGAAAGGAGTGAGAAACAGAATATAATATTCTCGATTAAGACATAAGCAACAAAGGGTTTTCACAAACCAATACAGAATAATATCAATCACAATCACATACACAATCAATTATGAATGCATGAATGTTATGCAATATCTTCATCATAACTTACCTATATATGTGGGCCCTTAAATTTTAATTTGCACTGGGCTAACAAGGAGTTTACACTATTCTATAAGTCCGAATAATAATAATATGAACAGCTCAACTGGCATGGAAACACTTAGAGACTAGTCAGATTGAGAAAGTTTTTATTGTGAAAGTACCCAACACTAGGGAGTTACCCCAGGTCCCCTGAAGCACCCTTTCATACCCTCTCATCCCAAGGCTCGTAATTAAGCCTCCTCTAATGTATCCTCGGTTTCTATAATCCGTCCCCAGACAATATCATTTTATTTCACTTTAATGATTCATGATGCATGAACTACTCGCGTATTTAGTTGGTTAAGGCTTTTAGAAACTCAATTATTAAATCCCTTAAAGGCTTACAATATCATTTCCATAAACTGTACATTTTCTCAATTCTCTGAATTTCTGTCCCACAGAAATAAATTTGGTACAGTTTTTAATTCTCACTGAAATTGAGTTTCTAAGCCTTGAATATCTCAAAACTTTTTCATATTAAATCTTAACAAGATCAAATTCTTAATTATTTTCAAATATCTTTAGTTATTAAGTTGAAAAAATAAAATAATTTTCTTTTAAAAAATTTTATTTTATTAAAAGAGAATAATCTTTAAATCATTAACCATAAATACTTAAAATTACAAAAAATTTTCTTTAATTCAAAATTTAATTATCTCAATTTGTTATAAATTAATTTTCATAAAATGTCTACTTTCTAAAATAAATACTAATTTTTTTTATTCTAAATATAAAAATAATTTCTAAGAAGAAATAAAAGATAATAAAAATTTAAAGAGTAAGGTAAGAAATTCTTACTGAATTTTAGCTTTCCGTCATGCTCGCTATATGCTCAAACTCCACATTACAATATCATCAATCAAATATTATCAATCACAGTTAAACATCATCAATCATAAATCAATCATAATCAAATCAATTAAATATCATTAAATACATATCATAATACAAAATTTAATGATTATTAATATAGTTGATTTTTTTTTTTGTTTCTTTTGTCCATTCCTAGCATAGGTATATGTAAGTCTATATAATCCAGTCCTTGCATAGGTATTGTTTAGTCCATATGGGTCATAATGGTCCAAGTCCTTGCATAGGTATAATCCAGTCCATATAGGTCATAATGGTCCAAGTTCTTGCATAGGTATGTTAGAGTTAGTTAAACTGGATATTTAATTTAAAATTTATTAAAAATTTTAAGTTAAAAAGTTAATATTTTAAAATATTAATATTATTAAATTTAAAAGGAGTAGGGGACTCCTCCCATTATTCTTATGTCTTTTTATATTATACTCTTATCTCACTCCCCCTTACCTTGAGTTGTTACCAAAAGAGAGTTTGCTTTGCGCCTCCAATTTCTAGAAATATTAATACCAATCTTATTTCAGTATAGGCATAAGATGAGGATTAAGATTACTACTTAAAATAGAAATGGTAAATTTTGAATAGTGAATAGTGAATAGTGAATAGTGAATAGTAAAACATGAATAGTAACAGTAAATAGTAAATCGTGAATAGGAACAGTAAATAGTAAATCGTGAATAGTAATGGTAAATAGTAAAACGTGAATAGTAACGGTAAATAGTAAAAATATGAAGAGTAACGGTGAATAGTAATAGTAAATAGTAATTTACTATTTGAATAGTAATTTACTATTGAAATAGTGTTTTACTATGCAGAATAGTAACTTAAAATAATATTATTTCTAGTATAATAACAGATTTCTAAAAAAGATATGAAAATAACCCAAAAATATAAAAGAGAAGTATTCTTACCTTAGGATTTTAACAGAACCTTCTCCCAAAAAAGTTTAATTCTCTCTCTTACTTCCACCACTATCTCACTAGCACTACTATATTAAAAAAACTTAATCTGAAATTGTGAATTCTAAAGAAGAAATCCTTCAGTATTCATAGGAAAAAAATTTACTATGCATTCCATTATTTTAATATAAAAATACTATGCATTTTTGAATTTTTTATTCCTGGTTACTGTGCATCTTTTGAAAATTTCATACATGCACAGTGTTTTGCATAGTAACTGTCGGCAAAATTATTAAGTCAAATAGTAACCCTTCACTCGGTATATTTTAAATATTCAAAATGAGTCCTTTTTGAAATTTAGCGATATTATATCAGTCCTTACTAATTTTATAACAAGTAATATAAGTTTAAATTTTAAAAATTTAAAATTTTCTGTTAATAAAAATTTATTGATACGTTTCCAATTTTTTTAACGATTAGAAAAAATCAAGATTTTTTTCAAACCGATAATTTTTAGATAAGTCTACTTGAAATGGATTTTAGAAAATTTTCTTATAATTTAAATTCACTTTCTTATAAATATTTTTAATTTAAGTCACTTATATGAATTTAAAATTATTTGAAAAATATTATTTTATTAAAAAATTCCAAAAATCAAAAAAAAATTCCAAAAAATCATAAATAATACGTAGATTAAAAAGTTCTAAAGAACCATAATTTAATTCCTTCAAAATTTCAATATAAAAATAAAAATAGGGGTGTTACACTAATTGAAGCCCCAAAACACTAGATGAATCGATTCATGAATAGATTCATTCAGTGTAAATTTGAATTTCAAATTTTGAATTCCAACAGAGTTGCAGGAATTACAGGAACCTCTCGATGCTTCAAATTCCAATCAATCAAGCTTCCAATTTACAGATTCAAGGTCAGGAAACTTGTGCATGGAAACAAGGAACTTAAATCATGGAATGTTTTATGGATTTATGCCTTAGAGGGAATTAAAAATTAGGAAAATGCATGCATCCTTGCCTATAAATAGAAGAGAAGCTAAAGACCAAAGACACACCAAGCAAGCTACGAAAATCACATTGATTCTCCTCTCTGTTCTTAATTCTTGGCTATTTACTCTTTGTTTCATTTTCTTTGTAGTTAAATTTTTGAGAGTTATATTGTGAGAAAAATATTTTCTTGAGTGCTAAATTTGCATATCCTTTTCTAAGAAGAGAAAAATATTTTTCAAGTGATTAAAATTTGTATATCTACTCTATTGAGAGAGTCACACTTGTAAAATCACATACATAAATTCAGAGAGTTTTTGGGTTGGGTTTCAACCTTGTAATTGAGAGATTGTGAGACTGTGTGGGTTACCCTCTTTGCTTGTGAGGATTAAGTTCTTGAGTGTGGGACACTAAGAAGCTGTAATTGCTCAAAGCTTGTATCTCAAATTCTCAATAGTGAAATCCTTCAAGTGAGTTGCTTGAAGGCGAGATGTACACCGGTATAGTGGAACTCGTTATATCGGTTTGCAAATCTTTCTTCCTTAAACTCCTTTATTATTGTGATTTAATCTGCTTGGTAATTTAAAGTGCACTAGTAACTTGATATAAATTGTTTGATTAATCATTTAGATTAATTTGTTTAATAATCTAAGTAATATTCTTGAATTAATTGTGTTAAAATTATTTATTACTTTCTAAATGCTAAAATAGCTTCGTGATTAATTTGATATTATTACTTGTTCTTTTGTGTATTATTCTTATTCATCAAATTGATTACAAAAGAATTAATTTCAAAAGCATTCCAACGAAAATTTTTAATACTCAATCTACCCCCCCTCTTGAGTAATTGAGGCCACTTGGTTAACAACTAGTACATTAGTTTACACACTTTTCTTCCTTAAATTATTCATATTTTACACTTTATCTTGCCTATTGAATTGTGTAGATTGAATTGGCTTAATATTATTGTTACACATATTCTAGCTAAATATTAAATTTCTATTTGGTTTATTCACATTCCATCAATTGTTTTAGAAAACCAATCTTGTTCAAAGAAATTTCTTGCAAACGTTTTTAAACTAAATTCACCTCCCCTCTTGAGTATTGAGGCCACTTGATTTGAAAATGAAAATTTTAGTCATCTTTTTTAAAAGAATGGAATTTCCCATAACTTTTCTGCTCCTAAAACACCACAGAGAATGATGTGGTTAAATTCAAGAATAGAACTTTGCAAGAGATGGTTATAACCATCATATGTGAAGGATCACTTCCAAAGTACTTTTGGGCTGAAGCAATAAGCACTACATGTTATATATAAAATTGTATTTTAATAAGACAAGGATTAAACAACACTCCATATAAATTGTGAAAAGGTAGAGGACCCAACATATCTTACTTTCATCCTTTTGGTTTTGAATGTTTTATCTTAAATACAAGAGATCAACTTGGAAAGTTTGATTTCAAAGATGTATACGTAATACTTCTAGGGTTTAGGATATTTAACACTAGAACACAAGTTATTGAAAAATCCATTCATGTGTCAAACCTAGAAGATGATCTTGCAGGAATAAATCTAAATGATAGTACAAAAATCGAATATAAGGAAATGATCTCCTTAATTTTGTAGCAAATTACTTATTTGGTAACAAAACAAACAAACTATTTGAAAGACCATCTAGGATACAACAAACCAAAGAATATAAGTTAAAAAATCATCATCCAGTAGATCAAATCATTGGAGAACCCTCTAAAAGATTCAGAATAAGATCAAGCTTCAAAGAACTAGGAGAAACGGATCTCATATCACAAATCCATCATTGGAACAAGATGGGTTTTAAGAAATAAGCTGAATGAAGATGGTACAATTACAAATAGCCATGGCAATTATACTTGAACCCTCGGGGACCGATTCACCCCCGCCTAGATTTTGATGAGGATGGGGGTAGGAATGAGGAAACAACTACCCACCCCGACCTTACACCCGAACTCGCCCTTATATATAAATTCAATAATTTTACTTATAGTTATAACTAAATGATGATAATAAGTTTATATATTTTTCTTAAAATAACATATAGTCATGAATTTTATTAGTTATAAAAAATATTAATGTTTATTTTATATATCATTTTAATTAAAATGTCTTAGATATATATATATATAATTTATTTAATATTATATAATTAAGTTATTCAAATGAAATAAAAATAAGCTATGGTAAGATCCCCATGAGTTTTCTCAAACCCGACGAGGACTCATGGAGGTGAGGATGGGTTCTAAAATTCCAAACCCACCTTATTTTAACCTGACCCCGAACCCGACCTGACTTTTATAGGGAGGGGGAAGGGGAAAGCATAGCCCATCATGGCCATACCCTATTGTCATGCTTAGTTGCAAGATACAAGGCAAGACTTATTGCTCAAGGATACAATCAACAAGAAGGAATGGACTTTATTGAAACCTTCACACCAATAGTAAGGATTGAAAAAATACGTATATTTCTTGCATATGCTAGTCAACATTATATCAAAGTATATTAGATGGATATGAGAAATGCTTTCTTATGTTAGACAATCCCCTAGCTTTGATGATCCTAAGCATCCCAAACATGTCTTCAGATTAGGAAGGGATCTATATGGACTCAAACGAAAGATTGATATAACCTTTTTTAGTCAAGGAATAAAAGATGACTTCATCATTTTAATACAGGTCTATGTAGATACCATCATCTTTAGAGCAACAAATGACTACCGCTGTAAAGACTTTTAAGTTAATGCAAATTGAGTTTAAAATGAGCATAATGGGAGAACTTAAGGTTTTTCTAGGACTTCAAGTTCAACAACAGAAAAAAGGAATCTATATCCTTAAACATAATACCAAACAACTTCTTCAAAAGTTCAACGTGATAAATGTCAAACCCATGTCAACACCAATGCATCCACATGAATCATGTAACACTTTCAATTTTTAGGGCAAACCCCCATACCCTAAACTCAATTGTATGTGTGCTCCATTGTGTGTTTTTGTGAAAAATGTGAAGCTTTAACTAATGATATGATTTATCTGTATTGGATGACAGTAGTAATGTTTGGGCTTCGGCCAATTCTGTAGCTTGGTTCTATGTATGAAGCTCCCAAGGAAGCAATTATGAATTTTAAAAATATATAACAATGAGAAGAATGATGGGAAATAAAAATGATATTAGTAATAATAATTAATAAATGAAGTTGGAGTAGCGTGGTTAGCATAAATTTATTTTTAAACGTCTACGTGTCGTGCTGACCCTCCACATTTAGGCTCAAAAGCGCCAAATATTTTAGCATACCCTGGGTAACAGGGAAGGCTATAGGGTCAAACCTATTGGCCAAAATCCATTGTCTAAATAATTCTCCCAAGATTTGTCAAAACTCCGGAACCAGTTTTCCGTAGTTCCGTTCATTTTCGGTGTAGAAAATTTCGAGCATGTTTCGTTGTTTTCAACGTACCTTTGTCTCATGATGTCGGAATCAAATGATTCTTGCCCCTAAATTTTTGTAACGAAATTCCTTACAATTTCATTGCAGAACTTGAAGGTTAATTCTGAGCCAATTATTCCTAGTTTTTAATTCTTCATGCTGTTTCCAGAATTCACGTGGTGGCCGAACCTCTTTTCGTATTTTAACCAGAATTTTCTCTACCGTTATTAGAATTGAGTGATTCTTGTCCCATAATTTTCATAATAAAATTATCTACAATTTTTATGAAGACACAAAAGGCTATATCCAAGCGTAGATCCTCTAAATTCACGTACAGCTTCACTTTACCATGTCAACACCGAACTTCACTCTTGTTTCTCCTCCCTTGGCAGAATCACACCTCTTCTCTTCTTATTTCTTTTCTTTTTCCATCCCTACATCATGTACCACCATATCCACCATGTGCCACCATTTATTTTCTTTATTTCTCTCTAGCTCCACTCGAGACCACCCATCTTGAACACCATTGTTACTCCCTTCACCATGCATGCAAGCTAGGAGTGCCACCACCTTGCATGTTCAGATTTGAAGGTCCTAGAAGCCATGCATAGAGGAGTGTAAGGTAAAACGCTTGGTCCTTTTAATACCTCCTTTTTGGCTGAAAGCCTCCATGGCTAATTTCTCTTGGTTTTGCTTTTTGTTTTTTACCTATGATATTATACATGTGGTGTCTTCCATGTTACATTTACCTTGAGGGCTAAAGCCACCACTTTTCATCACTTCAAGGCTGCATGTCAAGGATCCTCTCTAACTTAGCTTGCATGTAAAAGCTCCTAAGGTAAAACCATTGATCTATCCTAGTTCCTTTAAGTTCCTTCTTGGCCAAAAGCATCTTTAAATATCTCCCTCTTAGTTCTTGATTTTATTTATATGCATGTTATTTTCGAGATCTCGCATGTGATTTTAAAGGACTAAAAACCTCCATCTTTGCATCGTTATAGCTCACAACCACCACCTAAAAACCATGCATGTAAAGCTTGAAGATTGAAAAGCCTTGCCTTCTATTTTCTTGCCTTGGCCGATAAGCCCCTTAGCTTATTTCCATTGATTTTGATTCTTTTTCCTCTAAGTTTTATTACCAATCACTTGCACATTATATCTAGCATCTTGCATGTGAGTTGTGAATTCAAAAGACCCCATTTTGCCACCACCATGCTCACAGCCATGAGTGATTCTAAGGCCACCACCCTTTGGTTTTAAGTTTCAGACACTGACATACGTGTTGGAGCTGCCACCAGAGCGGAGGAACAAGAGGAAATAAAGAATCGAAACGTTTCCCAGAGAACTCACTTAGGAACCCGAGGTAAAAGGGGAGTTCTCTGACGTCTCTTTTGGAATATTGGTATGCATAAGTGTAGGAATCTCCATTGGGTTCCCGACCAAACCGTGACTACATGTAAAAGAAAGGAAAAATATGATTTAGACAAGAGAGGGAAAATAATTGCAAGAAACCCCAAATTTCGCATAGTTATCCTTTTGAGAAAATTAAGTTTTTACGCTCAGAGTTGGCCAAACTATGCATACAATATTTTAACAACTTAAATTTGTGCATAAAAATATATGTGTATTTATCTGTACTCCTGGTTGGACTGATATAAGAAATAGTCTGGTTGTGTGTATGTGTATTTATACGACTACATAGATTAAATATGAAAATAAGTTAGGAAACTTAGTGAGAAAGGAAGCAAGAAATTAAAGGAATAAGAAATAAATAAAATAAAGGAAAAATCCTTAGGGGACACAATACGTAAATAAACTAATGATGGTAAGAGAAATAAATAAGCGAACTAATAAAAAATTTAATTAGGGTTACTAAGGAAGTAATATATAACATCCCATTTTTTTAAAAAAAAAATTAAAAACGCACAAGAACACGCTCTGATACCCAAAAGTAAGATTCCAATCAGAACGTATGGAATGGAAGGGAATTAAAGCCACTCACAAGGCATCACAGCGGAAGAACAACAGCGCTTAAGCGAGCCCACGAAACGTTCACTCGCTCAAGCGAGATCCAAATCCGCTTGAGCGAGACAACCCATCACGCTTGGGCGAAACACCATTCGCTTAAGCGAAACCAACCCGAAACATTCCTTCCATTCACACTCGCTGGAGCGAATACCTTGTTCGCTAAAGCGAACACCCATACTCGGTAAATTCCGTCACTCGGAATTGGGACCCAAGTCCACTCGGGAACTGCCCCCATAAGGTCATACTTCACTCGGCAATTTCATACTTAGCCAAATATTTAATCCACATCAGTAAGCCCACAAACATGCTTCATTCGGAAGCGACATAATCACAACTCGGGAAATGATTCCCTTGGATACTCCACTCAGAGTCCACAAGCTTCCTTCACCTGGATTATTCCCCAGTCCAATGCCACTCGGTATATTTCAGCCTCAACATAATCGGAATGTATCACACATTCACCACTCAGTGTATCATCACTTCTCTCACTCAGAGAACACTTAGACCTCCCTTCATTCAGAAGGGGTCTCCATAATCATACTTCACTCGGGTTTACTCTAACCCCATATCACTCGAAAAATTACCAAGTTAAGTCACTCGAACTTATTCAATACTTAACCACTCGGGATATATATAACATTCACTCGGAATATATGTAGCCTCATTCACTCGGAAGAGGACTCCTAAAATACCTCAATCAAAACCATCACAATAACTTCTCCCTCGGAAGAGGTTCACTCGGATTTCCCACTCGGATTTCCCACTCGGGAACATTCAAACCCTTCCCCACTCGGGGTTTACTCATATTTTCACTTGGTAATATATGGACAAGTCTTCCATTGAAGTAGCCCACTCGGGTACATCTTACCCGGAACCATTTTAAGCCTTCATCACTCGGAAAAGGCCAACATAATCAATAGCCTCACTCGGCAATGGCTCTCTCACAATATTCCACTCGGAATTTATTAACTTAGCATTATCCAGTCGACATCACATAATGAACAATTCGGGTAACATCATAACAATGTAAATATATATATACAATGTATGTTTATCCACGGACCCAATAATCAACCCACATAATTAAATCCATTCGGATTACAAGAGAACCGGCCAAGGCTTTAACATGTCTATTTACAATATATATATACTATATGTATGCACTACAACAATCGGAGTGCCCATCACTCAGACTTAAGGCCATCTCCTCAATACCAGTCCGACCTGCATACACTGAAAAATATTGTAGGGGTGAGCTTTTACATATTAAATGACAGTTATTGACTCAGATTATACCACAATCCCCAATCATACAAATTTCATAACTCATTCAATCATAATACACACTGCCATTTAATATAAACAATCACACAACATCCTCCGATCGGGATTTACCCATTTCACTCAACTATAAAGCACAACATCCTCAATAACAAAGTATTCATCCAATCGGATTTCACCCTAAATCTATTCCAATCAATATCAGTAATGTTTAAACTCCGAGCCTCGCTCAAGGAGAGTGCCTGAGCCCCGCTCAAAGGTCTTAATCATATCCTCACACATTTTCATCTGATTGCCGATTCAACAATAAGCATCCAACGCTTCATGCTCCAAGCATTTCCAGTGGCGAATCGAATGCATATGGTCTCATTCATCAGGCGTCCAACGCCAATGTACTCGGCATTGCCTTGAGTCCAACCCAAGGTCTTTCATCAAGCGCCCAACGCTTAATGCCCTCGGCACTGCCCCAAGTCTAACCCAGGGTCTTTCATTATATTTAACGCGTATTCATCCGATTGCCGATCGGTATTAAGCGTCCCACGCTATATGCACTCGGCTCTTCCCATGACAAATCAGATGATCCACATCTCATACACTCAGCAATCACAATGCCATCCACTCGGATTATCATTTACAACAAGCATCTCATGCTTTTCCTATAAAGCCCACTCGGTATTAACATAGCAGTCCCCATCTTATGCATCTAACATAAACCACAACAGGGATATACATGCTGTCACACAGCCTATTACACTCGGCACAACATAACAACAACAATCACATGCATCTCATGCATTTACTCATCATCAACAAGCATCATACTTCATATGGACGGAAAATCATACACCACACAAATAATAGATATCATACATCCGGGCTACTACTCAAACAACATGCAACACACAGCAAACACAACACAGTGTAATAGTTTCACCCGGAAACCCGTCCATAAACCATACATTTGAGATGCAAAGCCCCCTTACCTGGAATGGAGATTCCAGCAGTTCCATTGGCCACTCGTTCTTACAGAACGACTCAGCCCCAGCCTTCAGCAGCACTCTGCTCGCAGCTTTGGAGAACCAACTCTGTCTCCACTCGAGCATCAAAGCCTCCAAGGCTCAACTCTGTCCTCACCCAGCTCAATGGAGGACTCCCAACACGGTTCTTCACTTGGACAGCCCAGTCCTCACCAAAGATGGAGGACATCCAGCTTCCAAGCACCCATCCATGCCTTCTTCCTCACGAGCAGCTCTGTCTCATAACAGTAAACCATTTTCCACAAACCGAGGCACCCCACACGCTGTAGATTTCCAACCCGAGGCTCCAACAGCCCTTTAAATGAAAGAAGAAGAAGAAGAAGAACCAGGAGGAAGAAGAAGAAGCAGCTTCAAGGAGCTCTAGAGAGAATGGAGAGCGTTTCCTCTCTCCAGAACATGCACCAAGAGAAAATAAATAGAGTGCAAGTGAAACTGAAGCTTATCAACACACTGCCCCATTAGCTCTCACTCTTTCATCAAAGGTCACATTCTCACTTAATACTAATCCCATCAGCCATCAAATCACAACCAGCGTGATTAATAAAGAGAGAGAAGGAACCGGACCCAACATAACACACTAAGGGCACAAGGGTCATTTTCTAGCATTATTATTATTCAACAATTTACCTAATTGGCAATTAATCTTAATCAACCATTAACTTAATCAATCCATAACCTTAATCCTGAAATTTACCACACTCGGTAATTAATTAAAAATCAGGATGTTACATAATAAGTAAGAACAAGTTAATAACATAAACGGTAAATTAGAAGGAAAATGAGTTAAGCGACTACACTTAGTAACAAAGTATTATAATGTATTTGTGTGTGATTTAACTTGGTGATTGTGAATGCATTATAATTGTGAATGTGTTGTAATAACTTGTATGATACTCTACGATTGTGAATAATTCGTGGCTTCATAAGTATTTGGTGTTGTGTAGCATAAAATAGTGTTTAAGTAAAAAAATTTAGTAATCTTGGACGAAACATAATTGTTGTGCATGACATTGCTTAAATTAATTCTTGCCAACATAAACATGATAGGGGAAATGTGATAGAGGATGTAAAACATGTGTTAGATAAACATATAATTATTAAAAATAGACTGAAGTTTCGGTGGGGTCCAGAATAAGTAACTACTCGTGAAACTAATGTGAATGAGAACGATGTGGATAACGATATGCGATGATATATACCGGTATCTATATTATTGTGAAAAGTACCCTTGTATTTTTATGATGACTGAGATTTATAGATTCATGCAACTTGTAAGACTTTGTCCTTAATCGCCAGATAATGGAAGGTTAAAAAAATAACCAGATCGGAAGGTGATTATAAATTAATATTTTAAAGTATTTTATACTAATGAGCAGAAAAAAAGGAATGTTCAAGTTAGGTTTCTAAGTTAGTTGAGTTCAGATTTTCATAGTAAAAGTATTAAAGTTATAAAGTTTTGACCAATCAACGAATTTACAAAAAAATAGTCTTGGATGAATTTCACTTCCGAATTTCCAAGAAGTATTTTCTAGATGGACATTTGAAAGTATAACACATTCGAAAGTCTTGGTCTTTAAGAGTCGAGGTACAAAGTTCTATAGCAACCAATGTTACAGGATAATGTTCACCATAACGGTCTAGGTATAAAACAACAAACTTTTGACATCTCTCGGCCTCAAACCCCAACTTCGAGTAGTGTACACTCCTAATGAAGATTGGATACTTAAGGATGAGTTATATATACACGATTAAATATTTTGGAGTTTGACCTATGAAGAATATTAATCTATTAAGGTTTATCGTATTCATGTAACTTTATTTTGAAAAATGGGTATTTTGCTAACCAAGTTATTGAAGAAATATTAAGTAAGTAAATATATATGAGTATATGTATTCTATGGCCCCAAAGATAGTTGTTGATAAGGTATGGGTAGGTGCGTTAGAGAGTTTTGGCAAGTATAAGAAAATTCTGTAAGAAAGATCTATCTTTGGTAAGACTCAAATGTGGCATTAAGGATAAAGGACTTATCGAGGTAGAACCCTACCTAGTGACAATGATGGGGATTAGTAAATGATATGGTATTAAGAATGTGCATTACACATGCATCATTTGCATTGAGAATTTATGGTTTGGAACTCAATACTAGAGCTTACAACGAGGGGTGCACTGAACAACATGAGCGTTTTGATCTGTGTAATAGGATCTCGGGGGTATAACTAGGTTGGGTCCCTAATGGCTTGGAGTCGTGTCTGAAGCCGGGCTATCCCGTAGGCCAACCAGGTATACCTTGACTAGGATGAGCGTTACTATAGCCATGTAGTACCAAGTTATGGTTACTCTTCGGAGAGTGATCATATTTATGAAATGTTGGACTGGTGTGTCCTTTACCCAGATATGTTTTAGTGAACTTGGTGAGCTTCGATCGCTCTAGTATAAATGCATTGTGCTTAGTATGAGACTACGACAAGATGAATCTAATGAGTATGATGTTGGAAGGGTCCCTATATACATTCATGAAATACTTAATGATGAGACAATCATAATACACCTAACTCATGCATAGAATCATAATTGACTAACCACATTATGATTATGCTTGTGAACTATGTGATGTTGAGAATATCTACATTGAATAACATGCTCTTGCTCTGATGATTAACTGTTGCGCTGAATGATAATAATTGATCTCTTCTTGAAAGACTATAACTAGTATCGAGTAGGATAAGTGTTAGTCAAACTGGTTAGAGACCCTTAGGATGTATGATAATGTTTATATGTTGATTCATCGGGAGATCATAGAGCCTAAAATTATAATGAATGGCAGTTAACTAGTCCTGTATGCCTATAAGAATATGTTTTGGAGTAAATACTAAAGGTTTGGAAAATGAGTAGGTTATCACGAGAGGACTACAATTAGATAACTGAATAAACAAGGGAAAGACATAATTGACTATTGGACATAATTGTATATTAGCTCCCTTAGAATGGATTGGTTTATTATTGTAGAATCAGAATTTGTTAACAGACTACACATACATCAAGGACACTTAAGGCAAGGAAATGGAATGAATCTGTGGTAGGAATGATTCACTTAATGATTTGTCTGTGCGTGTGAAATCCGTTAAGCATGATGATGCACTTTGTATGTTTTTCCAACAAGGCTAGAGTGAGATAAACTCACCCTTTTTGTTTTATGGTTATGTTATGTACATTTAAATATGCACCCTAGGTCTAAAAAAGACAAATTTGAAGGAGTAAGAGATCGTATCAGAGTTGAACAATAATTAGGGTGTTTATTATTTATGATTTTTGGGAGCCTGTGTGCCCTTATCGTTCAGAGTATATAAGTTACTGTTGAAAGACCATGTGATATATAAAATGTTTTTCTGAAGTTCTTGATCCACCGTTGTTTTCTTGTAAAAAAAATCAGTTCTTAATTTTACAAAAATTACGTAACACCTTAGTTAATTGGGACATCCTAATGAAGGACATTGTCCTAGTTAACCGAGGGCGTTACAAATCATAGGTAAATATGACGTGGTAAAAAGGTAGATTAAACTTTCTTTAGAGGTATGATCAGTTCTCTATTATATTTAACTTCTAGTAAACTAGATGTTATGTTTAGTGTTTACTTATGTGCTTATTTTTTAAGTGATCCAAGAAAATCTCATCTGAAAGCTGTAAAAAAGATTTTCAAATATCTAGTTAGAACTACTCACCTTGGTCTCTTTTATAAGCATCAATAAGATTTTAGGTTGATTAGCTACTGTAATGTTGATTATGCTGGAGATAAAATGGAGGGAAAAAATGTTGGTGGAGGATGCCATTTCTTTAGAGCAAACTTGGTGTCTTGGTTAGGCAAAAGACAAAGCATTGTAGCACTTTTAATAGTAAAAGCAGAACATATATCAGCTAAAGGATTTTGTCAATAATTATTGCTAGTAAAATATCAATTAGAAGACTACTATAACATCCCAACCTTTTTCAGAAAGTCCCGTAGGACCATCCGTTGTGTGATGTAGCTATATGAGATTATTTGTTTATGTTTGTGGCTGAGGCCAGTGATGTGATGCTTAATATTGATGATTTTATGGGCTTCGGCTAGTGTATGTGTGCTATTTTGTAGGGGCAATGAAGCCCAATTATGTGATATGGTGTGATGGCTTGATGAATAATTGGTGATTAAATAAGTTAAATGGAATAAATACGACAGGGAATAATTAATTGGTAATTAATTGGATAATTTATTAAGAGAAATAAGATTATTGATGGTGATATAAAGTGAATAGTGATTTGATGTGATGTTGATTAGTGACATGACATGGTGATATAATATTTATGATAATAATAATGATCTTAGAAAATATCCCGAAGGATGTGCTCGTTAGAAAATTGCATTGGAAGCGAAACCAGAAGACCGGATCGAGTAACAGAATGACCAAAAGCCTTAAGGTGAGATGGATGCTCTGAGTCTCTGATGTTTGATCAAATATACCCTTGGTGAGTATTTTTGGACCTTCTAAAAGTCAGATCGGACCCTAACTCTTTTGTTTTACCTTTGAACCCTGTTTGAATATTGAGCCTTTGTACCTATTGGACCGTTTTCGATGTAACTTCTTCTCCTGACGTCGAAAAATCCTGATTCTCATTTCTATATTCTCGTATGAAAACCCTCAACAATATTTATGCTGAGCCCAAAACTCATTTCCTTGTGCATTTAGCTCAGTTTGAAAAATAAGCTTGTGCCTAATTATTTCCTCGATTTATGTGCGCACATGTTAGTATTTTAGCCACAGTTTCTTCGTCTGTGATCGAAATTGATTCATTCTTTTTTTACTTTTTTGGCTAAATTATCTATAACTTTTATGCAGACCTCAAAATTTAATTCCTTACCAAATTGTCCTAGTTTTAATTTTAAAATGTTGCTTGCAAAATTGTTTCAGCTTTAGACAACCTTTAGTGTTTGGAGCATATCTTCCTCTCCCATTATCAAAACATTTTGTGCTCTAGCTCATTTCAAAGAGAGGAAAAAGATGTAAAACTTTATTGTTGGCTATTTTTATAGATTCCCATCCTAGAATTAATTGCAAATTCCGTAATTCCCTTTTTCTTTACCCATCAAATTTACAATTAAATATTTATTTGATCTTGTTGCCTTTTGATGTGAATGTTGAACCAAATCTCCTAAAATTTCTTTTTGTATATTCCAAGATTGTTTATGTCTGGTCTCTTACAAATCAAATTTCCCATGCACTTATGCTTGATCCTGTTGGTTACATGTCATGTTTCTTGTCACCTTGCTTTTAAATTAAAACCTTTGTTAAGTTAAATTGTTGTGTACCATTTTCCCTCCCTCCCGCTCATGGTACACATACACCACTCACCTTATATATTTGTGCCTTACCCTTCATTTTAGATTTGCCTTCCCCTCTCTTGCTCCCTTAGTTTCTTTTCCTCCAAGCCAAACCCTCCATTCTCTCTCTTTTTCTTTCTTTTGGCATTACCCAACAGCCTCCACCCAAGCCTTCGTCAACCACCACCACTTCTTATTTTCTTTATTTTCTTCATGGCTACACTACCCAAACTCACCCTCTTCACCTTAGTGTGTTTGAATATATGTTTCAGGTTATATAATTTTGATAATGACAAAAGAAATTGAAGAATCATGGCAAAGTGTTCAAGTGTTCATAAAAGAACACATGCAAGGATTAAAACAGAGAAAACAACATCAGACCTGCAAAAACACGCAAGCTAATCGATTACAAGACCATGGCTAATCGACTATGAAGCTTCTGTCTGTCACACAATCGATTACAAGGTCATTCATAATCGATTATAGAGTTTCTATTTGTCACCTAATCGATTGCACCAAGGAAGCCAATCGATTACCAAGATGAGAAAATGAATAAAAAGCATCAGGTACATTTGCTAATCCACTACAAGGCTGCCACAATTGATTACCAATGTTCTATAATGTTACTAATCGATTACAAGACAAGAAACAATCGATTAAAGAGTTTCTGTTTGTCCCATAATCGATTGCACATGAGTCATAATCGATTTCCATGCTGCGTAACACAAATAAATGCATCAGGTGCCATTCACAATCGATTACAAGGTAATGAATAATCGATTAGCAAGGTTTTGTCTCTTAGCTAATCGATTACATAAGAAAGGCTAATCGATTACCAGTCCAATTACATTGAAGAATTTAAAATGTAATCGATTACAGCTCGAGGCGTAATCGATTACGATAATGCCAGATCTTTGGGAAAAGCGTTTTTAAGTGGGAAACCAGCTCACTTCTCCATTTTCAACAAAATGCCCATGCTATGCAAAAGCTCTGAAGACTCTAGGGCACTTCTCCAAGTCCTATAAATGGAAGAATCATTCAAGCTACTCAAGTATCCAAAAATCATCAAAGAGAAATCAAATCTTGAGTCTTGTGAGTTCTATTTCTTTATGTAGTTTCAATTTCTGAAACTTTGAGCTCAAATTTGTAAATCCTCTCTTGTTGAGAGTAATCATTGTTAAAGCCTTTATTTGCTTATCTACTGTATTGAGAGAGTTTATTGATTGTTTAACCAAACACCAAAACACCAAGGTTATTCACTCTAGGTTGAGTGGTCACAAAGGTTGGGGTTCAACCTTTGGGTATTGAGAGTTTGAGAGATTGGGTGGGTTGCCCTTGTGCTACTGAGGATTGAGTCTTGAGTGTGGGACACTAGGAAGCTGCAATTGCTCATAGCTTGTATCTCTAAACTTCAATAGTGGAAATCCTTCAAGTGGGTTGCTTGAAGGCGAGATGTACACCAGGTTGGTGGAACTCGTTAAATTGGTTTGCAAGCTTCTCTTCCCTACTCTCTTGAATTTACTTATTGGATTTGGTTGGTATATCGATTTGATTATGATATTATTGCTTGAACTTGAGTAATTAGGCTTAGTTAAAGTGTTGCACACCAAGTGTTTGACATGTTGCCTAAATAACTTTTTCACATTGTTTTACATTGACTCTTGCATTACACTTGCTATCTCTTGCATACAAACATATTTTGTGAAAAAGGAATCAATTTCAAAGGCATTCTAAAGAAAAGCTTAAACACTCAATTCACCCCCTCTCTTGAGTATTGAGGCCACTTGAACAATACTTAGCTTGCTCTTTCCCTTCAAAGATCACCCAAAGACCTAACCCTCATCTCCTTTCTTGTGTAAACCCGCGAGTACTCCCTTTTCTTGCATGCTCCCTCTTTCATTTTCTAGCCACCATAAAACCATCCTTCATGTCCTTGTTTCCCTTGTCGTAGGTCCATTTCAAGCTTGGAAGCTTTTTCCCTTTTTTCCTCCATGGAACCTGAGAGCTCCACCATGGCCAAGGTGGAGTCTTTCCTTTTCTTCCTACCACGGCAGCACCATTAACCATCTTCTTGGAGCCTTGGATCATCATTTGGAAAGCTTGGAGGCAAAGCAAGGGTCATCACCCTTTATCTCTTTAAAAATCACGAGCAAACCTTAGGTGAAGTGGGATATATGACCCACTAAATCTTGATCCATAAGCATGCATGGTAACTAAACAATGTGATATAGGTTGGCCTACATGAGAAGGATATTTTGGATATAGTATTTTCTTATTTCTCTTTAAAACATTAATTTCTCTTCTTCTTGGAATATGATGCACATGGAATCTACTTTGAAAATATGAAAAACCAAAACTACAATTGAAAAGGAATTGAATGAAAGTTAGGCTATTTAAAGGAAAGGAAAGGGTTTAATGGAAATGATGGAAGGATGGGTTGTAATAGTTATGGAAAATGGAAGGGGTGAGGTGATACCTTAGAGGATAATCCTCTTAATCTTTCCACCAATGGAGGATAGAGCCATTGGATAAGAGCTTGCACTTAGACTAAATCTAGCCTAAAGGAAAAGAAAGGGAATACTCACACTTTCTCACAAAATCACTTTAAGTGTATTAAAATTCTAAGGTGTAATTACAACATAATGGAGGTCTTATATAGGCATATGGAATTCGATTATGCATTTGGCTTTGGCTAATCCTAAGGCCCAAATTAGCTAAACTAGGGAAAGATAGTCAAATACAAGGCCCAAAATGAAATACTTGGCCCAAAAGTGACCTTATGACCATGTAGGTCTAAAACCTAACCCTAAAATATACAAAACATTATTATACACTTAAAGACATATTTTTCTAAAATAGTACAAGTAAATATAGAAAAGGTCTTCAAGTGGGAATCATTGGGCTTGGGCCTATGCATGGTGACAAGAAAGGCAGCTAGAGCTTTTTATGTGATATCCTTGGTCTTTTTAGTTCTTGACCTTGTCAAAGGTCCTTTAAAGCTTTCCAGTCCCTTATCTAGGACCAAGTTAGGGTCCTCTTTAGCCATGCCCTCATCACAATTAATCTTGAATGTTTAAGGTGTTGCATATTGGTTTTATGATGTTTGAGTCCTTGGTCTTGATAGGTACATGTTTGGTGATCTTTGAAGCTTTCCAATCCCTTATCTAGGACCAAGTTAAGGTCCTCCTTAGCCATGTGCTCATCATAATGAATCTTGAATGTTTAAGGTGTTGCATGTTGGTGTTATGATGTTGGAGTCCTTGATCTTGATAGGTACATGTTCAGTGATGATAATGATGCTTGTGACTTTGATGGTGGTTATGAAGTTGGCTTGTATGTGTGTGTGTGTATGTTTGGAAATCTTAAAAATTTAATGATTTTGCATGATGGTGATGTTGTGGCTGATAGGCTCTTAATGAGGGTTGGCCATTTGATTGTTTGAAAAAATGCTTGCTTGGTGGGTTTCATGATGATTTAAATGACCAAAAATTAATTGTGTGGTATTTGTGTGTTAACCGTGAGCTCCCTAGTACCTTAATGATTGTTTTGTTGCTTGAAAATGAATGTATGATAGCTTATATGATATCTTGGATACTTAGAAAAACAAATCTTGCATGTTGTTGTGTATGTGGTCGTGATTCATTATATAGAGGGAAGATGATTTTTTTTAACTGTGGTTGGTGATTATAATGGTTTTAAAGTATTTGATGCTAATTTTGTGAATGTGTTTGAGTGTGGCCGAGAGGCCTTAAGTTTGTATGATAAAGGTAAAGTTAAAAATATAATAAACAAAGAATGGAAATAGGTGTTAAAAGCTTGGAAATGAGGTGTCAAAAGCTGAGAACAGATGGTGTTAAAAATTGAAAGCAGTAGATGTTAAAAACTAAAAATAATAGGCGTCAAAAACTAAAAATAGTAGGTGATGGTTCGGAGAACAGACTTAAAAGGGGGAGGTTGAATAAGCCTGTTCATTTTTCAAACTAAAAAGTGATATTCAAGCGCAACAGCATTTTGTACAGTGGACCAGACTTTTGCTTATACAGAGAGCGTGATACTTTGATAGAGCGAGCATAATTTTGCCAGACTTTTATTATCGAGTATAACCAGGATAATGCACCAGAGTTTTGATATTAAAAAGTAAGAGAGAAAGAGACAACACACAAGCAATTTATATTGGTTTACCTCTAACTTGGAGACTACATCTAGTACCTTTAACTCTGAAGGATTTCCACTATGTAAAAATATTTTACATCTGGTGTTGAGTATTATTGACTTCAACCACTCTTGGCTTAAGCACAGTTAGTGCTTCAAGTATTCTTGACACCGGCCACTTCTGGCCCTGAGTATTCTTGACTCCAGCCACTACTGCCTTAAGCACAACCCGTGCTTCATCACACCACAGCCCTTTGGATTCCTATAAGTATTATTTTATAGCACCCACTCCTGGCGCAGACCCAAGTATTTTTTCACAAGCCACTCCTGGCTCAAACCATGAGTATTCTTTCAAAAGCCTCTCTAGGCCAGCAATGTTTCCACACTAATAAAGTTTGGCAACATACCAGACCTGTACTACCAAAGGATTGGAAGAATTAATTCAAATAAAATAAGCACCTTGACTTAGCAGAGCTAAGTGATAAACCATGAAAATGGGTTTGTAAAGAAGGAGAGGGCTTATTTTCCCATAAGGCTCAATATATTCAGAAAATGAAAAATGATTGGAAAATGTACTGAGCTAGAAAGCATGACTTGGGATAATATGCAATTAGGTACAGAAAGGCATATCCCAAGTTACTATGGCATCTAAGTAGAAAGATGATTGCACATAGTGACATTCCTTTTCTTCATGGCAGATCTTCTAGGTAGAGTTACTCGTTGTTGAGTATACTTCCATGTCTTCATTTCTTATGAGCTTTTGTATATGAATATCTGGCGTTTATTCACGATATTCTCTCCTTCTTTTATCACACTTTGATTAGTGTGTTCTAGCTCATCTTCTTTTTACAAGTTTTCTCTTTTAATTTTGCTCTCTAGTATTTCTTTTTAACCTTAACTCTTGGCAATAGATTTTTTTATCCTCATATTTTCTTCTATGTTTTTCAAGAGGCTACACTGGAGAAGAAATTAATTATGTTTATATAGAATCATCTTGTTGAGCTCTGGGAGAGACTGTTAATTATATGACCATTGAGAGTTGTTATACAGGGGATAAAAGCCTTCTTGTTGAAGTTCCACAAAGGGTAAGGGCTTTTGTTATCAGAGAGAGACATTCTATACACGCAATATAAATTTGAGAGCTTTGAAATGTGTGCATTCGTAGGTGGAGTATAGGTATTATAAGTTTCATGAAGAGGGAAAGCTTTGATTTAGGAAAACTCTAAATGCGTGAGATAAAAGTGAAACTTAGATGCTTTTCAGACTAGATTAGAATCCACACTGTTTAGTCAATCTTCCTTTCAAGAGTCTTTTTTTTAAGCTTTGATGAAGATGACTTGTGACCGTAAATGCTTCATGTATCAGACCGCTTCTAAATGTTTGAAGGGAAAAGATAGGGTCTGATCCTTTCGTATTTTTTGAAGCTTGAAATGATGTTGTTCAAGTCGGGGTCTGGTGAGTTATTTTGATGCGAGAGAATTTCTTTTGAAGCGATTTGCCAGACTTTTGATGCGTGGGTTCCCCCTTTCTTTTATAGCTAAGGCCTTATATTTCTTGAAACACTTAAACACATGCATCAAGTTATAATAAATGACTTTATTTAAGTTAGAATTCATAATGTTAGTTATCAAACAAATCTTCATGAATTCTGGTTTAAATGATTCGTCATTGACCAGACTTTTCTTCAACGATCTCCCCCCTATTTGTTGATAGCAAACATTAATTCTTTTTAACTTAAATGAAGTTCCATGATTAATATATTGACTCCCCCTAAGCTGGATAGGAGTAATAATAATAGCAGTATATAAAAAAATATGCATTGAGTAATAACAATTTGAGTAACATTTGTTCCTAATTATCTCCCTCTTTTGTTATCAATAAATATGAGGTTAAGTGGTAGACACATTATGACTGATTTGAACTATTGGAATTGGAACCCACTTCATCAATCATCCACAAGATGTAATTCCACCTGCGATGAGCATCTTCTTCAGTGCTGTGATCAGATTGAAGAAGTCTGGTTACCTCTTCATCAGAAAGTCTATAAGGAATGGGGTCATTCCATGCTGGTGCATATGGTTGAACCAAGTCTGAGACAGGCTCTTTTCCTTTTCTAGAAGGGTAAGGCTTAGGGATGGAGTGAAGTCTGTCTGGAGCAATAAGAATCTTTGTCGATGGAAGGATGAATGTGGATTTTACTCTTCCATTTGTAATCTTAGTTAGAGTCCTTCCATGTTGTATGTCCATCAAGATGGCTCTTTGTTCTTTTCTAAGCGTATAATACATAGCAACATCAGTGGAAAAATAGAGACTATCATCATGAAGTATGTCTTGTGCAGGCATATGAGGAGCAAATATGAGAGAGTAAAATGTGGATGGCAAAATAATTCCAGTTAACTGAAATCTAGATTCTAGGTGAGCAATGGGCACAGAAGTAAAGATAGATGAACAGGCCCGCAATGCTAAATTTTGAGCAGAAGCTTCGATCGGAGTTTCCTGATCCAGAGGAGAATTTACAATATGAGGTGGAGAAGATAACGCAGTCTCTGATTCAGTGGTTGCTGAGTCTGAAGAGTCAAAGATCAAAGAATTTATAGTAGATGATCCTTCTTTGTTGATTTTTCTTGTAGAGATATGCTTTGTCATTCCCCTAGTGATTCTTCTAGAAGTTCTGATTAGAACAGGGATATTTGACTTGGGTTGTTTCAAAGTAGGCATTGATTGACCAGACTTTAACTTGGATAGAGCCCTAGACCTTCTAGTTTTAGGGGAAGCACTAAAAAATACCTTAGCCATTTTCTTTGGTGGTTCAGACTCTTTTGGTTGAGTTCGTGGATGAGCTTTCAAGCAAGTCATGAGGTGACTTTGTATTATCAGTCGCAGGGTCTTCATCAATGTTCTGTTGAGGAGCTTCATCAGTGACAATTACGTCAGAGAAAGTTAGGGCCTTGGTGACCAGATTTCCATATATTTTCAAATCTCTTGTATTTTGAACTTCAAATCCATAAAGTTCAAAAATCCTACACAAAACGCCTAGATAAGGAATCTTCTTTTATTTCTTGGAGACGGACGTGATAAGCTAGTTTATGATCACATCAGGAAAACTTGCCTTCTCTCTTTTCATCATCAGAACCATGCAAATTTGTAGTTTGGTTACCACATCCCTTGCACTTTTTCTTGGTGAGAAAATTTATCTCATGAAAGTGTGGAGAAATTTGGTCTTTGGAAGCAAATCTTTGACCAAAAGAGACAGTGGAGATTCTATCCCGTATAGACACGTATTCACTTTTTCTTCAGAGATAATAGAGTCGATGTATTCATCGAAGAAAAACCGACCTTCATTGGGACATTCACAAGCATAAGCACTATTCTCAGTGGTGATTGTGACTCTTCGACCTTGGAGATTGCCAGAGACGGTAAAATGTTATTTGTTGGCGACAACGGTAGACCAGAAGCTTATCACCATGGATGGTGAGTATGAATGAATTGTGGAGCAAAATGGTAGCCAGCCAATACCTTCTAATTCAGCCATGACATCCCTACCATTAGTTTTGAATTCAACAGGGGAAAAGTATATAGACTCCACAATGTCATTTTCAGAGAAAGCGGTCATTGATAAGTTTTTAAGGAAAAGTTTTGAGTAAAGAGGGTTCAGGGTTCAGAGATTCAAAAAGAGGTTTATCGAGTAAGAAGAATATGAAAATAATGAAAGGTTTAAATAGAAAGATATAGAAGTCAGAAAGTCTTTTGAAATTATTTAATAAATAGAGACATACGTCGTTTCTAATAATTAAGAATCGTTTTCTAGAGATTTGAAATAAATGCTCAAGATGTATATTAATAAATTTGTACAAAGAAACAGTTAGTTTTATCACCTATTTAAAATGACATTTTTAAAAAAGACCATACCAGTTTTGACAATCTTTTGTTTAAAAAGATATAGTTCATATGAGAGTTTTAAAGAGACAATAAATATAATAATTCTAAATGAATATACTAATTTTGAGATAAGGAGAGAGAAAATCAAAACCTATTTTGGTTTTCACTTTCCTTTGTCAGTCTGTCAGATATCTTTGGAGGCTTGATCTTTATTCACCAGACTTCTAGGTTCTTGTGATCAACCAATGTTGAGATGTTTGTTGAAGCTTTTGATTGATGACCCCGTCCACAATCGTGCTTGAATTAGGTCCTGAGGGCTTGAACTTGTGTTTCTTTTCATATAATGTCCGTGAGCTCTTGCTCTTCTTTAGACTGTTGAATTCATCAACTTTTGAGCAGCTTCTTCTTTTTGATTCTTCCTTTTAGTCTTCATTAGAGTAGATTTCTTCATGGATCTTTCTTCCTCTACACTCGTTAGAGTGTTCAACCCTATAGGCCATGCTCTGATACCAATTAATGGTTCAGAGAACAAACTTAAAAGGGGGTTGAATAAGTTTGTTTACTTTTTCAAACCAAAAAGTGATATTCAAGCGTAACAGCATTTTGCACAGCGAACCAGACTTTTGCTTATACGGAGAGCGTGATACTTTGGTTGAGCGAGTGTAATTTTGCCAGACTTTTATTATCGAGTATAACAATGATAATGCACTAGTCATTTGATAGTAAAGAGTGAGAGAGAAAGAGACAACACATAAGCAATTTATACTAGTTCACCTCCAACTTGGAGACTGCATCCAGTACCTTCAAATCTGAAGGATTTCCACTATGTAAAAATGTCTTACATCAGGTGTTAAGTATTATTGACTCTAGCCACTCCTGGCTTAAGCACAGCTCGTGCTTCAAGTATTCTTGACACCTGCCACTCCTGGCTTCAGCACAACTCATGCTCTGAGTATTCTTGACTCCAGCCACTCCTGGCTTAAGCATAACTCGTGATTCAACACACCAGATCCCTCTAGATTCCTATGAGTATTATTTTGCAGCACCCACTCTTGGGGCATATCCAAGTATTCTTTCACAAGTTACTCTTGGCTCAAACTCTGAGTATTCTTTCAAAAGCCTTTCTAGGCCAATAGTGTTTCCCATACTAATAGAGTCTGGCAATACACCAGACCTATACTACCAGAGGATTACAAGAATTAATTCAAATAAAATAAGCCACTTGACTTAGCAGAGCTAAGTGATAAACCACGAAAATGGGTTTGTAAAGCAGGAGAGGGCTTATTTTCCCATAGGACTCAGTACATTCAGAAAGTGAAAGATCATTGGAAAATGTACTGAGCCAGAAAGCATGACTTGGGATAATATGCAATCAGGTACAGAAAGGTATATCCCAAGTTACTATGACATCTAAGTAGAAAGATGATTGCACATAGTGAGCTTTCTTTTTCTTTATGGCAGATCTTCTAGGTAGAGTTACTCGTTATTGAGTATACTGTCATGTCTGTATTTCTTATGAGCTTTTTTATATGAACATATGGTGTTCATTCATGATATTCTCTCCTTCTTTCATCACACTTTGATTAGTGTGTTCTAGCTCATCTTCTTCTTTTTACAAGCTCTCTCTTTTTAATTTTGCTCTCTAGTATTTCTTTTTAACCTTAACTTTCGGTAATAGATTTTTCTCTCCTTATATTTTCTTCTATGTTTTTCAAGAGGCTACACTGGAGAAGAGATTGATTCTGTTTACATAGAATCATCTTATTGAGCTCAGGGAAAGACTATTAATTATATGACCATTGAGAGTTGTTGTACAGGGGACAAAAGCCTTCTTATTGAAGTTGCACAAAGGGTAAGAGCTTTTGTTATCAAAGAGAGACGTTCTATACACGTAATATAAATTTGAGAGCTTTGAGATGTGTGTAGTCATAGGTGAAGTATAGGTATCATAAGTTTCAGGAAGAGGGAAAGCTTTGATTTTGGAAAACTCTGAATGCGTGAGATAAAGGTGAAACTTAGATGTTTTTCAGACTAGATTAGAATCCACCCTGTTTAGTCAATCTTCCTTTCAAGAGTCTTTTCTTTAAGCTTCGATGGAGATAACTTATGACCGTAGATGCTTTATGTATCAGACCGCTTCTAAATGTTTGAAGGGAGAAGATAGGGTCTGATGCTTTCGTATTTTCTGAAGCTTGAAATAATGTTGTTCAAGTATGGGTCTAGTAAGTTATTCTGATGCAAGAGAATTTCTTTTGAAGTGAACTGCCAGACTTTTAATGCGTGGGCTCCCTCTTTCTTTTGTAGCTTAGGCCTTATGTTTCCTGAAACACTTAAACACCTGCATCAAGTGATAACAAACGACTTTATTTAAGTTAGAATTCATAATGTTAGTTATCAACAAATCTTCATGAAATCTGGTTTAAATGATTTGGCATTGACCAGACTTTTCTTCAACAGTAGGTGTTAAAACTGAAAACAACAGGTGTTAAAAGTAAGAAATTTAGTGGTGTTAAAAATAGGATTTTTAAGTGGTGATTTAAAATAAAATTTTAAGAGGTGTTAAATGTTAAATCTTTTAGATGTTGAAAATTGAATTTTCAAGTATAAAATTTGATGTTGAACTTTTTAAGTGAATAATTCTCTTACTAAAATTAGACCTAAATGATGTTTTATAATTTAGTTATGAATTAATCAAGTTAATTAAACTTATTAAAAGGATTTGCAAAAATAATTACACGTTGGATTTTTAGAAGGTCCTAAATGAATTATAAAAATTTTAAGCATATTGTTTTCAAATGTTTAATGATTTAAGAATTTAAGGAATTTTGATATTAAGGTGAAATAAAAACTTAAGTTTTTGATAAAGAAACAAGAAATGACTCTAGGTTGGATTCTTAGAATTTAATTAAAATTAATGAAAAATTTTGTGATAACTAAGTTCTTAAAATGAGTAATTCTTAACCTTAAGACTTTTAGTGAACAAGTTGGTATGGAAAGAAAAATGAGTTTTAAAAAAATTACTAGAGACTTAGTTATTTAAAAATAGGTAAGGTTTTGTGTAAATTAAGGGAATATTGACTTAAGAATAGTTAAGGTCTTATACAAGTATTTTTTTGGGTGTAAAGAGTGTTGGTAGGTGGGATTACAATTCATGAATAAGTTAACTAAAAGATTCAATGATGTGATATTCTCGAGTGATAAGTTGTGGTGTGATAGCATTCATTGATTTTGTAGGTTGTAGTACTTGATTGACAGCGATATGGTTATGATATGTTGATGTGTTGTTTAATGTGTGTAGTGTTGTTGTGTTGTGAATGAATGAGATTGATTGATGAGAATGAACTAGTAGTGATAGTAGAATGTGTTGTAGAATTGTCTGATAATTGCTGTGAAATTCTAGTGAGCTTGATTTTGTGAATGGGCACGTGTGGTGCTAACCTTATGATTAAGAATTGATTATGAATTGTATGAGATTGAGTTACAGAATAAAACTGATGAGAATGAAATGTGAAATGAAAAATAAGTTATGTTCCTGTAGGGTCTAGGAAAAGGTTTGGATAAATACGATTATGAATTTTGTGATGAGCAGGCATGGTGCCTTATCCCTAGTGATTCTGATGATTTATAAATTGTGATGATGGGTTTGATAATACCCTGAGAATGAAAATGAAAATGAGTTGTGAGTATGTGATGGTCATTGTCCTTAATCGCGGGTTCAAATACGTGAGAGTGAAGAAAAATAAGATATTTATAATTTCAAATTATTTTCTACCTTTGGACAGTTTTAATGTTTTCTTTATTTTCTAAGTCTGTTATTTTCAAGTGAAAAAGTGTTTTATGAAAATCTTTCTTTTAAAGATTTCATTTTTAAGACCTTTTCAATGTTTTAAGTACTTTTAAGGAAAATGTTGGTTTCAAGGATTGGGAAATCAACTAATGTGAAGGTTTATTTTAAGAGGAAGAAATGTTTGATGAAACAGTGATGGGTTACACCTTTAAGGACAACGGGCCATTGACGTAGGGACCCTACCCGGTAACTATATGATGATAATGATAAAAGTGAAAGATGATGAGCATTCATGCATCATTACATTATGATATGTTGTTGTACCATGGCAAGTTGCATTACAATGATGGGTACACTAGAGAACGAGCGTGTTTCAGGTTTAATAAAGGACCTTGGGAGTACTCCTGGTTCGGGCATCCAATGGCTTGGTGTAGCACTCGATGCTGGATAGTCCCTGGCCAACCAGGGGTACTTTAACGAGAACGAACGTTTCTAGGGCCATGTAGCATGAGTTCTAACCCTATATGTTGTTATGCTTGGGGCGTGAGGTTTGGATCCATGATGAATGTGATGGGATGTAGTCCATGTACCCTTGATTTGGTTGCAAGAACTTGAAAGGAATCTGGCCGTACTAGTATACCACAAAGATTATTCCTCCCCAGTAGACGTATTGGCAAGATGATGTTGTTGATGATGTTGGTGATATTGATGATGATGAGTTAATGGGCCCCATTTGCATCATGAGATTTAAATGAATGAAAGAGACATAATGGACCTAACACATGCATAGCATCTTTGTTAGCTAACTGCATTGATGAATGATGATATGAATTGATTGATGATTTGTGGTTCTAGATAGTGTATTGGTTTTATGATGATCTATGGGAATTGATAGTTTATGATTATGAATTGTGTGATACTTGTATGTAACTGTATGGTGGATATTAATTTGCTATGGCTGTGCTTATGACTAGGATTTGTGGAAATATGTATGAGTGTCTAATGCCCAGATATGAACATGAATATGCTAGTATAGTTCTATTTGTGAACTGTAGGCCTTATGTGCATAATGATTCTGTGAATGGTATGGTGTATTGTGCATGATGGTATATCTAATGAATATAGGTTTACAATATTATATTAATGATTCATGCAATGATTGTGATGTAACCTACTGTGTCATTTATAGTTATATGATGAGTAGAGCAAGGTCATATGAGATATGATGAGATTAGGTGTAACTAGGGTATAGTCTTATAATGAATATGATGTGTCTAGTACATGTCCGGTGTGAGTTGAATGCATATGTGGTAGTGTTAAGGTATAACCTTGTAGAAAATATGAGGTCCCCGATGATGATGAGAATTTATGATGATGAATATGAGGGAAATATATCCTCGGTCTTAAGTGGTATTTGTGTGGTATGTGATGATATGGTAAGGGGAAACATCAGTGATGACAAACTTCCCGTTGAGTGGTGGACAAGTAGGATAGTGTCTCACCTTTACATTTTTAGTTTGGCATGGTTAACGGGCTATCGAAGAGATGTCATACGCGAGGTAAATTGCCTTTGATCCCTGAAGATTCTCCTGCTGAGTCAGTTGTACAAGTTTTGAGACCAACCTTTCCTGACATGGATGTGGAAATGATCGAGAGTACGGTTTAGAGGAAAGAAGAGTTATCTTATCTCCGTGGTTTGATCTTCATCCTGCAAGTTATGGACGATGAGCATCGGGAGTATTCCAGAGTTTCTTCACCATCTCTACGATCTCTTCCACAAGAGTATGTAGCCTTGCCTGAGGTTACCTGGAGAGCTTGGGATAGCTACAGTAAAGGAAAGACCAACAGAGCTTTGGTCTACTGTAAGGCTATCTCCTCCCTCTTATGAGAAGGATTTCGACTTGGGTGACATACTCTAAATTAGCATTCCTGTGGGAGATAGATTGTCGTCAAGGTGAGCGGCAGTAGTGGGATCCGCCCTCCAGGTGGACCTTGACTAGGCTTAGGTTTAAGGGGCATGATTAAGATAGTTAGGTTATCTTTTGTATTAGATAGTTGAATTGTATTTTATTTTGTTATGGGAGCCTGTGCACCCCTAATTTCATTTTGAGTATCTAAAGTAATGTTGAATTGTGTATGAACTAATTTGATTAATGAGATTATGATCCACCATGTTTTGTGTTTCTTATGTACAAAAAAAAAACCTTCCATATTTTTCTAAATTCGTAACCTCTTAGTTAAGTAGCATGATCCAGTGGAAGAGATTTATCCTAATTAACCAAGGGTGTTACAACTACAACATCTATGAAAATTATGTTCATATTCTATGTGATTATATATCGACAATCAATCTTTCTAAAAATCTAATTCAACATTCTCGTGCCAAACATTTTGAAATAAAGTTCATTGATATAGATCAACAAGGAAACAAATGATATCCACTTGTAATTTAAGGACTAAAATGACATATTATTTAATTTTAGACTTTTTAAAGTTTTTTTTTTGTAAAACAATTATGAAGTTTAGAAATTCAAACCATATATAATTCTTTTTTTCAAACATACAAAAAACTTTTTTTTACAAATTATTATAAATTCAAACCACGCATGTTATACGATCATTTGATAGAAGTTATACTATTCGAGGAATAACATAAAATGTACAAGAAACTAAGGCTAGGATTTGATCAATTTCAGTCAGGTTCAGGTGATAGAAGTCAAGTTGGATGTAAATGATCACAATAAAGTAGGCATAACGATGGTTAGTTTTAGTCGAATTCAGGTAGTTTTATTATTGGATTGTGTCTATTGCTTAGTGATAAAGTATTATTCTACCACTTTATCTAGCATAATGATGCCTATCAATTCAGTTTGTTAGTGGTATTGTTTAGTGTTTGTTTGAGGACAAGAAAATTACTAAGTTAGGGTAGTTGTTAGATGTCAATTTGAAGTTATTTTCCATGTAAAATTTACCTTTAAATTGAAGTTTAATTGTTCATTAAATAAGAAAATTATGCTCATTGTGTCCAGTTTATGCATTGCCATAATTTTGAGCTCACAAATTATTTTTAATGTGTTTTGATAGGTTGTAGAGGCCACAGGAGAGAAAAAAGAGAAAAATAGAGTGCTTGATTTTTTACTCTTCACATCCAATAGTAAATCTGCTCCTACCATTTCGCTCACCATTGGATTGGGTTAAAATTTTGATATAAGATGCATGACATCTAAATCTTCATTTTTAATGGTTGGATCATATTTGAGAGTGTAGGTGTCACTCGAGTGGCCATTTTACCACTAAGTAGATTCATTAAATTTTAGGTTGTCGCTCGAGCGGTGAAGTCAAACAGCATCTCTATTTTCACCCCAAAGGCCATTTAAAAGGGTTTAGGTCACTTTGTGTGATATCTTTGGTCCATGGGAGGTTAGGAGCACTATATGGAGGCTCTTTGGCACTGTGGGGAAGTTTGAAGAAGAAGGATCACTTTTGATTTCCTTTCCTTTTCTCTTTTTTTCCATTGATCATTTTGTTTTTTTCTTTGTTTTTAGGGTAACCCATATGAAAATGTATGGTTAAATCTTATTTTTGTTAGGTTTGGGTGTAGCTCACTCCTTTTCTAGCTATGTATCGAATAATCTTGTATGATTTATGCTTTTAATCAATGTTAGTATCTCATTTTATATACCCGATGCATGTTTTGAATGGGAAAATGTTTAACGTGTGTGTTTGGGCTTTTCAAATAAGTTAAAGAATGAAATGCCCATTAATTTCTTCATCCAAGGATAGAGTTGAATTTAATGGTTGTTAAGGTCAACGCCTATGTAAGGACTTTTGCCAAATAGTCGAGGGATCAATATTTGGGGGAAAGGACTTAGGATCTATTCGTCAAGGGATCGGGTTTAATGAAATCTATGCCACATTAACTTGGTTGAATTTCATAGTCATACTATGTAGGATAATATATACTTGAGAGGGAGGACAGTGAAACATAATCCTAACACTTTTGTTTATATTTACCTATGTTTTTATGCTTTTATCACCACAACAATATCTTCCAACAACCAACACTTATGCATATTTATGAATATGTTGTATATAGTTTTATGGTAATTTTACAAGTATAGATGTTATTTTTTTTATTAAGTCCCTATGGATATAAGACTCGTACTTACTAATCGAAATTACAACAAAATTTGGTACACTTGTCAAAGTCCCAACAAGAAACCTATTTGAATCTAATGCGCTCTAGGACATAGTAACAGTGTTCTCTAGGTTAGCTAGTTGTTTAATGAAATAACTCAAGGGCAATTAGTTGAAATTATATAAGTAAAATCATAAGTCCAAAAGGCATCTTTAAGGAATAAGACTTTTGTTATTTCTCCACTTTTATTTTCTTTTAAGACAATTTACTCTCTTGATTTTGGTGTTCATTTCTTTTCTCTTATCTTCCTATCCCCTTTCTTTTCTTTTCTAAAATTGTTTTCAAACAACTCTCATGTAATTGTTCCTCATTCTAATAGCATGAGTAGTGGGTATGCAATGATTTTTCTCTCACATAATCCCTATGGGTTTGACACTTAGGGTTTTATTTACTCATTGTGTTACATCTTATAAGTACGATTGCCTATAGGGTTTGAAGACTTGTTTTATTTCAATTGATTTTATAATTTAAATATTCTTCTCACATAAAAAAAACATAACAATTAGGTTCAGTTATGAATGAGCTTCCCAGAAATGATGTAAGAGATATAAAGAGAGAGAAACCAAGAAATAGAATGCCAAAATCCATTAAGAATGAATAAATGAGTCATAGTAATCAAGAAACAAAACATAAATGTTAAACTTGCCTAAGTAAATAATCAAGAAGCATAGAGAAAGTTGTAATCGATTAAGAGGTCTTGTCTTATTCAACATTGAAGAACGTGCTAGTGGTTTCAGTGAGGGAGGTGCCTACAGAGTTAACCTGAGATTAAAGCTTGGTGATAAAGTTATCCTTGTTGACGATCCTTGTCTTGTCTTCATTCTTCTCTAGGAAGTATTATTAGTTGTCAATTTTACCATATTCTCATTGCCTTAAAAACCCTTTCAAGTTTACTACCCATGCTTGTCTTTTTCACTAAAATACTGTTATTTTCACAAATACCGAGTATGAGGTAAAATTTCCAACTAACTTTTATTTTTCTCAGTTTTATGGTAAAAAGGGATCAGTTTTAGGCTAAAGTACAAAAATCATCAAGTTAAAATCCTATATTTAGCTTCAGCAAAGAATTGCGCTTTAGCAAGATCACTCGAATATGCAAAATGGTCATTTTAGTAGGTTGCTTAGGCAAACCTACAACTTACTAAGACACTTGCAAAAGCAACCATCTTCCCATACTACTTTTACTTGTTTAAGCTAAAACAACAAAAGACTGAAACCTTAGCTATGGGCTTCAATGAAAGATTTTATGCTGAAGTGAAAGTATAAATATCTCACCTACCATGCTTCACCATGAAGAAAGGTTTTTCCTATAACTAGAAGGCAACTATGAGCTTCTAACCTTGTGCAACTTGGAAGGAAGAATTAGAGTAGTCCCTATGTTGTCACATCTCTATCCTGCCTATGTTTTTTAAGTTCCTGATGGTGTTTTAGCCCTTGGTGCAATGTGGCAGGAGAACTCCGCTCCATTATAAAGGTCGTGGAGGTGATAGATCCAAGGCCTTGTAACTTATTTTTGTGGTATTCTTTTATTTTAGGGTTAGTTGACATGAAAATGTATGGCTAGATCTCTTTTATTGAGATTAAGTGTAGTGAAACTTCTATCGGGATCTATGTATTGATTTGATTATGTATGTTTGTCTTTTGATTAATGTTAGTTTCTATTTTTGTCTCAATGATTGTTTTGAATGAGAAGAACATTACATGATGTCGATGTTATGGATCGATGGGAAGTACTCATTAGGGTAGTGTAACATCCCAAATTTCATGTATAATTAATTAAGTAGAGGAAATAAATGGGATGAATATAGGAAATAATTATTTGAAGTCCTAGACATGTAGAGAAAATTATTTGGCTACTCCATGAATTAATACGATGTATTTGGTAATTACTATCGTCGTTTAATTGACGAAGAACGTACGAATAGAGTGCGGAGATGAGCTAAATGTGTAGAGAAACATTAGATAATATTAGATATAATTATTTATGTCCTGAGAATAAAGCTAAATTAATTTGGGCATTTGTTGGATTTGTCGCGAATTATTCAAAATTTGTCAACGTCGTTTTAGCGTCAGAAAACGTACGGTCCGGAAATGGGCTAATTCAAAAATAAATGTCAAGAATTAGAAAACACTAAAATAATTATGTTAAACACAAAACTAAACCTGGAAAAATTTGTAGACAATTAATTATGCGAAAAGGGGCCCTAGGTGGCCAAAACGCTTCATTTTCGAGCCAAAACCGTAACGATTTTTCCCGCACACCTTGGGTTGCACGTCCCACACTCTTGGGCTGATTCCAAGTCTGAATTTTAAGGCCCACAACTGAATTGTGCAAAAAGAAAATGGGCTTAGACCAAAAATTTAAGTGAGTGGCAATGCTATAAATACTTTGAACTTGAAATTTTTCATTTTCCCCTCTCCCTTCTCCTTCCAAATTCAAAAGTCACCATTTGTCTCACCTCTCCTACCAAAATTTCATTTTCTTCCTCCCTCTCCATGTGCCAAAACTGAACCATGCCATCCATGGAGGAAAAGTGATGTTTTTTTGAAGTTTTATAGAGAAAGAGACTTGGTAAGTGCCATGGAACCTATTTCCTCTTCTTCTTCTTATTATTTTTCATATTTTCATCTTCTCCATGACCATAACCCAAAACTAAAAATCCCCTCTTACTCACCCATTTACATTTTCAAAAATTTCAAGGCATTTTAATGCATTTGGAAGCTTTTAGAAGCATTGGGAAGCTTGGGTTCCATTTTCTCAAGTTTCTTGCAATCTTGGAGGTTAGGGTTTGGAACCATTTTAGGGTAAGTTGTGAAACTCTTGCTAACCTTTAAATTTATGGTTTGTAGTTGTTGGAAATGAAGTTGTTAGTGTTAGAAATTAAGAATTTTACATGTGTAACTCTAAATCCTAGCTTAGAAGACCATTGAGATTTGTTGATTGTTGTTAGAATATTGTTGAGGACTTGAAATTGATTTGAATTGGTTGCTAGAATTGAATAAAATGTTGTTAAATGAAGTTAGTTGATGTTGGAATTGCATTAAATGTAAAATTTGGAATTGGAAGCTTACTTTGAGTTAAGGGAAAAATTTTATTTTAGACTTTGAATGATTTATTAAAGGCTTTAAAATAATTATAAGACTTATAGTAATGTTGTAAATTGATTTGGTGATTGTTAGCATGAAACATGAAGTTGTTAGTAAGCTTTAATTACTTCTTCAAGTAGGAAATGGTGACAAAGTGACATAAATGGTTCCATAAATGTATTGAGTTTGTTAGTGTATTTGGAAATTATTGTTAAATGTGGTTTAGTATTTATGATAGTTGTTGGATAATTGTAGAACACTTGGCAAATTGTAGATAAGATTCTAAATCTTCAAAGTATTTAAAAACATTAAAAGAGTCAACAAAACTTCTAAAATCTCAAAGATGAAAATTTTTATAAGCTAGTATGATGTTATGTATATGATGGGCAAAATTATTAACATTAAAATAATTTTAGTTTGGTGATTGATGTGGTCCTACATGTATTTAATGTAGGGTTTGACAACTCTAGTGAGGTGGGACCATCTAACCTGGTGAAATACTTCACTTGACGTAGGAGAGGAATAGATTTTCTAAATGCATGTGTAATGTTTGTTGGTGATATATATTAATGTTGGTGTGTAATTGTATATTTACCTTGAATGGATATTCTACCTCTTATGTGTGAAATTAAATGAGATTGATTATTGTTGTTGTTGGTTGGATGTTGGATTGGCAAATATGATGATGATATACATTGGAATATACTTGATTGATATGCTCTCTTGATTTTCATATGTGGATTAATATTGATATGACTCCTTGGCTAATATGTTGTGGATAATGTGAAATAAAGCCTTAGAATTTTTGTGATAAAATATATGCCTTGGAGGATAGTATAATTGGTTGCATGTCTTGACTATAAATCTTAAAATGTATTGGAATCCCTAAATAAGAGAATGTGAGATTTTTATAAAGTCGAGGCTGGCATATGCATGCTTGCATTGCATAGCATACATAGCATATCATATTATAATGTATTAGGATCTTGCGGGATCTTATGAAAAGGACCCTTACACGGGGGACAAATATTTAAACGACTATGTGTGGTTGCGATCACTAGACATGTTGAAGTAATTGAGATCTTGCGAGATCTTGTGAAAAGGACTCCTACGGGGGATAACTATTTAAGCGACTATGTATGGTTGCGATTACTTGATAAAATGTGTACATATGTGATATAAATAATTTCTTGAAATCGAATCCGTTGCGTATGCATTATCTTAATGGCATAGTATATGCATTAGCCATAGGAACATGGCATATGACCTTGAGGTACTTAAGAGGGATTGAAATCTATTGATGATAAGAATTGATAAATGGAATTAGAATTTATGGACACTAACTAATTGTGTTGTTTTTGTTAGTGTTGCCTTGGACTATATATATTGGTATGGAATGTGGTGTGAAATGTGATGAGAATTTGAATTGATGAATGGATTCCATAATGTGATATGGTTATTGAAATTTTTTATGTTTGTGCTTGGTGATAAGCATTATGGATTATGTTTTTAATTATTGAGTTGAATCCTTGATGGGTGAATATGTATAGTTGCACTTACATAATTATCTTATCACATTTTGTTTAATTATTCATCATTAAGAAAGTATATGCATTCTCCATGTATTCTACTTTTTAGCTTTTATGATGTAGGGCATAGTTCTGGAGTTGGTGCTTTTTTTTAATAGATGACGTATAGTGTGAAGGAGGAGATGCCTAGATGCCTTGGCCGGTATATTTTGAATTTTATTGACTATGGCATTTTTTTAAAATTCCTTGTAAATGGCATTTGTTTTGTATAGACTTACTATTATGTATTGCCTTATGATTATGATGATGGTTTGATATAATTGAGACATTGTTGATATATTAGCATCATTGGGATGGACTTGTGATCTTTTTGTATCACAAAGTAGAAATTGATTATTAAAATTTTAATTGTGGTGTTTTTCTTTCAACGATTGTTTTTAATCGTGAAAAATTTATCCCAATTTTCATTATCCAAATATTAATATCTTTAATATTAATTATCGGATTAAGGACGCCACAGGTAGTGCATGTACTAAGTTACTCAGACCACTATATGATAACAGAAAGAGCATTGATAGCTAGGAAGCATTTCTTGAATCTAAAAACTGAAATAGAATCCTAATCACTTGTGTGTCTAAGAATATAACATTAAAAGGTTTGTTGCTTAAGCCTGTTTGAGTAATGTTGGGTTAATCATTGAGAAAGTTGTCATGGAATTAAGACCGAAGGTAACTAACTTTAGAGTCTATATGCCAAGGAATTGAGTTTAATGAATTTTGTGTTGCATTAACTAATTAAAGATAGACTTGTCAAAAATACTTATGCCCATAAGTATACCTGCATATTTACTAAACAAGTTGTATCAGTATTCATTACCCACCTGTGAGTGCCATATACTTATAAACATTTGTTTTTATTAAATATATTTATATATTAAAAAAAATTATTGTTTTATAATGAGATAAAATTTATTTAATATTGATTCTAATAATATTTTAATGTATTAAGTTATAATTATATTATTCAATACTAATTTATATTATTTCATACTAAAATAATACTATATTTAGTAGATCACATATTATTTTCTTCTTTATTATAGATATTTTAAATATTAATAGATAGCCACTACAACTACTCACAAATTTGAATACTTATAAAATTTAACAAGTACAAATTCGAGTAGTATACTACCCTGTCCACCTCGTATTGTTTGCATCCATAATTAAAAGGCAAGTATGCATATCACGTGATGCATAATTCTTTAAGAAGTCAAACGAAACTTTATTCCCAATATTATTTATCTATATTTAATTCTCATGTTTTCCATCTGTTTCAAAACTCAAAAATTCAATGTAACCCGTAAATACGAAGGAAGTACTCCCTCCTTAATCTCATATATGAGACAAGGTTTTAAAAAACTTAATCATTTTTATAAGATAGATTAAAAAAGAATAAAATTTTGGAAACATAATTGAACTATAATCTCGAAATTTATTTCCATTATTTCAATGGATGGGAAAAAAAGAAAACTGAATGACGTGTAACTGTAACTTATCAAACTTTAATAAAAGCATCCGCTAAGTAATGTTGAACTTGATAGTTTTGAGGTGATATTAGTGACATACGGTGAAATAGTTACTGCAACAAGTATCAGTTGTTTTCTTAAAGCTGTAAATATGAGTTATCTGATTTGGTCTGGTCCGGCCTGATTTGGATGTAGACTTTAAAGGATTGAGTTAAAAAGATTTAGAAAAATTTAGGTTTTTAATATTACCGTCTAAATTTGACCCATTTCGGACATCGACTTTGACAGGTTACTCACATTATTTTGTAACATTCATAATTTATAAATTTTTTATTTTCTGATCCGATCTCGATACTGGCCATTGGACAGAAAGGTCAGTTGACCTAAAAACTATTGTGCAAGACCGGTATCACTAAAAGCATTAAAGCTTAACACGGGCTCCCAACACCGCGTATGAGGCTCATAACATGATCCCGGTGTGAATTATTCTCTTAACATCAGATAATTAGAGTTGACTTATACAATCATATGTTGGGGAAGCAACCTGCAAAGTGACTGATGGAAGAGTACAGTTGGTAGGTAGGGTCACTGTTACGTGTCAGTCTTACTACAAATGATCAGAATCACACTGACATCAGGTAGGTAAGCCCACCTACTCAAAACGACTCTTTCGTTGCCCTAGATATAAATACTCATGTAACAACAGCGAGAGGTAGAACATTCTCACTTGAACTTACGCTTGAACTCTGATATTTTCCTTGAATGTTCACTAACTTGAGCGTTAGAGTGCCCTTGTAGGTGACACTCTCTTTTACCCCATAACGTGTGAGGCTGGTGATTTGGTACGAGGAATCACTCCAAGATCTTTATTTCCCCACTAGAATAGAGGATATAATACAGGATCCTCACTGGACCAGTGTAAAACCTCAACCTACAACACACATTGAGGACTAGTCACTAGGTTGTCTCTAACACCCTGACCAAGACCAGTTTATTTTCAATAAAAGTAAAATTAATATAATATATATATATATAATTAGCTTAGCAGATTACTTAGACCCGGCCAAGCTTTTTATGTAAAAACTCAAACTTTATTAAACCTTATTTTACGGGTAAATTCAAGTGATTTGATTAATTATAAAGATATTAAATTCATCAAATGTATGAAATGGAATTAAGGTATTACTCCGACCAAATAAAAGGTCGTGTCGATCGTCACTTAATTAAAGATCAAATCGAAAATCCCAATTTATATGTTAATGAGATCTTGTATTCGATCCAAAGTCATGTAGATCATAAATCAAAAAGTCAACTATGCGAATGATCACCACTTAGAATTAATCTCGGTGTAATGAGTGCAAGCTAACTAAAGTACTATACAATATCACCTAAACACGAGACCATTTTGAAATCCCCCGCGAAATCCTAGTTAATGATTAATCTCAACAAACTTCTGTACCAAATTTTGGACTCGTGGAGCTCTGTAATTATTATATTATTATTGAAGTGGAAACTTTTATCTTGATCAACAATTCAAAATTTGCATGTCATTAGACATCATCATTACGCCCTAGCAATTTAGAAATGAGTTGATCAATAAATATGCGCATGATTGCTTCTACTTTGATTGTTTAACCACTCGACCCTGTTTAGTTAGGATTGCGTAATCTGAGTGATTGAACGCGAGGAAAAAACATTACATAGCGTGTGATTTATGATCTCATCCCATAAATAAATGCTATATATGAACTGATAAAAATTTATCAGAGATAAAATATGTAACATACGTTATTACTATGTGATTAATTGAAACTAATTGTCTCATCATATAATATTTTCTTGAATTTGAGGCTTTTTACCAACTAAAATATTGAAACCAAGGTTTATAATTCAAAATTTTGATTCATATATGTTTAATGTTTTTTCTTTATTAAGATCAATGACCTTTGTGAGAATAAAAAGTCAGATTTCCCTTTCTTCACAAATGAGACTGTTTAAAAAACAAACTTTGTCGTGCTCAAAGTGATGATTCTTGCATAGTACTTCACCTATTATTATTAAATAAGATATAAATTCTTTCACCAATTTTAACAGGATGAAGATAAGGGGATTTGGCTTAATTTTCAGGTGTAAGAATACAATTTAGAGGATAAAGTGTAGTGCTATGTATTAATTTAAAAATTAAAATGCGCCGATAAAAACTTATAAATTAATAGTAATCATTATGCTAAAATATTACGAAATTAAGGTAAGATAAGATAAATATATTAACGTTGATTTCTGAAACAGCAAGTACTTTATTTTTAGAAGTGCATTTTATACATTTTATAATAGACTTGGTTTATAGGTCAAATCTTACTAGCCAACCTGTTTACTTCTGGGTTAAATGAGTTAGAACAGGGAAATATGCAAACATATGTTTAGAAATGAGCTTTTATGGTCTGATCTATTTATCCCATAGGTAAACACTGGCTAGTTAGGGACAAAATTACTTTGATTTTTTCTATATTTTGTTAAGCATTTGGTTTTAGATTAGTTGATGATTCATTTAACGACTAGAAATAGAGACATTAAATAAAGGGTTTAATCTTAAAATATTGTTGTTCTTTATTCATATTTTTTTCATATTTTCTTCAAAATAGCATTTTATACACTTCTATGTGTTTTTTGTTTTACAAGAAAAGGGCCTAGAGGCCTAAAGAACACAAAATACCAAACACATAGCTAGATAGAAATAGGAATCAAAGGCCAAGCCTGAGTACAATCATAACCCTGCTTCAAGCCAAAATTCCCAACTTGCCTAGGGTCACCTTATTGCAAAGAGGCAATCATAAACAAGGTGTGAAGATGGAGGAGCTCCTGAAGTCTGAACTATGCAGAACTCAAAAGAACCTGCGAATGCATGCATGGAGGAATACAACATTTGTCCTAGACTAGAATTCTTCTCAAACTAGGTGGCAGGGATAGCCACCAGTTCCTGCCTAATCCATTTGAAGAAGCCAGTTCAGCAACTTCATGAGCTACTTGATTAGCTAACCTTCTAGTCCACAAGAAACCACATGAGATTAAGGACCCACAAATTGAGATAACGTCCCAAATTATAGTTTGGATTTCCTTATTCTTAGTTTCTCATATACAAGCCCTAATTAGTTCCAAATTATCTAATTCCACTAGTATCTCTGTCCATTCTAGGTTATGAGCCAAAATTAGAGCTTCCCTTAGTGCCCACATCTCTGATTGGATAACAGAAGGAGCCCAGACTTGTGAAGCTTGACCAAAGACTATATCACCAGCATGATCCCTAGAAACGATTCTTGTAGCAGGGGAGGAATTCTTCCAAGCAGTATCTGTACTTACTTTAACTTCCCTGGTGGAGGGGGTCTCCATCTAGGATTATCCTTTTGTAATGGTAAATTTTTTTTCTAATCCTGGACCTGTCTTACCATAGAGGATATGTAGAATTCATTAACTTCGTATTGAATTATATTTGTTACTTGTAATGGATTTGGCTGAACACTTTGAAAAATTCATCTATTTCTACTCAGCCATATATGCCATATAGAGAAGAGTAGTTTTGAGATAAAAAAAAATTGTAGTCCTTTTTCTTTGTACTAAATAAATCAAATTTTGATTCCAACCATTGTGTGACTGAAGAGAAGCTCTATATATTTGGTTGACATTGGATATTAGCTTCAAACCACACTGGAATAGTCCAGTTACAAAGTAGCAAGGAATATTCCAAGGTCTCCTCCCCTTCGAGGCATATTGGGCATATAAAAGCCTATGATAATTTTCATCTTAGCCAATCTCTCTTACAGGGATGAGATTATGGCACACTTTCCAGGTGAAAGTCTACATTTTTTTAAGGACCTTTGCCTTCCAAATGGTTTCCCATGGACTCTTACTTGGTTGAAAGGATGTTGTAGGATCTGGATGTGGGGTATCAGGATGGTGTTTAATAGCTTTATAACTGATTTAATTGTATACTCACCATTCTTAGAATACGGCCAAATTAAATCATCCCTGCCACAAGTAAGCCTAATAAGAGTCTGTAAGGCTAGTAACCAGCACTCTTGTGCCAGTGTCTCAAGTCGTATGATTAATGAAGGAAGAGAGAGTCATGTCAACATAAATCTAGCTTGTTGGGTTTGGGTAATAGTTTTCAGCATTCCATAACCATTTATGTTTGAAGAAAGAAATTTACTTACCATCTTCAACCACCTATTGACCAAGTTTAAGAAGTATGTCTCTCCCTTGAAGTAGGCTACTCTAGAGCCAAGAAGTATTTTTTTCCTAGGTTGAAGCATAAAGAATGAATCTGGAAAATATTTGCCTTTTAGAACTTGAACCCACAAAGCCTGTTGATTCTTCTATACCCTTCATGCTTGCTTTGTCAAGTAGACTATGTTTAACGCCTCCATATCCTTAAAGCCTAGATCCCTAGAAAACTTGCTAGTGGTAATAGACCTCCACTTCTTCCAATACACATCTCTCTTGCCTTATCTTTAGCCTACCAAAATTTAGCTATGATAGAGTTGATCTCTTTAGCTAGTCTTTTATGGAACCTAACCAGAGACATTATTGCATAGGCTGGGATAGCTTGAAAGATAGACTTAATTAATGTTCCCTTTCTTGCTTGGTTTAGAAAGTGCTCCTTCTACCCCTCCACCTTAGAGAGGACCTTCTACTTAATCCAACTTATGACCTTACCTTTGGATTTCTCACATTCACTAGGCAGACCCAAATATGTTCCTGAATCAATACGCTGCTCTATTTTTAATATAGAAGAAATAGGGCTCTTGTTGAGTGAAGAACCTTGCTACCAAAAATAATTCCATATTTAGCCACATTAACCTTTTGACCCGGAGCACTTAAATAAATATTCAGGACTTTTAAAATAGAAAATGCTTCTTCTTTTGAAGCCTTAGCCAGAATGATAGCATCATCTACAAACAAAAGATATGTTAGTAAAGGAAAATGAGGGGGGAGTGGCATACCAAATAGAGACCCTTCCTCCCTTGATTTAGAAAGAAGAGAGGATAATGCTTCAACTGCAAGGATGAACAGATAAGGGGGAAAGGGGCCTCCTTGTTGAAGACTCCTCTGAGGCTTAAAAAAGAACTCTTAGATCTATTGAGATTAATACTATAAGTTACAGAAGTGAAAATGGACATAACTAGAGAGACCCAATAAGAGTTAAAACCAAAAGCTATCAAGACTTGATGCAGAAATTCCTAACTAAGCCTCTCATATGCCTTACTCATATCCAGCTTGATGGCCATATGCCTCTTAGAAAAAGAGGACCTACTTCTAAGAGAATGGAACACCTTTTTACTAATAACTATAATATCTTGAATCCGTCTCCCTTTAATGAAGGCATATTGATAGGGAGAAATCAAGGTAAGGAGAAACAATTTGCTTTTAAGTTGAATAATTTTAGACATAACCTTAGGGATAAAATTACAGCAGTTAATGGGACAGAATTGTGTGACTTTCTTAAGATTAGGAACTTTAGGCACCAAAGATATTATGTTGAGATTGGCTTTAGGAGACATGTACCCTGTCAGGAAAAAAGATCTTATAGTTACACATACTTGATCTTTAATTGTATCCTAATTTTTATGATAGAAGAGACCGTTAAGACCATCCGAGCTAGGAGCCTTTAGTGAAATGAGAGATTTAACAGCTTTCTCAATTTCCTCATCCGAGATAGGAGTTAACAGAACTTCATTCATCTGGTGGGTGACTTTTCTAGGGATGGTAAGAAGACATTCTTGAGCATTAAGAATAGGTTCAGTTTTATACAAATCAAGGAAATATTTAGTAACCATAGACAGAACACCCTCATGACCCTTAATCCACTTGTTAGAGTTATCCTACAACCTGGTTATCTGGTTTTTAGCCCTTTTCTGGATGGTTGAGGCATGGAATAATATCGTATTGGCATCTCCCCATTTTAGCCATTAGATTCTAGACCTTTGGTACCAATAGATCTCCTCATGTTCCCTGATTTTATCAATTTGTTGCTAAAGTGAAGAAATCTGGATTTTCTCACTTTCTAAATGGCCCTTACTTATAAGAGTGGCATGGGTACACTTCCTAGCTCACAAGGATGAATTTAAGATTTTCTACAAGAAAATCCAGAATGAGAAAGGATTATGCATTGGTAAAATAAGAAGTGATCATGACAAAGAATTTAAAAATGAAATTTTTGAAAAATTATGCAATGAGTCAAACATAACTCACTGCTTTTCTTCTCCAAGAAAACCACAACAGAATGGTGTTGTGGAAAGGAAAAATAGGTCTCTGCAAGACATGGCCAGAACAATCCTTTGTCAAAATAATCTTCCAAAATATTTGAGTAGAGGCCATGTGTAACATCCTGGTTTTTAATTAAGGTTAATTAGAGGATTAAAATTATGGATTGAATAATAATAATAATATTTGTCCAGGAAATGACCTTGATGCCCTTGGTGGCTTTAGAGGAACTTCGGTTCTCTCTCTCCCTCTTTCCCTCGTGAATCCCACGCTGATGGGATGGGAGTTTATGATGATGTGATGGATGATGGTGAGGGAGTGCAGGCTGGGCAGTGAAGAGATAAGGGCTTGGCTTTTCATTTTCCACCCACTCTTTACTCATTACATTTTGGTGCATATTCTGAAGAGAGGAAACGCTCTTCATTCTCTCTAGAGAGCTTCCTGACGCTTCTTCTTCTTCTTCCTAGTGCTTCTTCTTCTCCCATTGATGGGGCTGTATGAGCCTCGGTGTGAGAAGCCTGCAGCAGCATGTGGTTACCTCGGTGTTGTGGAAGATGGTCCACTGTTGTGAGGCAGGGCGGCTCTTGTATGGAAAAAGGCATGGTTGGGTGCTTGGAAGCTTGGTTGTCCTACATTTTTGGTGAGGACTGGGCTGTCCAAGTGAAGAACCGTGTTGGGAGTCCTCCACTGAGCTGGGTGAGGACAGAGTTGAGCCTTGGAGGCTTTGATGCTCGAGTGGAGACAGAGTTTGTTCTCTAAAGCTGCGAGCAGAGTGTTGATGGCTGGGGCCGAGTTGTTCTATAAGAACGAGTGGCCAATGGAACTACTGGAATCTTTATTCTAGGTAAGGGGGCTTTTACATCTCAAATGCATGGTTTATGGACGGGTTCTGGGTGGTTTGCTTTAATGTGTTGTGTTATGTTTGAAATATGTTGAGTGATGTGTTGTAGCATATGCAACGCCCGGATATTTGTATTATTTGTGACCATGGTGGTCTGTATGATGTGGTGTATGATTTCCGTCCATATGATGTATGAGGCATGTTGTGGTTATGTTAAATGTATGAGATGCATATGATGAATGTCGAGGGCATTTGTGTGGTTTTTATTGGTCCCTGTGTGTGATGGTGTGTTTAAATGCATGTAATGCTTGACATTGAATATGCGAATGCTGAGTGCATAGGATGGGGACTACTATGTTAATGCCGAGTGGAATTTTATATGGAATAGCATGAGATGCTTACTAGTGTTGATTTCCGAGTGGAATGTTATATGAGAAAGCATGAGATGCTTGTTGTAAGCATAATCCGAGTGGATGGCATTGTGATTGCCGAGTGCATGAGATGGGTCATCTGATTCGCCATGGGAATACCGAGTGCATATAGCGTTGGACGCTTAATACCGATCGGCAATCGGATGAATACGTGTTAAATATAATGAAAGACCTCGGGTTGGACTCGAGGCAGTGCCGAGGGCACTAAGTGTTGGACTCTTGATGAAAGACCTTGGGTTGGACTCAAGGCAATGCCAAGTGCATTGGCGTTGGACGCCTGATGAATGAGACCGTATGCATCCGATTCGCCACTGAAAAATGCTTGGAGCATGAAGCGTTGGACGTTTATTGTTGAATTGGCAATCAGATGAAAATGTGTGAGGATATGATTAAGACCTTTGAACGGGGCTCAGGCACTCTCCTTGAGTGAGGCTCAGAGTTTAAACATCACTGATATTGATTGGAATAGATTTGGGGTGAAATCCGATTGGATGAATACTTTGTTATTGAGGATGTTATGCTTTATAACCGAGTGAAATGGGTAAATCCCGATCGGAGGATGTTGTGTGATTGTTTATAATAAATGGTAGTGTGTATTATGATTGATTGAGTTATGAAATTTGTATGATTGGGGATTATGGTATAATCCGAGTCAATAACTGTCATTTAATATGTAAAAGCTCACCCCTACATTATTTTTTCAGTGTATGCAGGTCGGACTGGTATTGAGGAGATGGCCTCAAGTCCGAGTGATGGGCACTCTGATTGTTGTAGTGCATATATGTATATACATATATTGTAAATGGATATGTTAAGCCTTGGCCGGCTCCTAACAATGATGTATAATGAATACAAATATATATATATATATAGGAATCCGAGTGCATGTTCATATATATATATATATGGATTACATTGATATCATGTACTTGTACCGAATAATAAGGGTTGGTGAATGAATAATGTTAAGATGATAAGTATTCCAAGTGTATGGCTATATATATATATGGATATATTGATAACATGTATTGGTATCGGTTGAGGAGTGTTGAATGTATAAAATAATGTTAAGTTAATAAATTCCGAGTGGAATATTGACGTGAGAGCCATTGCCGAGTGAGGCTATTGCCTGTGTGGCCTTTTGCCGAGTGAAAAGTATGAGTAAATCCCGAGTGGAAAAAGGGTTGTATATTCCGAGTGGGAAATCCCGATTGAACCTCTTCCGAGGGAAGAGTAATTGTGTTGGTTTTGATTGAGGTATTCTAGGAGTCCTCTTCCGAGTAAACAAGGCTATGCATATTCCGAGTGGATAAGCATTGAATAAGTCCGAGTGGGACTTAACTTGGTGAATTCTCCTAGTGGAATGGGTTAATGTAATACCCGAGTGATGAATGGTTAAGATGTGACCGAGTGATTTATAGCCGAGAGGTTATGTGATCTCCTAGTGTGGTAGATCAAATTATGCCGAGTGCAGAATGGATAATATATTCCGAGTGAATTGTGGTTGAAATATACCGAGTGGTATTGGATTGGGAAATATAACCCGTGTGAGGGGGAAGCTTGTGGACTCCGAGTAGAGTATCCGAGGGAATCATTTCCAGAGTGAAATACGCCTGTGTGTTTTATAATTGTAATTTGGTTAAGTATGAATTTACCGGGTGAATCATGTATGTGGGGACAGTTCCCAAGTGGACGTGGTCCCGAATCCGAGTGATGGAATACCGAGTGGAGTTACTCGCCTCAGCGAATAAGGGTTCGCTCCAGTGAGTGTGAATGGAAGGAAGGTTCGGGTTGGCTTCACTTAAGCGAATGGGTGTTTGCCCAAACATGTTAGGCTATCTCGCTCAAGCGAAGTTGGATCACGCTTGAGCGAGTAAACGTTGTTTGGTCTCGCTTAAGCTTGTTCTTCCGCTGTCGGTTTTTGTTTCCTTTGCCTCCCATTTGTTTTATTTTGGGAAAAAATTTCCCTGGTCTCTCGGATTTTGGGTTTATTAAGTAAGGATGTTTTATTTTGGTATCAGAGCATTCTTAAAAGTATTGGGGATGTTATACCATGAGCACTTCTTGTTATATTCAAAACAGAATCCCTTATCAGACCAATACTGAATAAGACTCCTTATGAATTATGGAAAGGAAGGAGACCCAACATTTCATATTTTCAGCTTTTTGGCTTTAACTGTTATGTTCTTAACACAAAGGATCATCTTGGAAAATTTTTGATTCTAAGTGTGACAAAGGGATATTCATGTGGTACTCAAACACATCAAAATCTTATAGAGTCTTTAATACAAGAACTTAGACCATTGAGGAATCAATGCATGTAAGATTTGATGATCTTCAAGAGACTGACAGGAGATTGGCAGATCTAGACCTTGATGATATAGATGTGCAGCAATAGGAAGCTGAACAAGATCAACAAGGATTAGACCCTGCTCAACCTGAACCAACTAAAGATGGAGACAAAGAATCTGAACAACATCAAATAGTGTCTGAACCAGAGAAGCCAAAAGACTAAAAGTTTAGGGTTTATCACCCTTCAGATCTCATAATTGGAGATCAAGCAGTTGGAGTTAAGACCAGATCTAAACTTCTCAACCAATCCATCATTGCTTTAGTTTCAAAAATGAAACCAAAGTCTATTGTTGAAGTATTGGAGGATACTGGTTGGATCATTGTTGATGGTTCAGAGAACAGACTTAGAAGGGGAGTTAAATAAGTCTATTCACTTTTTTAAACTAAAAGTGACATTTACTTTTATGAACCTTTTTGCACAGCAGAATAGGAAACATACTTTTGTAACCAAGGGAAATAAGTGTGAATCCATCTGACTCTTGTAAAGATAAGGATGAAAAGAGCACACAAGAGATTTATACTGGTTTACTTCTAACACAGAAGCTACATCCAGTACCTTCAAACTTGAAAGGTTTTTCACTATATAAAATTATGCTTTTTACATATATTGCACAGACTATGTCCTTAAGTATTATTGAATTCAGCCACTCCTGACTTAAGCACATCACATGCTTTTGAGTATTCTTGATACCAGCCACTCTTCGCTCAAATAAGGTATTATTTTACAGCACCCACTCCTGAGGCAGGCCCAAGTATTCTTTCACAAGTCACTCCTGACTTAAACCCAAGTATTCTTTCTAAAGCCTCTTCAAGCTAACAATGTTTCCCAATAGATTTATGAGATCTGTACTTTCAAAGATTTAAAAGAATTAACACATTAATATTAATAAGCCTTTTGACTTAGTTGAGCTAAGTAAAAAGTCTGTTCATCAAACTTGTACAAATAAAGAAAGGCTTATCTTACAGATGACTTAGTACATGTAAAAGAAGGGTGAGATACATACTAAGTCTGAAAGCTTAGTCAAAGACAATGAGCTCACAGAAGAGATGGATTGATGAGTTGATTGCATGTTTCTAACTTTGGATAGTATGGCTTTTGAAAATAGGAATGAGACACATATTGTGAGCTTTCTTTTTCTTTAATGGCATTTTTCTGATATCTTTTCTTCTCTATGAACTTTTTCCATTTATGATTTTCTTAGGCTTTTGCTACATGAATATTTCTCATGTTTTTCCTTTCATTTTCACCTTTCACTAAGTGGCCATTTCATTCTTTTCTTTTTCTCTTTATCTCTTTCTTTTCGCTCACATATTCTCTTTTTTACCAATTGTCTCTTATCTTCTTCTTAAGGAGAAAGGAGTTACAATTTATAGGTCTTTCTTTTAAATATCCAACTGATGAAGGAGAGACCCGTTGGATGGCCGTTGAGGGATAATACAACTGTTGAAGGGTGTTTTGCTTAACAAATAAGTGCTTTTGGTCAGAGAGTCATTCTGCACATGAAGCATAGGGCAGGGAGCTTTCGGGACTTGTGTGTACAGAGGTAAAGAAGGATAGTAAGTTTCACCAAGGAAGATATTTCTTATTTAGAGGTTTTCTGAATTATCAAGGTATTGGTGAAAATAGATGCTTTAGGAAGGATCTTGATTCTACCTGCTTGAATACTCTTGTTTTCACAAATAACACCTTCATGCTTTGATGGAAACTACTTTTAGAGAGTTATCATACTGAGGACCATACTTGTTTAGGGAAGACTTATGAAATGATTATAGGTCTAGTGATCCATAAGGTGTTAATGATGAGACTCGTGAATTAAGATCAAATCCGATCATATTCTTCCTTGAGATGTTTCATGAGATTGGGAGCAGCTTCTAGCTTGATGAAATATAAAGATAGAGTCTAATTGTTGAAGAGCTTTGCTTTGAAGAGAGGAACTCTTCCACATACTTGATACATAAAGTATGACTCTTCAAGTCTAGGTCTGGTATAAATCCAGATGAGATGAACTTTACTCTAGAAAACGTTCCCAATTCTAATTTCTTCAAATAATGCTTCTTTTTCTTTGATTTGAAGAGTCTTGATGTGGAGTTGCCATTGACCAAACTTTGGTGTATCCTACGAGACATTTGTTATGCAAGGACTCCTCCTTTGTTTTATAGCCCAAGCTTTTTATCCTAAAACACTTAAATAAACTTTTAGATGTTAACATAATATGACTTTACTTAAATTAGAAAGTGATGTTGGTTATCAACAAATTTAAGATTTCTTCAAAGTTGTCTTGACTTTAACAATTGCCATGCAAGAAGAACTGAATCAATTTGAGAGAAATAAAGTTTGGAGTCTTGTCCCAATACCTAAAAACAAAAGCATCACTGGAACTAAATGGGTCTATAGAAACAAGCTTGATAAAGATGGGAAAGTTATCAAAAACAAAGCCAGACTTGTAGATCAAGCCTACAATCAGCAAGAAGGTATAGATTTCACTAAAACTTTTGCTCCTATAGCCAGACTTGAGGCTATAAGGATACTTAATGCATTTGCACCTTTTAAAGGAATTACATTATATCAGATGGATGTTAAAAGTGCTTCTCTGAATGGGTTTATTGACAAAGAAGTTTATGTAAAACAACCCCCTGGTTTTGAAGATGTATCTTTTCCAAATCATGTTTTCAGACTTAGTAAAGCATTGTATAGTCTGAAATAAGCACCTAGAGCTTGGTATGATAGACTTAGTACCTTTTTCCGTTCAAAAGGCTTTACTAGAGGAAAAGTAGATACAACTCTATTGAGAAAAAGCTCTCATAAGAACTTTGTAATTGGGCAGATTTATGTCAATGATATTGTTTTTGGTGTTATTGATGTAAGGAATTTTCTGAAATGATGCAAGCTGATTTGAAATGAGTATCATGAGGAGAACTTAAAATCTTCTTAGGCTTGTAGATCAAACATACTGATGATGGTATTTTTATCCATCAATAGAAGTAAACTAAGGAGATGCTCAAAAAGTTTAAAATGGCTGATGCTAAGCCCATAAGTACTCCTATGCATCCAAACTGCATAATTAATAAAGATGAGTCTGGTACATTAGTGGATCAGACCTTATATAGAGGAATGATAGGTTCACTTATATACCTCACATCTAAAAAACTATATATAATGTTTATTGTTTGTATGTGTGTAAGATATCAATCAGACCCCAAGGAATCACACTTGTCTACAGTGAAAAGGATTCTAAGATATCTTGTTGGAATCACTAACCTTGGGCCATTCTACAAAAGAACAAACTCTTTCTCTTTATCTGGATACTGTGATGCAGATTTTACAAGAGATAAAGTGGACAGAAAAAGCACGAGTGGTGGATGTCACTTTCTAGGCAAAAGTCTGATATCATGGGGAAGCAAAAAGTAGAATTCAATTGCACTTTCAACATTAGAAGTTGAGTATATGTCTGTAGCTGGTTGTTGATCTCAACTTCTTTGGATAAAATATCAACCTGAAGATTATTCAATCAAAGAAGAAGAGATCCCTGCTTTTTATGACAACACAAGTGCAATAAATCTCTTAAAGAATCCCATTCAGCATTCCAAAGCTAAGCATATAGAAATGAAGTATCATTTCATCAGAGACTATATATAAAAAGAGATTTTGGACATGAAGTTTGTGGACACAGACCATCAATAGGAAGACATCTTCACAAAACCTTTAGCTGAGGTCAGGTTTACTTTCATTAAGTATAATTTAAACTTAATAAATATTGCTTGAATATATCTTTTCTACATGCTGTGTTACTTGGAAAAGTCTGAATACATGATAGGTCTAAGTCTGTTGTTGGTTGCTTTAGTTGCTTTATAAGTTTGAACCCACAATTATATGCTTCTATGTTTTTAAGAGGAAAAGGTTAAATCTTTTAGGATTCGTGTTGACTAAAAAAGTTTCACGTTTTATTATCTTTTACTATGAAATATACAATGTGGCAGCAGTTAATACCTTTTTGTGTAACTGCCACCTAAGACGTGTTTTGTCTCTCCTCTCTAGTGGATAGTTGTTTCCTTTTAAATAAGTGGCTTTTCATTTCATTTCCCATCTTGCAAAAACCCTTCAAGTCTTTCTTCTTCCAAAAGAAACTTTTCTCTAAAAACCTTTCATTTCCTAAAACCCTAAACCTTTCTTCTCCTTCTTTAAGTATCTGTAATGGCATCCAAACTTTCTATTGGTGATATCGTGGAGTCTTTATACTTCTATCCTGGGTAGTAAAAGTTAGATGGCAGAGACATTACTACAGAAATAGAAGGTATTGGTTGGACCAAATTTTGTCTAGACAGGGAGCCTTATTCTCCCTCTCTTATATTGGAATTCTGGAAGAGCGCGCTGTGGACAAGTCCAAGTTCATCATCTTGGGAAAGCTTAAAGGGAAAAACATTGAAATCTCAGAGGACATCATCATCACTGTCACTGGATGTCCTTCTGTTGGAAATGTATTTGTTGATAACTTTGAGTATGAAGTAGCCTCTGGTCTGAAGATCAACAAGATGTTGTATGGTGCCACTCACCCGGCCAACACTGTCTCTAGGAACCTCCTCCCTAAGGTCAAGATGCTACACCTTGTCATGAGGCAAATATTTTGCCCAAGGAAGAATGTCAAGAATACTATCACCAAGCTAGACAAGTTTTGTATATACCTCATTCTTGTAAAGGAAAAGGTCAGACTGCCTAACATCATCATGACCTACCTCATCTCTTCAGTAGGGAAGAAGCAGAACAAAATCCCATACCCATTTGTACTAATGAAGGTGTTTACATTAGAGAATGTGCAAACCCAAACTATCAGTGATGTGGTTCAGTCCTCATCCTTGGTGAGTAAGCTTCCAACATTCTCACCCTTGCTTGATCAGAACTTAGAAAGGTCTCTCCCTTCACTTGTTCAGAAGAAAAGGTCTACCCCTCCATACATGAAGAAGAGAAAGTCTATAGCAGAATCAGTAAAACCAACCCCTAAGAGAAAGAGTAATGACAGAGTCAAGTTTTCCTGCCAAGAAGTCCAGAAGATTGGTCTTGGATAGTTCTGTAGAATCTCAGAGTTCAGATTCACCTTTGGATATGACACCCAAGTCTTTTGCTCCACCTCCCTCACCAGTTAAAAAGTTTGTGCCTAAAGGTACAAAGGATACAGAAGAATCATCAGACTCTGATGATAGAATTTGTCTCAGCCAGCTGAAGCTCAAGGCTGTGACATAAAAAGCAAGTCTCTCAAGCTTCTCCTCAGTAGTAGTAGCAACAACCTCAACAACCTCAGCAGTAAAAATAGACCTCATCCTCTCTCACTATTGAAGCCTGTAAGTAATTTATAAATGTTTTTACTTTGCTTCACCCTTCAGTTTTTGTTCATGGTTGGACTAGAACCAAGTGGCAGATCAAATATCAAGAGTTCAGGTTTGCCTACTTAAATGATATGAGGGAAAATAAGGAAGAATTGATGAAGTATGGTGGTTATCCTAGCTTTATGCAATATATCCAATTCATTTCAGGACACCTCAAGAAGTTTCAAGATAATGATGTTCTAAAGTAGAACCACATAGACTAGTTCAACAGATTCTTTGAGGTTATTGGTGAATTTCAGAGTGATGAAACTAGTTTTAGGGCCAAGGTTACAGGCAAGAGAAAAAGAACTGACTCTAAGTTTGAGTCAAGCGTGAAAAGAGCAAACTCTAATTTTATGAGTAGCCTATCCCAGCCAAAATTTTCCTCCTTACCCCAACTTGACCAGACTACCTAGTCAGACCAAATTGCCCTGACCTCCTAACCAGACTAGGCGAACCAGATTCCACTTGAACTTATACTTGTACTTGTCCTTGTGCCCTAACCACCCTCTCCTCCTAAACTACCTAAAAGATATCTTTTTCATCTTATCACCCTTGGTGTGCCTCTTTTTAGAAATTTCAAACCCACCTTTGATGAAGGAGACTTAAGCTATTACCACCCTTCCAACATAGCCATCGTCAAAGCCCCTAGTTTTGACAAAAGAAGAGTCCATATCCTTTCTTCTGCTCCTTACTATATACCTCTCATAACCTTTGAAAAACTTCTACACCTCTCTCTTCTTCTCTCAGAAGCAGACATTGCAATGTGTTATGCTCTAAAGGCTGAAGAAACGTGTCTTGAGACACGAATTGTAACATCACAAGTTTTATAGAGTTATATCCTCTGCAAAGAAAATTTTGATTGCACCAGACTGTTTGTAGAACCTAGCAGTAAGGATTCAGCTAGGAAGGATGAAGCAGCCCATGCTCCTCAAGTATAAGCCTCAATACAAAGGTCTTCCCAGACCACAAGAGCTTCATAAAGACTCTCTAAAAGGTATCCTGACTGCTCCCAAGCCAATAGAAGAACATGCTAATGCCCTTTGATGACATTATCTATGGACGATTAGAGAAGATGGCTCTTATTTTATACCATCCATTCCTGACCAACCTCTATTTCTTTATCGTCCCTCTATCATTTATTTTCACTCATCTACAATCTTTATTTTTCAGACCCGTTTCTTTATTCTTGTTTCAACTGTAGCCTCCCTCCTCATTGTTTCTACCCCAGCTCATGGTTTAATCTTTTGATCCTCTATGATGTCCCTCCTCTTTATTGATAACAAAATGGGGAGAACTTAAAAGTCTCCTTTTGTGGGTACAGTCTTAGAATTTAGAAGTCTGTAGTTTGTTTTGTTATAATCAGTCTATTACCCTAAACCCTAAACCAGTCTGTTATACTCTGTTAAAATCATTTGTACTGATCCTTTACCTTGATTTTAATGAAATTTTTTGCCTTAGTATATGATATTTTCTCTAAAACTGCTTGTTTTAATCTTATAATAAGTTACTCTGATATGAATCTGAATCTTAATTATTTTGATCTTTAATAGTCTAATGCTTTATTAAGCAAGTAAAGATTTTACATTAACCAGTATAAAAAAATTAACATTTAAAGCTCTGATCTTCCTGAAAATCTCAAGATTGTTTAAGCTTTGATATTCCTTATACATAAATTCTTGTATGAATGCTCTGATAAGAAGTATGATCAAGTACTTTAATAATATACTAGTCTGAATCATCCTCCTTCTACTCAAATTCTCTTGGACTTCATTTATGAAAATAACTTGATGATTGCTATCAACAAATAGGGGGAGATTGTTGAGAACAAGTCTAGTTGGATAAAGAAGTTAATAATATTACTGGACCAGACCCCAGACTACGTCAGACCCCAGGATTTGTTAATAACACACATCAATGTATTTAAACTAAATGAAGTCTTCTTATGTGTGATCTAACCTCTCTGTCTAAGTGTTTCACGAATTATATACTAAGTGCACAGGTTACGAGAAAATGGGGGAGTCCATAAAATCAAAAGTCTGATCCTTCAAAAGTTAAATTTTAGACTTTATCAAAAAAGTCTAATTCAAGAATTCTTCAGTCTTATGAATCAACAAAACCAGACTTCAAACTTGTTAAGCAATCAAGAATTAGCAATGTGAACATTACTCAAAAGTACAAATCACAACATTCGAAAAACCTTTTGTTGATGCATTGGAAGTCAGGCCCTTATCAAGAAGAATGTGTTTATCATCAAAAAGGATAAGAGACAAACCAACAAAGCGGCCAAGGCAGTTTTTTGAAGACCTTAACATAACAACTCTACACACTTCAGAAAAGTTGAACTAAGTCAGTTTGTGTGTCAGAACAAGTTAAAAGAATTTTATAATTAGTCTTTGCGAGCTTGTTAGAAGAAAGAAAGTCAACACTTAGCTTTATTCATTGAAAATATCAAGGAACACCATATTCATGCAAGTTTTGAAGTTTTTTACTACCAGACTCTTGGACATCTCTTCAGATCATCAAAAGTCTGGTACTTGTACACAAAGCAAACCCATTCAAAGGATTTCCAACGTTCATATCTTCTTTTCCAGATTATCAACAATCATCTCTTGTCACCTATATATACTTGGAGAAATTAATTTTTGAAACAGAGAAGCCAATCAAGTATACTCAGTCTTTGTGATCAAAATTCTCTAATCTCTTCTTAGCTTTTCTAAGGCAAAGGCCTTCTTTGTTGTTCTGCTCCTAGCAGACCTTGGTCTTTTGTCTTTCTTAACTTAGTGTGTTTGTTCATTCCTATACAATCCTTCATACACTAATTTTGAGAAACAATCTTGTATTTTACAAATTAGTTTATGTAAAAGTCTGGTGAGTTACCAGCCTTAGTTTCAATTGGAATCAGTTGTGGTTTGAAGAGGCTTTTGAAAGAATACTCGAGTTGCTAAGCCAAGAGTGACTTATTGAAAGAATACTTAGGTTTAAGCTATGAATGGCTGGAGTCAAGAATACTTGTGGCACTGGTCTGGTGCTGTTATTGTAAAGGAGATTTTACAATGGTGGAAATCCTTCAAGTTAGAAGGGACTAGACATAGCTTCTATGTTTGAAGTAAACCAACATAAATTCTTGGTGTTCTCTCTCCTCCTTTCCTTAATCTTTTCAAGTCTGTTCTATTAGTCTGATTACTTGTGCATTAAATGGTTTAAATTTTCACAGTAAGAGTTTAAGACTTATTCAATCCCCCTTTCGAAGTCTAACTCTGAATCATCAAAATCCATAACCTCCCTAAAAAGAGACATTCTCTTTTCACAAGGAGGGATATAACTAGATTTGTCATAAGGGTATAAACACTCATTAAAGTCCCCCATCATAAACCATCCATGACCAGAAGGAACTTTGATCCTCCTAAGTACTTTCCAATAGGATCTTCTATTATAAAACAAGGGATGCACATACACAAAAGAGTAATAAATTTTAATATTAGTAGAAATAAAAGTTACAGAAGCATGAATTACATTATGGTTGGACAACAAAACACCCATTAATAATGAAGAGTCCCACAAAAGAGCTAGGCCTCCAGATAAGCTTATTAAGTTAACAACATGGCAAGAATTAAAACCTAGCTTCCTACATAAGCACTCCACCTTAGTCGAATTAACTTTGTTCTCCATCACAAAGATCATAGATAGCTTGAGTTTCTTCTTGAGGGATTTTAGCTCCCTCACTATCGCAGGAGATACAATCCCACGACAGTTCCAGCTAAGGAGCTTCATGGCTGATTTTGAGGGCTTGATTTGGCCCATCTTCTCGGCCTTAGACAGTGAGTGAGAAAAGTTGGAACCATATTGCTCAATAGCCAAATTTTAGAATTCAGCATCTATCAGTTGAATATGCCTTTTCTTTTTCCTCATAGATATTTCTTCTTCATCACTTCCTCTCTTAAGGTTAAAAACTTTCCTTATTCCTTTACTTAGAAGGAACTCATAGGGGACTTGGGGGTGGGGAATCCTTAGGAAGTTTAACAAAATAAGTTGGGGAATTTTTGGGATGAGACTCAAAATTGGTTTGAAAGGACTCATTAGATGTTTCTATTTTGGGGAAACTAAGTAGAGAGTCATAAATATATTTCTACTTAAGTTGTAGGATTTATTGGTCCGTTGAAGCTACAGTAAAGGTTCTGAGTGGGCCTATTTGAGGGTTTTTGGTTGGTACTGGTTTAGGATTTAGTTTAGGACTGATCGCTATTTGAGATTGGGTACCAAGACAGGAAAGTTTAGATAAATATTGGAGGGGGAAATGTCTTTCTTGCTAAAAAAGGTTGGGATAAGGGGACTAGATTTTGAGTCTAGTTGGGGAGCAGGTGGGGTTAAATGATGGTCTGAAATGACAAGGGTAGGAGGTGATAGATTGGTGGCTAGTGGATCCCTTGGTTCAATATTAGGACAACCAAGATTTTGGATTTGATCTTTGGGGTTACTTTTTCCTTAAGAAATAGGCCAATTTTCTCATAATTTCTGCTACCCTTGACTAATGGTCCACCTGTCTGACAGCTAGGATTGTATCCTTTTCCTCTCCATAAGTTTGAACCGCTATCATGAATCTTCATACCTAAACCTTGTCCCGATGTAGAGGTTCCCCATCCTTAAGTTGTAATGGATGCCAATGATTCTGTAGGAGGATTAGATAGATGAAGACCAAACTGAAATTAGATGTAGACCAAACTGAAATTTACCTTCTTCAAACATAGACTTTTTTTGGTACCTTTAAAAACTTTAAAATCATGACCAATTACTCTATAGTTATAACATGGACCTTGTAACTTCTCATACCTGAATCTGATTAGGATCAATTGATTATCATCCCCTAGGAAAAACAGACTTGTGGGTAAAGGATTGAGGGTGTTAATTTTCACTTTTACTCGAAGAAAACTCCTTAGGACCATACCCCCTACTACAGGGTCTTCAATCTCTAAAGGCTCACCAATTTTCCTTCTTATTTTTAAGGCATTTTTACTAGTTGGAAACTCTAATGATATGTTATGCGTTTGCACCCAAAACAGGACCTTTGTAAAATCAACACTACTTAAAGCTTGTTAGGGCTTGCATTCTTGGAGGTTTAGAAGAAATCCCATAACATGCCAGAGACTCATGTTCAAGGCCTCAGAGGCAACTAGAGTTGGGTATACGGACCAACCCGCCCCGCAACGGGCTGGCCCGCATAAGTTCGTACCATAACGGGTTGGCCCGCATAAGCCTGCACCGCAACGGGCTGCCTACGGACTCCACTTTCTAAATAGGCTGATTTTTTTGGACCTGTGACAAGCCTGCAAACCCGCGGGCCAACCCGCCTATGAGAATTTTTTTTGCTTCTTTTTTATTCCTATGAAATTGTTGGGCCTAAATCATTTTTTTATGAAACCAAAAACATATGCATGATAATAATTAATAACATCAAACAATCCAATCATGATTCATGAAATAAGCTCATAAAATTTTAAATTTAATAGTTTTTTCATCCAAATATAAACCTTAAACATGACAAATAGGTTTCAAATGCATGATAATAATTAATAACATCACCAATGTCTTAAAAACTCCAAATACAATTACATGAGTTTAAGTTAGGGTTAGATTTTTTAGTTTTTTGTTTCTATTTTTAATATATTTTTTTATTTTTACTTGGTCCGCAGGTTCGTAGGCCAGACCTATTTCAACCCACGGGTTACGTGGTCCCAGCCTGTAAGCCCGCTTTTTAAATGGTCTAATTTTTTTGACCTGCAACCCACATAAGGAGTGACTAAACGGGCCAGCCTGCGGGCCTGGACCCGTTTACCCAGCTCTAGAGGCCACTCCAAACTGCCTTCATTGTATCATACTCACTATATTTTTGTCAGGATTGACATTGACATGATGGTAACTCTTTCTCTTTTGGCGGCTCCACTCACCTTTCAGTACTAATAAGTAGCCTTTTCGATAGACATATCTCTCAATGAAAGCACCAATTGATAGGACTTAAGCACATAAAAAAAAATCAACCCAAAAAACTAGTTCATTAGGTGGGAAAGTCTCATGGCTTAAGTACCACATTAAACTTCCTTAGTTACTCAATACGGGACTCTTATCATTATACCATTCAAAATCAAAAAAAAGAAACTTTGTTAGCATAAAAGCAACTTAGAGCCATTTGAAAGCAAAACTTTGTTATACCTCCCGTCTTGTTTGTATGAAGTTATCAAAAACCCACACCCTCTTGCAACCATAGGAGATCTTGGTCATGTTGATGGAAGAACTCCTTGCAACAGTGGCAAACTTCCATGTATTAGCAACCACTGGCTGTAGAATGTGAGATATGTGGCTACAATGATTTGGACAGCTTACGGTTAGGGCCATTCTCTCTATTAAGAGTAACTTAAAATGGGGTTTGGTATTAAGCTAGGGCCTTGAGTCCCAATAGAATACTAGGTTTTAAAGAAGAGTGTCTAAATGGTCTTATATTAAACCTGTGAATATCAAATGGTTACATCCTTTGTTGATTATATGAAACTTAACACATAAATAAGAGTGTCTTAGGTCCACTAGATTGTGGAGCAGATAGTGGCTTGATTAGGAATCATTATAGTGATTCTGTTGTTTTTTTATGTGATATAGGGTTATACACTATTATTGAAGCTAAATTATGGACCACGTTATTTAGTTTGAGGTTGGCTAAGGAGAAGAATATTCTGCGATTAGTTGAAGTGGACTTTAATGTAACAACAAACTTAGTGATGAACAATTGTTTGATAGAGCGTCATTGTGTTTGCCACTATAAGGGAAATTTAGAGATTATTACTTCATTTAGATTGGTGTGTTCATATAAAACACATCTATAGAAAAAGTGATAAATGTACCGATCATCTTGTTGGCATTGGTCACTTGAATTAGCTAAGTAGTATTAGTTATTTTGATTCATGCCCTCCCCCTCCCTCTTAACTCTTAGGGATTGTCTTGGCGATGATGGTTATGGTATTTGTTTTCCTCGTTTTGTTTGTAGTATAAGATATAATAGTTTTCCAATAGAAGAAAAAGTTTGACCTCTCCCTATAATATAATGTTATAATGTTAGTTTTCTTTATTTTAAGAGGATTATATATTCCGTTTTAATGTGCTTCACAATCCGAAAAGAATTCTAGGGGGTCATTTTCTTTTTTGATCTAGAATAAAAAAAGTAGTTTCAAGAAATGAGAGAATTAAGAATATCCACTAGAAATACTAATCCAATCCATAATGATGTACTAGAAAATACAAAATTTTTGTTACTCGACCAACCATTAGGAGAAGCAAATACAACAGGTACACTAATCAATAAAATAAATGTAGTAATTAATGCAAAAACAACTAATTGACTTTTTTTTAATTTAACGAAATTACTTAATGAAATAGAGGGCTAAAACATGGGTCTTCTTATTCCTACCTTAGTAACATTCATTCCATTAATATTTTCAATTTTCAAATATCTCGATAAATATGAAAAGGAATGTTTGAATAAATTTGATATCTTTTTCATAATAATATTACAGTCTTAAAAAATTATTTTAGAATTAGCAAAATTACTAGTAATATTTTTAAAAATATTAATTTGGTACATTGAAAAGTATGAGAAAACTCGAGAGAGAAAAAATCTGTTTGTTAAATTTTGTTTTATATGACAGGAAAAATAATGTTGTGGACTCGGTTTTCATTATAATACTAAATCACATTTTGTAACCTTCTTGACATGATGATGTATTTGTAATTTCAGTATTTTTCTTACTTATTTCCGTGCATTCCAGATATAATATTTTCTGCTTACACTTTTCTTCCTTGTAGTTATTTTTTTCACACTCTCTGATCTACCAGACGGGCCGCAAAAGAATGTTTAAAATCTCAATCAAAATCAAGTTCACAAGTGGTATATTTTGTGTAGAGCACATTAAAACGCTACAAATTTTTCACGTTGTGTTCATGAGCCTCAAGTCCCTAGTTGCCCCCACAACATTTCCAATCAAGCCTGTTTCTTTTTTTGACCTAAAAAAGACTTTTTCTTTTCATTACGCGCGTTTTTGCTTATTTCCCTCTGACACAAATCTATGCTTTCTATGCAAAAGAAAAAGAGAAAGAAAAAAATAGAGCAAGGGAGCAAGCAATTTCTTTCATTGTGGACAAGGTAGTGATTGTTCATGTCCCCCCTATTGTTTGGCTATAAAGGGACAAAGCTAGGATAGTCTGTAACTGAACTCTATATATATCACTTAAAAGAATCATATTATTTGCCAGAAGTTTTAAATAAATTCCTCGCAAGCCTTTTAGAAAAACAATTCGTAAACAACAAAAAAAAATTATCATAAAGTATAAATAAATATAACTTGCTGAAGTATTTCAAAAACATTCTTATTTAATATTAGAGAGAGCAAAGTCCCTGAACATAGGTATAGCAACGGGATGGGTCGTAGGGGATTATGCTCTCCTCATCCATGTAAAAGTTAAGGTGGGTTCGGGGTAGGGTTAAAGTAAAGTGAGTTTGAAATTTTAGAACTCATCCCTATTTTCGTGGGTTTCCTTTCAAGTTTGAGAAAACCCATAAAAATCTTACTATACTCTATCTTCTTTTATTTTTCTTTCATTCTGATAACTTAAATATATAATTTCAAATAAATTATATATATCTAAGACATTTTAATTAAAATTATATAAAATAGACATTAAAATTCTTTATAAATAATAAACTTTATGATTATATATTATTCTAAGAAAAATATATAAACTTATTTTTATCATAGAACTATAATTATAAGTAAAATTATTGAATTTGTATATAGGGACGGGTTCGGGTGCAAGTCAAAGTGGGCAATTGCTTCCCCTACCCGCCTCTGATCCCATCACAATCAAGTTAAGGTTGGGGTAGATTTTTGTTTATCCCTAGTTAAAAGGGGTTTACCCTCATATTTTTCCCCTACCCTACCCGCCCCTACTCCTTGTGGATTCCGTTACTGTTGCCATGCTTACCTGAACAAGTTCCAATAATAGGTGTTATAGAAAAAATATACAATTTTTTAGATGAAATAAATAACATAAAATAAGGGTATACCTTGAAATGAAGCCATTTGCACAGAAGAAAGGGCACCAGGATCCAAAGAAGCAAAAGGCTACATATGGGCAGACAAAAGAGCTCTTCAAGGCTAGGTTCATTCGAGAAATCTAATATTTCGCTTGGCTCTCCAATGTGGTGATGATCCAAAAGTTCAATGGAAAGTGAAGGATGTGTACGGACTACATCAACCTCAACAGATGTTGCCCCAAAGACCCTTATCCCCTCCCAAATATTGATCCAATGGTACATGACGCTTCTGATTACCAATTCCTATCCTTTATAGATGCTTACTCTGGTTATAATACTAAATTCTGATGTAGGGGGGAGATCAAGAAAATATGGTCTTCATCAATGACAAAGGTGTGTTCTGCTACACCATGCATACCAAGCTAGTGGAGGTTTATGAGGAGAACATTGTGAAGACCACGACAGGTGGGGATCACATCGTCGACCTTAGAAAGATTTTTGAGGGGTTAAAGGCATACAATATAATGCCCTTAGTTAACTAGGATAATTCTCTATACTGGAATGTCCCAATTAACTGAGGTGTTATGTGATTTGTGAAAATTAGAAGGCTTCTTTCTTTATATGTTGAGTGTAGCAAAATAACTAGTTCATAGCAGTTATATCATGGCAACATGGTTTATCCAGCAAAGTTGTACATACTCTAAAAAAATGGGGCACGTAGGCTCCTGATATAAAAATTATTCATCCAAAACATAACAACTGTCTATGTCAACTATCTACCAATGAAACGCTCTTTCGTCGGTCCTTTGGTTAGCTAAGGCAGATGCCCACACTCCTTACACCCTTGTGGCAGTGCTTCGGCGGGAACTTCCCACTAGCACTGATCAGGGCCTTGCTCGTGCTCTCCTTAATTATCATCTAAAAGGATTACAAATAAAACATACAACAACTAGAGGGGTAAGTGTATTACTTCCAATTCATGGGTATCCATGTAAGGGTAACTTAACACAATCACACTCCATACAATCAATCAACAAGTATCACTACATAACAATATGGAAAAGTCATCCTTGGGTTACCACTATTCATACAGTATACTAGTCAATTAATATGTTATGCATGAGTTAGAAGTCTTATGTCTCATCTTTATTTAATGTTTCTTGATATGAATGGGCCCATAAATCATTCTCATCGCAATCACCCTGCCACAATACGTCTACTGGGAGACACAATTCCACACTAGAGCAGCCAGAGTACACCAAGTTCCCACCATATCTCTCTGGGTACGAACACACAGTCCAAAATATCATATGGATTCATAACCATCACACTATTAGTGATCACATTCAATACCGGAATTGGCTTTCCACGATCTCAAACACTCATTTGGGTAGAAGTACAATAGGTTTGCCATGGGCTTCCCAGTGTCACAGCCTAAATTTTTAATTAAATTTGAATCAGTAATTAAACAGTGAAAAATTAAAGTTTCTTAGAAAAATAAGAAATAAATATTAGAAAATAGGAAATTTTATTTCGGTTATAGGGATCTTTTTCGGATTTAAAATAAGACTAAATGAAAATAAAATGTGAAAATAAAACGTAGAATTATTAAGGAACCCATTATTTAAATAAATAAAATAAAAATAATAATAAATATCTTCTCTCTCCCGAAAGCTCTTCTTTCTTCTTCTCTTCTCCACTGCCTCATTTCCACCGCCATTGGAAGCCTATAAACAAGGCTCCAACCTTCCAAATCTCTTCAAACCAAAAACACTACAAATTCCTTAACCCTTCATCACCCTCTTCAAGCTTTCAAAACCTTCATTACCATACTCAAGCTCTTTAATTTTGCATAAGAAGAAATTACTCAAACTTGAAGATTTGAGGAAATACAAGGAAGTTTAGCACAAGGAAAGCTTAGGGATCTTCAATTGAGGTAAGAAAGAGGAGATATGATATTAAATATATGAAAATTAAGTTAGAATTGCTTGTTTAATTGATAATTGTTTATAAACTCATATAGTTAGATTTAATTTAATTTGAATTAAGTTGTGAAATTGATGCTAATTGATTTGGAATTTGATATATGATATGTTTCTAATGTTGTATGATGATTTGGAATCAATTGGTATATTTAATTTGCAATTAAAATGGGGAAAAATAGCAAAACAGAGAGAAACAGAGTGTTGTTTTTGTTTCTGCAGAATCAGACCTTTAACAACGGATATTTTTAACCGGTGTTAAAAACTGGAAGCGGTGGCATTTTCGTAAATAAAAATGAGCGGTGGCAATTTTGTAAATAAATCAAAACGGTAGTATTTTTGTAAATAAATTAGAACGATGACATTTTCGTAAATAAGACCAGTGGAATTTTCATAAATATGATTAAAAACTTAAAATAATGATTTTTTTATAAAAATCAGAATTATTATTATTATTAGATTTTTATTATTCTAGAGACTTTATTTTGAAATAAATAAATATAATTAATTAAATGAAATTTAGAAGTTTATTTAAACATATTTAAAGGAAGAAAACTCTTCTTTTTTTAATTATCTTAGTAGTATAATTTTATATTATGAAAAATGTGTTTTCTTTATTCTTTGGAGTATGATACCAAATAAATACTATAATATTGAAAATGTGTTTCCATATTCTTTAGATTATGATATAAATATTATGGAAAATGTGTTTCTATATTCTTTGAATTATACATAAAGTATGCTTATTTAATTGTTATGATAATTTTATTGTTAAGATTAATTATATAAAGAAATTTGATAATTTAATTTAGATCTATTTCATTCATGCATCATATGCGTTGGCCGTTCAAAGAATCCGCAAGGGGCTTCTTTGAGGGGGTTCTCGGTGGGGGAACGCGCTCTATTGAGCAACAAACCTTTGCAGTGGTTATATACCACGGCCGTCTTAAGGGATAAGCAGTGTGCCCTTAAGGGGGTCTCGCAACACTAGATATTGATATTATGATGTTGTTATCCGATGTTGGTGTTTCATTATGAGGCGCGGTATCAGTTGGATATCCGTAAAAATGTTATTGTTGGAAATCACTGCAGTTGTTCTCACCAAAATGGATCCATCATGCATTTTCATTCATATAGAGAATGGGAATTTTAATATAAATATAATACAAAACACTTGTTTGACATCTGCATCGCATAGCATCCTACTTGTGATTGTGTATATTCTAATTTAATTTCTATTTATTTGATATTTTATCTCACTCTTTCTATTACTTGTGGCAACCCTTTAGTGTTTAATCAGGAAGACATGTGACAAAGTGGATGATGCTTGATATGGATGAACTATGAAGACTTTGGATGCTGATACTTGCTTGCATAGCTACTTTGGTTGTATTATGTGTATGCTATGTTTTGGTGCTTTATATCTTTATATTTTATAAGATCTATGTGCCTGTTGTAAAATATAATCTGTATGGAACTCTGATGTTATGTATAATAATAAGAAGTTAATTATGAAAAGGTTACGCACTCTGATATTGTATCAGTAATCTTTAGAATCAGGTTGTGAATCACTTGATAATTACCAGGCGAAAAATAAGTTATCCAAGAGATTTTATATGGTGACGATAATTATCTTGGAATTTGCAAGTTGGCTCCAGGGTGTTACACCCAGTATCGGGCGTGACTCTGAACCATTGGGTGCTCGACCCATTCGTACTCCTAAGATCCCAGCTTATAAATCAAACACAATTGCTCTTCAATGTACCCATTATTGTGGCTCTAGGTGCCATTCATAAGTCCATGCATACGATGTGAATCGATGCAACATTTTACTAGGCTTTTCTTACTCTAGTGTCAGATGGGGTTCTTAGGTCCAATGCATTTTGTCCTTAACATGTCAGGTACAAACATAGTATAGATGTTCCCACCGCGTACTAAATTTCCTATTTATAGGGGTTTAAAAAAGAATTTGCATAAATAAAAATCGTAATCCCTTACCTTATTATTTGAAAATATCATGACTTAGGCTGATGGCCTAATATTTAACATTCATGAGAATAGAAGAAGTATAAATATATATATATATAGGCATATATGCATAATAGAAAAAAACTCCTTTTTATACGAAAATATAGTTTTTATTAGGTCGAGAAGACAAAGTAATTTTTGAGAAAATAATGGATGTCGGTCTAGATTAAGTCGGGTTTTGTTAAAAACACTTTTCTTATTCTCAAGCCCATTTAAAACCTTTGTTTTAATCATAAGGAAACTTATTGGATATAAAGTAAATTGCAAATCTCCTAGTAGTCTAGTCCTTTTACCGATTGTCAAAAATGTCGTTTTGTCGTATTTTTGGCCACGAGTTATATTTCCTTTGGTGTTGAGACTAAAATTTCTTTTAAAATAACCTTTAAGCTTTAATGATTTACTCAAATTATGAAAGTAATTAGCAACATATTCTTTCAAAAAATTTTCAAGGCAAAAGCTTATTTTCCTATTGATTTTGTCGAAAACTTGGTTTAGGTTGTATTTTCGTAAGAAAACATCGATTAACTTGATTCAGAAGCCTAAAATGAATAAATTTTAAAATCCCATATTTTTTTTAAAATGTGTAATGAACTCACAACACGGCTAGAACAGTTGTTGGGGTAACCTGTAACCACAATTTTAGTCATTTAATAAAAATGCAGCATCACACGAAATGTTAGGAAATACTAAACATGATATTTCACAAATATGTTAAAAGAAGATAGTGCGACATTATGAAAACGTATCAATGCTCCATGACACAAGCCACGTCCTGTCGGGTGTCTAAAAATTTATACAACACTTTACACCACACTAAAATAACCTTAAATATATAAATAGTCTTAAAATATCTAAAAAAACATTAAAAAAGTTTTAGAAATGCATTGTTATTAATCATATCTATAACTATATCTATATTATATACATTTGTGAAGTATTTTTAAATATATTTTAAGCAATATTTAAGACATATCAACATCTTATAAAGTACAACCCTATTTAGTTTCCTTTTTCAATTTCACAATAAAAATTATTTTTAAATAAATTAAAATATTAATTATTATCATAATCAAATCCTTATTTAAGCATATTATGTGATTATCTTTTAGGAATCAAATCTTTATATATGTTACCACAATTAAGAAACTTAAAATTAAAAAATCCATTCTCAAATCAAATTAAAATATTAATTATCATCATAATCAAATCTCTATTTACACATATTCCATGCTCATCTTTCTAAAGTCAAATCCTTATATATGTTACCACAATTAAGAAAAATACAAAATTAAACAATTTGATTCTAATATATACTATCATAATTAAAAATCATAACTAAATAGATATTCGATTAATTATATAATATATTATTTCAGAGGAAATTTTCAATGCCATTTTTTACCCTAATTTCATATTTCCTATTGTTTCCCACTCAAATATTTTCCTATAAATACCTATCGTCCTAATTTCATTTCATCGATGTTAGTTTTCTTACTCTTCTCTCATTTAATGATTAGTTTATTCTTTTTTTATTTTTTTGTCTTCATTTACAAAATAAACATTACTTTCTTTTCCTATTTCTTTGTAGGTTGTTGTTCTTAGCTTGATGTTCTAGGGGTATTCGAATTTGAAGAAGAATGATAACATACAATTTATGGATAGGTATTTACTTTTATTATATTTTTATCCTAATTGGATATTTAAAAATTAAACTCTTTTCTTCACTTTATTTTGAATCTTTTTTTAACCCTTTTAATGTTTTTTTAGTTTGGTTGTGTGAAAAATTAAAAACCAATTTTTTCATGGATTGTTATGTGCTTTACCATAATTTCAGTATTTAACTTCGCCTTCCTTTTTTTATGTTTCATATTTTAATAAGTTTCATCATTTATTTTTGTAGGTGGTGTGGAATGGCTTCTCTAAAACAAAGAAATGCCAAAGAAAAGAAACTTTAATACCATGTATAGACCAAGCTAGAGAAAGAAAATTCAAGACTCTTTGTTTCCATTTTTTGTTTTTATTCATTTGTTTGTTTATCGTTTTGTCAAAAATGAAAAAATATATTTAGAGATTTATTTGTACAATATTGAAATATGAAATATGATATTAATTTTTTTAATTTTTTTATATTTATTCTTAATATATATTTAAGTTTACTAATTTACTTTTAATACAAATATGTTAACTATCATTTAGAGTCATATAGTAATTATATTTAAGTATATGCTTAAGATATGATTATATAATTTTGTCAATTTAACAATGGATAATATGGTAATAAAATTTTACCCTTTTAATCAAAAGAACTTACTAAATCAATTTTACCTTTTAGAAAAAAATTATATGTACTAATTGACTTTTTTTTGATAATCTCATATTAATTACATACATGTTTCTTTTCTATAAGAATATATATATATATCGCAAATCTAGAAGTACATTAAGAAATTATGTGTGTGTGTGGGGCATCCCACCTAAATCACTAGAATTCATCCCCATGGTTTAATAAAAATGAGAGGAAATTTTGCACGAATAAAACAACCCCGACAAATTAACCTTCAGAAATTAAGCAACACACGACTTTAAAAATAAACAACGAAAAGGCTATACGGGGTATTATTTTCCGTATATGAAGATATGAGAAAGTCATCCAATTGGCAATATATGGATCAATGACACATACCAAACTCACCAAAAGTCATCCAATTGATTCCCTTATGGTCCCAACATGTTTCAAACACATAATGGGTGTTATCTAACTTATTCGGAAGTTCCAAGCACGAATCAAAATAAGACCTACCCAGTTCCTAATTTTAACCTTAATGCATTACTAGAACCATTTACTTTTCAATCACAATTCATGAAAATATTATAAAATATTTACACTAGAGTTTAATTTGGATGAGACGTATTGCTAATCTTAGTTTTAAAATAATATCAATTTCTTTATTTTAGAATTAATTTAGACCATTAAAATTCTCTCTAAAAAAATTATAAAATCAACCCAAGGTTCTTTTTTAATACAATATTTGAGATTAATTTGGACGAGACATCCTGTTGATTGATATTTTTAAATCTAGACGTTTTTCAACTTACTTCATGTTTTTTAAATAACTCAAAGAACTACGTAACTCTGATCTCCCCTAAAGCTTGGGGAATACGTAGGAGCAGGAACAATTAATCCTGTCGGACCCAGATATAAAAAAATACATATATCTCATTAATCTAAAAAGAAAAACAATAAAATCATAACATTTTAACGACAACCCGATTAATTTGGACGAGACGTCCTATTAATCATCAAATTATAACTCAATTATTAAATCGACAATAAATCCATAGGGTATCTTTAAGAGGTTAAAATTACAAACTTATTAGGATTATTCAAAACTTAACCAATTTAGAGTAACCGTTTAAACGTACAGTGTGGGGTGCTAATATCTTCCTCATTTGTAATTAGACTCCCGAACTTAAAATCTCAATTTAGGACCAGTACCTTCACATTAGGTTTTTTTTATGTTTTTCCTTAAAAACATTAGTGGTGACTCCACGGTTTCCAGAAGGAACTCGGGAAACTAAATTTTCTTTTTACGGTCGGTCTCCCACCGCGATCCCCGTCGCAACATAAATGATCAAATTTCATGGACTTTCAAAATCATATTCTTTTCAAATGCATAAAAGTATGCAATATGGATCTAACTTAATGAACAACAAATTTGAATGTCAAAATAGATAATCCACACAATAAATCTGAGTATTATAAACGGTGGTACATTGGGAACCGCATAACAAATCTGAGTGTTATAATCCGAAAACTCATACAACAAATTTTAGGACTGAGCAAATCGAAGCGCTATAGTAACCAATGCATATGATGTCAAATGCAATATTCATGTATGCGAATTAAAGTGCAATTTTCTTCAATCGAGGCATCATAGCCTAATTCAATATTTATCATATTGCATAAACAAGATTTACTCTATGGAGCTAATAATTACAATATAAGTCATCATTTTAACATAAATATCATCAACACCATCATAGTCCATCATTAACAATACATGTTAAGTAAATACAATTCATGGTACCTCATAATCTAATACACATAATGTTAATATCAACACTTATCAAGCACTAGGCTTCAATTTCCACGTTACTTCATAACATAAACAATAATTATACTTACATTTTACCGAATCGACATTTTCAGGCATTATTGTTCAATGTAACAATTTAGTTTATAAAACCTGACCTCAGAAATAAAATTTCTATTCGCTACTCGAATGATAAATCCTCACATACGTCAACACGTACCTTATAGCAATATCCGACTTTCCAAACAAAGTTTCGATCCTAATTTAACTTCAAATATTAAGGCCCTACATATGAATAATTCTGAAAAATTAGCTAATCATTCTCACAACCTATAAACCACTAGAACACAAGAAGAAAAGCTAGAACACTAAATTTATGGAGTTTTGAAAAGGGTTTTACTGACCGAAGGTTGCAAAACTTGTCGTCAAAGCATCAAAGTCACCTCTGAGCTTTGAAATCCTTCTAATAACTTCTAAAAGCGAACCCTAACCATTTTTTGACAATTACCCAAGGTGAAACTACAAAAATGAAAGAATGGGTTTATGATTTTCATGAAAAAGGAATCAAAAGCAGCATAAGTTGGGTCCTTACCTCAGAGTTCCAAAAATGGTGTTTTGAGTGCCTAAGCTTTACCTTCACTTCAATGATGGTCACGCCCTAGAGAGGGAAAGAGAAAGTGTAGATGAGACCATGGAAATGAGGTAGAACTTGGGAATGAAGGGGATAAGGCACATGCACCCACTTAGCCTTGTGTAAGCAAGAACAAAATGGTAGAGAAATGGAAGGAGAGGAACACGAGTTTGGTTGATGGTGAAGTGAAGAAGATGATGATGGTTAAGAAAGAGCTCATGAGATAGAGGGAGAATGAAGTGAATAGGATTGGAGAAATGAAGAGGAGAGAGGCACATGAGAGGGAATGGGTTTTGAATGAAAAAGAGAAAATGAGAATTAATTTAATTAGTTTAGGTTGGTTAGGGGTAGTTCGATCCTTTAACCCTTTTGGTTAACCATCGAATAAACACCTCTCAATTTTAATCCTAAATTAACCTGGTTAATCCCTTAACTCAATGGGTCGCTTTAAAATTTTAATTTATCAACTTTCGATAATTAATTATCAACTGTAAAATTTAATCGTGTACCTAATTTAATTTTCTAAAATTTTCCAATTACTTAAAACTAGGATGTTACATTATATATATGACGATGTATCTTATGAGAAAGGTTCTCTTAGGTGAGAGTGAAAGCAACAAATTTGAATTGCTAGATCTTACAATGGATGGTCGAGATTAGAATATATCTGTCATGTGAGTTTTTTAAAAAGTCATATCACCTTTTAAGTGATCATATGATTTTAAAAACTTTTTAATCATGACTATAAATGTATGGTTGTACGGTTCAGATTTGTTACTCTCACTTTCACATAAAAGACCCTTTCTCATAAGATACATCCTCATATACATAAATACATACATACACACACACACACACACATATATATATATATATATATATATATATATATATTTACACCTTATGTTTTTGAGCATAGCCTGTGAGCAACTAATGCTCTGGTACTAATAAAATTATGAGGAAACTTTTTCCTTAAACTTTTGCATCCACCTTAGGATGGCTTCACAACACTCTACAAGTCACTAATGGCATAACCTAGGTTTAAAGAGGTCAAGGTCCCATAATAGCATAGTCAAAATACAAGATTTAGGGTTCCTGACAGGTGTGTAATTGATTACACGATCAATGTAATTGATCATCTACAAGAGCCTGTGTAGGTTTTTAAACTGACCCCCTCTGGTAATCGATTATGTAATTGATTACCAGATTACCAATTTACAAATTATGCAGAATTTTAGCCCCCGGGCTAAATTCTACACACCCTAACTTCTCCGTTTGACCTTCAAACCCTACCAAACTTTGACACTATCTAAAACATACCATTTATGGCTTGTGGAAACTGACCATACTCAAAAATTCCCAAAAATGACATAAATATATGTGAAATTGCAATTAGGCCAATTTAAGCTATTTCCCAACTACCATACCCATCAAGTCTCACACAATTGGAACCATTCCAATCCTAACACATTTTAAACATCATATAAGGTCTAATTAACCTATCCGAAGGTCCTAAAACCTCACAGATCTTATTTTGATCTGTCTAGTTCCCATTTATGCATGGTTCATAGTAGCTCAACATGCTAACTTATCAAATCTCAATACTATACTATATTTTCCATCATATACTTATCAATACTCATATTTTAGGCTTAAAACTATTCATAATACCTGCCCATAATATGATCTCAATGTCATATTATCATATGGTCAATTTCTTGGAAATATTTAACATTAATTTCTCATGCTATACATAACTATCATTAAACTATGTTTATATCCACATGGATATTAAAACAAGCAAAATACCTCCAATGAGGTTTTTAGATACCTATCCACTACACATTTACATAACATACATCACGAGAGCCAATTAAGGCATAAAATACCAAAACTATACAATATGTACATAGGTGTTACTCCTTCTCAATGGCCATTATAACATTCACAATGGCATATCACTATTCTTCCTCTCTATCTAAGTTCACTAAAAAACAACAAGGTTTAGGGGTGAGCATATATATGTTAAATGACAAATATTGAACTAGATTCAACAACAACATACATCAACACATATCCACTTCCTACCACAATTGCATAGTCATAATTCATCATCAAATCACTAATATTGCCATTTAACATCAATAGGATATATCACATATCATCACAATTCAAAAATTCACATTCAAAATCAATATTTATAGTTGTCCCACAGCTTTTCTATCATAATCTATATGTCAATGCATATGCATGCGAATCTGAATCTATTGATAGGATTTATACCACAGTATTATAATTTTCTCAACATATATCATAGATCTTTTTACCGGTACTTAACCGCTCGCTCATAATACAACACCAATCACTCTCAGTGACAACAACACTTGAACCCAATCCAAGGCGGCTGTTGTGGGCTGGCCTTGAACCCAATCCAAGGTAGCTGTTGATTCCAAAGGAAACCACCACAGGGTCTGTGCCTATCCAAAGGCCGCCCTCCCATCTAGGGTATCACAGGCCCCTGCAATCCTGTGTGCATCTAAATGCAAATGTTATGCCAAACAAATATCAATCATCTATAACGACCTGATTACCATCACCAGGGGTCACCGCTTGGTTACCATCACCAAGGGTTTTACATCATTCATTAATCAAGCAGAGCATGCAAAATTAATCATAATCAATCACAATTTCCATTAAGCTACCTCAAGCTTATTTATTGATCATAACATTTTCATCATCAATTAATATCATCATTAATCAACATTATCGCCAAACATTACAATCCAATGTAACATTAACCATATCATCAATTCATCAAACCATGGCACATGAACGGAATCCAAATCATTAATCATGTCAAGAATAATATCAAAAAGGGATATATCACAATTCAATCAATTCACATAATTCCAATTAATTCCATCAATCATCTATCAATCATAATTAAAGTTATATCCCCTTATCCGTTTATAATCCATACATTTAAAATATAAATGCTCCTTCTACCTGGAACCCAAGTCTCCAATTCCAAATTACAGTTTCCAATCGCTCCGATTACATTTCAATCACTAATTCCTCAATCCAAAAATTCCTAAAAATTAATAACAATTATTTAAGCAACCCCTATGCGCCTAGATATATATTTCGGAGCTAAAATCATCAATTTACTTAAATTTCGATAAGCTTTGACTTACCGAACAACGTCAATGGTTCCCAAAATGCTAACTTCCAAGGCTCTGAAGCTTCTCAAAATTCAAAATAGCTCTGAAATGATCTTTGGTCATTAAACGAAAGAGAATGAGGTCAGAACCATAAAATTTAGCCAACTTAAGCTATGGGTTCAAGAGCCCTTACCTCTTGCAAATGGAGAATGGAACCCAAGCTTGCCCTAGCCTTTCCAAATGCTGCCCATGACTTCCAACACCATTGATAGCTCTAAAATTGAAAGAAATTTAACTTGGAACACATGAATTAGACCAAAACGAAAATGGGTCTTCCATTTAATCATACCTTGGAATTGTCAATGGAGAACCTCAAGTTTTTCAAGTTGCTTGTAGAGAAGGAAGAAGGAAACGAATCATGAATTTGCTTTGCCTTAGTGAAAATTGAAGAAGAAGTGATTATGGAGGGAGGTGGTGTCGCGGGTGTAAAGTGGAGGAGAAGAAGCAATGGCCTTTCTTTTCTTTTGCAATGCATGCACAAGAGTGAGAGAAAGTGAATGAGTGAAAATTAGACTTTGGACCTTAAGGGCAAAATTTTCCTTTCATTCATTCGGTTAATTTCTGAAACCAAATTGGAAACTTCAGGTTACCCGAAATTTACCCAAATAAATTTTCGAAATTAAAGTAACTGTCTTTAATTAATTAAACATTCTCAATTTAATTATTTGATGAATAGAATTAATCAATAATTAAAAATCAGGATATTACATAGCTAATGGATGACACTCTAATTATATTGACATTTTTGGAATGAGTATATTATGAGAAAAATTTAATTTTTTCTTGAAATAATTTTATTAATTATAAAGATATTTGTATAAGTAACTACTAATTATTAAAATTTGAAACTCTTACTAAAATCAAGTTAACTTGAAATTGAAATGTGAATGACAATTCATTGATTCTAATGGATTGCATTTTATTTATTATTATAAAAATTTATCGAATTTCTTTGAATAAAATGATACTATTGTAATGTTTTAATGAAATAAAATAAGAATAATACTAGAGGGTGTGATTAAGTGGAAGAAAGTCATAAAACTTATTCTCTCTTAACCAAAACTCGAGATATTATTTCATTAAAATATAATATCATAGTAAAATAATATCATATAGTATTATATTAAAATATTTTTTAAAAATAATATAAAATAAAAGAATATTAAAAAGTGTATATAATAATACTACGAAGAAATATTTGTTGATATTATATATTTGGTCTCAAAAATATCAATTATGGATATTTTCTCAAAAATATTAATTTTTATATTTTACATAGAGAATTAAAAAAATGAATTCCATTGAACTTTTTATTCAAATAAACTAAAATGAGTGATTTATCAATAATTACTCAATTAAATATTTACAACATTAATTTAATGTTACACACGATCAACTTTATATATATATATATATATATATATATATATATATTCTTAAATTCTATAATATGAAAAATATTAATTAAAATTAAACAGAAATTAGAAATCAAATAATGATGATAAATGATGATTTTATTTCATTTTTTATTTTAAAGAAATACATAATCATAGAAAGAAAAGATATTAAGGGTAGTATTTATAATGTTTTATGTTATGTGTAAGTATATATAATTATCAAATTTAAAATATTTAAAAACTTAATTAAAGGTAATGATTAACTATAAACCGGAAAATTATAATATATGGGATCACGATATTCTTTTTTACTTTAAATGAAATGTATAATTGTTGTAAGTAAGGATATAATATATACTAATTAAGTTTTACTTTAAATTTTCATAAAATATAAATTATTTAATTTAAAATTTATATAAAAGAATTTAAATAAGGATATACATATTTTCATAGTTTAAAATATCAAATTGTTAATTAAAATTAGCAGCAATTTTAAATTAGGAAATTATGATAAATGAGGATTCTATTACATTTCTATTTTAAAAAAAATATAAAATCATAGAAACAAAGGATATTAAGTGTAGTATTTCATTTTTTATTTTAGTTTTAATTGCATACAACTTTTAAAAATAAAAATTTTTAAAAGTAATTTTATTACAAAAAAATAAAGATAGTATTTCAATTTTTAAATTAATTTATTATTTTCAATTAAAAATATATTTAAATCAAACAGTTATAATATTTAATAGTATGTGTAATTAATTATATATAATTATTAATTTTGAAATATTTAAATTGTCAATTAAAATGAAACTTAATTATAGATCACGAAATTATAATATAAGGATATAAAGTGAAATATTTCAATTTTACTTTAAGGTTTTCAATGAATATAAATATAACTAATTTAAATTATATCTAAAATATTTTAAATAAGTATAATATTGATTTTTATTTATAAACCAAGAAATTAAAATATAGGGGGGACATTATTTTTATTTTAAATCAGAAAGTATAATTATTGTAATTAGAGATATAATGCATAATAATTCAGTTTTACTTTAAACTTTCATCAAATATAAATTATTTAATTTAAAATTTATACAAAAGGATTTAAATAAGGATGATTCTTATTTTAATTAAGGATATACATATTTTCAAATTCTGAACTATCAAATTTTTTTATTAAAAATTAACAGCATTTATAAATTAGAAAATTATGATAAATGAAGATTCTATTACATTTTTTTATTTTAAAAAAAATACATAATCATAAAAACAAAGAATATTAAGTGTAGAATTTTAATTTTGATTTTAGTTTTTAATTGAATATGAATTTTAAAAATAAAAGTTTTTGAAAGTAATTTTATTAAAAAAAATAAAGATAGTATTTCAATTTTTAAATTAATCTTTATTTTCAATTAAAAACATATTTAAATCAAATAGTTATCATATTTAATAGTATGTGTAATTAATTATAATTATTAATTTTAAATTATTTAAATTTTCAATTAAAATAAAACTATAATTATAGATCAGGAAATTATAATATAAGGAAATTATAATATAAGGATATAAAGTAATATATTTCAATTTTACTTTAAGTATTCATTAAATATAAATATAACTATTTTAAATTATATGTAAAAGATCTTAAACAAGTATAATATTCATTTTTATTTATCATACCAAAAATAAAAATAGTATTTAAATTTTTAAATTAATTTTTCATTTTAATTAAATAAAAATTTAATTTAAATAATAATAACATAGTGTTGAATATAATTATTGTAATAAAAGATATTAAGTGATGTGCGACATCCCACCATGTTTACTTAATTTAATTAGAGGTTTTGGCCTCAACTTAATAGATTTAACACTAAATAATGTAGTACACATAAAAAATTTAAATAATAACATAAAGAAGTTTTAGGAAAAAAAATTTAGGGTGCACTTTTCTTGCACACCGTTTAGTATTTTACATATAACGAGAGCTATAAAACTCTGATTGAGGTAATCGAATTGGTACACCTCTGTAACTCAATTATCTACAAATGTTATACAAAGGTCGAAAGCCAATTATGCTCTTAAGATTTCCTAATTCATGAAAATATAAAACTGTTCTACATACAATTTTCAACATGAACACCTTGTAGTATTTTATGCATGACTTGAGCTACAAACCTCCTTTTGAGGTGAATCCAATTGGAAAGTGTCTGTAATTCAACTATCTACAACTTTTGTGAAGGATACAAGAGCTAATTTGGCCTAGCTCAAGCGCAATTTCAAAAACAAGCCGGTAATCAATTACTAGGATTCTTATAATTGATTACTAGATAGCAACCTGTGCATGAATTCGTTTCTACTCGTGTGTAATCGATTGCCATCACTACAGATTCAGTTTTCATGTAGATTTTGGCCTCCTGGCCAACTTTCACAAATCCTAACTTGCCTATTTGACCTCTAAGTGCTACGAAACTCATTTCAGACATGTTGTCGCAATACGTATTCAAAAATTCCTCTGTATCACGAAGTTATGCAGAAAAATGCAATTTGGTTAATTTTATGCAACTTCTATATCAACACACCACCAAACCTCATTCAATTGACAACTTCAATGCACACACGAGTTTTAAATATCCTTAGGGTTGTATTGACGCCTTCCGAGGACTCTGAATCCCACCAAAATTCAAAATCACATGTTCAGTTGGCTTAATTTGTCATTGTTTTTCTAAAACACAATTTCCCAATAATTACATTTATCAATTCCCAATTCCAAATCATACATTGCCTTCCTATCTCAATGCTAATCATGTTTACTAGCCAAACCACAATTCTATCATGGAGATTTCAATGCATAACTCATTTCAACATCTAGATCATTTTAGAAACAATAATTATATTCTAAACCACCACAGTTATTCAATACCCTTCATCATGGTTCACTACTCACAAACATAACAACAATGACCTGCCTATAATAATATAATTATCAATCATGGCTCAATGTAATTTCACAATTCCTGTTCATACTATTTATCATCAACAACACGTCATCTTTCATTCAAACATATTCAACTATATCTATCAATCATAGTGGCATCAAAGATGCATCAAGTATCACTTCCATAATTCATCAGATATCAAAATACCTATCATTATCAACCATAACTCACCATAAACATAAGTTATATATATGTACACACCAAATACCATAACAACACTAGAATATCAAAACATCATTATACACACATCTTAATTACACATCCACTTGGCATTGCTTCGTAAGGCTCATTTGGTACTAATCTCTGTAGTATCAGCAAGGTCTCTGTCTTCAGTCACTATATCAACAAGTAAGGGTGAGTGACTGATGTAACATCTTACATTTGATTAAGGTTAATTGCATGATTAATTAATTGAAACTGGGTGAAATTACTAAATTACCCTTAATGGCTTCAATATGGAAAATGAAAACTATCTCTTCTCACTTTTACTCTCATGGTCATTGCATGCAAGTAGGGGGAAAAGCTTGGCTTCTTCTTCTTCTTATCTTTGTGGGCTTACCCTATCATTCCACCTCCAAATTCGTCATTTTCCTCCCAATTTCTTCAAGCCAAGGTGAAATTGTGGCCCTCTTTTCCTTCTCTTGGGTGTGGTAGCCATTGTTGGGTATGGAAAAACTCTAATTTCATGAGAAGGTAATAATCAAACCCAATGCTTGGCCTTGCGAATTCATGAACCCCAACCTCTAATTCTAGCATTTTCTTGAATTTAGAGCAGTGTGAAGCTTAGTTGGCATATGGGGCAACGTATGTAGTTTTAAAACTTGGGTCTCCTTCATTCTTGCATTAGGAGCCATTTTTGGAGAGTAATCAAAACCCGGGTAGCATTGAGGTTCATTCGGGATTGAAATTCGGAGCCGACAGCTTAGTTCGGTAAGTCATTAATTGATAAAATAATTATTGACGAGTTGTCTTGACTTCGAAACGTGAATGTGATAATATATGAGTTATTAAAAATTTAATATCCATGTTTTAAGAATTTTCACTAGTGCAAAAAATGGCTACGACGACGGGATATGATCACGGTCCAGGGAAAAACCGTGTTTGAAAAATACACGGTGACATTTTTGTAAATATGAGGAAGTTTTTTAATCACGGTTCTGATGTAACCGTGGTCGTAGGAACAAGTTTTCTTTTTTTAATTTTTATATTTTTAAAAAATGTACTTACAATCATGGTTGAGAGGAAACCGTGATTGTAGGGTATATATAATCACGGCTTTTTGGGAAGCCGTGATTATATCTATAACCAGGTTTTTTATTTTAATTTTTATATTTTTAAAAAATATACATACAATCATGGTTGAGAGGAAACTGTGATTGTAGGGCATCTATAATCCTGGCTTTATGGGAAGTCGTAATTATATCTACAACCAGATTTTTTTATTTTAAAAAAATGTACCTACATTCACAGTTGAAAGGAAAGTCGTGATTATAGACACCCTACAATCACAGTTGTTTGGGAACCGTGGTCATAGGTGTTTCCAAAATATAAATTTTGAACGTCGCGCGTGTAACACCCCTATTTTTATTTTTATATTGAAATTTTGAAGGAATTAAATTATGGTTCTTTAGAAATTTTTAATCTACGTATTATTTATAATTTTTTGGAAATTTTATTTTGATTTTTGGAATTTTTTAATAAAATAATATTTTTTAAATAATTTTAAATTCATATAAGTGACTTAAATTAAAAATATTTATAAGAAAGTGAATTTAAATTATAAGAAAATTTTCTAAAATCCATTTCAAGTAGACTTATCTAAAAATTATCGGTTTGAGAAAAATCTTGATTTTTTCTAATCGTTAAAAAAATTAGAAACGTATCAATAAATTTTTATTAACAGAAAATTTTAGATTTTTAACATTTAAACTTTATATTACTTATTATAAAATTAGTAAGGACTGATATACTATCGCTAAATTTCAAAAAGGACTCATTTTGAATATTTAAAATATACTGAGTGAAGGGTTACTATTTGACTTAATAATTTTGCCGACAGTTACTATGCAAAATACTGTGCATGTATGAAATTTTCAAAAGATGCACAGTAACCAGGAATAAAAAATTCAAAAATGCATAGTATTTTTATATTAAAATAATAGAATGCATAGTAAATTTTTTTCCTATAAATACCGAAGGATTTCTTCTTTAGAATTCACAATTTCAGATTAAGTTTTTTTAATATAGCAGTGCTAGTGAGATAGTGGTGGAAGTGAGAGAGAGAAGTAAATTTTTTTGGGAGAAGGTTCTGCTAAAATCCTAAGGTAAGAATACTTCTCTTTTATATTTTTGGGTTATTTTCATATCGTTTTTAGAAATCTGTTATTATACTAGAAATAATATTATTTTAAGTTACTATTTTGCATAGTAAAACACTATTTTAATAGTAAATTACTATTCAAATATAAATTACTATTTACTATTACTATTCACCGTTACTATTCACATTTTTACTATTTACTGTTACTATTCACGTTTTTACTATTTACCGTTACTATTCACGATTTACTATTTACTGTTACTATTCACGATTTACTATTTACTGTTGCTATTCATGTTTTACTATTCACTATTCACTATTCAAAATTTACCATTTCTGTTTTAAGTAGTAATCTTAATCCTCATCTTATGCCTATACTGAAATAAGATTGGTATTAATATTTCTAGAAATTGGAGGCGCAAAGCAAACTCTCTTTTGGTAACAACTCAAGGTAAGGGGGAGTGAGATAAGAGTATAATATGAAAAGACATAAGAATAATGGGAGGAGTCCCCTACTCCTTTTAAATTTAATAATATTAATATTTTAAAATATTAACTTTTTAACTTAAAATTTTTAATAAATTTTAAATTAAATATCTGGTTTAACTAACTCTAACATACCTATGCAAGGACTTGGACCATTATGACCTATATGGACTGGATTATACCTATGCAAGGACATGGACCATTATGACCCATATGGACTAAACAATACCTATGCAAGGACTGGATTATATGGACTTACATATACCTATGCTAGGAATGGACAAAAGGAACTAAAAAAAAATCAACTATATTAATAATCATTAAATTTTGCATTATGATATGTATTTAATGATATTTAATTGATTTGATTATGATTGATTTATGATTGATGATGTTTAACTGTGATTGATAATACTTGATTGATGATATTGTAATATGGAGTTTGAGCATATAGCGAGCATGACGGAAAGCTAAAATTCAGTAAGAATTTCTTACCTTACTCTTTAAATTTTTATTATATTTTATTCCTTCTTTGAAATTATTTTTATATTTAGAATAAAAAAAATTAGTATTTATTTTAGAAAGTAGACATTTTATGAAAATTAATTTATAAAAAATTGAGATAATTAAATTTTGAATTAAAGAAAAAATTTTGTAATTTTAAGTATTTATAGTTAATGATTTAAAGATTATTCTCTTTTAATAAAATAAAATTTTTTAAAAGAAAATTATTTTATTTTTCCAACTTAATAACTAAAGATATTTGAAAATAATTGAGAATTTGATCTTGTTAAGATTTAATATGAAAAAGTTTTGAGATATTTAAGACTTAGAAACTCAATTTCAGTGAGAATTAAAAACTATACCAAATTTATTTCTGTGGGACAGAAATTCAGAGAATTGAGAAAATGTACAGTTTATAGAAATGATGTTGTAAATCTTTTAAGGTATTTAAATATTTGAGTTTCTAAAAGCCTTAACCAACTAAATACGCGAGTAGTTCATGCATCATGAATCATTAAAGTGAAATAAAATGATATTGTCTAGGGACGGATTATAGAAACCGAGGATACATTAGAGGAGGCTTAATTACGAGCCTTGGGATGAGAGGGTGTGAAAGGGTGCTTCAGGGGACCTGGGGTAGCTCCCTAGTGTCGGGTACTTTCACAATAAAAACTTTCTCAATCTGACTAGTCTCTAAGTGTTTCCATGCCAGTTGAGCTATTCATATTATTATTATCCGGACTTATGAAACAGTGTAAACTCCTGGTTGGCCCAGTGCAAATTAAAATTTAAGGGCCCACATATATAGGTAAGTTATGATGAAGATATTGCATAACATTCATGCATTCATAATTGATTGTGTATGTGATTGTGATTGATATTATTATGTATTGGTTTGTGAAAACCCTTTGTTGCTTATGTCTTAATCGAGAATATTATATTTTGTTTCTCACTCTTTTCTCCGTGTTTTTGTTTCATATATTCTAAATTGATGCTTCAGAGGGAAGGATCGAAGAATTTCGGCAGTAGATATAGCACGTTCTAGAAAGGGAGCTCGGTATGAATACCGTGGTCCAATGAATAAATAATATTAATAAGTAACTACTTCTGGGACATGGAGTTTCCTCTCTTTCTTATAATGTTTAATGTTTATTTTCTTTGGATGAATGTACAAATACTTTATTAAGTTTTAATAATATTTATGAGGTATTTTAGAAATAATGTATGTAATTTATTCCGATAGTTTCTTTTTAATAATCATATCTTTAGTAAAAAAAAATTACTAATTTTTCTAGAATTTATTAAGGTGTAACAGAGGGTGTTACAAAGTGGTATCAGAGCAGTTAATCCAATAGGCCTGGGGAAAAGGTCTATCTTGCTTTGTCTGTAAACTCTGTATAGGTGATAGAGAATAGAATATCTAACTTGGTAGTAACTGTGATTGATGTGACAAATCTCAGTTACTGTGAAACAGGAAACTAATGGCTGGAAACAATCTTGCTGGAGTTGTAGAACGCTTAATCAATGCGATGGGAGCACGTGAAGGTCAAGGTAACGATGCCTTGAGAAGGCTGGACCTATTCGAAAAGCGCAATCCACCTCGTTTCAAGGGAGGATATAACCCTGATGGAGCACAAATTTGGATTCGAGAGATAGAGAAGATCTTTCGAGCATTGCAATGTAATGAAGCTGATAAGGTAGTCTTCGCTACTTATGCCTTATCTGAGGATGCCGAACATTGGTGGGATAGCATGCGTAGACAATTTGAAGTCAACGACGTGGAGATCACTTGGGATTATTTCAAGGATATGTTTCTGGAGAAATACTTTCCAGCTGATGTTAAAGAGAAAAGACAATTCGAATTCCTGTCACTGACCCAAGGAAATATGACCGTTGGAGAGTACGCATCCAGGTTTGAAGAGCTATCTCGTTTTCATTCTCATTATAATGATGCTACTAATGAAAGAGATCGGTGTGCAAAGTTTGTAAATGGATTACGGCCAGAAATTAAGGAAGCTATACGAATACAGGAAATCCGTGAATTTTCTGTATTGGTAAATCGCTGCAGGATCTTTGAAGAAGATCATAAGGATAGAATGACCAAAAGTCGTGAGCCCATTCACAAGGCAGGATAAATGAGAAGTGGAGGACCTCACCATCACCAAAGAAGAGATTTCAGGAGAAATAAGCCTTACCAAGTGCCATTTTGCCGATTTGGAGCAGCATCTGTTCCTAACAGACCCCAAGCTTCAACTGGAAGCTATTACCCGACATCTGCACCAAATTTTAAATGTTTTATCTGTGGAGGACCCCATTTGAAAAGGGGTTGTCCTAAAAACACTTATGTTTGTTTTAAGTGTAACAAACCAGGTCATCACATCAAGGATTGCCCTGAGATGAAGAAGGAAAACCCTGAAGATGCAAGTACAAACATAAATACTCAAGGAGGCGTGCACAGTGCAGTCGGAAGGCCGAAGGCAAAAGGAAAGGTTTTTGCAATCACTGGAGAAGAAGCATCTCATTCTGATTCCATGGTGGAAGGTAAGTGTATCATTAATAAGATTCCTTTAATTGTTATGTATGACTCAGGTGCATCATATTCCTTTATTACCAATGACTGCGTAGAAAAACTAAAATTACCTGTGATAGAACTGCCATTTGACTTATCTGTACATACTCCTGGAAACAATCCCATTGTCACTTCTGAAGCCTGTTGGAAATGCCTTATTGTCATAGATGGTAGGGACTTTAAGGCTAATCTTTTTTGTTTACCCCTTTCTGGCATAGAAGTTATTATTGGGCTAGATTGGTTGTCTGACAATCATGTTCTAATAGATTGTCATAATAAAATCATAATGTTTAAAGAACCAGTGAATTTGAATCCTGAGGATTCGAGATTTCTAACCGCCAACCAAGTGAGTGCCTCTTTAAAAGGAGGGGCTCAAGGATTCATGCTATTGCTTTCAACGAAAGGAGAGCAAGAATCAAAAATCAAAAATCTGCCGGTTGTGTGTGAATTTCCTAACATTTTTCCTGAAGATATCTCTGGTTTACCCCCAGAAAGAGATGTGGAATTCGCCATTGATCTAGTACCTGGAGTTGGACCCATTTCAATTGCACCATACTGAATGTCACCTCTAGAATTAGCAGAGTTGAAGAAACAACTTGAAGAGATGATAGAGAAGCAGTTTATACGACCCAGTGTATCCCCCTGGGGTGCACCAGTGTTGTTGGTTAAGAAGAAGGATGGTAGCATGAGGTTGTGTGTAGATTATCGACAACTGAACAAGGTAACGATCAAGAACAGATATCCTCTGCCAAGGATTGACGACTTGATGGATCAGCTGTGTGGTGCCACGGTGTTCTCCAAAATTGATTTGAGGACTGGATACCATCAAATAAGGGTAAAGAAAGAAGATGTACCAAAAACTGCTTTTAGAACACGCTATGGCCATTACGAATATCTAGTAATGCCTTTTGGTGTAACTAATGCACCAGCCGTATTCATGGATTACATGAATAGGATTTTTCATCCATATCTAGATAAATTTGTAGTGGTGTTCATTGATGATATATTAGTGTACTCTAAAAGCAGAGAAGAACATGTTGAACACTTGAAGGTTGTGTTGGAAATCCTGAAAAAGAAACAACTGTATGCAAAGCTGTCGAAGTGTGAATTCTGGTTGGAAGAAGTGAACTTTTTAGGACATGTAATTAGTCAAGGAGGAATAGCTGTAGACCCTTCCAAGGTGGAGGCAGTTTTAAAATAGGAGAGACCAACCACAATCACTGAGATTAGAAGTTTCTTGGGCTTGGCTGGATACTATAGAAGATTCATTGAAGGATTTTCAAAACTAGGATACCCATTGACCAAGTTAACACGGAAAGGACAACCTTTTGTGTGGACGACACAATACGAGAATAGTTTCCAAGAGCTGAAAGATCGACTTACTTCTGCGCCGGTGTTAGTACTCCCCGATCCACATCGAAGTTTTGAAGTTTACTGTGATGCATCTAAACAAGGACTAGGAAGTGTACTCATGCAAGACAAGAAGGTTGTAGCCTATGCGTCGCACCAATTAAGGCAACATGAGATTAACTACCCTACCCATGACTTAGAGTTAGCCGCTGTAGTTTTTGCCTTAAAGATTTGGAGGCATTATTTATACGGTACAACATTTGATGTGTTTAGCGATCATAAGAGTCTCAAGTATTTATTCGACCAAAAGGAGTTAAACATGAGGCAACGGAGATGGATGGAGTTCTTAAAGGACTACGACTTTGAGTTGCAATACCATCCTGGAAAAGCGAATGTAGTAGCTGATGATTTGAGTCGAAAGTCTCTACATGTGTCCACAATGATGATTGATAGAGAACTTCAGAGATCTTAACCTAGCAGTAAAGGTTAATACTAACAGCTACAGATTAGGAGCGTTGCAAGTGACAAATGAATTCCTGAGGCAAGTTTTAGAGGCTCAAAGAGATGATGAATTCCTGCAAGAAAAGAAAGAACTCTTGAAACAAGGAAAAGAAGTCGATTTCAATATAAGAAATGACCAATTGCTGAGGTATAAGGACCGAGTGTGTATCCCTGATCAAGAGGAGTTGAGAAAAGCAATTATGGAAGAAGGTCACAAAAGTTATATGAGCATTCATCCTGGAGCTACTAAAATGTATCAAGATTTGAAGAAGTTATTTTGGTGGCCTAGAATGAAGAAAGCGGTGGCAGAATACGTGGTTGCATGTCTAATTTGCCAGAAGGTTAAAGTAGAACACCAAAAACCCCCTGGATGCTACAATCAATGGAAATACCAGAATGGAAATGGGATAGCATTACCATGGATTTTATGACTTCTCTACCTAAAACTCCATTAGGACATGATTCAATATGGGTAATAGTTGATAGATTAACTAAATCTGCCCACTTTATTCCCATCAACATTCGTTACTCTATAGAGAAGCTGGAAAAATTATACATCGAGGAGATTGTGAGATTGCATGGAATTCCTTCAAGTATCATTTCTGATCGGGACCCTCGTTTTACATCACAATTCTGGAAGAGCTTGCACAAGGCTTTGGGAACAAGACTGCGTCTGAGTTCAGCATATCATCCTCAGACGGATGGATAATCAGAAAAAACAATTCAATCTCTAGAGGACTTGTTACGAGCTTGTGTGTTAGAGCATAAAGGAAGTTGGAATCAATTCTTAACATATGTGGAGTTTACCTACAACAACAGTTTTCATGCTAGCATTGGCATGGCACCTTTTGAAGCATTATATGGAAGAAAATGTAGGACCCCGCTATGTTGGTTTGAGACTGGTGAAAACTTGATGCTAGGACCAGAGTTGGTACAACAAACCACGGATAAAATCAAAATAGTTCAGGAAAAGATGAAGGCAACACAGAGCAGGCAGAAAAGTTACTATGACAAAAGAAGAAAGCCGCTCGAATTTCAAGAAGGCGATCATGTATTCTTGAAAGTCACACCTATGACTGGGGTCGGTCGGGCAATGAAATCTCGAAAACTAACTCCTAGATTTATTGGTCCATATCAAATAATTCATAAAGTTAGTCCCCTTGCCTACCAAATAGCATTACCACCTTTTCTTTCTAATATCCATAATGTTTTTTATGTGTCAAACTTACGAAAGTATATATCTGATCCTACACATGTTATTGAACCTGATGTCATACAAGTTAAAGATAATCTTACATATGATGCACCACCTATCAGAATAGGTGATAGAAGAATAAAAAAGTTAAGAGACAAGACAATTCCGCTTGTAAAGGTCATTTGGAGTGAAACAAGAGGAGAAGATGCTACATGGGAATTAGAAACTGAGATGAAAAAGTCTCATCCTCATTTGTTTTACTGATTAATGTAAATTTCGAGGATAAAATTTTCTAAGGGGAGTAGAGTTGTAACACCCCTATTTTTATTTTTATATTGAAATTTTGAAGGAATTAAATTATGGTTCTTTAGAACTTTTTAATCTACGTATTATTTATGATTTTTTGGATTTTTTTTTATTTTTGGAATTTTTTTAATACAATAATATTTTTTAAATAATTTTAAATTCATATAAGTGACTTAAATTAAAAATATTTATAAGAAAGTGAATTTAAATTATAAGAAAATTTTCTAAAATCCATTTCAAGTAGACTTATCTAAAAATTATCGGTTTAAGAAAAATCTTTATTTTTTCTAATCGTTAAAAAAATTGGAAACGTATCAATCAATTTTTATTAACAGAAAATTTTAGATTTTTAAAATTTAAAATTTATATTACTTGTTATAAAATTAGTAAGGACTGATATAATATCGCTAAATTTCAAAAAGGACTCATTTTGAATATTTAAAATATACCGAGTGAAGGGTTACTATTTGACTTAATAATTTTGTCTACAGTTACTATGCAAAACACTGTGCATGTATTAAATTTTTAAAAGATGTACAGTAACCAGGAATAAAAAATTCAAAAATGCATAATATTTTTATATTAAAATAATGGAATACATAGTAAATTTTTTTCCTATAAATACCGAAGGATTTCTTCTTTAGAATTCACAATTTCAGATTAAGTTTTCTTAATATAGTAGTGCTAGTGAGATAGTGGTGGAAGTGAGAGAGAAGTAAATTTTTTTGGGAGAAGGTTCTGCTAAAATCCTAAGGTAAGAATACTTCTCTTTTATATTTTTGGGTTATTTTCATATCGTTTTTAGAAATCTGTTATTATACTAGAAATAATATTATTTTAAGTTACTATTCTGCATAGTAAAACACTATTTCAATAGTAATTTACTATTTAAATAGTAATTTACTATTTAAATAGTAATTTACTATTTAAATAGTAAATTACTATTAACTATTACTATTTACCGTTACTATTCACGTTTTTACTATTTACCGTTACTATTTACGTTTTTACTATTTACCGTTACTATTTACAATTTACTATTTACTATTACTATTCACGATTTATTATTTACTGTTACTATTCATATTTTACTATTTACTATTCACTATTCACTATTCAAAATTTACCATTTCTGTTTTAAGTAGTAATCTTAATCCTCATCTTATGCCTATACTGAAATAAGATTGGTATTAATATTTCTAGAAATTGGAGGCGCAAAGCAAACTCTTTTGGTAACAACTCAAGGTAAGGGGGAGTGAGATAAGAGTATAATATGAAAAGACATAAGAATAATGGGAGGAGTCCCCTACTCCTTTTAAATTTAATAATATTAATATTTTAAAATATTAACTTTTTAACTTAAAATTTTTAATAAATTTTAAATTAAATATCCGGTTTAACTAACTCTAACATACCTATGCAAGGACTTGGACCATTATGACCTCTATGGACTGGATTATACCTATGCAAGGACTTGGACCATTATGACCCGTATGGACTAAACAATACCTATGCAAGGACTGGATTATATGGACTTACATATACCTATGCTAGGAATGGACAAAAGGAACTAAAAAAAAAAAATCAACTATATTAATAATCATTAAATTTTGCATTATGATATGTATTTAATGATATTTAATTGATTTGATTATGATTGATTTATGATTGATGATGTTTAACTGTGATTGATAATATTTGATTGATGATATTGTAATGTGGAGTTTGAGCATATAGCGAGCATGACAGAAAGCTAAAATTCAGTAAGAATTTCTTACCTTACTCTTTAAATTTTTATTATCTTTTATTTCTTCTTAGAAATTATTTTTATATTTAGAATAAAAAAATTAGTATTTATTTTAGAAAGTAGACATTTTATGAAAATTAATTTATAACAAATTGAGATAATTAAATTTTGAATTAAAGAAAAAATTTTGTAATTTTAAGTATTTATAGTTAATGATTTAAAGATTATTCTCTTTTAATAAAATAAAATTTTTTAAAAGAAAATTATTTTATTTTTCCAACTTAATAACTAAAGATATTTGAAAATAATTGAGAATTTGATCTTGTTAAGATTTAATATGAAAAAGTTTTGAGATATTTAAGGCTTAGAAACTCAATTTCAGTGAGAATTAAAAACTACAAAATTTATTTCTGTGGGACAGAAATTCAGAGAATTGAGAAAATGTACAGTTTATAGAAATGATGTTGTAAATCTTTTAAGGTATTTAAATATTTGAGTTTCTAAAAGCCTTAACCAACTAAATACGCGAGTAGTTCATGCATCATGAATCATTAAAGTGAAATAAAATGATATTGTCTGGGGACGGATTATGGAAACCGAGGATACATTAGAGGAGGCTTAATTACGAGCCTTGGGATGAGAGGGTGTGAAAGGGTGCTTCAGGGGACCTGGGGTAGCTCCCTAGTGTCGGGTACTTTCACAATAAAAACTTTTTCAATCTGACTAGTCTCTAAGTGTTTCCATGCCAGTTGAGCTGTTCATATTATTATTATCCGGACTTATGGAACAGTGTAAACTCCTGGTTGGCCCAGTGCAAATTAAAATTTAAGGGCCCACATATATAGGTAAGTTATGATGAAGATATTGCATAACATTCATGCATTCATAATTGATTGTGTATGTGATTGTGATTGATATTATTATGTATTGGTTTGTGAAAACCCTTTGTTGCTTATGTCTTAATCGAGAATATTATATTCTGTTTCTCACTCTTTTCTCCGTGTTTTTGTTTCATATATTCTAAATTGATGCTTCAGAGGGAAGGATCGAAGAATTTCGGCAGTAGATATAGCACGTTCTAGAAAGGGAGCTTGGTATGAATACCGTGGTCCAATGAATAAATAATATTAATAAGTAACTGCTGGGCCATGGAGTTTCCTCTCTTTCTTATAATGTTTAATGTTTATTTTCTTTGGATGAATGTACAAATACTTTATTAAGTTTTAATAATATTTATGAGGTATTTCAGGAATAATGTATGTAATTTATTCCGATAGTTTCTTTTTAACAATCATATCTTTAGTAAAAAAAAATTACTAATTTTTCTAGAATTTATTAAGGTGTAACAAAGGGTGTTACAGCGCGCTCCTTCTCTTTCTCTGTTAGCTTTCTCCCATCTTTCTCTCTAAGATTTCTCCTCTCTGTTTTCCCATTGCCATTGATGTTTGCATTTGTTTGTGTTCTAAATTTAACGTGGTTGTGTGTATATTTTACAGGTTTTCTTTTGCTATTCTCGTTGCGCACCATTGACGACCACCACGACCCTTCTCTTATTTTCTCGTTCAACCATGTAAGGCTTCTCTTTTGTACATCTCTTCTTTTCTATTTCTTTCGATTATAATGAAGGTTTTACAGGTTTCTGTTAGTTATTCTGTTTGTTTTTGTTCTCTACGTTTTGCTTTTGTTTGTTCCTATAATGGAGGTTTTCTATTTTGAAGGTCAACGTTGGGGTTATTTTGAGAAGTATGTTGGTGGCAACGGCGGAGATGTGCGCAGAACTGTTAATCACGTTCTCTGATCGAAAGGAATAGTGGTGGTGATGGTGAGTAGGGTTTGGATTGTGGCATGGAAGATTATGGAAGGTTGACTTTTAATCACGGTTGTGGTTGGCATCCATGATTAAATAGGGTCTTATTTAATCACGGTTTCAAATAATCGTGATTAAATGTGATTTATAACCACGGTTGTGAATCGTGATTAAAAGCCCTAATCTATTACCACGGCTGGAACAACCACAGTTCATGAACCATGATTAAAAGCTCATTTTAACAGTGATTAAATTCCTTTTTTGCACTAGTGTTACGAGACTTGTGAATTGCGATCAGACAGTGATCGAGTAGTGTTGGATAGCTTGTGAACTTCTAGAATTATCTATTTCTAGGTATGGGGAGCTATTACATTTTAAATGGACGGGTTCGGGGTATATTGCTATATTACATGTTATGTGATTGTGAATCATGATGAAATGATGTGTTTTGTGAATCTTGATGATTGATTGTAGATTGTGAGATGTTGATAATATGCCTCGTTTGTATGATAATTGAGAATTATCACTGACTATATTGATTGTCGTCCCTAAAGTTATGATAAAATACATGAGATGCAAATCATGATTTGAAATTATTAAGATGTATGTATACATGAGATGTAATGACTTGAGTAAATAGTTCCTATGCATGAGATATAGTAGGATACTTGACTTGATGATATGAATTATTACATGAGATGCAGACTAAGTAATGTGATATATCATAAGACGCTTGATGATGATATATGCATATAAAATAATATGAAATGCTATGTTAATTGTGGTTTTAAGGATTCTACAAAAGACCTTGAGTGGGACTCAAGGCAAGCCTATTGAGTGGGACTCAGGGCTGCCCGTAACACTGCCGTTGTCGCTGAGAGTGATGGTGTTACATGAGAAGGAAAACGATTTGGTACCAGTAAAACAGCCGGATCAACTGAGAGCTGAATATATGGCTAAGAGCCTGTGTTGCAACACTAAAATTAATGATATATATAATTGGATCCAATTGAATGAGAAAGTAAATATGTATGTGTATGTTATTGAGAATAACATGAATGGTATAGCCATATGGTGAATGTTGTGAATAACCTGATGATGATAAATATGTGAATGAATCATGTGAATGGCAGTATAAATTGTTGCTTAATTGAGATATTCTAGTGTATGATAGAGAATTGGATAGGTTGATTTGATTCAATAACTATTATTTAACATGTATTGTGCTCACCCCTATTTCATGGCTATATTTTTAGTGGACTTGGGCCGTGACGGCGATTGGTGAGATGTCACTGTGCGCGTACAAAGAGTATTGTATATACTTGTATATAGTGTTTTATGATGTAGCCTTGGTCGGCTCCTATAGATATCCATTTTGATGTTGTACATTCTTGTTAGTGGATTCTAGTTAACTAACGATTTCATTGGAAACCTAGATTACATTTTGATTGTATGTGATGGTGATGAATGACGAGGATATGATGATAATGTAAATGTTGATAATGTTTTGGTTGTGGTGACCATGTATGGTCCCACCATATGGATATATATATATATATATATATATATATATAATGCATGATTTCCAGGAGCTGCAAATATGCACTTGATGCATTATATGTGTATGACATGTCCAGGAATTGCCATGTGTGATGATTGATATGAATTATGCATTAGGACATTGAGCGAATGAAGTTGTATGAAGAAAATGATGATTTTATATGTTTACATAAGTTTTTATGCATAATTGAGGAAGTAATAGAGCCATATAGAGTTTTATGAGGTTTGGATGGCATGAGACAGTCCAAATACTACCTATGCATGATTTAGAACTTGTAGAAACTGGAATTGGTCAAATTCGTTAAGAATTGACCGTTGAGTTGCACAAAAATATCTTAAAATGGGCTAAACGTGTTTCTATGCATAAATCCCTCGTTTTTTGATATTTTTAGCGCGGCCAGTGGCTACACGTCATAAATGGTGTATATTAGGTGGTGTCAAAATTTGGTGGTGATTGGATTTCATATGAAAGAGTTAGGGTGATCGGAAGTTGAAATTTATAGCTTTTTAGTGTATTTTCTGCAATCTGCTATAGTTTGTTGTCATGAATCAATTCATGGTATGGCTGAATCGATTCATAGCCCACTGGTTCCCATGGAGGCACTTTCCAGTAACTCATGGATCGATTCATGGCTTGACTTGAATCGATTCATGGCCTACTAATCTCTATAGAGGTATTTTTCGAAGCTCATGAATCGAGTCATGGCTTGGCTTGAATCGTTTCATGGCATACTGGTTTCCTGGGAGGTATTTTCCAGACTCATGAATCGATTCATGGTATGGTTTAAATCGATTCATGGCTTGCTGGTTTGTTGAACCTGATTTCCCGCTTCGTGTGAATCGATTCATAGGGATCCTTGAATCGATTCACAGGCTTCTGTGTTGCTGCCCTGGGCCATTTTCACGCATGAATCAATTCACAACGATGTTTGAATCGATTCATAGCTTGTTGTTGCCAATCTTCTTATGTTTTAAGGCTTTCTTGATGTGTGTTGGGTCATGGCTTGTTCCTTGGCTCCTCATGCACATTTTTTAAGCTTTTGAGCTTCTAGAATCCACCAAGCTTATACCTAATGCACCTTTATGATTGGTATCGATGCCATGTGGTTCCCGAAACTCTATTTTAAAGTTGAAACAAACTATGAAAATTTTTCCTTGGGTTTTCAGGCTTGTTATTAAGTTAGGATGTTTTATCTGACAGTAATAAATCAATGGAAATAATTTAAAGTAAAGGAAAAGCATAAATTAGCTTAGGTTGCTACCTTGTTACCATCTAATTAATCGTTATAACAATTCTTTAATTAACACTGGAAAACATTCAAATTCTCAAATTTCAATCATATTATCATAGCATTTAAATTCATACTTCATATTCTTAGTAATATTAATCAGTATCTCAGATTTTCACAATAGAAGTCAATTCAATGCACAACTGACTATTACTCAACATAGGCATAACTCTTTAGTATCTGAATACTAACTGGATTGACCGTTAGCTAGTGGTCCTACCCTACCAACTGTGAACCCTACCTGATCCATCAAGCCTTGTTTGGCTCCCCACCTCACCACTAGGTCCTACCTAATCCCTGGGTAGCTTAACTGGCTTACGCTTGACCACTAGAGCCAAAACGAAGTGTAAACTATACCGATCAACTGTCCACACCACACAATCATACACATATAGCAAATATATCTCAATATCAATTTAATTAATTCTTAATGCATTGTCCCAACACTACGGCCATCACCCTAGGACCACAACCAAGCCACTCATGCATATTTTCCTCTCTTTATTTCATTTCATATCATATTATAACTCTTCGATCACCAACACATCATCATTCTATCTTATTTTTTCACATCGAAATACATTCAATTCCATAAAAATTATAATTTATCATTCCCACATTCCAACATATAATTTCTCAATCCACATTATAATCCCATCAACTTCACACACACACATTCACAATTTATCAATTTCCACATATCAATATCTATATTTTACCACATATATCATACACTTGCATCATTAATTAATTCACCACATATTACCGTAACATAATTAAATATTTTCAACATCACATATGAAGAATTTAATGCACTTAGGTTATTCTACCTTTTTCATATACGCCAAACCAGATGCTAAATATTATCTTCATTAATTTATATCCCAAGGACACCCTCTTATCTTGTTTCTAAGTTTTTGAAACTCTTTTCTCAATGTTGGTTATGTCAAATATCGAAAATTTAAGAATTTCAAGGAGGGGATTAATGTTTCGACCTTCAAAACCATAATCTGCCTTACTGAAACAACCTTAAATTCATTTCAAATGTTTCTGAAGCTTACCTTGAGTAGTTTCGTTCTTTCTTTCAGGCTTCACTTGTCGGTATTTGTTGCGTCACCTAAATGCACCGAAACAAGAACTAGTTAACATTTTTGAGTTCTAAAAGCTTGATTCTACCTCTTTCTTACACAAAAACATCAATATAAGAAAGACCCAAAAATCCTCATTAATTATGTCATTTTTGGTTTGCAAGAATGGCCATGAATCATGAAATTAGAACTACTAAAATGATTACCTTGCTCCCACAAAGAAGTTTTTGTTCTTATTTTCCTTCTAACACTTGAGAGGTTGAAGAAGAAAAGAAATGAAAAAAATATTTTTATGTATAAGGGTGTTTTGGTCTTTTTCCATTTTCCTTTTCTTTTCTAATTTCTTTTTCTCTTTTCTTTTATTTAACTTAAGTAAATATATTTTACTTTTACTTCATGATAATTAATATTTTACCACTACAATTTAATTTAACTTCAATTCTAAAATTAAATCACTAAAATTTAACTAATCTAATTTTATCAATTCATTAACAACTCTAAATTAATTTAATATACTATCCAAAATAATTAATAAATTTTTATACAACACAATAATTTTAATTTAATATCAGGAATGTTACATAATGTATTTCAATTTTATTTTAAGTATACGCCCAATGTTTTAAAAAAGGATAATGTTTTCTTACAAATTTGAATTAAATAATTATAATATGATTTTATATGTGGTTAAATAATTTGTGTGTTTCTTAATATATGCATAATTATAAATGAGCATAACATGTTGTGTTAATTGCATAGGATTTTAGTTTGTTTAAATTCAAATACCATTAATCATAATTATAAAATTTTAAAGTTTGTTTAAAAATAGGAAATGCACAAAGACTTTGAAGATTGGTACCTGTTATTACTTTGTAAATCCCAATCAATTAATTATGTATTATTAATGTACTTAAAATAGGATATTGTGATTTTGATGCATTAATGGATATTACATTGGTTATAGTGAATAAAAAATTTATTTACTTTATCTAATTGTAAATGATAGTTTAATACATTATTAAAATTTAATACATTCATATTAAATTTTAATTAATCAGAATAAATATTTATTAGAAATAAATAAATATTAAAAAATTAAAATATAAGGCAAAAAATTTACAAACTTGTTATATTGAATATTTATCCATTTTTACAAATAAACTTATAAATGTAATTTTCAAAAAATTTTACAATAATTTAACTATTTATTTTTTAAAAATTTACAATTCATGTATAATTATAAATTTGCTACAATTTATCCTTTTTATATTTAAATTTATTATGTATTTATAAAAATAGAAATATCTATTAATTTTCGCTATGTATAACTTCTCAAATGTTATATTTCTTTAGAAATTCTTTGAAATATTTTAATTAATTATTTTTATTTGTTTAAATTTTTAAACTGGTAGAGAATATTAATCATAACTATGAAAATTTAAAAGATATAGAATTTAAAGTTTGAGTAACTTTTTAATTTAGTTACTTTCCTAATATTACTTTATTAAAAATAATTTGTGTTTCTTAATATATACATAGTTACAAATGAATATAATTGTCTTAATAACAAGTAGTTATTTTTTTATTTTAGATAACTATCATAAATATGGACAGTAGATTTTATTATCATTTTTTAAAATCACATGTGATGTCAAGTTAATTACTATAATACTATTTAATTTTATATAAGATATAAGGTAAGTAAATTACTATTTAAATCTGAACAAAATTAAAAGTGAACAATCTTTATTTCAAGTTGGATTTCATACACCCATTTGATCGATGTGATAAAAGTAATTGTAGGGTCATTCTAATTATATTCTTTAAATAAATATTTTAATATCTATTTGTGGTGAAAAAAATAAAAAACAATTTCACTTCTATAAAATATCTATCATCATAACTATATAAAAAATATAAAATCATAAATCATAGTAGTATAATCAAAATAATTAATCATTTTGTATTTCATGTCTATCATATTTTTTAAGAAAATACTTCTTTCATATTTAATTCAACATATGTATTAACAAATATAGTTAATATTTAAAATATTTATTTTCAAAGTTTATACCTATAAAATTATGTTAAACATTTTTTATTATAATTTTATTTTTGATATTATTTTTAAATTTATTGAGTGAAAATACTTTTAAAAAATACAGCCAGCCTGCATGTGCTAGTAAAAAAATGCCAGATTCCTTTCCAATACAGAAAATGAAATAAATGAAGAGATAGGTCCTGCCCACAATTTCTGTTCCATCACAGCCACGATTTTTATGTAAATGTGTCACATGATTCAAGCCTGTTCAAAGCACTTTAAAATGTTCATCACTTCTATTAAAAAATTTGAACATATACAAAGTGAAAACACTCATCATATTTGTTACCTTATTGAAAAGTTAACAGCTACCCATTTTGACTCATCAAAATAAGTTATGGAGTCATTTGATTTCCAGTCTGATCAACCAAAAAAAAAAAATCTTATAGTCAAAAACCTTTAGATTAATAAACACAATATAAAGTAGTTAAACAGCCCCTTGGTTTCAATACTAATACCAAATATGGAACATCTTTTGCTTTTCCTGCTGCATAAAGTAGTTGCAACTTAACCAAACCCACGTAGAAAAGCAAGAAACTTTATTTAAACTGAACTTATTTCCGATGCTAAAATGAGGATAAAAGTGTCTCATATTGCTGACATTCAGATAGATAACCTAAAAAATGAAAATTGAACAATTATAATCACTCTGAAGACCAAATATACAGCACTGCTTTTGGTGGATTATATATTGCCTGGTGGATAAGCCAGGTATGGAAAGAGACGTGTTGATCTCCCATGCGTTCAAAATATCATCCAAATCTATTTGTCAGTTGATTAAACACTTGCTTTTAACCCCAACTGAAAACCACCCTTGAGTCTGGAAGCATTCTAGGCCCTTATTTGGAAAGTTAAGTGCCCTCTTATTCTGTCATTCTTGAGCTATGAAGTGACTTGAGTCAGGAAAACCCTGCAACCATGTCTTCCCTTGGGCTCTACTTAGCTCAGCCCATGATTATTAACCATCTCAAACTTGAGATAGTTTTAAAAAAATGTGTACATGTAACAATCTGTGATATACAGTGTTAGTTGTTGGGAATCACAAAAGTCAAAAGACCTTGAAGCTAAGAAGAAAGTAACTACACTACTGATTTTAAAAAGATGAAAGGATGTACACTGCAACTATCTGTACAGATCAACTCACAATCATTGCACCAACAATGAAAGTGAAGAGAGATAAGAAACATATGGCAAGGCTTAATGTAGAGCAGAACAGGAAAGAGCCTCTCTTGCTACCTTATTAAATAAATACATTAGATGGCCTTAAGATTGCCTTCTAACAATCTTGACACTGCTATAGAAGCGCTTGAGATCTTTCATAGCCTTTTCCTCAATTTGGATCGAACGAATTGAGGAGGGGGTTTCAGCTTCAGGCTTGAACCAGCGGCTCACAGCAGTTGTTTCAGACGGTGAGCCTTGACCAGTAGAAATAGAAACAGAAAATCCAGCTGTTCTAGTCTTTGGACTGTGTGAAAGGCTTTGTTGTTTCTTTCCCTGCATTCAAAATAAAATCCTCAATTGAACACTAGAAATTGTAAGTCAAGATAATAACTCCCTAGTTAGTTTAGTCTCTTATAATCAATAGTTAGTTCATTACAATCATACAAGGTTATCACATGTATAATAAGAATAGGAGAGAAAAAGAAATTGAGGTCATCTTGTCATTTGAGAGAATTGGCTAGCCTGAACTTGTCCAGTAAAATATAGGGTATGAGCCTTAAATTGTGAGCTGGAATTAAATTTGGCATTTTTCAATGACCAAGCTTTTTGCTGAGCTTCGGCATCTTTTCTCAAACTCAAATTGAATCCGAACTTTTTAATTTAGCCCGTTATTGCCTGTTACCTACAACGGGCTGGCCTGATACAGGCTCCTAGGTGCGTACCAGAGTTCTAGTTTAGAGTATAGCATTTGGGAGATTTTTCCTTTTCTTTGTAACATGATACTAGACAGTAGATACTAGGTTTTAATTAGACACTACAAGATGCAACATAAAAATAAAATGCATTGAAGTATGCATTAGCAAAAAGGTATCAAGAATGATCACCTAGTGGTTCAAAGCAGACATGAACAATTGCACAATACTGACATAGGGATAAGCACACACGTAAGGAAGGTTTAATTCACAAACCTGCTGCATTTGGATGTCCCTTAAGGATGGCCGAGAGTTTTGAGGGGGGGTTCCTGAAGCAGCCCAAGGAGGAGTACTTCTTTCTCCATCAGATGCCTGTGAACGAGTTGAGGTAACAGGTATTGGGCTGGAAGGAAGAAATGAACTCAACTTTATCTTCCCTCCACTACCCAAATCAGAAAGGTCTTCCACCTTATCTTTGATCCCGGCTGGCTTGTTTACCTTTATTTTGCTTTGCTCATTCTGGATTTCACGAAGAGAGGCAGAACCCTTCAAGAACTTGGCCCCACCCCATGCAGGAACATCACTTTTTGGTGGTGGGGGAGGGGGAGCCACCTCTTTCGGGTCTTCCTCAAGAGCACCACTCAAAAACATAGAAAGCCCACCTTTCTTGCTCTTCTTCTTAGAAACCTTTGCAGACTGACCCTTTTCTTGACGCAACTCCAACGTATCTTTCTTCTGCACAACAAAAGTTACATTGTTCACACCCTGGTCTGCTGTGATTTGTTCACACTCGGCATCCTCTACCACCTATTAAATAAAATTTAGAACTTTAAGCAATACAAGGAACTAAGCAACTAATGATTGTTGATAACAGATAGGAAAATACAAGAACTTATTGAATACCTATTCTTCAAAATATAGTATTACTCATGTTAAGATAAGATCATGTAGGTCTTCCTCCAACTCACTATCTACAAGTGGGATTTCCTACTTTGCAATGTATAACTAGTTAAATCACCTTGGTTAACCAAAAGGAGACAATGACTTCTATATAAACATATCTTAAAGATACAAAGTTGCATATATATTCTCTTCTCAAATGAAAGCTCTACAAGCCTGGAAATAGGTTCAAACCTGGTTGATTGTATTAATATGGAGCAATCTGTAAATTAGCATTACGTCAGAGTGCATATCTTACCCAAAGATGCTTGTCATTGGCAAATACCCTCAAATAATGGTCCACCATAAAACTATAGTTGATTAGTCTATAACTGTCTTTATCTAGGACACTATTTTTCCTTGCTGGAAACCTCTTAATACAAGAAAATATAAGCAAAAATAAATAAATAAAATGAAAGTAAGGCTTCAACTAATAACTTCAAGTAGCATGAATAACACATTGGAAACAAACCTTTAAATCTAGAGCTACCATTATGTCAATGTCCCGCAGGTCCTCAGATTTGGGAATGGCTTCACCTTTAGAGTAAACAGATTCTGTTTCTGCCTGCTCTATGCTATTTTTGCCGCTCTTTCTCCTTTGTTTTTTAGATAGTTTACCCTTCTTATTACCTCTTCCTTCTAGTAGCATAGAAGACGGTTCTTTATTTGGCAATGTCTCAACAGGAACACCTAATTCCACAAGTGAGCTCTCAAGCACGAACTTAGATTGAAGCTTTGCAATCTGCTGGTCATCGAGGAGATGTCCTTTACTCTGCTTAGCTTCAAGCATCTCAATCTGCTGCAACTTCTTCCTTATAGCTCGGACTACTTTGGACATTTCTTTGCTGGGATCATCCTTGGGCTGTAGAAAGGAATCTAGTCTTTGGACTTTCTCCAATTCCGCTGCAAACATTTTCATGGGTTTGTCACGAGTCCTATTAAACTCGATCTCGCTGTCATCCTCTTCACTGTTAATGATGGCAGGGAAAGTAGCAGTTGGGGTAGGGAGCCGACGATGACTCCAAGGTTCAGATGATCTCTGGTCTAACAACCTCTCAAGGTTAGCAAGAATATCTGGTGATGCAGTTGCTACAGCATGTGATGAAACTGTAAATATATAATCAAGGTTGCGCATGACAATCTCCTGAAACCAGTAAACAATAGCAGCTTTAGTAATTAGTATAATCAACCACTATACCATGTAAGACATATGAACCCAACTAAACATATTAGAAAAGACCAGCCAAATTACAAGGACAACGGCATGATGGAAGAATTAAATGATCTGTATTCTGTAATGCTAGAGGAAACTACCCAAATTTAATGTTAAATTTCTATCATGAAGGATAGTATTACAAAACACCTGTGCGTGGTATTTGTATGGGAAGTCCTAAGATTCAGATATAGAACAAATAATACCACAACATTTATAAACAGAAAAAAATTATTTGTGAACTGCACCATTAGGCAAAAAAATGACAACAAGTAAAATAACAGGGAGGTTGAAATCAAGTAAGACTTAATTTCTCATAATTTTTTTATTATTTTGGTTTCTTTTCTACCACAAATTCCCTCAATTTATTTCATCCACAAAAAAGAGAAGAAAATCATATAAGAATAAATTGAACAGCACTTTCCTATTATTTTAATGTCTAATTTCAAAAATAATATTAGAATCTATAAATAAATTTTATAGCAGTGACTTCTGAAGCCAAGAATTTATTTTATTGCCAGTAATGAGATTAATTCTTTATTATTATCACATATCAATGAATCAAATTGACTTGAATTTATTTAAATGAGAGCGGGTCTGATTGTGAGATGTTAAAGGAAATAAATGATAGCATTTCTGCAAAGGTTTTAACTTGTGTGTGCACGCACACATGTACACCTTGGATCATAATTGAAAACTTGCGAAAGAATAAATTATATAATGAATTTGGAAAAAAGCAAGTACACAGCTCCTATTTGATACATTATGTTTCAAATGCTTAGCGGAAAATCAAAATCAGTACCTCGCAATGCTTCTTCAGATCATCTGCCCCAAGAGAATCAGCAATTTCAAGCAGTTGTAAGGCGTTCCGAGGCTCCACTAGACACTCGGCTGCTACTTTTTCACAAAGGCTTTTTAAGCTGGGTACAGATCTCTGCCTAAAACAATCATTTTGTACACTAGATATCATATTACCGGAGTCCATACCCTCAAATAAAATGTCTTCATTTAACTCTTCCATATCATCCTTGTTATTCAACTTGAGCTTCTGAGAATTGCCAATCACGCTGGGAGGGTAGACAGGATGATAGAGGGAAGCCACAATAAGTAAATGTGTTTCACCAACAGAAACTGAGGTAGCTTTCTTCACACCATGCAACCGAGTTGCAACAAGGGGCTTATCCTTACCTTTCTTCCCATCCCACATGTAAACATCACCAGTAGCTGTAACTGCTGCAGTCCAGTACTTCCCAGTTGATATGCTCACCATATTTCTTCCACACATAGCATAGAACTGCTCATTGTGTTTTTCAAAACAAGGTGGGAGATGTTTCAAATCAACATGTTTGTCTCAGGAAATTTATAATGTAAGTGATGAATGAAATTCAGAGAATTAGAACCTGTTGGCATCTAAGATCAGGATCTGACGAGATCCAATAAAATAATGCGCCATCATCAGTTAGAGCCATGCTGTGTACCATTCCAGCAGCTATAGAAACAACATTAAGCCGTTCTTTGCGGTGAAATTTTAAAGGAGTGTTTCCACTTTTCTTTAAGTTCCTACTGATTACTACACGTTTTGGAGTAACAAGTCGATGACCCCAGGTAAATACCTACAAAACATGGAAAATTAGAACTTAAAGATGAAAACTAAAAGGTATAAGTGACAACAACTATATATAACTACACTCTTGATAAAACAAATAATAATGTTAGTGTTTCATATCTAAGTAGACCTTTGAAAAAATAATTAGTTGAATTTGGAACATAATTTTGGAAAAGAAAGACTGAAAAATATAGGTCTTATACCCTTCTGTATAATGTGTATGATCCAGAACTATGTAATAGAAGAGAAAAAATAATTATTAATTAAAAGTGCATCTATATTTATATTTTCAAGATATTTGAATCAATTTCAAGGCTTCTGTCTATGGCTAGTATTTTAGGTCAGATTTGCATTAAGTAAGGGTTAAAGTGTCTTATTGGCAAGGCCTGAAGACTCATCAAGGCCTTTCACCCTGTCGTAAGTGGTTTGCCTTTTAACCAAGGGACAAATTTAAAAAAGGTAACTACAATTTTTTACAATAAGAAGAAACTGAATTGAATTTTTAACAAAATGACAACAATTTACAACTAGTTACCTCTCCATCAGATCCTAATACAATTGTGTGATATTTGGCAGCAGAAACTCCAATTAAAGTCTTTCCCTTCAAGGATTCAACCACATGTGGAGTGTAATTAGATGCTGAGTTTGAGGTACCATAACCAAGCTGACCCTCCCTATTGCAACCCCAAGTAAAAACTTCACCTATATCAGAAACTACAGCTGTGTGTTTGTTTGCAGCAGCAACAGCAACAATTTTTGACCTCAAAGACGATACCCTTCTAGGTGTGGGTTGCGTATCAACAGAAGGGTACCCAAGCTGCCCCTCTGCATAAAAATTGAACATGAAAATATTGGTGCCAATTGTGTCATTCTCATATTTCATATGAAGAACAAAGGATAAAAGGACAACCTAATTCCTTTTAGTTAATCAATGATGACTGCTAGAAAACCATACAAGAACAAAATAAAAGGAAGGGCAGGGATGCAGGGGAAAAGAACATTTAGTTGCATTACAAAAGCAGTTTACAGTCACAACTCACAAGACACAACTTGCATGAACCTAAATATCATCAAGGTTTACCTCTATTGGACCCCCAAGTGAACACTTCCCCACCTTGAGTAGAAATAACCGTATGATGCTTAGCTGCAGCAATTGCCATCACTCTGCGGGAACCCAGGCCAGAAGTCACCTGCCGGGGAGTGATGACAGCAGCTTGACCACTGCAATAAGTATAACAATACAGACTCTGATTGACAATAGTCCAAAAGAATAAACATATGACAATGACAAACCCCTCCCCTCCTCTAATACTCATTAAAATAAATAAATAAATAAAGCAATCGTAAGTGTGCAAATTTATTCAATGTGTTCCTATTCGCTCTTTCTCTGAAAACTCTTAGCAAGACAACAATGAGAATTACTATTTGTTTTTTTTTAAAAAAAAAAAGAAAGATCTATTTGCTTGTGATTTGTGCTTTAAGCAGAAGCTACAAATGCCTACTTTTCTTCAACATGTATAATAATAGACTCTGTTCCAACATAAAATCAATTTTGGTTCTAAGTAAATACCACCAAAAGCAGTTCCAACACCATGAATAAAATTTGAAACAAGTGCTTAATGCTTAAAACCAGAAGCCAATTGAAAATATGAACACACACATAATGTCCTGCATCAGTACCTATTAATGCAATTATGAGTTTATGGAAACAAAGAATGCTTATGGGCAGGCTTTGAACACCAAATTATTATTTTTTAAATTTCAAAGGAGTGGTTAGTAGGACACTAAGACAGTCAACTTGATATCATCCAAGGAATTCTAGAAGAGGAAAACAAAGAAACACAATAGCCCATTTGGTTTGTGAAAAATCTATAAATGTCACCCTGTTTTCCCCTTGCTTTCAAAAATCTATATACAAAATGGGGTAAAAGAAAAAATGTCTCCACCATTTCTTTCACAAATATTTCAAACCAATAAACAAAATAAAATCTATGTAGCATTATTTTTCAACATGTCTTGTAGGAAACAAAATAAAAACCAATAAACAAAATAAAATCTATGTAGCATTCTTTTTCAACATTGCTTGTAGCAAACAAAATAAAAACAAGGTACCATTTTGTATATTTGTGTGGAGACCAAAATCAGGAAGGACGGCAAAAGAAAATTGTACTATCAAACCAAACAGGCCGCCCTCAAGGAACATTATTCAGGAACTACTCAACCAAGTTCTTTATATTTAATGTATATAATTGATAAACAGTAACATCAACAAACAAAAGGCACTTCATAATGTTCTTAATTCCCTGCCCGGACATTGGTAGGAATTAATTGAAACTTTAGGATGGTCTCATGAAGGCACACCATTAGCTGGATTAATACAGAAACAGATCATATACCTGTGTATGTCAAAATCAGGATGCCCTAGACGACCCCCTCTTCCAAATCCCCAAGTATACACTTCTCCACGTGCAGTAAGTGCCACACTATGGAATTTCCCCGCAGATATTATCTTTATGAATGAACCATTAAGCGAATCAACTTTGCACGGTAACTTTTGAATATGTGCATTTCCAGTTCCAAGCTGATAATTTGCACCACTGCCCCAACTAAAGACCTCAGTAGCCACTAAAGATGCAGAAAAGGTCACATTGTCATCCTATTTGACTCCTTTCATCCAAATCATTACAAAGTAGTCAAAGCACAACAATATATACCTGAACTGTGTTCATTACCCAAAACCTGACGTACAGAACCAGAAAAGAGATCTACAGGTATTCGAGATTTGGAGTCCTCTGATGTAATAGAGGCACCATGCTGAAGAAGGATACTTGCCACAGCCAGATGACCAAAATGTAATGCCCTGTGAAGGCTACTCCATCCCGATTCTCCATCCTGAAAATAAAAAGAGTTTTTCAGAATTGATGGATTCATAGATATAGGGTACTAATTAGTTTCTCCTAAATTATGGCTTATCTTCAGATAAAAACACTATGAAACAATTAATTGATTTTGGGCTAAACTTCAAAGAAGCCAAACAATCAGAACTTTTGTTGAAACTCTCCTTTTCCAAAAGCCAGATAGGAAGATGTCTTGACTTACTTGTTAACCTAACATCAACAATTCATTTCAATCTAAAGATCAAATTAATTATTAAAGACAAAAGATATACAATCCACCTTAATTTAAGTACAGAATATGGATATTTCTTCTGAATTCAGCTAAGGACAGATCACAGCAGAGTAGTTAAACAATCATCCATCAAAAATTCACCATGTAATGTCCACAAAGGGATAGTATGATATAGAATGATCATTACAACTTTAAAAGTATAACAAATAAAAATTATGCCTTATGGTCTCAGACTCTTGACCACTAATAAATATCAAGAAACGGTAACAGAACCAATGCCTCTAATAGAAAAGGGCAAGCACGTGTCTTTAAAACAAGAAATTTTCAAGAAAGGGAAAGTGCCATACTCGGGCATCAGGATCTGCACCAGCAGCAAGAAGCCTCCTTACAATAGGAAGGTGGTTTCTCCAAGTTGCAATATGGAGAGGAGTCAGCCCAAAGGTGTTCCTCAAATTGATATTGCCCCCACTCTTCTTCAATAATGCTAAGGCCAACTCTACATCATTTACAGACCCTTCTCGCACAACAAGCCACAGATCTATCGGGGATCCAGCACACAAAATTTTGCGACCGGTTACCTGCAAATTCTGCTTTGGTGCTTGCGGAGAAACAGCTACATCCATTATCAATTATCAAAACAATGTTCACTCCAAGTATGTTAGCCTTGCACAACACTTTATTTTGGTCTAAAAGGTGACTCCAATGGCTCAGGAGTTATATTCCATAAATCCACTAATGTCAATAGCCAGATTCTCGAAAACTACATCATTCTAGTAGACTAAACTAAAACAACAATAAAACAATTCTGGCCTTTGAATCCATTAGTTGATTCTCACTAATCCATGGTAATGTGATATAGTAATCAAAAGATTCAAAACAATAACGAGGGATAGCAACTGACAAGCGGAATTAGCCCTCTGCTAATCTACCACCAAAATCATCATAGAACCATCTTCACAAGTTCACCAACCATTCACAAGTTTCCGAGTAACGAAAATTTCTGCATTAAATAGAGACACCGATGATGCAATTCATGTATTGGTAACACAAATATTGTGGGGGGAAAATAATTTTTGGGAACGAAAGAAATGCAAACAAGCAAAGGCAACTAAAGTAATTCAACACATATGGTTTCAGTCTCTTAGAAGCTGCAAAGAATCAACGAAACACAAATCAAACAAGTCCTAAACCAGTATTGTACATTAAAATTGACCCCATGAAGGAGAGAAAAAATGTACAAAGCAAAATGCACTATAAATATAACTTCACAACAAGATGACAACTGATGAATATGTAATCCTCTGGGCAGAATTGTAAATTTAAACCAGTGAGACCATAAAATCTCCCATTTGCAGGGAAATGCAAGATCCATCATCTCATAAATCCAGATTATTAAAATAAAAATAAAAGTTAGACATTGATGGAAGCTCTTAGGGAGGGAAAACAAAGAACATTTGTAAGGAGAATTATGAAGAAAGAAAAACCAAATGCCATGAATCTTCATCAATGACAAGTTTCATAATTGATCTATGCACTTAAAAGCTGATTCATTACTCTTCCACGCAAACCACTATTTCCAAACGCCATAATCACTAAAAAAAAAAATCAGGTAATGACAACAACCTCAAAACAAACACTAAAGGAGCAAACATGACACAAATAGAGGAGTCCCTCCAAATCATCACGCACTACATCTACAGATAACAAGATCGAAGACAAAATAGCTCAAACCCATAAAAAAAATCACCAAGTATCCAAAAACACAACCTTTCAACAAGAAACACAGGGCTCAAAAACACAAGAGCAGTGTAACATCATCCCACATAAAACATTTTGCTGGATCACCCCCCAGATAATCATTTTTCACCAAAAAAGCAAATGAAAAAAGGAAAAAAAATGAAGAGACCCAGATGGGTAAAGATCAAGTTAAGTTGAAAACAGAATCAGAAGTGTAGAAATAATGGAGAAAGGAATGCAAGGGTTACCTGAAAAGTTGCTGAGGAAAACAAACCCAAAAATTCTGCAAAGAATAAGAGAAGTTACGTCTTGGTAGTTAAGCTGAAAAAGAGACTTATAAATGGTGATTTTTGTTAACGAAGAGTATCGAATTGAAACCCAGAATATACCCTTCTCTCTCTCACACACACAAACAAAAATAAAAATGGTACAACAAATATTAAAACTTTATCTTAAAATATATCAATTTCGTACAAAATTATAGGGAATTTCAATGTAGAGAGAAAACAGGGAGGAAAGGGAAAGAAACAATCCCAATCACAATGGGGGGCAATTTCGGAATTTCGAGTGTTTTTCTTTTTCGTTGGACAGAAACGCCCCTGACTCGCGAGACTTTGGTTTCTACGACGAGGTCTGAGTTGTCGCTTCGACCAAACTCCATTTTTTCTCCGCGAAACAAGTGTTGCCAAGTGACATGTGGCACCATGAGAAGCTGAGGCGTGTTTAAAAGACCTAAGTAGTAGGACCTCCATGAGAAAACCGAATTTTTTTAAAATTTATAAACAAGACACATGCAAATGCAATAGTTACTTTCAAAAAATGAGAAATTGTCTTAAAATACTTTTAAGAAATAAACAATTATTTTTAATAAAATATTCTACCTTTTACGCATAGTTTATACTAACTATTAAAAGATTTAATACTAAAAAATTAATTAACAAACTTGATGGTTCAGAGTCAGACTTAAAGAGGGTTAAATAAGTCTCAAACACTTTTCGTGCAGAACTTAAACTTTTTCAAACAAAAGATGCAACGGGCTTATGAACCAGACTTTAAGAGATAAATGGAAAATAGATAGCACACAACAGATTTATACGTTCCAACGCAGAAGTTACGTCTAATACCTTTTGACCTGAAAGATTTCCACTGTTATAAAAACGTCTTTTTATAATCACAACACAACCTACAACACAACCTACACCTCATATATTCTTGACTCTAGTCACTCCTAACTCAATACTCAAGTATTCTTTCAAAAGTCTCTTTAGACCAAACACTTTTTCCACACAAACTAAGGCTGATAACACATCAGACTTGACACGGATAGAAATTTGAGAGTGTGTTTGTGTTACAAAGAACTTAGTGTACAAGATTATACAAGTTAAAGAACATATACACTAAGTATGAAAGACAAAGACTATGTCTGCACGAGGCAAAGATACAAAGAGAGCCTTTATTTTTTAGAAGAAAACTTAAGTAGATTACTTGAAGATTGATGCTTTCACGTGTGAGGTCTTCAAACTCATTAACTTCTTCAAAGTCTAGATTCTCTTCATATTTATAGGCCAAGGAAGGTGACCATTGTTAATCTGTTGAAGCTTGCTGACCTTGAAGCTGAGGACAAAAGGTCTAAATAGAGGAACTTTAGAACTTGCACTGAAATGGTGTTCCTCGAGTGAAACTTGATGAAAGTCCTTTTGTATCCTTTCTTTTATTATGAACATGTGCAGAAACATCATGGTTGACCTTCTGATTGCTTTCTGACGCAAGTGCTAATCTCTATTAACTTTTTGATTAACGCAGAGTAGCTTCCTCAATTTCTTATTCATGCAGTCGTTGGTTCTTGCACTAGTTTATCTTATTTCCTCTTTTAATGATAAATGTAATTTTTCTTGATCAAAATTTAGTTCAGAGAATCTTCGAAAATGTCCTTGATTTTTGTTTGATGCAAGCTTTGGAATAATGTTTTTGTTGCTTCAAAAGTCTGAGGCTTGATTATTAAAGCAAGTATACATGCTAAGATTAGAGAATGAAATGCGTATAACTTAGCAGCCCAAAAGTCTAGATGGGCATCCTTGAATCAAACTTTTCTTTGAGCGTTGTTCTAGTATGAGACTTTTCTTGAGACGAACTTGTACAAGAACTACTTTTGTCCTAGGCAAACTTGTTCTGAAATATTCTGCACCACTCAAGGCAAACTTTTTATTAGTGGACTCCCTCTTTCATTTATCACATATGCATTGTAGATTTGTAACCTGAAATACTTAATTGAATAGATTAGATAATAAGTAGGCAGACTTTATTTAATTAAATGTCTTGATGTGTGTTATTAACAAATCTTAGGGTCTGGTAAATAATAACTAATGATTTCAAAATCCTTTACAAACCAAACTTTGTTTAACAAAACTTTTTAAAATAAGTTCGTATATTACATAGATATGTGATTTATTTGAGATTTTATATAGTAAGTTAGGAAAGTTTTATTTTAAATTTATCATAAAATTTATTCCTTTTCTTTTGACAATTTAACACGTTAAAAACTTACACAACTCACAGACTTTACTCAACCAATTGAACTAATTCCCTTTGACTAATCATAAATTTGTTAGAATAAGTTGAAAGTAACTTATTTTAATAAACAACATTGAGAAATTTATTGAAATAAATCAAAAATAGCTCATTAGAGTTATAAAAGATTTTAATATAAGTCACTTATATGTTTTTCCAAACTTACCCTAGAAAAAACTTATTTATATCACATAAGGGTCTGTTTTGTGTATAGAATTGGAATATTACAATTTGAAATTATAATTTTAATTCCAATTCTTATATAATTGGAAATTTTCTATGAAATTACTAATTCTATGTTTGGACTGAATAAAATTAAAATATGAAGTTATAATTCTAAGCTAAAATAAGGTGGCGGCGATGACAATGATGATGGTGGTTATAGTGGTTGTAACGGGGATGATGGTGGCGGCAGGGGCGGTGAAAGTGGTGGATGATGGTACCGGTGGTAACGACGACAGTGACAACGACGATGACGATGATGGTGGTGGTAGTGATGGGGGCCGTGATGGGGGCAACGAGAATAGTGGCGGCAGCGACGATAATGATGGTGGCAGTGGAAGTGATGATAGCAACAATAATGGTGGTGGCAGCCACGGTAGTTGTGGTGCACCAATGGTGGCAATAGTTGTGATCATGACGATGGAAGTAGGGAGTAGATGGTGATGACAGTGACAGTGGCGATGATAACAGTGATGGTAATAGGACTGGCCCGCCAAACCCGCCAAATTTAGTAGGACGGATACTATTTTTAAGCCTGTTATCCGGCCCGCCTAGCCCACCTGCCCGACGTGTAACATCCTAAAAATTTCATTCTCATGTATAATCATTTTTATTTAGACCATTAATGATATTATCCATTTTATCTCAACTTTCTACATAAATTTGGTTAGGAAAACATTTTTGTGAACACCTCTTTTAGTCCGGCCCAAATACCTTCTCTGATACTAACTTCTGGTAGCGCTCTGATTGGGACATTACCAAGTAAAATATTATTGAGCAAGAAATTTCCGAGTGAATCATGTCTGAGATAAGAATGTCCGAGTGAAGAAAAGAATCTGATTTCGAGTGAGATCTTTCTGAGTGAGGTATGACCGAGAGAATTTCCGAGTGAAGGAAGGTTAAGATGTTTCTGAGTGAGTCATGACTGAGAGAACCACTTCTGAGTGAAGGGAGTCTTGGCCTCGGAGACATTTCTGAGTGAAGCGTGTCCGAGAGAACCACTTCTGAGTGAAAGGGGCTCTGACTTCGAATGAGCACCTTTCGGGCAAAGACGCTTCCAAGTTCCATACTTCCGGGTGGAGTGTCTCCGAGTGACTCGTTTTCGAATGAAACATCTCCGAGTGAAACGTTTCCGAGTGAAACGTCTCTGAGTGACTCGTTTCCGAATGAAACGTCTCCGAGTGAAACGTCTCCAAGTGAAACATTTCCGAGAGAAGTACTTCCGAATGAAGAAAAGCTTTGATTTCGAATGAGTACTTCTCGGGCCGAGATATTTCCGAGTAGTGAATTCCTGAGTGGGGTATCTCCAAGTTGAGTGCAACTTTCCCAAATGGGGTGTTTCCGAGTGCGATATTTCCATGTGGGATGGCACCGAGTGAGACATTTCCAAGTGGGATAACACCAAGTGAGACACAACTTGTGAGGAATAATGGCATGATCACTTCATCCTCAAATGATAAAGCATTGCATTCATTTTAAAGGATTTCACCTTGAGACTAAGTAATATATGATCTATTTGGATATCTAAGCATGAAAGTAATTATTCATCATTGTGTGTTCTTAGGAAGCATTATTGTTTTGAATCGATGGAATGGTTCTTACTTGCTTGAGGACAGGCAAAGTTTAAGTTTGGGGATGTGACGAGTCTCTAAAAGACTCATTATTTTATATTTATTTTACGACAATTTAAAGGAAATTTGTGTAAAAAAATTATATTTCTAATGATATTATTCATAAAATAAAGTATTGGTTTTGATTAGTAAAAATAAAGAATTCTTAATAAATTAAGCATGTTTTATATAGAAATTGCAATTAGAGCATAAAGGGAAAATGGTGAAGATTAAGTATGCTCCCAGAATCCCAACGTAAGTACGCCTAGGACCAGCGTACTTACGCTAGGCCAGCGCGGGTACGCCCAGGACCAGCGTTCTTACGCTCAGTATCAAAGTTGGAGTATTAGTCATTTATGCGTGGGTACGCTAGACCTAGCATAGGTACGCCTAGAAGCACCTCTTACACATATTATTGCGCGTGGTTACGCTAAGACACAATGCTGGTACGCCCAGAAGCAGTTTTTTGGTAAAAATTGGACACAGAGGCTCAACATACTTACGCCCAACCAGCGTAGGCTTACACTAGGCACATTTTGGACTAGAAAATGCTCATCCAGTAGCCCAACGTGCCTACGCTCATTCCTAGCGTACTTAGGCCCATGTCACGCATAACTTGTTATCAAGTCTAGGAACTCAGCGTACTTATGCTGGCACTTACGCTCACTCTTATGCCCATTTTCCCCTCAATCAGACCTTGGTCCAGATCCCATGCATAACAATGCCACTCTTACGCTCACTTTTACGCCCAATCACCGATCCACTTAACTTAGTTATTTTCAGAACTTGTACATGTTATAATTTAAGTAACTTAGTTATTTATTTATTTGTACCTCTTAATTAATTGCATTCTTTGTAATTATTTTAGTTTAGGATTTTAGTTAGTCTAGGAAACTATATATAATTGTATTATAATTAATGTTAGGGGGATTAACGCATAATACATTTATTTTTCATATTTCCAACTTCTTTCTAAACAAAGTCTCTCTCTAGTTTCTCTCATTTTCTCTTATGCATTTCCATTTTCGTTTTCCTCCTTGTGTGCTTAGTTCCCTAGGATTGGGGTTGATTAAAGCTATAATCAAGTTGAGATTCAATTGATTGGAGCTGAGGATTCAACTGAAGCAAGTTCTGAACATTGGAATTGTTGGATTACACCTCTTGGATTAAAAATCCAAGGTTAATTCAGAAGCAATCATTAGAGAAGAATCATGGTGAGAGCTTCAGATTACATTTCCTAACTTAATTACTTCATGCCTAAGGGATTAAGTGAATAGATAGGGTTCCCTTTAATTTCCTAATTGGCTTTAACATGAACTAATACCTAAGGAATTAGGATTATTTTGTGTTGAGTTAGTGATAATTACCTAAGTAATTAGGAATTATTCATCTGTGAGATTGAACCATGCTTTAATTGAATCTGAAACTACTGTCATTAGGATTTAAGTGAAGTTGTATGCTGAGATTAATTCCAATATGTTGTTAGAATAGTTTTTCATATAGCTTAATTGTGACATTGCTGTTAGAAAACTATAAAAATACACAAAACTTTAGAAATTATAAAAACAAAGTTGCTTGTTTGTTGCTTGGTTCAGATGGTACTTTCCTTGGATTGTGGTACTTAACACAATCTCCGTGGGAATGATCAAATATATTACTTTTTAACGATTAGTGCATTTGCCAAAAATTTCATCATCCGATGAGAATGCATTAGTACAAAGTAATACCTATTGCACTAAGAAATCATCACACGATAATCATTGGGCACACCATATAATATACATGTTTACTACACCTTAAAAGTTATCGCATGTCTTAATTAAATTCATACAGGTCGCTAGACGTAAGCACTCATATTATATTCTTACATACTTCTACCTTTATCTAGTGTACGTCATTAGTATTCCCTTAATTTAGTTCATTATTAAAGGCATACTATCACTTGATTTTATTCTTTATGTACCTTTCAATTATTTGTTTGTTAAGCATTCTTTACTAAATTATGTATGATCATCTCTTTACTCAATTTAATTTCTTGATGTCCAATTATGAACTCTTAGCCATCATCAAGCGGTCCTATTGTCGATTTTCTTTTACTGATCCAATTAAGCTTTTATTGGTTGAATATCTCATTCCCTTGGTCACTAAATGGGTCACTAATTCTTTACGTACAATTATCAATTTAGTGATTGTTCTTTCTACATTCATGACTACTAATCTTTTTGTACCTTTTTCTTTATTTCCATTGTTAACTAATTTTCTTCCTTGGTTACATTTTTTTAGTCAACTAAAATTTGTTTCTTTATGGTGTTGATTTATTGCTTAAGAATCTAGATACCGCTCTAACTTCTATATTATGAACTTGGTCATACATTCCTTAGTCACTAAAAGTTGTCATCTAATTTATAAATTATTCTACTTCTTGTTATTACTTAGTTTGAAGTCCAAATTTTATTTCCCTTCTACATTTTTTACTTTTACAAGTGATTGATGCTCTATAACTTAAATATTTATTTCATGTATATCATGTTCTAAAATTATGCCTTCTTAATCCATTATTTATGCCATGTACTATACAAATATTCTCTAAGTTTCTTTTCACTGATTTTATTGATTACTAAAAATTTAGCTCTGAACACTTATTTCTTTATTCAAACTCCTAAAGTTACATTCATTTCGTTCAAGTACCTATCTCTTGTCCTAATTACTTTATAACTTATTTCAAATTGGATTCTAAAATTCCTCTTTATTTCTTTTCTTTTTCCACATGGCTTACTTAGCCCATTAAAATATTTAAACTCAAAATTTTATTCCATAATGAAATCTTTTTCCAAATTAGTCCTACTTTATTAAATTCTTAAAGTTCCTTTTTATATTCTACCTCAGTTGGTCACTAAAGTTGGTCACCAAAATTGGTCATTAACATTTCTAAATTCTAATGTCCATTTTATTATGCTTCAAAAATTTTCCTTTTGTTTCCATTCCTTTTTCTTAGTTCACAAAATTTGTTTGGGCCTACTCATGTCACTTATTGATAAAACTTTTTCAAGTAAAATTTCCACTTTTCAAACTCAACTTATTTGTGTAATTAAATTTTATAAAACCTTGTAACAATTTAAAAACAATGCCATTTTTAGAACTTAGTAAAATAAACATCGTAACCCTCCGGTTGACGAATTTCCTCAAAGTGCGTGATATCATCAAATAATTCCGGCGACGCTTAACAATAATTTTAATTTCTAGGAACGGGGCTTACCGGAGAAATAAATTACAAATTGCATATCATCACCATAAAATTTAAGTTTAATAATACAACCTAATCGAATAAAACTGAGCCTGCCTAAACACTAAAATTTTTAAATTTCCTGTCGCGACTCCAAACGCGATAAAATCCTTCCAAACACATGAACATTGAGTTACGCAAATTAAATTTATAAAATAACCATTAACATGAATATATAAAAATTTTAACCGTCGGTTACGAAAAATTACAGGTTTGAAATCTAATCATTAGATCGTGACGAAATTTGAAACCAAGGTTCCTGGGTATAACAACAATATTATGGAATGATTAAAAACAAGTTTAAACAAGATAAGACCCCCTTACTTTGTTGGACAACAGCTGTCCCGGAGGAATAAAAATGGTGAGCTCACCGAAAATTTGCTAAATGCTTCGAATTTCCTGTCGATCGTCGTCGACGATTCCCACTCCTAAAGAGAAACAACATGCAACCAAAAATTGGACAAGAGGGGTCACGGTCAACATGAATAATAGGGAAACAACCATACAACACTAAATCTTAAAGGAAACAATAAAATAAAAAAATAATTTGAAACCGCGATGAAGAACCGTCCCCAACCGCTTACCAATTTTAAAAGGGTGGCCACTGTCTTGAAGAGGAAGTGGCGACAGCATTAAATGGTGGTTTGAGGTGGTGGATGGAGGTTCATGATGGCTATGAAGGGAGAATATAGCCGCTGGTTGTTAAGAGAAGTAAAGAAAACAATGGTGATTTTAAAGAGAAAAGATGTCGTGGTGGTGGTGGAAGGTGACTTCGTGAAGGGGGAAGGAGTTGTGGTGGTTTTGGGTGGTTGAATGGTGGTTGGATAGAGAGTGTTAATTGCTAGAAGGTGGAATAGAATTAAGAGAAATGAGTGATGGTTTTTTCCAAGAGAGAGAGAAGGAAGCTTAGTAGAAAGATTATGGTATCATGGTATGGACAAGGCAAGGCATGGTGACATGGTGATGTTATGATGGGTAAGGCATGGTATGGTAAAATCAAGGGTGAATTTTTCTAAGAGAGCGGTGTGAAGGGTAGGAAGAAATGGGTACATGGTGATCAATTGATAAGTTTGTAATAGTAAACAAATGCTACTTATCAAACAAGTAGCAAATACTTAGTGAACAAGCATTATAATAACTTGTTGAGCAAGAAGTATGGCTAATTGTGACAAGTGGTGGGGCAGATGGCATGATCTAGAGTATGGAGGAGGGCAGGTGTCGCATGAAGGAAGTGCATGGGGTAGTAGGTGTCACCCAAAGGTAGTTGGAAAATTAATTTGTCGGGCAAGAAATTAAAGCGTGTAGAATTTTTATGAACCAAAAAATAAGGAAGTTAAAAATAAATATAGATTAATTCGTGGGATGAGAATATCGAAAAATGATTAGCATGAAGTTTGTAGATATTCTTTTTCTATTTAATTTGATATATCATTTACGATGATCCAAGATTGGTAGCCCGAGATATGCCTGATTTACGACAGGATGCTCTAGAAGCTCCTAGATCAGCTATGACTTTGGAAATAAATTCACCATGAATTCTCCTTTGAGAATTTGGTTTTCTTCCTTTAATAATAATTATAGAGTTCTTTGATATGGATCCACAGTAAAAAGAATGAAGCAAATCAAGCACCAGAAGAGGGAGATATGTGACTTTTACTGAAGATTGCCAACAGGGTGTGAAACAGCCAAGGGGTTGCAAAGATCAATTAAACTACATTGATCTAGAGGGATTCAGCCTTTGATGTATTCATAGAAAATGTAGAAAATTTTGTTACAGAGAATTTAACATCAAGTTTGTGCAAACGGGAGGTCGTATGAAAGATTTATGAATTGTTTTTGAACTATACGCAGAGTAAAATGTCCAAACAGTGGAATTTTGAGGCGGACATACTTAATCTTTGATTTTAGGGTTGACAGAGTAGGAATAGGAGTTTGAGTCTAGAAGTGGAGATTAAATATCTTTTTAAAATGAAGGGATTGAGACCAAAATCGTTCAATTCCAATATCGTATAAAAAAGTTAGGTCTAAAACATTGAAGGTTCTTAGGTCGAGCTTTAAAGCGATTTTTGAGGAAACCAATTTATGGAAAGACGAGGATGATAAAGTATGAATTGGGATTCGGTCTCATTAGGAAAAGTTCCTAAAATTTCAAAACGAGTCACGAGAGACTGCCCGTGCCACCATCGGATATTCCGAAGTATATGAACGGTCTAACGTAGGAGACGTTAAAGGTTCTGATTGAGCTGGTTAGACCAAGTCAGACACTCTTGATCCTTTACGAAATGATCCTAACAGGACTAGCTTCCCTACTGGATCACTAGTCTCAAGTCGAACGATTAGAGTCCGACCTCCGGTTGGGTCCCACAGTTCAAATCCGAGGAACCGGACGATATTTATTATTAAAATATTAAAATAACCAATTAATTCTTAATTAAACCTCATAACTATCATATTTTAAACTTATTATTGACCATATTAGGCATCAAAATAAATATTATCTAATTATTTTATTTTATCTTAATTAATCAAAATTTATAATACTAAAATCCATTAACCGATCGATATCAAAATAATATATTAGCTATTAATCACCTTTATTAAAGGGGCAATTTAGTGTCTTATGAAATCTTGGGCTCTAATAACTATCTGGCCTTACGATCTAACTTGACACTTAAATAAATCTAAATATTCTCAATCAATTATTGCTAAATTTAATAGATAATTGACTAACATCATTTATAAATTATTGAAATTAAACATCATTCATTAATCAATATTTCATCAATTCAGCATTACTGACAATATATATATATATATATATATATATATATATTCACCTCATTAACAGTCTCAATGCCAAATAAAACATGATTATCTCCTTAAATAAATTACTACCAATTCAATAAATTCTCTAAATACCATTATTAAACACAATCTCTCCCACTCGCTTAGTTCACCTAACCGAGTTGTTCACTACTAACATCCTCTCAAATCTCACTTTCTCACATTCTTATGGTGATCTAGGGATCAGGCCTAAGCCTTCACTCTCCTAAAATACTTAGTAAGGCACTCTCGGAGGTCCTAAGAGCTTGGGCTCCTATTCTGGAAAATCAGGGATGTTACTTAAAATGGAAAAGAGGGAATTTAGGTAGAGGTACAGTTGGTGGTTTAGAGAGAAGAACAAGGGCAAGATTGGTTTCAGGTGAAGTCAGGTTAGCTTATTGTGGCTGGGAGGTCAAGGCAAAGGGGTCTGGCTGAGTAAATGAGTCAGGTTGGGGTGAAGAAGTAAGGTCAGGTTGAGAAGGGCTACTCACAGAATCAAACCTTGCTCGCTTTGCACTAGATTCAGACTCTGAACCAATCATCTTTCTCTTGCCTTTAAGGTTGGCTCTAAAACTGATTTCATCACTCTGAAACTCACCAACCACTTCATAGAATCGATTTATCCAGCCAATGTGGCTCTACTTCAGAACATCATAATCAGGAAAACTCTTGAAGTGCCCTGATATAAACTTGATATATTTGGCAAAACTTGGGTAACCACCATACTTTAGCAATTCATCCTTGTTTACCCTCATCACATTCAGATAATCAGACCTTAGCTCATTATACTTGGCCTGCCACATAGTACCAGTCAAACCATGCATAGAGATAGTAGGAATAAGTGCAATAAATACATTAATGAATTTCTTACAGGCTTCTACAGTAAGAGAGGTTGGGATCTGTTGCTACTGCTGCTGAGGTTACTATTGTTGAGGTTGAGAAGCTTGCACCTTTTTTTTTCTAAATCTGACTCAGAGTGAGTTCATCATCAGAATCTGATGACTTTGTTATATCCTTGATGTCTATAGGAACAGACTCCTTAGCTGGTGAAGTTAGAGGAGGAATCATAGAACAGGGCTTCACATCCAATGTTAAATCTGAGCTATCAGATTCACTAGACAAGTCTAGAACCATCTTTTTGGTTTTCTTGGCAGTATACTTCACTCTGCCACTTCTCCTCTTGGGGGCTAGCTTTACTGACTCAGCCTCAGCTTTTCTCTTCCTTGACATGTCTGCAGGGGCAAACCTTTTCTTCTGAATAGGTGAGGGGAGAGACCTCTCCTAGGTTTGATCGAGCAGAGGTGAAAAAGTAGGAAGTTTACACACCAAAGAGGTAGGTTGTATCAAGTCACTTACAGTTTAGGTTTGCACATTCTCCAGTGCAAATACCTTCATCAATAGTGTTGGGCAAGGAATCTTATTCTGCTTCTTCCCTACTAAAGAAATGAGGTAGGTCATGATGATGTTGGGTAGATTTACTTTCTCTTTCATCAGCATGTGGTACATGTAGAATCTGTCTAGCTTGGTCATAGTATCCTTTGCACTTTTTTTGGGGTAAAACACTTGCTTCCTTACCAAATGCAACATTTTCACTTTAGGGAGGAAGCTCCCAAAAACTGACTTTGTTGGGTGGGATGCACCATATAGCATTTTGTTGATCTCCAGACTAGAGACCACCTCATACTTGAAATCATCAACAAAAACCTCTCTAATAGAGGGACAACCAGTAACAGTAGCCAAAACGTCTTCTGAGATTTCAATGAGCTTTCCTTTAAGTTTTCCCAAGATAATGAACCTTGATTTATCCATAGACACTCTCTTCCAGAATTCTAACACTAGAAAGGGAGAATCGGGCTCCCTATCCAAGCAAAACTTAGTCCAGCCAATGCCATTGATTTCTGCGGTGATATCTCTGCCATCCAGCTTATGCTACCAGGGTGGAAGAAAACTCCATAATATCAGAGACCTTGAATGCCATTACTAATGATCGAAGGAGAAGAAGAAGGGTTTAGGGTTTTGGGATGTGAAGAGTTTTAGAAAAATGCTTTTCGAATAAGAAAAAGTCGAAGGGTTTATGCAAAAGGTAGGAAATGAAATGAAATGAAATAAAAGGCACATATTTAGAAAGGTAGCAACTAGCCAGTAGTGAGGAGAGAGAATACACGTCTCAGGTGGCAGTTATATATAAAGGTATTAATTACTGCCACATTGTACGTTTTAGACTAAAGGACAATAAAACATGAAGCGTTTTGACAGTTAACATGAATCCCAAAAGATTTAACCTTTTTTCCTCTCAGCAAATAGAAGCACAATTATTGTGGGTTCAGACATATAAAGCAACAAATTAATCATTATTAGACCCAGACCTTTTATATAAGCAATTATACTTTTCAAGAAATTTTTAGAACAGACATTTTAAGCAATATTTCTTAAATTTAAATTATGCTAAATGAAAGCAAACCTGGCCTCAGCCAGATGCTTTGTGAAGATGTCTGCCCATTGATGATCTGTGTCTACAAACTTCATGTCTTGAATCTCTTTTTGTACATAATCTCTACTAAAATGGTATTTTACTTCTATATGCTTAGCCTTGGAATGCTGAATGGGGTTCTTTGAAAGATTCATTGCACTTATGTTGTCACAAAACATAGGAGTCTCTTCTTCTTTGATTGAATAATCTTTAAGTTGATATTTTATCCAACAAAGTTGAGAGCAACAGCCTGCTACAGACATATACTTAGCTTTTGAGAGTGCAATTGAATTCTGCTTTTTGCTTCCCTATGATATCAGACTTTTGCCTAGGAAGTGACATCCACCACTTGTGCTTTTTCTATCTACTCTATCACCTGTAAAATCTGCATCACAGTATCCATATAGAGAGAAAGAGTCTATTCTTTTATAGAACAACCTAAGATTAGTTGTTCCAACAAGATATCTCAAGATCCTCTTCACAATAGACAAGGTGATTCCTTGGGGTCTGATTAATATCTTGCATAATGCAAACACTAAACATTATATCTGGTTTGCTGGATGTAAGATACAAGAGTGAACCTATCGTCCTTCTATATAAGGTCTGATCCACCGGTGTACCATAATCGCCTTTGTTAATTATGCAGTTAGTGTAACACCCTCTGTTACACCTTAATAAATACTAGAAAAATTCGTAATTTTTTTACTAAAGAAATGATTATTAAAAGGAAACTATCAGAATAAATTATATACATCATTTCTGAAATACCTCATAAATATTATTAAAACTTTATAAAGTAATTTTATATTCATCCGAAGAAAATAAATATTAAACTTTATAAGAAAGAGAGGAAACTCCATGGCCCAGAAGTAGTTACTTAATAACTTTATTTATTCATTGGACCACGGTATTCATACCGAGCTCTCTTTCTAGAACGTGCTATATTTACTGCCGAGATTCTTCGATCCTTCCCTCTGAACCATCAATTTAAAACATATGAAACAAAAACACGTAGAACAGAGTAAGAAACAGAATATAATATTCCCAAATGGGGCATAAGCAATAAAGAGTTTTCACAAACTAATATATAATAATATCAATCACAATCACAATCATATACACAATCAATTATGAATGCATAGATGTTATGCAATATCTTTATCATAACTTACCTATATATATGGGCCCTTAAATTTTAATTTGCACTGTGCCAACCAGGAGTTTACACTGTTCCATTCGTCCGGATAATAATATGAACAACTCAACTGGCATGGAAACACTTAGAGACTAGTCAGATTAAGAAAGTTTTTATTGTGAAAGTACTCGACACTAGGGAGCTACCCCAGGTACCCTGAAGCACCCTTTCACACCCTCTCATCCCAAGGCTCGTAATTAAGCCTCCTCTAATGTATCCTCGGTTTCTATAATCCGTCCCAGACAATATCATTTTGTTTCACTTTAATGATTTATGATACATGAACTACTCGCGTATTTAGTTGGTTAAGGCTTTTAGAAACTCAATTATTAAATACCTTAAAGGTTTACAATATCATTTCAATAAACTGTACATTTTCTCAATTCTCTAAATTTCTGTCCCACAGAAATAAATTTGGTACAGTTTTTGAATCTCACTGAAATTGAGTTTCTAAGCCTTAAATGTCTAAAAACTTTCTTATATAAAACTTTACATAATCTTTCTCAAATTGAATCTTAACAAGATCAAATTTAGAAATATCAATTATTTCCAAATATCTTTAGTTATTAAGTTGGAAAAAAAATAATTTTCTTTTGAAAATTTTATTTTATTAAAAAAGAATAATCTTTAAATTATTAACCAAAAATAATTAAAATTATAAAATTTTTCTTTAATTCAAGATTTAATTATCTCAACCTTTTTATAAACTAATTTTCATAAAATGACTTCTTTTTAAATAGATACTAAATTTTTTATTCTAAATATTAAAAGTAAAGTTAATAAAAATAATCTCTACGAATAAATAAAAGATTTAAAATAATAAAAATTTAAAGAGTAAGGTAAGAAAATTCTTACTGAGTTTTAGCTTTTCGTCATGCTTGCTATATGCTCAACTTTATATCACAAGATCATCAATCATAATCAAATATTATCAATCACAATATCGTCAATCACAATCAAAAAATGTCAATCACAATCAAATAATATCGATCAAAATTAAATATCATCAATAATAATCAAATACTAATAATTATAATCAAATCAATTAAATATAATTCAAATTTTAATGGTTATTTAACTTATCAAAATTGATTTTGAGTCCTTATAGTCCATTCCTTGTATAGGTCTATGTAAGTCCATATAATCCAGTCTTTGCATAGGTATAGTTCAGTCCATATAGGTCAAACTTGTCCAAGTCCTTGCATAGGTTCAGTACAGGTCGTATAGGTTATGAAAGTCCAGGTCGTATAGGTTATGAAAGTCCAGGTCCTTGCATAGGTATGTCAGAGTTAGTTACATCAGATATTTAATTTAAAATTTATTATAAATTTTAAGTTAAAAAGTTAGTATTTTAAAATAATAATATTATTAAATTTAAAAGGAGTAGGGGACTCCTCCCATTATTCTTATGTCTTTTCATATTATATTCTTATCTCACTCCCCCTTACCTCTTGTATCCTGATTCGTTATTGAAAATCCGTGCGCGCTTCGTCTCCGAGTTCTAAAATATACCAATTTCATTTTAATATAGTTACAAGATGAAAATTAAGATTTTTACTTAAAACAAAAATGGTAAATTTTGAATAGTGAATAGTAAATCATGAATAGTAATAGTAAATAGTAAAATATGAATAGTAACAGTAAATAGTAAAGGTGAATAGTAACGGTAAATAGTAAAATGTGAATAGTAAAGGTAAATAGTAACAGTAAATAGTAATTTACTATTTGAATAGTAATTTACTATTGAAATATTAATTTACTATTGAAATAGTATTTTACTATTCAGAATAGTAACTTAAAATAATATTATATTCAGTATAATAATAGATTTCTAAAACGATATGAAAATAACCCAAAAAAATATAAAAGAAAGGTATTCTTACCTTAGAATTTTAGTAGAACCTTCTTCCAAAAAAATTTATTTCTCTCTCTTACTTCCACCACTATCTCACTAGCACTACTATATTAAGAAAACTTAAGCAGAAATTGAATTTTCTTTGTTACTCATCCTCTGTATTTATAGCCAAAAAATATTACTATACATTTGAATATTTTAATATAAAAGTACTATGCAAGAATTGAAAATTTCGTTCCTGGTTACTGTGCAACCTTTAAAATTTTCGTTCATTCACAGTGTTTTGCATAATAAATGTTAGCTGAATTATTAAGTTAAATAGTAACTTTTCACTCGATATATTTTAAATATTCAAAATCAGTCCTTTTTGAAATTTAGCGATATTATATCAGTCCTCACTAATTTTATAATAAGTAATATAAAGTTTAAATTTTAAAAATCTAAAATTTTCTGTTAATAAAAATTTATTGATACGTTTCCAATTTTTTTACGATTGGTAAAAATCAAGATTTTTCTCAAACCAGTTATTTTTAGATAACTCTACTTGAAATGGATTTTAGAAAATTTTCTTATAATTTAACTTCACTTTCTTATAAATATTTTTAATTTTAAGTCACTTTATATGAATTTAAAATTATTTGAAATATATTATTTTATTAAAATATTTCCAAAATTTCAAAAAATTCCATAAAATCATAAATAATACGTAGATTAAAAAGTTCTAAAAAGCCATAATCTAATTCCTTCAAAATTTTAATATAAAAATAAAAATAGGGGTGTTACAGTTAGGATGTATAGGAGTGCTTATGGGCTTAGCATTAGCAATTTTAAACTTTTTAAGTAGCTCCTTGGTGTACTTTTGCTGATGGAAAAAATGTCATCATTGGTCTATTTGATTTGTAAACCTAGGAGGAATTTAAGTTCTCCCACCATACTCATTTCAAATTCTGCTTACATCATTTCAGAAAATTCTTTACATAATCTTACATCAATAGCACTAAAAACAATGTCATCCACATAAATCTACACAATAATAAAGTTTTTTAGAGCTTTTTCTGAATAGAGTTGTATCTACTTTTACTCTAGTAAAGCCTTTTGAAATAAAAAAGGCACTGAGTTTGTCATACCAAGCTCTTAAAGCTTGTTTCAAACCATACAATGCTTTACTAAGTTTGAAAACATGATTTGGAAAAGATACATCTTCAAAACCAGGTGTGACATCCCAGCGCTGTTGAGGGCGGGGAGTGATCGCTGGTGTATTGGCACGGACAAGGAGCGGCTCCTGGCAGGCTTCCAGCGGGAATGTGACATCCCAGGCACTGTTGAGGGTGGGGAGTGATCGCCGGTGCATAGGCACGGACAAGGAGCGGCTCCTGGCAGGCTTCCAGTGGGAGGGACACATGAACGAACTAAATACATACCAGAATGAGAGGGATCCAAAGACTTTATAGGTATAAGACTACACAGTCGAGGATAGCTTAAAGGAATGAATTCGTACTACCTATACCAACAAATGCATTAGCCTTTTCGGTGGCCTATCAGTTAAGGACTCCAAAGTTAAGCGTGCTTAACTTGGAGTAATTCTGGGATGGGTAACCTCCTAGGATGTTCTCGGGAAGTGTGTGATTGAGGACAAAGCACACTGAAAAGGTCTCGTGTTGGTTTGTGGGGAGAGTCGTTCATTCTTGAAAAGCGGTCGTGGCATTACACCAGGGGGTTGTTTTACATAAACTTCTTCAATAAACTCATTCAAAAAAGAACTCTTAACATCCATCTGATATAATGTAATACCTTTAAATGCTACAAATGTAAGAAGTGTCCTTATAGCCTCAAGTCTGGCTACAGGGGCAAAGGTTTCAGTAAAATCTATACCTTTTTGCTGATTGTAGCCTTGAGTTACAAGTCTGGCTTTGTTTCTGACGAATTTCACATCTTCATCAAGCTTGTTTATGAAAACCCATTTAGTTCCAATGATACTCTTGTTTTTGGGTTTTAGGATAAGATTCCAAACCTTATTTCTTTTAAACCAATCCAGCTCCTCTTGCATAGCAATGATCCAATCAATGTCCTCCAATGCTTCAGCAACATATTTCAGTTCCAATTCTGAAACTAGAGCAATGTTGGATTGGTTGAGAAGTCTAGATATGGTCCTAACTTTGGCTACTTGATCCCCAATTATGAGGTTTGAAGGGTGATAAGCCTTGAATTTTTAATTTTTTGGTTTTTCTGGTTTAGACACCATCTGATGTTGTTCAGATTCTTTATCTCTACCTTCAGTGGGTTTTGGTTGAACAATATCGGTTCTTTACTGATCTTGTTCAGCTTCCTGTGGTTGTACACCTGCATCATCAAGATCTAGATCTGCCAGTCTCCTGTCAGTCTTTTAAAAATCATTAAATCTCATATGCATTGATTCCTCAATGGTCTGAGTTCTTATATTGTAAACCAGATTTTAAAATAGTTTTAATATCCCATGAATATTCCTTTATCACACTTAGAATCAAATTTTCCAAGATGATCCTTTATGTTAAGAATATACCAGATACAACCAAATAGGTGAAAATATGAAATGTTGGGTCTTCTTCCTTTCCATAATTCATAAGGAGTCTTATTCAGTATTGGTCTGATAAGAATTTTGTTTTGTATATATCAAGAAGTGCTCACAGCCTCTGCCTAGAAATATTTTGGAAGATTGTTTTCACAAAACATTATTCTGGCCATTTCCTGTAGAGGCCTATTTTTCCTTTCCACAACACCATTTTGTTGGGGTGTTCTTGGAGAAGAAAAACTGTGAGTGGCTTATTCTAGACTCCTTGTAGAATTTTTCAAAAACTTTATTTTTAAATTCTCTACCATGATCACTTCTTATTGTACCAATACAGAATCCTTTCTCATTCGGGATTTTCTTATAGAAAATATTGAATACTTTCACAGACTCATCCTTGTGTGTTAGGAAATATACCTATGTTATTCTTGTGATATCATCAACAATAACAAATTTATACTTCTTCCCGTTCAAACTCTGTACTTGAGAAGGACTAAATAAATCTAAATGTAACAGTTCCAAAAGTCTGACAGTGGAAACAATATTTTTATTTTCAAAAGATGTTTTATATTGTTTCCCTTTTTGGCATACTTCACAAGGCAATGAACTGTTGAAAGAAATCTTTGGTAGTCCCTTAACAAGGCCTTTCCTGTGAAGTTTTGAAATATTCTTTAAACTTACATGCCCAAGCCTTTTATGCCTGATCCACCTCTCTTCAGAGTTTGAAAACAAATATGTTACATTCTGATCATTCATTTCATTCAAGTTTACCTTGTACAGGTTATGGTGTCTATTTTCATTTAAGAGTGTGGATCCATCATGGTTAATGATAGTACACTTTTCTTTATCAAAAGATACTTTGTACCCATTGTCACAGAATTAACTAATGCTCAGTAGGTTATTTCTCAGACCTTCAACCAAAAGTACATTTTCAATAACAGGTAAAGGAATTTTACCAACTCCACCAGACCCTATAATCCTGCCAGTCTGGTTTCCTCCAAAGGTGACTGTTCCACCTTTAAACTATTCCAGGTCTAAGAACATAGACCTTCTTCCTATCATGGGATGCGAGTATCCACTGTCCAGATACCAGTGTAGAGGCTTTGTCTTTGTCCTTAAGCACATCTGCAATTGGAATAATTAATGATTTTGGTACCAACATCTTTTTAGGTCCTACATTGTTATTAGTTCTTTCATTTCTTCTTTTCCTTTTTCTATATTCATTCATTATATGAGCATGTTTTTTTGTACTAATTACATTTGACATGCTTCTATTTCTTTGAAACAAATGAAGAAGATAAAGATTGCTTGACATCATTTTTTCTACATAGCCCAGACCTGGTTTGTTATGGTCACCATGAGATTTTCCCAATAGTTTGTTCAGATTTTCAGTGCCATTGACAAACTTACTTAGGTCTAAAGTAAGTAAACTTACTTGCTTCTGAAGCTTAATGATTTCATTAGCCTGAGAGTTACAGTAAACTGTAGAGTTTTCTAAATTTGTTTTTAAAACAATATTTTCCTTTCTGAGTTTGCTTAACTCTGCTAGGTGCATATTTTCATTCTCTTCTATTTCTTTTTGAATATTTTTATCAAAATTTACTTCTTTCAATTTTGAAATCCGATTTTCAAAGTCAATAACCATGTCAACATGTTTAACTTTCAGTTTTTTGAAATTCTTTAAAAGTTTTGAAAAAACATCAACAGTAAATCATAGTTTTGTTTGAGTTTAGAATAGCTTACATCCTTAGGTTGAACCACTTAAGCTTGCTTCAAAGTCTGGTTCCTCATTTCCCATGAGATAGATTTGAGCAGATTTTGTTTCTTCATTAGACTGTTCAGAGCTAGATGATCCTTCATCATCCCATGTGATCAACCTTTTTTGTCTCTTAGGAAATTTTCTCTTTTCTTTCCTGTCTTTATTGTCTTTGTTTAAGAGAGGACATTCTACTTCCATATGACCTGGTTTCCTGCAGCTAAAACACTCTAATGTAGACTTGTCAATTTTAAACTTAAATTACCTTTGTGGTCATTCTTCTGAAACTTCTCAGGTTTGAACTTCTTTTTCTTTAACAGCCTGTGAAATCTCTTGGTTACAAGGGTCAATTCTTTATCTGTATCAGCTTCTGACTCATCAGAGTCTTGATCTTAGCTTGTGGACTCTTCAACTTTTAGTGCTTTGGACTTCTTGCCTGATTCATCAAATTTAAGGCTATGCTTTTAGAGGAAGAAAGCTTACTGGCTTCCTTTAGCTTCAGCTTCAATTCATGCAGAGTATTCCAAGCAGCTCATCTAAGGAGAATGTACTCAGGTCTTTTGCTTCCTTTAGTGCTGAGCACTTAGGATCAAACCTTTGAGGTAGACTTCTAAGAAGTTTTACATTGATATCTTCTATCGAAGGAGTTATTCCAAGAGCCTTGAGCTCATTAAACAAGGTTTAAAATCTTCCAAACATCTAGTCCACTATTTCATGGTCCTTAATCTTGAACGTATCATACTATTTGGTCAACAGTATCTTCTTGGATCTCTTTACATTAGAGGTGCCCTTATAATTGTGTTGGAGAGCATCCCAGACTTCTTCAACTGATTTATAACTGAACACTTTATTGTACTCTGATTTGCTAAGTGCACAAGTAAGTAAGAATCTAGCCTTGGCCTTTATCTCCATTTTCCTTATTTCAATAGTACTTCATTCATCTTCAGATTTCAGCTTTCCATCTTCATCAACAGGAGCTACATAATCACCATTTATGATTACTTCTCATAGACTGTACTGGGTGAATTTTATTAACATTTCCATTCTATCCTTTCAGTATGGGTAGTCTTCTCCAAAGAAGGCTGAGGGACTGTTGATAGAAAAACCTTCTACAATCAACTAATTACTCTAAGAAGCTGCCATAAATCTTGATCCCTATCATTCAAGGGAGTGATCAACCTAAATGAGAAGCTCTGATACTAATTGATGGTTCAGAGTTAGACTTAGAAAGGGGAGGTTGAATAAGTCTTTGACTCTTTTGTGAAATTATGAACCTTTAATGTGTAGGTAATCAAACTTGATAAAACAAATTCCAAAGAAAAAAGGTAAGAAGAATACAAAACACCAAGAGTTTATACTGGTTCACTTCCAACATAAAAGCTATGTCTAGTCCCTTTTAACTTGAAGGATTTCCACTATTGTAAAATCTCCTTTACAATAACAGCACCAGATCAGTGCCATAAGTTTCTTAACTCTAGCTACTTCTGGCTTAAACCTAGGTATTCTTTCAATAAACCACTCCTGGATTAACAACCTAACTATTTTTTTGAAAGCCTCTTCAGGCCACAATTGTTTCCCAATGAAACTGAAAGGTTGGTAACCACCATACTTTTCACACTAACTGATTTGTAAGAATGAAGAACAAAAGTGCTTAGCAGAACTTAGTGTATATAAGGATTACAAGAATATGAACAGATACACTAAGTTAAGAAAAGACAAGAAAGTCAAGGTTTGTTAAAACACAACAACAAAGAAGGCATTTATCTTTAAGAAGCAGGAAAAGATTAAGAGAATTTTCGATCACTGTGAATAAGATTTCTTGATGAGATTCTTCTTTTGAGGTGAATCTCTTCATGCATATAGGTCACTTAAGATGACTGTTGTTGTTCTTGGAAGGAGATATAAATATTGGAAATCCTTTGAAGGAATTTGCTTTGAACAAACGTACCAAACCTTTGATGAACTGAAGAGATATTGAAAGGTCTGATCAAAAGAGCTTTCACACTTGCATGAATAAGGAGTTCCTTGATATCTTCAGAGAATAAAGCTAATTGATGGCTTTGTTTCTTCTAATAATCACGCCAGGATCAATATTGAAATCTTTTTTACTATAACTGACACACATGTTGACTTGGTTTAACTTTTCTGACTTGCAGAGTTGTTATGTTGAGAACTTCAAAAAATTGTATTAGCTACTCTGCTTTTTATCTCTTATCCTCTTTGATGATAAATACATTTCTTTCGATAAGGTTTGACTTCCAATGCATCACCAATTTCATTTTCAGAATGTTGTGTTTTGTACTTTTGAAGTAACGTTCTTATTGTTAATCTAAGATGCCCAAAAGTCTAAGGTCTAATTTTGTTGAAACATAAGACTAAGCAATCTTAATATATAGTTCATACGTTTGATAGATCATACGTTTGATCAGATGGACTCCTCTTTTATCCCCTAACTTTTGTACTTAATATATAGTTCTTGAAACACTTAGTTAGATAGGTTAGATAACAAATCATAATGGTCTGGTTATAATGACATATACTAAGGTCTGGTCCAAGTATTAACAACTACTTCTTTGTAAATAAGACCTGTCCTTAAAAGATATCAATGTTAAGCTTCTTAGAAGTCTGCCTAAAAGATTTGATGCTAAGTGCTCAACTCTTGAGAAAGTAAAGATCTAAGTACCTTCTCTCTGGATGAATTCCTTGGGGTACTTAGATTGCATGAAATGAAGTTAAAACAGAAAGAAGTCACCAAGCCTTCCTGCTCCAAAAGCATTGCCTTGAAATCTAATGAATCAGGTAAAAAGACAAAGTCCTTGAAAGCTAAATAGCCCACATGCTTAGAACTAGACTTTGATGAGTCAAGTACTGATACAAATAAAGAGTTGGCCTTTGTGACAAAAAGATTTCATAAGTTGTTGAAGAAAAAGAAGTTCAGACTTGAGAAATTCCAGAAGAAAGATCATAAAGGTAAAATGTCAATTTAAGTTTAAAACTAACAAATCTGCTCTAGAATGTTTCAACTGTAGGAAACTAGGACATATGAAAGAAGAATGTCCTCTTCTGAATAAAGACAAAGGAAAATAGAGAAAAGATAAAATTTCCTAAGAAGAAAAAAGGATTGATCACTTGGGATGATGAAGGTTCTTCTAGTTTTGGAGAGTCTGATAAAGAGACAGACTTTGCCTAGATCTTTCTCATGGTTGATGAGGAACCAGACTCTAAAGCCAGTTCAAGTGATTCAGAATCTGAGGAAGTAAGCTATTCTGAACTCAAACAAAATTATGATATATTATTGAATGATTTTTCTATGTTGTTGAAAAACTTTAAGAAATTGAAAGTGAAACATATTGATATGGTCACTAACTTTGAAAACTAGATTTTGAAATTGAAAGGACAAGATTTTGATAAAAGCATTGAAAGAATACATCTTGAAGAATTGAGTAAACTTAGAAAAGAGAATCTTGTTTTTATAACCAAGTTGATGAAATTATTAAACTACAGAAGCAAGTAAGTTCTCTTACTTCACACCTGAGCAAGTTTGTTAATGACACTAAAAATTTAAATAAGCTTTTAGGAAAATCTCATGGTGACTATAGCAGACTAGGTCTCGGCCATGTAGAGAAAAATGATTTTAAGAAATCTTCATCTCCTTCATTTATTACAAAGAAACAGAAGCATCTTAAGTGTTACTATTGTAAAAGGCATGGTCATGTAGTAAATGATTGTAGAAAAAGAAAGAAAAGGAATGAAAAAGTTGCTAACCATATAAGACCTAAGAAGATTTGGGTACCAAAATCATTGATTATTCTCATTGCAGATATGCTTAAAGACAAGGATAAAGCCTTTACATTGGTATCTGGACAGTGGATGCTTGCATCACATGACAGGAAAAAGATCTATATTCCTAGACCTGGAGTAGTTTAAAGGTAAAACAGTTACCTTTGGAGGAAACCAGACTGGAAAGATCATAGGGTCTGGTAGAGTTGGTATAATTCCCTCACCTATCATTAAAAATGTTTATTTGGTTGAAGGTTTAAGACATAGCCTATTGAGCATTAGTCAATTTTGTGACAGTAGGTACAAGGTCTCTTTTGATAAAGAAAAGTATACTATCATCAACCATGATGGAACCACACTCTTCTCTGCAAATAGACATCACAACCTATACAAGGTTAACTTGAATGAATTAAATGATCAAAATGTAACATGTTTGTTTCCAAACTCTGAAGAGAGAGATGGATTTGGCACAAAAAGCTTGGGCATGCAAGCTTAAAAAATATTTCAAAACTTCATAAAAAAGGCCTTACCAGGGGACTACCAAAGATTTCTTTTAATAGTTCCCTGCCTTGTGAAGCATGCCAAAAAGGGAAACAACGTAAAACCTCTTTTGAAAACAAAAATATTGTTTCCACTACCAGACCTTTAGAACTTTTACATTTAGATTTGTTTGGTCCATCTCAAGTACAAAGTCTGGAAGGAAAGAAGTATGGATTTGTCATTGTTGATGATTACACAACAATGACATGGGTATACTTCTTAGCACACAAGGATGAGTTTGTGAAAGTACTAAAGATTTTCTGCAAGAAAATCCAAAATGAGAAAGGATTATGTGTTGGTACAATAAGAAGTGATCATGACAGAGGATTTAAAAATGAGATTTTTGAAAATTCTATAATGAGTCTGACATAACTCAGTTTTTCTTCTCCAAGAATACCTCAACAGAATGATGTTGTGGAGAGGAAAAACAGATCTCTATAAGAAATGGCTAGAACAATGCTTTATGAAATAATATTCTAAAATATTTCTAGGCAAAGGCCATGAGCACTTCTTGTTATATTCAAAACAGAATCCTTATCAGACCAATACTAAACAAGACTTCTTATGAATTGTGGAAGGGAAAAAGACCCAACATTTCATATTTATCACCCTTTTGGGTGCACCTGCTATATCATTAACACAAAGGATCATCTTGAAAATTTTGAATCTAAGTATGACAAAGGGATATTAATGGGGTACTTAACCACATCAAAGTCTTACAAAGTTTTTAATAGAAGAACTCAGACAATTGAGGAATCAATGCATGTAAGGTTTAATGATCTTCAAGAGACTGATAGGAGACTAGCAAATCTAGATCTTGATGATGCAGGTGTGCAGTAGCAGGAATCTAAACAAGATCAACAAAAATTAGACCTTGCTCAATCAGAACCAGCTGAAGATGGAAATAAAGAATCTGAACAACAACCAGTAGTATCTGAACTAGAGAAGCCTAGGGACTGGAAGTTCAAGATTTATCACCCTTCTAACCTCATCATTGGAGATCAAGCTGTAGGAATAAGGACCAGATCTAAACTTTTCAACCAATTCACCATAGCTCTTGTTTCAGAATTGGAACCTGTCATGCCCCAATTTCTCAGACCCGGATTCGATGTCATTAATATTGTTCACACACAGAGTATTAGCACGAAATCCTAGAGAATTCCCCTAGGGATTAGGTTTATTAATTCTCAATATGTGTCACTTAGGTTACAATGTGAGCCTATATGCTGTATTTATACACTAGTAAAGTAAAGGAAAAAGGGAAAACTAGGCCCAAGTCTAGTAAGGGAGATAACCACTTCTGGTGGGATAATGGAGAATCATTATCTGCTAAATTGAAGGGATGAGAGGGTACCATAGGGCCGCCTCTGACACGGGAGGGAACAGGAGCCCCCTAGTCACGAGCTTCAGGCGTAGAGTTGAGCGAAGTGGCTATGTACCTTGGTAAGATATCTCCATGTCGGGTGTAAAGTGAAGGTTTATCCTAAGTTTGTATGAGTTGATATCGAGTGACCAAATCTGAGTGGATTGGGTAACAAATTCTGAGTGGTTGTATATCAAACAATTTCTAGTCTTGAACTTTTGGTGTTCCCCGTGAGATGAGTCGAGTCGTACTTATCTCATTTGTTAGCATGGTGGGCCTCGTAAAAAACCTCTCAGGGGAAAACCTGGTGGGAAACCCCTCGAGTAGGAAAAAGAATGGCCTCGTTACATTCGACGATAATACATTTTTACTTATTTTGGTAGGCCTCATTAAAACCTCTTAGGGAAAACCTAGTGGGAAAAAACCCCTCGAGTAGGAAAAGAGTGTCTTAATTACATTTGTCTATAATGTACATTTAAATGGTATGCTTTCAAGTCGGTATGCCCTTTTACTGGTGACGTTTCTCACCCGGGGTGGTTCTTCCTATTTGTCTGCTGGAGGTTTATAACTTGATGTAGACCATGCCTCGTTTCTTCATATCAATGTCTAAGTTTTCTTGGTTCTTCCTCGTCGTACGATGTTCTTCTAAGGAAGGATCTCCTGGTTTCGTCACAGGAATTTGTAGTTGGAGCGACATGGTGCTTGCGTACTTTAACGTATTTTTAAGTTTCGAGAATTTCTTCCCGGGTAAGCATAAGCTGGAACCAACCCCTCGAACGAGGTTTTCCTAGTGTCACCTGGTAGGTTATCATTGATTCCGAGTGAGTGATTCCGAGTGAGGTAGGGCTTGGCCTTGTCACATGGGGAGTTCTATTGCTTGGAGCCCCCTTGTGCTATTTGGCAAAAGTGTGTGCTTGTGCTTAATATGTTACTTGAGTCTTCCGTTTCTACAACGTATGAGAGTCGTTCACCGGGTAAGCGTATGTTACTTAGGTCTTAGTGTATTAGGCTTAACCTTACTCGTGCTCGGGCTTATCTTCAAAATTGTAGAGAGCTCGTGCTCGGGCTTATCTTCAAAATTGTCGAGGGCTCGTGCTCGGGCTTATCTTTAAAATTACCGAGAGCTTGTACTCGGGCTTATCTTCAAACTTGTCGAGGGCTCGTGCTCGGGCTTATCTTCAAACTTTCTGAGAACTCGTGCTCGGCCTTAACGTTACTTACTGTAATGTAAGTTTTAGAATGGTCGAGAGCTTGTACTTGGGCTTATCTTCAAAAATACCGAGAGCTTATACTTGGGCTTATCTTCAAAATTGCCGAGAGCTCGTGCTCGGGCTTATCTTCAAAATTGTTGACGGCTCGTGCTCAAGCTTATCTTCAAAATTGTCAGGAGGTCGTGCTCAGGCTTATCTTTAAAATTGTCGAGAGCTCATGCTCAAGCTTATCTTCAAACTTGTCGAGGGCTCGTGCTCAGGCTTATCTTCAAACTTGCCAAGAGCTCGTGCTCGGGCTTAACGCTACTTACCGTAATGTAAGTTTTAGAATGGCTGAGAGCTTGTGCTCAAGCTTATCTTCAAAATTGTCGAGAGCTCGTGCTCGGGCTTATTTTTAAAATTACCAAGAGCTCGTGCTCGGGCTTACCGTAAATTGTCGAGAGCTCGTATTTGGGCTTATCGTAAATTTCCAAGAGCTCATATTCGGGCTTACTGTAAATTGCCAAGAGCTCATGTTCGGGCTTACCATAAATTACCGAGAGCTCGTGTTCGGGCTTACTGTAAATTTCTGAGAGCTCATATTCAGGCTCACCATAAATTACCGAGAGCTTGTATTCTGGCTTACCCTAAATTGCTGAGAGCTCGTGTTTGGGCTTACCGTAAATTACTGAGAGCTCGTATTTGGGCTTACCGTAAATTGCCGAGAGCTCGTATTCGGGCTTATCGTAAATTGTCGAGAGCTCGTGTTTGGGCTTACCATAAATTTCTGAGAGCTTGTATTCGGGCTTACCGTAAATTGCTTAGAGCTTGTATTCGGGCTTACTGTAAATTTCTGAGAGCTTGTATTCAGGCTTACCATAAATTGTCAAGAACTCGTATTCGGGCTTACCGTAAATTACCAAGAGCTCATGTTCGGGCTTACCATAAATTGCCAAAAGCTCGTGTTTGGGATTACTGTAAATTGCCGAGAGCTTGTATTTGGGCTTACCGTAAATTGCCGAGAGCTCGTGTTCTGGCTTACTGTAAGTGGCCGAGAACTTATATTTAGGCTGACCGTAAATTGCCGAGAGCTTGTATTCGAGCTTACCATAAATTACCGAGAACTCGTGTTTGGGCTTTTTATATATCGCTTGGATCTCTTCACATAATTTTTGTTTCCCTTCGACAGGTGAGTTCCTTATTTTTTCCTTATAACCAAACTCTTTTACTATGCAATCTTGGAAATCCAAAGCGTATGTCTTAGGTAAAAACAATGTGTATTTCCTTGCCTATTAAGTGATTTGTCTTATCTGAAATATGCCAATCGCCATCATGCTAAGAATTGGTGCATAGCTCTTTTCTCGATTTGTGATAAGGAGGCGGTTACATTGGGCAAGATTTTTAGTCATGATTCTTCAAACATTCTTCAAATATTTTTCAAACTTTCAATCTTGATGGTGAGGTTGATAACAAAGTACAGGAGCTAGTAGAAGAGGGACATCGAGAGGTGCGTTGTGATGGCTCTAGTGGATTTTCAGCATTTTCAACATCTGCGATAGAGTCGTCGACTCTTGAAAGGTGATTGTAATTTATGAAACTTCTGTGAGGGGGCAGTTCATGGGTCTCGACCATATTTCTTTTGCTGACAAAATTTTACTAATAGAGTCGGCACAAAAGCTGGAATAGATTGATATGGAACTCAGCAGACAATTATTCAATTTGAGAGTACGACAGAATGTGAGATAAGCATGTTCATGAAGATCCGGACCCCTTCCTTGTTGACTATAAAACTTTATGATATTTATAATTTCATCCCTCTCTTTTTCGTTTCGAGCAGTATTTTTAGACCTCTTTGGCACCAGACGAAGCACATGTTGTGGCTATGACAAGGAATGATGATCTCGATGTTTATAAGGATGAGATTCATATTTTATCACTACCTTATTGCTTGCCTGCATAGCAACCATGCTGACAAATGGCCCTGGTGGAAATTTAAGTTTTTTTTGGGAAATCCTAAAGATGGCCTTCTTGAAGGGTTGAACAGAGATGAGGAAATTTATGAGAATGCTGGTGTTAATGATGATTTTAACACTGATGCTAGACAAGCATGGATCAATGTCGCGCGATGGCCACCTAACCTGGTGGAAGCGGATCCATTAACGAGAAGCAGGAACCAAAGGAAAGTCGGTATTCTTGGGACGATTGTTGGCACTATCAGCTCAAGAGATTAATTAGTTCAGGAATGTTGAACTATGCTTATTGAGAAACTTCTAAATAAATCTGATTAGAGATACGTAGTCTAGAACTTCTTAAGACATATTTTGGAGAGAGCGGCTCGTCAAAAGGCGATGTAATTATCATTGTTATTGCTTTGTTTGCGAAATTGGTGACTCTAACTGCGGGAAGCTTTTGAGCTTTGAACAATCGACTGAGGAATCTTCCGGAGCGAAGAATGAAAACTAAAACCACCGCCAATCGACATTTGAGGCTAAAGAAAACTCGCCTTATTTTTACTCCACGTCAATTACTCTTGCGTCAATGTCAATTCCTCATGCGTCAATTTCTTTTTCTTATACTCTGCGTTTGTGTTTTTGAATGAAAGCTTGTGCCTCTTTTCCTTTTTTTCTCAATATGCGTTAATCATATATATATATTCATTCCACCCCCTGTTACCAGCTTGCACGTGAATTTTCCTTTGGTGTTGTGCCTTGCATGAATACAATAATTCATTCCTTTCCCTCAACGTGAATATGCTTCGCGCCTTCCAAATTACCTCGCGTGAATTCCCCCTCTGTGCGTCAATGTTTACCCTTTATATATGTATATAGTTTTGTTTTTTATCCCAAGCCTTTTTTCCTCTATGCCTAGCGTGAAAAAATCAGCCTCCTTAATTGCATGAATATTTTCTTCAACATATACACATATGTTAACAAGTTTTCCTCTACTCTCGATTCACATGCGCCAATCTCTCTTTCTTTCTTCTAATCTCGTCAATCTCCATGCCCACATGAATACGTTCTCACATATATATGTATTCACCTTAATACCGTTAGTTACTGCCCCTTTAATATCTCTCAGTCTGACGCTATTCTAGAATCACTACAACAAAAATTACAAAAGGATACGCTAGTTTTGTCTGCGGTTAGACGGAACCGCAGACATTGATGCAAAATTATGACTATTATCTGTAATTGCACTATGAAACGCAGAAAATAACTTTTGTCTGCGGTTCCGCATCACAACCGCTGACAATAGTGTTGCGAAAATAACTTTTGCCAGCGGTTCCGCACTACAACTACTGACAATAGTGTTGTGAAAATAACTTTTGTCAGCGGTTCCGCACCATAACCGCTGACAATAGTGTTGTGAAAATAACTTTTGTCAGTGGTTCCGCACCACAACCGCTGACAATAGTGTTGTGAAAATAACTTTTGTCTGCGGTTCCGTACCACAACCGCTGACAATAATAAAATTAGAATGCTCCGTGCGCAGGATTCACTTTTTGATGAATGTGTCAATTTAAAATTTAAATTTTGTCTTTTTCTTATAAAGTGACTTTTCTAAGAGTTTTTATTGCTTCTAGAAAGTAACTTTTTCTTTCCCCTCTCTCTCCGCTCCTCTATGTTACTTCCTTTATGATTTATCTTTCTCTTCTCTTTTCTTCAAGGTAAGTTTTTTTATTTTTTTGGTATCTCTTTCTATTTTAGCATGTAATCTTTCTCCTCTGTGTTTTGTGTGTTGCTGCTGTTGGTGGTCCATAGAAAGCTATATTTTGGAGTGTACTCCTCTCTTTTCTTTAAGCTATACTTTAGAGTGTACTCCTTTCTTTTCTTCAAGGTGAGTTTTTTACTTTTATTTTTTCGGTATCTCTCTATTTTGGCATGTAATGTTTCCCTCTGTTACAAAATGCTAAACGTAGCTTTTATTGTAAATGTATGTCCCTTATCATTTTATTGTAAATGTATCAACTTTCATGTCCACTAATTAAAATCAAAGCACATGAAGGCATATGTTTTCCTCTGTTCCCTCCTGTTTGGGCTTAATGTAGTTTGGCAATATGGTTTTCTAATAATAATAATAATAATAATAATAATAATAATAATAATAATATAAGTACATGAAACTAAACCCATTCTAAAAAGATGTTTGCTGGTGTTTTAATTTTTTTAGCTATTAATATTGTTATATCTATAGTTTTGAAACTATTAGTGTAAAAATTAGTTTATTATAATATTTAATATAAGTTTAGTAAATTAAAAAAACTAAAATAAAAAAAAGTAAATATTGACTATTGTCTGCGGTTCTGCACTACAACCGCAGACATTGTGTGACTATTGTCTGCGATTCTGCACTACAACCGCTGACAATACTTAGCTAATGTCAGCGGTTTGAGCGCTGACATTGTTTTTAGTGCTATTATCAATGCCATTATTTTTTACGCTTGTACGCTGACAACAGTCATAACGGAACCGCTGACAATGGCCTTTTTTGTAGTAGTGAATGTAGATCTTGAGTTGGAGACCATAGATGGTTTACTTCACAGGTGCAGAAGCTTGTTTAGAAAATAATTGAAATGATGAAGCCGAAACTTAAACCATCAAAATTGGCTTTGCGAGAAGGAGAAACTGTTGAGGGCACAAAAGGCACCAGAACAAGGTGCTATGATGATCAAGGTCCCTTGTGTAACATACTGCTCAATCTTATGCATAGAGATATATAGCGTAATAAAGATATATAGCGTAATTATAAACAGGATATATGAACAGGATTATATAGCGTAATTATAGATAGATAGCGTAATAAAATTGAAGAGCAATTAATATATATAACAACACATGCATGGGTCCATTTAGTAAAATTGACGTTGCAAAATGTGGACAATCACAGGAAATATAGAATTTTGAAATGATAAGATAAAATATATTATACAGGTTAGAAGGAAAGAAGGTCCACTTAATATAATAAGGGGCATCCCTTCAAATAAAATATGAATATTTTGACAGGAATTCCGCGTGTAACATATTGGAATATCAGAGCCACTAAAATTCATTTTTTCTTTGTAATCTAATCAAACATGCATATATTATTTTATGTATCTCATGCCTGTACAAAGATTCATTAATTTTTAGAAGTAAAGTATAGAAATCGAACAGGTATATAATTGTTGAACCATAACATTTGTGAAATTTATGTTAGCATTTGTGAAATTTATATTGGCGTTTGGATTTAATGGCCACATATTGCAGTCTAATCACGGGCCCTAGTACCGAAAGTCGGTGTCCTTTGAATGTTATCCTGTACGCTCAATTAATTGTAGAAAGGTGAAAATTTTGTGGTAAAACCCATCGCGCTCTTATTGTTAAAATCTTGGCAGGGTGACTTAAAAAAAGTAGGGTTTGTATTTTCACCTAGCCGTCATTGAAAACAATTACCATTAATAGTTGTGTGGTTAGGATGCAATTCGTATACAGGTGATTATAGATAGTGAAAGAATATTAAGCAGAATCATTCTAGAGTAGTTGAAAGATTAGTGACAATTAAAAACACAAGGGTACTTATTTGGAAAGGGTGCAAATTGTAGAGTTCCAAGTTATGATTCTTCAAATATTTCCTATGCTGGTTCGGCTGATGAGGTTGATGATGAAGTAGATGATAACGGAAAGGATGTGGGCGGAACTGATTAGTTTTTTTCGACTCTAGGATTTGTGAGTGGGAACCATTTTACCGGGCTCGACAGTGGGTGCCAAAAAGTTCATACACAGAGTATTAGCACGAAACCCTAAAGAATTCCCCTAGGGATTAGGTTTGTTAATTCTCAAAATGTGTCACTTAGGTTACAATGTGAGCCTATAGGCCATGTTTATACACTAGTAAAGTAAAGGAAAAAGGGGAAACCATACCCAAGTCCAGTAAGGGAGATAACAGCTTCTAGTGGGATAATGAAGAATCATTATCTGCTAAGTTAAAGGGATGACGGGTACCGTGGGGCCCCTCTGACCCAGGAGGGAACAAATATAATTAAAAAATAAAAGTACGGGTTTAAAAGAAAGTCCAAAACACTTCAACATTACATCAAGATCCAAATCATAGAAAACCGAAGAGTAAGATTTAAGAATTTGCGAACTGGATCGAATAATATATCTCCCATATATGTATACAAAATAATTGAGTTTACAGTGGAAGAAAAATATGTATACAGGGCATACGCCTAGTCCCTATATATAAAGATATGAGAAAAGGGCCCAAAAATCAAGCAAGGAAGGAAAAAACTCAATCCTGGCCAATTCACTTAAGTAAAACACCATTCGCTTGAGCGAACTCAGACGCATTCGCTTGGGTGAGATCAAACTCACCTGAGCAAGAAACACCACACAATCAAACCCAAAAACTCTGCTTGAGCGAGCCATATCCGCCCGAACGAAAATAGTCCAGTAACTATTTTCACAATAAATTCGCTCGAGAGAGACACCTTCACTTGAGCGAAACATCACAGAACCATTTTCTCAAGAATTTTCCTAAGTGAGGCCCAACCTGCTTAAGGGAAAAAAAGACAGAAACATTTCCAAAAGAACTCGCTCGAGCAAGCCTATCTCGCTTGAGTGAAAATCACACAGAATCAATCCCTAATTAATTCGCTTAAGCAGAGGCTTACCCGCTTGAGCAAAATCACCACAATTCGCTTGAGCGATCCACTCGCTTAAGCGAAATTAGTCCAAAGACCATAACATTGATACGAGGCCAAACTTGCCTGGGCGAGATTTCCACTTGCTTAAGCGAGTTTATCAGAATGTTCACACTAACTTATTCAATTCATATAATAGGACATGCCAACACCCATCTCATGCAAAATTGACCCAAAGCAACAGTTGGCACACATTTAAACATCTATTAAAGACTTGTTCCAACAAGCCACACATTATATTTAGGTCTCTAAATCATCCAATGCATAAATGGCAATCCAAGCACACTTTGACCCAACCAAGCATGCCAATTCACAACATAGGCCTATTTGGCCACAATCAACCATACACACAAGTCTTATACATGCCTTATAAGTTGTAGGTAGCCTCTATATGAGGTATTAATCATCAAATGAGAATATGGCCTATCCACTTCCTAATATTCATACATTCTCATGCCTTAAATATGTATGATCATGCAACACACATTTTCAATGATCACATCCCATGATTAACATCATTTATTCATCAAATTGGTATGGATTCAAATACCATAATTGTCAACACGCATCATCAAGGCCATACCCAAAAATTAGCCTTTCCACATCAAGGTCAAATTTCATACACGACCCACAAAATGAATATCCAACATTCAAATTACATAATAAACATATGTCTATCAAATGCATTATAAAACAATTGTCGTATACATATCCACAAGTCACTAATCGTGAACATTATCATGCACCTTTCATTCAATACACCATAATTAACAATCGTTGCCGACCAAGGCATTCCATTACCACTATTTACCTTCCCCAAAAGCTTTGATTCAAAACACAATCTCATCCCATGATAATCCTGCATCACAATGCTAAAAAGAGAAAACATGAGAGAGTGAGTTATACATTCAAAATGACAAATTCAAATATATTGTGATCATGTGTACATGCATATAAACAACATGTGTGCTTTACGATATAATCATCAATATATCACTAAACCTCTATTAAGGTATCCTTATAGGTATACAAGTCCTATTATTTACAACTCATAGCAAACACATACACAACCACGTACACATTCATGTTGCCCTTCGTTATTATGGGCTATCACAAGTATCGTCATCAAGTTTTTAAATCTTTAATCAATTTACGCTCTCAATAGTTATCATATTTCTTGGTCATCTCCAACTCATATGCCATGTTCCTATGGCTAATGCATATATCATACTGTATAATGCATATGCAATGGATCCAATCCGAAACATGTTCTCATAACCCATGCGCATATGGTTTTTCAAATAATTGCAACCACGCATAGTTTCTTAAGCCTTTATCCCTCGCAAGGCTGCTTTTCATAAGATCTCGCAAGATCTACATCATATTCATATATCAAGTGATTGCAACCACTGAGGAGCATTCAAATACAAGTTCCCCTACAAGGGTCCTCTTTCTCATAGTCCCACAAGACCTTTATCATTTCAATGCACTTGTGATCGCAACCACATTCATTTATTCACATCTTGGTTCTCCCATGCAAGGGTACTCCCTTTCATAGTCTCACAAGACCTTCATTGTGATGGCAACCAAAAACAATCATTCTCATATTAGTTTCCCCCATGCAAAGGTACTCTTTTTCACAGTCCCACAAGACCTTTATTGTGATCGCAACCACATATAAAATGCTATGTCATGCATGCCATGAATGCAACAATGCACATGCTAGCCTTAACCTTGCAAGGATTTCTCACCCTCTCACTTAGGGGTATTTTTCACACTCCACATTATAATTAATGGCATACAACCAATTACAAAGCCCATCAAGGTATATTATTCACATCATTTACATTACAATGACTAATGACTTATATCAACATCAATCCACACATGGAAATCAAGAAGGTATACCAACAAGTATACTTCAAATACATAGTAACAGTATATTTGCCAATCTAAAATTTAGCGATCACCGAGATTCAATCTCACACAACTTCACAACGGAAGTAGCACATCTATTCAAGGCAAAAGTATAAGTATGCACTAACATACACATTGTCAATACACAATTCTTGGTGGATTTTAATTTCCATTATCTTGATATTGTTTTCAAGTTTTTGTATGATATTCACTATGTCTTCAATCATCTTTATTCTTCAATATAATTCCAATCCACTGATAGGTAACAATTACAATGACATTCAATCATTGTCTCAATATTTTCATTATCACTCATGGGTGTGTCACATAACCACATCATTCAATTCTCATTATTAATTATCATATCTCATCAATAGTGGTGAAACATACATGGTTTTCATAATATGACATGGGCACACATTTTGCCAAAATCTTAAGTCACTATCAATCACCACCAAGGACACACCACATACGTATATTCTAAATGCAATCACATGTTCACCAAGTAAATCATCATCAAAATATCAATTATCACATTATTCCAACATATCCATAGCAAGGCAAACATGACTAGCATCATATATATTAATCATCAATTATTCAAATCATGCATTTAGAATATAAACTCCTCTCCTACCTTGTGAAAAGAAACGATCCAAATGGTCTGATTGTTCCGCCTCATCACCCGAAATACAATCTACACCAATACACACATATATACACATACATTTAATCAATAAGCCATCTCAAGACATCATCAGAATTCTAAACAATTGTCAACATATCATAACGCTTAATAACAAGTCCTAACTTGTCAAAATACCAATTCACATAATTGTGTTAGGTTTCAGGAATTCTTTTCCCAAAACTAAGATTTTCTAAGTCTAAAGGGGTTAGCCATGCCCAACAACAATATCACATCCATTATCTACAATACATCCAATATTATATAAATCATCCAAATGTCATCATTGCCACCTAAGGTTCAACACAAACCATTTTAGCCTCTTTTAAACCAACATCAATCAAAAGGTCCAATAGCACTTATCATGGTCTATAACCTCATCAAACCACGATTTTGTTTCATTAATCCATGTCAACCACCATGGTTTTAGTGTTCACATTCATTCCTATACATCTTATGGAAACACTCATCCATGAGTTCTATCACCAATGGTCGCTTACCATTACTAATGTCATTTCTCACCATAATAAGAACACTACACCTAAGTATCATACCTTTACACTAAAAAAATTTAATTATCTTAACCACAATATATTTATTCTCCAAATTTTATGATTAAGGTTCTTTAAAATTCAATAATTACCATCTTCACATTCTCATTGTTCAAATTATCCATAACAATATTAGAACTTCTAACACACTTAACAATTTAGAGTCATCACTATATTTTCTTGATTTTACAAATCCTCAACATCAATAATTAATGCCAATAATTCCAAACTTCATTTCCACATATAAATTTATTCTCATGGCAAATAAATCCTAAATTTCTCAAGTTTTTCCAAAAGCCCCAAATTCAAATTTCTAGGGTTTTCACAAAAATTACCAATCATCAATTCCAATTACTTTTATGCATTATTTCAAACATCCTTAGGCTAACAACATTATATTCTAATCATCCTTAACAACAACAACAATCCTCAATAGTCATCTACCCAAGGGTTTGGTTCCACATGCATTTACCCATCAATACAACACCTAATCTTCTATTATAATGCTTCAACAACCTTAAAACCACCAATAAAAGCCGCGGGTATGATGAAACCTTACCTTTTCTCTAAGCACAAAGGGGAGCACAAAAATAAGAGGGAAAGAAGAGAAGATGAACCAAGCTTTGCTTCAATCCATTAGACCTTCATGAATCCAAGCTTTGATGTTGATTTTGATGAAAAATGGACACAAGAGGTGGTGGTCACAGTGTTGGGCTAGAAGAAAATGAAGTATGGAGGGAGAGTGAAAAGAGGCCACCAAAAATTGAAGGAGAAAGGAGAGAGAAATTGTCAAAATTAGTTTGTCCAATGGTCCAAAGGGTGCATCATCTTACTTTTTCTAATGGGTAACAATTCCCTTAATCCAATGGGAAAAAGAAAGTAAAAAAAAGGAAAATGTGCCACGGTGAAATGAAGAGAAGAAAAGGGATTTTGCATTTTCTTTTTAATTCCAATTAGCTCGTATTTTTGCCGTTTATTATCATACGCTGTGTCTGAATAACTATCTCCTCAACACCAAAAATTATTTTAACCATACCACTATAACCATAATAATTTTCTAAATATTCTAGACCCATCAAATATTCAATTTGACTAAGTGGGTCCTATATCATTCGTTAAATCGTCTAGTTTCAATAAATTTTAATTTACCAATAAATCATAATTAATGTCTAATTAATCTTCCTACATACATTGGACCATAAATACTTAATTATCATCTTTCAATAAATTTATTTTCTCTAAAATTTGGGATGTTACAGAACCTAAATCTGTTGCAAAAGCTTTAGAGGATACTGGCTGGATCATTGCCATGCAACAGGAATTAAACCATTTGAGAGAAACAAGCTCTGGACCCTTGTGCCAAGACCTAAAAATAAAGGCATTATTAGAACTAAGTGGGTGTATAGAAATAAGCTTGATGAGGATGGAAAAGTTATCAAAAATAAAGTCAGACTTGTAGCACAAGGCTATAACCAGCAAGAAGGTATTGATTTCACTAAAACCTTTGCTCTTGTAGTCAGACTTGAGGCTATAAGGATACTTCTTGCATTTATTGCTTTTAAAGGAATTACATTATATTAGATGGATGTTAAGAGTGGTTTTTTGAATGGGTTTATTGAAGAAAAAGTTTATGTGAAATAGCCTATGGTTTTGAAGATGTATTTTTTTCCAAACCATGTTTTTAAACTTAGTAAAACATTGTATAGTCTGAAACAAGCTCCTAGAGCTTGGTACGATAGACTCAGTACCTTTTTGATTTCCAAAGGCTTTACTAGAGGAAAAGTAAATACAACCCTATTCAGAAAAAGCTCTCACAAGAACTTTATAATTATGTAAATTTATATGGATGACATTGTTTTTGGCGCTACTAATGTTAGTCTATGCAAAGAATTTTCTGAAATGATGTAAGCTAAATTTGAAATGAGTATTATGATGAGAGAACTCAAATTCTTCCTAGGCTTATAGATCAAATAGACTGATGATGGTATTATCATCCATCAACAGAAGTACACCAATGAGTTACTTAAAAAGTTCAAAATGGCTGATGCTAAGGCCATGAGCACTCCTAGTATCCAAATTACATAATTAATAAAGATGAATCTTGCATACCAATGGATTAGATCTTATACAGAGGAATGATTGGTTCACTTCTGTATCTCACATCCAGTAGACCAGATATAATGTTTAGTGTTTGCATGTGTGCAAGGTATCAGTCAAACCCCAAGGAATCCCACTTGTCTACAGTAAAGAGGATTCTGAGGTGTCTTGTATGTACCATTAACCTTGAGTTGTTCTATAAAATAACAAACTCTTTCTCTTTATCAGGATTTTGTGATGCAGATTTTACCGGAGATAGAGTTGATAGGAAAAGCACAAGTGGTGGATGCCACTTTCTTGGAAAAAGTATGATATCATAGGGAAGCAAAAAGCAGAACTCAATTGTACTTTCAACAACAGAGGCTGAGTACATGTCTGCAATAAAGAAGAAGAAATTCTTGTGTTTCATGACAACATAAGTGCAATAAATCTCTCCAAGAATTCTATTTAGAACTCCAAAGCCAAACACATAGAGGTGAAGTATCACTTCATCAGAAACTATGTACAAAAGGGGATTTTGGACATGAAATTTGTGGACATAGACCATCAATAGCTAGACATCTTTACAAAGCCTTTGGATGAGGCCAGGTTTGCTTTTATCAAGCATAATTTAAACTTAAGAAATGTTACTTGAATATGTCTATTTTTCATGTGAACTTGATTTATTTAAAAAGTCTAAATGGTTGCTGGAAAGGTCTAGGTTTGATAGTATATGCTTACTTACTTGATATGTCTGAACCCATAAATGTATGCTTCTATTTAGATGCTGAGTGGTAAAGGTTAAAAATCTTTTCGGATTTTTCTTAATTGAAAGGTTTCACATTCTATGGTCATTAACTTTAAAATGTACCATGTGGCAGAAGTTAATATCTTCTTATGTAACTGTCACTTGAACTGTTTTCTATCTCTTCTCAAAGTGAACAATTATTGCCTCTTTTAAATATATGCCCTTTCACTTTATTTCCCTCCTTGCAAAACCTCTTAAGTTTTCTTTTCTCAAAAGCATTATCTCAATGTACTAAAACCCTTCACTTTCCAAAACCATAAACCCTTCATCTTCATCTCCTCTCTTGAACACTATCATGGCACCAAAGCTTTTAATTAGAGATATTGTGGAGTCCTCCTTCTTTCATCCAGAACAACATAAGCTTGATGGAAGGGACGTTATTGCTAAAATAAAAGGAGTTGGTTGGACCAGATTCTGCGTAGATAGAGAGCCCTTCTCCCTTTCACTGGTTCTGGAGTTTTGGAACAGTGTTTTTGTAAATAAGTCCAAGTTCATTATCCTTGGGAGTCTCAAAGGAAAGGCCATTGAGATTTTTGAAGACGTCATTGCAACAGTGACTAGATGACATGCGATTGGAAACATCTATGCAGATGATTTTGTGTTTGAAGTTGTCTCTTCTTTGGAAACAATTATTGAATGTTAGCTATTATAAAGTTTAAGCAACAAACAATAAATGTAGCATGTGACCTTTTGGAACAGTTTTCCATGTGTTGTATTTTAAAATAACAAAATTTTTGTTATTCACCAACATAATGAAAAATTGTTGCCTTCTCTCATCTAAGGCAACAGTTTTATACTTGTTGGAAAGAAAGGCGTTGTTATAGCTCTAAAATGTTGTATATGTTTCTTAATTAATGTTAGTGTTTCATTTTCATGTTTAATACTTGTTATGCTTAGAGAAGCATGACTTGATGTATATTTTGGTTAGTCATAGTGACATACTTTCTAAAACAAGATATGAAATGGTCACCCAATGGATCTTGTGTATTTATTAATGATAGAGCTTGATGCAGTGATTGTTTATTGCCAAAGCTTAAAGTAATTAATTAATTTTGATAAATACTCAAGGGATTAATATTTGTAGAAAGGATTAAGATCTCTTCACTAAGGGGTCAACTTGAGTGACCATTATGCCAATAACTTGATTAAGTGAGCAAACGTCCATGGTATGAAGTCATGCATGAGTAGGACATTGGGAAAATCCCATCCCAACGCCTTTCTAGCATTGCTAAACCTTAATCTTTTTATGTTCCATATTGTATTTTCACTAATAAATCCTTTTAGCATGACCACTATTATGAACAATAATCTTATGAATATAAATTGTATATATATTGTTTGTGACTAAGTGATTTTATGTGTATTTTATTGAATATCAAGCAAGCCCTTGTGGATACGACATCCTTACTCATTGAGATTTACTACAATATTTATTATAGTTTTCGAAGGACCAACATCATTGTAAACACCCCTTTATTTTTTTTGTCTTACTCCCTTGCTAAAATCATGAAATGGGAAGAGCCTTGATTCCCCATAAAAATTTTCAGAGCATAAATTTGGAAACTAGAAAACAACTTATCCTAATGGGTAAAATGGCGAAGCATGCTTCTGTTTTTTTTTCAACCCAAGGGAACCAAATTGGCAAATATAATTAATGGAGTTTAGAGGAAAGCCTTGCATTTGAAATTGGAGCATGAAAATGGCAATGGAAATTTTTACAAACACTTCATTGACACTAATATAAACAACACCTTCAGAAAAATATAGAAGGAACAAGCATCCTTGATACAAACCAAGTTGTTTTGCAAGCAAAGTAAAAAAGAAAATAGCAAAAGACCTTCTTCCTTCATCTTCATCTTCTTCACCATTTACACCATCTTCATCCACATCACCACCACTTCACTACCCAAAACCACCACCGCACCTTTACCACTTTTAAACCCACTTCACTACCCATCTCATCACCACCACCAACGACAACTCACCACCACTAACAACCCATTTTCAAACCCCTATTTTCAACAACCCTCCACCACTAACTTCTATCTTCTTTACCACCCATAACAACCCTCCACCACTAACGTCATCTTCTACACTACCAACAACAAAAAAAACCATCAAACCTCTTCCTTTTCACTCACCCATAACAACCCCAACATCACAAACTCATAAACCACCACCATAAAAAAAGAGCAAAAAGAAAGAAATAAAAGGTATTTACCACCACCATTGGACCACCGTCGTTGTCGTGCTACACCGTCGCTGCCTCTCCTCCCTCTTGATCACCTTTCTTCTTTTTCTCTCACTAACTCTCCATATCTCTCTCTAATTTTTAGCAAATGATTTGTTTTTTTAAGGTTTCCCCTGTTTTCTTTTAGGCTTTGAGCCTCTGGCCCACACTTAAAAAAGAAAAAAGAAAAAGAGAAAAAAATTGGGGAGGGGGGTCTAACAAAAGCGAAAAACCTCCATTTTTTTGCGTTTGAAAAACTTCATTTTGAATGCATTAGCTTGGTGGCAAGTGTATGTTTTTTCTAGTAGGGGGAGTGGGTTCAGAATCCAGGTCCCCCATCTTTGTGATTTTTTAGTATTATAGCTAGGACTTGAATGTTATGTTATATTTAATTTGTTTTGTTACTTTAAGATAAAAACATAGTTGTTCTAGTGACAGAGTCAATGTTCTTAGGAATAAAAAGAAGTAGGTTCAAGTCATGGCTTCTTCCTTGTTTTTTCTTTTCTTTCTTCTTTCTCTTTTACCAAAAAAAAAAAGTTTTATGCACATAACCTGGCTGATTCAAACATTTGAGGATTTAGATATAAATTCATTAAAAGAAATTATCTATTTAAATATATTTACAAGTAACAAATACTTGATTTTATGTATTTATTGAATGATATTGATTGGTTTCACTTTCACATGGCTCTCCAAGTTCATGGTTTTATTTGTTTTTTATTTTGTTTTAATTATATATTTCACGCTGGCAAATGTGGATTAAAAGCTAAGGTTCATGTTGGCTTCTTCCTTAAATTAATTAAGGACCTCTATTACTGAATACAATTGACAGGCACCTTCACAACTTGAATTTCCCCGGCTTTTTACGAAAACTAAAACAAGATGAAAACTTGCTGTTGACCTAATTTGAGATAAACTATTTATTTATGTTTAATTACCTGTCTTTATCTTGAGGTTGACACCAAATGCACATGTATTCTTGCTTGTTCTGTAATTGCAAATAGGCTTTCTACAAATAACGGGTTAAAAGCATTTTGAGGAGTCACACAATTTATGTCCTGATTCAAAAATAAAGTGAAGTATTTTTTTCCCAAACATTACTAAACTTGGAGATGAATTTTTTGAATTTAATTATCTGAAACCATTAATGGTAATTGAATTTGTCATCAGCCAAAGTCAGAACAAGACGGAAGAATAATGATAAATTTCAAACTATTGTTTGGCAAAAAAAAATATAATTCGAGGGACTAAGTGAAAAAATCACAATGTTTTTAGCAACCAAAAACTTATTTTACATCTATGCATTCTTCAAACACTCTTATATATACGTCATTAACGACTCTGATCCTAGTATCTCTTAATGATATGGGTGTGTATATATATATATATATATATATATATATATATATAGATAGATAGATAGATAGATAGATAGATAGATAGATTTAGTGTACAAATAACTTACATTAGACAGCTCTCCTATTCGCCTTTTATTTTTTCGATGTTTCATTTGGATCGTAGGAGGGATTTACGAGAAATTGAAGAAATTAGATGGATGAAATTATTGGGAAAATATATTTTTAGAAGAAAAAAATTGTTTCTTAATATAACTTTCAAATTTTATGTCTTAATTATTCTTTTACCAAAATATCGCTATTAATGTATATGTGACATACCATCTAAATTTTTAGAATTAATTGTAGGGTTTAGTAAAAATTTGAGAAAAAAAAATTTGCAAGTACAACAACCTCGGTGAATTAATCCAAGAACCTAAACGACACACGGCTCAACAGCGGAAAATATAAACTATAATCCTTAACATATTTAAGAATAGATCAACCCCAGCTTTAGGTTCCTAACACAGTATTCTTCTCTTCCCATATATGACTATGAGTAGAGGAACCAAAGAATACCAACCTCAACATTACTATATAACTCAATCATGTAAATTCAAACAACTGGACACATATAAGACTAGATCCTCCACATAATACCATGACAACATTTAACTAAACCTCTAGTGAGTTGTCAATTACCTATCCATTAACAATCACATAAATATATTTTAGATATTATTACACATACTCAAATTATGACATCAACGTCATACAGATATTATTACACATACTTTTTTGAGAATCATATAACAATAAATGAGATACATCAATTAGATTATTTATCTTTCCTAAGATAATTGGGTAGCAAGTTGAGAGAATAAATGGAGAAAGTTGAATGACGAGTCACAATGACACTAAAGCAATTTTGGAAAACTAGAATAAATTTTAAACAAATTTAATGATTTTAACTAAATTAACTAACTTTTTAAATACATGTGAATTAGGTAAAAGAGCCTTATATTAACGGATAGAGGTAGTATGAAAAATATGAGTGTATGGGTGTATCTATATACACCGATCCAATAGAGATCTAATATTATGTATTAAAGTCCATTGGAGAATAAGAGGTCTTGTTATATTTTGTCCAATCCAAAATGTTTCGCTTTGAGGGATGAATTTTGATGTTATCTATAAGGACACTTTGACACTTAAGTCATTACAGTATACTTCAAACATAAGAGTTAAATTGATAATACTTCATGTGTAATGATAGTGTCATTTTTAGGAGTCAAAGATAGATCCTTGCAATGATGTTTGTGTACTTTCCCATAAAATACATAAAAATTTTACACGTGTAGTAATTCTTGATACATGCGGACATTTTCTGGTGTGCCCCAATATAAGTTCTTAACCTTTTGATAATGTTAGTATAAATATTACACTGGTTACCATAAATTGTGATAACTCTTTAATCTTAAGGACTCGAAAATACTAGATAATATTGTCTATGAATTGATATAGGCCTTTAGATACCATACCGATATCAGAATCAAAATGAAAAATATAATGAGTCCTTAGGTGCATCGGAATTGAAGAAAGAAATCAAAAGTATTAATTAGATGGAAAATAAGTATTGCCTGAATTTATCAAATTTAATTTTGAACAACAATGGCCCAATGTTTATTTCATAAAATGTAACCATTTGGAAGCAAAGAGTAACGTTGTATGACCACATGTCTTGGATTTTCCAAGTACAATGCTTATCGTGTAGCCAATGGTACCTGTTGTGGTTGAGGATTTTATTTGAATGTCTTCCAATGGAATGAGATTCCACCTATAAAACCGTTGAAAAAACATAAATTGACCCCAATTCCAACACTAAAAAAAATCCATATCCCTTGAGTTGCCCAACACACGACAACAGGATACATTCAGATCAAGTTTAGCCATTCTCAACCCCACCAATAATTCAGATGCATCGCTAAAAAGGTAAATTTTAAAATATTCTTTTTTACCTCATTCTCAATTAAGGTAAGAAAAACATGTAGCAAACTTATCCACTATTTATTTTATTCGTTAATTATATTGGCTCGTATATGTATTTTAAAATTAATACACTCTGATTTAATTACTATATGGAATGAATACTAAAATTTTAAAAATTAAAAAGTTGAGAATTAAATAATATTTTCAATGAATAAATGGGTTTAAATTTTTTGTAATAGGTTTAAATTTGTTATTTGGCAAAATTATACATGTGGTCCTTGTTATAATAGGTTTGACAATGTTTTTTTTTCACAAAACAATAGTGTTAACACTCAAAATCAATGAATAAACGTAGAAAAAGGTATCTCATAGACATCCTCCCTTGATAAAGGAACTAATGAAGGTGGAATAGACTCAAAATTAACTAAACTCACCCCCTTTTACATCATGACCCATGTGTGCCAAACAATCGCCACATCTGTTTTCCTCACGGAAAAATGTGATGAATACAAAAGTCGCTTCTAGCAACTAAAATGTTGTGAATCTCTTGAACAATATGTCAATATTAGTGACAACAATGACAACTAGAAAGAGCAAAACCAAACACGATATGCGAATCTATATCCACCTAAACATTTGATAATTTATTCTCCAAACAAAGACGTAGACCAAGCAAAAGACCACATAATTTCACCGTTAGAGACGAATATGTACCTAACCTCTTTGTAAAACCAACCATAAACTTACCATACTCATCTCGAACAAGACCTCCACACGAAGCAAGAGCGTAAGGCTGTTTAACAAATCCATCAATGTTCAATTTTACCGAACCCAATCTAGGAGGAGACTAACCAAAACCTCTATTTTCAAAACCTTCTCAAGATCCAAATTAACAAGCCCCTTGAACTAAAATAACTTGAGTCAAAATTCTATACAAAAAATTATTAGACAATTCAGAAGTCCCATTAGAAACCCAATTATTCCTATCTTTCCAATCCCAAGGTTTTGAAAGTGTACTTACATCAGAATCTGGGAGACTAAAATCTAACTAGTCCCACCAACCAATACTGAAAAACTTCCTATAAATTAGTGGCGTCAATTTGGGTTGCAACTCATTAGCTAACCCAGTCGTGGTGGGTTTTAGGTGAGTCAAGTTGAAAATGGCCCAAATTCAAAGTGAGTTTTTTTTTCTCTAAGTTGGCTTACAAAACCTAGCTTACTGTGTGTCAAACTCCTAGTGAGCCAAGTTGGCCAGTGGGTTTTATGACTTTAATATTTTACTTAGTCGTGTTTAAGACTTTTAGTTGAACTTTATTAATAGGTACTTTGAACTTTAATTTAGTATTGTTTTATTGATTTTAATTTCTATTATTTTGAACTATGAAACGTATTTGGTTTTGTTTTATTATAAATTATGAATTATGATAATTTACAATGAAATATGTAATGTTTTAATATTTTCATGGTGATAATTACTATGTTAGTTGATTTGTGTATTATTATATTTATATGAAATTTGGTATTGGAATGTGAATAAAATAAATAAATATTTTTATTCTATTTTTTAAAATATTTTTTTGGTATTCCCCTATTTTTTATTTGATTTTTTAAAATTTTTAATTTTTTTAAAAAGGTAGGTCAACCCATGAGCAACCTGGTGGGTTGATGGGTTGAGTCGTATTGAGAAGAGTAACTCACTTTAGAAGGCGGGCCAGATTGGATTAGGTCATTAAAATTTCTAACTCGCATAGGTCAGTTGACTCATTTTGACAGCTTTACTATAAATGTTTTCCTCAATCAGACTTTCCCAGAAATCCGAAAAAATTGGACAATCACGAAAACAATGCATTAAGGTCTCTGGAGCGTCATTACAGCTTGGACATAAATTTGACGTAGCCATGTCCTATGGCATCTTTCCATATTCGTGAGAAGTTTACCATGAGCAAGCATCCATAAGAATGATCTAACCCGTTAGGGACCATTCCAATTCCAAATTCGCTTAAAAAGTGGAGAAGATAAATCAACACCGAATTATCCTCAGCCAATAATGAATATGTTGAAGACAAATATAGGAACATCATCACTTGTCATGCATGAAGGGGCAATAGATTCCAAGATATTAATAACCTAGGGAGGCACCATATAAGGCCACATCACTAAAAGTAGATGGTTAAGAAGCCAAGCATCCTCCCAGAATTTAACTTTTGTGGCATCACCCACTGACCAAACTACTTCACGCAGCATTATAAGGAACAGGGGAAATGTTTACAGCCTTTGAACTACCAATCTCAAAACGTTACGAACCTTATATTTTGTGCATAACACACGAGACCAAAGGGCATCCGAATTCTGGATTAAACACCGATATAACTTGATCATATACACGACATTAACACCTCGCAACGGTCTGAACCCCAACCTGGTATGCAAAGAGCATCCCAAGCAATAAGATGACATTTTCTATTCTCCAAAAAGTTTCCCCAAATAAATTTACGACAAATCTTCTCCACCTCTTCACAAACCAACACCGGAAGAATGGAAGATTGCATCACATAACTTGGTAAATCCATAAGAATTGATTGAGTGAGTGTAACACGTTCCGTAAAATATAATGACTTTGCTTTCCAATCCTATTAACTTATGACAATCCAAAAATCATAAGCTGATCTAGCAACCCTCCCAGCATGCATTGGAAATCCTAAACAACGCATAAAATAAGATGTCCTCTTAACCCCAAAGTTTGGAACTGACCATCATAGCCAAGTCTGGCAAAACATTAGCTGAGAACATGACTTTAGACTACCCTTTATTCACCTTCTAACCAAAAAACAAACAAAAGGACTTAAGAATACTTGTCAAAACCTCTGCGTCCTCTACAAAGACCTTAGCAACCAGAATTAGATCATCCGCGAAAAAACAAATGAAAAAGTTTCAAAGCACCATTGTCGTAAACCTCTACCCAGAGCAAAAGAATCTAAGAGCTCCCAATTCCACTTAACACTCATAAAGGTTGATGAAATGAACGCACACACCACATGTAACATAGAATGTTAAAATTTAAATTTATTTTGTCACATGGGATTAATTAAATATTTTTAGAAATAAATTAAATTTATTTAGATTTAATTAAGATTTTTCTAAATTATTATATATTAATTATGAGCGGTTAATAGAGTAATAAACATTGAATAATTAATTTTAAGTTATTCATTAGTAAATTTAAATTTAGATTAAATGGTAATGGTAAAATATAATTTACCATAGGATAAAAGTAAGTTTTAATTAAAGGAAATAAAAGAAAATAAAAAATAACGGGTGAAAGGACGAAATTACCCCTAAATTTTAAGTTTCTTTCCTTCCTCTTTCTCCTTTTCTCGCGTGCGTTCACGGAAGGCAAGAGATAGAAGCCATTTTTCCATTTCCTCCTTGGCCGACCATTCGAGGACCTAATTGAAGCCCGATTTTGCGACAAAACTTGAAATCGATCGCATATTCAGACTTGTGGGAAGGAGGTGAGTATTTTGGTAACTTCAATTTTTGGTTTTGGTGACCTTTTCTCAAACCCGAAATTCACCCATAATGGAAAAAAGTTTTGCTTTCCTTGCATTTTTACGTTTTTAAGCTTGAAAATAGAGCTTTGGAATGATGGATATTGAGAATTCACTGACGGGTTTCCATTCGGTGCCTTGGATTATGCATCAAGGATCGATGAGGTGTTGGCTGAAGAAGGAACCAGAAACAAGAACGTAATTAATTGAGGTAAGCTTCAGAAACTTTAAAAGTATGTTTTGAACCGTCTCGATAAAGTAGGTTTTGATTTCAGGGGTTAAAATGCTAACCCACTTCGTAATTTTCTTACATTATAGATATTGGGCATACCCGACATAGAGGACAAGAGTCAAAGGCTTGGAATCGAGGTAAGATGGTGTTCAGAGTATTAATTAATTAGAATATTAGTTGATGTCGATTGAGGTCAGAAAAAAGGGTATAATTAGCAATGCTAATTTAATTACAATATGCTTGGTATAAATTCCCAATTATGAATTAGGATTAGAATTGGACTTAGCGATGTTGAGAATGAAAACCATGAATTTTTATGCGAGAATTATGAGACATGGTGAAACGACAACATTGGTGATTAGCTTTATCGAAACTAAATGAATAACATATACGAGTATATAATTTTTTGGTATGAGTTCCAATTATAAAATAGTCAAAGTAATTGATGGTTCAGAGTCAGACTTAGAAAGGGAGTCAGACTTAGAAAGGGGGTTGAATAAGTCTTAGACTCTTTTTGAGTAAATCTCAAACCAAAAACAAATATAAGTAATCAAATGATAAAGAGAAGGAAAGAATAAACACACAGAGTTTATACTGGTTCACTTCCAACACAGAAGTTACGTTAGTCCCTTCCAACTTGAAGGATTTTCACTATTGTAAAATCTCCTTTACAATATCAGCACCAGACTCATGCTCCAAGTATTCTTTCAACAAGCCACTTCTGGCTCAACCCAAGTATTCTTTCAACAAGCCACTCCTAGCTTAACCCAAGTATTTTTTCGGAAGCCTCTTCAGGCCAAAGTGTTTCCCAACATTGGTGAGATTTTCGTAAGGAGAATTGATGGAAAGTGACTTAATGCATTTTTCCATATAACTCCACTATCCAAAGGAATTTTGTAGCACAGATTGTGCCTACAGGTACAGAATGAGTTCGGACTCCAATTTTTTAACACAGACTGCTCATAGAGTTTCGTAGCATTCAGAGTTAAAATAGACAAGTTAGGAAGTGTAGAAGTTGGCACAGAAGTCAAAATCTGCATAATTCTACAGGTATATCTGTCTGGTAATCAATTACGTAATCGATTACCGGAGAGAAAAATTGAAATCCTGCACAGGTTGCTCGCGAGTAATCGATTACCTGGTCATGGATTACAAGTCTTCAATAATCAATTACTAGTGTGCAAAATAAGGGTTTTGAGTCGTTTTAAGTTACATGGTGCCTAAGTTCTTGGGGTTTATTGCAAGGGACATACCAAATGTGAAAAATTTTCCCAAATTTTATTAGACCATAGGGTAAATTCTAGAAATTTAGATGAGGATGTCACATCATATCCACAAACGGATGTCAAAACCAATCATATCCAATGATACCAAGTGGCCTTAATACTCAAAAGAGAGGGTAATTGAGTAGTTTTAAAAATGTTTAGAATGCACTTGAAAATCGTTCTTTTATACTTAAAGGTACTTAATGAGCAAAATTAAATCACAAAGCAAAAATGTAATACTCAGTCAGACCAATTCAATAAAGTATAATTAACATAAAGACCATAATTAAAATAAGATTAGGGGAAGAAAAATTGCAAATCGGTATACTAGTTCCACCACGACTACTGTAGTGTATGTCTAGTCCCTAAGCAAACCACTTGGAGAAGTTTCACTATTGAGAATTTGAGATATAACACTTGGAGCAATTACACTTTCACAATGTTCTACACTTGAAACTTAATCCTCACACTATTTAGGTAACCCACCTAATTTCACAATCTCTCAATATCACTTAGCTTCAACCAACCAAACTCTTTGAAAAACAAGGATTACAATGGCTATAACCTGTTGAAGGTGAATAAACAACTTGAAGGCTCAAAAAGGATTCCTTACAATGGAATGGTAAGTCTAAGAATAGAACTCAATATAAGTGTGTACCAATTTCTTCCTTGTGTTTATTGTTTTTTCCCTTGCGAATTTGATCCCTATTTATAGGGTCTTGAAGCTTGAAAATAAGGAAAGAGCTGACTAGGGTTTGTGTCATATTTTAGGATTTGATATTCTTTTTCCGTGTTTCCCTTTTTAACATTGATATCTGATATTCTCTTTCTGTGTTTCCCTTTTTAATGTTGATATCAGATATTCTCTTTATGTTTCCCCATTTTAACGTTGATGTATGATATTCTCTTTTAGCGTTTCCCTTTTTAATGTCGATATTTGATATTCTCTTTCCACGTTTCCATGCTGATATTTGATATTCTCTTTCTGTGTTTTCTTTTTTAATGTTGATATCTGATATTCTCTTTGTGTTTCCCTTTTTAATGCTGATATTTAATATTCTCTTTCTGCTTTTCCCTTTTTAATATTGATATCTGACAGATTTACGCACTCTAATCGATTACATTAATATCCTCATCGATTAGTCTTGAACTAATCGATTACACTTACTCAGCTAATCAATTACATAAATGATTTTTTCTTTTTCTTTTCTTTTTAATAACTGTAATCGATTATCCTCATTTTTTAATTGATTAGAGAACTGATATTTCCTTTTTCTTTAATTTCTAATGTCTCTAATCGATTACATCTTTCATGCTAATCGATTATCGTGTGGTTGATTTCAGTTCTAAGCATTTTTTACATGTTAGCAACCTTGTATAATTTTTATTCTTTTTGCCCATAGATCCTATACATGTAATTCTAACAACTTTTATCATATAACTTCATTAGATCTTGATTTCTTCAATAAGATTGTCATTATCAAAACCTGTCAAAACATATGCAAACACATCCAAGACAAAATACATCCAAGATCAAGCTTCACCAACATATATCTTCATCTATCATTCAAATAGTGAAAACAGTGAATAATCTCTTAAAGGATGATAACATTATCCAGACCAAGCCTCCCAGGAATAAAACTAGCTTGATTTTTTGACACCAAGTTATCCATAACTCCCATAGACCTTTTGCTATTATGTAAAACAGGCACACCCCTTGAGCTAAGTGCCATTACTGAGGATTTGCATCATTAAACTTGGTTCCCAAGACATGAATGTACAAGAGTGTGCTTGCAACAAATGGCCTGTAACTAATTCAAAGTGTCTATTGTTTACATTATTTTTGGAAAATTTATGACGGTTAAAAATTGCCAAATTTTGAAATTTTCACCATTATAAATAAGTTTTTTTTATAATGCCACATTAAGCTAACTGTTAATATGTTAGGGACTTTTGTAAGTAAAAAAACATAAGGAACTGACTTGAATCAACCATAAAAAGTAAAAGATTAAAAGTATAATTTTACCATATTATTTAGTTATCAACACAAGTTAAATTTTTAATATATTGCAACAGGGTCTAGGTAGGCTAATATTGTCATCCCTATTTACATTTCTTGTTTGGGTTAGATTTTCCTTAAACATAATTAAAATCAAGTTTTCCTATAACTATACATTAGTGAGATGCCTTTTGATTCGCATTGGATATCGTCCCCCATTCCACATTATTGGAGTTCCCGCTGGTATAGACCTTAAGGACCTATCACATCAGCAGAAGCAGTTAACTGACGTTTGTACACTTTACTACCCTGACCGGAGTCACAAATATAATAAATTGCACCACGGATAAAAAAGGCTTAATGACCGGAGTCATGGTAAAACAAGTAATTAAGGACACCGGCCCACACCTACAAAATTGTTAGTCAAACACGTGATGTACGGACCTACTCTGACACATGACATAAGGGATAACATCACATTCCTTCACTATGAATATCACAACCACCTCTCATAAATGGTAAGCTCTCTAATACCTAACACCATGCTCTAATATTGCTTTGATATAAGAATCCGAACTGACTTGAAGAGTGCTTTTACAGGTACCACCCCTTTGGCCCCTCAGCGCATTTGGTCAGGATGAGGAGCTCAACAACAATAGCATATCACAACATCTACAACCTAACTTCAGTTGTGAAGCCGAACTTACCTGGCACCTAGAATATATTTCACACCGCATAAGGACCGACCACAACATCGAGTCTTGGACCCCGGTTCTAGGACATTTCACCTATGGATCCAAATCCCCTCCTCTTTTAACTAAGTAAAAAGGTCATGTTAATATTATTTAATTGTTTATATATTGATTATTAAATAACTAGTATAAAAAATATTTACAAAGTTAATATTTTACGTTGATTATTTTAATAACCGATATAAAAACATGTAAAAACATTATAATAATATAAATATAACCTTGAACGGTCCTGTTTCTGCAACAACACACAAAGGAATCCGAATCTGAAATCTACAATTGGTTCCAATTTGATTGTGTTTATTTTTTCCTATAAAAGACACAGTTTTGTTTTGATTTGGACGTGCCTATGTAACATTCTTAAGGGCAAAAAAAGGTATTTTACTATTCCTACAGCTTTGTGATATTGACCCATGGGACATATCACAAATATACAGTGTTTGGATTCTACATCCCCCTAATCTAAGGCAATGATCATCAACTAATAGTAATTAGGTCGAAGTCAATGCTTCTTCTTTCCATTGTATAAATAAGCCCCACAGCCTTCATTGTGGTAAAGTGACATTTTTTAGTAAAAACCCTAATTTTCCTAAAGTAATTCTCTAGGGTTTTAGCTTTACAGACCCTGAACATTTTAACAAGACCAGAGACTTAAAAATCAAAAATGGAAAGTAGAACAAAAAAGCCTAAAGGAAAATACAGTGAAAATGGTAAAAAAAAGATCAAGACTTGGGCTATATATACATGAGGAAAGGGTAACTCCTAGGCAAGAGATCCAACGGTTAGGAACAACATCACCAACTCCACGGCCACAATGCTAAGATGACCTCTTGAAGGACAACCGCCCTTGACATGTGGCAAAAAGTCCACTCCCACTTGAAGTGGCGCTTATAAACCCAAGAAACGCATTTAAGAACATTGAGATACATAACGCCTCATCATTGCAAAACAGCTTCGTTCAGACACCACCTTGAGAAACGAAACAACGGCTACCCACTATCAAGCATGTGTCCGCTCTTCAACCTTACTAAGAAAACTTTACAAATTCCACCCGACACAAAATAGAGACAAACAACCCCCTTGCAATCACGAAGTCAAGCCGCTCAAAATGTCTCACTTGAAACCGAAGCACTTAAAATTTCTCACTCAGAATCAAAGTATTTAGAATATCTCACTCACTATCAATTCACCCAAAAGCATCTCCACTTGGCACATAGTTGCTCAGTCCGACCTTTTACCGAGAGCTCGTGACTGGGGGGCTCATGTTCCCCATGGATCAGGAGAGGGCCTCGCAGAACCCCTTTCTTCCTCTCTTTTAGAAGAAATATCTTTAATATTCTGATTCCCTCTAATCTTAGGCGATGATTGTCATCTCATAGTAATTGGATCGAAGTCAAGACCCCCTTCTTTCTATTTTATAAATAAGGCCTCATAGCCTTCATTGTGGTGAAGTAACATTTTTTTAGTAAAAACCTTAATTTTTCTAGAGTAATTCTTTAGGGTTTTAGCTTTACAGACTTGGTGAACAGAAAGTATAGAACGACAGTGTGATTACCTATTTATCATCAACATGTTAGCATGTGAGAAAATCTTCATTAATTACTGTTCAAGGGATCCAAGGCTAAAGGGGACAAATATTTTGATTTTTTTTGTTATATGACAAATATTTTGATTTTTTTTGTTATATGTGCCGAATGATATTGCCTAATTCTCCCATTAACTTGTATACACCTTCATGAATTAGACAATTAATTGTTCTATAGCTAATACAAGAATAAGTCTTCGATACTTGATTAAAAGGTATTTGATTAAAAGATGATAAACTTCTTCTGATTAGTCACATTCATTGGATTTGATATTTTGAATATAATGATTAAGGCAAATGGACTTTAGTAATAAATAAATAAAGTAAATTATTATAAAAGATAAAGTATGAATAAAAAAAAATAAGATAACAGTAAAATAAAATATAAACGAGACTAGATAAATTTTAAAAAACTAAATCATTTCATAAGATTTTGTTCAATAAAAAATATAATTGCAAAAGAGGTATACCTAATTATGTTTATATTGTTTAATTCATCTATAATTCTTTTTATTGAGTGGAAACAAAAAAGCTTTATAATAATTATAATTTTAAAAATTTATTGTTTATTTTGTTTTAAAACTTAATTTTAATGATTTTATAGAATAAATAATTTTTAGTGTTTGAAATATATTTTTCAAATAGGAATTGATATATAATTTTTTTGAAAAAACATTGAAAAGTTGAAGGGGTCCAAGGCCCCTTGCCCTAAAGTAGCACCACCTATGTTACTGTTGCTAATGTAATGTGCATAATCATCGTCGATACAGACCCACGCATATGAATATTTAACAGAAACGATGCTTAAAGAAATATTTTAACCAATAGAGATAATGACAGAGAAAGACCTTTCACAAAAAAAAAAACATTAAAGATTAGATACATCTAGCACGTGAAACTACAATTGATGACTATACAAGTTAAAAAATAAATTAATAATTATATAAGCTATATTATTATTCAAATCAAATACTTGTAACTATGTATGCTGCTGGGTACCCTTTGATTACCCGACAAGATAGCCATCATATTGGTCAAAAGTGGAGTGCACTAATATCCATTATTTTGCCTGGGAGGATCTAAATGATTGTGTTCAAACTTCAAACATGGTCAAAAGTACATAGTTGACTAAGCTTGTTATTTTTAAACATAAGTTAAAAAAACATAATTATATACAATTTTCATCAATTGAATCAACAAAGTAAGAAACACACTTTAGGTACTGTTCGGTAATTTACCAAAGAAACCCTTGAGCATTGATGAGAAGACAAGATGTTAAGTTTTACATGCACAGCTTTTTTCTTTTTTTTTTCTCTTTGGCAAAAGATATGAGGTTGCAGCACACCTATAATTTTCTTTTCACAAGAAAGAGCCAAAATTACCAAAACTAGATTACATAGAAGCAAAAACTAAAACACCAGAATGACAAAAGAATACAAAAAATAGGATAAATTTGAATCACCATACTTGCCACATGCAACTAACTGTTGGAGGACGGAAAGAAAACAGCACAATATGCTCCGAAAGACCTGATGAAGTACGTGACTATGATTACCAAAAATCTGGCCTATGCAGCCACTGAAGGTTCCTGCATCAATCAATGAAAGCATGTCATCACATAGAATTCAATCAATTAAACTTGACATTTTAGTTATGATCTAAACTAAGAGCTCATTCTATAGCTCCCCTTCAATTCAATATAACTTAAAAATTTAATTGAAATACACTTTCGATCAATGTAAAATATTTTTACACTATTATCCAACCTTGAATAGCCACAAAGGCAAAAAAAATGATTGACTTTGTAATAATTAGTTTAAAATTCATATCTAAGATAATTTTAATTGGCTAGCGGTGTAAAATTTTTTAAGCAAATCTTTACGCTACCCGTGCATCAAAATCAAATTCAATTAATCTTCCATTCAGTATCCGTTTTATAAACAAACTAATTACATGTCTAAAATATTTTTTTATATTTTAGACTGGCATTGCAATTCTCAAGAGCATATCCAACCTTTGCTGTCAAATTTGAAACAGCCAAATGAAACTTCTCTCTAGTTTTAGTACTAGCAACATGTCCAGCCTTTGCCACCTTGCTAAAAGCACCGTTTAACCATGCTGTTCCAGCAGTCACATATCTGCAGAGAAGGGCAAGACATTAAAAAGTGTACCTTTTATCATCAACATCCAAGTCAAAATAATATACAACATACAGTCAAATTAAGTCCCAAGTATAAGTATAATGCATATTTTCATTTCTCCAACCTACAAACCATCCGGGTAGGAAGTATAAAAACTTCTAAAAGTTTAGAAACATCTAAATTTCTTTACCCTTTCTGTTTTCCTGCCAGATCATACCACAAACAAATAAGTAATAACAATTTCAAGTAGATATCTTGAAATGCAAGTGCATAAATGGAGATCATGTATCATATTCAACTATACCTGCTTGTTTTGACTGCAGATCCAGTATCATTCAACTTCCTCTCAGCCGCAAATATTGCTGCCATTGTTTTATCCGAAACATGAAGCCTCTGATCCACAGACTTCACTTTCTGATTCACTACAGAAATACCAACTGTCAATTTCTCCGTCAGTCCAACTCTCTTGTCAAAAGAAATGACCTTTGCAGATGCATTTGCAGTCAACTGATGCTTTTCATCAAATGCTTTAGCTTTGTTCACAGCATCTTGCCTTATTGCTGAACCTTTTGCCAGCACACTTGTAACTACATCTTGTGCTCTACTAAGATACACTCTTCCATTGGCGGGGCCAGATTTTTCTTCCTGAAAGAGATGAAGCACAGAAGATCATGAGCTGAATCAGAAAATCATGATAGTAACAGTTGTAATAATTATTTCCTCGGGCTTTTAGCCAACTCCAAATGCTCGTGAAGAACAACACATCAAGAAGAAACGATCATGCAAGATCTGAAATCTGGACTTTGGATTTTACCTCGATATTTGACGAGACATTCTCTGGAGGAGCAACAGTTATAGCATTTTCCACCACCCTTACTTCCTGCAAATATTGTTTTTGATAAGCTATAAATTTTACAGCAATATGTGCATCTATGATATAAGAGTTATTGGTATATTACCTGCATCTCACGATTTGGTACATAGTTCTCAGCTGGAGTTATCCTCACAACTTGGTCTACTATTGTTGCTCCCTGAGAAAAAGATAACAGAAGTTTAACTCCCACACACTATAAAGTGCAAAGGCTTATATAAGATGTCTAAGTTCCCATCCCAATATCAAGACCAGAATGTTATCATGTCCTAATACAACAGGCCAGAAATGGAAAGGAATTGCTAAGGAAATTTATGCTTTCTGATGTGAATAAAAGGCAACTCTTTGTAATTTTTAATTCTCATTGCAAGAAATCTATCCGTTCTTTATAACATGGTGCTATGCTAGAGCATAAAGTCTAATATACTAACATAAAGCAGAACTGCACTATACTTGCAATCTACTTAACATCAACTATAAAATGGCATCTTGATTCTTGAGGATTTAAGTTTCATTGTTTCCTTCCTAGAGTTCAAGTTTATATGACTTGCACCTGAATTGAATCCAATACACATCATTCATTAGGAGTAATTTTCTTTCCTTTTCTTTTAAGTGAGATGCATTAAGTGAAAGAGTTTTCTTTCAGAAACCTAGTAACTTCAGAGTACCTACTAAGTAAATTTTATTTCTTCACCACCCATGGCAAGAAGCGTGAAACTAAATTAAGTGGTAAACACTAAAACACCATATCACTATCAATTGAAACAAATAAACACCACTGCCTAATTTTCAAATGAACCAACTTATATCTATCTTAAAAGTTCAAAGGAGCTAAAACATTTCATTTCATTGTCTAATCAGCTTTCACGAAATTGTAAGGGATCACTCTCAACATGTGACACACAAATTACATGCCAAGTGAAAAGTTATCCCCATTCTCTAGCTGTAGTTAGTTATCATAAAAGTGACCATGGAATGAACTCGATAAACTACCTCAGGTCCACTACCAAAATTTTAAAGTGAAAAGAGACATTACCGATAACAATAATGCAATTTCAAGTGCTTTGGGATCTTTAAACGTCACAAATGCAGTCTTTGATTTCCCATGTTCACTGCAACAGACAAAACATGCAACCATCATATGGACTTGACTTCCCTCAACAAGCATGAAAAAGAAAAGGGTGCAAATTCAAGAGCCAAATTCAAAGCACAGATTGTTTGAGTATTCATGAAGACATCAAATCCTAAAACTGAAGACTGAGTCTTCTGAGTTTATCTTCAATTACTTTGCTTTAGCTAAAATATGATAAAAAGGAAGTATATTATTTAACTAAAGTAGCACAATTTACACTAACAGTTTACGATATACCTTGCCTAATTAAGTTCAACCCTACTCCCCCAAAATACAATTAACACTAGTTTTTAAAATTCCAAAGAAACTTTTCTTAGCTGTAACCCTCATAAAATTTAAAATTTTAAAAACAATCTCTATTGTCACTTAATAATTAGTAACTACATAAGAATAATTTGATGAGACATTTTCATAGTAAGTTATAAAAGAAACTAATTTCAAAATATTTAAATTTTCTAAGGATTAAGATCAATAAAAAATAAATTCACAGCCTACAGCCTAAAACCAAAAGTCACTAACATGATAGACACACACACACACCAGTTCTGCCTTGTTTTATTTTGATTTGATTAATACAATTTGATTTCATTAAAATAAAAATTAACAGCAGCCCATGATTTCTTGTTTTTCTTTTCTAAATTCCCAACCTTCCTTATTGTTTATTTCCGAGTGTCCTTCGTTTAGAAGTGTGAAGATTGGAAGTAGCAAACACTAAATTCACGCATTAAAAAAAGGCGTGGTACCAAAAGAAAAAGAAACCAAAGAATTTTGGAATAGAAATTACCCACCTAAGGATCTCAATATGCTCGATTTCTCCAGAAAAGGAGAAGAACTCGTGAATCTCTCTCTCACCAGCTAGATCTGAAAGCTGCTCCACTTGAACCGCCCTCGTCTGACATAATCAAGAAAAAATAGAGACCCAGAAAGCAAAAATCAAACACTGCTCGAATTACAAAAAGAAAATTGAATAAAGAATGGATTTTTGAATTGGAACAAGAAGTAAAAGTTCATTACCACACTCTCCTGCATTGCGATTTGAGTAGCGGAAACTGTGTCTATTATGAAAGCAGAGACAAGTTGAAGAGAGAGAGATGGTGTGTGCTACGTTCGGAGTTATGAATGTCACCGAACAGAATGGAGTTGCATTGAAGGAGAGAGAGAGAGAGAGAGAGAGAACAAAGAATTTAGGAGAATGCAATCATGTCATGACTCCTAAGGTTACCTCGTTAAGACCAGAAAGAACAATGCAGTGATTCTTAACGAAATTCCACAATTGTCCCTTTACGTTTTTCAAAGTAAGTTTCGGTGCTCAACCTTTTTTTAATGTATATTTTTTCATTTTTACAAAACTATTAATTTACACAATAACCATGTATCATAAACGTATAAAATTATTTATGATAGGTATTTATTTCAATAACTAAATGATTATATTAGAATTTATTTGGATGTCTAGATGTTTTTATAAATAAAATATTACTTAGATAAGTTAAAAATTATTAACAGTAAATATAAAAATTTAAAATTGAGAAAATAAAAAGGGTAAAATAGAAAAAAATATATGTATAGTAGAAATAAGTATTTTTATATAATAATTTTAAAAAAATAGATTCTGACTATTATTATTTTACAGTTATAAAATAATCTGATAGATTAAAATCTACTTCTCATGAAAGCACACAAACATTAAACAAGAACATACATTTCAAACAAACAAAAAAATCTCTTTTGAAAAAACTTTCCTAAATACGCTCTAGTCTTTTATGGAATTTTAATGTATTGTTCAATTCCTAATTTAATTCTTAAAGTTACTGTAAGAAACAAGTAAGGAGAAAAGACGTGGGTCTAGAGGCAGGCAAGACACGGTTGATAAGATAATTGGTCTACTTACTGAATGGACCCCGGTTAAAATCTTGCCAGAGAGTGCTTCTGAATAAAGTTGGCAACTTGCTTGAAAAAGTAGACTGTACCTATCACATGTCAAATCATGAATTGGATCTCCATTAGACTATAAATATCATCATTCATAATGAATCAAGTATCGTAAGTCATTCTTATTACTCTTAATGTTTCAGTGTTCATTGAATCCGTACTGACTTAATCATCGGAGAATCTTTGCAGGTACCACCAATACATGTTCCTGAGCCGATGTTGAGAAGACCCCTAATTGTAAAGTTGAAGGGCACTATGTTCCCACTCGACCAGTGTTGGATAATACCGGATTCCTACTGAACCGGTATAAAAAAAGAGTGACTAAGAGGTTTGGGACCAGTCGCAAAAGAACTAGAAGATGTAACATCCTCAAATGCTAGATTTTACGGAATTAATAACTAGGAAATTATAAATTAAAATTAAGAGTAAATAGTGTAAGAAATGCGAGGATCCCTTACGATTAGATTAAAAAAAAAGGTATTCAGCTCTATGGGAAATTCATTACCTGAGCCAAACTAATTATATACTAAAATCTATAACCCTCTAGATTAATTTTAATCACTTATTTCCTTTTTGCAAAGGTCATTCCTTATTTCACATTTCCCCTCTTGCATATGTACGTTTCCGCTTGGACTGAAACCGGAAGTTGCTTTCCCTTCGTAGATTCACCTCACCTCCACCGTGGATGCACTGCTACTAGGGGTGGCAAAACGGGTCTACGGGCCGGGACAAAGCCCGCATAGGTCCGTCTAAATATGGGCCGGGCCGGGCCATAATAGGAAAATGGGCCAAAAACATTGGTCTGGTCCGTTTTCTTTATGGCCCGCGGGCCAAAACGGGTCATCCAATTTCTTTAATATAATTATACAAACTATTTTTTATTTTAAATTTAAACTATTTTTAAATATTTTTAAGAAAAATTAGAAATAAAAATTAGATTTTACCTTTCTAAAGCAAAGTTTTTATAATTAATCAAATTTATTTCATTAAATGAAAATAATAAATACAAATAATTAAAATTACAACTAACTAAATATTAATATTATAATATAATATATTAATATATATTTTAATAAAGGCCCGTCGGGCCGGCCTATTTTTTAAAGGTCAAAACGGGCTGGGCCTATTCGGGAAAACAGGCTTCAAAGCTTGGCCCGTCCCGGCCCATTTTAACGGGCCAGCCCGTAGGCCTAACCCATATTGCCATCCCTAATTGCTACCATTTCTTCTTGTTCATCACCTCCCACCGTGTTCCCTTATTCCATCATAAACCTTCATTTTTTACATCAAACGGGTGAGTGCATACAAGCCTAAATTCTTCTTTCTCTTCCCTGTAGCTTATGGGTTCTTAATGAGGATGACTCAATTTTGTTTTTCTTTCTTCTCCAGCTTGGTCTGTGAATGCCATGCTTGGATTCCCTTACATTTTGGAGCCATAGGTAAGAATCAAAACCATCTCGTTATTATGCTCTATTTTAACTCTTGATAAATCAACACCATTAATGATAAACACCAATTTGGCTTGGGTGATGGTGGAACAGCGATCAAAGCCCTCTTTCACAGATGAATGGTCTGTGCTTTAAGTATCAGGGGATACTCGAGAGTTGTAGACAAAGGAACCCATATTCTTGGAGTCTCAACTAAGTGATATTGTTGCCAAGAAGGCAATCAAAATAAGGATTTGTTGTGTTATTTGATTCTGGTAAGTTCTGGTAACTCAAAACTATGTTTTGAAATTTGTAAAATGATTCTCAGCGTGTGGGAGTTTTGTAATGTATCTTAATACGCCAAGTATATGATTTTAGGATTGTAACATCTACCAGATTAGGAGTTGGAGGCTCAAAATATAAGACGAATCAACTTCAGGTATGTTTAAATGTACGAGGGGGGTTAAAATTTAAGGACTAAGTAGGGATTTAAAATATGGAATTTCTTTTATTAAATCTATTTGTTATACATTTGTAGTTTGCATATAATTTAGAAGCTGCTTGATGCCATTAAATTCTTGTAACAATGATGTATGATGTGATGTACTAGTTGTTGTTGAATTGTTCTTGCAAAATGTGAATAGTTAGATAATCGTGTGCTGGTGTACTACTTGAATTATATGTTAGGCTGTTATTTTGTTATCACATCGAGATTTATGCCGTTAATAAGCTATGATCTGTAATTTTAATTAAGTGGTGGTTGAGAATAAGATATGTGGTATTGTGCTTTGGTTCGTATTTTTTATAAAAAAAACATAGGTATCCGTTTCATACCATCATATGCATTTCCGGCACTACGGTTTGCCAAAGAGACTCTCACATTATAGTGCTACAGTTCACTGTGTAGTCTATGGCATGTTGCGTTTGAGGCTACCGCTTATGGTGCTATGGTTCACCGGTAGTTCTCGGGTATCACCGTTGATAGTGCTTTGGTTCACTGTGTGATTACCCGGATGCCCCTCACTTACAGTGCTATGGTTCACTGAGTGGGCTATCCCGACACTTGCCCTATGTTGATAGACGTATCCACATTACATGATTTTGTGCATAAGGAAGGATTTTACAAGGAAAAGATCATTGCATAATTTTCTTACATTGGAATTTTAAATGAGCTTCTTAATTGATAGATAGGGAATGAGATTGCGATGTTGTGGTTGTGTGTAAAATTGGTAGATTCTATGTGTAAATAAAAAGGATATTAAATTTCTATTTATTGCTTAAATTGTGCTCACCCTTCTAAATATGTTGGTTTATGCAGTGAATATGTCAAGAGATGATCTTGCTCAATGATTCGGATTTGGAAATACATAGTCAGGCCATAGTGGATATATAATGTGGATGGGTAGTTGCTTAGCTGTACATAGAATGATATGGCTATTTTGATGTTTTGATAAGGCTGTGTGATGATTAATTTCTACTACAGTTATATATAGTTATGAGTTCAATTGCGCGAGTGGGTTCTATTTATGTAGGAATTACCTTGCTTGGTTATGATGTAAATGGTTAGGAGTAGAAATGATCCTAAGTAACCATAGAATGCCAAGGATGGGGAACTAGATATACCTCATTTTCCATGTGATTAATCATTTCTTGCAGTAACTGATTAGTTCTACTTCAGTGCTTATACCTCATTCCCAAATATTGTATGGAGTACACTATTAATTTTTACATTTTATTCTCCTACTAAAGTAGGTGAAATGATATTAATTTCAGAAAGATAAAGAACTAAAATAGGGATAGTCAATTATTCATATTGTGTAGGACATATTTGGGATTGTTCGATGGTAGAATATTTCCCCTTAAAACTTATTTCAATAAACTCCTTGTGAGGAATATCACTCTCAAATTTATGGAGTCTATTTGAAACCAGGAGGAAGTATTTTGGAATGTCATTGTGGTTTGCAATGTAGCAGTTACTATAAGATAGCTGTAGTAGATTCTAGAACTGAAATAACATAGTTGGGTGTCATTGATCATACATTGAAATTTGACTAACTGTTGAATTGAATTTTTGGGGCTAATCATCTTTTGGAAATTATTATTTGAACAACTTGATATTTATGTATCCATGAGGGAAGGAGAACAAGAACTCCATCTTATTCTGCTTTCCTTATTATTCCATTTTACTCCTCCCTTTTTAGCGAACTTTATCCATAAAATAGAGTAATTTGCTCCTATAGTAATTGACAATATTATGAGATTGAAGTGTAAAGGATAAAGCCTTGTGAACATTCATCTAAAAGAAGAATTTGGAATAGACTGCTTATGTAGTTAGACATTTCGAATAAGCTTGACTTTGAGATGTTCCTGCTCATCTGCAAGTCTGATGGATAAGGATGCTGGTTGATGAGTTGGTGATTGTAGGGAACCTATTCCATGGATTTTTCCAAAAGTATAACTTTGCATAAATTGATTTGTTATGATAGAGGAATGGGTTGTGATCACTTTACTCTACTGTTTGTTTAGAAGAAAAATTGAGTTTTCAAGATTTAGTTTTTTTTAGAGATGTAGTTATGATCAATGATGCTTACATATATATATATATATATATATATATATATATATATTTATACACACACACATATATCAGATGGTGTCTATATATTCTGTAATATATTATTCTCAATTTGAAAGATTTAAGTCGTTTAAATTTTGCCGTGGGATATCAGGAATTGAAATTCTCGTGAAACCAATTTTGTAGCACCCATCGTTATATATATTATTTGTAATGAGTAGTCTGATGTTTGAAGTTCCATATTTGTTAGCATTACAAATAGACCTGTTGACTTCATTTTCCTCTTAAGCATCACGCTGGTACATGGCACAAGGGGTTGATCCACTTTCTTGGCTTTTGGAATTATTCAATTGCTATAACAATGTGCATACTTAGCTTGCTGGCCCCATCTCACGTGTATGCACTATTAGAAATTATGTTGTAGCATTGGTGTTATTTATATAGTTTAGTGGGTTTATAAAAAAAATTAAAAGGGAAGGTATATAATAATAATAATAAAATAGTAATAAATAAATAAATAAATAAAATTAAAATTAAAATTAATTAATTAAACTGAACAATTTTTTTCCCTCAAATCCTTCATTATGGCATACATAGATCGAAGCTATTGGAATAGGTAAGATGATAGTTGAAATTAGGATAGAATCTGACAGAATACCCCTTGCATATTGGCCATTTCATTGGCACGCCCAGTGAGACCTCATAAATTAAGTCCTACAGTTTGAAGCACGTAACAAGAGATGGAGCCATCAAGACGACATGCAACTTTGAAAGGTCATGTCCAAGAAACTAGAGTGGAGCCATGCATATTAAAGTACAACATCGGAATTGTGGAAACCTCTAGGTCCAACCCACTCAAGGGAGAACAACTATTATCTACCCAGACCCAAGGGATGAGTTAATTCAACCACTCCAAGAAGAGCTCCAGGAGCTTAGGCAGATAAAACCTAATGAAGTAAAGGAGAAGACTTTTATATCCCGAAGACAACTATTAGAGATTTCAGTGTCACTAGACTACTCGTAGATCCCAATATATGAAGACAACCAGGAGTCCACCCTGAGAATGGATCACCCTGGTAGCCAAAGAAGGGGATTACATACCGTTGGGGGATCTGGTGAATACCATTTCAATATACCATTCTCTGGAAGATTGATGAATGTTCCTATACCAAAATATCTTCAAACACCTTAGTTGTTATAAATTAGGAAGTATACCAAGGAAACTAACCTAGGATGACATTTGGATGTTTATGCAAATGAATCCTTGTTTTTAGGGGCAGAAGAAGACGTCATGTGTAGGATGTTTTAGGATGGTTCAAAGGGCTTCCTTCGAGGTCAATAGACTTATGGGAGGAAATGGCTCAAGCCTTTTTGGATCACTTTGTCATATCACAGGATATTACCAAAAACATTTTATGCGTTGGCATAGATCAGGCAAGGGGAGAAGGAAAGACTACGAGACTTTTTAAAAAGATTCTATAAAGAAGCTACGCAGGTCCTGGGTTTGATTAAGCAAATAGAGTTACATATAACCATTGAAGCTCTACAACTATAATCCTCTTTTGCCCCGTCTTTAGTAAAATGAGCACCCTAGACATTTGAGGAGTTCAGACGAAAGGGTGCAAAGTATATTGGTAAGGAAATGGACCTTGTCGCTGCCAAGAACAAGATTGCATCCACAGAGACCAAAATCCCAGCTCAGGATTGAAGAAGTACAAAGACCACCTAGGAAGGAATCATAGTCGGGATACAACACCTCGACATAAAGACAAAAAAAATGTTAATTTTACATACTATGCCCCGTTAGCAGTCCGCCCTGGATAAATTCTGCTTGAGATCAGGATGCTAGGACTCATGGTCTATGAAGTTAAAAAAAGCTAATGCTTATGAAGCGTCTAGGAAATACAAGTAAATATTGTGAAATTCATGAACAGACCAGACACAATATTGATGAATGTAGACAATTAAAAATGTTATCAAAGTATTGATTCAGGAAGGAAAACTAAAGTAGTACCTCTTCAGACCAAAATCATCAGACGAGCCAGATTGAGAATAACCCCAGCATTGAGACCGCTCCTCGGATGTGAACAGAGGGAGAAATATGAAAAGGCATTCCCCAATACATAAAGGAAAAATAGTAGTGGACAATATTACGGATAAGGATGAAGAATTCGAAATGCCCCAATCCAAAGGAAAGAGATAAGTTATAGATATGGTAGTAGGTGGATTTACGGGAAGAGTTTTAAATTCAGTATGGAAGAACCATCTCTGCATGATCATGTTGGTACAGGCGAGGCCAGATAATAAACCATTCTGAGGTGGAATTCAAACCCCACCTATAACTTTTATGAATGATGATTTTCGCCCCACGATCCTAGGAGGGGATGACACGGTAGTAATTGAGGTTATAATCGCAAATAAAACCATACAAAGGCTGTTTGTTGACTAGGGGAGCTCTTGTGATGTGATTTTTTATGATTGTTTTAAGAAAATAGGTTTGTTTAACATGGATTTATAGCCCTATACCCAAGACTTGGCTGTATTTAATGGAGCTAAGCAGCCCATAAAAGGATACCTTCACACCCATCTAACATTCGAAGAAGAGTCGAGGTCAAGAATGGTTTGGAAGAGGATACTAGTCATCGATGTTAAATCACTGTTTAATTAAATCTTGGGGAGGCCGTCATTAAATGTATTGGAAGCTATAGTATCCACCCTGTATTTATTGATTAAGTTCATTGATAAAGATAATCAAGTCTCTTCAGTCAGGGGAGACCAATAGATGGCCCGATATTGCTATAACCTGAGCCTTCAGATGGTGAAAGTTGTTGAAGGTATCAATAAGAGGAAACTAAAAGATGAAGGATCACTTCCAGAGTCAGTAAATTTGATAAACCTAGATCCTATAGAAGAGTTGATGTCTGTCCCTTTAAACTGGTTAGACCAACACTGGAAGGGGACACAAAGGTTATCCTCTTAGGGGATGACCCAACCAGAACCACAAGCATAAACGATAAGTTGAAAGCCGATATGAAGGAATGCTTGATAAAAATGCTAACAGAGTTCAAGTGCCTTTTTTCCTAGGCTGTAGCCGACATGCCAAGCATAGATCTTAATTTCTGCTACCATAAATTGACAGTATACCCGAAGTCAAAACTTATGACTAAAAAAATGAGGTTTGTGTTGGTGTATGCACTACGAGCTATTAATGTATTAATTTTAACTTATCAATAAAATAAGTATTTTCAGTTTTAAGATTGTCTTAAAACTATTTATCCTGGAATAATAGGTCATATGAGAATTATTCCTAAAACGTCCTTAATCGAGTATTTACATGGGGACATGTAAATACATTAAGACTAGTGTGTGAATGTACTCATGATTTAATCTCACAAATCATGGATATATATGATATCAAGTCTTTATACGGGTACACATTAAGAGTAATGTTGTACTAGGCAGACCCACCATGAGAAGGTTGTATGGGTCGTTACATGAGTGTCCAATGGTATATAATCCTTTGACCTGAAGTCACTACGATTCCTACATAAGGAGTTTGTTTTTTAATACAATCAAACGTCATCTGTAATAAGATGACCATAAAGATTGTGATTAGGCAATGAACAAATTATGCAGAGGGATGTGAGTGATGTAGATGAGATTTGTCTCTCCTATGTGACAGGAGTGATATCTATGGGCCACTTGATAGAGTGAGACTAATGAAATGCATGGCCATGGTAGGAAGAATAAATATAGATATTTATTCTGTAAAGTCTACTCTAGTATCAAGTAAAATGAATTGGGCCATACAAGGATGACAACGACCATGCCTTGGGCCCAATTAGATATCATGACAAAAAGAATAAATATATAAAATAATTATCACTTATAGGCCATGTCGATGATAAATAATATTCGGGTATAATGATGTATTGCTAGATGTCGCTCTTATTTTATATTAATAATAAAATAGTTTATTATTAATATAACCAGATATTTTACCTATAGGGTCACACACATAGAGTTAGCCTACCAGAGGTTAGTTTTATTTTGGTTGGACTAAAAAATAAAACTATTGGACCTAACTCATTTAGAATGAGTCAGGAGCCCAATGTTTAATGAGAGCTCGTCAGGTTAAGACCTAAGCCAATATATAGAGCATGAAATGCCCATAAGTTACTACTCAAAAATATTATGGTTACTCTCTGAACTTCTGTACTAGCATTCGAAAATTCAATTTCTGGTGGGAGTGCTCGTGTGGACTCCTAAGGGCGAAGCTACAATTACTTCGATTAAGGAACTCATTTTGCGTCTACAAGAGGTAAACTCTAAAACGAAAATTTTAATTTTGTATAATGCTTTGAGATATCTATTTTTACAATTTCTTTTTGGGAATTCTTTGTGTTTTCGTTGCGTAACCTTGAGGGATTCCCTAACAGTTTGGTCCTAAAAAATAATAAGCAGCGTGTGAACAAATCAATGAGTTGTTGAAAGTTGGCTTCATCTGGGAAATTCATTATTCCTCCTGGGTGTCCAATGTGGTCATGGTAAAACAGGGTAATGGAAAGTGGTGCGTGTGTATGGACTTTACTAATTTGAATAAGTGTTGTCCAAAAGATCCATACCCGCTACCCAACATTGACTAGATGGTAAATGATTCTTCGGCATACTAGTTCCTTTCATTTATTGATATATATTTTGGGTATAACCAAATCTCGATGTGGAGGGATGAATTTTCTTATACCACAATGCCTTTCGGACTTAAGAATATCGGGGTAACCTATCAACGTATAATGAATAAAGTTTTTGAAGAGATGCACTTAAGGGTTACAGAAGTGTATATAGACGATATTATTGCTAAGAACCCGATAGAAGGAGATCATGTGGAAGACCTCAGAAGGATTTTTTAACGTCTACAAGCATATAAAAAGTATTTAAATCCATTAAAATGTACTTTTGCAGTGCCAACCGGAAGATTCCTAGGTTTTATGTTATCATAGAGAGGGATCGAGGCAAACCCGGATAAATGTCAGGTGATAAGGGAACTTTGGAGTTCTACTAATCCAAGGGAGATACAATCCTTGAATGGAAAAGTAACAGCCCTATCTCGGTTCATGCCTAAAATGGCACATCGATCACTCCCATTGTATAAGGTTTTAAAGAAGAACAAAAGTTTGAATGCAGAGAAGATCAGGAAAAAGCTTTCCAAAGCTTGAAGGATGTTGTAACCAATCCACCGGTGTTGGCAAACCGGACCCAATAGAGCGGCTTTATGTGTATCTGTCTATATCATACGAAGTGTTGGGAGCAGTTTCAATTAAAGAAACTCTTGAGGGACAGTAACCTGTATATATTTCATCAGTAAAGCACTCCAAGGGGCTGAACACTGATATCAAAAGTTGGAAAAAACTGTTATAGCCTTAGTATGCATATCACGAAGGCTCTAACAATATTTCCATGCCCACCCTATCGTAGTTCATACCGACCTGCCATTACGAACAATCCTTCATAAGCCGAATTTGGTTGGACAAATGATTAAATAGGCGATTGAGCTCTCAGAATTTGATATTTCTTACGAACCAAGTACGACTATTAAAGCCCAAGTACTAGCTAACTTCATGACCGAGCTAACAGTATAGGCACTGTCCCTAACACGGGAACATTGGATTATATATGTTGATGGATCGTCGAATATGAAGGGTTATAGAGTCGGGGTTGTAATAGAAAGTGAAGACAGAGTGCATGTCGAGATCTCCTTAAGGTTCAACTTCAAAACATCTAATAATCAAGCAGAGTACAAAGCCTATTTGGTCGGACTTCAAGTAGCCTTAGATGTTGGTGCTTATTCTGTAGTCCTTTGTAGTAATTCTCAATTGGTTATATCCCAAATCAATGGGAACTATCGAGCAAATGAGCTATTGTTACAACAGTATTTATCCAGGTTCAACAAAAATAAAGAAAATTTCAAATGAATAAAATATAAGCATGTTCCTAGAGAGGAAAATGTCTGGGGCAATATACTATCCAGACTGGCTGGCACAAAGAAAGCTGGATCAACTACCACTGTCTTTTAAAGTACCTTGACAGCTCCAAGCATCACGACGTTAGTAAAGGTATGTGCCATACACGCTAAGGCATTTGCTAATGATTTATGGGTGGTACTAATCATATGGTATATCATCAATAGGGACCTCCCAATGGATCCTAAAGAAAAGAAGCTAAAAAGGGAACTTCTAAATTTCATTATAATCAATGGGTGGTTATTCCAAAGAGAGTTTTTGACCCCATACTTAAAATTCCTTAATGAAGCAGAGATCCTGGATGTCATGACTGAGGTTCACGAAGGGACATGCGGGCAACACTCCCGAGGGAAAAGTTTGGCCAAAAAAATTTTACGAGCAGGATACTGGTGGCCCATATGATAAAGGATACCATAGAATACGTCAAGAAATATGATCCATGTTAAAAGAACAGTAACTGACATCACGTTGCTGCTGAGGTTCATGTCGGTTGTTCCATGGCCATTCTTTCAGTGGGGATTGGATATTTTAGGGCCCTTCTTAAAAGCACCAAGCAGGGTCAAGTATCTGATAGTAGGTGTTGATTATTTCACTAAATGGATTAAAACTAAGGTTGTGGTGCACATAACATCTACTAGAACCCATCACTTTATTTATGAAAGTATTATATCCTGGTTTGGGGTTCCAGGATGGATTAACGAAACACAATTTCCTGACGCTAAGTTTGTGGACCTGCTTAAAGGACTTCAAATCCAATAGGTGTTCTCATCAGTAGAGCGCCCTTAAACCAATAGGCAAGTCGAGGTTGCCAATAGGGAAATTTTGAAAGGATTAAAGAAGTGATTAGGAGATATAATAGATGAGTGGATAAACCAACTGTGTCATGTATTATGGGCATATTGAAGAACTCCATACTCATCAACAGGGGAATCCCCATTCTGTCATTTCCCTTTTTCAATTTTGAAGTGGGCCTTTTAAACGCTTTAAATGTTGCCCCTACTCAACTTCATCTGAATAGATGGACTTTCGTTAAAGCCTTTGAAGTTTTGTGTGAGTATTAGAGGTAAACTCCCTCCGTTCCTCTTTTTTTTTATTTCTTTCAAGCAAAAATATTTAAGGCTAGCGTCCTAATGGGTTGGGTTTCATTAAGTGGGGTGCTCGTCGACATCTGATAAAGGTGTTTGACCAATCATATAAAAATTTCAAAGGTCTATTTTTCAAAATCCAAGTGAGTCTAGACGTACTCGGGGAAGATTTTCTCTATGACCAAGACGGTCGCCCATCTTTTCTGTTGTATTGGACTTAGGAACCCGTTCAAGATAGGATTAATTGGGAAAACCTGTCTCTCGTCGAGTGGGAAAATGTAAGATTCCTTATTAAAGATGTAGGGTTATTCTTCAATTTCTAGGAGCTGATTTCATTATCCACTAACCTAGGTGCTCTGGACTCTTAGGTATATAAGTACAAATTTTAGTAGGGTGTTATGAATTACTTGCTTTGTGTCGTCATGTTAACTTGTGAGTTTTTCTCTTTACATAAGCTATGTCTCATTCTCCCAGGCTGAGATCAAGATCTTATCTTTGTCCTTTGTCATTTTTGATCTCATTATATACCAGTCTTCTGAGGGAGGGTTCGCTAAGCTCCATAGGGATCATAGCATCCGCTCCATATGTGAGTCAAAATGGGTTTCTTGTGTTGTCGAGTGAAGAGTTATGTGATAGGCCCACACAGCCCTAAGTAGTTCTTCTTCTCAACTTCCTTTCGCTTGTCCTAGTCTTTGTTTCAATTCCTGCAAAATCACCTTATTTGCTGCCTCTGCCTGTCTGTTTATCTGTGGGTATTCTACTGATAAGAATCTATGCTTGATGAAAAATTTCTTACAGAACTCGACAAATTGCTTACTACAAACTGTCATCCATTGTTAGAAATGATAATATGTGGGAGCCCGTGCCTGTATATGATGTTTTTCCATGTAAAATTTTGCACCTTAGGGGATGTGATGGATGCTAGGGGTTCAGCCTCTATCCACTTTGTGAAGAGGTCTATCGCGACTAATAGGTACTTCACTTGCCCTTTACCGGGAGGGAAAGGTTCAATGATGTCCATGGCCCATGTGTCAAAGGGCCAAGGGGAGAGGATTCCATGTAACGCCTCAGGATGACTATGTATTCGGTTGGCATTCTTCTGACAGGCTTTACACTTCTTGATAAAATCTAAATAATCTGATCACAGGGCGGGTCAAAAATATTTGGCTCGGAGGACTCGGGCTGCCAAGGGTCAGACTCCTCTATGGTGCCCGTAAATACCTGAGAGAAGTTCCCTCATCACATATTTTACTTGCTCCGGGCTGAGACACTTGAGAAGGGGTAAGGTGAATCCCTATTTGTAAAGTTGCCCTTCAATAAGGGTGTAATTAGCCAAATGTGTTTGTACCTTCTTGGCCTTTGAGGAGTCCAAGGGGAGATTGCCTCTGCTTAAGAAATCCACTATTAGGGTCATCCATGTAGTTTTCATGGGTGTTATGGTGACTTCATTTACCCATTTTGCATCCTTAATGATAGGTTCTTCCAAGGGTTCCTGCATAAGAGTCTTCAAATTTCTAACTTTTTTGGTGCTAACCAACTTTGAAAGTAGATCCACCCTCTCTTTTTCTGCCCAGGGCTAATGTATTATTTTAAAGAGTTTAAACTTTGTCGTCCATCTTTTCACCTATGAGAGGTACTTAGCCAGGATATGGTCTTTTTCCTTATATGCTCTTTTCACTTGTCTCGTCAGTAGTTCTGAATCGGTTTTTACTTGTACGCCCTACTATGAGGGCCTTGTATTCCACCTAGTTATTACTACCCCTAAACAGAAACCTAGGTGATTCTTCAATGACCAGCCTATTAGGTGGCTCAAGATAACTTCTGCCTTGTTGCTTCTCTCATTTGACGGCCTATCCACCGAGAGATTCCATAAGGCATGCTCAATGTTGTATTCTTCCTTGTCATCGCTCAACTCTGCTATGAAGTCTGTTAAGAATTATGCCTTAATAGCCTATCGGGGCTCATAATGGATCTCGTACCCGGAAAGTTCTACTGCCCATGTGACCATTCTCCTCGTGAGTTCTAACTTTTGAAGGATTTTACTGATTGGTTAGTATGTTCTGACAATGATTTTGTGGCTATAGAAATAAGGTCTCAACTTCCAAGTGGTTACCACCAGACTGTATGCGAACTTGTCTAGTCTTTGGAATCGTACCTCTACTCCATGCAAAGTTTTACTTGCAAAGTATACGGGTCATTGGACAGATCCCTCTTCTTGTATCAAGGTCGCATGATGTGAATTCATGTCATGAAATCTTTTGGGAAGTGTACCAACTGTTAAAAAGTAATATATTTTATGAATTTTTATTTTTTTGTGATTTTCTAACAATATTGTCACAAGTAGAATCAAAAATTAGAATATACTAAACAAACAAATTGGAATTGAAGTGAGCAAGCCAAGTCTCCTAAATTCGCATGAAATAAGCATCAGACTCAATCACAACAGAATTCAATTTCACAGATGAATAATTCCTAATGCCTTAGGTAATTATCATTAACCCAACCTAGACTAACCCCAATCCCTTAGGTGTAAGCTTCAATTGAATTTAATTGTGAAATTAAAGGGAACCCTAGCCATTCTCTGAATTCCTTAGGGATGAAGTAACTAGGTCAGTAATGTGCAAACAACAAGTTCTCACCATGATTCCTCTCTAGTGATTACTTTAGAATAGGTCTTAGATTTCCCAATCCAAGAGTGAATCCAACACTTGTGTTCAGAATTTGCTGCAATTGAATCTTCAGCTTCAAACACTCGAAATACAAATCCATGGAAGCTTCAATCAATCCTAATCCTAGGGATTTACTCACACGTGGAGGGAAATGAAAATGGAATATAGGGGATGAAGGTGAGAGATGAGAGAATTTAGAGAGAGAAAAATTAGAGAGAGAAAACAAAATTGGAAAATGAGTTAGTCAATTAATTGCTTAGTTAGAACTTAGTTATGGATCCCCCCTAAAATTAGTTACATTACATGTATATATAGTAATCTAATTAATATCTTAGGCTAAAATATTTACAACATTACCATTAATGAACTATGTACAAATAAATAAGCTCACTTAAATTACTAAAATACAAAAGTGCCTATAGTTTGAAAATAAACTTAAGTGATTAACATATGCATGGGCGTATGAACATTGCCATGAGCGTCCAAACAATGGGCAATGTGATTATGGAACAACAAGTTGGCATGTGCACATTAGGACCATGGCGTGTGGATGCTAGACTCCTAGAAGTGACCTAATGATGGTGTAAGGCTGCAAGTATAGACGAGTGTTTAAATGCGTGCTCCTTGGAGTGATGTGATGCTGAGCGTAGGTGGGGCGTGGCCTTGGCATGCATATGCCAAGTCTTTAGAGTGCAATTGAAAGTGGGAGTGTTATCCAGCATGTGATCACACCAAGGGGCGTAGCCATGCGTGGTGTCTTGGATGACACCTGATAATGAGCATATAGACTGACATGGGTGTGGGTGTATGGACGTTGGCTTTCAAGGTCCTGATCATGTGACCAACATAAGCATAAGCTATGGAGTGTATCCACGAGTGGTGCATTGGCTACATGTTGTTTCAACTTTACTCCCTTGCCCATGTCTCCATAGCCTTACACCTGAACATGCACAAAATACTAACTTCCATCGTACCAACGTTGGCTCAAGTGGAAGTACGCTGGGGTTACATTATTGTATTTCAAAAAATCATAACTTAACGCTAAAATACTATAATTAAATACTAAAATTGTGAATAATTTATAATTTTAATAAATTCTACAACTTACTAAATATTCAATAATTAAGCTTCTAATTTAATAATAATAAGCCATTAATTAAGAAAGTATTATAGGAAATAGATCAAATAAATAAGCCTTTTTAGGGCTTATCACACACTGACAACATTTTTTGTAACATCCTTATTTTCGGTAAGCAGTTTTAACCTTAAAAGTTTTCAATTATAAGAGTTTTGTAAGTGATAATCAGGGTAGAAACTTTTTTCTTAAGAAGAATAATATAATTGGGTTGAGAAAACCCAATAAAAGGGATAGCAAGCGTATATAATAATAATAAGAGATTATACTCAATATAAATAATAATATAATATTAGAGAGAGTAAACAAAGGACCCTGCCGAGTAGTCAAGAATTAACTATTCGATCCCATATCTAGCACCTATATAATAAACTAGTTAGACCAGTACCATCATTCACGCAAAATGAGGAAGAATCGAGTCGGTTCCTACATACCTGTTTTATACCAAAAATAGGTCCTTAGTTATTCGTTTATACACTTCAGGCGCACGAACAACCCATAATGAATTATTTCGTTAATTCAAACATTTTTCTTGAAGAGCCCAAACTCTAATTTGGACCCCATCAACTTTGTTTCTTAGAGAAACTATTCTGTTAAATCGGGATCCCTGAGTTTAGCCCAAACACTTTCAGTGTTTTAAGCCTAACTTTCTCATATGATATCAGAATCAAGCAATTCTCGTCTTGGTTTCTTCGTTATGAAAAACCTAACAATATCGATTTATAGTCTCAAACCTTGATTCATGACATGTTATCCTCAATTTGATGAACCTAGAATTTGTACTCAAAAAACCCGTAAATTAATCTAGTTAAATTGCATTGTTTTATGAGAAAAATCATAACTTTATCATACAATAGAATCAGTTTGTTGCAATTTCTTTATTCTTATATCAAGCCCCTCTTTAATTCTTGTGAATAAATTAAAAGCTAGTTCCTGCTCGATTGTCCCTCAAGCTTTTTAGGGAAAAGTAATTTTCGTAACTTAACAACCCAGTCGCGGAAAAACATGAATACCTCTCTCATACGATGTCTAAACCACTTCATTTTTTATGGTTTCATATCAAAAAACCCTACAACTTTTATGAAGAGCCCAAGACCTGATTCTCAAAGTATTTTGTGCGGTGAACCCATCTTTGCAAGTTAAAACAATTTCGGAACCCCGAGAGCACTTTTCCTTGTTTCGTGCATAACTCTTGCTCCGCGTGTCGGATTTTCACGTGCCATATATCGTTTCGAAGAGAAAAATGAGATCTAAAATTTTTATATTGGACATATTTTCAAATTATGACTATAGCTATAAGTCACACTTTTCTCAAAGTTAAGCATTAAAAACCATAACTAAGGTTCCATCTGGTATGATCAAATCTACACCCAACGGCTAGATTTTCCTATAAATAGGACACCACCTCTTCTCCAACAAGTTGCATCACCACTCCTCCTTCTCCATCACGCAGCTCTCTCCCACCCTTTCCTCCATTAACGCCGGCCACTAGTCTTCAAACGACCTTCGCTATGAAACCACCTTTAATTACCTCCAACCTCCACCATTCTTCTTCCTCCACCATTTCTACCTCCCCAAACCACCATAAACCACCACCTACACCATCTGAATAGCCCCCTAACCATGGCCTCCATAGCCACCCACGACCTCCACGGCCTCTGAAATCCATTATTCTTCATCCCGACAACCTCCGATCATCGTTTCCTTCAATTTCTACTGATCGGTTTCAATTATAGTTGTTCCGTCCCTGACCGGGGTCCAGAATCCGGTGTCAGGACGACCTTAAGAGTTGAGAATTGAATGAAGTAGAAGACCGGCTATGCGTATCCGGTCTCTGTGATCTGGCCTCCCGGTGTGTGGAGGTCGGTCTTGTTGTCCTGGAGATCCTTCACACCGACCTCTCGCGTTGGTGTGAGCGACAGGTGGTGTCACCTGCGAAGATTCTCCGACGCTCAAGTTAGAAGAGTATAAGATGAACTCTGTAATACTGAAGCAGTATCTTAAAGAGAAATAGAGTAAGGAAAACATAACCTGGAACATGTATTACAACATGTTATTTATAGATGAGCGTGGAAGATGAATCGTTGAGTATTAGTGGGCCAACTGGTTCTGATAACGTGTATAAAGAGTTCATCCAAGTGGGCCAGCATTCAGAGTATGTCAGGAGGGTAGGTGAATTATCAGTGTACTAGTCTGTCACATGTATGGAGGATAATCACCTTTTCCGTAAATTCCGCTGGTGATTGTTCCCACTCCTGTCAGTGAACGAAAGGGACATATTCCGCTGTGCAGAATACCTTTCCCGTTATGATACTGAAGCAGTCGGTATTCCCGATCGGTGTAGCAGAGCGGATAAGCCGATCGGTGTCTCGGATGTCACCTTGGATGACTGGTGTAAGAGAGGTTTACCGAGTGTGTTGCAGACCGGATTGGTATTCTTGACACCGGCTGAACACTAGGACGGCTATAATGACTTCTCTTTAGGTGAGACCGGATCAACATGTCTATCGACTGGACCATTATCCTGGGATACCGGTTGCTTCTAGGAAGGCTGAGTCGGCCTTTTGTCCTTAGAACCGGTATCCAGACCGAATAACCTTGGGGCTGGTATATCCCGCTATACAGGGTATCTTCGCTGATAAGCTATAATGAACTCTTATCTCATAGTGATCCCGAGGCAAACGGTTATACACATCGTGGTGAGGACGGATAAAGCATACGATGAAGTGAGAACGGATAAGGTGACAATGGATAACCGATGTGACACTGTCTTCCTGTAACACTGGTTCCCCTTCTAAGAGGTCACTCTGACGTCATACTTTAGGTACCGATATCCAGACCGGATCATGTCCCCTAGCTTATATGAGGGACTGTTAAGTTGCTCATATGAGCTACACAACCTGCAAGAGGTCTGGATGCTGGTGTAACCTTCAAAAATACACGTTATGTTTTTACCTTAGTAATACTCATTAATCGTCAAACATTGGCACCAAGCGTTATGAATTAAACGGCTCTGAGTGAGCGATTCTGAGTGGAGGCTTGACTTTGAATGAACAACTCCGAGTGAACATTTGATTCTGAGTGACCGATTCAGAGTGAGCACTTGAGTCTGAGTGATCGATTCCGAGTGAAATTGGTTCTGGCCGTGTTACCTGGGAAGTTCCGAGTGATACTTGCGAGTGGAAGCTCTCAGATTGATTCTTCTGGGAGGAAGATTTCCGAGTGATCGTTCCCGTGTGGAAGATTTCTGACTGGTGCTCCGACGGCGCTCGGTTTAATTATTTCAACCACACTCAGAATTTGGTTTAGTCCTACAATCCGAGTCTTCATTCGGGTTAGAGACTTCCGAGTGCAACTCTCCTGATAAGGTGTCCCCGAGTGTGACATTTTTTAGCGGAATAAATACCGAGTGAGATATCTCTGATTCCCAGGTAGTATGGCACCGAGTGGAACATTTCAAAACAAGATAACTTCGAGTGGAATATTACTGAGCAGGATAATACCGAGTGAAACATTTCCAACCTCTACATAATACGGCACCGAGTGAAGCATTTTCCGAGTAAAAACACTTAGGGACAGAGAAAGGCTTTAACTTTTGATGAGTGCGTTTTGGGTAGAGACTTTCCCGAGGAAACAATTCCTGATTGAAACTTCAAAGTGAGATTTTCTCAGCTTACAGAATTCACGAGTCGGACTTCAATGAGATATTACTGACTAAAGAATTTAAGAGTCGCATCGAATTTGAAGTGTTTCCGAGTAGGGAATCCCAAGGGAGAATATTTCTGAGTGAGGAATTCCCAGGAATACTTCTGAGTGAATTCGATAACGATTGATTCTTCAATAGCAACCGGCCAAGTCTAGAAGTCGTACTCAGAGTTCAGTTTAATCCTACAATCCGAGCCTTCAGTCGGTGTTGGATTTTACCCATTCACCATTTTTCTTCACTCGGTGTTGGATTTTACCCATTCACCGTCCTTCATTACTCGGTGTTCGATTTTACCCATTCACTGGCCTTCATCACTTGGTGTTGGATTTTACCCATTCACCGGTCTTCGAATGGGGTTCGGTGCAATCCTACAACCCATTTCTTGAGGTTCGGTTTAATCCTACAACCCAGGTCTTCAATGGCGTTCGGTTTGATCCTACTAGACGTATCTTCAATCGGTGTTGGATTTTACCTATTCACCGTTCTTCATACTCGGTGTTGGATTTTACCCATTCACCGGTCTTCGAATGGGGTTCGGTGCAATCCTACAACCCATTTCCTGAGGTTTGGTTTAATCCTACAACCCAAGTCTTCACCGACGTTTGGCCAAACCTACTAGTCGTACTTGGAGTTCGGTTCAATCCTACAATCCGAGCCTTCACCGGTGTTCAGCCAAACTTACTAACCATACCCAGAGTTCGGTTTAATCCTACAATCTGGGCCTTTAATCGGTGTTGGATTTTACCCATTCACCATTCTTCACCGACGTTCGGCCAAACCTACTAGTCGTACTCAGAGTTTGGTTCAATCCTATAATCTGAGCCTTCACCGGTGTTCAGCCAAACTTACTAACTGTACCCAGAGTTCAGTTTAATCCTACAATCTGGGCCTTCAATCAGTGTTGGATTTTACCGATTCACCGTTCTTCATCACTCGGTGTTGGATTTTACCCATTCACCGGCCTTCATCACTCGGTGTTGGATTTTACCCATTCACCGGCCTTCAAATGGAGGCTCACCCTTTTGTACCTTCGAGGAGGTTCATCGCTAACAAAAACACATTGTTAGGATTATCCGTCCTGAAAGTATCTTGTCACAACAACGTTGTGCATTTAAATAAAATCATAAAGACAATGGGTGAGTCAAGGAAAACTTCATTAACTATGAATTACAATCAATACAAAAGAGAAAAAGAGCCGAGTCGGGGTTATACCTCGTTAAACCTTCTTGGTAAAACCGATTGGAAAAACCCAAGTAAGGAGAAAGAGTGCACACTGTCTTACCGACTAGCTGTAACAGCAGAAGGCGCTCTTAATTTTGATAGCCTGATCCCTAATCAATGATCTCTCAGGGACCTTGATGTTGTTGGGACATAACATCTTGTTGTGCCGACTCTCCAATCATAATTCCCTTTTGCTTTTCAGAAGTAGCTCCTTTGAAAAGATACTGTTTGAGTTTACCCTCTCAGATCAGGGTCTCGATAGTATTCTTCAGAGCCTGACATTCATCTGTTGAGTGGCCCTCTTGCTCATGAAACTCGCAGTATTTCCGAGGGTCGCCATGTTTGCGAAGCTGGGGCGGTATCCTGACCCCGTATGAAGTAAGTGTTGGCCATCCGATCTCCCTCAGAATCTGAGACCGCTTAGAGTTTAACGGAGCATAATTGCCAAACACATGTATCCATTCTTCCTGACTCGGAGGTACAGGATTATCAAAGGTGCTGCCTCGGGCCGGTCTCTCCATGCGTTCCGATCTGGGATAGTTTTTATCTTTCCGTTGTTGATGTGGCATTGGAGATTTCCTTTTGGCTGCTGTTGCCTCTAAGTGCATTTCTATGCCCACGTATTTCGAAGCTTTTCTTCGAAACTCCTCCAACGTCGTCGGAGGGCTCTTTGCCAAAGACAAAGCAAAGGCGGATCCAGGCTGTAAGGCTTCGACAATGATGTGAAGCTGAATAGCCTCTGTGAGGTTAGGCACCAAAGTAGCTTCTTTGTAAAATCTCTTCAAAAACTCTTTGAGAGTTTCACTTTCCCCCTGCCTTATCTGAGCCAAGGTATGGGAAGTCCTTGGGATATCCTTAGAGATGATGAAATGGCTCTCAAATGAAGTCGTCATTTCTTCCCAAGAATCTATTGACTCCGAGGGTAAACCTTTGAACTAACCGAGAGCTTCCTCCGTTAAGGTTCGTGGGAACATCCTGCACATCACATCTTCATCAGCTCCTAAGTACATGGCCTCATACGTGTAAGCATCAAGGTGCTTAATAGGATCCGTTTCTCCATTATACTTTCCGATGGAAAGTGGCTGGGTCGTTTGCAGGTGCTTGGGGATGAGTATACTCATGAGCCTCCTTGAGAAAGGGACATTGAGTCGGTATGGCCCAGAAGCCATCACTGTCTGCCCCCTCTTCCTTGCACCGATCCTGTCCCCAGAATCTTGAGTTTGTTCTCTCCTCTCAAAGGTAGGGATCTTAGAATACTGGAGAGTTGTGGATCTTTCTCTTGTAGATGCATGGCGAGTATCCTCCGCCTGAGACATCACTCTGTCCCCAGTTCTTCCTTTCTCCCTTCGCAACTCCATCAACTCCTCCCTGAGTTACCTGATAACTTCATCTCGAGGATCAGAAGTTTCCACTGGTACCATTCTCCTTGAGTGGGTTATTGGTGATTCAAAGATGAATCTTCCCTCAACTTGTTGATGGGTCACATCTTCCACATGACCATCCATAAAGTCATGCCCATCGCTTTCCATGGTCGACTACTAACTTATGCAGAAAGTGGGAATAACTCTATCGAGTCCCACTGGGCGTGCCAATGTTTCGTCCCCGACCGGGGTCCAGAATTCGGTGTCGGGATGGCCTTAAGAGTTGAGAATTGAATAAAGTAGAAGACCGGCTGTGCGTATCCAGTCTCTGTAATCTGGCCTCCCGGTGTGTGGAGGTCGGTCTTGTTGTCCTGGAGATCCTTCACATCGACCTCTCGCATTGGTGTGGGCGACAGGTGGTCTCACCTGCGAAGATTCTCTGACGCTCAAGTTAGAAGAGTATAAGATGAACTCTGTAATACTGAAGCAGTATCTTAAAGAGAAGTAGAGTAAGGACAACATAACCTGGAACATGTATTGCAACATGTTATTTATAGATGAGCGTGGAAGATGAATCGTTGAGTGTTAGTGGCCCACTGGTTCTGATAACGTGTATAAAGAGTCAATCCGAGTGGGCCAGCATTCAGAGTGTGTCAAGAGGGTAGGTGAATTATCAGTGTACTTTTCTGTCACATGTATGGAGGATAATCATCTTTTCCGTAAATTTCGCTGGTGATTGTTCCCACTCCTGTCAATGAACGAAAGGGACATATTCCGCTGTGCAGAATACCTTTCCCGTTATGATACTGAAGCAGTCGGTATTCCCGATCGGTGTAGGAGAACGGATAAGCCGATCAGTGTCTCAGATGTCACCTCGGACGATTGGTGTAAGAGAAGTTTGCCGAGTGTGTTGCAGACCGGATTGGTATTCTTGACACCGGCTGAACACTAGGACGGCTATAATGACTTCTCTTTAGGTGAGACCGGATCAACATGTCTATCGACTGGACCATTATCCTGGGATACCGGTTAACTTCTAGGAAGGCTGAGTCGGCCTTTTATCCTTAGAACCGGTATCCAGACCGGATAACCTTGGGGCCAGTATATCCCGCTATACAGGGTATCTTCGCTGATAAGCTATAATGAACTCTTATCTCATAGTGATCCTGAGGCAAACGGTTATACACATCGTGGCGAGGACGGATAAAGTATACGATGAAGTGAGAACGGATGAGGTGACAATGGATAACCGATGTGGCACTGTCTTCCTGTAACACCGGTTCCCCCTCTAAGAGGTCACTCTGACGTCATACTTTAGGTACCGGTATCCAGACCGGATCAATAGTCATCTCTAGCCACTCTCCACCATCGTGGGAAGCCACCATGCCACCACCCTTTCCCTCCGTCCGATTGTTTACATGTTGGCATATTCAGGTTCTGATCGTCGGATAGAGTCCAACGACGAAGATGGATTATCGATCAGAGCTACAAATTGAAAGTTGAGTTTTCACCATTTTGTCTAGTATAAGGAAAATATGACACCTCAAGTAAGGGGGTATATCCTCGGGTATACTAGGGTGGACCGCGTGTTCGGAAGGGCTAAGGTACCGTTACCTTTCTGAAGGCAAGTTCGGGAACTGTTATTTTAAGTTACTTCAATTTTATTAATATTTTATTGTTGTGTATGTGATTAATTGATTGTGTTGACTATTACTAACCATGATGATTAAGTGGATATATTAAGTATTAAATTATGAAAATATTAAGGACCATGGGTGTCTATGTGGATTTTGGCGAAAGATGTGGTGAATAGGGATATAAGGAGAGACAGGCACGTGGCTCTTACTATGTAAATTCATGTGCTATCTAAATGTCTAGAATAATTACTTTTGAAGTGTGGATTATCATTCATATTGTCATTTTATCCTCAACGTAGTGCACGACAACCATAACACTGATGCCTAAGAAAATAAAATTAAGCAAATGTTATTACCACTACCATTAATACTGTTTTTAGTATTATTATTATTATTACTATATATTATTATTGTTGTTACTATTATTGAGTATAATGGTCGGCTTTACCGCCTTCCTTAGCATTTTTTAATTATTTAATTTTTGTTACTTATATTATTGAGCATAATGGTCGGCTCTAGCCGCTCTCGACATTTTTATATTATTTTTTTAATTTGTCATTTATTTTATTGAATATAATGGTCGGCTTCGCCGCCTTATTCTCAGCAGTTTTCTTTATTTAATTTATGTTATTTATATTACTGAGTATAATGGTCAGCTTTACCGCCTTACTCTATGCATTAAATTTTTCTTTATTTTATTATTGTTATCTATATTATAATGGTTGGCCTTGCCGCCTTATTTAATATTCTTTTCTCTTATCTATACTGTTGAGTACAATGGTCAGCTTTGCCACCTTTCTTTTCTGTATAAGAAACTATTAAAATGCAAATTTCTATTATTATTATTATTATTATAACATTCTTCAAACTAGACATCATTTCTTCTAAATAAAAATAAAAATAACCTACAACGTCCGAGAAATAAGTGGGACCTAATAACTTGAGGATAAATATTATGAGGCAGGAAACACATAGATACCCAGGGGTCAAAAGTAATAAAGAGAACTAAAACATACATGTTGCTTCATGATAAGGATTCTTGTGAAAACTAAAGCATACACTGGGGTACCCTGGAGAACATTAGCGTTCGATCCCTAGGTAGGATCTTGGGAGTAGGATTGGGTCAGGCATCCAATGGCTCTGATTCATGCCCGATGTCGGACGGTCTGTGGCAAGCCTAAGATAATTTAACTAAAGACAAAGTATAACTATGATTGTGTAGAGCCAAGTCCCATTATTATGAGATATGAATGACGATATAAGATGGATCTATATTTATGTGTAGGACCTATGAGTCCTTGGTACCCAGTGACGTGATATGATGTATGGAGGACTTGGTGGGTTCTGATCGCTCTAGTGTAGAAACATTGTGCCCAGGGACAACCTGAGTAGGACGGCTTCCAGCGAATGAGATGATGATGATGGATTGGTTTATTAGGCCCATATGCATTATGAGACTTAAACTTTAAATAATTTTTAATAAACCTAACTCATGCATTCCATGACAACATTATTGTTTGCTATAGGTGGTAACTGTGTTGTTTGGATTATTTATATTATGTTATCTGTTGACTGGGTATGCCCGCACCGGGAACCCTCAGGGTCTAGAGTACATACTTACCTCTTTCTGCTTAATAATAACAAAAGAGCTAGGGAACCAAGAACCGAAGTACGAGGAACAACAATAAGTTGGACTGACTGGAAGTGCTCAACAAAAGTAGGAAGTCTATAGTTATATATATAGCTAATTAAATAACAAGACCAAGGATGATTGTATATATTTAAGGGTGCTTGCGTGCCCTATTCTGTTGAGAGTACAATTACTTATAGTTTATGAATGACTATGTAAGTTATTTAATACTTTCCTCCACCGATCCGCCATTGTTTTACATGTACAAAGAATAAAAATTCCTCACTTTTTCTAACAACTTATGACCTCTTAGTTAAGTAAGATGACCCAACAGAAGGGTTTGTCCTAATTAACTGAGGGTGTTACATTTTCTCCTGGAGATAGGTAGATGATTAGTTCTGCCTTAGGGTTAGTTTTGTTAGAATGGGGGGGAGGGAGAAGATAAGTAGGATTACAGTTCTTCAAAGGCTTCCTGGCACCCCTGAGTCCACTACAAAGTGTTTATTTTCTTTAAGATCCTATAGAAAGGTATGACCTTCTCTACAAATTTAGACAAGAAATGGGAGAGGTAGTAATCCTCCCGGTGAGACGTTTCACTTCTTTGATATTCTAGGGGCTCCTCATCTCTAGGAAGGCTCGGTATTGATTAGGTTGGCCTCTATTCCTCTGAGTCAGCATATACCCCAAGAATTTTTTGCCTTGGACCGTAAATGAGCATTTCTGGGGGTTGAGACGCATATTGTGTCTTCTTAACTCGAGAAACGTTTCCTCTAGATTGGTAGTATGGTGTTGTGACTCCTTGGCTTTTACCATCATGTCATCCATATATACCTCAATGTTCCTGCCTATCTGTTTGGCAAAAATCTTATCCACCAATCTCTGGTAGGTAGCCCTAAGGTTTTTCAAGCAAAATGGCTTTACTTGATAACAGAAGTTCGCCCCTCCTATTATAAAGGTTGTCTTCTCCTTATATCTAAGGTCCATTCATATTTGGTTATACCACGAGTATCCGTCCATAAAGTTAAGCACCTGATATCCTAAGGTACCATCTACCAAACGGTCAATAATGGGTAAAGGGTAGGGATCCTTCAAACATACCTTGTTCAAGTTGGTGAAATCGACACACATCCTCTATTTTCCACTTGCCTTTTTCACCATGACTATGTTAGAGAGCTAGGTTGGGTATTTTACCTCCCAAATGAAATTAGCTACCAATAATTTGTCTGTCTCTTCCTTTATCATTGTTGTTTTGTTTGGACTTGGCTTTTGTTGCTTCTGTGTTATGGGTTTGGCATCGGGGTTGATGCTCAGCGAGTGACATATAACACTCGGGTCAATTCTTGACATGTCTAATGGGCTCCATGCAAAAAGGTTTGCATTGGCCTTCAAAAGTACAACTAAGGCTATTTATAAATCTTGATCTAGCACTGCGCTGACACGAGTACACTGACTGGGGCTAGATCCTACTTGTACTAGCTTCAAGGACTCTACTGATTGTGGTCATTGGTGTTCCCTCTCATCCCTAGGGTCAAACCCTATTTCCACATTTTCTCCAACTATAAAGGCCATTCTAGGTTGGAGACTTTCATGGTAGTAGTCCCAAGGGACCTCTGGGTCGGCGTGAACTGTTGGTGTATGCACTATGAGCTTTTATGTTTTTTCATTTGTATCATTTCTCTGCTTATCAATAAAATAAGTATTTCAGTTTAAAATTATTTTAAAACATATTTATCCTTGGAGTAATAGGTCATATGAAAGTTATTCCTAAAATGTCCCTAGTCAAGTATTTACATGGGGACATGTAAATACATTGAGACTAGTGTGTGAGTGTACTGATGACCTGATCTCACAGATCATAGATATAGATGATATCAAGTCTTCACACGGGTACACATTAAGAGTAATGATGTACTGGACAGACCCACCATGAGAACGTTACATGGATCGTTGAATGTCATAAACGATTCTCAATGTGATAATGGTATATGTAGTCCTTCGACCTGAAGTCACTATGATTCCTATATAAGGAGTTTATTATTTTAATACAATTAAACATCTTCTGTAACAAGAGGACTATAAAGGTTATGATTAGGCAATGAACAAATTATGTAGAGGGATGTGAGTGATATAGATGGGATTTGTCTCTCCTATGTGACAGGAGACATATCTATAGGCCACTTGATGGAGTAAGACTAAGAAAATGCATGGCCATGCTAGAAAGAGTAAATATTAGATATTTATTCAGATCAAGTCTACTCCAGTATCAAGTAAAATAAATTGGGCCGTACAAGGATGACACGACCATGCCTTGGGCCCAATTAGGATATCGTGACAAAAGGAACAAACATATTAAATAATTATCACTTATAGGTTATGTTGATATTAAATAATATTTGGACATAATGATGCATTGCTAGATGCCGCTCTTATTTTATATTAATAATAAAATAATTTATTATTAATATGATCGGGTATTTTACCTATAGGGTCACACACATAGAGTAAGCCCATCAGAAAATGTTGTTTTATTCTAGTTGGACTAAAATAAAGCTATTGGGCCTAACTCATTTAGAATGAGTAAGGAGCCCACCCTTTAAAGAGAACAAATTAGGTCAAACCTAAGCCTATAAATAGAGCATAAGATGCTCATAGGCCGTTCACTCAAGTGAGACACAAATTCGTAAAAGTTGCAAGAGCTACATGCCGTCAAGCTAGCAGTTGGCAAGTGTTGCGATTCTGGTGGAAGTGCTCATGTGGACTCCTAAACGACGAGGCTACGACTGCTTCGGCGTTCTTCAATAGGTAATCCTAAACCAAATTTTTTTTGTATGTGGTTGTCTTGTGCTTTGAAACACGCGTTTTGCAAATCCTATGGAATCCTTGTATTTCCGCTGCTCATATACTAGGGATTCCCTAACATGAACAACTTCGATGCGCCCATCTACTATCAGGATTTTCATGGTGGGGTGTAGCACTGAGACGATTGCACCAAGTGAATTAAGGGATGAATGCCTGCTAGTCCTCAAATTTGTAATAAATTTCTTAATAAAATTATGCTAAAAATAATAAAAAATTAGTTTAATTTTTAAGAAATTTAGGTTTTAATTGTAATAAATGGAAGTTATTGGAAATTATCTATCTTGATCAATTTTCTCTAGTCTTGCAGTGAAAAATTAAAGAAATTCAAGAGAAAATTGAAGAATTGGAGAGCTGACACGTAGCATCAACACCACGTATAGCGTGAGAACTTATGATGCTGACGCTACGTATTACAGCCACGCGTAGCGTCAGAAGCTACGTGGACTCCACTTTCAATTGGCCAAGTACTCAGCAAAAAGGGCCAAATAATGGCCAATCTACTCATGCAAGCTGCCAAGCCGAATTGGGAGACAAGTGGAACTATTGTCTAGGCATTATGTAATTAAAAATTGCTTAATCATGGCCCTTAATCACGTGTTTAATGGAAGCTGAGTCAGGAACCTGACGTGTAGCGTTAGGACCCTTCCTCAGTCCTATAAATAGGCCATTCTCAAAGTATTCAAGGTATCCTATTCTACATTCAGAGCTTCTTTCCTCTCTTTTCACTCGAGTTTGAGTGTTCTTTTGTGAGTTTGTAAATCTAGAGTAGTTCTAGATACTTGAGAGTGTTATGTAGTATTGTGAGCTTTTGTATCGTGAAGAGTTGCAATTGTTTGTAACCTCTGTAAGTGTTATTTTCCCTTCTACCATGTGTAACTAAATTATTTATGTTGGAATTTGGTGAATCAATCTATTATATGATGTTGTGATTACAACCTCTGCATATTTATGATTCAAGTGCGATGTTAGTATTTCAATCTTTTATTAGTGTGAACGTCAAACGGGAGAATGATTTTCATGCGTATTGAAACTTGTTTTATTAGTGTGAATGTCAAATGGGAGAATGATTATTCATGTCATATTAAGACCTGTTTTAATGAAAGTAAAAATTGAAATACCCTTAATACGCCAGTTACTAGGGATAGAAGTGGTGATTATTGTTGCTATAAGGCCAGGACTTAATGCAAGATTTTACTGAGAAAGCATCTGAGGGATCAGACTTTAAGGTAATTATTTAGAATTTATATCACGAGGGATCAGTTATAATGACTTTAAACTGCAATAACATGAACTTGATAATTAAATATGCATGTTTGTAATTATTTCATTATGTTTTAGTGCGAGGATCCTAATTCTAACATAATTTATCAATCTGTGTTTTTACCTTAAGTATCTGACCTATTCTGTGATACATCTCAACTTTTTAGATAGATTTTATATTTACCATCTTTTTACCACATGAACAAATCAATCATCAAATTCTATGAATATTGTATAAGTTATTTATAAATCATTATTTTGTTAATAAGTTTTGATAAATTTATCATAGTAAATAAGAATTACTGTGAATTACTAGAACATTCAATCCTTAAGAGAATGATATCTTTTGAAAACTACAACTGATAAATTAGTGCGCTTGCCAATAAAAAGACCCAACATTATTTTAGGGCCAAACAGTACCTCAGAATGGCATTGTACGAGCTGAGGAAGTCCACAACTAGGTATTTCACCATTATCGCTATGTTATCCGGTCCTATTCTGAAAGTCGTCTTTAATTTAATGTAACCCATCACCTGAATATAATCTCCAGTAAGCATAATTACACCTTTTAAGCAATTTTACGGGCAGTTGGAGCCTCTTGTAGGACTTCCAGTGGAGAATGTTTGTGGAACTCCCTTGATCTACCAATACTTTTCCAATAATGCACTCTGTAGTCTCCATAGCAACCACCATTGGTTCATCCCTGTTTGGAACGCCCCTGGGAAGGTCTGAGTTATCGAAGGTAATAGTGTCAATACTCGGGAGGTATTGAATGGAATTAACCTGCTCGGTCCCGTGTGAACTCTTACTTTGCACCCGAGAAAGCCTCCTGAAATGGTATATATGATTCTCTTTCCGTCATCTCTTACATCATATGGCCTGTGGGAGCGGGAACGGTTATATTCTTGCAGAGGGTACTTTTGCGGTTGTAGCTATACTTTTCTCGGGGATTGTCATTCTCTTTTCCACCTAATTTCTCATAGTGCTTCCTCCCTTCGATCAATGGGTTTTTCTAAGTATCCCTAATGGATCAGGTGTTCAATTTGGTTTTTAAGGAACTAGCAGTCTTTTGTGCCATGGCCAAGGGTGCGATGGAACTTATAGAACTTTGTTATATCTGAGCCTTTTGGGTGCTCTTCGAGCGGGGGCAGCTTGAGTAATCCTGTGTTGTAGACCTCGTGCATAATCCGATCCCTCCTACCATTCAGGGGGGTGAATGTGTTGTACTTGAGGTTTGGATAAGTCGTATTCCTCTATTCCTTATTCGTCTTAGAGCTCTTCCTTCACTAGTCTACCTTGGCAGCGATGTGCTTGGAATTTCCCACTTGGTCAGCCTCATGCTCCTTCATGTTTATATACCTAGCGGCTCGTTGCTTGAAATCATCCATGTTCAATGGGGTTTTTTGGCTAAAGAATCAGAAAATTTATTGGGGTGCAATCCCTTTTGGATTACGTGAAGGGCCACCTCTGAACTTAGGTCGTGAATCTAAATGGCCTGCTCATGGAAGTGGGCCATAAACTGTTTGAGGGTCTCCTCTTGCCCCTATCTCAGGTTAACCAAGTTGAGTAAAGTCTGTTGCACCGATCGACTGGAGGCAAATTGTGTAAGAAACTTCTTTGTTAGCTCTACAAAGCATGAAACGCTCCTTGAAGGGATATGCAAGAGCCACCAAAGGGTGGATTTGGTTAGCGTTATGGGAAATGTCCTATAGAGTAAGGCGTCAGATGCTCTTGTGATCACCAGGGTGATGGTAAACATGGTCAAGTGCTCCACCTGGTTACCCTTGCCATCGTACTTCTCCATCATTGGATGTTTGTAATGTGTGGGTGTTTGTGTTGCCATTATCTCTTCTATAAACGAGTGTGCCGCGTAAGGCATCGAGGACTCGGGTTTATCTGTTGTGTGCCTGGTGCTTTGAGTGTGGTGGTAACTGGAAGCTTCCTTCTCGTCCGTTCTAAGCTTGCGTAAGTCTTCATTGTCCTTGCACAGATCTTCCACAGTTTGCTACAACGTCTTAACAAGAGTTAGTCATCTCTACCTTGTTGTCTACCTTGTTGCTCCTCTTAGTTGCCTTCCTCCTGATGGCTGAGGTTGTTGCACGTGGTCACCATTGTTGCTTCTCCCTAGGTCTAGTTTTCTTGTGTTTTTTGTGGGAACTGTTCCACTAGGCCCCATATATAGTGGACGCCAAAATGTTCACAATGAGAGCTATATATAACGCATAAAATCCTAGAGGATTACTTTAGGAAATTAGGGTTGTATTTCACTCAGAAATGTATCACTTAATTACAAAGGGAACTTAGAGGCTGTATTATACAAGCGATAAAAAGGGAAAGGGATGAGAGGTATTTGATTCAAACCTAAGATAATGTGGATGTAACTGAATTCGTCCAAGATCAAAAGGGAATCAGAATCCCCCTTACTCTTTGCCTAAAATAGGAGGAAGAGAGAGCACTCTAGGACCTCTCAATCCGAGAGGAACAACCTAAAACTTAATTTTGATTCCCAACGAGTGGTACCAAAAAATTTGGAAAACATTCATACCTTAATGAAAATACCTTGCTCATTTATCTATACCTTCTACAAGATATTCTTTTGTTTCACATGTCTCTTTTTCGTCATTGGATTGCAGCATTGAAAAAAAAAGTAAGTATTTTGAAGTCTATGTATGAAACTCGATCAAATTTATATATTTTTTAATTTGGTGTCTACATGTAAAAAATTAAGTTACTTCGTATACAAATTATTTTTGGACCAATCAAACCCCATCTTAGCAAGTACGTATATATTGGATTTAGAAAAAAGAAATCATATATATCTAATCTATTTTAATTAAAATAATATTTAAAAATAAACCTTAAAAATAATAAATTTAAGAAATATATTATATTTTGAAGGAAATATTTTAATTTATCTTTATCATTTAACTATAATAAAAATTACTTACTTTTTATTGTGAGATGAGTTTAGGGTTCAAATTAGGGATAGTAAAACGAGTCAATCTACCATGTCTCATCCCGCCACCAATTGATGACATGTTCGTATTTTCCAATTCATCTTACTTTCTAGTGGGTTGACTCGCCTAATTTTAAAAACTACAAAAATACCTAATTGAAATATGTTGTTAGGGTGGGTTTACCCATCTAACCAGCTAGGAAAAACTAAAAAATATATATCAACATGAGTAAAAATAGAAAAAATTTAAAGGCTAGTCTAAAATAATTAATTAATAATAATAGTTGTGGTAATAATTTTTTTAAATAAAAGGTTAAAATTTTAGAAATAAATTATAAAATAAACAAAAACTAAACATAATTTGACAAGTTATTTTACAAGGTCAACTTGTCCTACCTAAGGATTTATTCCATTGGGTTAGTGGGTTGAGTGATCAACCTATCATATTAAATCTATTTTGTCATCCTTAATTAGATATTTATTGATATTTCTAAACACATCAAAATTAAGCTCAAACACAATTTTCCTTAAATTGAGTGAAAAAGTGATTTCCCCATTAAAATTAAGATATGTATGAATAATAATATCTAAGTTTAGTTGTCATCTAGACATAATCTATTCTCTACATAGCAATTCCAAATGTGATTAGTGTAAAATTCAGTGTTATATAAATATGGCAGGCAGTCCAAATCAAATCTAAAACAATAAGGAATCCTCGAATCATTGTTTTATATCTAGCCATGTATTAACAGGGGAAGTTTTGTCATACATCAAGGATCATCAAGTAAGTCCCAATTAATCCATTGTTGAGACATCAAAATTTTGGGAATTGTTAAATCATCTTAAAATTGCCGGATTTCTGTTCCAAGACAAGTATGATGGATCCCCAAGAGGTCTGCATAAACACCAATATTGTAATGTTAGCCTGCAAATTCTAAACATAATAGTATTTTGCTTTTTTTTTATCGGATACATAACTTAATTAAAATTTTTTATAATAAATTATTTTTAAATAAAATTTTACATTATAAATTTGATTGTAAAACTTGTTGAAATAAATTTAGAATAACTTATAAAAATCATAAACTATTTTCATAAATTATTTTTAAGTTCTTTTAAACTCACCTAACTATCATAATCTATGTGAGATAACAAGATATTCAATTAACTAGTTAAGCACAACCGAATAGCTAAATTAAGTGGTATGAAAGGGAATTCAAAGCAATTTTTAACAAGAATTTAAATATTTTTTGACCCATGTAAGTATAGATATTCTAATTTTAGTATTCTAAAATTCCTTTTGTTAATTTTAATATTTATAAATTTTAAGCTTTCTTAAATGTTCTTTACTATTACTCAATGATAGTATATATTATAAATTTCGACATATCACTTTAGCTACGATGCTAAGGTGTTATAAGTTGATGTATAATGTCACATATCTACATGACACATAATCAATAGATAATCATAGGGGCTATATCTTCAAAAGTTTTTAAACTTTTAAGGACCAAAATAAAAAAATAAAAGCTAAAATTGATTAAAAATATATTTAATCATCCCATCACAGTCATTATTGGCTTAACATAATTTTCAAACTTTGCTTAAATAACCTAAAATAAAAAGAGTTCACATTTTGTTTTTAGTTTAACATGAAATTAACTTCTATAAAATTTAGGATTTAGAAAAAACCTTGTAAAATAATTTAACTAATTTTAACCTCTAAAAATTTGAGGGTGACTAAATAAACTCTCTGTCAATAGTTTAGTTTGTTAAATGTTTAGATAACTAACAATGTAGCCCCTCCAACATTGTCACTATCAATTTTTTTAAAAATAAAAAGAGTATAAAATATCCATTTGAGCTCTTCTTTGAATCATCCTAAAACTTTTAGAACACATTGGTCAAATTATTTTATAGAGAATAAATTTTATAGTGAGCCTTTCTTTTTTTTAACCAGAACCATGTAAGAAATAAGAGACCAACCTATCTTAACAAGGAAGAAAAAACATAAATGTTTTCAAATGTTTACCCAAAATATGTATTGAGAGAAGCATGAGGTATATAGGAAAGGAGTAATAGGGAGTATTTGCCCACCTGGGCCTCATCACATACAGAAGCAGGAAACCTATTGCCAATATCAATGAAACCCCACCAATGAGAATATATGCTGTTCCCAAGAAGTGATTTCTTCCACCAATCCAAGTTGTGGTTGAAAGAACCAGGCTCTTTCTGCCATCAAACTCATATGTATTGTAATTGTTCTCTATTACTATCATTAATTCATCATTAATTTCAATGTCAGTCTCAATCTTCCCATATAGTTTTCTGAAAGTTGGCAGTGCTGCTGTTCGCATCCAAACAATGAGATCCTCTTGTTCACTTAACTGGGGGCATGCCACATGATCACAAAGATATATTAGTTCCTCAAATTATCAAAAATTCACAACACTAAGGTGTTTTTATATTTCTTGTTTTTCATTTTTTATTTTTATTTTGTTTTCTGTTTTTAAAATATTATTTTTAAATTGTCAAATTATCATTTTGTTTTCTGTATTTAATAATTTGTGTAGGAAATACTTAAAAAACATTTTTTCCTATTTTAATTATTTCCTATATAAATTTTAAAAACAAAATAACAATTTTATAATTAAACATAAAAATAAGAAATAAAAACACAAACCCAAGTCGCATAAAATTTTCACACAAAAAATGAACATGATATTTACAGGTATCTTCTCATTAAGTCTGGCTCCCCCAATCAAACCTCCAGCCTGAAAATTCTTTGGATAAACATCAGACCCAAATTTCCCTGTTTTGTCACTCTTCCATGCTATATTCTTTTTGTTGATCTCCAGAACCTTATTATTGGTTGAAAGTTTGTATGTGTCATTGAACAAACTCCATGCAATAATGCCACAAGGAACAATTGGTTGATGACCATTGTCATTTGGTGTGTAGTCTTCAGGACGACATGTGCCTACATCATTTGCAGATGCCTTATATCTCAATTGTTTATCATCTCTACTTTTAACATATCTGCAAATATCATCCAAAATCCAGGTAGGAAAAATCCTTTCAACATCCAGCACAAAATAAGGGGCAAAAGGACATAAGAAGCTACTTCATGGAAAGAATTGTTATAGACATAGCATTTCACTAATCTTGGAACCAAAATTTACTAATACCACACTTCTCCACAGAAAACAGAAGATAAAGGCCAAGATTGTATCTCTTGATAGATTTGTAATCCTGATATGCAGGAGGAGGGGACAAGGCACAAAACCAAAAAAGAAGAATAATAGTGAGAGCATAGTGCCATAATCTCACTAAGGAAAATATATATTTTCAATTTCTCAAAGTGAAATCACTCACCAGTATAAATCCACTATATGGTCTTATTTTTTATTCTGATTAATGATATGACGCATCTTTCTTTGTTGGTGAAATTCCAAATAATGACACTTATCCTCTATGCCATTCTGGGCTAGTTTCCCTATTAACGTGTTTTGTATGAAAGCCCTTCACCAGCTTTCACAGGTTGATGCTGAATTGACAATAATCATATATTTATATAGATAAGTGATAATAGTGTTTAATAAAATTAGTGCTTTTAAAAAAATCTGCTATTGTATTGTGCATCAAGCTTCGCATTCTGCTTATCAGAAATTAATTCATGTTTATAGTCTAATGGACTAAATGTCAAATCAACCAATGCAAAGAAACAAAGGGAAAATCATTGTTAAGTACACATACCGGCGATGGTTCTGATAGAAGTTATCTAGCTGATAATATACAAACACAGGGGCCTTCATTTTATTCTTAACCTGCAAATTAGCAGCAAATTATTTCCAAAAGGTTACATCCAAAATTATCATATCATATCAGCCAAGTAGAAATAGATTCTGCAAAAGCAATGTGTAACTTTATTTAAAATCATATAAGTGATAAGCAATTGTACTAACAATCAATTTCCTGACACAAGTTTTATTTGACATATCATCTTTAATATATGCCAGTGGATCATTTTTGTGACCAGGTGGAAGGCATTCATCATCATATCGGAATGGAACTTGGACCACCTGCATCAAAAAATATAGTTCAACACAAAATCAATTTGAGCACCAAAAACCGATTTGATACTATGTAACATGTGTGGAGACAATTTCTTTGTTACACTATCTGATGCAGACAATGAAGCAAGACCAAGAGGAATGAAGACGAGTCCTATGACTGTAAATATTGAAATTGCCTGCAAAGTTAAAATAAAATCAGTAAGAACATGAACATGTCATATCTAGACAAAAACTGTGAATTCTATGATTCTGTTGTAAAACTATAAAAGGTTATGTTGGAAGCTATACCCAACCAGGTGTTAGAATTGGTTGCCAGGCATCAAGTTCTTGCTGTGAGAATTTAGAATCTACCACAGATAAAATATTTCATGAGTCACATTGCTAGATAAATGGCATGGAATACACAGGCTCATAAAAAGTGAAAAAGAAAAAGAAGACAAAATTGAGAACCAAAAGAACTACAAAAGTAAGAAAAAATAAAACAATGGAGAAGGCAACATCACAAACTCCAAAAGCCATGGTATTATGTTTAACATGTACACCACAAGACAATGAAGTTGATAATGATTATTCTTGTAATGCAACATGGTGTGTATATGTATCTTGGAACTATTCTAGAAAGAGAAAACAATAGAATTCAAACAATAGAAATTAATAAAAGCTTTCATGTTAATGATGACCCCGGAATTTAAAATTTTCAATTTCAACAACGGCATGAAAATGCCTCAAAAATTTCAGGCTGCTTACTGAAAATGACAATTTTAAAAAACCAAAAATTAATTATAAAGGAAAAAATTGGAGGGAAGATTTAGAAGAAGAAAGAGAAGAACTACATACATTTGGGTTTATTGGAATTCTTGGATTGTCCATCGGAGATAGCCACCGAGGTGGATGGAGATTCAACAGACATTGCCAAGAAACCCAACGTGACCAAAGAACAGAACAGAACAATTAGGAGAATGTGATTAAAACTAACAGATTTTGAAACGATAATAAATAAATAAATAAAAGCAGAAATCTTGGCCGTAATTTGTTCCTCTCTTCCACTTTCTGTCTCTAAATTTTACATTCCTAATATTTAGGTATGTATCTCTACCTATCTGTTATGGTTTATATTTTTGAGGAAGTTGGTGACGAGATAATTTTTGAACGTAAAACGACCACACATTGTGCTAGTCACACATTCACGTAATAATGTTGGTTATGACGATACAAACTGTAAGGTGGCTTTTGTCACGAGTGTAACTTCCAGTCATCAATTGTTCATATCAAGTTTAAAAGTGAAAAAGAATTCACATGATGTAAAAGTTTATGTTTGCTCCGGAACCGAGTTGGTTAATAATAAATATTGTATCTGTTGATTCAACTTGATTTTCATATTCTTCGAGGGATATGTAGGGTTAATATTAATCATTATATATTTTTTATTTTTACAATTTTATTTTTTTAACTAGTTACTAAACTAGCACAAACACACATTATAAACCTATTGAAATCCAAATTCATAATGGGACACATTACAAACCTACTAAAGAACCATGATTCTAGTTCCTAAGAAAATCCTAGTTGAAAGTGTATGTGTGACATTATTAAACAACTAAAGAGTGTATGTATGGGAAATATAAATAGGGTGGCAATAAGATTTTGATTTATTGGATATCTGTTAAAATTATGTGATTAGCAGTGTATAGAATACACACAGACCGATAAAATTAAAGACTTAAATAGAAATTTACCTCTAACAAATTCTGGATTTTGGTATGACCATCTAGAATAATTCTTTTCAATTTAAGGCTCCTCTAATAATTTTTTTTGTTAATATTAAGCTCCTACCATTAACAGATTCTGTTAAGTATTAAGGTGTAACAGGCAAACGTGGTATTGGGTTCACAAGTGGCAGTTCAAGGTTGAGTCATTGTAACACCCCCTTATATACATGACATATATAAGTATTTTTATTGCTTTTAAAAACTTTAGAAATATATATATATATATATATATATATTTATCATTCCTTATCTCGTGTATACAAGGACGTACATATACATGATTTCCTTTGAATATTGAAAGTAAAAAAAATATTGTCTTTCAATATTTGTCCATAATGACAAAACAAATTTATAGAAATCATAAGTGATAAAAGATTACAGTATTATAACTGAATGATAAGGTTTATCAAAGTTTAACCTTGACTTTGTTACAATTATCCAACTTGATATTGTAATAAGGTAAACTAAAACTAAATTATACCTCTACTATGGCTGTGACCAATTATTTCCTAGTCCTTGAACCATAGGGTTTTGGAATCCTACTCTTGCCATATCTCTTCACCTGATGAGACCACTTTATCCTCTTATAATTTCATCCTTTCATCTTGGATTGCTAGCTATATATCACATAGCATATATTTTGAACACAAATTCAAACAAGAAAGAGTGAGAAACAAAATATAATATCTTACAGATAAGACATAAGCATAAAGGTTTTCACAAACTAATATAATAATATCAGTCATAATCTCATACACAATCAAATTATGAATGTAGGGTTTCCACAAACATAACAATTCTATTTTCATTCACACCACCTACAAAGAATGTCACAATCACATGAATGTTATGTAATGCTTTTAATGCTACTATCTCATTCAGTTTATGCATGTGGGCCTTTAAAGTTTTAATTTTCCCTGGGTCAACCAGGAATTTACACTGTTCTATAATTTTAAATAATAATAACATAAATGCCTTCATGGCATATGAACAACTCAATTGGCATGAAAACACTTAGAGACTAGTCAGATTGAGAAGGTTTTTATTATGAAAGTACCCGACATTAGGGAGCGACCCCAGTCCCCTGAAGCACCTTTTCACACCCTTCTATCCCAAGCCTCCTCTAATGTATCCTTGGTTTCTATAATCCGTCCCCAAGCAATATCACATCTTATTTCTCTTTAATGATTCATGATGCATGAACTGCTCATGTCTTGAGTTTGTTAAGACTCTTAAAAACTCAAGTATAAACTATATCTTCGGGGCCTATAAATCACAACATAGCCACCCGATGAACTACACATTTCCAACTCTTAAATAAGTTCTGCCACACGCAGAAGAATTTCAGTACAATTTTTCTTTATCATTCACAAATGATTTGAGTTTCAAAGTCTTAACATATATTTCAAACCTTCTTTAGAGCATTTATAGAAAATTAATTTACTTTAGACACAAGTTTGAATTATTGATCTTTTTCCATCTTTAATTATAATACTTAAAAAAATGTATAATATTTCTAAACACTTTTAAAATTAAAACTCTTATTTTTAACAGTTTAAAATAAATATTATTGAAGTATCTCATTTCCATTTGAGAATCAAATATTTTCATATCCATACATATACATATACGTATATAAATATATTATTTTTATAAAATACTTTCTTTTTTATATAAAATAACTAAAATTTAATTTAATTAAATAATTTATTTTAAAAGATAAAAGTGAGTTATAAAAATTATATACTTTTATTGAAAGTTAAGAAAAATTTCTTAACAATAATATGAATAAATATTAAGAAATAATTTCTTTTAAATTAATACTTTAAAGAGTAAGAGATAAGCATATTCTTACTGAGTTTTAGCTTTCCGTCATGCTTGCTATATGCTCAAACTCCACATCACAAGATCATCAATCATTCATCAATCACAACCAAATATTATCAATCATAATTAAATATCATCACTCACAATCAAATATCGATCATAATCAAATCAAATATAAATAACACAATTACTATACAAAATCTACACAATTTATTTCAAGGTGTCTTAGTTATTAAAGTTCATTTTAAGTCGTAGTAGTCCAGTCCTAATGTTAGTTGGTCCAATATCAAGTCCAAAATAGTCCAATGGTCATATGGGTCCATCATAGTCCAATCAACGCAAAGGTATAGTTCAGTCCATAATAATTCATATAAGTCCATAACAGTCCAAATCTCAATGATACGGTATGTTAGGTTAATGAGTCATCTAAATATTTTAAACTTTATATGTTAGGTTAATCAAATATGATTCATCCAAATATTTTAAACTTTTGAATAAATTTTATTTATTTACTTAAGATGATAATAAATATTACTTTAAAATATAATAATTATTCATAGTTAAAAGGAGTAGAGGACTCTTCTCATTATTCTTATGTCTTTTCATATTATATTCTTATCCCACTCTCCCTTACCTTGAATTGCTACCAAAAGTGAGTTCGCTTTACGCCTCCGAGTTCTAAAAATATTAATACCAATTTATTTCAGTATAGACATAAGATAAAAATAAAAATTACTATTTAAAACAGAAATGCTAATTAGTAATTATGGATAGTAATAATAAATAGTAAATTTTGAATAAAATATAAATAGTAAATTTAAATAGTTACCATGAATAGTAACAGTAAATAGTAAATCGTGATTAGTAATGATAAATAGTAAAAAGTAAATAGTAATAGTAAATTGTAAATAGTAACAATAAATAGTAATTTACTATTTGAATAGTAATTTACTATTCATAATAGTGATTTACTATTGACATAGTAATATACTATTCTGAATAGTAACTTATAATAATATTATATCTAGTATAATAATAGATTTCTAAAACGATATGAAAATAAATCTAAAAAATATAAAAGAGAGTAATTTTTACTTTATAATCTTGGCAGAACCTCCTTTCAAAAAGATTATTTCTCTCTCTTACTCCCACCACTATTTCTCTAGCACTACTATATTAAGAAAATTTAATCTGAAATTGTGAATTTCTTTGTTCAGAACCTCGGTATTTATAGGCAGGATTTCTACTATGCGTTAGATTATTTTAATATAAAAGTACTATGCAATTTTTGAAATTTTTATTTCTAGTTACTATGCAAGTTTAAAATTTTCATACATGCACAGTGTTTGGTATAGTATATGTCGGCTGAATTATTAAGTCAAACAGTAACCATTCACTCAGTATATTTTAAATATTTAAAATTAGTCCTTTTTGAAATTTAGCGATATTATATCAGACCTCACTAATTTTAAAATAAGTAATATAAAGTTTAAATTTTAAAAATCTAAAATTTTCTGTTAATAAAAATTTATTGGTACGTTCTCGAATTTCTTACGATTGCTAAAAATCAAGATTTTACTCAAACCGATAATTTTTAAATAAGTCTACTTGAAATGGATTTTAGAAAATTTTCTTATAATTTAACTTCCCTTTCTTATAAATATTTTTAATTTTAAGTAGTTTATATAAATATAAAATGATTAAAAATATATTTTTATTAAAATATTTTCAAAATTTCAAAAAATTCTAGAAAATTTTAAATAATATGTTGATTAAAAAGTTCTAAAGAACCATAGTCTAATTCCTTTAAAATTTTATTTTAAAATTCTAATAAGAGTTAAATCATAAATATGTAAAAACATAAATATAAAAACATAAAATAAAAGTTGTGAATAATAAAAATATTTAAAATTCTTAATATAATTTTCTTAATCAATGAATGCTAATTAAGTCATTCTAAAATCCTCATTCAAAATACATATATATATATATATTGTTATTATTTTATTATTATTTTAACAAAATAATTAAATATAAGTACCAAAATTTCATAAAAATATTAATTAGTTAATAATCAACTAACTAATAATAAGTGTTTTCTCATTAAAGAGATATTAATATCTATTTTCTATTTGAGTGGAAAATGGGATGTTAGAGTCACCACTGACACATGTTTTTTTTTTTAAAAAAATACATTAATTAGTTTTATCTTATTCTTTCATATTTTCTTTTCTCTTCCCCTCACAACCTAAACTTTCCTACTCGATGTCTCTACCCTAGCCGCCACCCCCAAACCTCTACCACCACCAAATCCCCACCCGACCCTCTGTTCATTCTCTCTGCCCATACCACTCCTCATTGTACCGCCAACCCATACCTTGAACTAGCGGAGATTCTGGTGGAACTGGAAGACAATTCCATCGAGTTTCGCATGACAATGGCCACCGTAGGAAGCAACACTACCTTCTTCACCTTTTTTGTACCCTTTTGCTCCAACACCATTTTCTCACCAATCCCACTTCTCCCCAACTCTAAAAATTCCATCTTTTCCCTCTCTTGTTCTTCTCCTAAAACCATTCCCCTTACCAAGCAATAAGTGTTCCAAGCCATTGTTGACTCCAACAACAACACCTTTCCATTCATTATAACCTTTAAAAATGAGATGTTTATCTATTATAAGTTCTTTGATATAAATAAAGTGAGGAGTCATAGTACTTTGGAATCCTCAACCCAAAAAAATTGAAAATAATAAATTTGATTAAATTTGCTTTATATCATGGGTTGTAATATACACTCTATGAAGGTCATTTTCTACTTCTTTACCAAGCTTCCACCATAGGTTTTTGGTACTGCTTCAGTCATATATGATATGATATACATTGGTTTTGCATACAAGTCTTGCAAATTACAATGTCATGTGTGGTTCAAAGAAGAACGGTTCTTCTTATTTTTGTTTATCTTTCTTATATAACATGTTTGTGTGTGGTTCTTTCTTCTTTATTTTTGTTGCATTAGTAGTTTAGTTTTGTTATGTTAATGTGTTAAGGTTGTTCCCCAGCTTCAGGTGTAAAAAAAATTTGTATTGTTTGGGTGTGTTGATTTAATGCTTTCAAGATAATTAATTTATCTACCTTAGATTTTTGCAAGTTGTTATAACTGCTTTTCTCTTTATGATTTTTATTTCATATCAGTTTTAATAAAAAAATTGTAAATGAGATGGATCTTTCATTTCAAAATAATAATAATAATAATAATAATAATAATATTATTATTATTATTATTATGTTTGCTTCAAGTTGTAAATGAGATGTTTGTTTAATTGTTTGATTATTTCGTGGGCTATTTTAATTGATTATATGTTATTGATTTTGTGGGATTTCTTATAATTTAATTAAGAAAAGATAGTGTATTAGTAGGACAATCAATCTATATTGTTTGATTATTTTGTGGGTTATTTTCATTTCATGTATTAGAAGCCGAGTTTCTTTTTCTTAATAAACCACTCCTTCTATTTTCCTTATAAATTATTTCCAAGAGATCATCTAATATGCTATAAAAATTATTATTAACTTGAAGAAAAATGTCAGTCATATCATTTTCTAAAAAAATATATATAACAGGGGGACAAGTAAGCATCTAAGAAATATTATTGTCTATGGTTCCTTCAAAGAACCACTAACAGTAAGCTTATATACAGTAGTGTGTATTTTATTAGTAGTTTGATAGAATAACCGCTGAGAATGGTCCTGTCTGCAATAAGAAGTATAAATGTTTCTTTTTGTTTGTGGTTAAATGACATGGCCCGCAAGCACACAGGTTATGTCACGTAATATAAAAGATTATCGTTCTCCACAGGGACTGTTTTCAAAGTACCAACATATTGAAATTTAATTATCCACATAATTGATTTTTAATGTTTTTGTAAAATAAAACACAAATTAAAAATAAATTTAGAAACAAAATTTACTTGACACTTAAAAATCAGAGTTGAGAGTATCTTGGGATTTTGGGAGATCAAGACTCTATTTTATGTTAATGAATTTTAACTTTTCATAAATAAGAATCAAATTAAGTTTTCCAAGGCGGATTTTCCTTAAGCTAATTAATATGTTCCTCTCGGAATCCTATTAATGTACCTAACCTATGGAAAGCACTGCTTAATCCTTAGAAAAGGCCCATTATCGTTTTGTGAAAATCCCTTATTTATTCTCCAAAAGATTTTGATTACTTTCACGGTTTTACCGAGGTCACAAAAAGTATTTCAAAACCTTAGGCTTAATTCAAAAACTTTCCAGTAACAACAAATCTCTCGATTCTATTAATTACTTAAACTTACTAATATACCCACAAGTATACAGTTTTATCACTTAGGTTCTTGTTAGGAATCACTAAGAGCATTGAACATTTTTTAAACTAAATGGAAAACAGAAATTTATTTAATTCAAAGTCAAAATAACATTATCACAAAATATTATCACACCCCCTTCATCCCAAGATAATTAATTTAGTTACTCATGAAATAATTCAAATTCATATATATGATGGAAAAATAAAACATACAAGACATGGTAAAAATAAAGACTTACGGGTTTCTCCAAAAGCTCAAAATAATTTTACCACTGTATTTCCTTGTTGCAATATTCCTCCACCAATTACAAATTAGAATGCTCACTTTTACAATCCTCACAACTCTTACAAAATAAAAGAAAGAAAAAGAAAAAAGAAGAAGAAAGAAACGGGATAGAGAAAGAAAATAAAAAGAGAAAGAGAAGAAACAGAGAAAGAAAACGAAAAAGAAAGAAATGGAACAGAGAAGGTAACGAAAGAGAAAGAAAGGAAAGGAACAAAGTAAAAAAAAATGAGAATTGGATCAAAAAGCGATGCTGTGTAATGGCTTCAGATCTTTCCCCTATTTATAGAGATCTTGGACGTTAATAATCATGGGAACGGCGGCTAGTTGGGACCTTTTTTATTATTTTTTTCTTTCGTCTTCTTGTCAGCCGCCCCACAAGGTCAACAAATCAACTTGGATACAGCCTGGATGGCGTGGTGGAGAAATAACTTGTACCTCAACAGCTATAGGGAACGACGACTAGTGGGTTTCTCTTTTGTCTTGTTGTCAGCCGCCCCCTCATAAGTCAAGGATCCTCTTGGATAGTGGAAATTGTTAACCCGGCGACGGCATCTCAACAGTTCGTTTCCACCACCGGGTTTGTTAATTGACAAGCGCACTAATCGTTTGTAGTTTTCAAAATTTAGATATCGTTCCACTGGGATTGAAAGTCCAATAACAACAGTAATTTTCTATTTACTATGGTAAATGTGAAGGAAGTTATAAACAAAAGAATGATTTATATACAATTTATACAATATTCACAAGATAGCATGATTGAGTGATTCATAAGATAAAAGAAAATAAAATCTATCTAAAAAAGATGAGTTGCAATCTAGAATAGATAAGATACTTGAGATAAACATAGATAAACAAATTATGTTGGAAATTGGATCCCTAATCTAGAATAACAATGAGGAACTCAAGACATGCATATTTAATCATCAAGTTTCATGTCATTGCAACTTAAAATCATTATAACCGATCCCTCGTGATATAAATTCTAAGAATTCACCGTAAAGTCCGATCCCTCGTGAGCTTTCTCAGTAAAAACTTGCATTAAGACCTGGCCTTATGGCAACAATGGTTAACAACCCCTATAGAATTGAGATACCAAGGGTATTCCAACTTTTTACTTTCGTCAAAACAAGTTTCAATACGGCATAAATAATCATTCTCCCGTTTGACATTTATACTAATAAAACCAGTTTCGATACACATGAAAATCATTCTCCCGTTTGACGTTCATATTAATAAAAGGTTGAGATACTAACATGGACTTGAATCATAAACATGCAGAGGTCGATTTCACAACATTATACTCAATAGATTAGTTCACCAATTCCAACATAAACAAATTAGTTACACATGGTAAAAGTAAAAACAACACTTACAGAGTTTGACATTACGAAGACGATGGAAACTTCACGATACAACGATCACAATACACCGAAACACACTCAAGTATCTAGAAAACTATTCTAGAACTACAACTCATAAAAGAAGTACTCAAAGTCGAGCACAAGAGAGAAGAGAAGAGAATGAAATGCTGTGTAAGGGATGATTTGAATGGTGTTGGATGGCCGTATTTATAGGGCTGAGCAAGGGTGCTGACGCTACGCGTCCCTGTGACGCTACGCGTCACACCCCTGACTCAGCCTCCATTTAACACTTGATAATGGACACTTCAAATTATTAAATTTGATCATGCTTGGCCATATGGACATGTCTCCACGAGTTTTGGCCTTTCATGGTGAGTGGGATGGCCCTTGTGGCTGAGTGGAGTGCCCATTATTGAGTCCAAGTGGAGTGGTTGGTCAAAGTGGAGGTAGAGACCACGCAGCACTGACGCTACGCGTGGCTGTGATGCGTAGCGTCAGCATCAAAAATAGCTGTTGATGCTACGCGTGGGGTGAGGCTACGCGTCAGCTCCTCCAGTGTAATTTTCTCTTGATTTCTTAACTTTTTCACTGCAAAACTAGAGAAAATTGATCAAGGGTAGATTATTTCCAACAACATCCATTTATTGAATTAAATCCTAATTTCCTAACAAATTAAACTAATTTTTATAATTTTTATGAAATTTTTATTTAAGCTTTTATTGAAAATTTGAGGACTAACAAATACCCCCAACTTGAGACATTGCTCGGCCTCGAGCAAGAAAGAAAAATAAGAAAAATAAAAATTTGGAATCAAATTTTTAAGTTAGTCCGAAAATTTACCACAAAAAATAATTACACAATTTTAACTATTTTGTAATAATAAAAAATTTATATCAAATATAACAAAGGTTTAATGATAAAATTGTTTACAATATTCTATTAACAACCAAACAGAATTTCAGGCTTACCTCACAAGTGTTTATCTCTATGCAATTGGTAACCTGTTTCACTCACTCAATCATAAAATCAAACGAATTTAACTTTGTTTGTCATCTAATCAATAGTTGTTTATACAGAGTTAATTCCGAAATCACAAGGTCTTTTCACGGGTTGTAATGAGGCTTGGTTTACAAGAATCAATGGTTTTTCTTGGAATTCAAAAACCTGAAATCATAAAAGAGCATTTTTATAATTTTTAGGCTTTTCTCTTGACCCAAACTCTCATTTATTTTTGATGAAAAATAAATACCCCCAACTTGATTCTTTTCACTATTTTTGACTTTTTTTCTTTTTCATACTTTCCTTTTGAAAAGAATCAAGTTGCTTATTTTCACTCCCCATTTTTGTGAGAACACTCAAAATATTTTTCATTTATTTCAACTGCTCTTTTAATCAATCAAGTATAGGAAATGGTTAAAACAAAATTAGGTTTTAAGGGTACCAAAGAATTTTATTTTAGGCTCAAATTGGCTTGCAAAGGATAAAAGACTTTTTACCAAGGTAAGCTGTTTGGCCCAAGGTTTCGTTTCACCAATAAATGTGCCTTGATCATTTTCCCGAATTCTCTGTACAACAACACAAATCAGAGATTAAAGCAAAATCAATTCGAATTGAAAATATGTCGATTAAACCCTCAAGTGTTTAAAAAGATCTCTCAACTCACCGGGTTATTGAAATTTGCTTGATGGTTAATAAACTTATTGTAATTAAATTTATCAAAATTCCTAAGTTAAAAAAATCGATAATTGATTTTTACAAGATTGGTTTTATTGTGTACAGGGAGTCAACCTGTGCGCCAGAAGATCCACCAGTCTCAGGGTAGGTGGGTAAATCTCCGGGCCAAGCTACATGTGCTGCAAACTCGGCCGGGGTAACATAAGGTGCTCCTTTTCCCTGTAACCTGTACTGGTAAAATTCATCGTGAAGATGAATATAAGCTTTATGAGTGGCAGCCATCATCTGCATCATATGCTGATGCTCAAGTGATATCCGGGCAAAGCCCTGTGTGACAGCATCAGTAGATGGAGGCTGCACTGGTGGTCTCCTCCTCCTAGGTCGGGGCTGAGCCTCCTGCTTTAGTGGTGGAAGCTCGCACTGCTGCACAAAATAATCTCTGTTCACTAGAACTTTAGGGACTCTCCCTGAAGAACTAGTGAACTCTGGTGAAGGTACAATGACTCCCTGCCTCCTCAGTAAGGCAGATATGATGAGAGGAAAGGGAATGGGGCGATTCACTTTATACCCAAGGGCATAAAAGTGAATCTGCTCAGATATAAGCTTAGCAATATCAATGGTGTGGCCCTGGAGGATAGAATAGAGAAGGCAACAACGATCAACTGGAAGGGATGAAAGGTGGGTGACAGGAGTAATATTATGAAGTATGAGGTGGGACCACGCCTGGGCTATGGGGGTCAGCTGGGTCTTTAGGAGGTTAGATGGACTCCTTCCAACCCTACTCAGGTTGAAAAAGATTCCATCCTTGCTCAAGAAATGAGCAACCTCCTCGAGGGAGTATCCTAACTCTCCCTCAGCAGTAATCTTGTTTCTATTTTCTTTCCAGAAACAAGTGTCATCCTCGGGAGTAGGCTCCCAAGGGTTACCCAATAGGGTACTGATGGTGTCCCGATCATATGAGATATGCCGACCCCTCACCCAACTCGTCTGCTGCTGCCCTATGTTCGGTGCGTCTTGGCGGGTCCTGAAAGCATTTGCATAAAATTCCATCACTAAGATGGGGTCCCCCTCAGTAGGTAGAGAGAATAGAGGTCCCCATCTCCTCTGCTGCACTCTATCCTGAAGCTCAGGATAGTCTCCTGCACTCAAATCAAGGACCCTCTCCCAAATAAGTCTCTGGCCCTTGATCTGATGAAACCGTGCCCACTTCGCATCAGTGCGAAATCTGGTGGGATCCCTCGGTCCTAACACCTCCTGTCCCTGAAGATCAGGATCCTCAGAGGTGGTGTCGGTATCCGTGGTCTTTCTCTGTCTTTTAGAGGGACCAGCAGTGGGAATGGATTTCCTAGGTGCCATCTGCAAAAAGTAAAAATTTAAAATTAAACACACATTAAACAATAAATCACACATTAAGAATTAATCCATAACATAAAAATATTTTTGGTTTTTCTAAAATTGAAATTCAAATATACCACAACATATTTTTGTATTTTTATGATTTATAAAGAAAGTAACACACATATTTTCAAATAATACAATTTATTCAAAATTTCATACAAATTTATTCTTATGCAAGAAAGTATTACAAATACTAAATATGAAAATTTATTAATTAAAAAAGGAAAACAACACACAACAAACAACAAGCATAAAATTTATTTTTATATTTTCATGTAAGAAAGAATAACAAATACAAAATATGAAAATTTTTAATTAAAAAGAAAACAACAAACAACAAACACACAACAAAAATTAACAAAAATAAAAAACAGAGGCTGACGCTCCGCGTGGTGTGACGCTACGCATCAGCCTGTTCTGCCCACGCTACGCGTCTGTGGGACGCTACGCGTGGGCTCACAGTTCATCCTCACGCTACGCGTCAGTGGAACGCTACGCGTGAGCTGCACAGAACAGAAAAAAAATAGGGGTTGCACAGCAACAACCCCTTTCCAAACCACATTATATCCATTCAATTCCTAATTCCTAACAGCAATCAATCCCAATGGTCTTCTAATCCTAATCCTAACCACATTTATTTCTACAAATCAAAAATTAAAAACAAAACTAAAGAGAACAGATTAGAACACTTACTTGTGGTTCCTTGAGCAATAGGATTGAGAGAGCTTGGAAGAGAGAAAGAGGTTTTGAAATTTAGGGTTTTCAAAACTAAAGTGAGGCAGAGAGGAGATCTTAGGCTTTAAACCCTAAGATGGGCCTTTTTGATTCAGTTTTAAAAACTGAACGTGGGCTCTGACGCTACGCGTGGATGGGAAGCTACGCGTCAGACCCAAAATTCAGAGTCCACGCTACGCGTCACAGTAGCGCTACGCGTGGGCTTCTGTTTTTGATTTTTTAAAATTTTGATTTTCAAAAACCTTTCTTTTGAATTTTAAACCCCTTTTCTTTTCAAAAATAAATTTTTTATCTAAAGAAATTTTTTTTATGTTTAAAAGTATTTAAAAATAATAAGAAAAGAATGGGTTGCCTCCCATTGAGCGCTAGGTTTAATGTCTCCAGCCAGACATTACCTCTGATTAATCAGGTGGTCTTCCAATATTTGTTGAGGAATCACCTATCTTCTTCTTCCTTTTTCTTCTTTTCCGATGCTTAATTACTTGTTTTTCATCTTTCAAAGCATCGATTAATTTAAAACAATTTAATTGATTGGGAAGAGATATACCTGGTTCGGTTGAAGGGTAAACTTTTTCCTCATTACTTATCCTGAGGTGTTCATAAGCACTGAAGCTTACCTCCTCTTCATAAACTTTGACTGCAACCGTACTTAGATCAACATCTACTCTGATCCTTGCAGTCTTCATAAAAGGTCTTCCTAGGATCAGGGGGATCTCAGTATCCTCCTTCATATCCAGCACCACGAAGTCAACCTTGAATTGGTACTTGTCAACCTTTACCAATACATCTTCCACAATCCTAAAAGGCTTTTTGACAGAGCGATCTGCAAACTGTAATTCTGTCTTTGCTTCCTTTAACTCATATTCACCAATGCGTTTTATTAAATCTAAGGGCATCAAGTTAATGTTAGCCCCTAAATCTAATAATGCATTCCTGATGTTGATATTTCCAATTGTTATAGGAATGGTGAAACTCCCCGGATCCTTACATTTTTTCGGGGTTATACAGTTTGTTTCTTGCTCTGTGTCTATTTGCACATTTTTTTCTTTTTTCTTTTTTTCATTTTTTTCTATTTTTTTACTTTCTTTCTCTTCTTCTTCTTTCTTTTTCTCACTTTTTTCTTTACAATCAATTTTTACAACATCAAAAGAAACAACATTACATTGTTCCCTTGGGTTTTGAGTGTTTGCAGAAAACCCAGAACTCTTTAATTCGGCTATCTCTTTTGCAAGCTGACCTATTTGTATGTCTGATGCTTTTCGGGCAGCTTCATTTGTTTCTACAAACTGCAATAACTGTTAAATAGATTCCTCTATTCTTGTCAATCTTGCATTGTCAGTTTGTTGTTGCTTGAATTGATTGTTAGGAGGTCTGTTGGAAGGTCCAGTGTCCTGTCTCCAGCCAATATTCTGATTTTGACAACCCTGTAGGTAATTGTTAGGAAAAGAATTTCCATGATTAAAAGGAAAATTACCTAAGGGTGCTTTTGATGGTTCATGAAATTGGCTTGCTCTTGCTCATTTCCACAGTAACCACATGGTTGTTCTCCCATGCAGTGCATACATGTTTTAAGTTGAGCAGGGGGTGGTGATGCTACTTGAGCAATTTGGAGTTTTTCCAATTGCTTGCTCATAACTTCAATTTGTTGGGTCAGTAATTTTTGCTGAGCCAACACTGCATCATTTACTCCCAATTCGAGCATTCCTGGCTTCCTTTGTATATTACCTCTTTCATGCTTTGCTTGGCGGTCACTGATAGCCATTGATTCCAATATTTCTATGGCTTCCTCCACAGTCTTGTTCATTAAAGAACCACCTGCACAAGCATCTAACATCATCTTGAACTGAGGCAATAGACCATGGTAAATGATTCTTACCTTTTCGGCATCATTCAGGTTGTGGTTTGGACACTTTCTCAAAAGTGCCTTGAATCGTTCCCATGTCTTTCCTAGTGATTCATCATTATTTTGAGAAAAAGAATATATGATTGTCATTGCTTCAAAATATTTTGAAGGAGAATAAAATCTTTCCAAAAATTTTCTTTCAACATCGGACCAGTTTACAAAACTACCCGGTGGACAAGATTTAAACCATTCTTTTGCTTTCCCAATCAATGAAAAAGGAAAGAGTCTCATGTAAACAGACTCTTCTTGATTGGGTTCAAAACCAATTGTGCTGCATAACTCATAAAAAACAGTTAAATGTTCATATGGTTCTTCATGATTTAAACCAGCAAATTGGTTGTTTTGAATAATGTTTAAAGTGACAGGTTTAATTTCCACTGGTAAAACTGGTCCTTGAAACATTCCCGAAACTCGGGGTGGACCATTTATAGCAGCAAACTGTCCCAATGTTCTCCTTTCAGCAGCCATATTTGAATTTTCAAAATTTTTAGAAGTAGAAGAAGACTTAGTTTGTGTTTTAGATTTCAAAGACTTGATTTTCTTTACAAACTTTTCTATCTCAGGATCAAAATAAATTTTACCTGCGATAGATCGAGTTTGCATACACAAACTAGACAAAGAAAGTTAGTGTAACAATAAGTAAAAAAATAATAATAAATAATCAAAAATATAACTAAGGTAAAAATATTTACCACGGTAATTAAAAATTTACTATTTTACTGAAACAATTCAATCCCCGGTGACGGCGCCAGAAAACTTGTTAACCCGGCGACGGAGTCTGAACAGTTCGTTTCCACCACCGGGTTTGTTAATTGGCAAGCGCACCAATCGTTTGTAGTTTTCAAAATTTAGATATCGTTCCACTGGGATTGAAAGTCCAATAACAACAGTAATTTTCTATTTACTATGGTAAATGTGAAGGAAGTTATAAACAAAAGAATGATTTATATACAATTTATACAATATTCACAAGATAGCATGATTGAGTGATTCATAAGATAAAAGAAAATAAAATCTATCTAAAAAAGACGAGTTGCAATCTAGAATAGGTAAGATACTTGAGATAAACACAGATAAACAAATTATGTTGGAAATTGGATCCCTAATCTAGAATAACAATGAGGAACTCAAGACATGCATATTTAATCATCAAGTTTCATGTCATTGCAGCTTAAAATCATTATAACCGATCCCTCGTGATATAAATGCTAAGAATTCACCGTAAAGTCCGATCCCTCGTGAGCTTTCTCAGTAAAAACTTGCATTAAGACCTGGCCTTATGGCAACAATGGTTAACAACCCCTATAGAATTGAGATACCAAGGGTATTCCAACTTTTTACTTTCATCAAAACAAGTTTTAATAGGGCATAAATAATCATTCTCCCGTTTGACATTTACACTAATAAAACCAGTTTTGATACACATGAAAATCATTCTCCCGTTTGACGTTCATATTAATAAAAGGTTGAGATACTAACATGGACTTGAATCATAAACATGCAGAGGTCGAATTCACAACATTATACTCAATAGATTAGTTCACCAATTCCAACATAAACAAATTAGTTACACATGGTAAAAGTAAAAACAACACTTACAGAGTTTGACATTACGAAGACGATGGAAACTTCACGATACAACGATCACAATACACCGAAACACACTCAAGTATCTAGAAAACTATTCTAGAACTACAACTCACAAAATAAGTACTCAAAGTCGAGCACAAGAGAGAAGAGAAGAGAATGAAATGCTGTGTAAGGGATGATTTGAATGGTGTTGGATGGCCCTATTTATAGGGCTGAGCAAGGGTGCTGACGCTACGCGTCCCTGTGACGCTACGCGTCACACCCCTGACTCAGCCTCCATTAAACACTTGATAATGGCCACTTCAAATTATTAAATTTGATCATGTTTGGCCATATGGACATGTCTCCACGAGTTTTGGCCTTTCATGGTGAGTGGGATGGCCCTTGTGGCTGAGTGGAGTGCCCATTATTGAGTCCAAGTGGAGTGGTTGGTCAAAGTGGAGGTGGAGACCACGCAGCACTGACGCTACGCGTGGCTGTGATGCGTAGCGTTAGCATCAAAAATAGCTGTTGATGCTACGCGTGGGGTGAGGCTACGCGTCAGCTCCTCCAGTGTAATTTTCTCTTGATTTCTTAACTTTTTCACTGCAAAACTAGAGAAAATTGATCAAGGGCAGATTATTTCCAACAACATCCATTTATTGAATTAAATCCTAATTTCCTAACAAATTAAACTAATTTTTATAATTTTTATGAAATTTTTATTTAAGCTTTTATTGAAAATTTGAGGACTAACAGAAATCTAAGTCAGCATGGGCAATCGGTGGAAATATGGAGCTGGCGTTCTCCTTATCACTTAGATTAATGCCTCAGCCAGTATCCTTCCTCAGTGGTAATTAATCCGAGTGGAACAGGTGCTCTTCATACATAAAAGACCGAGTGAAAGCTTTGCTCGAAACTTGTTTCTGTTTGAAGTAATTCGAGTTGGACGGTGTGGTATGGATTTAAGGAGCTGAACGTTGTGGGTTGGACGGTGTTGTGGCTGTGAGGAGAGCTGGACGGTGTTGTGGTTATGTGATTTATGGAGCCGATGTGCAATTGGACGAGTGGACGAGCAAAGCAACTCCGATTGCTTTATTGATTGAAACATTCATTCGGAACCGATTGAAACATTCATTCGGAACCGATTGAAACATTTATTTGGAACCGATTGAAACATTCATTCGGCACAGGTTCATGCCCTCCTTCTTTCATATGCGTCCCACTTAGGATCGGGAAGTTTTCATTCAAATGATTCAATCGGCACCCTCAAAATGTTTCACTCGGCTATGTCTCTGGAATTGAACCACTCAGAGAAACCTTGCTCAGATATATTGCTTGGGAGTAATTCAGTCGACCCTTCCTTCACTCCTTGAAATGATCCACTCGGACACATTCATTCGGACACATTCACTCGGAAGTCCGACTTGCTTCTCACTCGGAATTGCCTCAATCGTCAATCAGCCCATTCGGTTGTATTTACTCGGGAGTCGGCTTTGCCTTTCACTCAGAAATTTAGAACTTGATAGAGTCTGGAATCTGGCCGATAGAAGCTCTTCCCAGGTCCAAGCTTTGCTTTGCTCGGAAATGCAACTCTCTGCCCCAACTCACTCGGAAGTGCCTTCCTCAGAGACTTCTTCACTTGGGTTTAGTTTGAAACTTGAGAAAGTCTGCCCGAAAGAGACTCATTCTCGGTCGGACCTTTTCCTTGCTTGAAAAGACACTTTCTCCGAAACACACTACTCGGAAAGGCCTCGCCTTTGCTCGAGAATGCCATCTTCTCCGAATCACACCACTCGGAGACACCCTTATTCAACAAGTGCTCTTTCAGAGTGTTTCTTCATTCAGAATCAACTCACTCAGGAGTCCTCCACTCGGAGACAGTTTTGCCCAGAAAAAGCACTTGTTCCCCAAATCAGACTCGCTTCAATCAGTAGTTCTTCACTCGGACGAATAGCTTTGGGCGGTATTTATTCAAGGTTAGTCCTTTTTTCACTCAGAGTGGTTGCAGTTGGGAAGCTTCCCCTTGGATATACCTCTAACAGGGAAATATTCCACTCGGCAATGCTTCATTCAGAGACTCCCTACTCGAAAATGATCATTTCCGAGTCATCCTATTCGTATTTGATCATTCTGAGTCGGAATTCAGTATAAAAAGAGAATTCTTTCCACTTGGGCTGTTCTTCTTGTTTCTTTATCATTTGATGGTCGTTTTTCTCTTTTTATTGACCCTTGTATTATCTTAATTTCTGCAAAATAAAATACCCAAGTAGAATATAATGAAAAGAAAGCGAAAATCATAAAAATTAAGGAAATACAGTGCATAATGATTAAAATTCTAAGCAAACTAAATCTAATTTATTGTGTTATAAAACACTTATCATTAAACAAACAAACTACTGACAATAAATATTATTTTTGGAAAAAACCATGTGTCAGTGGTGAGTTGAGTAGCGACGACGACCCTCACCGTCGCTAGTGTAACCAAACTAGCGACGCAACTATTCCGCCGCCGCAAGATTTCCATGTGCACTTTAGCGACGACAAGCTCCGTGTCGCTGTATGTTCTACAGTCTAGCAACGGCAAGGTGTTGTCGCTATGAGATCCAAACTTAGCACTGGAGGGAAACAAAAATTTTGGGGGGAAAGTAAACATAGTGACTGAGCATGTTTCACCATCACTAAATTTGTTACACGAAGTGACGTTGTTAGCTAGGGACAATGTCACTTATATCTGTGCGACAATTACCATGGTCATCGCTAAAGTTAGTGGGCAGAAAAAGAATATTAGAGGGAAGGTAAACATAGTTACAGTATCCTGACGCCATCGCTAAATTAGCTACACGTAGCGACGTTGTCGGGGACAACGTTTCTTTCTTTATGAGTAGCAACAGTGTTTGCGACAATGTTTTGACAATAATAACAACAAAGTGTTATTTGGTCGCTGAAGTGGTAGTTGATTTCCTTGGCAACAACCATTTTCCTATACTGTCACTATTGCGGTCATTAATTAGCGATGACGGCTTTCGATCGTTGACCTTCAGTAGCTATCGGTTGTTATTTTAGTAGTGATACTCCACTTTGTCCCTCTTCACCTAATCTCTAACCACTACATTCAATTACTTTATTTGACTTTTTAAGAAGACTCACTCATTCGATCATATTTATAAGTTACATTCTAGAAGAAATGTTTGGTCCTAAATATAAGTCAGCAACTAGCAACTGTAGCATTAATAAAAGTTTTCACTTTTATTCTTTGTACATTTTTCAATAGTTTTGTTAATGATAAAAAAAGAGAGAGAATACATTTATTAGGGTATTGGTGAAGTTCATTGGGTGTACCATGATATAGTTGGAAAACAATTATATTTTGACATATGTTTCACGAGTTAATTATCATTTATTGGTTTTCACAATTTGGTTAAAAATGACTTATAAATAGGACAAGAGGGAGTATAAGAAAAAGATAGAAGGTACCTTTATAACCCAATTATCATATGAGAAATAAATAATTTATGTATCTCATTTATTGTTATTTTGATTCTAAAAAGAATTATTCATTATTAGGTGTATTTTTATCAAAAAATAATTCATAACACAAAAATTTGAAAAAAATAACTTATCGAAAGGGATAATTCTTTTAGAAGGTTTTTATATTAAGAGATGAAGGTAGTATATGGTACACTATAAAAAAAATATGGTGGAGTAGAATGACTCCTTTAACCATTTAACCAATTGGTGAGTGTTTGATCGCCTTTGCCCAATTATCTCACTTATCAAAATGCATATAAGCTGACGAAGGCGACAGTGGATACATAGAACTACAACAACATAAAGAAATGATATAAGAAAGAGGAAGAAATCGCATGTTGGAATCCTTCTGCTAACATAATTCGGGTTGGAGAAAATTTTAGCCGTGAATAAATTCAGTTCTGATCAAGGCTTACTTTAAAAACAAAAAAAAAGTTCTGATAAAGGCTTGCTGTATATAAGTTCTTACGACATTTTATTTTTATAAAAATTGTAATAAATATTAATTCTTATTAGGGCTCTGGCTTCTTCGTATAGCATTAGCAGGCGTTGTTATCACGAATGGAACAAAATGAATGATCCCATTCCTAAGGATATACATGTGTACGCAGGAAGAAAGAGTATATAGATATATATTGAAAAACATAAACAATGATCAAATTATAAGTTTACAATACTTGGAAAGGTTGACAAGGAATAATTCCAATTCATGACGAAGCCAGAAGGCAACCTTGAAGCACGTTCTATATGTAAAACAACATACCCAAAATGAAAGCAATTCACACACCAAATTTCTGGAATCAATGGAAATGTCCAAGCATCCACATGCAGGTCATCGTTCTTATGAGGATTTTGATCCTTTGTTTACTTGGCGTAGAGAAGAGGGTCGTGACACCCTTGAACTTCACCTTCCAGGCATGTTTTACATTCATTAATTAAACATGTTTACTTCTTTGCAAATTGAGTTTTGTTTCCGTTTTCTTAATATTATTATCACAAAAGTCAATAATATATTTTTCATATTCAAATTGTTCTAATTAAAAATTCATTGAATGGATTCTATTTATTTTTATTATCCATACATTAAATTTCGAATTAAAAAATTTGTGGCCTACAATGATCCTAACCCAAATAAAATTTATCAATTGAAGTAAAATAAAAGCTTGACCGAGAATTCATATTTGCTTTCAATTATAAATGAGGGGTGTTTACTTTTAGGTTTTAGAAGAGAACAAATTCGAATTCAGATAAACCATCTTGGTTTATTAGTAATAAGTGGAGAGCGTGCATTGGATGCAACTAGATGGAGACGTTTCAAGAAAGAGTTTGAAATCCCACATTATTGCAATGAAGATGCTATTCATGGAAATTTCATGCAGAGCATTCTTTCTGTGGTGATGCCAATTAAGAAAACTCCTCTATTTCTTCAAGAGAACCAAGAAAGACACATCCCTGAATCTGAACACGGGAAGGAGAAAATCAAAGCAAAAAAGACAAATCAGAGTGTGAAATTTGAAGGATTAGACTCTAAAGAAGAGAATGAAATCACAGGCAAAGAGGCAATAACAGAGGATACTGATGATGATTATACAACAGAGTACCAGTTTGAAGAAAATGATGTCAAGTTAACACCAGAAACCACAAGAGAGGTTACTCTCAAATTCATGCTTGTGGTGGTTCTGATATTGATTATAGCAAGTTACCTTGCAGACATAAGCAAAAGCCTCATGGCTCATGCTCAATCATATTTTCACAACTAGATGAGGATCTGGTTCCAAATGGTTCTGTGAATTTTAATGCTGTGAATAAGGATAAAGGTATATAATTATATTTCTTTGACAGAAATTTCGCCTGGGTTATAACTAACTATTTTTAATTTACTTTTGAACGGCTATACAGAATGGTTATAACTTATAAATAATGACTGCTTCGCTTAATTTATAAAAATGTGTTCTGACCAATTTATATAAGTATAAAATAGTGAATTTGAATCTCTCAATCATATTCTCTTTCCAGCACACAATAGATTATTAAGTTGAGAAGATTAACAATGGGGTGAATACATGCGAAGCAATTTTAGTGAATGTTTATATAAATTCTTTTATATTAATCTAGACTTAATTAACCAGGTTTACGTTGAATTCGGTCCAAACTGAACCAATAAAATACGGAAAGATCGTATTTAAATGGATGAATAAAATATTTTTATATTTGATATAAGATAATAAAATTATGTCCAGTCTTCTAAGAATAAAAGATTTTAAATAATGTTTTTAAAATTAATTTTTAAAACTTTTGCAACCTCTTATACTCGAAGTAAAATTTTTTAACCATAACTCTATATTTTAAAGTAAGGATAATTTTAAAAATTTACTTTATATTCATAAAAATATTTTATTTGAATCAAATATAAGAATAAATTTATGTTAAGAATTCCCAAAAAAAAAACTTAAATAACAACCAAATATAATTTTAAAACTTACCTAAGAATCTTATTTTTTCCCCAAATAAAACTCGCCTAGAAATGTAAAGATACAATTTGCCGAGACTTCGACGTAGTCATACTTCGACATGATCACTAAATATAAAGTCACACCACCAAATCTTGGAATATCACAATATACATGGCAACTCAAAAGATATTATTAGTAGGGGTCTTTACCGTCTGAATCAAATTTTTTTTTGAAAGATAAAGGGAAATAAAGCTACAAAACTAGATCATTACATAAAAGCAGCAAAACATGGGTTGGAGGAGCTTTCCAAGCTCTAAAGTTCAACGCATCCATCATTCTTTGTCTAGAAAGTGCACCAGCAACTATGTTAGATGAATAAGAGCAATATTCCAATCCCATCCTTTCATTTGCCTTACCCGAGCAATAACATCCATACACCAACAACGTTGGATATCCAATTGAGAATGTGTTTGTTTGGTATGTAGTTTGAGAAAATGAAATAATAAAACTAGAAAAAATTTAAAGGTCAAATATTGAGTCCTCATTTCGCCGAAGCAGTCAAAACTACCTCCATCATGTATAGCCGGCATCCAAACACCCGAATGATTGCAAAGGACGCCGCATGAAATTTCTATCCGCAAACCAACTAGCATCAACATTGATTTTAATATAAACTTCACTAGGTACTGCCTATGATTCTACCTTTTTATTCAAACCACCAAACTTGAAAAATTCTGTTGCTGACATAACAATACTCCTTAACACATAACTTTCTTGCCATGGGGAAGCTTCAAAATTTTGGTTATTATGCCATTTCCATATCCACCAAAGAATTGAGATAACATAGGTGAGATTTTTCATTGGTAAAAAAATCCCATACTCTTTTAGATTGAGGACACAATCTAAACAAATGATCATGATCCTTAACTATGTCCACATTGAGCATAAACTGTAGGGGAACTAATGTTAGGTCATTGGTAGGTAACACATGATGATTCAATTGCCATAGGAAAAAGCATACCTTCTCAGGGGCCCTTGATCTCTAAATCAACTTCCAAATCATATCTTCTTATGCATCCATACATGTTAGCCATGTGTAAGCGGATGAGACCTTATACTCTCCATTAGGAGAATAAGCCTAAAGTAATAAATTATTCCCTTCACAAACAGAAGGCATAGGTACTCTATTGATCTCATCAATTGGTAGCAAAGTACTCTAACAACTAAAATTCCACCCACCATTATATCATAAATCATAGACACAGTTAAGTGTTAGAAATATGAACACAAGGTATTCTATCACACAAACTTCTTGTTCCCAAACAATTTTGAAACCAAAAAGATGAATCACCATCTCCTAATCTTACACTGTAGCTTCCCTTGAGTTAGTCCTTGGCTTAAATAATGGACCAAACATATAAGTTTGTTGATTTCTTCCAAGCTGTCCACACAGATCTTCTTAGCAAATATTTTTGTGTAAATGTTGTCGCCTAGATTTTGTCCTCTTGCAATGCAAGCTCATCCACCAACTTTCCATGTAAGGCAGTATTACACTTCGTTGTTCGTCTAAGTCATAACCCACCCATACATTTCGATTTGGTCACTTTATCCCATGAGACCATGTGTCAACGTTTAGTTAAATCAAAATTGGACCACAAAAAACCTTCAATGGTTTTCTCAAGATGATTTGCAGTTGACGAAGGCAGCCAAAACACTTGCATAACAAACGTAGGAAAGGAAGTAAGAACATATTTTGCAAGACATAATTTTCCAATTTTATTTAAAAGTTTGTTCTTTCATGAGACCAACCTGCTATTAACCTTTTCAAAGATCGGGTTAAAAATCTCCCACCTCACTCTCCTTTGTTAATAAGGTTTTTTTTTTAAGGATTGGATCTAGATCTTCAATTTCTTCATCTACAAGTCATCTTTAAGCTTGCATCAACTTCAAAATGAATTCTTAACCTCTTCTTGCCTTGTCCAAGAATATAATGGAGAAGTGTGGAGAGTGCAAACATGAAAAAACTGAAAGAGAAATGGATTTTGTGAATAGGTTTAGGAAAGGAAAGGTGAAGGTTCCACTCTCTAGATAGAGAGATAAACCTAAGGTACCAATCACCACCTTGGAAGGATTTAAGGATAAGATTCAAAGGAGAGAGTTTTAAGCACTCTAATGCTTGGAGAGAGAAACACACTCAAACTTACTAGAATTTTAACAAATAATTCAAAAGTGAGAAAAAAAGAGGGAATTACATGTATTTACAAGCAAGGTTCCTTCCACCTTATCTCTAATGCAATTCGGCCAAGTCCCCTGATTATGGGCCCCAAACCAATTTAATGCCTAAGCTACAAAAATAAGACAAATACAAGCCTTAAAAAGCAAATGTGGCCTAATACATGGCCTAAACCTAATTTTAAGCCCAAAATGCAAGCCCAATCTAATCCTAAAGGCATAAGTGGAAACTAAAAATATGTACAAGTGATCCATGGACTCCAAGGTCTTTGAGTTTACATATGCAATATGCTTCCCCAAAGCCTTTTGGGCCTTTTTAAGCCTAGAACGAGTCATAAGCCCACTAAGATCATCCATGCTTACATCATGCCCTCCCTTTTTAGAATCTTTCGTTCATGAAAGATTAGCGTTTGGCTCCTCCCTCTAAAGCTTCATGCTTATCATCATCACCTATATCAAAAGAAGACTAGTCACTAACATTAAACGTGACACTAACGCTACTATACTCACATGGAAGTTCCAATTTGTAAGCATTGTTATTTACTCTTTGTACAACTTGAAAAGGTCCATTTCCCTTAGGTTGGAGTTTGGATTTCCTTTGAGAGGGAAACCTGTCTTTTCTTAAGTGAACCCAAACCCAATCACCTGGCTCAAAGACCACATCTTTCCTACCCTTATTAGCTATTTATGTATAATGTTTATTTTTCTTTTCCAATTAGGCCTTAATCCTCTCATGAAGATTTTTCACATATTTTGCCTTAGCAAGCTTATCCTTGTGCACTATGGAAGAAGGGTTGGGTATAGGTAACAAGTCTAGAGGAATAAAAAGGTTGAACCCGTTGACTATCTCAAAAGGAGAATACTTCATGCTAGAATGTGTACTCCTATTATAGGCAAACTCCACATGTAGCAAAGGCTCATCCTAAGATTTATATATTTTTCTTTATGATGGCTCTAAGTAAGGTAAAAAGTGTCTTATTAACCACCTCGGTTTGCCCATATGTTTCTGGGTAACAAGTGGTAGAGAATAGTAACCGTTAGAGTCAAGTTTGAACTCATGACTGAGTAGTTTGAACCCCTTGTGATTTGTTAATAGTACACATCAAGACTCTCAGCTAAAATGAAGTCTATAATGTTTGTTTGTCTAACAAGTCTATTCAATTGTGATAGGAGAGAATTTAAGACTTATTCAACCCCCTTCTAAGTCTAACCCTGTACCATCAATTGGTACCAGGGTTTGTCGTTTTGGGTTGATTACTCTCACGAGTAAAAAAGAACAAGATCCATGGCCTTATCTTTTCATGATCAACTAATTCCAAAAGGGGCATCTTCGAACAGACCACCTACCTTCTTTGGTAAAGATTATCCTTACTGGAAAGACAGGATGGAGATGTTCATCAAGTCTACTCAGTATTCCTTATAGGGAATAATCATTAGAGGTGATGAACCAACACCTATAGATGATGAAGGGAAACCCATTACTGAAGTTAAGTAGATCACTGCAGACTTTAAGAAGATGGAGTCAAATGCTAAAGCTAGATTTCTTTTAATCTGTGTTTTGAGTAAATCAGAGTACAATAAGGTGTATAGCTACAAAACAACAAAAGAAATCTGGGATGCTCTTCAGCGCAACTATGAAGAAACATCCAATGTTAAGAGGTCCAAGAAGATTCTTGTGACCAAGAAATATGATAACTTCAAAATGCAAGATCATGAGTCCGTAGACTAGATATTTGGTAGGTTTTAGACTCTTCTCAATGAGCTTAAAGCACTGGGATCTACGCCTTCAAATGAAGACATCAATGTAAAGCTTCTTGGCTATTTGCCAGATAAGTATGATGCAAAATATGCTGCTTTAGAGGAAGCTAAAGATCTCAACATTCTTACTCTGGATGAACTTCTTGGTCTTCTAAGAGTTCATGAGCTAAAGCTTAGCTAGAAGGAAGTGTCAAAGCCCCCATCCTCTAAGAACATTACCCTAAAGTCTGAAGAGATTTTCAGGAGAAGCAAAGAGCCAAGAGTTGAAAAATCAACTAGCTCAGACCTTGCAACTGATGAAGAGGAGGAGGACACTGATAAAGAATTGGCTATCGTGACTAAAAGGTTCCACAGACTTCTGAAGAAGAAGAAAAGTGGAGGAGGAAGGTTCAATAGAAAAGAACCTAAAGGTAAAAGTTCATTTAAGTTTAAAATTGACAAATCTACTATAGAATGTTTTAATTGCAGGAAACCGGGACACATGAAAGCTGAGTGTCCTCTCCTAAATAAGGATAGAAAAGACAAAAAAGAAAAGAAGTTTTTCAAGAAACAAAAAGGACTCATCACTTGGGATGATGAAGACTTAACTAGCACAAGTGGGTCTGAAGAAGAAGCAGAGACTGCTCAGATTTGTCTCATGGCCAACACTAATTCAGAATTTGAATCATGTCCAAATGAATCTGGAACAGAAAAGGTAAACCAGTCTGAACTACAAGAAAAGTATAAAGCTCTATTTAAAGACTTTTCAATTCTTTTAAAAAATTACAAACTGTTGAAAAAGAAGTAGTTTAAAATTATTTCTTCATATGAAGATAAAATATCTGAACTGAAGAAAAAAGATTCAGACCAAGAACTCCTTAAGGAACTTGATGAGAAAGAAATGATGCATCTTAAGGAGATACACAAACTTAAAAAGGAAAATGATTTTCTAAAAACTAAACTCAACAGTTCAGACACTCGTTGTATCTCATAAGATGTGGAAATCAAGTCTCTTCAGCAGAACTGGGACTAATTAAGTATTTATTCATTTAATAAAATATAACTAAAAACTAAAGGTAGCTTGGAACATTAAACAAAAATAATGCAACTAATAACAAGTACGAAAATCAAATAAGAGAACTGGGACTGGATTTCATCTATCTCACCCTTCGACATGTTATATATATTCATATAAATGGTTTTTGAACTACGTTTCTTACGTCACAATCAAAGTTATTCGTATCGATCCCTTGACTACAAAATTCATAAGAGTAACCCCAGATTATTGATTCCTCAATCGTTCTGAACTTATTCCAGCATTAAGATTGATTGTTTTGACGTTCGTTCTATCAATTATTATTCCTACTAGTCGTCATAACAAGCGTTCCATTTAGATCCATTTTTGAAAGTCATTTCCCAATAACCAATGGAAACTCAAATCAAGAAGTTATTAATCAAATAGATTCAAGCATTAAGCATAAAATGGAAAACAAAAAGCTATAGAATGAAAGTACCAATTATATAAATATAACGAGCGTACGTCGGGTTCGAGTTGATTACATCCAATCCCAAAGGAAAAGTTTAGCTACACATCGTAGCCATTACAATCAAGCTTACAAAATAGAGAAAGGAAATAAGAAGAAGAAGAGAAAAAGAGTCTTGACAATGTGGTTGATTTGTGATTTAATGATGATCCCCTGTCAAGAATGTTTTCTTCTCTATTTAAACTTTCGTCAATTCGCTCAAGTGAATTGCTTTCTTCACCTTGAAGGAAGCTTCTGGTCCTTGGTTTTTCCCACGCAGACTCGCTTTGGTGAGTGATTTGCTCAAGCGAGTTCTCCTATGCCCTGTTTCCTCTGTTCTTCATTTGGTTGAGCCATTTGTTGTTTGATCAAGGGAGTTTTTATTATCTGAGCTCTGGAAGAATTTCGCTTGAGTGGAATTAACTTACTCAAGCGAATTCATCTTGATTTGAATTTTGCCTTATTTTCGCTTGAGTTAATTAAACTCGCTCAAGAGAATTCATGTATTCTGCTCTCTGGAAGAAATTCGCTCAGGCGGTTATAGATTCGCTCAAGCGAATTTCACCTCTGATGCTTTTTAAACTTGAATTCCTTACTCGCTTTAGCGATCTGAGTCTCGTTCAAGCAAGTTTATCAATGTTTTCACTTTTTCTTGGGCTTTCTTGGGAAAATTCTCTTTAGTTGTCTTCCTTTTTTTCTTCCTCATCATTGTCTCCTACAATTACACAAAACATAGGATGAAAAACACGTATTTACATCAAATCTTAAAATAATGTCTACATTTCATATTTTATCAATTACAGTGCACAAAACATCCATATACGATAATATTTCATCAAATCCATACCTAATTAATATCCAAACTATACATAATTTAGGCATTTATCAACTTATTCTGCCATTATTCACTCTTCAGAGTATGCCCTTCTATCATTTTGGTTGAGGTCTCTTATTTCTTTTGTAGAAAACTTTGTTATTTTATTTTAGTGCCTGCATCTGCCTCTCTTTTACTTTCAGCTTTGGCTACTCACTATGTTCCAACCTTATCTGTCAAGGCTGCTAAGTCTCGGTGATGTCCCTAAATTGTTGATCACAAAAGGGGGAGAATAATTAGAAAATTAGTCTAAGTTAGAAAGCGTGTGCTGTCTGTAATTTTTTTTGAGTCTGTAACACATCTTGTGTTCATGAATAAAATGTGTTCAGTTTTAGCTTCATGACTTAGATTCATTGCTTTAACTTCTTAAAGTCTGATACATGCAATTAACTTGACTATCTTTTGTAAAATCTTGAAAGAATTTGAAACTCATGTTATGGATGAATAAACTCATAATATATAAATTCAATGTTTCAATTCTTTACTCGATACAGAATTCATTCTATCTTCGAGACTTAATGTTTATTATCAACAAATAGGGGGAGATTGTTAGAGTCAAGTCTGAACTCAGGATTGAATAGTTTGAACCCCTTGTGATTTGTTAATAATGCACATCAAGACTCTCAGCTAAAATGAAGTCTCTACTGTTTGTTTGTCTAACAAGTCTATTCAAATGTGACAGGAGCCTGAAGAACTCCATTTGCAAAAGATAGAGGGAGTCCATAAAAATCAATTCACTTTTGAAATGAAAAAATTTGTACTCACTCAAAGCTTTACTGAATCAAGCTAATCTACAAATCAAGAGAAGATTTCTCTACAGATCATGAGAAGATCTCTAACTTTGAGTTTTGGAAAAAAAGGATCTTTCCTTTTCAAATATGAAGCTACATGAACTTTCTTATGTCATCTCTGAAGCTATCATCAAAAAGCAAATCAACAGAAAAGTTTAAGACTTTTTCACATTTATCAAGAAAGCAACCTCACATGTCTTAAGGTGTCAGAAAAGTTAAACTTGTTCAGAACGGATAGCCTAAGATCAACTACTATAGAGTGTACGTGCTTTCTAAAAGTGCATAAGCAAAATGGATCTTCTGTTGAAGACTTTTGAAGAAATCTAGATAAGGAAATTTCTCTGAAGCATGTGCCTATACTCATTGATAGTACCTTTCTCGAAGAGACCAATATCCTTTAAGATGAACCAACGGATATTTTTCAGAAAGACTATAAATCTAAGAAGCTTTTGAATTCAAGATAGTGACGCTGTTCAATTTTATACTTGAACACTCTCTTATTTTCTCTCTAGAAACCAAAGTCTAAAAGACTTTTCTTTAAAGTTTCTAAGTTCTTGTATTCACTACATAAGTCTTATTTGTAGTTCTGCTTAGTGCATACCTTGACTTATAGTAGTCTGTAGCTCAGTGTACCTTGTAATCATTTCATATATTTGTACGCTGAGTTATTTGTTTGTAACTTCAAACACTTTATTACTTCATTTTGTACATTCTGGTGTGTTGCCAGAATCTTTTAGTGTTGGAAAACACTATGGCTTGAAGAAGCTTTCGAAAAAATACTTGGGTCTATAGCCAGGAGTGGCTAGTGTCAAGAATACTTAGGTTTAAGCCAGAAGTGACTGGAGTCAAGAATACTATTTCCCTGGGCTGGTGTAGTATTGTAAAGGAATTTTACAATAGTGAAAAATTCTTTGGTCTAAATGGGCTGGAGGTAGCTTCTGAGTTAGGAGTGAACCAGGATTCAGCTGTGCAATTTTCTGCTCCTTTCTCTAGTCCATTTATTTGATAATTGCTTGAGTGGTCTGTACAATCAAAAAAGAGGTTAAAACTTATTCAACCCTTTTTCTAAGTCTAACTCTGTACCATTAGTAACTTAGTACGTAGCCTAGGCCATAAAGTCCTCTAAAAATGACTCAAAAAATTGGTATCCCTATCAGAGACAATGGTCTTAGGCATACAATGTAATCGAACTACTTTTCAGAAGTAAAGTCTTATTGCATGACTAGCATCATCTACTTTGTGTCATGGAATAAAATGAGCCATTTTACAAATGGTCTACTACCATAAAGATAAAGTGAAATCCTTTTTGGGTTCTTAATAACCCAACAATAAAGTTGATACTTAAGTCAACCCATAGGGAAAAAGGAATAGAAAGAGGGTGTACAACCGATAAGGTAAAGACCCAAATTTTTATTACCTATATATGATGCAACAACTACATAGTCTATGTTTATCATGATTCATATGAGGCCAATGGAAGTGTTCATACAAAATATCTAAGGTTTTGCTCACCAAAGTGACCGATCAATCCTCCCTTATGTGACTCTCTCAAGATTAGGTCTCGAATGGATCCTTTAAGAACACATAATCTTTTATGCTTAAATAAGTAACTATCATGCCAAAAGTATCCATTATGAGTCTTTTTCTCACAAAGTAAGTAGGTGGGACCAAAGGCATGGTCTCTCTCATATAATTCCCTAAAATGCTCAAAGCCAAGCATATAAGAGTGAAGAGAGGAAAGTAAGGTGTATTGTCTAGAAAGAGCATCGACTACCTTATTTACCTTTGTAACATCCTGTTTTTAATAATAGCTCTATTTTGTAATTTATGAGGCATGAAAGGCTTGTAAGTGTTAATTAATGAATAAAACACTCTATGATGGCTTTTAATGCTCCAAAAGTCTCTTTTTGGGTATAATTCTATAACTTATATAGATCCTTATTAATGAGGCCCAAATTCCGAGTGAAAATACCTTAGAAAGAACTGTCCGAGTGAGAAAGAGAGGCTGTTCCAAGTGAAAACTGCAAATTCCGAGTGACCAAGAGGAATTCCGAGTGGAAAATGGAAATACCGAGTGCAAATGGTGTTTTCCGAGTGGAACATGGTCAGGAGGACTTATTCCGAGTGAGATATTGTCTCAGAGACTCACTGCTGAGTCAAGCATGTCAGAAAGACTCAATTTCGAGTCAAATATTTTCCAATGACTCAATTCTGAGTCATACATTGCTAGGCATTTCTATCTATGAATAAAATTTGCCCAAAAGCTTCACTTCCGAGAGGAAAGACTTATAAATTCCGAGTGAAGGTTGTGTTTGCCGAGTGGAATATGGCCGAGTGAGCTTATTTCGAGTGAAATTCCTACACCCGAGACACTTATGTGTGAAGTGGAACTGATAGAACCACTTCTGGGTGAGAGAATCCGAGTGACTCACCTTGGGGTGACTCACTACCGAGTTAAATTACTTAGAAAGACTCGTTTCCGAGTCAAATGCCATCAAATGACTCATTTCCGAGTCAATTACTCCTGAATGACTCGTTTCCGAGTCAAACACCACAGAAAGACTTATTTCCGAGTCAAGTGTCTTCCAGAGGCTCGTTTCCGAGTCGATCTTGATCAGACATTACAATTCTGAATAAAAGAATCACTGAGTGCCTTCATTTTGAGTGAATTACATAGGAAAATGCATTTCTGAGTGGCAAAATTCCGACTGGGAACACACGGTTTATTATTACTTAGATGTGTCAGTCTCTGGGATGAAACTCCGAGTGGAAAATCAATAGAGTGATGGGTCGGTTTTAGTGTAATTGCCGAGCGGAAGGCTAGCAAGAGATGACTCAGAATTGGAAATATATATACCCGAGTGAAAGACTAATTGAGATGACTCGGTTTTAGGAGAATATACCGACTGAGTCACCTCCAAGGAAGAGAAATCAGACCGACTGTTTAATGAGGAATCAATTCCGAGTGAGTAATAAGTGAAGACTCGGTTTCAGGATGTTCTACCGAGTGGATTGAGCTATTTAAGTGAAAACCGAGTGAATGAAAGATCGGTTTTGACTCAAGCGAGTCGGTATGCGCTTGAGCGAAACCCCTCTGCCAGTGCATTGTATGGAACTCGCTCAAGCTAGTCGGTATCCGCTTGAGTGAGAGGGACTCGGATTTCCCTCTCTTCATATTACCGACCACTACCAGTCGGTATATACATGGACCGAGTGGAATTCCAGTCGGCCAAGAGGCTGACCGAGTGAAATTTCACTCGGAATTCACTACCAGATTGACATGTTGACTTTTGTTTTGTCCCTTCATGCATATTTTAATAAATCATCTTCCATTATGCGCACTCCAGTGGGTGGGCTACAGAAGTGGAGCTTGCTTTCAACCTAAACCACTCTTAATTCCCACTAAAAGCCCACTAGAAACCCACTCATGGAAAGTTGTCTCCCACCTTGCATTATTAAACATACCACTGATTCTGAAACTCCCAATTACTCTTCTCCATCAACACACCTTCGAATAGAACCAGGACAGCCAGGGGACTCCTTTTTCAGTCAGCCAAAGATCATCAAATCAAGTAAGAGGGGAGAGGGTTGTGAATAACTATGAAATGGGTAGAGTTGTATGCTGTTCTAGGATTCCAGTTTTAATTTCGTATCTTGTGGCTTAATTTTGAAACTGAAAACGTATGAATTTGTTTTGGACTTCTTCATGAAAGTTGTAGATCTTTTTGTTATCTAAATTATGAGACCTGATTCAATTAATTTGAGTATGTATAGCAAAAGTTATAGCCAAATTACTACTGCATGTTCGAATGAAAGATTTGTTCCATGTTTTGTGCATATTTTGATGAGCTGGGAATTATACATACATAATCAGCCTTGGATGTCTTCATGAAAGTTGTACATATTTAAGTTTTGGATCTTTAGAAAGTGGTTTTACATTAAAATAATTTTTGTAGCTCAAGTTATGCTCATAATACTGAAGTATGTACAAATTATAAATCTGTGAACTTGAAATCCGTATCTTATTTTTAAAACTGGGCATTTTGTGGTAAGAATTAGTGATCCGTGTCTTCATGAAAGTTGTAAATCTTTTTGTTATATGAATTTTGAGACCTGAACTGATTGATATGAGTATGTGTAGCAAAAGTTATAGCCAAAATACTACTGTATGTCCGAGTGAAAGATTTGTTTCATGTTTAGTGCATATTTTGATATGCTGGGAATTATACATGCATAATCAGCCTTAGATGTCTTCATGAAATTTGTAGATATTTAAGTTGTGGATCTTTAAAAAGTGGTTTCACATCAAAATAATTTTTGTAACTCAAGTTATGCTCAAATTACTGAAGTATGTGCAAGCTGTAATCCTATAATCTGAAATCCAAATCTTGTTTTTTAAACTGGAAATTTTGTGGTGAGAATTAGGGGTTGGTGTCTTCATGGAAATTGTATATATGTGTGTTAAGAATAATTTAGAATTGGTTTCATGTCAAAATAATTTTTGTAACTCCAGATACGTTCTAATTACTAATCTGTGTACTTTTTGGAAAAACTCATCTTGAGGCAGTATGGTATTTTATGAATAAGTGGTACTTCTGATTGGAATCTGAAACTGTGTTCTTCATGAAAGTTGTAGATAATTGTATTATTGAGCTATAGAAAGTAGAATCATCTAAAAAGGAGTTGATTTGCCCATGTTATGACTGTTTTTCTAATGTATGGTTCTGTTGGGGATGCTGAAAGTCACTTAAAAAGGCTATTATGAAAGAAAATGATATTTTCTCTATGGATAAAGATTAATTATTAAATTCTTGAGTGATTATGAGTTATTAGAAATATTGTTGAGCATTTATGCAGTTTGTATGATGTGGTGATGAATAAATATGAATAACGAAACCACTTTGTATGTACATGAATGCCTTGTGATATTGACACATGTAACTGAAACAGTAAATCTATGATTTTATAAATTATTATGAGTGTTGTGTCCTTTGGGGAGTTGTATTCCTAGAGGTTTTGGAAATATGGATATCATGGTATGATAAAAGAATTAAAGGCATTCATGCATCATAAGCATTCGGACGCACCATGGAATTTAGGGGTTCCATGATTGCCTACCCTGGTGGGGGGGGTTACTCCATGATGAGTTAAGCCCTATTTTGTTGTGCGCCATGGAGTGTAGGGATTCATGGTTTATGCAAAGCCCTACTTATGATATTTGTGTACTTGGTACTTAAGCGCCATGGAGTGTAGGGATTCATGGTATATGCTAAAGCCCTATTTGTGTCTCTATGAGACTTTTACTGTAGTATTCCCACCAAACCAAATGGATCCAGCATGACATCATTAAACTAATTGAAGAATTATTAAATGGACTTGTTTGGCATATTCATCATGTCATTATGAGTTGTTGATTGTGTTTGTGCAATTTTATCTATTTTATATTTATTCTATATTCTGTCTCACTCTTACATTAATTTTTACAGTGAATGACACGCAGAATGCAGAATGATGCCATGGTTGATGCCTATTCGAATTATTATTGAACTTTGATTTTATGGGTTGTAATAAGTATAACATGTCATGTACCATTACCTTCTCAATCGTTTCCGCTACTTAAATATTTTCTTAAATTTAATTATTCACGAATAGTATGTATGATAATTTTTCCGCTGTTATTAATTGTTACATAAACTCTGAATTAAATTTATAAATTTTAAAATGATCTTTCGAAAAAGTGAAAAATTTACTCAAAAATTTTAATCAACATTTCGGGGCGTTACATGTTGGTATCAGAGCATTTTCAAAAAAATTCAGGACCAATTGCTATGACATGTACTGTTTCTCGACATAATATGTGAAATGTTTGATTTCTTACTTGATAACATGCTAAATGTGAACTATATGACTTGTGCCTGACTGATTAATTGTGAAAAGATTTGTTTTGATTACCGCTTGATAATATGATAAATGTGTTATATGAGTTATTGCTTAACTAATAAACTGTAGAATAATGATAGTTATGTAGTATTTATATATGATATATTATCCCTTAGAATTGGTATAAACCAAACTACGAATATAGGATGGCAAGAAACAACAACAACAACAACAACGATATGGCAGCAACTTTCAACCGCTTAGCTGAAGCTATAGAACGACAAAACCAACCAAGAAGCACTGGAGGACTCCATGGGTTAGACCACTTCCTGAAGAGAAAGCCTTCACAATTCAAAGGAGGTTATAATCCAGAAGGAGCATATCTTTGGGCCAAGGAAATAGAGCGCATCTTTCGAGCATTGCCCTGCACAGAATACGAAAAGGTGGAGTATGCCACCTATATGTTGGTGGAAGAGGCAGAGAACTGGTGGATTCATGCTAGAATCTGTATGATCAAGACTGACAGACCCTTGAACTGGATCAACTTCAAAGACTGTTTTCTGGAGAAATATTTTCCAGCAAGTGTGAAAAGTCGCAAGGAGCTGGAATTTATGGAGTTGAAACAAGGCTCGATGTCCGTTGGAGAATATGCTGCAAAGTTTGAAGAACTATCTCTCTTTTACCCTCCTTTTCAACAGGCTGGTGCCGAAGAATCAAAATGTGTTAAATTTGAGAATGGATTGAATCTGGAAATCAAAGAGGCGATAGGGTACCAAGAAATTCAGAGTTTTCCTATTTTGATCAACAAATGTAGAATTTTTGAAGAGAATCACCAAGCCAGACTGGCACATGAAAGGGCTAATAGACAACTAAAACCTCAGTCAGTTGATTTCAAAAGAATAGGATCGTTCTATCCAAATCGCTCTAGAGGAGGATCATCATAATCGTCATCTTTTGATAGACGTAACAATATGAGGTGTCTTAAGTGTGGAGGTAATCATCATGTACGTGATTGTAACAGACGTCTTGAAGATGTCACTTGCTTTCGATGTAATAAAAAAGGACACATCAGTCCAAATTGTCCACAGAACAATCAAAACAACAACAGGAACACTATGAGTGAACCAAGAAGCTCTAATTATCAGAGAGGTCGTGGAGGAGACACACGTACTGCCCAACCTCCAAGACAGAATAGGGAGTCCACAGATCAAAAGTTGCAACAAACAACTGGGAGAGTCTTTGCCATCAGCGGTTCAGAGGCAGACCAAGCTGATGACCTCGTACAAAGTAAGTGTGAGATTAATGGTACAATCCTATCTGTGTTATTTGATTCTGGTGCTACACATTCTTTCATTTCTGATGAGTGTGTTAGACACTTTTAATTACCTATGAAGCCTATGACATATGATCTGATTGTTTCCACTCCCACTGGTACACAACTTAGGACTGCTAAGGTGTGTAACGAATGTTCTATACTCATAGAAGGTAGAAACTTTCTTGTCGATCTTGTTTGTTTACCCTTGAAGGATCTGGAGGTGATTCTGGGGATGGACTGGTTATCGGTAAATCGAGTCTTAGTGGACTGTCACAACAAGACCGTGATATTTCCATCAGAAAATCTAAATTCTGACAACCTCAAGACCTATGTATTACAAGGTGAAAGTCAATTGTTTGCTTTATTCACTCTTTACAAAGAAGATGGTGAACCTAAAGCAATCGAGATGCCGGTTGTTTCTGAATTTCCTGAAGTATTTCCTGAGGATGTCTCAAGTTTACCTCCAGAACGTGAGGTAGAATTCTCTATTGATTTAATTCCAGGAGCAGGACCAGTGTCTAAAGCTCCATATCGTATGGCACCAATTGAACTGGCGGAACTGAAGAAACAAATTGAAGAGTTGCTGGAGAAGCATTTCATCAGACCTAGTGTGTCACCATGGGGAGCGCCAGTATTGTTCGTCAAGAAGAAAGATGGAAGCATGAGGTTATGTGTAGATTATCGTCAGCTGAACAAATTGACGGTGAAGAATAGATATCCTCTGCCCAGAATTGATGATCTGATAGATCAATTGAGAGGCGCTGCAGTGTTTTCCAAGATTGATCTATGATCGGGGTATCATCAGATTCGTGTCAAGTCTGAGGATATTCCAAAGACAGCCTTTAGAACACGATATGGTCATTACGAGTACCTTGTGATACCCTTCGGAGTGACCAATGCCCCAGCCGTATTCATGGATTACATGAATCGAGTATTTCATCCCTACTTGGATCAATTTGTCATCATTTTCATTGATGATATTCTGATCTATTCAAAAACTGTAGAGGAACATGAAAAGCATCTTCGAGTGGTATTGCAGATTTTGAAGGAGAAGCAGTTGTATGCAAAGTTATCAAAATGTGAATTCTGGTTGAAAGAGGTAAAATTCCTAGGCCATGTAATCTCAAACGAAGGAGTATCTGTGGATCCTTCTAAAATAGAAGTTGTGGTAAACTGGGAGAGACCTACTTCAGTCACTGAGATACGAAGTTTCCTGGGATTAGCTGTTTATTATCGGAGATTCATTGAAGGGTTTTCTCAAATTGCTCTACCAATGACTCGGCTAACCCGGAAGAATCAACCTTTTTCTTGGACGCCAGAATGTGAGAAAAGTTTCCAAGAACTGAAGTTGAAGCTTACATCTGCTCCAGTCTTAACCTTACCTAATCCACAAGAAGATTTCATGGTTTATTGCGATGCTTCCAAAATGGGCTTAGGATGTGTTTTGATGCAGCAATGAAAGGTGGTTGCCTATGCTTCTAGACAGTTGAGACCACATGAGATGAACTATCCGACGCATGATCTAGAATTGGCAGCAGTGGTATTTGCTCTGAAAGTCTGGAGACACCATTTGTATGGAGTCAGGTTTGAAGTGTTCAGTGACCACAAGAGCTTGAAGTATTTGTTCGATCAAAAGGAATTGAACATGAGGCAGCGAAGATGGATGGAGTTTCTTAAAGATTATGATTTTTATTTGAAGTACCATCCAGGAAAAGCAAATGTGGTGGCGGATGCACTAAGCCGAAAGTCCATTCATATGGCATCTTTGATGATAAAAGAAATGGAGATGATAGAAAAGTTCAGAGACATGAACTTGGGTGTAGAGATAAAATCTTCAAGGAGTATGACTTTGGGGACTTTGAAGATAACCAATGATTTCCTGAAACTGTTAGGTGAAAGACAGAAAGAAGATTTGCCATTACAAGAGTTGAGAGAATTACAGGCGAATGGAAAAGATATGGGACTACAAGAAGGATCAGATGGAATTTGGAGGATCAGGAATAGAATTTGTGTACCAGATGATGTTGATCTGAGAAGGACGATTCTAGAAGAAGCACATAAAAGTATGTTGAGCATTCATCCTGGATCAACTAAGATGTATCAAGATCTGAGGAAAAGCTTTTGGTGGCCAAGGATGAAGAAAGAGATAGTTGAATATGTGTCTTCATGTCTGGTGTGTCAAAAAGCCAAGGTAGAACACCAGAAGCCATCTGGTGAACTGCAACCACTAGAGATTCCTGTCTGGAAATGGGATGACATCTTAATGGACTTTGTGTCAGGATTACCAAGAACACGTTTAGGGAATGATGCAATCTGGGTTATTGTAGACAGATTGACAAAGTCAGCTCACTTTTTCCCGATGAATATGAAGAACTCTTTACAAAAATTGGCACAATTATATGTGAAGGAGATCGTAAGACTACATGGTGTACCATCTAGTATTGTGTCAGATAGAGATCCAAGATTTATTTCCCGATTCTGGGGAAGCTTGCATCAGGAATTGGGTTCAAAGCTTCGATTGAGTTCAGCTTATCATCCCCAAACAGATGGGCAGTCAGAGCGTACCATACAAAGTTTGGAAGACTTACTGCGATCTTGTGTGATTGAACATGGTGGTAGTTGGGAGCAGTTTCTTCCATTGATTGAATTCACGTATAATAATAGCTACCACAGCAGTATTGGTATGGCTCCATTCGAAGCATTGTATGGTAGGAAGTGTCGAACGCCACTTTGTTGGTTAGAAACTGGTGAAAGTTTGGCGTTAGGACCTGAAATTGTGCAGCAGACTACTGAACAGATAGAAATGATCAGAGAAAAGATGAAGGCATCTCAAGACAGACAGAAGTAGTATTATGATAAGAGGAGGAAACCACTTGAATTCCAAGTCGGTGAGCATGTATTTTTGAAGGTTTCACCTCACAAAGGGATTGGCCGAGCCTTGAAGAGTAAGAAATTGAGTTCGAGGTTCATTGGACCATATGAGATCCTAAAGAGGGTTGGTACAGTGGCATATCAGATTGCACTTCCCCCTCACCTGGCAAATCTGCACAATGTATTTCATGTATCACAGCTGAGGAAGTACGTACAAGATCCCAACCACGTGATTGCTGCCGATGATATTGAAGTTAGAGAAAATCTGACCATCTCCACAGAACCTACACAGATCCTAGAAAGATCGAATAAACGCTTGAGGAACAAGAATGTGCCACTAGTAAAAGTTGCATGGAAACAAGGAACTGATGTAACTCTGACTTTGGAGCGTGAAGATGCTATGAGGACACAGTATCCAGGATTGTTTCACTGAGGAGCACGTTAAATTAAATTTCGAGGACGAAATTTTTATTAGGGTGGGAGAATTGTAACATCCTGTTTTTAATAATAGCTCTATTTTGTAATTTATGAGGCATGGAAGGCTTGTAAGTGTTAATTAATGAATAAAACACTCTATGATGGCTTTTAATGCTCCAAAAGTCTCATTTTTGGGTATAATTCTATAACTTATATAGATCCTTATTAATGAGGCCCAAATTCCGAGTGAAAATACCTTAGAAAGAACTGTCCGAGTGAGAAAGAGAGGCTGTTCCGAGTGAAAACTGCAAATTCCGAGTGACCAAGAGGAATTCCGAGTGGAAAATGGAAATACCGAGTGCAAATGGTGTTTTCCGAGTTGAACATGGTCAGGAGGACTTATTCCGAGTGAGATATTATCTCAGAGACTCACTGCTGAGTCAAGCATGTCAGAAAGACTCAATTCCGAGTCAAATATTTTCCAATGACTCAATTCTGAGTCATACATTGCTAGGCATTTCTATCTATGAATAAAATTTGCCTAAAAGCTTCACTTCCGAGAGGAAAGACTTATAAATTCCGAGTGAAGGTTGTGTTTGCCGAGTGGAATATGGCCGAGTGAGCTTATTCCGAGTGAAATTCCTACACCCGAGACACTTATGTGTGAAGTGGAACTGATAGAACCACTTCTGGGTGAGAGAATCTGAGTGACTCACCTTGGGGTGACTCACTGCCGAGTTAAATTACTTAGAAAGACTCGTTTCTGAGTCAAATGCCATCAAATGACTTATTTCCGAGTCAATTACTCCTGAATGACTCGTTTCTGAGTCAAACACCACAAAAAGACTCATTTTCGAGTCAAGTGTCTTCCAGAGGCTTGTTTCTGAGTCGATCTTGATCAGACATTACAATTCCGAATGAAAGAATCACTGAGTGCCTTCATTTTGAGTGAATTACATAGGAAAATGCATTTCTGAGTGGCAAAATTCTGACTGGGAACACACGGTTTATTATTACTCAGATGTGTCAGTCTCTGGGATGAAACTCCGAGTGGAAAATCAATAGAGTGATGGGTCAGTTTTAGTGTAATTGCCGAGCGGAAGGCTAGCAAGAGATGACTCGGAATTGGAAATATATATACCCGAGTGAAAGACTAATTGAGATGACTCGGTTTTAGGAGAATATACCGACTGAGTCACCTCCAAGGAAGAGAAATCAGACCGGCTGTTTAATGAGGAATCAATTCCGAGTGAGTAATAAGTGAAGACTCAATTTCAGGATGTTCTACCGAGTGGATTGAGCTGTTTAAGTGAAAACCGAGTGAATGAAAGATCGGTTTTGACTCAAGCGAGTTGGTATGCGCTTGAGCGAAACCCCTCTGCCAGTGCATTGTATGGAACTCGCTCAAGCGAGTCGGTATCCGCTTGAGCGAGAGGGACTCGGATTTCCCTCTCTTCATATTACCGACCACTACCAGTCGGTATATACATGGACCGAGTGGAATTCCAGTCGGCCAAGAGGCTGACCGAGTAAAATTTCACTCGGAATTCACTACCAGATTGACATGTTGACTTCTGTTTTGTCCCTTCATGCATATTTTAATAAATCATCTTCCATTATGCGCACTCCAGTGGGTGGGCTACAGAAGTGGAGCTTGCTTTTAACCTAAACCACTCTTAATTCCCACTAAAAGCCCACTAGAAACCCACTCATGGAAAGTTGTCTCCCACCTTGCATTATTAAACATACCACTGATTCTAAAACTCCCAATTACTCTTCTCCATCAATACACCTTCGAATAGAACCAGGACAGCCAGGGGACTCCTTTTTCAGTCAGCCAAAGATCATCAAATCAAGTAAGAGGGGAGAGGGTTGTGAATAACTATGAAATGGGTAGAGTTGTATGCTGTTCTAGGATTCCAGTTTTAATTTCGTATCTTGTGGCTTAATTTTGAAACTGAAAACGTATGAATTTGTTTTGGACTTCTTCATGAAAGTTGTAGATCTTTTTGTTATCTAAATTATGAGACCTGATTCAATTAATTTGAGTATGTATAGCAAAAGTTATAGCCAAATTACTACTGCATGTTCGAATGAAAAATTTGTTCCATGTTTTGTGCATATTTTGATGAGATGGGAATTATACATACATAATCAGCCTTGGATGTCTTCATGAAAGTTGTAGATATTTAAGTTGTGGATCTTTATAAAGTGGTTTCACACTAAAATAAGTTTTGTAGCTCAAGTTATGCTCATAATACTGAAGTATGTACAAATTGTAAATCTGTGAACTTAAAATCCGTATCTTATTTTTAAAACTGGGCATTTTGTGTAAGAATTAGTGATCAGTGTCTTCATGAAAGTTGTAAATCTTTTTGTTATGTGAATTTTGAGACCTGAACCGATTGATTTGAGTATGTGTAGCAAAAGTTATAGCCAAAATACTACTGTATGTCCGAGTGAAAGATTTGTTTCATGTTTAGTGTATATTTTGATATGCTGGGAATTATACATGCATAATCAGCCTTAGATGTCTTCATTAAAGTAATAGATATTTAAGTTGTGGATCTTTAGAAAGTGGTTTCACATCAAAATAATTTTTGTAACTCAAGTTATGCTCAAATTACTGAAGTATGTGCAAGCTGTAATCCTGTAATCTGAAATCCGAATCTTGTTTTTTAAACTGGAAATTTTGTGGTGAGAATTAGGGGTTGGTGTCTTCATGGAAATTGTAGATATGTGTGTTAAGAATAATTTAGAATTGGTTTCATGTCAAAATCATTTTTGTAACTCCAGATACGTTCTAATTACTAATCTGTGTACTTTTTGGAAAAACTCATCTTGAGGCAGTATGGTATTTTATGAATAAGCGGTACTTCTGATTGGAATTTGAAACTGTGTTCTTCATGAAAGTTGTAGATAATTGTATTATTGAGCTATAGAAAGTGGAATCATCTAAAAAGGAGTTTATTTGCCCATGTTATGACTGTTTTTCTAATGTATGTTGCTGTTGGGGATGCTGAAAGTCACTTAAAAAGGCTATTATGAAAGAAAATGATATTTTCTCTATGGATAAAGATTAATTATTAAATTCTTGAGTGATTATGAGTTGTTAGAAATATTGTTGAGCATTTATGCAGTTTGTATGATGTGGTGATGAATAAATATGAATAACGAAACCACTTTGTATGTACATGAATGCCTTGTGATATTGACACATGTAACTGAAACAGTAAATCCATGATTTTGTAAATTATTATGAGTGTTGTGTCCTTTGGGGACTTGTATTCCAAGAGGTTTTGGAAATATGGATATCATGGTATGATAAAAGAATTAAAGGCATTCATGCATCATAAGCATTCGGACGCACCATGGAATTTAGGGGTTCCATGATTGCCTACCCTGGTGGGGGGGGGGGGGGTTACTCCATGATGAGTTAAGCCCTATTTTGTTGTGCGCCATGGAGTGTAGGGATTCATGGTTTATCCAAAGCCCTACTTATGATATTTGTGTACTTGGTACTTAAGCGCCATGAAGTGTAGGGATTCATGGTATATGCTAAAGCCCTATTTGTGTCTCTATGAGACTTTTACTGCAGTATTCCCACCAAACCAAATGGATCCAGCATGACATCATTTAACTAATTGAAGAATTATTAAATGGACTTGTTTGGCATATTCATCATATCATTATGAGTTGTTGATTGTGTTTGTGCAATTTTATCTATTTTATATTTATTCTATATTCTGTCTCACTCTTACATTAATTTTTACAGTGAATGACACGCAGAATGCAGAATGATGCCATGGTTGATGCCTATTCGAATTATTATTGAACTTTGATTTTATGGGTTGTAATAAGTATAACATGTCATGTACCATTACCTTCTCAATCGTTTCCGCTACTTAAATATTTTCTTGAATTTAATTATTCACGAATAGTATGTATGATAATTTTTCCGCTGTTATTAATTGTTACATAAACTCTGAATTAAATTTATAAATTTTAAAATGATCTTTCGAAAAAGCAAAAAATTTACTCGAAAATTTTAATCAACATTTCGGGGCGTTACAACCTTTCCTTGCTTATGCTTAATCACATAAGAGAATTACTCTAAGAACTCCACCAATTTAACGTGCCTTATTAAGCTTCCTTGGCTTTTATTATATTTAAGGGATTAATGATCACTATGTATTACAAACTCCTTAGTTAATAAGGGCATACATCTCTTTATCATATGTGGGGTAATTAAGAGTGACACCATTCAACTTCTCATTAAAATAACCAATGGGATGCCCCACTTGTAATAACACCGCCCCAATCCCAACATTAGATGCATCACATTCAATCTCAAAGGATTTCTCAAAATTTGGAAGAGAAAGAATGAGTTCATTAATGAACCTTTCCTTTATGGATTGAAAGGCTTGTTCTTGTTTATTACCCCCAATGAAATGTGACATTCTTTTTGACCAATTCATTTAAATAAATTTCAATATAAATGCATTTGAAGTGGCCACGATGCATGTTCAACATGTTCATATTAACCCATATAGGTTGCCCCCCTGTAGTAGCTAGAGTAAAATAGATTCTCTTATCATAATATTGTAACCCTAATCCTAGTATACGAATCCATACCATAGTTGTGTTAATCTTAGAGTTTGTTGTTACAAACTTAGGTGTCTATGGCTTAACAATGAGATATTGATGAAATATTAGCCATGCAACCCAAAAAAACCATATTCTCCTTATCCTTGACATATCAAACTTCTCAAGGAAATACCCATTCATAACATCCATAACCCTAAACCCTCCCATTATTTTCCATATACTTTTTAAGTGATCTCGTACAACCATGTACCTTACTGAATAACCTAAAACTTTTACCATTAAATATTCTTTTCATGGTTGACTAATACGATCAGGTAGGGCGTCAAAATACAAAGATTCTTATAGGGTCTTGCAAAACTTCATGTTTTTAAGAAAACTATATAAAATTTTGTTTGTACTTAACTCTTGTAGCGTTGTACAAGACTTCAAAGCAATAGTAGCTTTTCCCTTAAGGAGTCCACATGAGCGTTCCCACCAGATTTTGTATTTCTAAATGCTAGTTCATTGGAGCACAACCTCTACAACATTTATAGAATTTTTATTTTTATCACAAGAGTGCAACCATTAAGTATCTCATGCTTTATTTATAAGTTTAGGTCTAACCTAATGAGCACTCTTTAGTGAATATTCTCTTTACTCATTTTAAATGAGTTGGACAGTTTTATTTTTAATCAAACTAAAATAAAAGTTATCCTCTGGTAGGCTTACTCTATGCATATGACCTTATAGGAAATATATTTGGTTTATAATAAATATAAAAAATTTATATAATATAGTGGGCGACATCTAACAATACATCATTATCCAAATATAAATATCTAAATAACCTATATGTTTGGTCCTTTTGTCATGATATCTAATTAGGCCTAAAGCATGGTTGTCGTCATCCTTGTATGACCTAATTTATTTTACTTGATACCGGAGTAGACTTTTCTTAAATAAATATCTAATATTTAATTTTTTAACATGGCTATACATTTTCTTAAGTCTTATCCCATCAAGTGACCTATAAATATCACTCCTATCATTAGGGATGGAAATGGGCCAGGTCAGGCCGGGCTTTGAAAGGCCTGAGCCTGGCCTATTATCCCGTCACAGGTTTTTTTAAGGCCTGGTCTGGCCTGTTTGAAGGTCTGGTCTGGCCTGTTTGAAGGCCTAACCCGTTTAAAAGTCTGTTTAAAAGGTCTATTTATAATGAGACTTTTAAAAGGCCAAAACCAACCTAAAAAAATTTTGTGTTCCATTCCTCCTAATTTTTTAATTATAAACTTGTAATATTAATTTATATTATATAAATATAAATATGTAATATATATATATATATATATTATTTTATGTTATAAGTATATCATATATATAACTAATTAACAATTAATGTAATTAAATAGGCTGGCCTGTTGGGCTTCAAAGGCTTTTTAGAAAGCCTATGGCCTGGCCTATTTAATTAAAAAGGCCTTTTTAAAAGTCTAAGTCTGGCCTTCTAGCCCGACAAGCCTTGCCTATTTAGGCTTTAAACGAGACGAGCCGTAGGCCCCCGATGGACGGCCTGACCCATTTCCATCCCTACCTGTCACATAGGAGAGACAAATATCATCTACATTACTTACTTCCCTTTACATGATTCACTAATGCAAAATATAGATATAAGCACTAGATGTAAGCACGATTAAAAGGAAACTGTGTTAATAAAACACGCGGTGACAATTTTGAAAATTACAAGAAAACACTATAAACACGGCTACAATGTAACCATGGTTAAAATACAATATAGCCACGGTTACAGGGGCACCCGTGTCTATACGGTTTAGGGTTTATTTATTTTGGTAAACCATTTACACACGGTTACATGGCAACTGTGTGTAAATGGTTTAGGGTTTTTATTTATTTAGTTTTTATTTATTTTGCTGAACATTTGAACACGATTGCTTATATAATCGTGTTATATCTTAGATATAAACATGGTTACATGGTTAACTGACTTATATCATTTAAGTAATGCCTTTTTGTTTTCATTTCGTAGAGTATCGTGCCATTCAAACTTTTTCTCTAAAACCTGTTGCTCCCCTGTTTCTCTCTAAATACCCGTTTGGTTAAGAGTTCTAGTTTTATTCCCCTTAGAGACCTTCATTTTCCAAACCCTCTCGTTTTACAAATTCGTTTGTCCACTTAATCATCCATTTGGTGAGGGAGATCCGGTTGTGTGGTCTAGTGTTCTTGAGGTGGATGTATCCTATTGAGCGATACATGAAAATATTAGAAAGGTATATGATGAACCAAGGCTGCCTCGAAGCATTGATTATTGAAAGGTACATTGTAGAGGAAACGGTTGAGTTTTGCACTAATTATATGTTACACGCTGAAAGTATCAAAATTCTGAAGACTCGTCATGATGGGTGATTGGATGGGAAAGGTACGATTGGTAAACAAATGAAGAGCATGCCATGCGACGAAGTCCTACAAGCACACTTGTATATTTTGAACAACACAGACGAAGTGCTCCCATATTTAACCACTCACAAGGAACTAGTGAAAAGAAACAACCCTAGAATGACTGAAATTGGGTGTTGAACGAACACAACAAGACATTCATGTTGTAGTTCAAAATGACTGTTATCAAAGATACATTTGCTTCTAAGACATTACATCGACTAGCACAGGGTCCCAACTTTGATGTCTTCACCTATTATGGATATGACATAAATAACTATTCATTCTATACAATGGCACAAGATGCCAATAGTACAATGCAGAATAGTGGAGTTATGATTGTCGTTTCCTCAATGCATTTCTCAACTTTAAAAGGACAACAACCCTGTCATGGCTGAGTTATGTTATTTTGTTGTGATTGAAGATATATAGGAGGTCGATTATGGTCCTTTCACGGTTCCTGGGTTTAAATACAAATGGGTTGATGGTACAAATCGTGTCAAAACAGATGATCTTGGATTTACATTGGTGGACCTCAACAAGATGGGTCACAAGAAGCAGCCTTTCATCATGACAACTCAAATGAAGCAAGTTTTTTACGTTACTGACTCATATGACAAAAGGTGGTCTGTTGTTATCTAAGGGAGACACGACATTAGAGATCCCAGTCTTGATGTCTTGGAAATTCCTTTTCTAACAGCAGGTATGCCGACATCCATTATGGAACATGACATAGATGACGTAGTTGCTAGTCGTCATGACCACCATGAAGGATTATGGGAAAATATTCCAACTTCATAGTTCAGATTGAACATGGGGTATGGTTGTATATGATTTATTATATTTAATGTTTATTCAAATTAACTAAACATGTAATTCATTGTATTTAGTATTTTGTCATACTGACTAATGTTTTTTTCTTGTTTGACTAGATACTTATGACTGACTAGAATCCACCTATGAGATCTGACTCACAGACTACAGATTCCTCTTCCAGGAGAAGTAGAGGCGTTACATGGATGAGTAGTGTTACTCTTAGGCGCCATCAGGGAGATAGGTGTTATGTTGACATTGATGTCAACATCGGGGTGCCTTCAGGAGAACATGCTGCCAGGTTTACTAGTTATTTATGTATTAAGTTATAATTGTATTATACAATAGTACTTTATATTATTTCATATTAGAATATTATACTTAGTACACTATATGTTATTTTCTTTTTTATTATAATTTTTAAATATAAATAGATAACTGTAGTTATCTGTTACAACTACTTGCAAGTACAAGTACGGATAGTATACTACCCTAAGTTGCTCCGTTCTGTTTACATCCCTTTTTACGAACCAAATTCAATATTTAAGGATCAATTTTAATGTATTAAATAATATAATTAAGGATTAAAATCAATAAAATGAAAGCTAAGACACCAAAAATATATTTAACTTAAAAAGTATTTTTTATTTTTTCAACACCAAAACATGGTGGAAAGAGCAGCCGAAGACGGGTTTAAAAGAAAGGCCCACTTGAAATGGGCTCACATTTTCAGTGCCTATGGGCTTCCACATAGCTCTACTTTTTAAAAGAATCAGCACAAGGCAATAATATACGACAGTGATGGCAGGCCGTGGGAGCAAATATACTCTTCTCCTATACATCCATTCGACACGTTCCACATGGCATATATTGAAGAACTCACCATTCCATAACAAAGAAATTAATAACCATATATATTTGTTTTTACTATTCAAATTGCGTCCAGGTATATTCTGTTCAGACTCCTAGTCCTAGAATTTACAATTGTCCCCTTCATGATCAAGTCAAAAAATAATTATAATAATTTAAGAGGAAATTAAAGTTAGTCACATATGGTGAAAGCCGGCCCCATCCTGCTTCCAAATATGTATGTCGATACATTCAACATGCAAGACCTATATATATATATATATATATAGACCAATGCTGAAATGCAAATCGATGTGATCTAGCTAACAATTGATCTAAGCAATAACATTTGCATAGAATAATTTGTTAGCTTGTCCAGAATATATATACACTTGTTTTAGATTTTAATTTAGTTTGAAATTAATCAAATGGCTTCTTCTGGCATGGCCTTCCTTACCCTTTCCATGGTTTTGCTTTGCTCATATGCTATGGCAATTGATCACACTGTGGGTGATGACAAGGGCTGGACCCTTGATTTTAACTACGCAGATTGGGCAAAGGACAGAGTTTTCCATGTTGGTGACAACCTTGGTATGTTAAAATAGTTGCTACTTTCTCGTTCTTATTTATTTGTATGGATATGGACGCTATTTAATTAATTAAATTGGTGTGTTAGTATCATCATTAATTGTTTTGGAAAATACTATGGTTCATGAACATTTTTCTAGAATTATTAGTTTGCATACTGACTTTTGAAAAATTGAGTTGACCTTATCAATGTGATTTATCTAACCTTCAAGATAGATATCGAGTAGAGGGTATGAAATATTTTTTGCCAATTTTTTAACATAAGAGAATTGCTAATCGACAGTAAATCAATTGTATCCCATTTGTTAATTAAAGCTAAAACCTACATATTAACACTGAATAGAAGCTGGTCTAGTATTACAAATGAATGGTAAAGATTTAAAATATATATAGTTGATTTAAATGTCATAAAATTCTCTAATTAAAATGTTTAACAAAGGAGAAAGGTTAATTCAACAAGAGGTTATTTTAACTTTTAGGTTATAGTTTCAAACATAAATAAGAAGTGTTTTAACTAAGATGTGTCTGACCGTTTTGCAGTGTTCAATTATGACAATAGCAAGCACAACGTGTTGAAGGTGAATGGGTCACAATTCCAGAGCTGCAGCTTCACTGCAGACAACGCAGTGTCAACGAGTGGGAGTGATGTGATTCCTCTGAAAGCAGAAGGGAAGAAGTGGTACATTTGTGGGAAGGCTAACCATTGTGCTGCTCATGAAATGAAGCTTGTCATCAATGTTGTGGCACCAGCTCCTGCACCTGCTCCTACCTCTGCTGCTCATTCTGTGGTCTCTTCTCTATGGGGGGCACTCTTGATGCTTGCCATTGCAGCCATATATGCGTGAGAAGAGACGGTGCCCATTTCTCCAACTTAATTTGTTTTGGTATTCAGACACAATTATGAGTTTAATGTTGCGTTGACCATCACTAGGCAATAATAAGATCTTATGTTGCCATGCATTATCTTTCTTTGAGTTTGTATTTGACATTGTTGTTGAATGATTTGTTTTTTTTATCTATACTTTGATACTAATAATACGTCTAATTTAATGATTTGGATGTGTCCCTTTTTTAAATGGAAGTCTGTCCTTGCAATATTATTTGGAAATTTGGATATACTGAAGAATGCCTGAATAATAATGTTTTTAGAATATATTGGGTGATGAAATTAATGAAAACGTTACTTACTTTATGGTTGATTGAAAGGGTAAGAAAAGATGTTATCAAATATTAAATATTTTATAAGAAAACAGTATATAAAAAATAACAAAATTCATGGGTATGTATTATATTTAAGAGCTTTTACTTAAGATAGATGAACTGGTCTGGACCGGGGTCTAGGATCCGGTGTGGGACCAGCCACAAGAATGCAGGTGTTTTTAGGGTTTGCACACCGGAACTGTGAGAAACCGATGTATTAATCCGGTCTCTCAGTGGGAGAGGCCGGTCTTGTTGTCCTGGAGGTCCTTCACACCAACGATTCGCGTTGCAGGGGGGCGAAAGGTGGTGCCACTTGCAAAGATTCTCCGACGCTCAAGTTAGAAGAGTGTAAGAACTCAGTGAATACTTAAGCGAAGTAATAGTAGAATATAAGTTAGAACAACGATACCGTGCATATGCATTGATTTATGCTTCTTATAGTTGTACGTGAGAAAAATGAGTCGTTGGATGCAGGTGGGCCCCTTGGCTCTGATAGCGTGTGTATTGTGTCAATCAAGGTGGCTCAACTTTCAGAATGTGTCAGGAAGGTAGGTCAATTATCAGAGTACGATCCTCTAGGAAGAGGAGAGGATAATCACCTTTTCCACATAATCTGCTGACACACCCACTTACTTTCTGAGGCCATTGATGTGACGTATCCTTGGCGGAGTGACATGCCTTGGCGGAGTAACATGCCTAGGCGGAGTATCGTGCCTTGACGGAGTGACATGCCTTGGCGGAGTAACATGCCTTGGCGGAGTTACTTGCCTTGGCGGAGTGATATGCCTTGGCGGAGTAACATGCCTTGGCGGAGTTACTTGCCTTGGCGGAGTAACATGCCTTGGCGGAGTTACTTGCCTTGGCGGAGTGACATGCCTTGGCGGAGTAACATGCCTTGGCGGAGTTACTTGCCTTGGTCGTATATACTCCGTATAGAAACAATTATAATGCATTTGAAGCGTACTTCCCTTGTTCGAAATGCTGACCTGGCAAAGCATTAAAGCCATGCTCTTAGGGGCCGGTGTTAGGACCGGATCATTAGCCTCTTAGCTTGTTATAGTGATTGGCGGAGTCACTTTAATGAGCTATAACACTTAAGTTTTAGCTTTTATAGGCATGGGTTTAGGCGGCGTTTGCTAGTTCAGGATTTATGGACAAGTGTTTTCATGCATTTATTGGCTTTATCATTACTTGTCACGCTTGTCATTAATAGATTCCGTAAGGAGGCGGAATAGCCTCTTAGGAATTTCAATGAAACTGGATTCCGTAAGGAGGCGGAATAGCCTCTTAGGAATTTCAAAGGAGTTGGATTCCGTAAGAAGGCGGAGTAGCCTCTTAGGAATTTCCAAGGAGTTAGATTCCGTAAAAAGGCGGAGTAGCCTCTTAGGAATTTCCATGAAACTGGATTCCGTAAGAAGGCGGAGTAGCCTCTTAGGAATTTCAATGAAACTGGATTCCGTAAGGAGGCGGAATAGCCTCTTAGGAATTTCAAAGGAGTTGGATTCCGTAAGAAGGCGGAGTAGCCTCTTAGGAATTTCCAAGGAGTTAGATTCCGTAAAAAGGCGGAGTAGTCTCTTAGGAATTTCCATGAAACTGGATTCCGTAAGAAGGCGGAGTAGCCTCTTAGGAATTTCCAATGAGGTTGGATTCCGTAAGAAGGCGGAATAGCCTCTTAGGAATTTCCAAGGAGTTTTATTCCGTAAGAAGGCGGAGTAGCCTCTTAGGAATGTCAATGAGATTGGATTCCGTAAGAAGGCGGAGTAGCCTCTTAGGAATTTCCAAGGAGTTGGATTCCGTAAGAAGGCGGAGTAGCCTCTTAGGAATTTCAATGAAACTGGATTTCGTAAGAAGGCGGAGTAGCCTCTTAGGAATTTCAATGAAACTGGATTCCGTAAGGAGGCAGAATAGCCTCTTAGGAATTTCAATGAAATTGGATTCCGTAAGGAGGCGGAGTAGCCTTTTAGGAATTTCAAAGGAGTTGGATTCCGTAAGAAGGTGGAGTAGCCTCTTAGGAATTTCCAAGGAGTTGGATTCCGTAAGAAGGCGGAGTAGCCTCTTAGGAATTTCCATGGAGTTAGATTCCGTAAGGAGGCGGAGTAGCCTCTTAGGAATTTCAATGAGATTAGATTCCGTAAGAAGGCGGAGTAGCCTCTTAGGAATTTCCAAGGAGTTGGATTCCGTAAGAAGGCGGAGTAGCCTCTTAGGAATGTCAATGAGATTGGATTCCGTAAGAAGGCGGAGGAGCCTCTTAGGAATTTCCATGGAGTTAGATTCCGTAAGGAGGCGGAGTAGCCTCTTAGGAATTTCATTGAAGTAAATTCAACAATGAGACGGAGTAGCCTCTTAGGAACTTCAAAGAAGTAGGATTTTACAAGTGTTGAACTTACTTGAACTTGTTGGGAAGTGCTTGAGTTTGTTGCTCATGTACTCCGTAAAATATTGGTAGTTAGGCGGAGTCAAGCTTTGGATGGAGTGTTCATCCTTTTGAACTTGGACCGGAGTGTAACTCCTGATCAAATGAGAATTGTTGAATCCAGAATGGCTATGGTGCAGCATATAGCTTGTGACACCAATTCTTCCTGTGAGAATTTTGTTGGTTCTTACCCTTGAGATAGTATGGTGCAGCATATAGCTGTGACACCAATTGTTCCTGCAAGAAATTGGTTAAACCTTTGAGGCGGTATGGTGCAGCATATAGCTGTGACACCAATTGTTCCTGTAAGAAATTGGTTAAACCTTTGAGGCGGTATGGTGCAGTATATAGCTGTGACACCAATTCATCCCATAGGCGGCCTGCAGGACCTTAGGGTCGGTATGGTGCAGCATATAGCTGAGACACCAATCCTTTCCCCCCAAGGAGTTTTTTGTTGACCCCGTTTGTGAAGCGTTGTTGCATGTTGGTTGATCTTTATGGAATAAAGAGTTATGCATCTGTGCTTCAGTTTTGGAGCCGTTGTCTTATCTGCATGGGAACAAGTTCTGCCATGGATAATCAATTCAAACTTAGAGTGAAGATTGAATGCAGGAAAGCATTTAATAATCCGTTCAGCGTGATCAATATTGAGGTCGGATTGGGGAAGTGTATCTCAATCGTAAGAGTACGGATTGAGTCTTCAAAGACTTCCATCATAAGGATGATGATGGGAATTGTCCGCGCCAGGAGTTACCTCGTCAACTCACAGAATATGTGATTGAGAGCATCCGTCCTGGGGAAGTGTTTCTTCTTCAACCGGTGTTGGATTTCACTCATTTACCAGCCTTCACACGGTGTTCGGTTCGATCCTACTAACCGTACTTGGAGTTCGGTGTAATCCTACAATCCAAGCCTTCAACACGGGGTTCAGATCAGGGCTAATCCTGAACCTACTGCGCCCGTTACTCGGGGTTCAGCACGGTTTTCTGTATGAACCGGCCTACTGCGCCCAAGCCTTCGCATGGGGTTCGGTTTGTGGCCTTGAAAAAGGACCAGCCCTACAACCCATGTAGTCTTCGAATGGGGTTCGGTTTGTGGCCTTGAAAAAGGACCAGCCCTACAACCCATGTAGTCTTTGAATGGGGTTCGGTTTGTGGCCTTGAAAAAGGACTAGCCCTACAACCCATGTAGTCTTTGAATGGGGTTCGGTTTGTGGCCTTGAAAAAGGACCAGCCCTACAACCCATGTAGTCTTCGAATGGGGTTCGGTTTGTGGCCTTGAAAAAGGACCAACCCTACAACCCATTTCCTGAGGTTCGGTTTAATCCTACAACTCAGGTCTTCACCGGTGTTCAGCCAAACTTACTAACCGTACCCAGAGTTCGGTTTAATCCTACAATCTGGGCCTTCGAATGGGGTGATTCACCCAGTTGTACCTTCGAAGAGGTTCATCGCTAACAACGGATACATTGTTAGGATCATCCGTCCTGAAAGTATCTTGTCACAACAGTGTTGTGCATCGAATAAAATCATAAAGACAATGGGTGAATCATTTAGAGTATTTCATTAATTATGAATTACAAAAGAGAGAAAGAGAGATGAGTCGGGGTTATGACTCATTAGACCTTCTTGGTAAAACCCGATCTGGATCTGCTCTTATCACTTCAAATGTGGGGATATTTGAATACTGGGGGGTAGAGGATTTTTCTCCCTCGGTTGTGTGATGTGTCCCCTTGATCAGAGACATGGCTCTCTCCTCCGCGCTCTTTCTTTCGCTTTTAAATCCAACAGTTCCTCCCTCAGCTTTCTTATCGTCTCATCCTTTAGATTTGGTGCTGAAACCTGCACCATTCTTCCTGAACTTTCCACAGGCGACTCGAGAGCTAAGTGCCTGTTCACTGGTTGTTCCTGGGCAGTGATGTCTTCCACGTGCCCATCTGGTTGGTTTCTCCCATTACCTTTCATAATAAGAGACCAAACTTCTTAAACGAGAGGTAGGAATAACTTTAACGAGTCCCACCGGGCGTGCCAATGAACTGGTCTGGACCGGGGTCTAGGATCCGGTGTGGGACCAGCCACAAGAATGCAGGTGTTTTTAGGGTTTGCACACTGGAACTGTGAGAAACCGATGTATTAATCCGGTCTCTCAGTGGGAGAGGCCGGTCTTGTTGTCCTGGAGGTCCTTCACACCAACGATTCGCGTTGCAGGGGGGCGAAAGGTGGTGCCACTTGCAAAGATTCTCCGACGCTCAAGTTAGAAGAGTGTAAGAACTCAGTGAATACTTAAGCGAAGTAATAGTAGAATGTAAGTTAGAACAACGATACCGTGCATATGCATTGATTTATGCTTCTTATAGTTGTACGTGAGAAAAATGAGTCGTTGGATGCAGGTGGGCCCCTTGGCTCTGATAGCGTGTGTATTGTGTCAATCAAGGTGGCTCAACTTTCAGAATGTGTCAGGAAGGTAGGTCAATTATCAGAGTACGATCCTCTAGGAAGAGGAGAGGATAATCACCTTTTCCACATAATCTGCTGACACACCCACTTACTTTCTGAGGCCATTGATGTGACGTATCCTTGGCGGAGTGACATGCCTTGGCGGAGTAACATGCCTAGGCGGAGTATCGTGCCTTGACGGAGTGACATGCCTTGGCGGAGTAACATGCCTTGGCGGAGTTACTTGCCTTGGCGGAGTGACATGCCTTGGCGGAGTAACATGCCTTGGCGGAGTTACTTGCCTTGGCGGAGTAACATGCCTTAGCGGAGTTACTTGCCTTGGCGGAGTGACATGCCTTGGCGGAGTAACATGCCTTGGCGGAGTTACTTGCCTTGGTCGTATATACTCCGTATAGAAACAATTATAATGCATTTGAAGCGTACTTCCCTTGTTCGAAATGCTGACCTGGCAAAGCATTAAAGCCATGCTCTTAGGGGCCGGTGTTAGGACCGGATCAATAGATAATCGAATAAGTGACAGGTAACAATTTAAGTTAATTTGTAGTTTAATTTTTTATTTTAAAAGTTTGTTTGATAAAATAATTTTGTTTGGTAAATAAATTTATTTTAGTAGTTTATAGCAATTTTTAATAAGCTATTTAAAACAACATTTGAATTTATAAAGTTTGAGCTTATTTTATTTTATACACTTTTATAATGTGTATATTTTTTTAAAAATTACTATATATATAATTTTATTTTATATTTAACAGTTAATTTTACTAAATACATTATAATTCAATTAGCTCTCAATTCTAAACTTTTAACTAACTTATTAGTTTTTACTTAACTCTAGTTTAATTCTATGGTTTATTGTAAATTTTCAGGAATTCAATCAGGGCATCTTACAACATATATTTACGTAGCTAAATTAGTGATTCAATTTGTCTATAGTTAAAAATTTAAATTACAGGTAATTATTTAACACAATTCATTGAGTAAAGTTTTGAGTTCTTGTAACATATCACCCATTCCTTATCAAAATCAAAATATTTAAAATACAAGACATTAATATCATTAGGTTAAATAGCGGTCTTTGAAAGATAACATGCTATCCAATTAGGCTTCTAAAAGATATTACCCATTAAACATGTTCTTTAAATAAATCCACCAATCGATAGCTACCATATTTTATAATGATATCTTTTCCATCTGTTATTTTTATCACTGGTATAAAAGTATGATGGAGAGATGAAGGGAGAGTGAGTTGGAAACTGAACCGAGTTCAATCAAACTATAATCTTTAATATTATATACTTCTATATTTATTTACCTTACTAAATTACGTACATGACATGAACTTAAAGTGAGACTAAAAAGACTCAAAGTAGTTATTTGTGATTTTGCGATGATGATGAAATTTTTTAAAGTATGTATTTAAAGTAGATTTTCTTGCTTTTACTAGGTTGGAATTATATATCTTATACTTTGTTTTGATAAAGGCATAATTAATATAAAACTAAACAAACTAATCCAATCTAAACTACATTTAATCGGATTGGATCAAATAAGATGTCACCATAGATTCTAACCAAACTGAATTGAACCATAACTTAATTATATTATAGAAGCGAATGATATTTTGTCTAAAAATTAAATTGATTTAGACCAAGAGAACTCGACTTGCCGTCAACCTTCGACCAAGCCACTAGATAACATGGAGGGTGTTGATACAAGGAAGACCTGACGTTTAACCTTTAAGGGAAAGTGTTTGGAGTTATGTACAAACCTAATGTCTAAGGGGTTTGAGGTTGGAGCTTGTGAATGAGAATCAGCTGTTTCCAATATTCATATTTGTGGAGGAAAAGGTATTGGAAATATGCACTAGGAGCCTATATATAACACATCACTTTGAATAAGACATTTATGTTAAATAATTTAACAACCTTTCTTAATCCCTAAAATAGTAATTCAATATGAGAATTATTCCTAAATTATCCATAGTCAAGTGTTTATATGGGGACATATAAACATGTTAAGACTAGTATGTGAGTGTACACCACTAAAAAAACCTTAAATAGCTACCTCAATTTAGCAACCACCAGAAACCCGTCGCTAAATAGCGACTGAGTTAGCGACCGCTAGGAGAAAAGGGACAAAAAAAGAGGTTAGCGACGCCTGTAGCGACCATACAAACAGTGGTCGCTAAAAATTGCAACACTTTGTCACTGGTGCGGTCGCTAGATTTCACCTCCATCCTTTTTTTGTTTCCCTCCATGGTTTTTTGTTGGCGCCAAACCATAGCGACGGTAATGACCGTCGCTGAGTTTCCCTCCAAACATTAGCAACGCGGCGACCACGTCGCTATGTTTTGTACTAGTGATGGTTGGATGGCCGTCGCTATGACTTTCGGTCTTACCTCCATACTTTTTACTTTTAAGAAGGTAACGTAGTGACGGATTTGTGTTACCCTCGCTATTATTTTGGGTCTTCCCTCCATAATTTTACTTTTGAGAATGGAACGTAGTGACGGTGGGGTTACACCGTCACTAATATTCAGGGGTTTAGTGACGGCCTTGTGTTACCGTTGCTACATGCCAGTTAGCGACGATTGATGTACTAACCATAGTAACGGGGTTGGCCGTCGCTAGTGTGTTTTTATTAGCGACGGTAATACGTTTCCGTCGCTAAGGGTTATAACTTAATCGCCCCTTTCTCGAGCCCTAATCAGTGTTTCTTCTCTGCTCCACTATACTCATCTTCTTCTCTCCCCCTTTCCTCTTCTTCTCTGCCCCACGTGTCCTTCTTCACTCTGCCCTGTGTGTCCGTTTCCTCACTTCTCTCTCCCCCTCCGTTGACCACATTGTGGGTTTCCTCCCTTCTCCTTCTCCTCTCCGTCAGTGGCTCACGCCCTCCTGGCTCCTGGCTCCTGGCTCCTGGCTCCGGGCTCCCTCACAGCTGACACACACACTCACGGTTGTCTCCCTCACGGTTCTGCAGTGGTCAGGTTCGAATCCGTTCCCTTACTCCCTTATTGTGTTCTATTTGTTATGTATTGTTGGTTATTGGTTTTTGTTGGCTGTTGTGGTAGAAGGTTATGATTTGTTGGCTAGTGTTTTTTGTGATGTTCTGTTTGTGAACACATCAACATATTGTAATACTTAGGGTTTAGGGTTTTACATAGACATCAACAATTTGTGTTTCATTTCTTTCTCTCCCTGTGTACCTAAAACCCCATAATTTATACAAAGTTTTATGGGAAGAAAACCTACTGTACTGCATAAAAGGTGGAAACTACCTAGGAAAGGAAATAAGTCAATTAGCTTAATTTATAAAGAAACAAAATACTACAGTATCATAATCCCAACTAAGAATTCTGTGCTTCACTACATGTACCATCAGCGTGTGCAAACAAGCATACCGACTCCGAAGAGATGGTATAGCAATTGGAGGTTTTAAACCAAGTAGAAAATAAATTAGCTCAATACAGCGAGGAGAAGAAAAAAATGGGTATTCCTTTATTGTTCAGCAACAGTACCGAATAAATGACAAAAGAAAATGAAATAGAAAAATACCAGTCACAAATGCAGACTCCAAAATTTTGCTTAAAGTCTTGTATGCTTCACAATGAACACTCTCATTAGTTGCCTACATAACCAAGCATACATATTAGAGAATGAATTTGGGAGTAAAAAAATTGAGTTCTGCAACATTTCATTTCTTAATTCAAATTATAAATATGATAATACACTCTGAATTTACAGTGTGCTCATGTAGTAGTCTAGAGGAAGCTATCACTACAAATGATAAAAAGAAATTGAATTTGGGAAAACCCAAAAGGATCACACCTTACTATATATTTTTAATTTTAATAGCCGAAATATATATTTTTTCAAATAACTCATATATATCTAAGGCATTTCTAATAAAAATAATATATAAAAATAGATCTTGTAAATCTTAAAAAATAATAAACTTGAGAGTTTTATTATATTTTAATGAAAACATTCAAACTTACTTTATTATTTAACTATTGTGCCCCTTGAGAATTATACTATGTTTTAAGAAAAACATATGAACTTATTTTATTAGTTAACTATTCTGCCCTTATCCCCACCGATGTCGGGTCAAGGTTAGAGTTGGGATTTCCCTAAACCCAGTTAGTCAAAGTGGGGTTGGTACCCATAGGCTGAGGTTTGATTGCCATGTCTACACTAGAAATCCATTTGTTTCCATCAATCTTCCGTAAAGGCCAGCCATAAAACACAGAATTATTGATGAGGGTTCTCACACTAATAGGGTTTATAACAGGCAAGAAAGTTCCAGAGTAGTTAAAATCTGGCTACTAGTGAAACCCTTGGCTACTAGTCTAGGCTTGTATAAAGGAAGGAACAACAAGTGAGATAGTTGCAGGGGTAGTAGAAGTGTGAGGCGTCAGGCATTTTTTTGTGAGAATTGTATGGTCAAATAAAAGGAAAGCAAGTGCAGTCAAACACTTTTGAGGAATTAAATTAACAGTCAGGATGGCTGAAACTGTAGTACATGAGTTAGAATTGGAAGATGAGTGATGTTGTAGGCAGGCATGTGAAATGCATCATCCCAAAAGTGAAACAGGAAATCAAGATAATGTAGAACCTGTTTGGCTGTTTCCATAATGTAAGACCCGCTTCAACAATGGCATTCTGATGGTGAGTGTGTGAGCAAATGACTCCAGAGAATGCCCAGGTCTGAGAAATAGGATGAATTATACTATGAACAAACAATAGAAAGTATAACAGAATTAAAACCGAGAGTAGAATTTGAGGAAAGATGGCACGTGGTCAAAACTATAGAGACCATCCTTGTCCTGTGTGCCACAAAGAGCTTAAGAAATGCCTGAGATTTAATAACACAATATGAGGAGTGAAATTCAAAATAGATAGTTATTCTTTGAAAACTGACTGACAGTGACTGGATTCTATCATAGAAGGATCATACTATTTTTTAGATGAAGGGGAGTGAGTCAGATGGTGATGAAAAAAGACTTGGTGCCATTGTGCCAACAGATGTTTTGGATAAACCTTGAGAGTTAGGGTTTAGGGCATGGAAAAACATGTACAAAATTCACAGAAAGTGTCATTAGTTCTCCAAGAGGCTTTTCTTGCTCTTCTCAATGCACACTTCATGCACTAACTGAAATAATGCTGTAAAAAACATTTATATAAAAAAAAACAGACCAAAAACACTAAAAACTATTGGGAAAATTAAGAGTTGTATGTTTGCATATCTCAGCTATATATTCATGTTATTTGGGATAGCATATTTAGCTCCTATAATATCTCTTGTATATATTTAACATATCATATTCTACATATATTTAGCATACCAAATACATAATTAGTGGCTGATCTTTAGACAAATGATTAGGAAAATATGTTGTATATAATCCTTTGAATATTGACATAAATTATAGAGTTGATTTCATATTCTTTCTTTATTGTATTAAAGCAAGAAAATAGATTCTTCCTAATACGACTCTGATATTTTTATTTTTGCCATGGCTAATAAAGTTGACGATAATGACACAAATAATCGAAAGAAACAAACTTCTGATGACGGTGAGAATAGGAAGAAGCAAACTTCTTTCTCACCCTACTATTTATACACTTCTTTTAAATTTAATCGTTAGAAATATTGGTCATTAGCAAGTAGCAGAAATATACCAAAATAGAGAAAAACAAATCACAAAATGACCAAACAATTGTTGTTGGTGCGTCGAAGGAGTTTAGGGAGTATCGATAAGGCTGTTGGAGTGTTGAAGGAGTGACGATAGGGCTGCCGGAGTGATGGAGAGGCTGTTTGGAGGCAACATAACTACCAACAATGGTGAGAGAAGCTTTGGAATGTGATCTAAGTGTTGAAGGAAGCCAAGAGAGTAAACATAGCCACCAAACATCATGTTGGGGGTTTAGGGGCCTCGCTGGAGTTGTTCACTAAAAAAGAAATTATAAAGTTAAGGACCCGTTTGAGATGGTTGGGAGTTTTTAATTTTTTTATTTTCAAAACCTGTATTTTGAAAACAAAATCTATTAAAAAAGTTTCATATCAACCTCTCCACCTTATTTTGAAAACAAAATCTATTAAAAAAGTTTCATTTCTCTCCTCTAAGGTTATGTCAGGATCAGTTGCCTTTTGATTTTTGCTTTTCAAAACAACAAATTTATAACATGTACTCCTTATCTCGACTCTCACACTCTCATTCTTCTCCATCTTGTCATAATTTGCTTGCTTCACTTTCAAACACTTTATTTTGGATTTTAGAGTCACCACAAGCCTTCCCAAACCCATCATCTCTAAAGTAATGTTATGACACCTGTTCAGTTTACATTATTCTCCCTAAGAAGCTTATATGATCCGTTGTTGTCACTCAGATTAAAACATTTGATTATGATTGCTTCTCCCCAGTAAACACCTGTTTAGTTTACCTTTTCCCTCAACCTCTTCCCATCTTGCTTCCAATCTGCCTCTTTAACAGTAAACACCATTATGTCCCCTTACCTCAACTACATTTCCATTCACCCCTTATGCTTTGAAAAGTTTGAGTACACATTACGCTTCTGACATTGATAGAAAACCTACCAATCATTATTATACTATTAAAGAGTTTAATTTTGGTATATTGTTAGTACGCTAAACTTTGAGCGTGTTCTGGGTTTTGATGATGAACTTAATCTATAATTTGCTTTACGTGTCTCTGTTTGTTTAGTTTCCTTTCTACTTGTAACTGTCCAACCACTTATTGGTTTGTGATGCAGACTATTTAGCGTGGTCTCTGATCTTCTGTCGACAGCTTTATATTCTTCCCTGACTTTTTTCCGCAGGTAATGCCCTAACACTGACTTTCTCATTATTTGTATGCATGTCAATTGTTGTTTGTTAGTGGAGAGCAGAGCTCATTAGGCATTGGTTTTGTGTGTTGATAACATGATTTTTTATGCATGTGTAATGTTGTTTGTTAGTGGAGAAAAGAGCTCATTAGGCATTGGTTTTATGTGCTGATAACATGATTTTTTATGCATGTGTAATGTTGTTTGTTAGTGGAGAGCAGAGCTCATTAGGCATTGGTTTTGTGTGCTGATAACATGATTTTTTATGCATGTGTAATGTTATTTGTTAGTGGAGAGCAGAGCTCATTAGACATTGGTTTTATGTACTCTCAATATCATATACAATGCGTAGCATATATATTTTTCTATACTGGGAAGTTTTCTATATGTAACAGGCCGTTTCTGAATTTGGGAAATGTCTAGCTTACAGGGGAGACTTTACCAAAATTTTGCCAGGGTCCCTTTCTTAGGGAACTTAGAAAATAAAACTCAAGTTTAAAAATGTAGGGTTTAGTCGTGTGTGTACCCATTAGATTCCCGTTCAAGTTTCAAAACAACTGGCTGATGTACCGTGTTGTGTTGGATCTTGAATTGTCCCGGTTGGACAGTTTGGTATGAATTTGTAACCAGTAGGGCGTAACCCATCAATGTTGTATGTGGTGTATCTTGAGACGTTGAATGTTCATTTCAAATTTCGGTTATGGTGTTTCGTATTGTCCCCAGGGTGCATGTCTGTGTGCGGTGTTTCATACCGTACGTATCTCTGTGTACTCGGGGACCTATGCGAAATGCTGCCAAAATTTCAAATGAACATCAATGACACAAGATAGACCACATACAACATCGATGGGTTACGGATGGTTGCATATTCATCCCGAATGGGATAGGGCCCCACTAATTTGCAACATCAAAGAGATAGAGAGTGATTCACAACAGATAGTCGAATAAAATTTAAGCTAATTTAAAGTAACAGAAATCGTGCTTGTTAGATATTGTAAATGGAGGTACCGGCAAATCGACGATGGATGTACAACCGACTAAATCGCAATCAGCGAGTGACTGAGGAGTTTATGATGGGGCTATTGGAGTTCATTCCGTTCGCTACGGCAAACACGCCTGGATTTGAAGCGACTCAGAAGATTCGTTGTCCGTGCTCAAGGTGCAAATGCATGAGTTTTGAATACACGGATGATGTCATGTGCCGCCTAACTGAGAAAGGGTTCATGGAAACATATGGTGAGCAGTTACCGCCTAGACCTTCAGGCGTAACCGTGCAACAGTCTTACTACGAGGTTGAAGGAAACAGGGATACGTACAACAATATAGAACAAATGGTGATGGATCATGTTGGACCCTCCACAGGGCGTATGCTAGAACATGGTGACCAAGCAGGGAATGAGGATGACAATGTAGAGGAGGACCCTAATCCAGAGGTGAAGAGATTTTATGATTTGTTAGCGGCGGCTCAGACTCCATTGTGGGACGGGTACAAGAGTCATACTGAGTTATCTGCCTCCCTAGCTGCTTTGAGCCTAAAGGCAGATTATAATCTTTCTGGAGGTTGTTTTAATAGGATGGTCAATCTGATGGATTCCACCATGCCTAATAATCATCGAATGCCAACAAACCTGTACCATGCTAAGAAACAAGTGGCAAACTTGGGGTTAGGTTGTGTGAAGATAGAGTGTTGTGTTGGCGGATGTATGCTTTTCAGAAATGAGTTTGCAGATAAGAGTGTCACAAAATGTCTACATTGTAATAAGGAATGCTACAAAACTGTTAAAAGGAGAGGGAAGGTAACCCGGACGACCAGGAAGAAAATGTGGTACTTCCCTATAACACCGCGTCTTCAACGCCTGTATGCCTCATTGTCCACGGTAAAACACATACGTTGGCATGCTCTGAACCGAACACAAGAGGGGTTTCTTTGCCATCCTTCCGACGGGAAAGCATGAAAGTGTTTGGATGAGCTATATCCGGACTTTTCTAGCGAGCTGCGCAATGTAAGACTTGGCTTATGTACTGATGGGTTTAACCCGTTCGGTCAATACGGAAGAGCTTACTCTTGTTGGCCAGTCATACTGACCCCATACAATCTGCCTCCTGATATGTGTATGAAGAGGGAGGTCATGTTTCTATCTATACTGGTTCCAGGACCCAAAAATCCAAAGGCGAACATAGATGTGTTTTTGCAATCGTTGGTTGAAGAGTTATCACAATTATGGGATGTCGAGGTAATGACATACGATGCGTCTTTGAAGAACAATTTTATGATGCGTGCTGTTTTGATGTGGACTATTAACGACTTCCCGACCTATGGCATGCTTTCTGGATGGTCAACGTCTGGGAAGCTTGCTTGCCCTGTATGCATGGAACATACCGGGGGAAGTCACTCCCTGTTAGTGGCAAGACAAGTTTCTTTGACTGTCATAGAAAGTTTCTACCGTTGGATCACCCGTTTAGGAGAAGCAAAACCGCTTTTAAGAAGAACAAGGTTGTTAATGAACCTCCACCCCGTAGGTTATCCGCTGCACAGGTTTGGCAGAGGGTCGAAGAGTATCCTTACATCTGGGACAAGAGTGTTAAGGAGTTTGCGGGTTATGGTAAGGAACACTACTGGGTGAAGCAGAGCATCTTGTGGGATTTTCCATATTGCAAAGACTTGTTATTAAGACACAACATTGATGTCATGCACACTGAACGTAATGTTTTCATGAATATTTTTGACACTATTATGGATATCAAAGGGAGAACAAAGGACAACGAGAAGAGTCGTCTAGACCTTCCGATTTGGTGTTCTATGAAGGAGTTGGAATTGAGGGATGCGGGACGTGGAAGAATGTTTAAACCCCATGCAAAATATGCTTTAACTAGACCAAAACAGATTGTTGTGTGTATTTGGATGAATGAGTTGACCCTGCCTGACGGATTCACTTCTAACTTGAGTAGATGTGTCGACGTGAAGGACGGCAGGGTGTTTGGCATGAAAAGTCATGATTGCCATGTGTTTATGCAACAACTACTCCCGTACGCGTTTCATGCCTTACCGAAGCCTATTTGGAAACTGTTGGTGGAGTTAAGTCACTTCTTTAAGGAGTTGACGGCTACTTCGTTGACTGTGGAGAAACTTGTGAAGATGGAAGAAACTATCCTGGTATTGATTTGTAAGTTGAAGCAGATTTTCCCACCAAGTTTTTTGACTCGATGGAGCATTTGCCTATCCATCTACCATACGAGGCCTTGGTTGGTGGCCTGGTGCAGTATCGTTGGATGTATCCATTCGAAAGGTGAACGCCAGAACTCTTTAATTTCCTTGCAAACACTTCTTATAATAGTATTTTCTAACTTAACATTTGTTTATGATGTTGAAGATTCTTACGCTCTTTAAAAGATAAAGTGTCGAACAAAGCCTGCGTTGAAGCATTAATTTGTGAGGCATACTTAGTCGAAGAAATGACAACTTTTGCTTCTTTCTATTTTCCGACGGAGATAGAAACTAGAATGAGTAGAATTCCCCGCAATCTTGGGTAGCCACCCGCACAGGGGTTGATGAACAAATATCAATTTTTAACTATCCTGGTCATCCGGGGGGCAAGCTCACAAAATGTTACATTGATGAGAAAGATCGAAAGGCGGCTCACTTGTACATTCTTCTAAATTACCCATAAGTGAAACCGTTTCTTGAATAAGTATAAAAGTTATATGTTACATTCTAAACCTAGCTTTTATAGTATCTAAATTTGTTTCCTTTAAATAGCTTATATACAGATATGCTAAAACTTGAGCAAAATGATTTAACTGATGACCAAATTCATAGTGAGGTGTCATCCAAGTTCGTTGGTTGGTTCGCACAACACGTAAGACCCGTATACCGAGTGTTTTTTATCTATGCTTCTAACTCCCGGTATCTAACCATGACCTATTTGTTATGTTGTACATAGATACAAGACCTTAACAACCATATTGAAGATTCTTTACTCCAAGCTCTTTCTTGGGGGCCGGTGAAAACTGTTAAAAAATGGCCTATTTACTATGTAAATGGCTACAAGTTTAATATTCTTCAATGGAGTGAAGGGATGCGTACCCATAACTACGGGGTTTGTGTTAGAGGCACCGTCGGACAGTTGGAAGAAGACTTTTATGGAGTGCTGACGGAGATTATTCAAGTTTCTCTGGATGACTAAGAAGAGATATTGTTCTATTCAAATGTGATTGGTTCGACAACACAATCGGCGTTGGAACAAAGGTTGACAACAACTACGGCTTAGTTGAGGTCAAGAAAAATGGTAGATATAAAGGGTTTGATCCCTTCATTTTTTCCCAACAAGCTGAGCAGGTTTATTACACCGACTTCCCGGGAGGACATCGGGACTGGTATGCAGTAATCAAGGCCAAGGCCCGAAGTCAGATCACTGACAATGTCTCCGAGAAGGTCGATGACGCTTATAAGGTTGCACCACACGAGCTCAACAATGGCAATTTGTTGTTCAACATTGATCCAGTCATAATGGATGAGACACTCGCCACTACCGGGGGGGTGAACACATTGATAAAGACCTTGTCTCTCAATCAAAATGGTCTAGGGTTGATTTGGATACTGATGAAGTTGTTCAAACAAATGACCACAGTGATACTGAAACTGAGGGGGAATTTAAAACTGAAACAGACACAGAGTATGTAGTTATTAAACATATATACATAGGTTTATATATATCCTGAGACTAACCTTTCTTTTCATGATTTTATCCACAGATGACGCGACGTCGACTGCCCTTCAGTAGGGGTGGTGGGTCCAGGACCCCGGCATCCCGTCTGGGGACTCCCACCCCAGAGCAGGGAACCACTCCATCACCAATACAGACAACTCCATCACCACCACAGCGGACCACTCCATCACCACCACAGCGGACCACTCCATCACCACCACAGCTGACCACCCCATCACCACCACAGCTGACCACCCCAGAGCAGACTCCTGGAGTTAGTGGCTTGGAGGACCCTGGTCATCAGGCTACCCCACCTCCGGTATCCCCTCTGCCCATGTTGGTACCCGTGCCGGCCGAAGACAAGTAAGTCACTAAAACTCAAATACTTTTATGTTATTTGTATGGTACTTTATTTTAAACTTTAGTGGAAAGACTTGTTGGTTTATTGTATGTTACTTTAATTAGTACTTGTATAGATTGAATTGTACTGGGAACTCTTCTGTTTGTAACAGGGTAACTATTTGAACTTGGAAATGTTACATTTACAGGGGAGACTCTGTCGAAATTTTGGGAGTCTCCCTAGATTGTGTGTTGTTATACTCCTGATATAATTGTTGTCATTACAGCTTTGTTGATAGTAGTCGCACTACCAAAGCGATTACTAAGGTTTTGAAGGCCTAGTGGGATGGTCCATATATATCTTGGATAGATGCTGGGAAGGTTGTCCAAGATAGGTGGTTTGACACCTTCTCGGTAAGTTACCACATCAATTTGTTATGATTTGATTTGTAAAATAGACCTCTTATTAATTTTGAATTCTCATTTCATTTTACAGCGTGATTATGAGTGGGCAGAGGGTATGATTGATGAGATTAGGAAGGTCTTTGCCACAAAGACCTCCAAAATCATCAAGAGTACCCATTGGAAGGTGAGGGACAAGGGTGAATGCCCTCGTTGGATCCTCGAGGACCATTGGGACGGGATGGTCCAAAAGTGGGGCGGTGTCCTGTTCCAGCAGGCAAGTGCTCGGAACAGGGAAAACAGAGCCGCTGACGCTGCAGCCTCAGTTTACAATGGGGGTAGCATTTCAACCCTCGAGCACAAGAAAAGATTTGTAAGTATATTTATGTTAAACATTTCTATTATGATTCGTCTGACATGTTTACAAATAATAATCTCAATGTTTTTTGTCCACCACAGGAGCTGAGGGAGCACCGGGAGCCTTCTTTGTTTGAGGTCATGCAAATGACCAAGAAGAACAAAGCCGGTGCATGGGTGAACCAGAAGACTATAGATCTAGCAGTATTTACTTTTAACTCGCACATGCTTATAATTTACAAATCAGCTTACTAATCCTGCCCATGTTTTTGAGCTTACAGGAGGCGTATCAGGCCAGGAGGGCCGAGAAGGAGGCGGACCTGGTGGCTTCAACTCCTGAAGGGGAGGTTCCTCCCACCCTATCTTGTTCCGATGATAACGCCATCTATATGGAGGCTGTGCGGTGTGAAAAAGAAAAGGAGGGTCTTTGGGTTGGGTGGCATCGGTACGCAGCTGGCGAAAAAGGGGAAGACCCCTTCCTCTTCCTCTTCGTCTGGTCTTCTGACTGAGGTTGTTCAGGTAATTCAAAACCTGAACGACGAGCTATAGGAGGAGCGACGTCAGAGGCAGCTTTTGGAGGAGCGGGCCGAGGCGGATCGACAGCGGGCCGAGGAGCAGCATGCCGAGACTCGTCGGCAACTTACTCAGCAGCAGGAGCTACTGATGCAGTTGATGGCGAGGCTACCTCTGTAACATCCCGAATTTTAAAATAGAGGATTAATTAAGGAAAATGAATATTGACAAGTTGAATATGAATTGTTTAATGTCCCAATATATTGAAACTAATTAAATTAAGATTTTAGGAATTGTTGGTGAATTATGGAGACCGGTTAAGCTGAAAATGAGCCCGGTTGAGATATGGGTATCGGACCAAGTATCTCAGAATGAGATGATATTGGTCAGGGTTGTTGACAATAATATTGGGAATTCGGATATATATTTGGAATAATTTTCGGATAAAATATTGAGCCCGATCGAAGAGCCTGTTAGTGGCAAAACGATGAACTTTAATGAATGAAACTAAAAATAAAGCAAAAGCCCAATTTTCTTCTCCTTACTTTCGTGAATTGCTGAGAGAGTTGGAAAGACACATTTTACTTCTTCTTTTTCTCTTATTTCCTCCTCCATTCTTCTTCTCTTCTCCTCCCAAACACCATAAGCCAAGAGGTGATCATCTCCTACCCCCATTTTCGTTTTGAAGAGGCTTGGAAGCTTAGAGTTCTTCCCTCTTCTTCCTTTCATTTTCGTGCTGTCTCTCTCCCTCTTTTGAACCCACTTTGTTGTTAGGTGTGAGGTATGAAGATTCATCATTTTACTTGGGTTTTCCATTATATAAATGTTAATATATGTTGAGGGAGTAATGCATAGGAGTGGGTGATTGTTGAGAGCATTAATGCTCATGCCCTAGAATAGGTTATCATAAATGCAAGTGTTTATAAGAGGATAATGGTGGTTGGTGCATTAATAATGGTGGGAAGTGAAGGTTTATGATGTATTAATAAATGTGGATGGGTTTTGGAGGAAACCCTAACCTTGAAGTTGGGGGAAAATAGCTAACATTAGTTTAAGAATGTATTCTATGGAGGAATTTATGACATTGAGGAATATGAATGTTGGTAGAAGGAGTTTTGTGAAGCTTGGGGATAGGGTTATCTTGTAACCCTTGAATTTAATTATGGTGGCTTGATGGGAAGGAATTCCCGAAGCCTAATAGCGAATATAAATAATATCTACAACATGTCTAGCACATGTTATGAAGGTATAGATAAGAATATGACTAGATAGAATTGAATTGATGACTTGAGTAGTTGATTAATTAAGGTTTTACATGAATGTGAATGTAGGGCCTATTCTGAACGACGAGGCGGGAGCGTCTTATCAATCGGAATTCTTCTCTTGGGGTAGGAGAGGAGTCTAAGTTCTAAATGCATGAATTTGAATGTTATTTGATTGTGGTATGTAGTGTTATGCATGTTAGCCTTGCTTGAATGTTGTGAGAAATGATGATATGTGGTGTGATGTAGACAATATGTTTGGCAACATGCTTTGGTGCATTTAGAATATTCATGGTATGTTATATGAAGGTGTGTAGTGAGCAGTGATATGATGATAAGTTGTATTCACCATGAATGTGATATGAATGTTGATGTTGTTTGTTGAGATTGAGAATAAGGAGAATGCCACCCAAAGATTTAAACTATTAAGAACAATCAATGTTAATAAAAGCCTTGTGGTGACGTTGATAATGGTGTTGATGATGTTGGATGATGAGTGGCATGTATAGGATGCATAGAGTGAGGAATGCATATGATCTACATTTGCATCCATGGCATACTGCATAGCCGCCGTTGTGGAACATTAGGGGAGTTCCCTCGGCCGACCCAGTGGGAGAATGGCTCAGTGCACGAGCAAGTTGTATTTCCCCTGTGACTTAGTGTAAAGTCACGAAGCCGCCCATGTATTGTATAACATCCTTAATTTTTAAAATAAATTTCAATAAATCAAATAATATTTTGTAAATAATTCAAATTTCCCAAAACAGAATTTGAATTAAATAATTACAATATCAATTTTTACAAAAGCCGACCGGCTCTTTTAAGTATACAATTAAATAATTTTCACTCGGTATTCACAGGAGTTGGCCAAGGCTTCTACCAAAGTATACTCCGAGCAGCAGAGTGACTTCTCATATCATAGTTGGGCCCTTCATTCACTGTAAAAATAACAACAGTATGGGTGAGCATAAACATATCAAATAACAGTTATTGAATTGGATTAAAAGTCCAATTAATAACTATAAAACCAAAACCGATCACATATTATCATCACATAATATAATATACTCATGTTGCTCACAATAATAACACCGAGACATATACTCATCATAAATCAGCATGTTACTCTCAATAACACATAAATCAGTGTATGCACATGCTCAATCAAATGGATCCATTAAGTTTTTTCCACATACTTAATCAATGATCAACCAAAACGGGATCATTATTAAGTCTTTCAAATTTTGTGTTGCAACACTGGCTCCCCGAGCCATAACTCAGCTCTCAGCTGAACCGGCCATTTTACTGGTACCAAACTGTTTACACCCAATGTGACACCATCACTCTCAGTGACAACGGTGAGTGCCATGGGCCAACCGTTTACACCCTTATGTGATACCATCTGAAACATCCTAACAAAATTAAAAAAAATCCGAAACACGGGAAAATTTTCACCAAAAATTCTGAATGGCTAACAGGGGAAATCGAAACAAGAATCCGACCAAGAAAGAAGGAAGGAACCGGGTCAGGGTGCCCCCACGTTAGCCAGGCCCAATACCGATTAAATATTAGCCAGCAAAAGAAAGCACCTAAGCGAACCATGATCGCGGAAGCGAAACCTTACTCGCCCAAGCGAACAAGGCACTCGGATAATTCGACCACTCGGAATCTAATTCAAGTCTACTCGGTATCCTCAATACTCGGAATCGGAGCCTAAGTTCACTCGGTAACCTTGTCACTCGGAATCTGAACCTAAGTTCACTCGAAAATTATTCCCTCAGCCATTTCACTCGAAATCTATAAGTTTTCCTCGCTCGGAATATTTTCCACAGTCTCGTATCAATCGAAAACGTTTCACCTATTTTTTACTCGGCATATATAATCTTTTTTACTCCGAGAATTTCTTATTAAGCCAAGTCTTGCCTAAGGATATTAAGGCTTCGTTCACTCAGAATACTCTAGCTTCTCTTCACTCGGGAAATTCTAATAAATTCTTACTCGGGAGTTTTTAAGTTAATTCTCACTCGGAATTACATGACTTCACTCACTCGGGATATCATGGCCTTCGATTGATCCTCCTAGGGAAATAGTCCTTTAATGGGCATAACTCACTCGGAATTAGCCCAACCCTTCTTCATTCGGAAGAGGGTCTCCTATCTCACCTCACTCGGATTTACCTTAGCTCCCCCTTACTCGGAATCACGTAAACATTATCCATTTAGTAGAAAATAAATGTACATAACTTAGACATTCCCCCACATCGTTATCCACTGAACAAGATAAAAACACATAACATCAAATATATATATAATGAAATATGTTTAGTTTTACTCTCAATACCGAGAGAGTTCAAATCCTACACATTAAAAATAGAGTGTTAAACTAAGAGCCGGCCAAGGCTATACAAAACCATCTATACAATATATATACATACATGTACAATTCCACTGTACAATGCACTTCCCAGCAATCGGTGCTCTCCCATCATTCCACATTCCGAGCAATATCCACTGAAATATGGCCACAATAGGGGTAAGCTTGTACATTTAAAATGACAGTAATGACTCGAAAAATCCTTTAGTTTTCCAGCATACAGCATTATCTCATCAATCAATCTATCACATACACTGTCATTTAATATATCCACACACGATAACATTCAATCGAAATTTATTCAAATAACACATACCCATATTAATCAGTAATACACAACCATATTGCTCATATTGATATTTCCATACATACGCATATAACCACATTGAGCTCATCAAAAGTATAAGTGTGCACACATTAATTTTCAGTCGGATCCGATTAGTTTTATTAATTTTTATGTTGCAACATAGGCTCCAAGCCTTTTTCTCAGCTCCAAGCTGATCCGGCCGTTTTACTGATACCAAACCGTTTGCCCTCACACGTAACATAATCGCTCCAAGCGACAACGGGAGTGTTACGGGCAGCCCCGAGTCCAACTCGGTAAGCTTTCCTTGAGTCCAACCCAAGGTCTTTAAGCGTCCAACGCTTAGTGCACTCGGCTCTGCCTCGAGTCCAACCCGAGGACTTTTACCAAGCGTCCAACGCTGGTACACGAGTGTTTCACTCGGTATTTCCTTGAGTCCAACCCAAGGTCTTTTTATTATTTTTTTTTATACATATTCATAAGCACAACAATGGCTTTTCACTCGGTAAAACCACATATCACATGCATCTCATGTATTCATGCTTTCAAATATAAAAATCTACACAGGAATCAACGAACAGTCCCACAACATACACTCAATGTTAGCAATATCAATAACATATACCACATGCTATTAAGTGTTTAACTACACACGGGACTCAGCATAACAAGCTTTTAACGCATGCACTCGGCTAACGTAGATCCAGTATATTTTCATGCATTCTTATGTTTATTAATATACATCTCATGGACGGAGAAAGGATATAACCTTACTCGACTCAGCTAACACACACACACACCCAGTATTCGAATGTTATCATCATATGATTCATAAAATCAGCATATTCACAACTATAAACATAAAATGCAGTTCTTTCAACCGGGATCCGTCCATAACTATGCATTTGAGATGTAAAGCGCCCCCTACCTTTTGAAAAGACGTAAAAAACTCCTCTGTTTTTAGTGTTGACCTGTGCTCTGCTTTTCAACGCTGATTCCGTTGCTCCTTCACTTCCACAATCACTCTCTCCTGCTCAGTAACCGTCGAACCCAGTCGAACACCACACACGCAGCTTGGAAGACTGGAAGCTGTTCCTCTTCTACTCGAACGATCGCTCCTTACCAACAGTGGGGAAACTCGAGTCCTCCACAACACCACAGTCGTAACTGACGAAGAAGGAGAACGAAGAAGAACGAAGAAGAAGGAGAAGAAGAATTACAGAGGAAGAGGAAAAGTCTCGAGGGGATTTGAGAGAATGGAGAAATGGTTCACCTTCAGCACATGGGCAAGAGAAAAAGCAAAGAGTGAACGGGTGGGAGAACGTGAAATGGCAGCAAGTCCACTCCATTGTCATATGTCACAATTAATCAATCACAATCAATGGTCAAGCTTAACTTATCATTAATCTCAATTAACAATTAATCCTAATTTACAATGAATCTTAATTTTAATCTAGTCATTAATTTAATTAGGATGTTACAATTCTCCCCCTCTCAAAGAATTTCATCCTCAAAATTCAAACACAAGCTTACCTCAATAAAATAGCTCGGGATACTGCTGTCTCATGGCATCCTCACATTCCTAGGTATAAGAAATACATCCATTCTACTGCCACGCTACTTCGACTAGTTGCACATCCTTTCTCTTCAAGCGTTTTACCGACCGGTCCACAATTTTAGTCGGTACAGCAACAATCATCAAATTCTCTCTGATTTCAACTTCATCATCCGGCAACTCGTGTGTACAATCGGGCAAACACTTCCTCAACTGAGACACGTGAAACACATTATGCAAGTTTGATAGATGAGTCGGTAATGCTAATCGGTATGCCACAAGACCCATCCTTTCCAATATCTCATAGGGTCCAATGTACCGGGGACTTAATTTCCCACTCTTCAAGGCTCGTCCGACTCCTTTATTCAGCGAAACCCTCAGGAACACTTTATCACCGACCAAAAATTTAAGCGGCTTGGTCCGCTTATCATGGTAGCTTTTCTGTCGGTCTTGAGATGCCTTCATCTTTTCCTGAATTACTTGAATCTGTTTAGAAGTCTGCCTCATAATTTCTGGTCCCAACAATAGACTTTCACCGGTTTCCGACCAACAGAGTGGGGTCCGACATTTCCGACCATACAATGCTTCATATGGTGCCATGTCAATGCTGCTGTGGTGGCTGTTATTATATGTAAATT